>CM076570.1:758038467-759424664 GCA_034641835.2 Pinus albicaulis | reverse complement strand
TGAGATTCATAGTTAACATACTGTTGTGCTATGCAACAATGCCCCCCCCCCCCCCCCACATTTTTATTTTTTAACTAGTTATTTATACCTTTGATAAATAAAAATAGGGACCCTTTTTGAAAGTATTTTTGTCTTTTTATTAAAATAAAACTCCAAAAAATAACATCAAAGTTGTTTAAATAAAAACATCTCTATCGCAAATCGCAATTTCGCACAAATATTTCTTCAAGTTAAAACAACAAATCAGCGAAATCCCAATTCTGTGATTGCCGATGTGAAATTTCACAAGAGACATAAAAATCGCATATCGTAGATTTACACTGCCAAACTTTAAGCAATCCTTAATGAAACTATGATATTGAGATATTGTGATATTGTGATTTCATGAAATCACATATCGCATAAACAAAAGGAAATACACATTACTAAGACAAGTTCAAAGGGTGCGATGCGATTGATTTGATAGGTTTTAATAGACGTTTTTATGTAATATAAATCATGTCAGAAAATATTAATTATGTTTTATCATCCCAATGTAAACAGTTATGGATGTGTCATGATTAATTAATGATATAGCTATTTTACGATTTTTCCTTTCAAAACAGATCATTTCAATAGATCTTCCATCATTTGATCATTTACTCTGTCTTTAATAGGGATTTCCTTTCAAAGATATGTCCATCCGCAAAGTTATTCAAAATCATGACAAACAGATTATTGCAGAATTCGAACAAACAGGAATGGCACCTATAGTCTCTAATACTGTCTGCACTGTTGATGGGGGAGCTAATAAATGGCAAGTTATTTACACTATACTTGAAGATGAAGAGCGAGAAGTAGTGGAAGTCGCGACGACTGCCGATGATGCAACACCTTCAAACTTGAAATTCAAAGATATTGCATGTTATTTCCTCCATAGGATAGCAATGAGAGCTACTCTTCTTCCATATACCGACAAGATTAGATGGGTGCTTGATAAATCAGTGATCAAAGACAGACAGTTAAGAACCTGCAAGGATGAGATTCTCGATCCTTTCAGACCTAAAGATCTAAAGATCATGTATAAGCCGCTCAATCCGTAGGATACCTACAATAGTCAGTTTGTTACAAAGTTTGCTGAGAAGAACCAAGACCCGTTCAAAGAAATTCAAGGTTGGAGGAAATTAGACAACAAGTTCAAATATGAGAAAAAAAGTATGTATCCTATCGCATCATTACAAAACCCTTACAACTTTGCAGCAACAATGTTATCCAGATTATATGATTTAACTGATAATACCAAGTTCTCCATAAATTGGCTTCCCCTAATTGACTCCTCTGTTAATTCCCTCATAATGAATTGGGCGACTATCCTTTCAGATAATATAGTTAAGGAAATTAATGAATATCGCCAAACCAGAACTTATTCCTCCAAATCTGTTCCCCAATTCTATATGAGTGCTTAAATTTTTGATACTATCTGTTTTTCTACCAAATTTCCAGTTTTGGGATGGAAATGGACCTCTGAAGACCTTACCTCGATACATTTGAGTCATAAAGAAATATGGGAACATAATTATGCACCACATTTTCATAGGTTGTGCTATGGTGTTGCATTACCATTACACCAATTTATGTATGACATAGTGAGCCCTAGGTTAACTAAGGAATCCCTTACAGACCTTCAAATGATAGGCAGGAGTTTTATTGAAGAATTGTTTTCCTATATTAGAGTTTTTGGAAGCTCTGCTACCCCGCATATTCTTCCATTATATGTTTCATACAAGTTGATGGCAAGATAAATCGCTTATCAAACAGTTGGTAATGGACTCACTAAGGCTTTGAAAGATAGTAAAAATTCTTTGTGGCCAAGTTTTCCAATTGCATGTGGTTCATTTACACTCAGCAATTTCAATCATGCATTGAAAGAATGTCAGAAGATTGAGCTGTTAAATTTCCCCGTTTTACCCTCTAGACAGTTTGACCTAGAAAAGGTTGCTAACAAATTCACTTTGTCAGTCAAAGTCAAACCTATTGTGCACACTGATGACAGATTTGAAGATATTTTGCAGTCTTCCGAGACTTTTGAAGAAATCCTTAATTTTGTGAAATTGAACCTGAATCCAAAATAAATACAGAGATTCAATGAATTCAGAGAACAGATACTCAGACGGATTCCACGGGATGTTTTGATTACCAGTCACATGATTAAAGCAATTCAAGAAATTAGAGCAGAACAATTAAATTCACAAAATCAAAGTGAATTACACAAAATCTGTACTTCATTCAGCAATGCACTCACAAATACTCGAGAGGCATCATCATCTCAGAAGAATACATGATTACAGACTCCTAAGAAACAAATAGTTTCAATAAAGAAAAATCATTGAAACTCCTGAGATAATATCCCAAGAAACGAAAATCATTCCTACAGATCTGATTGATGAGATTATCCTCAAGGTGACTGATATTCCCCCATTAGATGTGTTCTATAGGCCTCTTCATAAGGCTGTAGTGAGAAAACAAAGGAAAAGAAGGAGAATTGAAACACCCCCGGGGAATGAAGTTATGGAAGTAGTATGGAAAGATGCTCCACCAAATATGATTGAAAATGTAACTCATCTATCTCAATTCGCTGGTGCATACACCACTGCAACAATTGATAAAGCAACATAATTATCTATTTTGATCCAATAAAAAGATGTCAAAATCATGGAACTACAATAGCAGTTAGATGAAGAAAGAAAGAGTTCAAATCACAAAGTGGAACAACAACTTCTCAGAGTACAACAAGAGATAGAAATGCTTAAGATAAGTCATGAAAATGACTTATCTAGAAAAATTCACTGATTGAACAGTTGATAGAAGATCTTACCAAATATGAAGGAATTCCTGCTGTAGAGGAATTCATAAAAGAAACATCGACATTAAGTGCCTTACTCTCAAAACAACAAAATCTGTTTGTTGTACAAATGTCAAACATAATTCCACATCTAGAAATCAGTGAAAAACTAACAAACATAGTCATTGATCAAAGGATTGAGTTCAATGAACTCAATATCAAAATCTCTAATTATATTGAATGGAAGGATATAGAAGAAGGGAAGAAGTCAGATCTCCCAAAGATCAAGGAAACTTTCAAATATATCCTTTTTACTGGGATGCATGAGTGAAACAAGAAGAATTAGCCATAGCCAGAGTAGCAGGTATATAAAATAATATGGTTAAAATAATTAACCATATATTACATACTTCCGGGCTCATCAGAGAAGGAAATATCAAATCTCTTCCTGATACCAAATATTTAGAACAAAGTTGGAAAGAAGCTGGTCAAATCAGAGAAGAAACACTTCTACATCTAAAGAAAACTAATTGGGAAGCATACTAGCAGCTATTGGTCAAACCACACAGTCAGATCATGACACTAAACTTCTTTCTGAACTCCATACAGAGAATACATCTGCTTCTACTGGACCCTATATTTGCTGCACAAATGAAGATAGAATCCAGCAAACCTCCACAAGTTCAATCGATGTTCGACATTTGTGAGCAAAAAAGTGCAACTGGCAGTAACTTATCGTCCATCATGATTATTAGTTAGTTTGTTTTCAATTTTAGCGAATAAATACCAAAGATGAGGACAGTTTTTTGAAACCACCTCATAAGATATTTCGTATAAACGTTTTGTAGATAATTAGCATAGTATTTAAGCCCTTCTCATGCATTTAGAGAAGGGTCCAGAATTTTATTGAGAACATTTGAAAAGAATTCTTAATTGTAAGTAAGTTTGTGGATGTCTTGATGAAATAATGGAACACGACCATTTCAGTTACATATCATTTTTTTAATCAATGTTGATGCACTTCTGTATTCTTTGAAAGACTTACTGATGTATGCGTTGAATGTGGTCTACTATAATTGATCAGATGAACATGACGGTACACATTTGGTACTATTCTCATGTATACCAGTTCTGTTTTGAATATTAGTGATGAATCCAGCTTTCATGAATGATATATGAAATCAATTGTTTTTGTCTGAAATATCAGTGCACTATTGTATGATATTAAGATAAGAATTGATTTTTTTTTGTATATGATCATCAAATATATGCAATATGTTTCTCACTTTCTTTTGATTAAATTGTTTTTCAAAGTAACAATTCTATTAAATCTATGACGATCTTAATCATCACAGATTAAATAGATATTATTTTAGATCGCATCGAAATAGTATTATCCCAGGTTAGATTAAATTAGTTTTAATTTCAAGTTTTTGCATGTTAGAAGAAATTTGTTTTAGTTTTTAGGAATTCTTCATGTTAATCCCTTGAGAGAAACCCAACAATCAAACAGAAACCTAACTCTGGGAAACTAGTCCCATTATATCCAGTCGGAGTCACTATCCCAAATGGAAAAGGAACTGTCTTAAGGGTTGGACTGGGTGGTTATCCCCCTTGTTGTTGCCACATATTTCTGAGGCCTTAACATTTTTGGTGCTAGAAGGAGGGTCGACTATGAATGGCACATAAATCTAAACCTCAAAATAGAAGCCCTCATAAAAGTCAATCTCCCCAAAAGCATGCTACAACTTCCCGATCAGATTCTAAATCACCAACTCAGAAATTGGAAATTGTAGAAACTTCCCCTTCATCTCCTCAAATATTTCATCAATCATCTGCTTCAAAATTCATTCCTGAGTCTCTAGAAGTTCAGTCTTTAATTCAAAAATTAGAAGGAATATCTATTTCTACTAAAAATCCTGTTAACCAGAAGCTTCTGAGGAAAGTGTTACTTCTCTATTTAGAGAAACTGGTATATTAACTAGATCTAGAAGTGAGAAACTTTGAATTCCACCTTTTGAATTTCCAATTGAATCATTTCGAAAAAAAGTTCCTATATCCAGATCTAATTCAGATACAAGTGAAGTCACATCAAATTTCCCTTCAATTACTTCTTCACATCCTCTGATTCAATCTCCATCTTCTCAGTCTTCTATTTCCTCTACTCAAACAATCAGTGCTGTTACAAGTAGTACCGTTCCAGTTGTAAGTTCTTCGTTCATTCCCCCTACTTCTGGATCTACTTTGGTATCTTCACAAACTTCTAATCCAACTATGGCCACTCAACCTTGGACGAATCCTGGTGCTGTATTGATAGAAAATCCAAATCCTCTTCCAGATCATCCAGAAAAATGGTTACCTAAATATAATCGTGATGATGGTCTTCCTGGTGAAGAACACATCAATAATTTTATGTTGGCCATGAATCTTAATGGAGTTTCTCATGAAGATATTGTATTTAGATTGTTTCCCTATACTTTACAAGGATCTACAGGATCCTAGTATTTTTCACTTCCAGCAGGATCTATCACTAATTGGGCAACTTTTGAGAAATTTTTCCTTGCAAAAATTGGAGATGATAGAACTATTTCATCCTTGATTAACGCTCTTTCCAATCTTAAAAAAAATTCAGGGGAAAGGATCAAAGATTTCAACTCCAGATTTAACAAGTTATTAAAAAAAATTCCAACTACTTCCAAACCTGTTGTTGATGTACAAATAGAATGGTATATTTCCTCTTTACCTTCTAATATGTATATTTTTGTAGATAGAGCTGGTAAAGATACTCTTTTAAATTACATGAAAGAAGCTCTTGTTGTAGAGAAATTAATTTTAGCATTAGAAAAACGTTTAGAGATAGAAGACAGGAAATCCAAGAAAGTGACATTTAGTCAAGATTCTAAAAAGAAAGTCTCGAAAGATCCATTTGATCTTGAAGGTCTTCAAAAAGTATTAAAGACTATGTCAAATGATATGATTGAAATAAAGAAATAGGTTGCTGAAACTTTAGCTCCTAAGAAATTATTTCTTCCATTTAAGAAAAAGCCTTCTTCAACATCTCAGCCTCCATATGTGATTTCAACTGCTGAATCTGATCAAGATACTAAAGATCCCTCACCATCTAAACGAGAATCAGAGTCTGAGGAAGAAGTTGAACTGAATGGGTTATGGGATTTCATTCTTCCTTCAGAAGAAGAAAGATAATCTATTCCTGTTTCTACAAGAAGTAAAAATTCTTCTGATTCAACTATATCAAATCAAAAATATAAAACTCTCCCCACCAGGGAGAAAACAACTGTCAAAAAATCTAAAACTTTTTAGACAGGTTTTGTTCCATCGGATCCTAATACAAATTCTAAAACTTTGATAGTTTCAGATACAGTGGAATATAATATAGTCAAAGATATGAAAAATATCAAAGAAAATATTTCATCACACGAAATTACCAAACTCAAGCAACAACATAAATTTTTTCTTAGATAACTCAAGGAAATCCCCATAGAACTTATACAACCACCAGTTATAGCACAAGCTTCTAAAGACATAGGGAAACCTCCATCATCTAAAAACAAGGTAAATCCAAATGATCTAGTTTTAATTGGCGATAGATCTATTTCACACACTCCTCCTTTACTTTTGACTTATGAGATTTTTAACAAAAATGTTCATAATTGTCTTATTGATTCAGGAGCTTCTTCAAACATTATGCCAAGAACAGTATGTACAAAGTTGAACATCACTCCTAAAAAATATGTTGTACATATAGTTCAATTAGATAGAACAAAAGTAGAAGTCATTGGAGAAATGCTGTCAGTATCCATTAGATTATCATCCAATCCAAAGGTACTACAAGTAATTGATATTTTGGTTGCAGACATCCCTGAATTTTATGGTCTTATTCTAAGCAGAGATTGGTCTGAAAAGTTACATGGATATTTTTCTACTGATTGGTCACACATGTGGTTACCATATAATGGTAAACCAAATCAAATCAGAATTGAATGTGAGAAATTTATGAAACATACAGTTACTGAACTAGAAGGAACAAATGAGCCTATAGCTTTCACTAATAACATTATAGGAAATTATTCAGCTGAATCATTTCTTGGATCATTCAATGCTCAGGTTTCACCTTTTCCAATAAACACTGCTATTTCTCAAATTGAAAACTTTTCTTAAACAAATACTTCTAGATGTGTTAATCTCAGCGATCAGATTCCAAAACAATCTTTATTTTGGACTCTATACTTTGATGGTTTAAAATCAGAAGATGGTGTAGGAGCGGGTTGCATTTTAATCAATACACAAGGAGAGAAAATAATGCTAGCTTATAGACTTGAATTTCAATGCACTAATAATACCACTGAATATGAAGCATTGAAGCAAGGCCTATATAAAGCTATTGGATTGAATGTTAAATATTTGAAAGTATATGGAGATTCTGAAATAATTGTTAGACAAGTCAGAAATACAATTCATTGTATTTCTAGACATTTAAAACATTATCAAACTTTAGCTCATAATCTTACTTCTCATTTTACTGCATTTAATATCTCCACAATTCCTAGATTACAAAATGCAAGTGTTGATTTACTTGCTAATGTAGCATCTAGACTTATACCATCTGAAGAATTTAGCCTAGATAGATTTTCAATTGAGTTAATTTTTAGGCCCTCCATTCTAGATAATATAACAAGTTGGAGAGTATTTAACAATGATGCAGATGCACAAGATTTTCTTTCATCAGACAGAGCTTATGAAGGTCAAATTATAGATGAACATGAACATGATTCACAGATTAAAGATAAAAAAAATTCAAATTCAATTCCTAAATCTGTAGTCAAAATGGAAGATCTCTATGATTTGAAAGATAGGTTTAAGTAGACTACCAATTCAAAAACACAGAGTTATACTCTAAAATTTGAATTGATTAATCTTGGTACATTAGAAAAACATCAGAATATCAACTTAGGTCTGGGATTAGAACCTGAAGAAAGGATGTCATTCATTAAGTTATTGAAAACATATAAAGATATATTTGCATGGGATTATTCATATCTTAAAACATATGATACTTCCATAATTCAGCACACCATACCTATGACCTCAGATGATAAGCATGTGCAACAAAAACTTAGAAAAATTCACCCAAATTTAGAAATTCAAATTAAATCCGAGTTAAATAAAATTCTCAAAGCCAAGGTCATTTTTCCTTTTAGGCATTCGAAATGGGTGTCAAACATGGTTCCAGTTAGGAAAAAGAATGGAGACATTAGGATTTGCATAGACTTTAGAAATTTGAATAAATATTTCCAAAAAGATAATTTTCCCTTGCGTACTATGGAATAGATATTACAGGCAGTTGCAGGATCTGAATTGATGTATTTACTCGATGGATTTTCAGGATATAATCAGATTATGGTACATCCGGATGATATATTAAAGACAACATTCAAGACAAAGTGGGGAACATATGCATATCAAAAAATTCCCTTCGGGTTGATTAATGATGGTGCTATATTTCAATGTGCTATGAATATAGCTTTCAGAGGACTAATCAATAGCTCAGTTGTTATATACTTAGATGACATCACTATTTACTCTAAGCATAGAAGCAATCATGTTAATCACCTAAAACACATTTTTGAAAGATGTAGAAAATTTGGTATTTCCTTGAATCCAAAAAAATGTTATTTCGCCTTATCAGAAGGTAAATTATTAGGGTTCATTGTTTCCAAAAACGAAATTCACATTAACCCTGATAGAATTCAGGAAATTGAAAAAATCCCTTTACCACATAATTAAAAAACAATGCAATCATTTTTAGGACAAATTAATTTTGTAAAAAGATTTGTTCCCGATTTTTCCAAAATAATTTTACCCCTGCAATCAATGATCAAGAAAAATTAAATCTTCAAATGGGGAAAAGAAGAGAGAAATTCTTTTGAGTTGATTAAGAAATCCATCATAGAAGCCCCCTCTTTAACAACTCCTGCTTTTCTTAAATCGTTTATATTATACACATTTTCTTCCGACACATGATACGCAGCAGTTATAACACAGTTAAATAATCAAAACATTGAAGCACCAATTGCGTTTTTTAGTTCCAGTCTACAAGGTGCTGAGCCGAATTATTCAGCCGTGGAAAAACAAGCTTATGCTGTATTTAAAGCCTTGAAATATTTTAGACCCTTTATCCTAAAGAAACATACTAAAATAATAGTACCTTACTCAGCAGTAAGGCAATTATTGATCCAATGAGAAGTAGGAGAGAAGAGATCAAATTGGGTTACCGCACTTCAAGAGTATGATGTAGAGATACACCCTGCTAAAATTGTTAAAGGACAAGGTATTTGCAGGATGTTAACTGGAGCTTCCCATGCATCAACAGAAGGAGATCAATCAATTGAAATACAACTATCCGAGGTAAGCCTAAACAATTCTCAGTCACAATATGTTGATTTCAATTTTTTCTTCAAAAATGGATATGCTCCATTATATCTCAATTACACAGCAAAGCATGCTCTGAGACTTAAAGAAAATCAATATCAACTCATAGACGATGTGTTATTTAGAAGGAATTATGATTCTGTATTATTAAGATTTTTAGAAAAAATTGAAGCTGAAAAAGTAATGCAGGAATTACATGATGGACCAGCTGGAGGTCACTTCAGAGGAGACACCACAACTCATAAAATATTGCATGTTGGCTATTATTGGTGACCTCTATTTAAAAATGCACATGAATACGCAATAAAATGCAAATTATGTCAAACTACAGCTGGAAGAGAGAGAAAAGCAACATTTCCATTATAGCCAATAAATATCCAACAACCATTTGAACAATGGGGGTTAGATATTATAGGTGAAATAACTCCTAACTCTTCAAAACAACACAAGTATATTCTAATTGCGAAAGATTATTTCACAAAATGGGTAGAAGCTATCCCATTAAAGGTGGTTAATACACAAATTATTACAGATTTTATTGATCAGTTCATAATCACTAGGTTCGGTCTCCCATCAGCTTTGATATTTGATAATGCATCTTACTTTTCTGGAAATGTCATGATAGAATTCGATTTGAAAATAGGTTTTCAATTAAAATACTCAGCTAATTATTATCCACAAGGTAATGGATTAGCTAAATCTACAAATAAAAACCTCATCAGGATCATCAAACGAACTATAGAACAAAATCATAAAAATTGGCACAAAGAACTATTATTTGCTCTTTGGGCAGATAGAATCACCTAGAAAGCATCAATAGGTACTTCTCCATTTATGTTAGTTTATGGGAAAGAAGTTGTTTTACCCACAAACGTAACAATACGATCATTGAATTTAGTACAGTTTATTGATGAAAATCCTTCATCTTCCCTTCAACTTAGACAAGATAAAATTCTTAAAATGGAAGAAAAAAGAGAAAAATCTCAGGCTATACATGCTCATCATCAACAAACAGTGAAAACCTCATTTGACACATCATCCACTAGTTCAAAATTTTTTGAAATAGGAAATCTTGTTTTAAAATGGGATAAGGCACATGAGGAAAAAGATAAGCATACCAAATTCCAAATATTATGGCTTGGTCCATTTCAAATAATTGAAAAAATAGGCTTATCTACCTTCTTACTGCAAGACTTATCAGGTAGAAAATATTCCTTGCTTGTAAATGGTCAAATTCTCAAAAAATATTTCTCTTAGAAAAATCAAGCTTTTAAATTTTATTTTTGCTTTAGGAAAATAAAAGTTGTAAATAGCATCATCATTAGTTCATTCAAATTTTTAAAATTTCTGATAAATTATTTTGATCTTTCGCTTCTATAAATAATTAAAGAGAAAGATGACTATAATTATGACAAATAAAAAAACTTTATTTTTTAAGATAAGTTAAAATTACAAAAGGCATTTTCTTTCTGAAAAAGACTCTAGATATCATAAAATATAGTTATTATGTATCAGTCAGAAAAGGAATTTTTTAAATTAGCAAGGATTCTCTACAAAAAGGTATCTACAAACTCTATAATTATCATCCATAACTCTTAAATGAGCTAATGATTCATCCCATATGATAAATTTTTTTTCTTTAGAAATATAAAAAATAAAAAGGAATATATACAATGAACAAATTCAAAAGAAAATAAGTCTCATCACGAGCTTGTTTATCATGATCATAGAGAAATAATGTAGACTCATATTACCAAAAATGCATACTATAACAGAGTAGTAGCTATATTATTATAAAAAAATCAATAAAGGGGTCTCATCATGAGCCAACTTGTTCAGTCTAAATTACTATTAGTAAATGACATTGTCATTATCAGGCTACCAAGCCTAGACAATGATTTTGAAAATGTATCAAGAAAAAGAAAGTTAATGATATGTCATACTTATATTTTTAAAATAAGAAATCAAATTTGGATGGGACCATGAATCATTATTGGTTAAAAGATAACCCCGTCGAGGCTATAAACGCCTGCTGGCAACAGTGGCTCTATCTGTGATAAATGAGTAAAAATCTATGAAACCAATTTTAGAGAAAACCTACTTTATATTTTTAAAATCCAAGTACTGACTGATATAGGTACCTATATATTATTACTAAAGGATTTAATTTAGAAGAAATGATATAGGTAAATAGATTATATTCTGAAAAAATACTATTTAATTAATGAATCATATTAATTTTATTCTTATTTCTTTTCCTTATTTTGAAAGTTTAGAGATGTCAAAATAAACCAATCAGAGATATGTGGTTCTCCCAAGTGAATCTCCAATTGTTGTGCCATGCAAAAACCCCCCCATTTTTATTTTTAACTGATTATTAAGACCTTTGATAAATAAAAATAGGGACCCTTTTTGTGAAAGTATTTTTGTCTTTTGATGAGAATCAAACTCCAAAAAAAACATCAAAGTCTTTTAAATAAAAACATCTCTATCACAAATCGCAATTTCACACAAATATTTCCTTAAGTTAAAGCAATAAATCAACGAAATATCGATTTTGTGATTACTGATGTGAAATTTCGCAAGTGACATAAAAATCACATATCGCAGATTTACACTGCCAAAATTTAAGAAATCCTTAACAAAACTGCGATACTGCGATATTGCGATATTGCGAAATCGCATATCGCATAAACAAAAGGCAATACACATTACTAAGACAGGTTCAAAGGGCGCAATGTGATTGATTTTACATGTTTTAATAGATGTTTTTACGTAAAATAAATCATGTCAGAAAATATTAATGATGTTTTATCATCCCAATGTAGACAGTTATGTATGCGTCATGATTAATTAATGATATAGTTGTTTTACGATTTTTCCTTTCAAAATAGATCATTTCAATAGATGTTCCATCATTTTATCATTTACTCTATCTTTAATAGGGATTTCCTTTCAAATATATGTCCATCTGCAAAGTGTTGGGAAAAATACTGAGAGGGGGGGGGGGGTGAATCAGTATTTAGAGCTGACTGGAAAACATTTTACTTTTTATGCATTTAATTCTTTACTTAGATTATTGCATCATTCATTCATCAGATGTTTGGTAAGCAGTAAACATGAGCAGTAATAACAGAATCAACCATCACACATAAGCAATACACATGAACACCATTATTTAAGGTGGAAACCCAATTCGGGAGAAAACCACCGCTGTTGTCGTCTCTGTCTTAAATATTTATTATAAAGAAAACATCTTACAATTTTGTACTGGTGCAGACTTATACCAGCACGCAGGCACCAACCTGTAGAAGAGTACAACCTTCTCTCGTTCTCCAGTCAATACTGGAAGGGAGCTCCAACTCCCTGATTTTAACACCAGCTTCTACTGGCAGAAAACTTCCACTCTCATACTGAAGGCTTCAACCCTCAGATCCACCAAATTTCTTCAATTTGTACATCAGACTTGCGTCAGATTTTCATCGTTTCTTTTGCCGATCATCGTAGAGATTCATCACTTCTAGATCATATCCATAGGTGCATCATATATGCATATATCTCTTAAACAGATTTATTTATTAACAACCCTTCCACATGCACACCCTGTATTATGATCCTCTTCTCCTTATATAGTTTAGCCTTTATCAATACCATGAGTCAAAACCACTCAAACGCTAATGGTATTCCTGGACAGGATCAAAATAGGTAGTCCAGCGGGGTCTACCCAGGCCCCAAACAAATTTTCATTGTTTTATTTTCTTGATCTGGAAATTAATTAATCTAAGGCTTTTTAATATCTCAATCTGAGATTGAGATATTAATCCAATTCCCCCTTTAGTTGTTACAAACATTAACATGCCACTGACTTATATAAAAACCCAGCAGTAATATATATCCATATAACCTTTCGGGCCCTTCAATAATATTTAATATTCGACTTGGGGATCTGCGCTGATAATTAAAGTTCCTATCAAAAGACCCAACCCACGGACACAACTAGCGCACTAGATATCGAGACAAGTGCCTCCACAGTTGACCGAGTTGACTGTGGGGACAACAAAGATGAATGGTAGAGATTGAGTGCAGGGGAACCAGCCAAAATTTTCATCCGTACCTCGAGAGCCCCACAGTGACGCAAGACGCTGAGTTGGTCACAGTTTTCTTCCATGTCGGGTGAAGATCTCGGCATAACAAAACAATGTATATTGAACCAATAATGTGAAGGGAAAGCGGGTCCCACACCCTTAATACACGACATAATACTTTGGGTTAAACCCGCAAACCTCAATACATGTGTATGGGCCCCAACGTTAACGGTCATCTCCATTCGACGGTTGTTATTGTGTTGCGCCGCCTCATTTGATCGGACGGATATCACTCGACGAAGACGTGTGAACAATAACGTGCGATGGCTGTTATACTTTGGTTAACCTTCACGCATCTTCCTCATACGACCACCATCTGATGGCTTCCCTCCAGATCGACGGTGCTCAACAATATCGTGCGGCATCCTTGGTCGAACGTTAACGTATGATGGCACGCAGTGATGGCAGTTTTGTAAATACGCTCAGGGATGCGTATCACTCGTTCTATGAAATCGCTCCCAACCTCTTGAATATTGCTTGCCCATCGAGAGCGGTGCGATGAAAACCGGAAACCCCCTTCACTGTTTATTCCGCTCGTGGTTCCTCTCCTTCGCTCAAGGTTCCGTCCATCTTTATTCCGTCATTGCTACGTTTCTCCAGGAAAGCATAACTTTGTTTTAATTTTTCTTCCTCCGCGTTATCAGTTCATATAACCATAAAACTGTTATACAGCTCCGATGAAATCCTTATGGACTATTCGACTCGGTTCTTTTGCATTCCACAGGGACACCTTTCTTTGTATTGTCTAACACATGCGGAACACACTATTACTTTGATCGATAGAGCTTATGTGTCCTGCACACACAGAGCACGTCCATGGCTCACTCTCCCAACAGGACTTCACACAGAGTTTCAGGGCATTCCATACGAGAATTGAACCAATCAATACCCAAATACTATCAGTATTCTCCACCCATCAGAGTATCACCAGAACTCAATCATACACAAGATTTCCTTTATCCACCATCAGGATGCATACATACACCAAACTTATTCAATAAGAGCTTCACACATGATTTAACTCGTCCTTATTTACATCGAATTTCCCATTAAATACAGAGCTTCGTTAAATTCACATTCAATCGTATATTATGCTTGTATAGAACTGCTGATGGTTTTCTGAGTTCTTTATACAGTCTGCATACTTTGTCAGAGAGTTTACATCAAGGAAAATCAATTCAATATACTAGGATACTAGAAACGCCAACAATCTCCCCCTTTGGACTTGATGGCAACCATGACTAGAAATACATTCAGCAATATTCTCCCCCTTTGACATCAAGGGCAAAGGATAGATCAAGATCCTTTGTACCGACAATACCATGCTCCCCCTGAGATCATGCTGCATATTCAAACATAATTAGAATGCCAACAATGCATATTTTCCACAAGACCAATGCTTCCCCTTCACCTATGCATCCAGAGATACCCAACAACACCGCAGCTGTGCTGAAGAATGTTGACCCAGAAAAAATTTGTCAGCAACTACCCATATGTAGTTTTTTTTCCTTCAGGAAATCTGCGTATCCAATTTAATCTTCTGTATTTAAGTAGATCTAATATTCTGCATGGCAGAGACTACTCCCAGATTCTGTCTGAGATATTAGAATGCTTCCCTGGGTAAAGGTTTGGTAAATATATCAGCAACTTGTTCTTTGGAGGGCACATATTCCAACTTCACCTTTTGTTCGAGTACTTGTTCACGTAAGAAGTGATACTTGATGGGAATGTGCTTGGTCTTGGAATGCATAACAGGATTCTTTTAGATACTGATGGCACTTGTGTTATCACACATAATGTATATAGCAGGTGAACATTTTATTTGAAAGTCTTGTAAGGTTTGCATCATCCAGAGAAGTTGAGTGCAACATGATGCGACAGCCACATATTCTGCTTCTGCTGTAGATAAGGAAATAGAGATTTGCTTCTTGCTGAACCAAGATACTAACCGAGGCCCCATATAGAATGCACCACCACTAGTGCTTTTCCGATCATCAACATTTCCAGCCCAATCTGCATCAGTGTAAGCATGAAGAGTAAGATCAGCATTCTTTGGATACCATAGTCCAAAGTCTGGAGTTCCTTGTAGATATTTGAATATTCTTTTGACAGCCTGAAGGTGAGACTCTTTTGGATTAGCTTGGAATCGTCCAACAATCCCAACTGCATGCATAATGTCTGGTCTAGTCCCAGTGAGATAAAGTAGACTTTCTATCATAGATCTGTATTCTGGTTGATTCACCGTGGGAGAATCATCATGAGAACTGAGATTACATCCGGTTATCATTGGTGTACTTACAGGTTTGCACTCTTCCATGCCATACTTCTTCAGAATTTGCTTAAGATATTTTGTTTGTGATAAGAATATGCCATCTGTTGCTTGTTGCACTTGCAAGCCAAGAAAGAATGTTAGTTCCCCAAGTAAGGACATTTCAAATTCTTGCTGTATATCAGAAGCAAATTTCTGACTCATAGACTCTTCATTACTTCCAAAAATGATATCATCAACATATACAACCACAATCAATAGTTTATCATTTTCAGTTTTTGTGTATAAGTTGCTATCAGCAGACCCCTTTGAAAATCCTTGTTGATGAAGATATTTGTCAAGACGATAATACTATGCCCTTGGAGCTTGTTTGAGACCATATAGAGCCTTTTTAAGTCTACAAACAAGATTTTCATCATTTCCAAAAATGAATCCTTCTGGTTGTTCTATATAAACTTCTTCTTCTAGATCTCCATTGAGAAAAGCAGATTTAACATCCATTTGATAAACTTTGATTTTTTGGAAGCTTGAAAAAGCAAGAAACATTCTTATGGCTTCAAGTCTAGCTACAGGAGCAAAAGTTTCTTCAAAGTCTATACCTTCTTTTTGAGCATACCCCTTGCAAACAAGTCTAGCTTTATTTCTTATAACATCCCCATTCTCATTTAACTTGTTTTTGAATATCCATTTAATTCCAATGACATTTTTGTCATGAGGTCTTGGTACTAATTCCCAAGTGTGATTCTTTTCAATTTGATCAAGCTCTTCATTCATGGCTTGAATCCAACATTCATCTTTGCTAGCTTAATTGACATTGTGTGGTTCAATAGTGGATAGAAATGCCAGATAGCTAGAAGATCCTACAAGAGTCCTTCTTGTTTGTACACCTAATCCCTTTTCTCCCAAAATTTGAGATTCTGGATGATTCTTTTGAACATATCTAGATGGAGCCTTTTCAGATAAATCATCTTCGGGTTCTTCATTGGGTTCACTGTCTACATCATTCCCATTTGATGTAGAAGGATATATGTCATCATCATCTTATGTTGTTTGTTTTTCTTCTTTTGGAGCTGCAGGAGACTCATCAATAACAACATCAATACATTCAACATTCTTCCGAAGTCTTTTATTGTAACGTTTATATGCTCTACTTCTAGAGGAGTAACCAAGAAGTATTCCTTCATATGCTCTGGGTTCAAACTTTCCATGTTTTTCATCATTATTTTTGATAAATCATTTGCTTCCAAAAAATCTAAAATTCTTCACAGTGGGAGGATTACCATACCATAGTTCATATGGAGTTTTATCACTATTTACATGAACATGTGCCTTGTTAAGAATATTTACCGCTGTATGTGCTGCTTCTCCTCAAAATGTGTCAGGTGTTTCAGAATCATCAAGCATAGCTCTAGCCATTTATTGAACTGTTCTATTCATTCTTTCTGCGACTCCATTTTGTTGTGTAGTACCTGCTACCGAAAATTGTCTTTTTATACCATGTTGTTCACAAAATTCAAGGAATTCATCTGATGTATATTCTCCTCCTCGATCAGATCTAAGACACTTGATTTTTAGATCTAATTCATTTTCAACTAGTGCTTTGAAGATCTGAAATTTCTCAAATTCTTCATCTTTGTGTTTAATCAACCCAATCCAACACATTCTAGAGAAATCATCAATAAATAAGATATAGTATTGTTCACCACGTGGTGAATTTTTCTTCACAGGTCCACATATGTCAGTATGAATGATTTCAAGAGGCTTACTTGATGATCCTTCCTTGGCATTAAATTGCACTTTGGTCTGCTTACGGAATTGGCAAGATTTTCATATGATACTTTCAGGTAGAGTAATATTGGGAAGATCACGAACAACTTTAACTCTTCTTGATTTGTTGATTTGAGAGAAGCTCAGATGCCCCAACCTTCTATGCCATAGCCAATTTTTTGAAGATTTACTCAAGTAAAAATTTTCTGTGCAGTTCTTCAATACATACAGATTGCTTGGAGTTCTATTTCCTTTTATAATTGTTTTACCTATATCAAGATCACGTACCACACATTCTTTTGAACTAAATACAACTTCAGTTCCTTGATCACACATTTGACTTAAACTTAACAGGTTATGCTTTAATCCATCTACATACATGAAATTATTAGCTTTCACTTTTCTTTTAGAAAAACATACCCTTTTCCCTTAATAACAGCAGGAGTATCATTCCCAAATGTAAACTTCTTCTCTTTTTCTAGAGCACTATATGCAAGAAGTTTGTTTTTGTCACCTGTCATGTGTTTAGAGCATCCACTGTCAAGGTACCATTGATTTTCTTCACCTTCTGCAAATAAAGATATGCCACAATTTTGGACCTGTAATTCCTTCTTTTTCCACACTTTGGAGCTTGAAGGAAATTGCTCTTTTGGCTAGATTTTGCTCTTGCATTCAGATTCTTCATGGCCAAAGTTATTGCAATAAGCACATTCAACTTCATTTTGAAGAGGAGAAAAGTTGTTATAGGTATTATTCTTTGTTCCAATATCCCTCCTTTTCTTTCTTGCTTCTCTTGTCATAATGGTTTTGTATGCAACACATTAAACAGCTTTATGACCAAAATTGTGACATGAGAAACATTGTCCATTGAAGAAGAATTTTCTGCGATCATGAAATATTCTACTTGAATTTACCTGTTGGTTGGTGTTTCTTTGAAAGGTATTCTTGTTAGTGTTATTTGAATTGAGCTGGTCATGCTTTACCTGTGAAGATTCTTTATTCCCTTGCTGAGTGGCAGAATGTTGTATACTGGCTGTAGCTGCTTTTAGATAATTTGGTGCTGAAGTTTGAGAAGATTCTCCGATATATCCAAGACCTGTCTTTATAAAAGGAGAACGTTGTACCTTGATAATCTCATCTAAGGTTTCAGATCCTTTAGAAAATCTAAGATTCAAAGTCTTCACTTTCTCAATTTCTTTTCTTAGACTTACTATTTCACATTCTAATTTCTCATTGTGTTTCTCTTTTTCTTCAAGCTAATTTTTTAGAGTTTCTATGGATATTTTACTTTCTTCCAAACATCTTTTACTTTCTTCTAAGCATATTTTGAGTTGATTGAATTCATCAAGAAAATCATTGTCCTCTAAAGCATCCATAAAAGTATCTTTTTCTTCTCTAGATTCCTTTTCAAATGCCATGAGAAGTCTAAGATCTTGTTCACATTCTTCCTCACTGTCAGAAAACCCATCACTGTCTTCATGAGTATAGTAACTTTTTCTAGTGCTAAACCAGTTTTTATTCCTTCTTGCTACTTCCTTTCCTTTTTCATATGTTTCTTTGTGAGGACACTTAGCAGCATAATGACCAACTCTTCCACAAGAAAAACATTTGAAAGAAAGTTTACCTCTAAACTGTCCTGTACCAAGTTGGAGTTTATTTAGAAAATTTACCTCATCTTCTTCTGAGATATACCCTGATCCTTCTGTTTCTTGTACTTCTTTCCCTTTTGTAGAAGCTCTAAAGATGGCTTCTTTGACTTCAGATGGTCCTCCTCTTCTCATTTCATATGCAATTAGTATGCCATGAAGTTGCACCACAGTAAGATTTTGAAGATCTTGTTTTTCTTCAAGAGTAGAAAATTTTGACTCAAATTTTGTCGTTAGTGATTTTAAAACTTTCTCAACCAAAGTAGATTCGGTTATTGTTTCTCCCAGATTTCTCATACGATTTACAATATCATCAATACGTAAAAATAAATTGGCAATGCTCTCCTCATTATGCATTTTTAGATTCTCATATTGAATTCTGAGAGTTTGGAGTTTAGCACTTTTTACCTTTGCATCACCTTTATAACTTAGAATGATTTTGTCCCATATGGCCTTTGCTGTATTCAGCTGCATGACTTTGAAAAATTCTGATTCAGTTAGACTTCCCAATAGAGCATTGACCGCTTTTGCATTTGTTTCGTGATTCTTTCTTTCCGTTGGATCTGTTGGTACTGCAACTAGATATTGATATCCTCCTTCAACAATAGCCCATACATCTGCTCCCAGATACTGAAGATAGGATCTCATCCTTGTTTTCCAGAAGATTAAATTGTTTCCGTTGAAGAGCGGAGGCCTGATAGATGTTGTTCCATCTTGATTGCTCATCTTGATTGATCTTCCTTCTAGCGGCTAAGCTTTTTCAGAAGGACCTGCTCTGATTCCAATTGTTGGGAAAAATACTGAGAGGGGGGGGGGTGAATCAATATTTAGAGCTGACTGGAAAACATTTTAATTTTTATGCATTTAATTCTTTACTTAGATTATTGCATCATTCATTCATCAGATGTTTGGTAAGCAGTAAACATGAGCAGTAATAACAGAATCAACCATCACACACAAGAAATACACATGAACACCAGTATTTAAGGTGGAAACCCAATTCGGGAGAAAACGACCGCCGTTGTCGGCTCTGTCTTTAATATTTATTATAAAGAAAACATCTTACAATTTTGTACTGGCGCAGACTTATACCAGCACGCAGGCACCAACCTGTAGAAGGCTACAACCTTCTCTCGTTCTCCAGTAAATACTGGAAGGGAGCTCCAACCCCCTAATTTTAACACCAACTTCTACTGGCAGAAAACTTCCACTCTCATACTGAAGGCTTCAACCCTCAGATCCACCAAATTTCTTCAATTTGTACATCAGACTTGCGTCATATTTTCATCATTTTTTTTGCCGATCATCGTAGAGATTCATCATTTCTAGATCATATCCATAGGTGCATCATATATGCATATATCTCTTAAAGAGATTTATTTATTAACAACCCTTCCACATGCACACCCTGTATTATGATCCTCTTCTCCTTATATAGTTTAGCCTTTATCAATACCATGTGCCAAACCCACTCAACCGCTAATGGTATTCCTGGACGAGATCAAAATAGGTAATCCACCGGGGTCTACCCAGGCCCCAAACAACTTTTCATTGTTTTATTTTCTTGATCTGGAAATTAATTAATCTAAGGCTTTTTAATATCTCAATCTGAGATTGAAATATTAATCCAATTCCCCCTTAAGTTGTTACAAACATTAACGTGCCGCTAACTTATATAAAAACCCAACAGTAATATATATCCATATAACCTTTCGGGCCCTTCAATAATATTTAATCTTCGACTTCGGGATCTGCGTTGATAATTAAAGTTCCTATCAAAAGGCCCAACCCACGGACACAACTAGCGCACCGGATATCGAGACAAGTGCCTCCACAGTTGACTGAGTTGACTGCGGGGACAACAGAGATGAATGGTAGAGATTGAGTGTGGGGGTACCAGCCAAAATTTTCATCCGTACCTTGAGAGCCCCCGTAGTGACACAAGACGCTGAGTTGGTCACAGTTGTCTTCCACGTCGGGTGAAGATCTCAGCATAACACAACAATGTATATTGAACCAATAATGTGAAGGGAAATCGGGTCCTACACCCTTAATACACAACATAATACTTTGGGTTAAACCCGCAAACCTCAATACATGCGTATGGGCCCCAACGTTAACGGTCGTCTCCATTCGATGGTTGTTATTATGTCGCGCCGCCTCATTTGATCGGACGGATATCGCTCGACGAAGACGCACGAACAATAACACGCAATGGCCACCGTATTTTGGTTAACCTTCGCGCATCTTCCTCATACGACCACCATCCGATGGCTTCCCTCCAGATCGACGGTGCTCAACAATATCGCGCGACATCCTTGGTCGAACGTTAACGTGCGATGGTGCGCAGTGATGGCGGTTTTGTAAATACGTTCAGGGACGCGTGTCGCTCGTTCTATGGAATTGCTCCCAACCTCTTGAATACCGCTTGCCCGTCGAGAGCGGTGCGATGAAAACCAGAAACCCCCTTCACTGGTTATTCCGCTCGTGGTTCCTCTCCTTCGCTCAAGGTTCCATCCGTATTTATTCCGTCACTGCTACGTTTCTCCATAAAAGCATAACTTTGTTTTAATTTTTCTTCCTTCGCGTTATCAGTTCATATAACCATAAAACTGTTATACAGCTCCGATGAAATCCTTATGGACTATTCGACTTGGTTCTTTTGCATTCAACAGGGACACCTTTCTTTGTATTGTCTAACACATGCGGAACGCACTATTACTTTGACCGATAGAGCTTATGTGCCCTGCACACACAGAGCACGTCTGTGGCTCACTCTCCCAACAGGAATTCACACAGAGTTTCAGGGCATTCCGTATGAGAATTGAACCAATCAATACCCAAATACTCTCAGTATTCTCCACCCATCAGAGTATCACCAGAACTTAATCATACATTAGATTTCCTTTATCCACCATCAGGATGCATACATACAACGAACTTATTCAAGAAAAGCTTCACACATGATTTAACTCGTCCTTATTTACATCGAATTTCCCATTAAATACAAAGCTTCATTCAATTCACATTCAATCATATATTCTTCTTGTATAGAACTACTGATGGTTTTCTGAGTTCTTTATACAGTCTGCATCCTTTGTCAGAGAGTTTCCATCAAGGAAAATCAATTCAATATACTAGGATACCAGAAATGCCAACACAAAGTTATTCAGAAGCAGGGCAAACAAATTATTGCAAAATTCAAACAAAAAAGAATGGCACCTATAGTTTCTAATACTATCTGCACTGCTGATGGGGGAGCTACTAAATAGCAATTTATTTACACTATACTTGAAGATGAATAGTTGGAAGTAGTGAAAGTCGAGGCTACTGCCGATGATGCAACACCTTCAGACTTGCAATTCAAAGATATTGGATGTTCTTTCCTCCATAGAATAGCAGCAAGAGCTACTCTTCTTCCATATATCGACATGATTAGATGGGTGCTTGATAAATCAATGATCTAAGACAGACAGTTAAGAACCTGCAAGGATGAGATTCTAGGTTCTTTCAAACCCGAAGATCTGAAGATCATGTATAAGTTGCCCAATTCGCAAGATACCTACAACAGTCAGTTTGTTGCAAATTTTACTGAGAAGAACCAAGACCCTTTCAAAGCAATTCAAGGCTGGAGGAAATTAGAAAACAAGTTCAAATATGAGAAAACCAGTATGTATCCTATCGTGTCATTAGCAAACCCTTACAACTTTGCAACGTCAATTTTATCGAGATTATATAGTTTACCTAATAATACCATGTTCTCCATAAATTGGCTTCCCCTAATTGACTTCTCTGTTAATTCCCTCATAACGAATTGGGTGACTATCCTTTCAGATAATCTAGTTAAGGAAATTAATGAATATCGCCAAACCAGAACTTCTTCCTCCAAATATATTCCCCAATTCTATATGAGTGCATACATTTTACCAACTTTCTAGTTATGGGATGGAAATGGACCTCTGAAGACCCTACCCCAATATATTTGAGTCATAAAGAAATATGGGAACATAATTATTCACCACATTTTCATAGGTTGTGCTATGGTGTTGTATTACCGTTACACCAATTTATGTATGACACAGTGAGCTCTAGGTTCACTAAGGAAGCCCTTACAGACCTTCAAATGATAGGCAAGAGTTTTATTGAAGAATCATTTTCCTATATTAGAGTTTTTGGAAGCTCTGCTCCCCCGCATATTCTTCCATTGTATGTTTCAGACAAGTTGATGGCAAGAGAAATCGCTTATCAAACAGTTGGTAATGGACTCACTAAAGCTTTGAAAGATAGTAAAAAGTCTTTGTGGCCAAGTTTTCCAATTGCATGTGGTTCATTTACAATCAGCAATTTCAATCACACATTGAAAGAATGTCAAAATATTGAGCTGTTAAAGCTCCCCGTTTTACCCTCTAGACAGTTCGACACAGAAAAGGTTGCTAAAAAATTCACTTTGTCAGTCAAACTCAAACCTATTGTGCACACTGATGACATATTTGAAGATATTTTGTAGTCTACCAAGACTTTTGAATAAATCCTAAATTTTGTCAAATTGAACCTAAATCGAAAAGACATACAGATATTCAATGAATTCAGAGAACAGAGACTCAGACAAATTCCACAAGATGTTTTGATTACTAGTCACACGATTAAATAAATTCAAGAAATCAAAGCAGAACAATTAAATTCACAAAATCAAAGTGAATTGGAAAAAATCTATACTTCATTCAGAAATACACTCACAAATACTCCAGAGGCATCATCATCTCAAAAGAATACAAAATTCCAGACTCCTCAGCAACAAATAGTTTCAACAAAGAAAATCATTGAAACTCCTGAGATAATCTCCCAATAAACGGAAATCATTCCTACAGATCCGGCTGATGAGATTATCCTCAAGGTGACTGATATTCCCCCATTAGATGTTTTCTATAGCCCTCTTCATAAGGATGTAGTGAGAAAACAGAGGAAAAGAAGGAGAATTGAAACACCCCTGGGGAATGAAGTTATGGAAGTAGTATGGAAAGATACTCCATCAAATCTGATTGAAAATTTAACTCGGCTATCTCAATTTGCTAGTGCATACACCACTGCAACAGTTGATAAAGTAGCAAAATTATCTATTTTGATCCAAGAGAAAGATGTCAAAATCATGGAACTACAACAACAGCTAGATGAAGAAAGAAAGAGTTCAAATTAGAAAGTGGAACATCAACTTCTCAGAGTACAGAAAGAGATATAAATGCTTAAGCTAAGTCATGAAAATGACTTATCTAGCAAAAATTCACTGATTGAACAGTTGAGAGAAGATCCTACCAAATATGAAGGAATTCCTACTACAGAGGAATTCATAAAATAAGCATCGACATTAAGTTCCTTACTCTCAAAAGAACAAAATATGTTTGTTGTACAAATGTCAAACATAATTCCACATCTAGAAATCAGTGAACAATTAACAGACATAGTCATCGATCAAAGGATTGAGTTCAATGAACTCAATATCAAAATCTCTAATTATATTGAATGGCATGATACAGAAGAAGGGAAGAAGTCAGATCTCCCAAAGATCAAGGAAACTTTCAAAGATATTCTTTTTACAGACTGGGATGCATGAGTGAAACAAGAATAATTAGCCATAGCCAGAGCAGCAGGTATATCAAAGAATATGGTTAAAATAATTAACCATATATTACATACTTCTGGTCTCATCAGAGAAGGAAATATCAAATATTTTCCTGATATAAAAGATTTAGAACAAAGATGGAAAGAAGCTGGTCAACTCAGAGAAGAAACACTTCTACAACTAAAGAAAACTGATTGGGAAGCATGCTAGCAGCTATTGGTTAAAGCACACAGTCATATCATGACACTAAACTACTTTCTAAACTCCATACATAGAATACAACCGCTTCTACTAGTCACTATATTTGCTACACAAATGAAGATAGGATCTGGAAAACCTCCACAATTTCAACTGATGTCCGACATTTGTGAGAAAAAAAGTGCAACTGGCAGTAACTTATCATCCATCATGATTATTAGTTAGTTTTTTTTCAATTATTAGGGAATAAATACTAAAGATGAGGACGGTTGTTTGAAACCATCTCATAAGATATTTTGTATAAACTTTTGGTAGATAATTAGCATAGTATTTAAACCCTTCTCATGCATTTAGAGAAGGGTCCAGAATTTTATTGAGAACATTCGCAAATAATGCTTAATTGTATGTAAGTTTGTGGATGTCTTGATGAAATAATGGAAAATGGCCATTTCAGTTACATATCATTTTTTTAATCTTTGTTGATGCACTTCTGTATTCTTTGAAAGAATTACTAATTTATGAGTTGAATGTGGCCTACTATCATTGATCAGATGAACAAGATGGTACACATATGGTACTATTATCTTGTATACTAGTTCTGTTTTGAATATTAGTGATGAATCCAACTTTCATGAATGATATATGAAATCAATTGTTTTTGTCTGAAATATCAATGCACTATTATATGATATAAAGATAAGAATTGATTTGTTTTTGTATATGGTCATCAAATATATGCGATATGTTTCTCACTTTCTTTTGATTAAATTGTTTTTCAAAAGAATTATTTTTCAAAGTAATAATTCTATTAAATCTGTGATGATCTTAATCATCATAGATTAAATAGCTATCATTTTAGATCGCATCGAAATAGTATTATCCCGGGTTAGATTAAATTAGTTTTAATTTCAAGTTTTTGCATGTTAGAATAAATTTGTTTTAGTTTTTAGGAATTCTTCATGTTAATCCCTTGAGAGAAACCCAACAATCAAACAAAAACCGAACTCTGGGAAATTGGTCCCACTATATCCAGTCGAAGCCACTATCCCAAATGGAAAAGGAACCGTCGTAAGGGCCAGACTGGGTGGTTATCTCCCTTGTTGTTGCCACAGATTTATGAGGCCTTAACAAGATGGTGGATTCACGCAGAATCATGATCAACATCACTCTATGGGCAGATTCTTTTTACCCAAGTTTGATGGGTCATCCACTTGTTTTGCCAAATAATGGGTAGAAAAACTAGATATCTACTTTCAGTTGAACAAAGTCCCTGAGATGGAAGCTATCAAGATTGCAGCATTGCACTTTGAAGGTGAAGCACACAACTGGTGGTTCCATGGCTTGTGTACATTGAGTCATTCTAATGTGACTGCCTATTCCGGGTTCACTAGAAGACTGGTGGAGAGGTTTGAAAGAAAGGATCCAGAAGCACCTTTCATGAGCCTTGCAAAGTTGAAGTAGTCAGGTAATATAGAGTCTTGTATCTCTGAATTTCTAATATTATCTATTATGGTTCCTAATTTTTCTGCAGCAAGGAGGGTGTACATGTTCATCGATGGCTTAGATGAACCTCTGCATGGGTTGGTTAAATCTACCAAGCCCACTACCTTGCATGATGCCATTGTGAGGGCTAGAGACCTTCAAGATTCCTTGCCAAAAGCAAAGGCCAACTTTCATAAAAAGCCCTCTTTTCCTTCTAAAGGAAAGGAAGAGAAAGCTGCTCCTTCAAAAGAGAGCTCATAGAAGAAGCCTCTTGATGATGAAGTATGGAGAGATCTAAGAAAGAGGAAGCTATGTGTTGAAAATGCAGCAAGATGATGGAGCTTAGTGAAATGAGGTCGCCTTCACTAAGTGGGCCCGCAGGCAAATTCTGGTGCAAAATCTATTTTTAGACTATGTCTATTTTTAGACATATGGAGCATGGTTCGGGGATTCCAGTTTGAGATTCTTGAAGTATGTGTCATGTTGTTAAAAATAGATGAGACTCTATTTTTGAGGTCAAAGAGGTCGAAGTCTATTTTTAGACTGCCTCTCCTTAAAACAAGGAAGTCAAATATTATTTACCCTTAATAATATTTAGACTATAAACAACAGTTTATTCTCTTGGAGCACTTCAGTTCGAGCTACAGAAGTGGCTCATGCATCTGACAGAGGAATCACGTGGTTCCCAAGGGTTTGATGGCATCATGCATGGTTGACTTCAGTTGGACTTCAGTGGCAGAAGTTTGGAGGAGTTAATGAGACAACTAGTGGAGTTGTGTTATGTTTATTTTAGTTGAACTGATTGAGATTAGTTTAACTAGCTAATCAATTAGTTATGAGTGGAGTGAATTAAATATTATTTAATTCATTAATTAGTAACTCATTATTCAACTCAAGAACACATCAGTTCACTACAGTGCATGATCGGTTCAGTGGAGACCAGTGAAAGAGGTAGATGAAAGGGTGGAGTTAGCTATCAGTTGTGACTATACTGTTGCTATTTGCAACACACAGATAGGTGGAGTAAGCCCATGAGGATTGCGCAGTTCAGGCTGGTGGTTTATCTATATAAAGAGGCCATCCCATAGCATTGATGCACGCAATAGAGGCAAGGCAATTGGCGGTGAGTTTTGAACAAGTAACCTGTTCAAAACTGAGCTAGATTGTAAGTAACTGTATGAGAAAGTACTGAGTACTTGTGAGGAGTATTGTACTGAGTTAGTTACTTGATTTCTCCATTATAATATACACAATAGCTGTGGGGTTTTCAGCTATAAGCTTTCCCCATACATACTGTGTTAATGTGTATGATGATTTGATGTGTTATCGCTTGATTTTATTTCCGCATGTGTGATGATCGGAGTTGATCTGAGTGGAAGAGATTATGTGTTGCATATAAATTCGAATTGTATGTGATCAGGATAGTCTCGGTGGATAATTAATCATTATTCAGCAAATTTCTACATGGTATCGGAGCTATTGAAGCAGAGATTGATCATCACGGTGATTACAAACTTATTTCGGTAGACAGAGTCTGCATGCGGGCCAGGTAGCCTCCGGATTCATCTTTCTTCGGAAAGTGAAAGGTCTGGTAAACGCCCCTTGCAGTCGATCTCTGTGCTAGAAATAATTTTTTCTCACGATCTAGAGCGGTTGAGCTTTGAGGTGGAATTCGAATTTTGCAGCAGTTTTGTTTTCTTGGTGCCGGTGTTGAAAATGTCTTTCAACGATTTGCGACTCGAATATGCTCTTGAAGGCAGTTCGAATTATGTTGCATGGAAGGATTGCATGGAGGCAGTATTAGAAGATAATGGTCTGAAGGATTTCGTAGATATGGATGTCCAAAAGCCCACTGATCCTGCTGAAGTCGATGCATGGCAAAAGAAGATGGCGAAGTGTCGAAGGATCCTGTTGGAGGGCGTCAAGGATCATATTGTATCCAGCCTGCATGGAAAGCCTACTCCATATTTAATGTGGAAAGCTTTGACGGATCTATTCCAGAGTAAGAGCGACCAAAGGAAGCTGGCGCTCAAAGATAAGCTCAGGAACATCAAGATGGAGAAGGGCAACAGTATCGCCAAATACCTCACGAAGTTCACTCAATGCAGAGATGAGATGGGAAGTGTGGGGGTTACTGTCGATGAAGAGGACATGGTCGACCTGGCTCTCCTTGGTCTTCCGAAGGCTTGGCACTCATATCAAGATAGTGTCAATGGTCGAGAGAAGTTGCCGGGATGGGAGCGCCTTTGGGCGGATCTCATGCAGGAGGAGATAAGGAGGACTACTCGAGATGGATCTTCATCAAAGGGAGCTGATGAAGAAAACTGCGCTTTGGTGTCCAAAGAAAAGAAGGGGAAGGGTAATAAAACCTCTCATTCTAGTGCAAAGGGCAAGAAGCAGGATATGGCGAAAGTGAAGTGTTTTCACTGCCATGATCACGGACATTATGCTACCAATTGTCCAAAGAAGAAGAAGAACAAGCAAGCGAGAAGATCTGCAGATGGAGAAGCTTTGGCTTCACAGTTCGAGCTTGACTTTTCACTGATTTCATGCTTGGTTTCAAGTGTGATGGGATCGGTGTGGTTCTTGGACAGCGGTGCGTCATTTCATATGACGGGAGATCGGGAGTTGTTCTCATATCTGGAGGACAAAGATTTGGGTGTGCACATCGAGATGGGCGATGATGGTAGATACAGTGCGACTGGTATTGGTACCATATCCTTTCAGAGGGAGTCTGGTAAACCCTTTGTATTGAGGGATGTCATGCATGTACCTGGATTGAAGAAGAACTTGATCTCTGTGGCTATGTTGGAGGATAAGGGGTATGATGTGGTCTTCAGCGAAGGAAAAGCCTTCCTGCGCAGTAAGACTACTGGAGAGACCCGGAAGATAGGGGTTCGAACTCAGAACCTTTATCAGTTGCAGGTAGATGACTGCGCAACTATGGCATGCAAGGCGGGAGAAGTGGTGAGCCGGGATGATGAGGGCGAACTATGGCACAGGAGATTGGGCCATCTTCACCATGGAGCTTTGAAGATTCTGCAGCAGATTTCTACTGGACTTCCTAAGGGCACCCTTGCGCAGTCAGATCAGTGCAAGGGGTGTACTTTAGGGAGGTATGTGAAAGCCACCTTTCACGAGAAGGATAGTCGCGCCACGACGATCCTTGAGAGAGTTCACACAGACGTGTGTGGTCCTTTCTCAGTTGCTTCGACAGCAAAGCACAAGTATTATGTGATCTTTGTTGATGATTTCTCTCTAAAGTGTTGGATCTTCTTCATGCCGAAGAAGAGCGATACATTCGCGAAGTTCTGTGAGTTTAAAGCACTAGTCGAGAAGGAGTCGGGGAAGAAGGTGATTGCTCTAAGGAGTGATAACGGTGGTGAATTCATCTCGGCTGAATTCAAGGAGTTCTGCAGCACAGAAGGGATTCGGAGAGAGCTCATTTCACCCCATAACCCACAGCAGAACGGGGTGGCTGAGCGGAAGAACAGAACGATCGTGGGTGCTGCACGGGCGATGTTGCATGATCAGGGCCTACCCCTTCACTTGTGGGCTGAGGCATGCAATACAAAAGTGTATGTGCAGAACCATTGTCCTCACAAGGTTCTTGACATGAGTACACCAGAGGAGGCTTATTCTGGCAAGAGGCCTGATATTTCCCATTTGCGGATTTTTGGTTCTCCTGTCTACATGCATGTGACGAAGGATGTGAGAAGGAAGCTGGATCCAACTGCTGAGGTTGGAATATTTGTGGGGTACACTGATACACCTCACAACTATCGGGTGTATGTGCCAGACAGTCGCAAGACTGTTGTGCGACGGGATATAAAATTTCAGGAGGAGAAAGCCATGCAGTGTTCGCTTGAGAGGGAGCTACACTTGCATGCAGATGAGGAGCTGTTAGTTCCTAAGGAGGAGCTTCCAGATGTGGATCAGCCACAAGAGGAAGTTCAGGAGGTGGAAGAAACCACCCATGCAGCGCCAACCATGAGAGGGCGCATGCGCACTACAGAAGCTGAGCGACTGGCTCGAGATGCAGAGAAGGTTGTAGGACCACCTACAGCACAGCGCAGACAGAGGCAGTCACCGGATCAGTACACTGGATACATGGCTCTTGTGAGTCAATGTGTTGTGACGGAGCCATACTCTTTTGAGGAAGCTGTGGAGGAACCCGCATGGGTTGATGCCATGATCGAAGAATATGATTCGATCATCAGGAACAGTGCATGGGAGATTGTCCCAAGACCGGTTGGGAAATCAGTGGTGGGTTCGCGATGGATCTACAAGGTGAAGCAGGCAGCTAACGGGAGTGTGGAGAAGTACAAGGCGAGATTTGTCGCCCGTGGCTTCTCACAGATCGAGGGGATTGACTATGAGGAGACTTTTGCACCTGTCGCAAGGTACTCTTCCATACGGACGATCCTTGCTCTCTCAGCGCAGATGGGGTGGCACATTCATCGGATGGATGTGAAGACTGCGTTCCTCAATGGAGTTATTGAGGAGGAGGTGTACATAGAGCAGCCTGAAGGTTTTGAGATCTTCAGCAGTGAGTCGCATGTGTGCCGACTCAAGAGAGCACTGTACGGGCTGAAGCAAGCACCGCGTGCTTGGTACACTCGGATAGACAGCTACTTCACCGGGCTTGGATTCTCCAAGAGTGAGGCGGATCCAAACCTGTACCAGATTGTGGTGGAGGGGAAGCTGTTGATCATCGTACTATATGTAGATGATCTGATTTTGACTGGCGATGAGCGGTTGATACTTTCATGCAGGGAGGATCTTGCACGAGAGTTCGAGATGAAGGACTTGGGCATCCTTCATTATTTCCTGGGATTGGAGATTTGGCAGCGCAGCGGAGGACTGTTTGTTTCTCAGGGCAAGTATGCCCGGGAGATTCTGGAGAGGTTCAACATGCAAGGCTGCAAGCCTGTTGACACTCCTCTTCCTGGTAGTTGGAGGAAGGAGGATGCTACTTCAGCGGAGGTAGTGGATGCCACTGTCTATCGACAGTTGGTGGGGTCGCTTATGTATCTGGTCAATACACGACCCGATATATGCTATGCAGTTAACCGGCTTTCGCAAGCTATGGTTAAGCCTACCAAGCTCTTTTGGAAGGCAGGCAAGCATGTATTGCGCTATATCAGAGGCACATCGGGATATGGTCTATGGTACAAACAGGAGGATGGAGCAAAGCTTTCTGGCTTCACTGATGCAGATTGGGCAGGGAGCCCAACGGACCGGAAGAGCACTTCTGGAGGAGTTTTCAGCATTGGGTCGACAGCAGTTTCCTGGTACAGCAGGAAGCAGAGATCCGTGGCACTCAGTTCAGCAGAGGCCGAGTACATGGCAGCTAGCTTGGGTGCATGCGAGGCTATTTGGATGAGGAAGATCCTCGCAGGTTTGTTCAGGTTGCATTTGGAGCCTACAGTGATCTACTGTGATAACCCGAGTTGCATTAAACTCTCGGCTAATCCAGTATTTCATGATAGGTCCAAACACATCGACATCAGGTACCATCATATCAGAGATTGTGTTCAGCGGAGAATCATGATGCTTTCATATGTTCCCACGGAGGATCAGGATGTCGACATCCTGACGAAGGCGCTCACCAGGAGCAAGTTCTAATTCCACAGAGGCAGGATAGGGGTTGCGGATAATCCATATCTTGCTGAGAGGGAGTGTTGAAAATGCAGCAAGATGATGGAGCTTAGTGAAATGAAGTCGCCTTCACTAAGTGGGCCCGCAGGCAAATTCTGGCGCAAAATCTATTTTTAGACTATGTCTATTTTTAGACATATGGAGCATGGTTCGGGGATTTTAGTTTGAAATTATTGAAGTATGTGTCATGTTAGTAAAAATAGATGAGACTCTATTTTTGAGGTCAAAGAGGTCGAAGTCTATTTTTAGACTGCCTCTCCTTAAAACAGGGAAGTCAAATATTATTTACCCTTAATAATATTTAGACTATAAACAACAGTTGACTCTCTTGGAGCACTTCAGTTCGAGCTACAGAAGTGGCTCATGCATCTGACAGAGGAATCACGTGGTTCCCAAGGGTTTGATGGCATCATGCATGGTTGACTTCGGTTGGACTTCAGTGGCAGAAGTTTGGAGGAGTTAATGAGACAGATAGTGGAGTTGTGTTCTGTTTATTTTAGTTGAACTGATTGAGATTAGTTTAACTAGCTAATCAATTAGTTATGAGTGGAGTGAATTAGATATTATTTAATTCATTAATTAGTAACTCATTATTCAACTCAAGAACACATCAGTTCACTACAGTGCATGATCAGTTCAGTGGAGACCAGTGAAAGAGGTAGATGAAAAGGTGGAGTTAGCTATCAGTGGCGACATCAGTTGTGCATGAGATTTGCACCACACTTGGAGGATTTGTCCATGACAATTGCGCAGTCAAGCCAAGGAGATTCGAACCTTGGATCTCTATATAGACAGGCCTGGATTGCGCAATAGAGGCAAGGGAATTGGCGGTGAGTTTTGAACCAGTAACCTGTTCAAAACTGAGCTAGATTGTGGGTAACTGTATGAGAAAGTACTGAGTACTTGTGAGGAGTATTGTACTAAGTTTGTTACTTGATTTCTCCATTATAATATACACAATAGCTGCGGGGTTTTCAACTATAAGCTTTCCCCATACATACTGTGTTAATGTGTATGATGATTTGATGTGTTATCGCTTGATTTTATTTCCGCATGTGTGATGATCAGAGTTGAGTTGAGTGGAAGAGATTATGTGTTGTGTATGAAGTTCAAATAGTATGTGACCAGGATAATCTCGGTGGATAATTAATTATTATTCAGCAAATTTCTACACTATGCTTCACTTGCCAAGAACCATGGGTACCTGGACATAGATGTGCTACTGGTAAAGCACATTATATATAGGTCTTCTCAGATCTTGAAGAAGATGAAGATGATGAGCCAAGGAGGGGTCACAGTGCTGACAGTGTTGGAGGAGATCCAACACCATAAGGAGATGGGAATGGAGCATTTGCTCCTATTGGAAGAACTTTTGCATCTTTGAGGGGAGTACCTAAGTACTTTACCTTAAGAGTTCAAGGTTCAATCATGAATCAGAGGGTTTCTATGTTGATTGACAGTGGGGCTACCCACAATTTCATTGATGCCCATCTTGTGCAAAGGAGGGCAATACCCACTAATACTTTTGAGGCATTATCTATTTTGGTCCTAGGAGATAGAACAATGCAATGCATGCATTATGTCCCATCATTTTCAGTCACCATGGGATCCTACACTTTGGTGGATCACTTCTTTGTAATTGACATACTAGACACCATTGTTATTTTGAATGTTCAATGGTTGATTACATTGGGGAAAGTCACCACTGATTGGGAGGCTTTGCAAATGGAATGGGTGGACAAGAAGAGTGGTGCACCTTAAATGATCAAAGGCATGCATACTTACCTATCACACAACAATTCCACACAAAAAAAAGAGATGGATTTGTGCAATGGAAGCAAGGACCTCACTGTCCCTTCTATTATGTTCATGATATTTCTGCAAGGGACACTCTTATCTAGTGGCAAACCACCCGGGAGGCCACCTGATTCAGTTTTGGTGAGAGATATCTCACTTCTTGATGCTACAAAATCATATCCAGGAGGGATGGGAGCATTATAGGACACAAATACAGTGCTGGAGGGCTTGGGAAAGCACAAGAAGGAGGGATATTTTCTTCTCTCATCATCATCACCCACCTTCAATTATGATTCTGCACCGTTGGAGGAGAAGAAGGGAAGGTATGTCCTTCCTACATGCACCTTTGGCATAGGAGATGTCAAAGAGAATATCAAAAAAATGGAAGAAATTCCTATTGATGTATCATCAGTGTTGTCACTTTTGGGTAGTGTAGATATGTATTGGACATCCTAGATGTTGGTAGATTATTCCAAAGATTTTCACACTTGTATGATGCTTGATGACCAACTGCATAAAGAAGGCTATCTATTCCATGAGGAATTCATCTATCATCATGATAGGATATTCTTACCTAGAGTCTCCAAGGTCAAGGAGAGGATGCTACAAAGGGCCTACAAAGAGTTCTGTTCTAGCCCTACCTATTCTATGAATATCTACAACACTATCATGAGATGCTTTGAATGGGAAGGCTTTGGAGGAGAGATACATCAGAATTTTCAAGGATGCATGATCTATGTGGACTTGGGACAGTCAAGGGACTCTATATAAGAGTCATTTCAGCCATCTCTTCCTTCTTTTGAAAGAAGAGAAAATTCTAAGCACAACTCCTTGTGTATCAGAAACATTGTTGGTGAAAAATCTGATCATGTAAAGCAAGTTTCATTTTATGATTTGACATATTATTTCACCATGTTTATGTAGGCCATGACTGTAAAGAGGAGTGTTGTATCATGCAAATCTCATGGCAAACATTGGGCCACTAAAATTTATGAATTTTGCCACTCCCTTGTTGTGCAAAGGGAGATTTTATTTCATGATGGGTGCTTCCCAAAGGCACCAAACATATCTCACATTTTCAGCCATGGTGAGATGACATGTGTAGCAAGTAAGTGGTGGGGAAACCACTTACCATACCTTGATCTAATGCAGGCAAGAGATGCACTGTGCTAGTACCATATGTGGGACTATGACCCACCTCCTCATGCTCAAATTTCTATTTGTATATATGTAATTATGCTTCCATACTTGGATGCTATAGCTGTACTTTTTATGGGATTGTATGGAGGGAGGATGTGAAGTTTGTATGTACCACACGGAATGGGAAATCTCTATGTACCTCATGCTACATGTTTTAGAGAGAGTATTGGTTCAACCATGTTTATTTCTGTTGAGTTCTTGACTCCTTGTGGGATGGATTATGTACATCTCATGATGACTTTGGAGGAAAAATTCATGGAGGTTTGGATTGGTGAACACTTAGCTTGTGAAGAAAGCTTGATCTTTGATAGTGTCACCAATGGAGGAGGAGAAGTGTTGCAACACTCACCCTATCAGTTGCTTAAGGACAAGAAACATTTTGGAGGGGAGGACTGTAATGTTCCCAATTAGCCCAAGTTAATGGGAATATACAATTTTGTTTCATTTTTCTGTTTCATGAATAAAATTGTAAAGGAGGATCAATAAAACTCCAAATCAGCAAAATAAATCAATGCCACATGTGAAAAAATTTAAATCTGGGCTATTTACATAAGCACACTTAGGTGTGAAAGAGTCTGGATCATTTCTCCCAAGTCAAACAGGACCAAATCAACATCACTGTCTAGATACAATGAATCTCCTACATGCACAACACAATTTTAGTTGGAGGTTCCACATGTGAAAGGAGCTAAATCATTGAGATGGTTTAGGGTTTGTTAGGACTTTCATATTATAAAAGGAAGATGAGGACATCAAAAGAAGGTTGTTGATTGTGTATATTTATGAATATATTGTCTGTTTAGACATATATCATTCTCCTGTTGTTTAGCTGAGAATAGTGTTGTTTAGCAGTAGGGTGTTCCTGATCAGGAATCCCAACTCTTCCATTGAGTAGATATTGGAGGAGCCTTGCTAATATTGTCCACTATCAGGCATTTGGCCAAGCTCATCTTCCAACTACAACGTAGATCCTGTTGAGGGTTTGGTTGTCCTTGTAAGTTGCAGCAAGTGGAGGCTAGATCTACTCAGATCTGGGCCAATCTAGTGCCCCTTTTCAGTTAGAAAGACATATATCCCCTTGATAAGAGAGTATTAGATCTTTGGATTTGCATTTTCAGATCTTGGCATCAAGCCAAACCAGTGCTAGAGCCTACAGTGCAGTTTACCTTCCAGCACTGCATTATTTGCAAGTGTATAGTTGCAGGGTGTTTTGACACACATTTGGAGGAGAGATGTCTAGTGTTGGTGTTTTTCCCTTCACTATGGTGATCCATGGATTATACTTATGATCCATGTTCTATTCAGATCTGATCTGCTCTATTGTATTTATCTTCAAAAATTTCTGAATATTACTGCAGATCTGCAACTTTAGATCTCAAATATACTCTTTGTGTTTCATGTTTTGCTCAAAACCTCAAGGGGAATTTGTAAAGGAGCTCTTATAGTGTACAGATATGATATGGATCTAATATTTTGTACACAGATCTACTCTAGATCTGGAGTGTAATATACAGCTGCTGCAACTCTTTAAAATAACGTTGTTAAGCCATTTTTTAGTCAATACATGTGTTGCAGCCCCTCTTTTGAGGAATTTCTTCTATTCTTGTCTTATGTATTCTGTTGTACATTGTAAGGGCCTCATTGTGTATCTGATTTATTGATGTATACATGAATTTTGAGCCTTCTTATTGGTCTCGTACTGTTTCTCAGAAAAACTGTGTTATTTTCCTGCAGTATTGTTGCATATTGCTGCAACCCCATTCTTGGGTGTTTTTCAGTGATACTAGGTGTGGGAGGTCTATTTACCTCACCTAGTTTGATTTGTTTTTTTTCTCCTCTTGGATTTAGATGCTAGATCTCTAGATCTAAGGGATATAAGAGCTGCAAATTCATTTCAGTGCAAATAATTCTGAAAAATGCGTTATTCTAGCAGGTAATGCTGAATCTTCCCATTTTGGGATATTACATGGACAGTTGTTGTTCCAAGCATATGACTGGGGATAAAAGTAAATTCATGTCTCTAAAAGTAAAGGACAAGGGGGAAAAATTTCACGTTTGGAAACAATTATCCAACAAAAATTAAGAGTAAGGGAATAATCAGTATTGATGAAAAGACTTAAGCTAAAAACATATTGTATGTAGAGGGTATTTAAAAAAAAATTATTAATGTGATACAAATCTGTTATAATGGTTATAATGTGAATTTTATATCTAAGTATTGTGATATACATCATGAAAAGAATGGAATTATGGTGGGAGAGGAGGTCAAAAATCACAAGACCGTATATGTATTTGATGACTCCAGAGTAAGCTGATATTTTAGAAAGACAAATGAAAACCAATTATGGAATAGAGACTTGGTAATATGAATTTTCATGGTATAATAATAGTCGGTAATATAGGAGTTGTGAGACGATTTCCAAGACAAGCAAGGCCCGATAATTCAATCTGCAAGACTTGTCAATTTGGCAAACAAACTGGGACTCATTTCAAGACAAAGGAATTCTGTTCATGTAGACCGCTAGAGCCAATTGACACAGATGTCTGTGGCCCAAACAGAAAAAAAAAATCCCAAGAGGAGAGAGGTATTTTATGTTTCTTATTGATAATTTTACCATAGCCACATGGATCATTCTCTTAAAAGAGAATCCATAAGCGCTTAAAAACTTTAATATGTTTAAAGATAGGGTAGAAAAAGAGAAATTTCTAAATATCAAGTGCTTATGATCATACAGAGTAGGATAATATACTTCAAGAGAGTTTGAATAATTCTGTGAAGAGAATGGCCTAAGGATGTAATATTATATGGCCAAAAATATACAACAAAATGGAGTAGCTGAGAGAAATAACAAAACAATCCAGGAGATGGAAAAAGCTATGATGGATGAAGTAGATGTACCTCACATCTTTTGGGGAGAATAAACATGAGCAACAGTGTACCTATAAAAGAGAACAAAACTCATGCGTAATAGTAATAAAAACCTACGAGTTGTGGAAGGGAATACATGCATCATTAAAAAAATACAAGGTATTTGGGATAATTTTTTTTATAAAAAAGAATGATAAAAATCTAGGAAAATGTGATTCTTGTGATGATGAGGGTATATTTATCAGGTACTCAACTCATAGTAAAGGATACATATGCTATAAAAAAATAATAGAGAGAGTTGAGGATGACATTGATATAGTTGTGGATGAAATAATGTCAAAATCCAAGTCTTCTAAAGGAGACATGAGCTCTGATGCATAAGAAAGTTCAACCACCATAATCTCATATCAATCAGAAATAGAGGTAGATGATGAAGATGAAGAGCTAAGTACAGCTCTAAGGCCCAAAAATTCCTCAAGGTATGTATAGAAACAACATCTAGATATTAAAATTATTGGTGATCAAAGAATTGGGGTTAAAAATAGGATAAGGTTCCTTGGTATCCCAAGTTGTGGAAACCTAGCTCTCATGTCTCAAATTTAGCCAAAGAATCTCAGTCATGAAATTGAGGATAAACAATGGATAAAGGAAATGAATTAAGAGTTGGATCAAATTGAGAATAATGACACTTGGGAGCTTATTCCAATACCCAAAGAGAAAAATTTCATAGGAACCAAATGGGTCTTCGAAAATAAGCTAAATGAACAAGGTAATGTGGTTAGGAGAAAGAATCACTTAGTCTGCAAAGGATATACCCAAATAGAGGGAGTAGATTTTGAAGAAACCTTTGCACCTATAGAAATACTAGAAGATATCGAAACGTTTATTGTTTTTTCTAGTCATAAAAACATCAAGGTGTATCAAATGGATGTGAAGTCAACATTTACCAATGGAGATCTGGAAGAATAAGTTTATATTAAGCATCAAGAGGGGTTCATGATCACCAAAAATGAAGGGTTTGTGTTCAAATTGAAAAAGGCCTTATATGGACTCAAACATGCCCCTAGATCCCAGTATTCAAGATTGGATAGATATCTTCAGCAACAAGGATTTAAGAGGGGCACTATAGATATAAATTTGTATATAAAGTGTGAATATGACCACCTATTGATTGTGGTAGTGTATGTGGATGACATAATATTTGGTAGTGATCTGTAGCAGATGGGACGTCAATTTTCAATTCTATGTAGACAAAGTTTGAGATTTCGATGATAGGAGAATTGTCCTTTTTCTTGAGATTGCAAATTTCTCAATCAAAATATGGGGTATTTATCTCCCAATACAAATACCTCTGAGAAACTCTTAAGAAATTTGTACTGGAATATTGCAAGATGGCTATCACCCCCATGGTTATAGGCTATAAGTTATGCAAAGAATATGCGACATCACTGGTTAATCAGACTTTCTACAGATCAATGATAGGAAGATTTTTATATCTCACAACATCCATATTAGATATCATGCAAGTAGTAGTCATGGTGGCCATATTTAAAGCTTTCCCCTGAGAAATTCGTATCATTTCTCTCAAAAGGATCTTCAAGTATCTGGAAAGCACAAAAAACTATGGGTTGTGGGATGCTAGGAGAAAATAGTTTAGATTAAGGGCCTACACTGATGTTGATTGGGTAGGCAGTATTGGTGACATGAAGAGAACCTTTGGTGCAACATTCTTCTTAGTAAATTGCATAGTGTCCTGGTTGAGGAAGAAACAAGACTCCATTTCTTTATCAATTGTTGAAGCGAATCATATTGAATATGCTAGTTGCTGCTCACAAATTCTCTCGATGAAGAAAAACTTGAAGGAAATTAAGGTAGATTTGACTAATCGAATTCCAATAATGTGTGACAACACCAGTGTTATCACCATCTCTAAGAATATTGTCATTCACTCAAAGACAAAGCACATTCCTATCAAGTTTCACTTCTTAAGAGAACTGGTTACTGCTAATGTTATTCTTCTTGAATATGTTGCCACTAAATAAGAACTTTAAGACATATTTACTAAGCCACTTGCAAGCGAGCCCTTTGTGTATCTCTAGAAGAAAATAGGAGTTGTGACTCCTCCTCCCAAATTATTCAATTGAAATTAGTGTTGAAACTACTTAACTTGAAGGTTCAATTAAAGATTAGGATGCACTGTTGCGGGGGGAGACTTCAAAGGATCCTTTTCCATTGATGAAAAAGGTGGAGAAGATTACTAGTGCCGAGAAGTAGAAAAATGATGAATAAAACCATGCATGGTTTCAGGGGAAGCTCAGTTTGTTTCTATCAATACCAAAGGAGGATATTTTTGGATAGTTGGCATTGTCTAAATGGTTGGTGGCATCAAGTATGTTGGTATTGATGTCAACCAAAAAATAATTGAGGTTAGAGGAAGCAGATGTTGACATTGATGAGCATGTTGTTCAGGAAGAGTTTGATGATTGTTGCAGTGTTTTGTAGAGAATAATCATAGTAGCGGGATTAGTGGATAATCCATAAAAATATGACTATGATGGTTGGGAGTCCTAGACTTTGGAGGAGATTATGTTTGAAGAGATCATCTCAATTTCTCCAGAGAGTGGCATAGTTGGAAAAATATTGGAAAAATATTTATAATGACATGTGGAATTTTGAAAATGTGCCTTTGGATCAAAATTTATGATTAGTCAACATAAGGAATTTCAAGTCCTTAGTAACAATACCTGGAAGCCCGAAGGCTTATTTAAAAGTGTTACAGGATTGGAGTTAGCTGAGGTAGAAGGAATATCAGAACCCTAGAAGCCTGGAGGCATATTTAAAAAGGGGTTACTGGGTGGAATCAACTTAAAGTAGAGGGAAAAGTACCTAGGAGCCGCGAAGAAAAGTCACGTGATAAAAATTGAGTTAGGGTAGCGAGATGTAAACCTGGAAGCTAGGAAGCTCGTAAGTAATTAAATAAAAAGGATAAATCATTGGGATTATGTGGCAAGTAATAGAGACAGGATACAAATATTTTTCTGAAATTTTATGTTTTGTAAAGAATCGATAGGCGCTCCTAAGACTTGGTTTTATAAAAATTTTCATGTGTCCTGGTGACCAAAGGCCTTCAAGCCATGAATAAGGCTAAACATTGTAGGAAATGTTTTGAAGGAGCTCAGGAAAAAATCAAAGTAAAGGTGCCAAGGAAAGTGCTAAGGCCAGGTGGGTCCAAGCCCAGAACCCCGCGCACGCGTAAGATCTTGAGGAATGTTATTTATAAAAGTTATGGGTATATAGAGATACAAGATTTCAACTTAGTGGTGGTAGATATATATATATATATATATATATATATATATATATATATATATATATACACACACACAGATATTTGAGTGGGTCACCATGAACATGGTTATGTGGAAGTTACGTGTATTTTGGTGACCATAGGCTTTTGGTATTTTTACACTGAAAAAAAGGCATTATAGGCAAGTGTTGGGAATATGTTTGAAGGGTGTATGAGTCGAAAATTGATAGCAAATGAACACAAAGAGGTTGGCGCCATTTTTATAATGGAAACTTCTAAAAACTCCTTTATTTGTTTCACTTGCATGCCATGAGAAATTTAATGAGGAAGATGGATCAACGAATTCACACCATTGCATTTATGAGCTTTCATGGCATGCTTTAGTTGGAGAAGAAAGAAGAGACATACCTAAAGTACATTATAAGCTTTGTGGTCATTTATGAGAAATGTATGATTAATTCAATAAAGGTTCTTGTTGAGTGTGCAGGGAATATTGAGATTAAGTTAACAATATGGAAAATCCACAGGTGGCCCATTCTTATGTTTAATACAGTTTCATTGGCTTGGAATTTTTGATGGAAAAAAAGCAGGTAGTGTCATTTTGAAACACATTATCAAGTTCGTAACATAAGAGATATTAGAGACAACATGAGAACACTTGAGAGAACATCGACCTTCACATAATAGAGGAACAAAACACATGATTACCTTTGATTAATGTTGTGAAAGTAGTAGTTTTGTGGAAGCTAGTTATGTGAGGTGAAAAGTGTCAAGTGTCAAAACCTAACTATGTACCTACAACAAAGTAGAGGGTCGAGACTAGAGTTATTTGAGTAAGGGAGTTGTAGAGTTGAAGGGAAGAAATTGGTATTGGAGTAGATTAGATTTATATTTCTGTGTATATGTATTAACCTATGTTTTCAGTTTGAAAAATGTATGAAAAGTAGAAAAATGGATAGAGAAGGTAGTGGCCTACATTCATAAGAGGTTGGTGCCTCTTGGAAAGTAGTGGTTTTCTATCTAAAGGGGGTTTGGGCCTCCTGTGAGTGGGTTCTCATAAAAAAATTGATTTAATTATGTAGCTACTTAATTTACATCATAAAAACAAACATATTGGTGGTTTTCTCCCTTTGGGTTTCCACATAAAATACTTGTTTCAATATTGGTATGCTTCTCATTTCATGGATTGTGTGTACATGTGAATGAATTATCTTAATGTTTATTTATATTGTATTATGACTGCACTCACAAGTAACTGAAAGTAGTGAAAATAAAAAAATATTTTTTCTTAAAACTCTAAGGACCTCACTATTATTGATTCACCCCCCTCTCAGTAATTCCTTATTCCAACAACCTTGGCATAAGGTGAGGGGCATTTTGGCACCCGAAAAATATGATGTATGTACCTTGTGGTGAAGTAAACCAATCCACAATATCATAAATTTTCTCCTTCACCTAATATGTAATGCAAGGAGTTTCCACCTAAAAAATCATCTGATATAAAACTATAAAGAATTTCTCAAAATTTTTTCTATATACTCCTATAAAATTGACTTCTGAAAATAGTCTGCAATGAAGATGAACATGTAGTTTCTCTTTAGGGGTCCATTTCCATTTCATTCATGTGAATTCATAACGAGCACAAATAACATCCATTAGATAATCATAAATATATAACTCTAGATACTAATCAACTTCTAAAACTTTCTTTTCTTGATTTACATTGATTTGCAATTGGTTAGCAAGGATGTCAACCCAGTTGAAGATCCTACCTCTAAAAATAACCAGGTTGAGTAAATAAACACATATTTGTTCAATTTTTTCTTCATTCTTTATCCCATGCAATCTAGAGAACATCGCCATGATATGCTAATACAATTATCTCAAGGATTTAGTTATGTAAACCACACTTGGCTTTGGGTGAAACTTTTAAGGCTCTTGCCACAATGCCTTGAGAACTTCTTTGGTATTCAAGTTGGCCCATGTTGCATATAATTGTATATTCAATTAATTCCTAATAGGAATTTAAATCACGTGGATGGTAAGTGGGAATATCCTTCCCACTTTTACTGTCGAGGACTATATTCTAGATATCCATGTTTTGCAAAATCCACCCAATAACTTCTACATAGGGTAGCGCTGGAAACCTGGATGCTAATTTATGCATTTTGGACCTCTTTATGTTGATGTACTCCTACATGTCCTCCATATTCTCTAGAAATTAATTTTGAATAAAGGCTTATTTTATATCCTACCATGTTACTTTGATAGATTTATCAATGAAGCATTTTGTATCTGATAGGATTTTCATACTTGGTTTGGAACATTAAACTACCTCCTTAGTATTTTTTCTGAAGATTCTTTTGATGTATCCTCTCAAGTGGTAGGAGGCAATATCTCTACAGAATATGAAATGCTAATGTGTACTATGTCTACAACACCTGCAAGTGGAATATCACTCATGTAGAACAAACATTAGTTCTAAGAAGTCTTCTAGTTATCACATGAAATATATGCAAAAGAGAATAACTAGGAAATGGTTTGGTAAGTTGGGAGAAAAATATTGCAAGGATGAGACAATGTGACTTCACTAGCCACTATAAGTGTGCACCATGCCAAGGAAAGGAAGAGAGGGCCAAGTGGTGTGCAAGTCGAGATCACATTGCACAAGGAACTCAAGACTGGAGCTTAGAACTGCACCATGTACACTTGTCAGAGAGAGAGAGACTTCTCTTGGGAGAAGGTCACAATTATAGTAGCAAAGGTGAGCCTGAGAAAGATCGCAGGTCATAGTTGCAATGGGAAAGGGATACCTCAATGTAGACTAGAAGTGCATTATGTGCTCTAGAAGGGAAGCCTTTCTGAGTTGGGTGGAATTCAGAATAAAACTAGATTATTGTTGCCTGCAAGTGAAAAATTCTAAAAGACAGAGATATAAGCTCAAAAATGGCTAAGTGATTATCATTAACAATTCAATAACACTATACAAGTGAGATAAATAAGTTGCAAGTGTTCATATATCTTGTTGCAATCATGACTATAAGGTGAAACGTCATGGAATGTGAAGAGTTCGTAGAAAAGACACATGCAACAAAAATACGAAACTTATAAGAGAAATAATGGATTAAAAAGGCACTTAATATGAAAAACTAAAATCAAAACACCACTAAAACTGACAAAAGAAAAAAATTGACACTTTGAAATACTCACCAAGAATCATCACATTTGTGAGAAAGAGTGAGAAAATATCCTTGTGATGAGAAAATGCACTCAACCGAAAGTGAATAGAAATTGTGAGAATGAACAATGAAAAATGATCCTTCTAAATAAAACCACACACAAGTTAATATTAGAGTTTTTACACATGCTCACCACTTGTGCCTTGATCATAGAGTTAGGTGAGTGAAGTGGGAGATGATCCCTATTTTCTAGGAATTCACTTTGCATGCAAGCAAGGAAGTTTTCATGTGTGAAGGAGAGGGAGTGTGCAACTGCTAGAGACAGTGAGTGCACAACTACTGAAGATAAGGAGGTGCACTTGATGTTGAGAAGGAGTGCACTCAACTGTGAGAAAAAAGTGCACTCTAATAGGAAAGGGAAGTGTGTTCTAGCTCAAGAGGGTGCAATTTTCTTGAACAATGCATGTGTAGTCACCAAATTTGGAAAGTGTTATCTCAATAAGGAAGAAAGGTGTGCCTTGATGTCTTTTTGTGGTGTGCATGTTAAGTAAAGAGAGTTCGGATAAGTGAAATAAAAGCTAGTGCTTTTTCTATATTTAGAAAGGTGACATGATAACTTCCAAAGATGAGAGAGTGACATGTAGGAAACTTTGACCTAGGAGGAAAAGCTTCACTTCGAGGCATGTCAAAAGGATAGTCAAAACTTAGGAAAACATGAAAAAATGAGAAGATGAACTAAGATATCTTGAAGTGAAAACTCATGAAAGCAATAAGAAGGCTCCAAAATTGGATGACACAAAAATTTTGGAGGGTCATTGTCGCAAAGACAACACAATAGAAGAATTCCAACTTATTTTTTAGGTCTTACCTTATCCATGAATTCATATGCCTTTATGAAGTATTGATTCACCATGTGAATTACCTTGGCTTCCCCATTTAACTTGGTTATAGATGTAGTGACCTCTACTCCTTTACTCAGTTAAACACATTCATAAAGATTTCCAGGTCACAATTGTTTTGATCCGAGAGAAGGGTAATATGTAGCTACAAGTTTAATATGATCAGAGTCTTATTTTTTCATGTTTGGTGTTGCTCCACTACTAGGGAGCCTCTTTAGTACCCTGATGAAGTCACTATAGGAACACAAGAATTTCTTCACTACAAGCGAGCCTATTCATTACTCCGATGAAGTTGCTTGCTCCACCCCTCTACGCATGAAGCCTTTATGTTATTTCACCCTTTATTTTATTTGGTTTTATAACTTTATGCTCATTCAAATTTTATTAACTTTATATTTCCAAGGTTTAATAGGGATCCTAACTTATTGAGAGTAGGAGAGGTTGTTCCTTCAACGATAGTTATATATACCTATGAAAATGATATGGTCACTATTGGTTTTCCCCTTTTTTTCTCTACTTGATTGGATCTGCATAAAAAAAACCATTTAATTACAATACCGAGTTTAGGAATGAAGATCCTAGAATAGATGCATGCATCATGGTTTCTCTTATGGATATATAGTTGAATGAATCGTATTTTCCATTTATACATCGTCAACTTTAAGAGACATATATGCGCAAACAAAGGAGAAACGTTGTAGGCTATCCAAGAGTTTCACGTCACTACAATTTTCCTTTCCCAAAAATAACCATATTCTCTTAGAGCTAAACAAAATAAATTCATTCACAGTCTTATTGAAAACAAAATACAACCAACTCAAACATTAGAAAAGAAAAGAGACATGAAAAATGAAAAAAAAAAGAATACAATGCAATGCAAACTAACTAAATGAAACTAGACCTAAGCTAAACAAAGGAGCTATAGGGTCAGAGATAAGTAAAGTGAAATTTCCAATGCAGCCACAAAATATGCTCCTAACCCTTGGGATGAAATATAACCATGATTAACACCAAAGTAACATAATGTGTATTAGCAAGAGGGATAAATGACCAAAACATATGCACACTAATATGAAGGTGTGTAGTGCAAGCATAACGATGTGAGGTAGATGTTTGTAGGACTGTTTGGATCAAATAAAAAAGATGATTATTACGAGCCATTGGGCTCACCATGAATTATTATTCTAACAAACATGCAATGGGATCATAAAAACAACCGGCTTACAAATTTTACAGAGGTAGATTCGCAAGGCACACATCCACATTATATAAAATATGAAGAAAAGATACCAAAGATTGATCTCAGTCAAACACTGAATCATAAATACATTTAAATTTATCAAAGGTGGTGCATGGTTAAAACCTAATGATGGGTGAGGATGAAGGGGTTTCAAGTCACACACTTTGATAAGGATTCAACATATTCTTTGTTTTCAGACTCAAGGAAAATATTTTTACAAATAATAATCCAACAACTGGGGGTTATGTATCTGATAAAAAAATTCTTCTTGACAATGGAGAAATCGACTAGAAGATATCGACAATCCTTCAAGAGTGAATCATTATCCCATGATTAATTGTTGATAATAGAATTTTGTAATAAAATTTTAATCTGACCAAGCTCAAAAGTTTCATTGGGTTAGTGAGGGCCTGGCATAATCATTAACATAGGCTAAAGTTCCCTGACTTCCAGACAAGATTTCAAACTTTCGAATGACAAAAACTTAGGCTTTGAAAGTACAACCAATTCAACATCTGAAAGAGAAACACTTCCAACATATGCATGAATAGGATCATTATAGCTCAAATAAGAGTTGTTCAAATCAGAAGATTCATGTAATTATCAATCATCATCAAACAAATTTTCAATATTATGACAACAACATTTAATTATTATCATATCATCCTCTTGAAATCCTTGATTTACTTGTGTTAGTGTGAGATATAATTTTGAAAAACCAATTGATTCATGACAAATATCTTGACACAAGGTATGATAAATGAAGAAGATATTGTTGTAAGAAAATATTCAATGATTATATATAATTCTAATTCAAGGTTATGCAAATCTAAGTCTTCTTGCGAAAATGAAGAATCATCCATGAGACTTGGACAATTATTACCATGCAATTTGGAAGAAATTATATGTTCAGGATGATGTTTATCCCAGGATTCAATGTGATTAAAGGATTCTATATCAACAAATTATTTACCAATATTACAAGATGAATGATAAATGGAAAATGAATAATGAAGAATCATCATATTGAGAAATAGAATATAGAAAAATATCTTCATTAATGAACTCTTTAGCCTCATAAATACACCCTTCACCCTTTTTATCACCATTCAAACTAGTAGGAACATGATGATGGTGTGGGTCAAGACACATGGGATAAAAACAAGGTGGAAGCTGAATAGAATCTATGGTATACACTAATTTCATTCAAATCCAATTTTGAATTATCATTAGGGACAATATCATTACTCAAATTGATCGAGGAGTCAGCTCTTGTATTAGATTCATGAATGAGATGAATCAATAGTTTGGTTTTCATATTTTTTGTTTTAAATAGGATCAACAGGGTGAACCCAATAAGGTATTGAGAATCGGGGAGGACAAGGAATAAAAGGGGAAACATATTCCTTATAATATTAAGGTTACTTTTGATTAGAAACAATGGGAAGAGATGAATGATTTCGGGGAAATCCTAACCAAATACCGAATTTTCTTATTCATAGATTCCCAATCCATATATTCATCAAGGAATTCATAAAAGTTGTGAATAAATCTATCAACAAACTCTTCTAGAGTTTCATCCAATTTTTTCCTAAGCTGATTATTCCTATTATAAACATCTTGGTATACATACCTATCAAAAGCATTACAAAAATTATTAACAAGTTGCTAAAAAGAATGAGTAGAAACATGTGGTAAGGAACAACACCACTGCTTGGCATGAACTTCTAATTTAAGGATGAAAAAACTAGCAAGGATATACTTGGATTAAACTTTTCTTGAAAAGTAGAATTGAAAAAATTCAACGACATAATCAAGAATGGTTGTTTGACCCTTTCCATCAAATTTTAAATGTGACAAGTCATGTAAAAATTTAGCAAGGATTGAAATATATAAAGAATTTGAAAAACACCTAGGGATTATGATTTGGGATGAATCCATTTAAAATAGAGATTCAAACAGACTTCACGAGCTCAAATTGTCATTTGGCCCTCCGTCTAGCAACAAAATGTTGATGGTGTTGGATGCCGCCAACATACAGTGGGTCTCCCCGATGTGAAGTCTCAGTTAGACCTCAAACCTTTTAAGATAGGGTCCCCATCTGAATATTAGGTCTGGCCATCATCACAAGAGAACTTAGAGATATTCCTTGGCTGCAAAAAAAACATAATAGATAATATGAATAACTTTGAGGATTGCAAGTGTGTAAGCTTTATGTGTCACTAGTTGTAAATTTTAAAGGGATATTCCATGAGAGGGGGATAAAAGGCATAAATCTAATAGGAAAGTAATAGTACTGTCCTAAGGGAGACACATGAGAGAAGTCAAAGAAGAATAGTTAACTTGCAAAAAAATTCACAAGATAACAAATATCATGAAACACATAACAACATACATTCAACACGACTCATATCTAAATTTAACGAAGTAGTTCATTCCCTTTAGTATGCATAATATAAAAATATACCACAAAAATTCAAATAATATCTTTACAACATTCACGATACATGCATGAAAGCACACTGGCTCTAATAGATTATGGTGATTAAAAGAAAGATCCAAGTACATTGTTACAATGATGAAACACTAGCCCCAATAGTGGAACATGAAGTTACCACTTGCTTCTCCAAATAATGATATTCTCCCCTATGCAAAGCTAGAGAATACAAGGCCAATTTTCCTCAATTCCAATCCCCTTTCTTTTTTTTACGAGGCCTTATTTATAACAAATGAGAGTGATCATTGAGCTTCCTCATGACTCTTTGACTTCCTATAACTTATGGAATTCGATGTGACACTTCATATTCTCCAAGTGTCTCTTCGAATTCTATTTAAATTGAATTTCTTATTCTCATAAAAGGGAATTTGTACTCAAAATGGTGGCTATATAGGAAAAAAATATAGTAAGGAAAAAAATTCCTCATGTAGAGAAAAATCAATAACTTGAGATTGGAGTTCATTTGTAATGTAAGAGTGCCATGTTTTGAACTCTACTGCAATATCTTTGATTCTTGATGGTAGAGTTGCATTGTACTGCATACTCACCTCTAATGTATTTGAAAATTGGACTTGGAGTTTATTGTATACTACTCCACAACATGGATAACTTCATATGAACTTTACTTCACCCAATTACATACTATAAAATGGTTCTTTTTGTCACCTCCAAGCTCTCTTTATTTTATGCTTGCCCAATCTGTTCAGCAAAATCTTTCAACTAGTGTGTGTTGACATCGTTACTCCTTATTTAATCAAGTGAGCCCATGAAATTTACTTTATGATTTCGTGCTATGGACTCTATATTGTTGTGAGTTGGACATAGGAAGCTATATCATTGGTCACCTTCTCACCAAGTTGGTTATAAGTCTGAGTGTGTAGCCTCAAATATGCTCTTTCCAACTTAGCTGATAATATATCCTTATTTAGCAATTGGTCAAGAATATTGAGGTACTTCGTGACCAAATCCCGCATTAAATCCACAGCGTGCAACCTTTATAACCTTCAATATTTCTTGAGATATTTTCTAGATTTCAACTAGGGCCACCATAGCTTCATGTAAAAGGACCATTTCAATGTAAATTTGCTTCATATTTCCCTCAATTGATTTCATGATCCAGGTGGATATTTATGGCTACCTGCCCATTTCACTTGGATCCCCACCATTTTTTCTTTCAACTCTTTAGTTTCCTTAATTGTAGCACAATTCACTATTTTTGACAGCTTTTTGGGTCCTGAAATTCTGGAGTTGTTTTGAGGCCCTAAACGATGATATTTTTTAAGGAGAAATGGGATTAAAACTGGTCTCTAACCAATTTTGGTCACTCTAAATTTGTATTCTCAGATAGATATTTATAACGAGGTATTGTGTGCGTCAAACAGAGATCGTATGCCAAAGGAAGTTGATGTAACTATTTACCCAAACGAGGTCCATGATTTTGGTGCTTCATCTCCTAGGGTTAGGTTTTTGGATGTTTAGGGTTTTCCCAGGTTGTTAAATAATAATAAAATCCCTTGAGCCTCATTGTAACACAGTTCAGAGGCATGTATCCACCACACCTCTTCTCAGAGATAAGCTACTATTGCCCGAGCTAGTTTATTTTCTATTTTATTTGTAAGCATTTTTCAGTATTTGATATTAATGAAATGGCATGTTATTCCTGCTACATCTATGCCTTTATGTTTATTTCTATATTTTATTGCGTTCCTACATAATTATGGATCATTTCAACTCTTCGAGCATGCAATATCATGGTACCGTCGTGTTCATACTAGTAGAAACCAACCTCTGATTTTCTACAACCAGATCATCAACCTGTTTCTTTACGAAAGTCAGCTCCTTTCGTATTTTCTCATTTTGATTGAAATATATTATGTGTTATCTTGTGCTAAAATGAATGCTCGAGGATTTCTCCTGGTGTTGGATTCTATAACCCTTTATATGTATATGGAAACATGGTGAACAAGTTCATCAAGATAGTACCCTTTCCTATCCTGAACAATCGTCTTCTTCAGCTGGTCAAAGGTAAAATTTGATATAGCCATTGGCCTGTCATCAAGTGGAGGAACGATTCCCATTTCATTAAATGGTAGATGGCCACCTGTGATAGGAGGTTATATTTGAATTTAATTGGGCTTATCTACAATTGGTTCAATATCTTCCTCCTCTTCCAGCTCTGCCTCTATGTCATTAGCTATCAATTCTTCCTCCATTTTTTTTGCAAATTCTTCCTCCTATTTATTCTTTATCTCCTCTTATTGCAAATCCTTTCTTTTCTCTCTTCCTCTACTCTTTTCCTTTCTTCCTTTGCTTTCTTATTCTTTAAAGTTTCTTGTTGTTGTTTGTTCTGCAAATCCTCTAATTTTCTCTTCTTCAGTTCCTCTTTCTTCTTCAACAAGTCATATTGCTTCTTCTTCTCTTGTTCCTCCTTATACTTGAGCTCTTATTCCTTTTTGTGCTCTTCCTCTTATTTCTTCTCATATGCTTGTCTTTTATTTTCCTCCTCCCTTTTCTTTCTTTGTTTCTCCACATATATTGCACCTTTTTAAAGAGGATATTCCATGAGCTTTATCCTACTCTACGCTAGTGGATCATGCTTTGGCATATTCTTATATTATAAAATGTTATCCAGGGTAGTCATTTCCTATCGAATTTCCTCCATTTGTGTATCTGGTACTTGGGTAACATCAAAGGAGCCTGCCTCATCTCCTTGATGATTATTTCTTAATGCAGTGTACTAGTTCTTAATATTCTCATATTATGGAACTATCATAGGTACATATGACTAGGTGTAACATATCTTGTCACAATGTTGTCTTCAAATTTTTTTGGAGTCGTATCTATGAAAGCTCATTACTCCAAAATGAAGGTGCTTAAGTTCTTCAATCTCAGCTTTAGCCGCCTTAAGGCTCTTTATCTCGTATGATCTGATCTGTAAAGGAAAATAGGGCCAAGGATACTTCTTGTTCCTTTGAATTTGTGTAGAAAAACCATTTTTCAACTGGTAGGAAACCTCGTACAAGACCACCTTGTTGGTCACATACCTTGGCATAAGGTGAGGGACAGTTTGGCACCCAAAAAATATGATATATGTGCCTTGTGGCGAAAATAACCATTCCAAAATCTCATAGAGTTCCTCCTTCACCTAATATGTCATGAAATGAGTTTCCACCTAAAAATCATTTGATATAAAATTGCAAAGAAGTGCTCTGCCAGTCTCATATATACTCCTCTAAAACCGAATTCTAAAAATAGTCTGCAATGGAAATGAATAAGAATTATCTCTTTAGGGGTCCAATTCCATTTCAGTGTTGTGAATGCATAGTGAGCACAAATCCCATCCAATAAATAGGTGGACATATAAAAATATGGAGATTGATCAACTTCTAAAAATTTCTTCACCTTCTTTACATTGATTTTGCAGTTGGTGAGAAAGGATGTCAGCCTAGTTGAAGATCCTACCTCTAGAAACAACCAGGTTTAGTAAATAAACCCATGTTTCTTCAAAATATTATGCATTATTTCACCCATGAAATATACAACACATTGACATGAGATACTGATATAATTTTATCAATTTTTTATTTATGTAAATCACACTTGGATTTTGGAGAAACTTTGAAGGCTCTTTCCACCATGACTTGAGAACTTCCTTGGTATTCAAGTCGGCCCAAGTTGCATAGAATTATGCATTCAATTATATTGTATTAGGAATGTAAATCATGTGGATGGTAGGTTGTAATATCCTTTCTTCTTTTACTTCTAAGAACTAGATTCTTGCTATCCACGTCTTGCAAAATCTGCCCAATAACTTCTACACATCATAACACTCGAAACCTGGATGCTACTTTATGCATTCTCGACCTCTTTATGTTGATGTATACATGCCTGTCCTCCACTTTCTCCGGGAACTCGTTTTTAATAAAGGCCTCTTTTATACCATTGCATGTTATTTTGAGATATTTAACAACGAAGAATTTTGTATCTGATAGGATTGGCATACTTGGTTTGGAACATTATTTTGCCTCCTCATTACTAATTTATGAAGCTTATTTTGATGTATCTTGTTGAGTATAGGAGGAATTATTTATATAGAATATGAAAGGCTAATGTGTACTATGCCTGTAACACCTGAAAGTGGAACATCACCTATGGTGAAGAAAGATTAGTTTTATAAAACCTTCTAGTTATCACATGAAAACTATGCAAAAGACAATAACTAGGAAAGGGTTTGGTAAGAGGGGAGCACAAGGTTGCAAGGATGAGACAAGGTGGATTCAATAGCCACTGGAAGTGAACAGTGCACCAAGGAAATTAAGGGAGGGCCAAGTGGTGCACAAGTCGGGATCACAATGTACAAGGAAGTAAATACTAGAGCTTAAAATGGTACCATGTGCACTTGTGAGAGGGAGAGACTTACCTTGGACATAGGTCACAATTACAATGAGAAAGGGTGAGGCACACTACTAACTGGAAGTGCAAAATTCACTAGGGAGGATCAACAAGGGTGCCGGTCACAGTTGCAGTGGGTAAGGGATGCCTCACTATGGACTATAAGTGCACTATGCACTCTAGAAGGGAAACCTTTCTCAGCTAGGTGTAGTCCATATTCATAGTCGATGCTTGTTTCCTGCAAGTGCACCTTCCTGAAAGAGAGAGAGATAAGCTCAAAATGGCTAAGTGATGATCAATAATAAGTCAATAGAATAGTACAAGTGTGATAAGCAAGTTGCAAGAGTTCCTATATCCTATCGAAATCATGACTAGAAGGTGAAAGGTCATGGAATGCGAAGAGTCAGTAGAAACACCACATGCGATAGAAAGAAAATACTTGTAGGAGAAAGAATGGATAAAAATGACACTTCATATGAAAAAATAAGATCAAGACTCCACTAAGGAAACAAAAAATCCTCTAAAAATGACAAAAGCAAAAAAAAGTGACACTTTGCAAAACTTACCAAGAATTGGTACACTTGTGACCAAGAGTGAGAAAAACTCCTTATGATCGTTTGATGTTAGTAAAATTCACATTTCATGGGTGCATTTGGAAGCTATATTTTGAGGCATATTATACCCACTAAGGTGTCTAATATGCATGTTGGGGGCTTATGAAATGCAAGGGTGAAATTTCCACTTGTATAAAGGTTTCACAATGGTGACGAATTGCAACTAGCATCACAAATATGATGTGAGGATAATTATACAATAGGGATTCATAATTTATGATCGAAACCAAATAAAACCATGTGTAATTGTTAAAAATATTAAAAAAATCCACAAGGGGATTAATACAAGCCTACCAACATTTAATTGCACCACCAAGAGCTATTTGATAAGGCATGATTGTAATTTGAATAAATCAAATACATGTTAAAATTATAGCTTGGATAGGTGTCTTGACATAGAACTTGTGTCTAGGCATGCAAAATATATCCTAAAAAAGTACTTATTTTGACATTTTTTAATTCGTCTTAAGTTCAAACTTAGGAAAAACATAATAATTAATTTAATTAATTATTATGTTCTTGTAAATTATATTTTTAAAATTTATAACTTTGGAAATTAATATTTCATTTTTGACTAGATCAAAAGAAAATGATAAGTACAAATTTTGGGCTTTGATATTTTCTTTGAATATCACAAGGAGGAAATAGGGTTATGAGAGAAATTATAAATTGTTGGAAAGTGTGGTGAAGGAAATGATTTGGTATCACATCAAGTGAGAGAGAAGAGGGATAATTTGAGCCAGAAGAAGGAAGGTCGAGCATCTAAGGAGAAGGGATCAAGTTCAAAGAGAGAGGGGTTGCGTTCAAGTTTTCATATACTGAAGAGAGGGATCATGCACAAGCTAAGTTTGTAGGAGAAAGAGGTTGAGTCTTTAGGTCCAAGTTCTATACTAGAGGATAGGTCATGTGATGGGTTGAGTCTGATGAAGATAAAAGGGTTGTATGCTAAAGAGGGAGAGATCATTATTGGGTTTTACTGTGTAGAGGAGAGGGGCCAATTTATAGGGTTTTTCTTAGTTATAAATTCTCTAGAACCGTTATTCTAATATTTTCCCTATTTATTCTCTGAAGCCTAATAAAATCCCTCTTTAATATTATTTACCCACAATGGGTTTTTCCAGGGAATAAGCTATGTCAAGTTTTATGCACTTGGGTTTCTTTTTTTTGTTGTGCATAATTTTTTATAACCTCAGTTGTATTAATTGTGTGTATTTTTCATATTTGAGTTTTTTGGGTTTTTAGTAAAAATCATTAGCGAAATTCTGAGGTAAAAAATTGGCCTCAAAACAAAAATGTACAACCAAAATAAGCTTTATAATAACCAATAGGATTCAAGATGATGATGTCAACCATGGGGGATGATTTAACATTTTGGAGTAAAAAAGTAAAAACATAAAAATAAAAATAAAAAACTTGCTGTTTCAACTCATATTTTAAACTTACCTCCCTATGGTTTTACTCAAATTTCAAGTAGTAGCACTTGTTGGATGCAAAATTTAATTCTTCATTCAAGGAGTACCCATGTTGCATAATTTCAATGGACCATGCTATACACAAAATGAGAAATACATGAAACAACATGATTGCAATTAAATTTTTCATTTACCTTTCATTTTTCATGTAACAAGTTCCATCGAAAGTATGCAACATGGGTACTCCTTGGATGAGGTAATAAACTATGCATCCAACGAGTCCTCCCACTAAAAGATTGATTAAAAATGTAGGGAGATAAGTTGAAAAAGTATCTTTTTCATATTTCCTTCTAACTTTGATGATGTAATCCAATTTTATTTTATTATTTCCACTATTATTTTATAATATTCCTTAGGAGACCCATTTTAGACCTCAAAATTTCTCTAATGAAAATTTTGGGTAGAAAAAATTACTTTCATGTTAATCATTTTGTTGGGCTTAGAGAAAAATAACATGGTGTCAAAGAGAAGCCTATAAAAGAAATTCAAGCGTTGCAAAAGTTCAAGCTCAAAGGAGTTTATGGTATTTCTAAGGTTTTTAGAAAATAGTTATTCAAGGGTTTCATTTACCATGCATACCAACATTAGATAAGAAGAAAAGGTATAAGGAGCTGCAAACTATATTTAGTGGAAATTTGGGATCATAACTGTTCTAAAGGAAAAAAAGTTGTGGAGATTTTATAACTCCATAATGGTTGTGCTAGTGCAATATTATGTTTGCCTAGATTTAAATGAGATGAAAGAAGCAATGACATAGAGTATCATCTTGGATGGGGTGAAATATCACATGATTCCCCACCTATCTAAGAAAAATACTACCAAAGAGATGTGGGATGAACTCACAAAACTGTACTAGAGTTATAACGAGAACCAAAATATGGTGCTAAAGTATAATTTTTATGGAACCAAGATGTCCAAGGGATATAACATGGCTTCCTATCTTACTAGGCTCACACAGATGCATGATGATATGGCAGTTGTAGGAGAGATAGTCCTTGAATTTGAATTGGTGCATATATCCTTGAATGACTTTACAAAAGTAGTGGGATGTATTTGTAAAATGTATCATGGGTTATGAGAATCTTCTCACCTGGGAAAGGAAGTGGGATTATTTCACCTTAGAGGAGATATGAGAAGGGTCTTAATGTGGAGACCAAAAGAATAGGGGTGAGAAGGAAGAGAACCCGACCCTAACCTTTAAGGGTAAGGGAAAGGCCAAGAAAGGCTCCATTGAAGGAGCTACCTTGAAGGGAAATAAAAATGAGTTCAATGCTAGAAAAAATAAATGCTTTTCTTTCCATCAACTAAGGAATTTTTCCAGCCACGTCCTGACAAGAAAGAAAGAAAAAAGAAGAAGTGGGTCACTACTACAACTAATATGGACGTGTTTGTATCTATATTTGAGGATGAGTTCTCACTCATCATGTGCCTCTCTAGTTAAATTCCCACAAATATGTGTTATTTTGATAGTGGAACTTCATGTCACATGACTGGAGTGCGAGATTTATTTACCAGTCTGAAGAAGAACAATTTAGAATTTCACATTGAGCTTGGTGACCAAATACATGACAATAGAAAATGGAATTATTAAGCGTCAAAGGGAGTCTAATAAACGTTTAGTAGTGAATTAACGTTTAGTAGTGAATGATGTGTTGTACATTCTAAGTATGATGAAGAATATAGTTTTTGTTTCAGAATTGGAGGAAAAGAGTTATGTGGCAATTTTTCGAGGTGGAAAGGTGTATATTTATTCCTATAGTTCTAGCTTAAACACAACAACGATGCTTGGAGTGAGAAGGAACAAGTTGTGGAAACTTTATTTCGAGCCAAGAAAATGGTTGGTGAGTAGTAGTAGCAACAAATATGACTCAGTGGAGCTATGGCATAGGAGAATGGAACACTTTCACCATGGATAACTCAACATTCTTAGGGAGGTCATGACCGACTTCTTGATTTCACTATAAATCAACATGACATGTGCAAAGGACGTGCTAATGGAAAGAACACCAAGACCATGTTTCCCAGCAATGAGAATAGGTACAAATGGATATTGGACTTATTATATTCATATGTATAGGGGCCCATGTCAGTTGTGTCTAATAAAGGGTTCAACTACTACATGACCTTCATACATTACGATTCCAGGAAAACCTACATCTATTTTATGAATACCAAGGACGAGGCTTTCAATTGGTTCTAAGAGTTTAGAGCTCTTGTAGACAACCATATGGGGAGAAAGCTCAAAGTTCTTGGATTTTAAAATAAAAACAATACAACTCAAATGCATTTAAGGAGTTTTATGTAGATTCTAGAATTAAGAGGAAGATAATAATTCCATATAATCCACACTAGGATGAAGCATAAAAAAGGAAGAAGAGAGACATTGTTAATGTAGAAAAATAAATGTTGCATGATCAGGATCTACCTTATGAAAATATTTAGATGAAATTTTAATGTTCTTAAAGACACAAAGGACCATGAAATAAAATTCAATTTTCAAGTTATAAAATCATAGGGTCGATTAGGAAACAAGGTACATATTTCCACTAAAGTCACAAAATTAATAAATAATAGATCCTAATCTGATATTGATATACTTCAAAATAAAAACACGATTACTTTTATTTTGGAAGTAAGCATAGTACAAACAAAGCATATGTTAATGACATTAATAGAAGAGAAGTGAAAAACATTTTTATAATTTTTTAATTTGTTCATGATTTCAATAATCAATTTTAAGAATCTTTTCAACTTGGTTTAACCTCCCAATGGAATAACAATTATGGTTCTATAGCATTTAGGTTTATGAAAATATATACAAAAGGAAAGATCAAATGAAGAGTATTTTGATGATGTTAACGATTCATTGAGAGGGGTCATTATTTATGAAAAAATATATAAAGAATTTATGTTATTGTTCCCCCTTCATCATATTAAAAATACCCTTCCTTCTTCTTCACGCAGTTTATATACAAATTTAGATATTGAAAACAAGTAGACGATGGAATTTAGGATCATAGAAGGAAATTAATGGCATCATATTTCTAAATTATGAAATAAAATTCCACTATTTCCTTCGACATTAGCATTAGCCCATGTTCCTACAATTTGAATTCAAACAAATTCATTAGTGCATATGGAAGCCACAAAAGAAGGGATAACTCATGTTTCCACGTTAACAAGCCTAATAAATATAAAGTGATAATCATGTCTTACAAAGGATTCACTATTTTACCAACTTTTAAATAGATTATATTTCATTTTATTTACTTTATAAAATTCAATATTTGAAATAAAAAATATTTTCTATAAATGATCCCAATCAAACCTATTGTTATAACTATTCAAAATTTTGAATATAGATATAATATCTATTGAAAGATCACTTGGTTTTTATGAGCACTATTATTGTTGTTATATTATGACTTTTTTTCACTAAGCATAATTATAGTACTTATTACTAAATAATTCAATATAGGGAATAACTCAATCAACCATATAGAAGTTTAATTAATGTTTATTTTTTTATTAATTTGAAGAATTAGTTCTATCTTTGTCATTACATATCTGTTTTTAGATTTTATTTGCTTTCATCTCAAAATACTAGTTGAATAATATTGTGGTGCTCTTTATACAAGTTTTAGATTTGCATAATTTAGAGATTCCAAAATTTTATGCTTTATAGTTTCAATTTATTTATATCTGATTGTATAATTTTAAAAATTGATAAAAAATCAAGTTCTTCCTTTTTGGAAGAAAATTTTTAAAAATAAATTTTTTTTTTAAGAGGGTACCTCTTAGACTACTGGAAATTTTCAATTAACTTAAAGTGGAAAGGAATGCACTCACTGAAGAAAAAACAAGAAATAACCCTCACTTATTGTAGGCCATACCCTTCAAGATAGAAAAGTTTGCAACAAAAAATATGAAAACAAGGTAAAATATCTGAAAAAAAACACAATTTCTCCTTTTTAACAATTTGGCCCTTTTGTTTTACAATAGCATTTTTAGCCTTTATGCATCAAAGGTAGGCTTTTTTCTACAAATACCAATATAAGGTTACATAAAAGTGTAAAATCACAAATTATACCTTCTATGAGATAAAAAATTATTGACTTGTAAAACAATAATTGTGCATGCAAACAATATATACACAACATACAAATGCAACATTCAATTTCCTTCAAAATGGTAATTTTCATACCATGACCATTCACAATTTGATATATAGATAAAATATATGTATCCAATTCTAAGCGCGCGCACACACACATTTCAAAATTTTCTTATTGATGTGTACATAGTCTTAAACCCTAATATGTAAACATTCTTGCATAAATACCCTATTAGGTATGTTTATGCACAACAACAATCCATAACAATAATATCACTTATGAAATCGTTAACCTATCGTATATCACTATAAAGAATTTCATATTATATATGTAGCCATACATCTTAGTTTATGCATATAACCTCAAACAAAAATGTATATTTCACCCTTCACCTCGTTCAAGTTACCAAACAACATACATATAATTTGTAGGTTATTTGATTTATATAAGCATGTAGGTTAGAAAAGTCATGTAGGTTGCACTATTTATGCAACTAGTAGGATATAAAGTTTTGTAGCGTTTATAATTTGAGCTTGCTTTCACAACAAAATAGGATATAAAGTTTCGTAGGGTTTATAATTTGAGCTTGTTTTCACAACAAAATATGAATTCTACAGGTCATTTGCATACTTGATGCCATTGTATATTTCAACTCTTTGCCAAATTTCAATCTAAAGCAATAGTGAGCTATTTTATCTATTAAAATGTATTTTTAAAACAATTTTATTTCCAGTAATAAAAATATGATTTTTTAAAGGGAAATTTATTAACTAAAAATGACACATGTCAATTAAGACAAAATAAAATTAGAACTATCAATGGACTAAAAGAATTTTTATGTTAATAGAAAATGTAATATAAAATTAAATGAATAATATAAACAATCTTGAATTCAATAATTGTATAAAATAAAATACATTGTAAATAATTGTTGAAAGAACGATATTTATTAAATCTTTAAATGTATTTACATATGAACTATATATAAGAAAATGTCACTTTATAACTCGAGGCTACTTGGGAGATTTTTGCAAGCCCTCCTCTTGGCATGAAGAAAACTCACTAGAGTCTCTCTTTCCTTTTGTAGATGATTCTAATTGTTTTATAGTTGTAATAGGAACATGCATTAATTGTTTATATAGTTATTAAACTCCCTTTGCTTAATTTTTGAATTTTTCTTTCAATTTCATTTTATATTCTCATGAATTTTCAACATTTCCACATTCTTCTTGTACTTCTTTAAGTGTTCCTTTTCATTCCTTTGAAGGTATCCCTTTGTTGATTTCAACTAGGATTGAGCTTCAACCAATTGTCCCATTATTTTTTGTACTTAATTTTCAAGTTGTTATTCTATTATTTGTTTCCCATTTGTAGTAAAATACAAAATTGATATTTCCTCAACTATGGCTCTTTGTAATTCTTGCTACAAATTAGCAATTTAGTATCTCAATTTTTTGTATCTCCATGTCACATCCTAAATTTTGTGATATTAATTTTTATAAGAGTTCCTTTTTGAGTTCTATAATATTTTATCTCTTTCAAATTATCTTCTCCTTCAATGATTCAATCATGGTGATGAGGCATAGATATCACCTATAACATTCATGGATGGAATAGCTTATTGCAACATCTTCTCTCACATTTGTAGGAACTTGTCCAAGTTAATTCAATCCATTTGTTTTGTTGGAATTCCCTCAATTTTACATTTACCCTACCACCTTCATTGCTACACCTTTATTTTCCTATTCAAGTTATTTAATATTAGCTAATGCACTTGTAAATTTCAACATATTTGATTTCCTATCACATGTTTTCCTTCAAGGTGTTCACTATTTTGTCTGTAACAACCATGGTAAAAAATCCATGTAAAAGTTAATAAAGGTAAAATAAGACCATGGTGATGGGACACGTATTCCAATTTGAATGTTGGGAAAAACATCCTAGTGCGGGTGTTCATATGGTTTATTAGGTCTATGGAAATTGGAAAAGGCAATGGCTAAGGCTTTGGAAAGGAAAAGTGGATTTTTTTTAATGAAAATAATGGAAAATAGGAGAAAAGGAAGGTGAAAGGTCACAGGTTGCATGTGAGGAGGGAAATGAAGGAAAATAATGGAAAATTGAAGAAATTAGAGGCCTCATTAATAAAAAGGCTTCTGAGGATCAGTTCACAGAATTTTGTCACTTCAATTTTAGAGCTCTCATTATATTCTCTCTCTCTCTCATACTCTTAGGCACTTGTAGTTTTCTTGGAGAACTCTTGGAGGAGTGTGGTTCACTTGGGATTTGGAGCAAGAAGGAAAAGGAAAATGAGGAAAGGGTAAGGGGACATCGGGATCAACAACTACAACAGGTTTTTCTTACAGGTACTGAGTTGCATGTATGATTCTCTTAATAGTATTGGCATGCATGGCATATGCATGTGGTTATTTGGTTCCGATCTATCATTGGCATGAAGGATTTCCTGGATTGAAAGTGGTTTTGCCTAGTCTTTCCATTTCCTGGATAACCATGGTGTTGTGGGTTTTAATTTTGTTTTTATATATTTGGTTGTATTGTTCCTTTGGCTGTGGGTTGAGTTACTAGTTCCTGGAAGCTTTGGTTTTACAAATGCTCTAGAATCCCTGTAATAGCTTGGGTTGAGTTACTAGTCCTGGAAGTCTTGGTTGGAAAAACACTCCGGAAACCCTTGGTGGGTTGAGTTACTAGTACTGGAATCCTTGGTTGGACAAATTATATGGAAGCCTAACAACGATTGTGGGTTGAGTTAAGTAGTCCTAGAAGCATTGGTTGGAACAAACACCAATTATTGAGTGTTGAGGTGGTTTGGCCTATGGAAGCCCTGCTTTTTTTTATTGATTTGTTTTATGAGATCCCACATTCATGCTTGCAATATGGCATAGGGGTGACTAGTTGAAAGAAATATTTGGTTCAACCTAGTCTATGGTCGGGTGGTTCAAGGAAGTCCCATACTTGGTCAGCCTATGAAATCACTAATAAGAGCTCTTTCCACTTGGTATTTTATGGGTAAATGTACCTTTTTATATGTGATTTATATGGTTGGTATATCCTTTATACTTTTATTGGTTATATGTTGGTTATGACTGAGTTTTATGATAGTGATAATATGTCTCTCATCATGTTTTAGTTAAACACTAAATGTATTTCTTAAAATATGGTAATGCAGTTATTATGATGAGGCATCATTGCTTCTTAATGATTCTCATATAAGTGTGATACCCCTATGCTCATATCCATTTTTTAAGCCTATAGAATTCATATTTGTGACATGTTTGACGAAATGCCTGTCATGGCTATTAGGGGTCTAGTCAAGTCCTTGTTCAGGTATTTACATTCAAATAATTTTTTTGATGTTATTTTTAATTTTTGAAAGTTTCATGGAGTTCTAGGTTTTTCCCTGATTCCTGGTCTTGAAAAGTGACACAGAATCCAGATTCGCTAGCAAAAAATACCAGAAAATTCCCCACTCGCATGCATGCCTTGCTATGGGAGTGACTGGAGGGTCTCAGTCACATGAATACCCATGTAAAGGGAGTGAATGAGGATTTAATGTAGGAAAATGTCAGTTTGTCTCAGGGGTTTGTCACCTGGATGGGTTGGATGTCTCTTGGGGCTTCTATTGTAGGCGTAGAAGGTCAGGTTATCTATCATTTGTCGTTTTCACCTCCTTAACTATTACATAGGGAGTTGAACCATATAATAATAACTATTCATCACATGTTTACCTTGATTGGCCAGTTACTTGGGTAGATGTGGGAGGAGGGTGTTACAGAGTGGTATCAGAGCATGGTTCCATTATCCTTAGGTGATTTCCGATTTATGTTCTCCCTGGATGAATGTGTTTTCATATGTACATATCGGTTGCATATAGGTCCTTGTGATTGTGATATCTATGCTTTTTTCATATGCATGACATTGGTAACGATTGCAGTGGTGTCCCAATATGAAAATTTATGGTGTCATTGTTGAATGTATGTGTTGTGAGTGTATGTTGGTCATGCATTAACTGGATAGTGGCTAAAAATATGCTTATATGTTGATTAGATTATGATTATATATATATATATATATATATATATATATATATATATATATATATATATATATAATCGGGTTGGTCTTGCAGACAAGATATGCTTCCCGAATTATACTAAGGTACACTAGGTTTTCTATGATTTCGTTTAGCTGACATAATACACCTTGCAAGAAAAAGGGATCAAATATGACTAGCAAGATGGTAGAATACAAATATTCTCCCTATGAATCAAATGAACAATGTGGTGTTGGGAACTCTCCTGACTTAATAGACACATTGAGGAGTTTAAAGGAAGAAATAAGGAGTTGAAAAGAAAACAATGATAGAATCATGCAGGCACAAGAGAAACAAGAAAAATTCAATGTAGTAATTCTTCCTAGCTCGTTAGAATTGCAAAGACAAAGGCCACTTCAGATCAGCAATGGAAAGGAGGATAGGACTAATGGGGCCTATGGCAACAGATTCGATAGTGGGCACATGTCATATAGAGATCACACGATTAGGGATGTCAGGTTCTTCGATACTCGGGAGAGGAGGGGTGATGGACATGAGTACTATTCTAGTTCTAGTCATGACAATTATCATGGTCATCATTGTTATCATCCTTATAGGAGGATTGATAGGGGATATTTCATGAGTGAGTTAAAGAAAGAAAAACCACCTCTTTGATGGGGAAATGAAGAAATCAAATGATTCATAACGATTGTTTCTTGGAAGGAATAAGTTCTTCAGATTTCATGATTACCTTAGAAAACATGAAGGCCATAATAACTACATTTAGTCTTAAAGTTAAAGAAGATATTTGGTGGGAAGATGTAAAGAATGTCAGAGATATTTAGGAGGAGGAATTTACTTGGAGTGAATTCGAGAGATTATTAAGGAAGAATTACCTATCAGAGAGGTACTATGATGATAGGGCCAAAGATTTTTATGAGCTAAAGATGGGATATATGAATGAAAAGGAGTACACTAATAGGTTCTTGGAGTTATTGAGGTATGTGCCTTACCTCAAGGAGGAGAAAGCGAAGATTCAGAGATTCATTAGTGGGTTACCGATAACATTTAAATACATGATTGAGTGCGATGAGCCTAGATCATTAGAGGAGGCCATCCAGAATATAAACCATTGTCATGAGAAATCAAAGCATATATATGAGACTAAAACATACTGTAAAGGTAATGCAAGGAATAAAGGGAAATGGGATAAGAAGTGAGAAAGGCCTTAGTACATAGGTAACAAAGAGAATGTATCACTGCACAAGAACTTCAATGCATCTGAAAAAGGGCAGGGGTTTAAGTTTGAGGAGAAGAACATGGGTGCTGGATGGAAGCCTATACATTGTCGGAATTGTGGCAAAGATCATCAGAGGAGAGATTGTGCACAACATCAAGGTAGTAGAATGCAAATCTACAATGCTAAGGAAGCTCAGACAACGGGGGATGTTGGACAGAGTGTTCCTAGGATTAATGCAACATTGGATAACAAGTAGGAATATCGCCAGGTGTATATTATCGATATGGACATTAAGATTTGTGATCAAAGTTGTTTCTATTTTAATTGACCCTCGATCTAATTATAGTTATGTTAATCTTGACCTGGTGAATAACTGTGGTTTGAATAAAGAAGTGCATGCAAAGTATTGGTTAGTGCAGTTGGCTACAGGTACAAAGAAGTAAGTTCATCATTGGGTAAGAGCTTGTGCATTTGAGTTGAATGGTATGTCTAGATCAACAAATTTGAATGTATTGCATTTGGGTTCCATAACATGCTTTTGGGTATGTACTGGTTGTATCTTCATAGGACCAAAGTGGAATTCTATGACAAATATATTGAGTTCTTGGATGACAATGGAGAACAGAGTCTTATAGGGTAAGAAGAAGGAAACATTAGTTAGGATGGTAACAACTATGTAGGCAAAGCGTAGTCACAGGAAAGGGTGGGTGCTAGTTGGAGTACATATTTCTAGTGAAAAAGGTAAGGAATTTGAGGATGGAGATGTCTTGAGCAGGTACCTAGTTCTACAACAGTTTCAAGATGTATTCCCCATAGAGATTCTAGAGTTATCACCTCATAGGGAAGTGGATTTTTCTATTGAGTTGGTATGAGGAAAAACACCAAAACCAAAAGCACCATACAAGATGAGCACTCCAGAGTTGGTAGAAATAAATTTGCAGTTAAAGGAAAAGCTTGAAAAGGGATACATTAGGCCAAGTGCATCACCTTGGGGTGCACTGGTATTGTTTTTGAAGAAGAATGATTATATTCTCAGGTTATGCATTGATTGCAGGAAGTTGAACAAGGTGACCATCAAGAAAAGGAATCTGTTGTTGAGGATTGATGATTTGTTCAATCAATTGAAGGGAGCAACAATGTTCTCAAATATTGATCTGATATCAAGATATCATCAGGTACACATTAAATAAAATGAAATTCACAAGAAAAATTTCCAGACTAGGTACATACATTATGAGTTTGTTGTAGTTCCATTTGGTTTGACTAATTCTCTAGCTACTATTATGTGCTTGATGAATAGTGTGTTGCATCATTATTGAGACATGTTTTTTATTTTTTTCATTGATGATATATTGGTATATTATAAGAATGAGGAATAGCATGCTGAACATTTAGAAACAATGTTGATATTGCTAAGACATCATAATTTGGATGATAAGCTTAGAAAATGCATTTTATTTCAGAAAAATGCACATTGCTTGGCGCATGTTGTATCCAAGGAAGGTATAACAGTAGATCTAGAGAAGATAAGGGCTATCATGGAGTGGGAAGATCTTACGAATGTGGATGATAATATCATTTACGGGGTTAACAGGTTACTACAAGAGGTTCAATAGTAACCTCTCTCGCATTTCATATCCTATTACGTCATTACAATGAAAAGGTAATAAGTTTGAATGGAAAGAGGAATGTGAAACACATTTTGAGCAGTTGAAACAATTGCTGAAAAATTTTCTAGTGATAAAGATTGCAGACCCAAAAAAAGAGTTCATGGTATGCCCAGATGCTTGCAAGAGAGGAATTGTTGGAGTTATTATGCAAGAAGGATATGTAGTATGTCATGTCACGGAAATTGAATGAGCATGATTAGAATTATTAGACACATTATCTTGAGTTGGAAATGGTCATCCATGCATTGAAGATGTTGAGGCACTATCTTCTTGGCAGGATATTTGTATTGATGAGTGATCATAGTGGATTGAGGTATCTATTTGACCATATGAATCTAAATTCCAGAAAATATAGATGGTTGGACACAATCAGTGAGTTCAACTTTGAGATCAGGTACATTAAATGTAAAGAGAACAGGGTTGCAGATGCTCTTAGCAGGTGGATACAAGTAAACCACATATAAATCATGAGTTCTTATGGGACTAATTTACATGCTTATATCCTACAAGAAGGTCAACAAGATAACATGTACATGGAGCTCAGGCATAGGTTACAAAATATTGTAGATACATGTATAGGTACAAGCATCAATATATGTACAAGTAAAGGTACAGGTGCAGGTACAGGTGCACAAGATGTGGACTATCATCTCTCAGCAGATGTCTTGATTAGATTTAGTGATAGGATATATGTTCCAGATAATAGCGAACCCAAGAATATTATATTGAAATAGTTTCATGTGAAACTGTATTTAGGTCACCTAGGATATCATAAGATATTGACAATGATGAATAAGTTATACTATTGGACGAACTTGAAGAAATAAGTGGCAGAGTTTGTGGTGAGATGCATAGATTGTCAACAGGTAAATTAAAAGCAGAATCATCCAAGTGGGTTACTACACTGATCTCAATTCTAGAGTGGAAATGGAGGTCATTTCCATGGAATTCATCAAAGGTTTTCTGAGGAAATATAGAAAACATGAATAGATTATGGTTGTGGTTGACAGGTTGACAAAGGTAGAACCCTTGATTCTAGTGAAGTTTACTTATTCAGCTAACGACGTAGCACAGGTTTTCATCAGAGATGTAGTGAGGTTGCATGGTGTTCCAAATAATATTGTGTCAGACAAGGATGCTAAGTTTACTTCGAGGTTTTGTAAATAGTTATTTGCAGGTTTTCATACCGAGTTGGCCTTCAGCACAACTTATCATATGCATATAGATGGAAAGACAAAGAGGTTCAACAAGATATTAGAGGACATGTTGAGGATTTATGTGATGCATTAACAATGAAAGTGGGAAGAGTATCTTCCATTGGTAGAGTTCACTTACAAAAATGGGTATCAAGAGTCACTAAGGATGTACTTGTTTGAGGCACTCTAGGCACTCTATGGACGACGTTGTAATACTCCTATCAGTTGGAGTGATCTAGTTAACCCGGTATTGATTGGATCGAACATGTTTTAAGAGAGGGAACATGAAACACAAGTAATCAAGAATAATTTGAAGGAAACATAAGATAGGTAGAAAATTTATGTAGATCGGAACATGTTGTTTAAGGAGTTTTAGGTTGGGGAACAAGTGTACTTATGAATCAAGCCCAAGAAGATATCATTGAGTATTGGATTGTGTGCCAAGCTGGCACCTCAGTTTTGTGGAATTTTCAAGATTATTGAAAGGATTGGACCAGTAGCCTATTTAATTACATTGCCTCTGATAGTGAAATTTCATGATGTTTTCCATGTGTAATTTCTTGAAAATTATGTTAAATATGTTGATCATCTGATTGACTGGTCTTTATTGTAGGTGGGTCCAGAAGGACAATTCTAGCCGAAACTGCAGTGTGTATTGCAGAGAAATATGCTTATGCTCCAGAACTGAGAAATCGACCGGGTTAAAGTGCAGTGGAAGCACTTTGGGCCTGATGAAGCTACATGGGAGATGGTAGATCAAATGTGGGCTATGTATCCTTCTCTAGTCACTTACTGAGTGAATGTCCTTGATATATGTCTTTGGTATATGCTTGGTATTCCATTTTGGTATATATACATATGTATATGGATGTAAATAACTCCATGAGTTGTGTTATAAAGCTCCAATAAGTGGTATGTTGTCATTTCATTATTATTTTCATGTTGTTATGTTGTCATTTTGGTTGCTTCTCAACAGGTTGATCATTGTAAAATACTGCAACAAGATAAGTTATAAAGCTCCATGGGAAGTATGTTTTGATTTCAGCAGTATGGTTGGTTGTACGTGTCATTGAAAACCAAGGATGGTGTTCTCCTAAGGGTGAGGATTCTATAAAAACACTATTAAAAAAACCATGTAAAATTTAATAAAGGTAAAATAAGACCTTGGTCATGGGACATGTAATCCAAGCTGAAAATTGGGAAAAAAATCCTAGCGCGGGTGTTCATATGGTTTATTATGGCTATGCAAATTGGAAAAGGGAACAATTAAAGCTTTGGAAAGGAAAAATGACATTTATTGGCATTTATTTATGAAAATAATGAAAAATAGGAGAAAATGAAGTTGAAAGGTCATAGGTTGCATGTGAGGAGGAAAATGAAGGAAAATAATGGAAAATTGAAGAGATTAGAGGCATTATTAATAAAAAAGGCTTCTGAGGATCAGTTCAATTTTGGAGTTCTCATTCTATTCTCTCTCTTTCATACTCCTAGACACTTAGATTTTTCTTGGAGCACTCTTGGAGGAGTGTGGTGGATTGTCTGGATTGATAATGGTTTTTCCTAGCCTTTCCATTTCCTAGATAGCCATGGTGCTGTGGGTTTTAATTTTGTTTTCTGGTTCGTTTTCTTGTGCCTTTGGTTGTGGGTTGAGTTATTAGCTCTTGTAAGCCTTGGTTGGAAAAACGTTCTAGAAGACCTATCACAACATGGGTTGAGCTACTAGTCTTGGAAGCCTTGGTTGGAGTAACTCTCTAGAATCCCTTGGTGGGTCGAGCTACTAGTATTGGAAGCCTTGGTTGGAAAATCTCTCTAGAATCCCGAAATCATATATGGGTTGATTTACTAGTCCTGGAAGCCCTGGGTGGAAAAAATGGTCTGGAGCCCAGAAAAACTTGGGTAGAGACTAATCTGGTGATGGTTAGTGATGTCCGACTGTGCAGTGGAATTACTAGTTTAGGGTTGAGGTGGTTTGGGATCTGGAAGCCCTAGTTTGGTTTTGATTTATGTGTTTTATGAGATCCCACACTCATGCTTGGAATATGGCATGGGGGTGAATAGCTGAAAGAAATATTTGGTTCAGCCTAGTTAATGGTCGAGTGGTTCATGGAAGTGCCATACCTAGTCGGCCTTTGCAATCATCAATAAGAGCTATTTCTCCTTGGTATTTTATGGGTAAATTTACTTGTTTATATGTGGTTTATATGGTTGTTATATCCTTGATATTACTATTGGTTATATGTTGGTTATGACTGAGTTTTATGACAGTGATCATATATGGATCTCATCATGTTTTGGTTAAACAATGAATATACAATGAATGTATGGCTTAATAGATGGTAATGTAGCTTTTGTGATGAGACATAATTTCTTCTTAATTATTCTCAGACAAATGTGAGACCCATATGCATAGATATGTTGTTTAAACCTATATAATGCATCTTTGTGACATGTTTGACGAAATGTCTGTCATGGCTAGTAGGGGTCCACTCAAGTCCTTGTTAAAGTATTTACATTCGTATCATTTTTTCAATGTTAGTTTTCATTTATGAAAGTTTCATAGAGTTCTAGGCAGTGGCCTAAGTCTTGGCCCTGAAAAAGTAGCACAACATCTGTAATCGTTGGCACAGAACTACCTAGAAACGTTCCTATTGGCTTGAGGGGGTCTAGACCCAAGTTCATAGATGGTTGCACGAACCAACAAAACCATCTATTACAGGCCCTTTTGGAGCGATCTACTGCACAAACCAAAGTCTCATCCGAGTTAATATTAGGGGATGCTAGAACCAGGTTTCTCCATCCAGGGGGACTATGGCATGTGGCTTTAGGGCTTATCATCTCTTAAGACTTATTCAAAGCTTTGCATAACCGATATGACAAATATACATATGCTATTCAACAAATCTACTTAACGACTTTGTAGATTGCGCTTTTCTACTTTAACATGCATTAATAATAATAATGAACCATATTAAAGTCTTCACAATCCAATTATAGATAGAAATCCTGATCTAGCATAGATAATCATAAAACATAGACAATGTGACCATACAATTAATATACTAAGATATGCCTTCAAAGTATTATTTTATTAGTTCAGGTCTTCTCAATAAACCACTTATTTCCCTACGAAAATATCTGTAGGGGTTTGCGCTCTCAGTTGCATACTTCCTAAGGTCTCCACACACACAACTTTAGGAGCCTTCTCTTTCACAAAAAAAAAAAAAATACATACTTAATTCAGATATAACATGAAATCCATATGCATTCTATGATGATGATATCCAAGAGATATCCCTAGACTCTTATATATTTCTTCCTTTTACAATACCATGGTTCAATAACCATGGGCGGAGCTCAAATAATAAAAAATTATCCCATCCCTTTAAAAAATAAGAGTCTCTGACCTGCTACAAATCCCTATTGACTCTTTAAAATTTGTGTGTAGCATGCTTCTCTCCTCAAAATGCGGATTCTTTATCAAAACTTTAGACATAGGGGTACCCTGACCAATAGGCCCCCAACACAAAGATGTGACTCTTCCTAAGTCACTCAGCCGGTGCACCCTGAGTATTTGATTTTATACTGCTCAATGCATCCTTCAGTGGTTGGATTTTCTTGGCACACTACTTCTCGGTTTCACGTACCTCAGTTATGAGCTTCTCTGTGGTTGGACCCCTGGTATTTTGAAGAACTTCTTTCTAGGTATGTCGTAGTGCTTTCAGCTGACTATCGATAGTTTGTGATAGATAACTATATTATACTTCCCAAGGATGTTTTTTGGTGGTGATAATCTTCTCTTTCTGCCACAACTCATCGATCTGTGCTTGCAACAACTTGCCTTCTTGAAGATGGGAAAACAGTTGTGCTGGTACTAAGGTCATCACAATCATCTTTATCTGATCGAACTGTTGTTGATTGTCCCAGATTTCATCTTATATTTTCTTCACATGGGGGTCCTCGAGCAATGAGGCCCATACTTCCATAACATCCTCAAATATCTAGCTATAGACCTTGACTGTTATTTCAAGTTATTCATGGAAGACTTAATATATGCTTCACGTTGCTGCCAGACCTCTGGTGCAGTAGTTAGTTACAGTTTTAACTGCAACTCAATGATCTAAATTTGAAGCTCAAGCCTTACCTTATCCACTTCTGTTTTAGATTTCTTGACCTCCATCGCAAGATTCTCAATATTTTCTTCTGATGTTGCCTCAGCTTGAATCCGCAGATCAGGAAGTTCACCGCAAACCTTGGTGACTTCTTCCTCCAAAAACTGCCTATGTGCTGCTACCTCATCTTGATCTTGCACGCCTTACTTCTTTTCCTCAGCCATCTACTTCCGATCCTGCTTGAAATATTGGATAATTAGCATGGAACTCTTCTAGGAGATCAAAAATTTGTCTGCAACTTTCTGGTGGAAGTCGTGCAATGCTTTTATTCAGAGTGCAACAAGGTTCAATCTGGTATTCTGGAAATGTTATGTGTGCACTTGATTTTAGGAAGTGTGAAAATATAGGGCTCCTCTAGGGATCTGTAGAGCTCGAATGTCAGAATTAACTTCCAACTCATGACTTACTGTACTCACGTTTGCTGGTGCCCCGCTCGCTTGAAACACGCTCGCCTGGGATACACTAGCTTGAACTCTGCTTATTTGCACCTACAATTATTTGAGACCCTTGTCAACCTCTGCTAACACGCCCTTCTGTTGGTCTTCAATGTTTCCCCAGATATCGTCAGTGATGTGTCAGACCGTATCACCAATCTCATTGAATTCCCCTTCACTGAGAACCATCGGTTCTTGTCTAACTGACTTATCTGACTTCATATTCTTCCGTGCACCTCCTTCACTGAGTTTTTTCTGCCTCTTTATAATGTAGGGGGAGTCAGGGTATGCTGGATCAACAATCAGGTCATCGCCACCTAGATCAGTTCCCCCAGTGTCTTAATTTTCCTTCTCGGTCTCTGGCTGGACTTTTGTTTCAATTTATTTCTCATCTCATCAATCGTGACTCTTTCACCTAGCCAAAGACAATCATCATGTAAAAGGTCCATCAGGTGTTGCACACAAATGGTATTGATATTGCTTCACCCGAAATGAGGAATGTATAACATGTTCAACAACCCTTCTTGTTGATGTCCTCCAGTCCACCTAAGTGGCTCTACCCTTGTCACTCTAAGTTCTTCATGGCATACTGACTACAGGTACTTGGTTGGCTAAAATTGTGGAGATTTACTGTGATCATTGAAATCCAAGTCTTCCATGTGCAGTTGTGGAAATTTTTCCAATGGGTCTCCCTCCATAGGTACTTCATCTGATAGTAATAGTTTAAATATATTGAATTTTACCATGTTTGGGTCCTTAGTAGGCTTCACAAATGTCAACTTCCTTGGCGGAATATATGGTGGTAACTTGGAAATAGTTTCCACATATTATGTGTCGATATCTTCAAATACCCCAGCCATGGCTTCTTCTTCGGATTCTTCGACCTCCACCAGCTAATTATGTCTATCCTTCCCTGCCTTTGTCTATCCTGACCTTGACCATGTTACATTCACTGGTGGCATAGCAGTCATTGTGTGTCCCAGATTTTCCTTAATTTGTGCCTCTTTAGGTGCTTCCAAACTATAATCTGACATGCAACAGAACACTCGGCTCTCTCTTAGGCATAAAATGACAAGTCTAATTCTCAGAAGGAAAAGTGTCCAAATGTGGAGCCGGATGTCATATTTATAACAAATTCAAAATTCAAAATTCATTATCCCCTTCAGATTTTCCTCATAAATGCAGACTTGGTAGAGTATTTGCCGAGATATGCTCATTAAAAGTAGTTATCCCACTCCTTTCGACGACAAATATCCTGTCAAATCAATTGTTCCTACTCTAATGGTCATATTTCGGATGAAATTCATTATACCCTCCTTTGTGTCATAGTAATCTCTCCTTTGGCATGGTTTCATCTAACTGGGCCATCTTCCTACATATCGCGCGACACTTCTTCTTCGACAAATCCTTCCATCAACAGAGTAGTTTATAGTCATGTGTTCTCTTTCAAATATGTATAACACTAAGAATCTACTCCATCCATATAGTCAATGTGAAAAACCGGGGACATAGTCATCCCTGTATAAATTTAACCTGATGCCATTGACATGTCCAGAAAACAACTCGACATTCAGCTTCGCGAGTTGAACTGCGCCACCATCTGAGATATTCCCGATGATGTATGGTCCTAACCAGTGCATTTGCAGCTTACCTGGGAACTTCGAAAAATTACTGTTGTACAAGAAAACTAATTCCCCATTCTTGAAAGTATTCTCATTAATATGCCTATCATGCAAGGTATTTTTCCTCTCCTTCTGCACCTGCTGGTGAAATCCAAAAATGAACTGATCTTCTTCTAGTGCGAGCAGTTTTTCCAATCTTTCTGCCATAATATCATTGTCCTCCATATCTTTAACTGTTGTGATTCTGAGACTAGGAACAATATGCTCCATTGGCATCACCGCTTCCTATCCATATACCAATCTAAATGGATTCTGACTCATCAACTTCTTACAGGTAGTCCTGTATTCACATAATACTACGAATTCTCAAATGCTAGTCATCCCTGTTAACGTTGCATACCTTAGTTAGAGCATTCTCCATTTATTTTTTAAATCTTCCACTGTTCTATTTTCTTGAGGGTGATATAACGTACTCTTCTGGTGATGCATTCAAAAATCCTCCATCATTTCTTCAATAGTGATATTTAATAAATTCCATCCTCTATCATGCATCAAAATCTTTGGGAAGCAAAATCTTGAAAAAATGTGTTCAAAATTAAACTTCACAGCCATGTCTATGCTACAATTCTTCATCGGCTGGGCCTCAGGCCATCTTGTGAGATAATATGTCGCAGTGATGATGTACCACACACCTGTCTTCTTTCCTAGTGGATCAATGAGTCCCACAAAGTCGATCACCCACTTATCAAATGCCGGTAAGGTGACTTAAGGATACAATTCCATTTCATCCATCCTTGATGGCACTCCAATCATTTGGTAGACATCGCAAGTGCTGCAATATTCCCTTGAATATTTATGCACTGTGGGACACCATAGTCCAGCCCTCAAAATCTTTTGTGTAGTGTCCTTTCCTACGTAGTGTCCTCCAACAACTCTTCCATGTGTTTCTACCAAAATTATGTGGCTTTTGTGCTTAGGAGCATACCTGCAAAGTATATCATCGGGCCCCATCTTATATAAATGTCTCACAATCAAGGATACATATTCTTCCTTCAATACCAACTCTTTATTCTATTGCGTAGTATAATCCTCAGGGGCTAATCCAGTAGAAAAAAAGAAATAATGTTTTTGAAGTGATCTTCTGCAACCTTTATCACAAAAATTTGCGCATTAGGAAACCCCTCTTCAATGTTCATAGGCTCCTCCCCTGTCTCAATCCTCGACAAATGATCTAGTCCTACATTCAAATGTCATGGCTTAACTATTACTTAAAAATCATATTCCTGGAACAACAGTAGCCATCTATAGATATTCCCCCCCCCCCAACACATGCTTGTTCACCAAGTATTTCAGTGTAGAATGATTTGTGAACATCTTGAAGTGACCTTCTAACATGTAATGCCTGAATTTCTGCAGTGCATATACCATAGCCAATCCTTCACTCTCTGTTGTGGAATAATTTCTTTCTACCGTAGAAAATTTCCTACTTGCAAAATATATGGGGTGATCAATATCCCTATCACCTCGCTGTGTTAATGGTAAACCCAAAACTATGAAAGAAGCATCCAGATGTACATGGACCTCCTTATTCCAGTCTAGAAAAATTAGAATTGGTGCAGTTACCATCTTTTCCTTTAGTACGTCGAAGCTATTTTCATATTCATCATCCCAATAATAGGTAACATCCTTCTTTAGCAATTTCTCCATCGACGCAGTTATCTGAAAACAAGCCTTTATAAACATCCTATAGTAGTGTGTATGTCCCAATGTTGCAGGTAGTTGTTTTACTGAATTAGGTGCTTCCAGGTTCACAATAACCACAATATTTGTGGGGTCTACCATTAATCATTGTTTACAAACAACATGCCCCAATATTTTACCGAAAGGTACAAAAAAATATGCATTTCTTCAAGTTCAACGATATTTGAAACTGCTTGCATCTATACAACATCAGTTTTAAGTTTGAATTATGTTTCTTCAACATTCCAAAGACTTTCCAATAATCAAAATAAACCTCCAAGAACTTGTGTATATAATCCTTAAACTAAATAACTACTACTCTAGAGAATATTGCTCGAGCATTATTCAATCCAAAAAGCATGACTATATACTAAAAATATCCCCATTTTGTGGGAAAATTAGTCTTACTCTTGTATTCTGGTGCAATTCTAATATGATTGTACCCTGAAAACCCATCTGTAAAAGAGTATGCCTCCTATCCTCCAACATTCTCCAAAAAATAATCTCTAAAAGTGTAGGGAATGGGTCATGTACACATGCATCATTCAACTTCATTCAATCAACACAGATCCTAATTTCACCTTTTTTCTTCATATCCTAGACAACCACGGGACTTACCCATTCAGATTCCTCCATAGGTTCAATTATTCTAGCATTAAGCATCTTGTCCAATTCTTCCTTCACTTTTTCCTTATATTTTAGGTTCAGTCTATATGGGAGTTGTTTCAAAGGCTTCACATCTGGCTTCAGATTGATTCTCATAACTCCAAGGTCTCCTAATATTCCTATTAGTTCAGAAAACTTGGTGGGAAAGAGCTCCTGATACATGTAACAGTTCATAAACCTTGCTAACTATCTCTGCATCTCAATAATCTCCAATAAGCGTGAAATTTGGTTCCTCTTTTGTCCCTATATTCACCTTCTGCGTTTTTACCAGATGCACTATGCCAAGAATCTTAGGTTTTGGCCTAGCGACCTCACGTTATCCTTATGACTCTGGGATATTAAAATTGTGTGGATCTTCCTTAGCCTCTTCCACTATCATATTATAACATTCTACTACCTACTCCAACTGCAAATCCCAATCAGGCAGTGTCTAGGTTATTGTAGCTTTGGTCCTCAAAAACTTTGATCTAACTGCTTGAATATCTGTGTCTATCTACTGACAATCATCTTCGAAACTAAAAGTTAGTAAAGTTCCTTCAACCATGTTTCCCAATTCATTGTTCCATGTCCCAGTTCAGTTTCAATATACCATTTCATAGGTACCACATCTAATGTGTGAACGAATGTATGTACCCATTCTGGTGTTATATCTTCACCCCACATGGTATTCCATTGGTAGATATGTCTTCTAGGGCCATCCTTTCCATCATATTTCCCCGCAAGTCTAGTATTTACTTGACCAAATCTGATCTGCATAAATCTGTTGTATTTTCCCCAACTTCTAATGTTTCCCTTATGCGTACCCCACCATCTAGCGAGTGTGGATCTCAACACAATATCCAGAGCTTGAAACCTTTGTTCTTTAGGTACTGCTCCTTCAAATATATCAAGAAACAAATTAACATCCCCAGTCCATAGGGGATTCACTCAATGAACCTCTAACATATCACGTGCGATCATAGCATATTAAACAATACCCTTAATTTGAGTACATATTGGAAAATACCTCTAAAAATCACATTATTTAACCCCCTCCCAATATAAAACCAATACACCTTCCCAATTTAAAAAGCCCCTAATTTCACTATATATTGTAGGTATCCATTTTTTCATTAACATTTTTTTACACCCCTTTATATTTTTTCATTAACTTTGAGCTCCATTTTTTATACTTTCCAATATAAAAACCCTTTATCTCCTATATATCCCCCAATATATAATGTCATTTTTACCTCATTATATATCCCCCGATATGAACCGATGTGCTATGGTATTTCTCCCGTAGTGAAGCCCCTATACCCTATTCCCATTATAATAGAGAAAATCACGTACCTCTGATGAAGTGCAACGGAGTGATCTAGTAATTTTGTGACATCAATTTGTGGATACTTCATGCAATTGATTCTGCCAATTATCCATTTCTTCATATGAGTCTAAAACACATGAGATATCCCTATCCTATCTTATCCTCCCATATGTGGTGGGTTTGATCCAATCTTTGTCTACGTGGTTAACTTATAGATATTGTCAATATCCGCATCACCATATTCATTACATACTGGTTATGTATATTGCACTCCTTCAGAGGGGTCCAAAGGAACAATGAACCTTGTGCCATTCTTATCAAATACTGTATATCTACTCTTTAATTGATTATGACATCCATATCATAAGCCCAATAATATTCGAATAACACAGGATAAAAATTTATTTCGCCCAAAATATCAATGAATTCAAAGTCTTAAAACACACTTACTCCATCAATGTTGATGCAGGAGCATCAAAGCTAAATTTTCATTATTCATTTGTGTAATTTAGGGGGTGAGGTGTTTTAATTATTTTATTAATTATTTTGATCATTTTTAATAAATTAAGAGAGAAAATATAAATGTGAGGATTATTTTAAATATTCCTTAAATAATTAAGGATATGAGTGGAGTTGAATTAGGTAGATAATCTAGGGATTAGGAATTCCATAAACGAGACTTAGTTGGGTCCAAAAAAAGATAAATCTAATTTAGATTTTAGTTGAGATTTGTGTGGAGGAAATTATGGAGTGGAATAAATTCATATTTATGTATAAATAGGAGGATTGAGTGAGGATGAAAGACAAGTGAGGAAGTGAGGAATACATAGATGTTTTGAGAGCTTTTGTAAGAGGGCCGAGAGCCGAGAGGCCATCCATTGTAATATTCGGCCAATGATTGAGTCTGAAATTTTGTTTTAATATCAATCAGTATTTTGTTTGTATACCTCTTTTTCCGTTATGTATATTTGAAGCTGAATCAAATGTTTTTTTTATGAAGAATTAGATGAGATTATTAATGCTTTGGAAGCACACATGAGTTTTTATATGCTAGGATCTGATTTAACCCAGTATCTTGGCATCATTTGGTATCGGAACAGAGTTTAGTTTCCTTAAACGTTGAGAAGGGAGCCCGGTAACAACGTTTCTTACAACAACAGATATCTAAATCTGTTGACGCGGATCAACTTGTGGAAGGAGTTCTCGCTACCAGGTAATCAAATGTTGTACGTTTGAAAAGTGTTTTGGAAAATCGTGATGGGTCAGCTATCGAGAAATAGACCTACGCAATTGTTGAGAATTGCTGAAGTCAAATTGAATTACGAGCATTTGGTAATACAATTCTGATTGTGGAATGCGTAAATTATGTGAATGTGTTGTGCATATTGGGTAGTGTATTATAAAGGTCATCAGATTTGGATTTTGAATTATGGTGCTTCCTCCACCCAGTTAAATTTGTAGTCACCCATTTCATATTGTTGGTCATAACCTTGAATGTTGATGGGTTGTAAAGCATACTTTCGTTTTTCCTTTAATGAAAACTCGAAAAAATCATGTAATTATCCACTGGAAAACAACCCAATCCTTGGCAAGCCATGTGAATTTTAAGCATCTCTTCTTCCACATAATTGTTACGCAACATATTTTCATATCAATAATTGGAATACTACTGTCAGAAGTTGGGATTTTGGCCTTTTCAATGGAGCTTGTCTTCCTCTGATTTGATGTAACCCTTAGGTTGGTCGGGCTTGTTACAAATTTAGATACAGGTGGCAGTTAATGACTTTGTTGTCAAGCTCAAGCGACGGTAGGTTGAGAGTTCAGAGGCCACTACTAGAGAAACAATAGTTCTTCTACAATATGTTATCTCTCAACAAAGAGTACCACACTCAAATCAGACAGCTTCACTTATTTAAGCTGTAAAGTCAGTGGGCGTGCAACTTATAGTTTCCAATCCATTTGAGCTATCTGTTGGGAACATTGTGAGACATATATTACATATAATTCGCGAGGGGGATGTGTCTTTGGAAACAATGGGTGTTGGAGGTTTAAGCGTCTCTGCTGGCAATGATGATGAGGATGATAACCAGCATGATAACTCCTCGGGATTATCTACAGCTTGTGAAACCAGCTCCAAAAATAGAAGAAAAGAGATATCAACGCCTTAGAAATAAGACACTTCGAGGGGGAAACCTCCAATACATTACATGAATGAAAAATTCTTGGATGATACAAATGACAAAAACTCCTTTCTATATATAGGAGTTCATGGGGACACAATGTAATCCTAGTCGACCTAACAATAATAAAGTAAGGGCACTATAATAACAATATGGGGGTTACAGGGGTACACCAATAACAATAAGGGGCACTACACTAACATAATAAGGGACTACACTATTAATATAGGGACTTAACATGCCCCTATCCTTCAAACAAGTGTTGTCCTCAACGCTTGATTATTTCCTGATGCTTCTATATAAAAATATCATCCTCCCATGTGGAATCCTCTATAGGAACGTTCTTCCACTTGATGAGATACTCTGAAATTGATCGTACTTGTCGAGTTATTGTTTCTGTGACTTCTTCAGAACTTATTTCAATGTGATGTTGATCTTCTTGTTGTTTCATTAGATTCAGCACCAAAGTTAGGTTATCCTTTGAGATTTGGAGAACTTGTTGTTGATGCTCGATCTGATGTTCCACTAATTTACCATCAATATTAGCTATTATTTAATCCTTCAAACCATTCAACTTAGCCTCCATTTTTGCTTTTAAACCATCTATGTCATCTTCAGTTGCGTTTCGTAAGATCATAATTTTTTGCACTTGGTACCGTAATTTTGATATCTCATACTACAGTTCTTCCTCTTCATGTGTCACAGTATAGATTTTTGAGGGCTTAATGGGTATGGAATTATTTTTTGGAGGCATTATAAAACTAAGTAATGAAATATATGCTCAATAGGCCCTTGGAATCACTTCAAACTGATTTTTTACACAAGACTTATGCAATTTGGAAAAAAATACACACCTTTTTCTTGCTTTTGAGGACCTCGATATTGAAACTAAATTCTCTTTGTGATTTTTGATCTTGAATATCTATAATTTGGTCTTGAGGTAGCCCTCTGAATCCTCTTTCGAATGCCATAGGTCTGACCTGATTTTAATTCTTCCATACAAAGTTATATCCCATCTCCCACAATGACCTAATTATGGATGAGTTTAGTAGAGAAAACTTGTACGACTTTCCACGTGTCACTGTTTGCTCCTTTGGCTCTGAAATTTATAGACAGGAAACTAAAGTCTGTGTACTTCCAGTTAATTTTTACAGAATTCCAATTCGATGCTCAGAGAGAGAGTTATGAATATTTTCCCACGACCACCTCTTTGAGATGAAATTCGGGAGCCTGAAAAGTACCTAACTTCCACAGATCATATATTCGAACATATTGCGAACCAAGCTCTGAAATATTGCGATGATGTTCCTTAGGATTTCGGCTTCACACTCTAAAATTTTTAGCTTCTGAACCTTCGTAGCAAAAGCGTTATAGCGAAAATTCCATGATGACCTATTTGGTGCATCGAAACCCTAGAATCCAAAGCTCTGATACCAAATGTTGTGAAACCATCTCCAAAAATGGAATAAAAGAGATATCAACGCCTTATAAATAAGCCAGTTCAAGGGGGAAACCTCCAATACATTACATGAATGAAGAATTCTTGGATGATACAAATGAAAAAACCTCCTTTCTATATATAGGAGTCCATGGGGCCACAATGTAATCCTAGTGGGGCCACAATGTAATCCTGGCTGACCTAACAATAATAAAGTAAGGGCACAATAATAACAATATGGGGGTTACAGGGGTACAATTATAGCAATAAGGGGGGCTAAACTAACATAATAAGGGACTACACTATTAACATAGGGACTTAACACAGCTGCTGCTGCATCTAGAAGTGCTTTGCGAGCTCACTCATTACATAATATTTTAGAATCTATACCTAGCCCAGCAGTTTCTCCTCTCACTCGTTCTTCGGGAGGTGAGTCTAAAGGAAAAAGAAAAAATGAGCCAAATTTTACGAGGAATATGACAACCTGGTATAAAGATCCGTGAGATAAAATTATTTGTTTTATTTTTTTGAGAAAGAAATTGATGGACTGAACTAATTCAGGGTTGAAGGTGCACAAGTTGGAAATGTGTGAGAGAATGTTTCTCTTTTAAAAATTCTATATCTGTCAACGAAGAAGGCGTTGAAGTGCGATAGCCATGGTATGGCTGATAACCGTCGAATGGATGCTTCCATAAATGTCGAGCAAAGCCGTTGCAGTTTGGTGTTTTTCATCGCTTGTTTGTGGAGGTTTCGGCATTTTGTGAAGAAATGTGTGTGGAGAATTTTAAATACTAATGTGGGATTTAAAAATTTGGTCATTGGCATGGTGAAAACGCGACCAATATATCAAAAAAAAATCAGTCAGCATGGAGTGTTTCTTGGACTACATGCAGTGTGTATTCGATCAGTCTAGCGTGAGGAAAAAGTGCAGACTAGACATTTGAGATTCTGTTGTTCGGGTTGATGGGCAATGAGAAAAAATTGGAGGATTATAAAAGATATCATCCACAACAAGCTAGCCTAAAAGTGGATGGAGAGCTCGATCGAAAAGCCTTGAAGAATATTTTTGAATGGAAATTGATGGATATGTCTAATCGTCCGTGTAAAGGTAAAATATGGGCTGAATGATATCATGTTGGTACTTTGTGTTTTAACCAAAGTATAGAATTTTAATTGGAAGCTGAATATATGATGTTTGAAAATGGGTTTTAACAAAGTCTATTCGTATGTTCGAAATTTAATTAAAGGGGTATTTTATTATGGTTTATAATCATAATCTTACAAAGGAGATTAGCTTCCGCATTATAGGATATGGGCCATGAAAAAGTTTTTAGTAGCATGTGAAGTTCAAGTTCCAGAACCATCAAATGGAAATACATCTAGCATGCGACACAAGTGTTCTATGAAAGGAGGAATACAAAGACATAAAGGATGCATAAAAGGAAGCAACAGAAAACAACAAAAGTTGCGCAATGAAAGCGTGGTAAATGAAGCAAGGTATGAGTGTGTATGTGTAATAATTCAATGAAAAAGCATCCCCAAATCATTAAGTGGTCCACATTGTAAAGTTGTCAAAGTAAAACTGGTCTTAAGCGAATTTAGATAAGTCTTGAGTGAAATTGTGGTCTATCAAAACAAACCATTTGTAAAGGTTTTCATCATGTATTGAGAAAGTGATAAAAAGGCGAATTATGGAGAGAGAGTTTGCAAAGAAGGAGCTGCATGAAAACTGTTTACGCTAATATGATGAGTGTGGTGAAGAATTTATGGTATGAAGAGTGGAATCCAGAGAGTTGAAATTACGAAGAGGAGGTTTATTAAATAACATTAATGGGAGCATAAGGTATGATAATTTAGAAACGTATTTTTTAATATTGAAAGTTGAATGGTTTATTTATTTTCACCATAAAATAAATCTTGGAAAACCTGGATTGTATTTTGATTAAAGACTTCAGTATCATGTGAAATGATAATGGGAAACTGATGATCTTTCATAAGAATGAAGTATGAAAGAGAGTGAAGATTTTACATCCTAAAATGTATTAGTGGTGTATGTTCATTGGAATATTGTATAGCTTGAATTAAGTCAAAATATCCACTATCATAATTATTGGGTCAAGCCTTGAAATCAAAACAGATGTTAGGGTTAAATGAAAGTTTGGATAGTTTGAGTTAAGATTGAGTATTTTCATCCAAGAGGAAGAGTTGGTATAAAGTCTGAAGTCAAAGATTCGTAAACCAAATTCAAAGGTTTGAATGTAACTGGGTGCATGATCAACAGAGCCTGACACCCAAAGAGTTTGGTCATTGTAACACAACCATTACTAAAGTGTTGTTTGCAGCAAAGTGAAGCAAGAGAGTTGCCATAAAATATTCCAAGACAGAGAACTAAAAGTGATCAAATGCAGGAAGAGAGCTTGCATTGTTGATGGAAAGTAGTAAGACTTGCTGAGAAGTGGATTGAATGAAATCCACACATGAACATATGAAGTTCGCAAAGGAGGAGAAGATGATTGTTGATAATCATTTTAGAAGATCTGATGAAGACCACAACAGAAGAAAGAAGAAGGAAAATTCCAAGGCAAATGGAATATGTAAGTAGTTAACTAATGACGATTATGAGCGGGAGAAGGATGAGAAAACAGTTCACCTTGAATTGCTGATGGAATTATTGCAGAGGCATATGAAAGACCAGACACATGGTTGGACCATGAGGAATAAATTAAAGTGGCAGAGGCTACACACAAAGATGGAAAAGCAGGTAAACATACAATTGACAGAGAGCTGAGGAAGCTTGAGCAGATGATAAGTGTTCAAATGGGGTGTGAAGAACTCAGAGAGGCTGAGTTAAAAATGGATGTTTCCATTTGTGGCCCAGAACAGGGTGAAATTCTGGGTGAAGATATCAATGAGGAAGATCTCATGGACTATTGGGATAGTTCAAAAGAATCTGAAGATGTGTTGTTGAGAGAAGAAAATGGGGCTATGAAGCCTTACATTTTTAAATCTCACAGTTTATGTATGTTTTTAGGATGTGCGGAAGATGGTGGACAGTTTGATGAAACTGTCATAGAGATGAAGGAAACTCTTGAGGTTAAGTGTAGAATTCCTTTCAGAGGAGGAAGGTACTGATGTGTTGCAACAGGAAGAAATCATCAATGAATTATTGTTTTGGGTAAGACAACCAGTTGAAGCTATTATGGAGCAGAAGCATAATGGAAATTCGAGATATTCCAAGGAGGTAAACAAATGTATTTGTTTAATGAAATTGCTGACGGAGTTTTGTAGAGTGATGAAACAGAAAATAGGATAACTCAGAAAGATTTCTAGAAGAAGAATGAAGTTGGGAATGAAGGTTCTGATGAAGTGCTGGAAAGATTTCACATGGAAATCGAGTTCTTGGAACGATGGCTCAAAGAACCTGAAGGGGAGATGAAACTTGCAGAACCTGATATAGAAGAGATTGCAGTTACTATGCATGATAAGGATGACATGTTTTTAACATTTATAGAGTTAAGTGAATGTTTTAACTCTTAAAATGATAATATGGTTGTATATACAGAAGGAAACATAAATATATATGATGTTGAAATTAGAGAAATTGAGCAAAAATTATTTGGAGTTGAGATGGAAGATCAGGGGAAAAAAGAAAGTTATGTCTGTAGAGACATAAAGGAGACAAAAATATTGATCCAGCAAGATAAAGAAGAATCAACCAGCAATTCAAAATAGGATCTACTGAAATCCAGAAAGTCGATGATGGGAGATTGGTGCTTGAAGCATCAAAAGAGACCGAAAGGTCTTATCTTTTTAAAACGAACAGTTTGTTGATGAATGTAGGTACAACACTAGATGAGGAAATTGTTTCTATAAAAGCAATCAAAGAATATAGTTGTAATCAAGAAGGAGTTCTTGATTATTCTTCATGGTAGAAAGTTGAATGTTTAGCATAGTTGGAGATGAAAGAATTCGACAAAGAGATATTAATCCGAGGAACTGGCGAAATAAATTCTTGTAAAGGCCAATGGAATTTGATTGACAGAGTGAGTGGTGAGTTACCAAATTGAGTTGATACTTTGAAGGGCGAGTAGCAGAAAAAAGTTTGAAATCTTGGAGGGAGAAAGTCATCAAGACTTGTGGTTGTTGCACTATTACAGAAAAGCGACGGACCTCATAGAAAAGAGTCTATGGAAACTTCTCTACATGGGGAGTCTAATGCAGGAGCATCAAAGCTAAATTTTCATTATTCATTTCTGTAATTTAGGGGGTGAGGTGTCTTAATTATTTTGACCATTTTTAATAAATTAAGAGAGAAAATATAAATGTGAGGATTATTGTAAATATTCCTTAAATAATTAAGGATATAAGTGGAGTTAAATTAGGTAGATAATCTAGGGATTAGGAATTTCATAAACATGACTTAGTTGGGTCCAAAAAAAGATAAATCTAATTTAGATTTTTGTTGAGATTTGTGTGGAGGAAATTATGGAGTGGAATAAATTCATATTTATGTATAAATAGGAGGATTGAGTGAGGATGAAAGACAAGTGAGGAAGTGAGGAATACAAAGATGGTTTGAGAGATTTTTTAGGAGGGCTGAGAGCTGAGAGGCCATCCATTGTAATATTCAGCCAATGATTGAGTCTGAAATTTTGTGTTAATATCAATCAGTATTTTGTTTGTATAACTCTCTTTCCGTTATGTATATTTGAAGCTGAATCAAATGTTTTTTTTATGAAGAATTAGATGAGATTATTAATGATTTGGAAGCACACACGATTTTTTATATGCTAGGATCTGATTTAACCCAGTATCTTGGCATCAAATGTCTACAAAAATTCCCTGCAATTGACCCATAGGAATAATTTTGTTTTGATTTTACATTCTCATCTGAATCGGTGACCATTGCAGCTTTGGTTGCCCCATTCATTCCCATGTCTTCTTTTGCAACACATTTTCATCTTATCCTAATTAAAGAATTACTTGATCCATTTCATAATCTCCTATCTACGTAGTTAACCATATTTCCCTGTCGGTTCTGTTCTTATTTATGTACAATTAATTTACTATGTGTTCTTTAGGTTGTGGTTCCTCTTTTCTAGTGCAGTTTTCAATCAACTCTTGCAACCATTCTACAAATTTTTGATCCCTTAGCAGCTTCACATAGGTATGTAGATATGATTTCAGAATGGTTGGATCAAATTCCTTCATCGCAATAAACTCCTTTGGTTTATTATTTTGTGGGACTAGATGCATGTGTTGTCTATTTCGAAGCTCCTTGTTCCATAAAACTCTTCTTTTTTTCCATGAAAGTTTCCAATTATCGCTACACATTGAACCAAGTATTTTTTTTCTCCAACCTTCCTAACCCATGTATCCTCCATAGGTTTTTTTTCCTTCAGATTTTTCTTCTCCTGTAGCTATGCCCCTCATTGTTACTATGTTAAGATGTCTATATTATTCACTTGGTTCAGCCATCATCAATACAGGTTCTGAGCAGGTTTCTAATTTACTTTTTCCTACATTTTAGCTAATAACATGGGACAATCTTATATCTCATGATCAAATTCTCTACAATAATTACAAGGGATGGCAGTAGGATTCTAGAAATATTTGGAAACATTTCTAGGCTGACCGCAGTTATAACATATAATATGAGCTTGACCTTTCCCAATGCCTCCTCCTCGTCCTCATCCTCTGCCTTGGAATCGCCCATGCCTTGTGGGAAAAACATGATCTTTGTGACCCTTAACTTGCAATATGTACACCCCAAGAGTCAGTTGCATCATAAAATTATAGTTGCGATAGTTCTTGTCATCATGTACCACCAAGCTACATAAATTACAAAAAAAATTATTTGGCGTCTGCACATTACTCTGAACCATATAACAACATTCTAGGGGTGTTGGCCTGGTACTTTACATAATTCACACCATACACTTGATGCTCGGCTCAACAAGCTAGGTCCATTTCTTATGATGTAATCTCTAAATACAGGGCACTGATCTTTATAATGGAATTATGCCTTACATTCGATACAACAGACTTTCGATCTCGTGTCAGGCTGCGCTTATTTATGCTTCTTCAAGTCTTGCAGCTCCATATGTAAGCTTCCCAACTGGGTCTGGATCTTCTGAACCCCTATATTGGTATCTGATACCGACGAAGCTTCTAGTTTCATTGAAATCTCCAATTATTCAGCTTGGGTTGTGATCTTTTGTTGCGATATTGGCAGTCTGAGATGTGGCAATAACACAACTATAAACCAATCTTTGTGTTGTTCATCAGGGATATAGAAGTTGATTTGGATTAGCATCATCTTGAATCTTTGATCTACCTCCCACACAGATTCAGTTACCAATTTCTTGATTTCTATTATCTCTGTAATACATTGTGACTGTGATTTTGGCTTCTTAAATTCAACATTCATCCCTTCCTTTGTCTGATCCAATGTGGCATTCAGATGCATCACAAAGTAATTCTTATACCAAGATAATTCTCGTTCCTGTAGCGCTATGACAAGATGAACTTTCTTCATATCTTCATTAGTGACTTTCTTTGATCCACATACTACTTCTGCAAAGAACCAAAATTACTCGGGATCCTTTAATCCCTGACCCTTAAGAATATGATTCTTTACTATCTGAGCCATGTTAAATGGGTAGGTGGAGGTGGAGGTGGAGGTGGAAGTGGAGGGAAAATATGGGGATGGGGGTGAGGTGTGATGGGAGTTGTAGGTTGAGAAATCCCTGATGCACCTTCATGATCTCCAAAGTCTAACTGTGACACACATCTAGGGGTTGAAAGGTTACTTTAATCTTATTTTTTCTCAGATCCAAACAAGGGAATATACTTAGTCTCAATGTAGTTGTTGCGATATACCCTAAATATTTTACCACTTTGCGTAGCTTTGGATTTACATCCCCAAAACATCAATCTCATCGCATGCGCAATACACCCTTCTCACATAACGACATCTTAATCCACAACTTTAAATATTTTAAGTACTCTCCTCGGGGAACCTTGAAAAAGTTGCACTCAGATTCACTATAGGCCATGTATGTATAAATTTTGAACTCAGTAATAAAGCCTCCAAGAATACTATTGATCCAATAATCAACAACCCTTGAGATATTTTTATCTGTCTCTTTGAGTCGCTTAATTAGCTTTGGGTTCCATGCAGTAGGCTCGTCATGCTTAAAGAAGGTCTTATTCTTAGCTAGTATTGATAACCACTCGTGTAGCTTTTTAGCTAATGATGAGAAAAATATCTCATGCTGATATGTGAAAATATATTTCCGCAACCACTTCTCAGTTGAAAAGCACATATTTTTGTTTTCTTGTACAACAAATTCTCGCTCTTTCAAAGATACCCGATCTTGAATTTATTTTCTGGTCGGATGCCACATCCACATATCCCTCAGTCTTCAGATCCCAATCCCTGCAACAGAACCATTTTTTGGCTTGAGGGGGTCTAGACCCAGGTATAGAGTTGGTTACGCGAACCAACAAAACCCTCTATTACCGACCCTTTCATCAAAAATTTGTTGCGCACATCGAAGTCTCACCCGAGGCAATATTAGGGGGTGCTATAACCAGGTTTCTGAAACCATGGGGACTATGAAGTGTGGCTTTAGGGTTTATCATCTTTTAAGACTTATTCAAGGCTTCAAAGAACTAGAATGACAAATATACAAACGTTGTTCAAAAAATCTACTTAACTACTTTGCAGAATGCACTTTTCTACCTTAACATGAATTAATCACCATAATGAACCATATTCAAGTCTCTATGATTAAATTATAGATAAAAACCTTGATCTAACATAGATAATCATAAAACATAGACAATGAAATCATACAAATAAAATACTCGGATCTGTCTTCAAATTCTTCTTTTAATAGTTCATATCTTCTTAATACAACACTTCTTTCCCTGCACACACAACTATAGGGGTCCACACACTTAGCTGTAGACTTCCAAAGGTATTCGTGCACACAACTGCATTAGCCTTCTCTTTCACACAAAATAATAGAATACAAACTTAATTAAGATCTAACATGACATCCATATGCATTCTATGATGATGATATCCAATAGATATCCCTAGACTCCTTATATAGTTTTTCCTTTTACAATACCATGGTGAGAAAATCATGGGCAGAGCTCAAAGTATATAAAATTATCCCATCCCTTTACAAAATAGGGGTCTTTGAACTGCCCCACAGCCCTATTGAATCTTAAACATCTGCGTGCAACACGCTCCACTCCTCTAAATGCATATTCTTTATTAAAAATTTAGATATAGGGGTACCCTATCCATCAGTCCCCAACCGCCTGTATTCCTTGCCATGGGAGCGACTGGAGGGTCCTAGTTGGATGCATGCCTATGTCAAGGGAGTGACTTAGGCTTTAATGCAGGAAAATTTTAGTTTGTGTTAGGGGTTGGTTACCTGGATTGGTTGGATGGCTCCTGGGGGTTCTGTTGTAGGTGTAGAAGGTTAGGCTATCTATGTTCCATCAATTCTACTTCCTTAACTTCTACACAGGGAGTTGAACCATATTATAGTAACTATTCTTCACATGTTTCCCCGGTTATCCAGTTATTTGGGTAGGTGTGGGAGGAGGGTGTTACATTGTCATATTATAAAAAATGTGATTCATGCTTCTCTTGCACCTTTTTAAATTTATTTTGAAATCAAACATTTAAATGTTCAATAAATTTATCTTTTTCCTTCAACTTTTAGCATAATCCAACCTTAGGGGTACTTACAACTTGCATTAGAGGTACAACCAAACCTGATGTCTACTACTCAAATACTCTTGAAGTTTTCTAATAGTGTTTTTCATTTTAGTATTACTATCTTTGAAATTCGCATTGATAATATCAATATCCCTTATAGATACCTCTTTAATTATGTATAACCCATTTGTAAATCCATCAATAGTAGGATTATTTCCATTATTATTCTCATTCATTCTTGTTCTTTTCATGCAATTACTGATTGCAACACTACAATCTCCTTCATGCATTAAAAAATGTCCTCGTCCTTTACTTTGTACCTTTATTTCCAACTATATATAGAGGAAGAATCCTTCATCGAAACCTATTTGTAATTAACCATTCTATCTGAAATTCTAAGAAAACAAATATGTCATCAAAACTTTATGTGAGACTATGATTATTTAAAATTGGATATGTTGAATCAACCATTATAAGGAAATTACTCTAAAATGCATCTATTGAAAAGGAATTATATTAATTATACACTCTAAAGTACTATAAAAATCATCATTTCGAGTCTCAATATTATTGTCCATACCAACTTCCTACTCCTCAACTTCAATCATACAAAAAATTATTTCTATTAAAATTGTGGCAACATTAACTTCATATTGGGTGGTTATGTCACTAAAAGTTTCCTTAACATTGAAACAAGTTTATTAAACTACTTCCTAAATTGTTTTCTTTATTTTTTATTTCTTAATATAATTTTTAACATGTCTTTTTTTAACATCGGGTTGATATAAATCAACAATTTTTTATAGCGTGCCCAATTAGTTGAACTTAATCTTTGTGTTTTTATTTTTTTGTAAGGAATAATGTAATTCTTTTCTAATATATGAGGATATATACAAGTTTTTCTTCCACCCAATGGATACATAGCCTCATGTAGTCAGTAGAAATCTCATGCTTATGATGATTCAAAATTGTCCTATGGAAAAGTTGAATAAAACATTTGTATATTTCCTTGGGAACACATTGCATTTTTAAAACATTCCTAATAACAAATACCTTTTTCCAACAAATTTTACTAGCCACATCGATATTTTATATCGTAGAGTTGAATTTTTCTCCCCCACTATGTGAAAATTTTGTTTCTCTTATAGCCAAATGAAGGTCTAGGAAAATTGTCTTCCTAGAAACATTCAATTCCACATCCATATCATCATAATTAGCTATGGAATCATATGTTTCACCATTTAGGAAATTAAATTATCCAAAGATAAATTTGTGGACTTTTAATTTTATCAAGATATATAGTATACCTCTTAGAGAATTGTTTGTATCTCTCCATGCATCAACACAATATTTCAATTTTTGACAATGACCTTTTCTTCTTGCGAACCCCTTGTTTCAACTATTGTGCCCATGGTAGGAGATTACCTTATTTCAATTGTAGATGTGGTTGTTTGGGTTGAAAGTTGAATTCATGGACAAGAGGTTATTAAGTGCACACTTAGGAATGCAGGTTGATGCTAAGGAATGCACATTGAGGAAAGCCTTGCAAGAAAATGAGGTTTTTTTTAATGGATTTTTGTTATATTGATATATTTTTCTATAAATAAATTTCTGTAGAAGTATATAAATAGATTCAACTGATCTTGTAATGTACTAAAACAAAATACTGAATCAATTCTATGAATTGTGGAAACCAATTTTGATCGCACAATCACATAACAAGTAAGAGAAAAAAATCATCAATCGCACGACACAAGATGTAAATGGGGAAAGAAAATATCAAAAACCCCTCTATCTATATATTCATTAAATTCAAACTCATGAAACAATACAATGTTATTTCCCTTCCTGAGAAAGCTCTGCACTCTAATGATTGTCTCACTCTGATCTAGGAAAAATCGGTCCAATACTTAACCAATTCCCACCCTCTATCTGACTAGCCTTGCTTACACATTCCTAGGCTAATTGAGCCCCTATTAATTAGGAAATTACCGTCAATAGATTTTTCAATACATCTAAGTCTTCCTGATGACCTCATGCATGACCTGTACAATTTTCTAACTATACAATTGATAGTTATCTTCCCTTTAACTCCAATCTCAACTGGACCTTCCTTAAAACTGACATGCAATAACTATTTATAGTGAGTTATCAGTTATATGATTGATCACTGCATGTGAATTAAATATGATTTAATTCACTAGACCTATCACTAGCTCATCTCCCAGTTAAAACTAGTTAAACTGATTTTAACTCAAATAAATTGAGTTAACTAATTACAACTCAAAATAACTCAACCAGGGCTCCTAAAAAGTAGGATATACTCTACATGCCTCTAGTCTGACATACAACTCAAATTAACTGAGCTAACTAGGTCTTCCTGACTCAGTTAACACTTGCAATATGTCATGTGATGGAATTACAATTTTACTTATAATTTAATTAAGGGAAAATTAAATTAGAAGCCCCCTGGCTGCCATTTTCAATATTTCTTGTTGTCAATTTCAACACTCCCTCTCAACAAGAAAGGAATTCACTCTATCCCGATCCTATACATTTATAATGTTCTTCATGCAACACCTCTCTAGTGTTGTTCTCTACCGCAACTTCCGAAACTGAAAAAGCATCCAAACTGAATCAGTATGATGCATCTATCTCTAGAATCTCCTTACTACTTCTAGCTACTGCACTGTATACTAAAAACTCTGCATTGCTACTAACTGTGCATATGTTCCATCTGCACTACTACTAACTCTAATCTGCTCTCTATTATCTATCATTTTTCACTATGACATATCACTGCATCAATCACCACTGATCCATATTGCTACTGTGTACTTTGGGATCCCATAGAAAGGTAATTATCCATGAGACAAGACACCTCAATGGACCCTACCCAAATATCTTCTCTTTTGATTATGACTTCACATCGCCCACCTCTCTCCTGTATGTATGGCTACATGTGCTCCCTCTGCCTACACAACTCAAAATTCCCCCCTATTGGAGGTCTCTTCTTGAGTGGATTCCTTTTCTCAGTCTCCTCTTTGCTTTCCTAATTGTGGTCGATCCACAAATTTTCGAGGCTTCTTCAGAGGCTTCATGTTGAGAGGTAATTTATCCTCCATCTCAACCACCAAGTCTATAACCTTTTATTTTCTCCTAAAATATTTGAATGCATCTCCGAACTCGAGAGAATACAAGTTCTTGACTCGTAGACAGATTTGTTTCACCTGTCCCATGGTGATGTGTCTAAGGAAAACCTTTCCTTTTCTAAATATCACACCATATCCATGGTCGTCCAATACCGCTATGGAAACAAGATTCTTCTTTAGTACTAGAACAAAAAAAAAAACATTTGTCACTCTAAGAGGGGAGTTAAACTCCATTGGAAAGGTAACTATACCGATGTTGGTCATGTTATACCTCCCTTCATCTCCAAACTCTATGTTCTATTGGAGGTCCTTCTCCTCCAAGTCCCTGAAGATATCTCTATTCCCCTTCATATGGAACAAGGAAGTCCTCGCAAGATACCACATGCATCCCATTACAATGCTGGCCATGTATGAAATGAGAGTAAAATCAACCTCGAATTGTGAAGCTAGAGATTCCCCTATTGTTGTAACTACATGATCCTTCTTGCTTTCCTTCTTTGGACATTTCGTGGCATAGTGCCTATACTCGTGACAGTGAAAAAAATTGATCTTGAACAAGTCTCTCTTGCCCTCTTTGCCTTGGGAATTTTTTCCCTTGGATTTCTTTCCTTTTCTGACTAATGCAAAATATTATTCTTTGTCTTCGGAATAGGTCATGTCTCTAGTGCTCTGCCTTATCTCTTCTTGTACCAAGTCAGACCATAATCGATCCCACTCTCATAACTTCTCCCTCCCATTTACCGAGTCTTAGTAGCTATTCCAGCTCTTGGGAAGGCCTAGAAGTGCTAGTATCACCAAATCATCCTAGGCTACTATCACACCAAAACTTCCAAGATCATATCGAAATTGAGTTAACTTCGTCAAGTATTTTTGTATCATCTCACCCTCTTCCATCTTGATCTTTCTGAGATTGTCTTTTAGTGCCACATTTCTATGGTCGCTGCTATTCTGAAATAGATCTATTAAGGCCTTCCACATAGCATATGGGGTTTCCTTTCCATGGAGGTTTGAGTCAATATGATCTTGAACTCCTTCTAACAAGATCCTTCTCGTCTTTGCTACATTATTCTTCCATGCATCAAGATTTTCATAATTTTTTGCTGTGGGCTTGGGAATATTAGTATCGATGAATTCCTTCAGTCTGTTTTCCTCCAACACTTCCTCCATCATGTGCTTCCATGCTATGTAATTCAAATTACCCTCAAGGGCATATTCAAGTCTGAATCCATATAAAGACATCTTGATTTGTTGTTGGTACTTAAGAATAAATTTGAAAATTTGATGTACCTGTTCAAAACAAACTTTGGTTCTTCTTTTCTATAGTGATTCCTAGTCTAATACCATGTAGAAATATCTAAATAAATTCAACTAATATTTTAATGTACTAAAACAAAGTATTGAATCAATTCTATAAATTGTGGAAACCAATTTCGATCGCACAATCACATAACAAGTAAGAGAAAGAATTTATCAATCACATAACACAGGATGTATATGGGGAAAGAAACTGCTCAAAACCCATTATTGATATATTGCATTAAATTCAAGCTCGTGAAACAATACAATGCTATTTCTCTTCCCAAGAAACCTCTGCACTCTGCTGACTGTCTCACTATGATATAGGAAAATATGGTCTAATAATTAACAAATTCTCAGTGTTTGTCTGACCAAACTTGCTTATGCATTCTTGAGCTAATTGAGCCCCTATTAATTAGGAAATTCCAATCAATATATTTTGCACTACATTTAAGGATTCTAGATGACCTCATGCATGACCTGTACACTTTTCTAATTATACAATTGATAGCTATCTTCCCTTTAACTCCAATCTCAACTATGCCTTCCAAAGAACTTACATGCAACATATATTTATAGAAAATTACTAGTTATCTAATTTATCACTGCATGTGAGTTAAATTTGATTTAATTCACTAGACCTATCACTAGCTCATCTCTCAGTTAGAACTAGTTAAACTAATTTTAACTCAAATAAAATGAGTTAACTAATTAAAACTCAAAATAAATCAACCATGGCTCCTAAAAAGTAGGAAATACCCTACATGCCTTTAGTTTGACCTCCAACTCAAATTAACTGAGTTAATTAATTCTTCCTTACTCAGTTATCACTTACAAGATGTCATGTGATGGAATTAAAATTTTACTTCTAATTTAAATAAGGGAAAATTAAATCAGAAGCCCTTGGGTGCCATTTTCAATATTTCTTGTTGTCAATTTCGACTCTTTCATTAATAAAATAAAATAAATATATAGATATAACATATAATTTATTAATAATAACACTTTTACGAAACTTGGCATGCACTTTTTTAAACACAATCACGTAGATTTGTAACCCTTCTTTAAAATTGGATTTTGGAATTTTTGTGGTAAAGTTTTGTAAACAACTGAAATATCAAGGGTTATAATGTGAATTTTAAAATTGTTTCAATATTGATTTTCTGTATCTTGGGTGTTTGGAAGGAATGTTATTGTCCTCCCCAACTAGGTTCAATTCCACAAGTGACATGTTTGACCTTATAACGAGTAAATTATTATAAAAAATTCATAGGTGTGGTATACTTACAAGTACGTCCAATTTTGGCACTTCCTAAAACCTTAGATATATATTTTTTTTACTTAATGGCAGCCTGATTTTGCATGAACCTTACCATGTAGGATGTTTCCACTATATTATTATAAAAATCATGCTTCCATTACCATTATAGAATAATTTTCTACACTTGTTTTGAGATGTATTTTTTGGCCATGATGTGATATCCCTTTCACGATCACAGCCTCTATTCCCTCAAAAAAACATTCAAAAAATAAATTTTGAGTTTCCATGCGGCCTTTATATTGTGGCAAAGTACAAATATATATGAATCTCACAAAATAAAAAAGTGTGTTTTTTCTAGTCTGTTGAAGGAAACTTGTGTATTCCTTCAAAGAAAATTAAAACAAATTAATTTCATGCATAATCATGTGTTTCGAGACAAGTTTTATGGGTTTTACTAAGAGCCATTTACTCCATTCCATACCCCAATTTCCATAACCAAATTTTGGCATTATAAATTGATGCCTTGGTTAAAGGATTCATACATGCCTACTTTTGTAAAACTATGATAACAAATATATCATTGATTTGAGTATACTCCCATATTTTTTTAACTCATCCCATCAACAAGGAAACCCTAGTTTTCTTATCTTCTCAATATATTCTTAATATGGTGTTGAGCCTCTCTTGTCTCTAACATTGTTTCAAACTGGAATAATGTTAGAGGAGACCTTTAGTGTCCTAGGGAGGAGGGATCCAAAGTAAAATATCGTTAATTTCCAATCATATGAGTTAGATGATGTGTTATTCATTGTATTGATTTCTATTTAATCTATAAGAAACTCATCTTTTTTGTCTCCATTTCAATGTTAGTATAATATAATTTATGTTTATGCATCGAAATTTACATTTCTCTAACGTAATATTTTTGCAATTTTACCTTGATTTTTCTAACATATACTTTAGTGTTTTGTGTTGAATATAGGTCTTGACCTAAGGAGCGAGAGACAAATATTGGACAAAGCAATATTCTTCAGCCATCAGATATCTTGATACCTCTACCAACCTTTAGATAGTAGTTTGTCTTAGTTTCTTAATTGTTTGGATAGATTTCTTAACTTTGTGTTGTCCAATATATTGAGTCTTCTAACCCTAGCCTTAGGGAATAAATTCCCATAATGGAATTGACAACTCCATTAGGAATATTTTTTTTTCTAATTTCTCTCTTAGAGTAAATGTGCAGTAGTAGGGTTGGTTTATATTTCTCTTCATGGTTTTCTAATCAATTTTAGTTCATTTCAACCTTTTGCATTGTTGGAACTTAATTTTATTCTTCATTTTTCTTTTAATTTTCTATGGGTGTTTTTTTATATGTGAGTCCTCTTGAATATATTTTCATATTTAGCTGGTTCATTTCAATACTAGTAGCACGTGCATGCACCTTGATTTGGTAGAAATTATGTATATGTTCCTAGGAGTGAAATATTTTCACCTGATGGATTATTTGATGATATTTTGAGAGGTTTTTGGGTATTTTATTGTGTCTTATCTATGTTTTGAAGTGACTTACTTATCTTAAAATAGATTATTTTTTGTTTCATTCATTTTTTTTCCAAGTAACCTTTTGTGTAGCCGAGGGTTGGGATTTGGTGAGAATATAGGGTCTTGATTTCTTGTAAAGGTTTGTTTATTGGTTTGCTACTAGATTTGGCCTACTGTTATAGTCATTTAAACCTTTAGTATTGTACTGAAAATATTTTTTTTTTCTTGTTTTTCATCTCCCTTTCTTGTTGAAACTAAGTTGTATTTAGGTCTTGCTTATTGTTGCATAGTGTAAGGGTATTGAATTAATCACAAAATTGTGTCAAAATAAATAAAAAGACTCCATTATATAGCAATGGAGTAAGTTGAGTGTCAGATAACGATAAATACGACAACAGGGAAAATCCAAGTCCCTATCCGAGATTACAACTCACCATACTTAGCTCATAGGGAAATGAGTCATCGGAAAAGGCAAATTCCAACACCCCCCTTACGTGAAACATAGGGAATAACTAAAGAAGAAAGAAAATAAAGAATGAGTCCCAAAAAAAAGGCCTGATGAGGTACACATGTACAAAATCACATAAGTGTAGAAAGAGAGAGATACCAGTAGGAAAAAAATTACCCCCCAAAAGAGAGAAATATTCCAATGCTCAAATTATCATGGATCTAAAATTGTAGATACCATAATAATAAAATGAGTGGAAAGAATATAGGCCTGCTCCAATCAAGAAGAATAAAATGTTGAAGTGCCAAAACTATGAAGATGAGATCCATGAACCTTAATGAGGTTAGTCGATATTTGAAGTAGGAAATTTTCACATGCACACAACTGGAAAACACTGTCAACTTCTCCCAAAAAACTTCAGAAAAAACTAGGTGTTGGTAAATAACTAGGAAAAGGCTTCAAACAAAAGCAACATCATCAACTAACAAACAAACAATGAGGCTTGTAAGTATAGAAACTCAAATCTAACATTTTATAACAACACTCCTAAAGTTGTTTGAAATTTTTCACTATCACACCGATCAAAGGAAAAATAAATGTCACCATTTAACTAGCCCCCCCAAAACACAAATGCAAAAGTAGCAAGAATCAATAGTCTCTATTATTAGTAAATCCCCCCCTTGAAACACAAGTAAGGGAACAATGGGAATAAAAAATGAAGAAAATATGCAACATGAAAATATGAAGTATTCAAGCATTGGTTCAAATGACGCCTTGGCCATCCATCGATCCATCCATAGTCAATCTTGATGGTTAGAACTGGTCCACAATTCATTCTTTCATGTCTCTTCTATAACGATCTGAATGAAATACTAGTAATTGAACAATAATTTTGGAACCTATATGATTTCCTTTGATGAGGATTTGGATATTAATTAATATTTGTTTTTGTTGACTCAAATTTTTGTGTCACAAAATTTTCATATGGAATTACACTAGCATCGATGTCATCAATATGTTTATCAGGAGATTTTTCTTGAAACACATCACAATTGTATGTAGGTGATGAGGGTGATAAGGTAGTAGCAGGATTGTATCTATGATCTGATCTTTATAGGAGAAACAATTCCCTATCAATTATTCCCAAGTCCTCCTTTGGTATATCCCATTTTTCTCAGCAAGCAAGATCTAATACCAATAGTATGCTTTTCAAAACTAGGTGTGATAAAGTCTTTTGATACGTCATGATCATCAGCTTCAATCTTCTGAAAATCAATATCATCAAGTGTGGAAGAAGGCGATTTGAAATATCAACATCAATCGTCTCTATCTCATATTTTTGAAGATGACTAACTTCCATTTCAAGTTGATGCTTAGAATCTTGCAACTTTTGAATGACCTCATCCTTCTCAATTAGTTTTTGAGACAAGACACCATAATATTATTTCAGGAGTTTATATTGTTCAAGAATTATTTCTTTTAAGAAATAAATATCCATATTTTGTTGATTCTTTATCTCTTCTAGTTGATTCTTCAATTTTGAGTCAGAAAAAGACTCAACTTCATTTGGAAACTCATCAAGGAGATCAATCTTCTCTTGAAATTCATCTGCAAGCATCTGGAGATAGTTTCGTATGGTTGATTCCAAATGGTAAACCTTCTGTATTTTCTTAGCTATGAAATTTTTCATCCTATTTTTAAGAGTTGCATTCTATGCTTGCAAAATAACTATTACTGATTGTAATTGAAGAAATTCTTTATGAAGTTCATCTGTTGCCTTCTTCTAACAAAGCTCCTGCAATATTTTACACATCTTGAAAATACAAAATAGCAAAGGTGTTTCCACTAGCCATGAAGAAAAAACAAGACAGATGATGAAAACAACAATAGATTCTTTACACTTCCAAGCATGTCAAAAATTAAATCAATTCAACTGCATTTGCACCACTAGCCAATGAGCAAGGATTTCATAACCAACATCCATCAAGATACCAAATACAGGGCCAAAAAATTTCCATACTCAAAATTGAGTACAAATACCTTTCCAAATTAAATATGGTAAAAAAATAATTTCACCCCCAAAAAATTATGTGCCCAAAAGACAGCTTTAAGGAAATAATTAAGAATACCCCCCCTTATAACTTTCTGGAAAAAGTATTAAGCATAATCACACATCCCCAACACTAATTTTTTATTTTATTTTTCTTGAAAAAATTAGGTAGGGTAGGAATCACCTGCTCTTATACCATGTAAGAGTATTGAATTACTCACAAACTTGTGTCAAAATACATAAAAAGACTCCATTATATAGAAATGGAGGAAGCTCAGTGTCGGATAAGGATAACTATGAAAATAGGGAAAATGAAAGTCCCTATGTGAACTTACAACTCACCCTACTTAAGTCATAGAGAAATGAGTCATTAGAAAAGACAAACCCCAACACAATATTTTTTCATTGTCATATCTTATACACATTGAAAAAGAACAATTTGTTTATCTTATGAGTTTCTTGTTCGTCATTTGATTTAATAGTTTTAATTGTAAAAGGAAAAATAAAAATTAAGTAGGAATTCATCCCATTTAACACATATTTCAATAAATGGATAATTTATATTCCCATAACCTATTACAAACACATTGCATTAAATTTGAAATTATGTAATAGATCTAGAATTTATAACTTTAACTAGATTAAGTTTGAAAATCAATAAGAGACGATAACACTCCCATTGTCATTAATTTCATTAAATTTGGAATTATGTAATGGATATAAATTTAGAACTTTAACTAATTAAGTTAGAAAATCAGTAAGAGACATCAACAATCTCATTGACATTATTTCATTATATAGCATAATTTTGCAATGGATCTATGATTTTTCATATCACGTATGGATTCAATATTGGAATTAGAGGAAGATATGTCAGTTGTCCCATTATAAATATCACAAATGGATTCAATATTTGAATTAAAAGAAGAGGAATCATCAATCAAATTAAATAATATGTAATTATTAAGGTTTTGGCAGACCTTTCCTCATGAAGTGACATAGATTTGTATACCAAATCTCCTCTCCCATGCATAACCATATCTATCAAGGGATAGATGGAAGTTTCCTCCCATTGTTATTAAATTTTATCTAAATTTCACTATTAGCACATTTTCATTAGCTTTTGATAAAAAATAGTAAAGAAAGTATAAATTAATGGCCCGAAAATATTTATAATTCAAGATGAAAATCATGAATTAGGATTTACATGTCCGATGGATACATAGGCATCAATGTGTCATTAAATGTGTGGTAATGTTCGCGGGCCAGAAAATATTAAAAGGCCATGGCTATAAGAAGAGAAGTATTCCCCTCACATGTTTAGAGAAGCCTCCCAGCAATTAACTTCAATTGCAAGACATAATAGGGAGATTTGAATCTGGCATAATCAATGGAGATTCATAATAGCTCAGAGCAGGAAGATAACAAGTATTTTATATCTCACTTGTTGTATTAAATGGATCTTATAATCATTTTAATAAGTAGACATGATTAAATGTTCCTATCAGAGTCTATAGCTTTTCTTGAGCCCGTAGATGAGAAATTAAATTTTCTAGAGGAAAAATTAACATGCTTGTAGGTGGAATGTGACCGAATGGTTTTTCCTTCCAAATCTAAAGAATAAGGGGACAACGATGAAGAAGAATAAATGTATAGAGAAAATCAGAAGATTATTGTGGAATATTAGGTAGTGGAACCCTCTTTGTCATGTTCAAATAATCCTAGAAATAAAGACCTCCTAGTTGAAGGGGCTTCTACATAATTGTGTATTTTTATAATGGTTAAGTTTTTTTTTGTAAGTACATAGATATATGATCTAGGTGGATATTGGTGGGCACCTTATTATTCCACTTGGGGCCCCACCATTGTTTCTTTCAGTTTTTCAGTCTCCTTAATTATAGCACAATTTACGATTTTTAGCAATTTTTTGGGTCCTGAACTTCTGAAGCCATTTTGAGGCCCTAAACGACATTTTTTGGGCATCACACCTCTGGAAAATATGAGTCCCTTCTAGAATTGCCTTTGTGGTTAGCATTTGTATTCCTCGGATAGATATTTCTAATGATGTATCATGTGCATCAAATAGAGATAGTATGTGAAAGTTACGACCCTGGGAAATTGATGTACCAATTTACCCCAACGGGGCACATATTCTGGTGTTTCATCTCCTAGGGTTAGGTTTTTGGATGTTTAGGGTTTTCCATTGTTTCTCAATAATATATAGGTCTTTGAGCCTCATTGTAACATATATTTCAGAGGCCTGTAGCCACCACATCTCTTCTCAGAGATAAGCTACCAATGCCCTAGCTAGTTTATTTCCATTCTGTTTGTAAACAAATTTTAGTTCTTTGATATTAATGAAATGACGAGTTATTTCCGCTGCATTTTTATATTTATGGTTATATGCGTATTTTTTTTCTTTCCTTCATAAATTTGGATCAATGGTATTAGATTAGTCTGTTGTTTCTCGATCCTTCTTTTTATGTCCCCAACGAGGTCAAGTTATAAGGAGTTAGGGCTCGATTTGGCTGAACCTTTGCAAGGTCGGCCTTGCAAACCCTGAAGGCTTCCTATGGGCGATGAAAATAAAGATGAGGGAGAAGGATATCCTATCAAAATATTGCTCGAGGAGGCCCTCAAAAACCAAAGGAATGTGATGATGGATAACTTTTCCCAGATCCTTCAACAACTGCCCACTGATGGTGCATCTGCATCGAACAACCACTCTGGAGGCGCAACTCCTTTTAAGGTACAAGTAAAATTTGACATTCCCATTTTTTAGGGAAAAATATTTGCAGACACCGTAGATAGATACTTGAATCTATTAGAAGGATATTTCTCAGCTCATGACTTTTTTGGCTGGGAGAAGATTATTTTTTCACTCCTCAAAGCTACCACCCATGTCAAGGACTGGTGCGAAAAATACTGTGAGAAGAAGGACGAGGGGGAACCCTCTCTGTTCTCAGTCATACCTACTTGGAATTATTTTTGAGACACCATCAAGGAATAATATTATCCCATGGGGAGCTATGAGGACAAGTACATACAGTGGACTATGCTGCGGAAGCAAATGGATCAATATGTGCATGAGCTGACGAATATGTTCCATACCCTGCACACAAAGTTGGGTATCAAATATTCAAAGTATAGTTTGGTGCTAAAGTACCACAGTTGTCTGCACAGATACATTCTGGAGGAAATGGAGTTCCTAGAAATCTCCTCACTTGGTATGACATACTGGTATGCTTGCAAGATTTAGCAGAAATTCAAACAGAAGAACTGAGAATTTGGATCTACGAATAAAAATAAAGGGAAATGTGCCCCCAAACCACCGAAAAAAGGAAAAAACCAAGGCATGTCAGCCCAAGATAACCTACCAAAATCGAAAGCAAAGAAAAACCCCACGAAGCCGAAGAAGGACAAGGGAAAGTGTGTGAGTTCCATAAGAGATCCTCTCACAACACAAGTGAGTGTCAGGCCAAGTAGTCACTGGTGTCTGAGATGAGGGCTTATAAATCGGATGCATGCTCTGACTTTGAATCAGAACCCGATAAGGGGAATGAAAAATTGAAACAAATTATTGATGTGGATCCCAACACCACCATTGCCAATGCAAAGATCTAGAAGGAGGAGCTGGAAGATCTAGAGGAGGAGGAGCATCTCTTCCACTCTTAGATATGGGTAAAGGGCTCCTCGCTATAGTTCATTTTCGATAGTGGGAGCCAAAAGAACCTCATTTCATCAAAGGGCGTGAACCATTTGGGCTTGCCGACCATAGAGCACCCACATCCATACACCATTGGGCGGCTTCACCAAGGATGGGATCTCCACGTCAGCTAGCAATGCCACACTGCCTACAACATCAAGCCCTTCATAGATGAGGTATTATGTGACATTACTCCTCTTGATTTTTGTGATGTATTATTAGGCCAACCATACTTGTGGAAGCGACATGCTGTGTATGAGTCCCAGCCTCACACTGTTATTTTTACTTTGGGAAATAAGTTGTACAGGATACCAGAGGTACCACCACCTGTGACTATCTCTTTGGTTACTACAAAATAATGAGTAAGCTCATTTCCAAAACTGGGAATTTTTTTTTCTTGATGATCCGGCCCCATGGAAAGAAGAATATTGTGGCCACGACCTCCAGATAGGGCTCCTCCGCACGACAAAAAAAAATGGATAATGTCGTGGAGGAGTACAGGGACATCTTCACATCACCCACAGGGGCTCTTTTTCACTGTTAGGTCAAGCACCCCATCGATATGACCCCACGTGCGTCGTTGCATAGTAGACCAATCTATCGGTGCTCTGTTCTAGAGAACGATGAAATCAAGAGGCAGATTCAGGAGCTACTATAGAAAGGTCACATCAGGCTGAGTTCATCACCCTCTGGGAGCTCGATCATGTTGGTGCAGAAGAAGGATGGGACTTGGAGACTTTGTATTGACTACCGGGCGCTGAAAAAGATCACTGTTCGGAATAGGTACCCGATCCCACAGATTGATGACCTTCTAGATCAACTCAAAGGGGTGAAAGCTTTCAGCAAGATCGACTTGAATTCTGGGTATCACCAGGTACCAATCAAACCCTCTGATGTGTAGAAGACTGCTTTCAAAGCCAAGGAGGGCCTTTTCAAATGGTTGGTCATGCCTTTCGGGTTGACGAATGCTATTGCAACCTTCATGAGGCTAGTGGATGACATATTGCGGCCATTCACCAACTAATTTGTATTACTGTGCTTGGGTAACATCTTGATCTTCAACCATACTTGGGAAGAGCACCTCCAACACATCCGAAAGGTCCTCCAAACACTATGGCAACACAAGTTGTGTGCCAATTTGGAGAAATGCACTTTTGGCATGACCCAGGTTCAGTATCTGGGATACATTATTGATGAACCGGGGGTGCATTTGGATCCAATGGAAATATTCAAGTAATTCGAGATTGGCTGGCCCCAACCACTCTAACAAAGCTTTGTAGCTTTCTGGGTCTTGCTAATTTCTACCGTAGGCTCGTATTTGGATTCTCTCATATCACTTGGCCCTTGAGTCAAGTCACCAAGGGGGGAGCGAAATAAAAATTATTTTGGTCAGAATATCAATAGAAGGCGTTCGTAGAATTGAAACATCACCTCTGCTCTACCCCAGTGCTCACATTACCAGACTTATAACAACCATTTGAGATTGAGACAAATGCTTCTGAATATGCTATTGGGGCAGTTCTTACTCAATAGGGGCATCTAGTGGCATATCACAGTGAGACACTGTTTGTCACAGTCCGCAAGTATCACACTTATGAAAAAGAAATGTATTCCATTGTGTAGGCGTGCCACCAATGTAAGCGTTACATTTTGAGGAAGGAAACGATCATCCACATAGACCACCAATCCCTCTAGTTCATACAGACACAAGTGAAGTTGCATAATGTTTTCCATTAGAAGTGGTCCACATATCTGTAACAATTTCATTTGAACATTAAGTATAAGAAGGGCATCACCAATAATGTTGCAGAATACCTCAGCTGACCACTGATCATGGTGCTAACCACTGTTCTCAAATCTTATGGGCACGAGACTTCTGATTGGCTCCTTCTCTACAAGAGTGATCCAGAATTCGGCCACACATATAAGACACTCTTGGAGGGTATGCAAGTTTCATATCTACACCTCCAGGATGCATTACTATGTCACCTGGGACACCTTTATGTTCCTTCAAGTGAGCCTGCCAAGATGATTTTGGAAGCACAGTACAGGCGAGTCGTTGGGTATTTCAGGGTAAAGAAAATAGTGGCAGTACTACAAAAGTATTTTTATTGGTTGAACCTTCGATAAGATGTTGGGAATTACATCAGATCCTTCATTGCTTGCTTCATTTCCAAACTGACCATCAAGAAGCAAGGCCTCTATACTCCTCTACCTACCCCTAGTCAACCTTGGGAATCCATCTCCATGGATTACATGTCGGGCCTTCCTTCTACTAAGCATGGAAAATTTTCATGGTCGTCGACAGATTCTTGAAGATGGCCATTATGTCAGCCTGCAAGAAGAATATCACGGTAGAAGCCACTGCTAAAATATTCTTTGAACAAGTGTGGGTGCACTTTGGGACCCCACAGTCTATCATATCAGATCAGGACAACATGTTCCTCAACACATTTTGGTCCAGCCTCTGGTCAATGTTGGACACCAATCTCACCAATTCCATAGATTTCCATCCCAAAACTGATGGCTGGACAGAATTCATCAACACGATGATTGTACACATTCTATGCATGTACAATTCAAATCATCCATGCACATGGGATGAGCGCCTTCCCTATGTACAACACAGTTATAATCGGGCTCTCAACAGCTCAACCGACCACAACCCCTTTCAAGTGGGCCTGGGGTTCCAGCCACTATGTCCCATTGACACAGCCTTGCCATTTGTGGCTACTCAGGCCGATTCAACTCATGTCTAGTCTGAAGTTGACAAAGCTAACAACTTCATCGAGCACATTCAACACATCTACCAGTAGGTTCACGACATATTGGATAGAGCCAATGCTAAGTACAAGCAATGACATGATCAACATTGGGTTCCACACCACTTCCATGTGGGTGACAAAGTGTGGCTACATTTTAGAAGGAGCACCTCACTGGACCCCACCGCAAGCTTCACCCACTCCGATATGGGCCGTACACCATCACCAAGGCTATAGGGAACAATGCATTCTAGCTCAGTATTCTGCCATTCCTTGGTCTGCACCCAATATTCAATGTGGACTGCCTTTGTCCCTATTTCCCACCTCTACTAGACACCTATGACATTGTAGAACAACTCACACCAACATAGTTAATCCCAGTCTGCATGGAACATGCCACCACAGATTGTATCATGGACATGCAAATCAAGAACACTCGCTAGTAGAAGATCCAACTATATTAGGTTTTCAAAGCTGGCCAACTCCTGCACCAAGGCAAGTGGTTCACCAGGGACCAAGTTCAACAGAAGTTTCCTCATCTCATGGAGGAACTCAATGCAATGGGGACCATTGCTTCCTAAGGGGGGAGAAATTATCTAGGTGGATATTGGTGGCCACCCGCCTATTCCACTTTGGGCCCCATAATTGTTTCTTTCAAATTTTCAGTCTCCTTAATTATAGCACCGTTTACTATTTTTAGCAATTTTTCGGGTCCTGATCTTCCGTAGCTGTTTTGAGGCCCTAAATGACGTTTTTTGGGCATCAAACCTCCAAAAAATATGATTTTGTTCCAAACTTGATATTCGCGATCTAAAATTGTAGTACTCGGATAGATCTTTCTAACGATGTATCATGTGCGTCAAACGAAGATAGTATGCCAAAGTTACGACCACAGGAAATTGATGTACCAATCTACCCCAATGGGCCCATATTCTAGTGTTTCATCTCCTAGGGTTAGGTTTTTGAATGTTTAGGGTTTTCCATTATTTCTAAATAATATATAGGCCTTCGAGCCTCATTGTAACACAGAGTTCAAAGGCCTCTAGCTACCACATCTCTTCTTATAAATAGGCTACCAATGCCCTAGCTAGTTTATTTCCATTATGTATGTAAACAAATTTCAATTCTTTAATATTAATGAAATGAAGTGTTATTTCTGCTGCAATTTTATATTTATGGTTATATGTGTATTCTGTTGCGTTCCTTTTTAAATCCGGATCAATATATTAGGTCATGTGTGAGGATATTACTCTTAAAAGAGTCTCATGTAGTAGAATAAGTGTTACAAATATCGTGTTTTTGAATATTTTGAAGGCTGAAGATGAAAATAGTGTCTCTGATATAAAAGGTTCTAGCCTTCAAACCAACGATTATTAATAGAAGTTTTATAACCATTTCTTAAAAAAAAATGTATTCACCATTTTTTTTCGTATAAAGCATGGGTGAAAAATTATTTTTCAAAAGTGAAATACATTTATAAACTCATATCAATGCACATAACTAAATAAAATTCAATAAATAAGTTAATGTGTTTTTCGCTTCAATAACATTATTTTTGTTACAAAATATTTAAAGACGGTATAGAACGATGACATTGTTTATGTTTTTTTGATAAAATGTTGAACATAAAATATCAAAGGACAAAATGCAATGAAATTCTCTAAGGGTTTTGGACCATAATCTAGCCTTTCTTAATATAAAAATATAGCATTCTCTTAAAAAATTTTTTTATCTTAATTTAGATTGAAAGTTATTTCAAAATCTACATTCCACATTTATATACTAGTATTAGTTCATATAAGTAAATAGAAATTAATAAAAATAATTTTTCACGTCAATGTATTATATAAGATGAATTTAATGACAAATTTCATTTAAGAATGCAAATTAAATTACATAGTTACCAAGTTCAGTTGTATTGGCCCTATAAATTCAAAAATTCACCCATTCCATTTAGTTTAGGCTATAATTTGGTAATTCTAATTCAATGAAGACATTTTTTAACTATAAATTTTATATTATAAAAATAAAAATGTTCTATTACAAAAATAAAAATAGTAATTTCTATATTAAAAAAAAAAAGATATAAAACCATAAATTACATTTTTTTTTTAAATTGAGGTTATTTTTTTTTCTAAGAAACATATATTTTTTATATTTTAAAGAACTTGTTTGAAGACCAAAACCTTGTACAATGTATGCAAGACATTCTTCTGCTAATTTCCAAAATTTCCACAAAATTAAATCATGGGTAACCTGTGAACTACTTACTACTTACATCCATATATTCTCCAAAAACACCATCAAATAATGCATATTGACATGACATAATAAAAAACCATAATTTATGGTGAGAGATTGTCCATAACAAATACCTTGGTTAGGTGTTAATGGAGGACCTTGTAATCTTGGGATGGAAGGAAAGTAGCAGCAGTTCAGCTATCTGTAAGGGTTTTGGTAAAATCTAGCCATTAATAAAGGAAAATCTTAGATGGCATTTTGGGAACGGGCATAAAATTATGGTAGGCAATCAAATCACGCTGGATTCTAATTCTCAACATAATTTAAATGAGGAGCTAATACAAATCCTTAATCAAAGGGGGGTCTTTTATATGCAGCAGGTCATTGACGGTTGGGAATATGAGGCTCCACGATGGAAATCTCTTACAGAAATGGGAATGGATGAGAGATGGGAAGTAGAATGGTATGGATTCACTAAATCTATGAGGTCTTTAGGACTCTGCAGGTTCGATGAAGGTGATATTCTTATTTGGGGAGGAAATAGACCAAGTGAAGGGCCAAAAGTAAAGGAATTTACATTGCCTTGATAAAAAAAATTAATTCAGGAACCTGATAGCTGGTTTAGGATCATGTGGAGAAGTAAATCTCAGGTGAAAATTATAATTTTTTTATTGCTAGTATGGAGAGACAAGAACTTCACATGGAAAACTCTGCAAAATAAAGGATGGCAGGGCCGGGTTTGTGTATTCTATGTGGAGCAGAATCAGAGGACAAATTACATCTTTTCTATCTTTTCTCTTTCGTCATGGAAACCTTGACAATATTATGTGATACTATGCATATCCAGTAGCTAGCATGTAGATCAACGGAGGACTTCACCAGGTGGTGGCTGCATAGAGGTAAGAACTACAGGGTCATTCCTATTTTGTATCATTGGTACACATGGTGCAACAGAAATCGGAAATTATTTGAGGGAAAACCTTGCTCCCCTTTAAATACTACTTTTCATTTTTATAGTTCATGGTAAATTTTAAAAATATGCCAGAATCCACCCTGTGATTTATCTAAGAGAGTATGCCCACATGAGATTCATTATCCAGTTGGCTATTTTGATGGGGCTTCCCAACACTCCATTTGTGGATGTGGGGCATGGCTAATGATTTCATCCACTTGCCATTATAAGATCTAATGGAATGGAGGAACCAGAACAAATATGAAGGCTGAATGCCTGGCTCTTTGGGGCCTCTTATGGTTTGCCTGTCAATTATATATGGAAAAGATATGGGTTTTCGAGGATTACAAAATCCTTATCGATCATATGAATCATAAAGCCACATTAAAGCCTGGAATTTTATCTCACTAGATCGAGAGAATATATGCTTTAAAGAGGAATTTTTCTTCCATTTCTTTTTCTCATGTCTACAGGGAGAAAAACAACGAAGCTGACCGTCTATCAAAGAAAGGGCTGGAAGGAACATTTGGAGAAATGCATTATGAGTTAATCAACTCAAATGGTACTGGAGCGGTTGGGAAAGTCAATTTCATATGAGATTTGGATTGAATGCACAGCTTATGCATCAGATCAGATGATATAAAAAGTTTCTACAAGGATGAAGGGAAACGACAGAAATATGTTGACATTTTTGTTTTTTTTTGTCATTAAAATGACTATAATTCTGAAAATGTTAATCACTTGATAATTTCCATCAAATACCCATGGGGATGGGCTCAATTAATGTAAACAATTTTTGAAGGGAAGTATAATGATGGAAAGTTCCCATGACTTTCGCAAATTGAATGTAATGAAAATCATATGACCTAAAAAAGGTTTTTGTCCTGATACTCTATATAAACCAGAGTATTTTTCATGTTGAAAAAAAAAAACAAAAAACCATAATGAATTTTGAAACTAGAGATCCTCCATGGAAGGAGTGACCTGGACTCTAATTTCCTCCTCATCGAGTTGCTCGTGGTTGTTTTCATGGTCACCATCACTATTGTTATTGTCCTCCTCTATCTGCTCCACAATCGCAAACTGCTCTCGGTTGCCTTCATTCATTAGGTTGGGTGCCGCTATGCCATTCTCTACTACATCCATCCCCAAATTATTGACCCGAAATTCAAGCATTTTAGCTGCTTGTTGAAGGAGATCTAGTTTTAACTCTAGAATACCCATTCATTGAGAAAAAAACTCAAAATGAGCCTTGGATTCTTCCTTGAACATATAGGCATTGCATTATATAAGGGTAATTATAAAATGCATATCCCCTATCATTATGATGAGCAGAACGTTGAGATCCTCATATGCACCTCTTAAATTATGGTCCATGACTCTTAAAGTGCATTTAATTTTCTACAATATTATTGAGTGGAGAGACTCATTCTACAATCCAGTATGAAAGAAAATGTGTAAATATATCACGTAGTCAAAAAATAATAAGAATAATTTAAACAATTAAATATCTATTAACACAACAATTAATTGTTGATATTATACTTTTATACAACTTTAAAGAGATTATATATATATATATATATATATATATATATATCTTAAAATATTTTAATATAGAACTTAAAGAAACTCTTTGAATATTCATATTAGATAATATATTTTAGTATGAATTTTCTCTCTCTATACAAAAAGCACGTATTTATATATATGTGTATGTGTGGTAAGTTTAGCTGGAAAGGAAAAAGTAATTGAAGGTAGAGTAGTTACATTTTAATAAGAGGAAGATGTGTGAGTAATTCAATTTTTAATATAAAAATATTAATAATGATAAAATATCAAATTATACAATTTAAACAATGAAAAATTATCACATAGATCTTTATTAATCACATATTTAGGAAGGAGTAAAATGTATTAATTGACGTATAATTTTTTTTTTCAAGTTTGAGATTTGATCCCTCTAGGCTCTTGGTAGATCTGTGGTTAAAATGCATCTATACTGTTTCTACAACCTAGTGTGAAGGCTACCAGTAAATATCCCTCTAAAAATAAAAATAAAATATTCTCTAAATAGAAAACCAATGTCGCTATAATAAAAATGATAAAAAATATGTGGAATGCATTTTGAGTTAGTTGTCCATATGACTTAATATCATGTAGAGTAATTAGAAGTAAAAAAATATATGCGAGTAAGATGCTTAAACCTTATGTTTTTCAAAAATATTTTGATATGTGATATCAACTTTATATAAATCTATATATAGAAAAAATATAAAAAGAAAATATTTTAATGTATGATAGAATTAAATATCCAATGCAAGTTATAAATAAAATAATTTAATATGAATTAATATAAAATGACTCAATATACATGTTATGTAATCTCTATAACATTCGAAAATGTAGTTTAAACAGTAAAAAATATATATTTTTTTTATTCTAAAATAAATTTGCGACAATAGAAATTTAATCCCTTTCAACTCATATTAAATTTATGTTTTAGATGAATCTATGCTGATATATAAAATATACAACATTTCAGCCTATAAAGTATATGACATTAATATAATAAGTTGACTCCCTCTCCTATGCACCTCGAATACCAAATTGATTTTAATTTATTTCGCCATTAAGAAATTGATTTCGAATCATTAAGGAATACCCTTAACTCTCCTTATTTTAATTGCACCCCTTTATTGGACATGGTATCCACCTCTGCATTGAGGTTCCTTGTTATATGAAACAACTCTATTTTATAAAATTGATCCACCAAAATATTGATTGGATGCAAGAATAAGGGTATAAATTGATCGTCTTTTCTTGGAATTTAATCATCTTACGGATTTTACTATTTTGGAATTTAATCATCTTACGAATAGTTCCAAATCTTTCCAAATCTTGCCATAAGGCTAGATAATTCGCTTAATTGTTTGTTGATACACCTACGCTTCACTAAAATTTCAAATCTCTTTCTTTATTGAGGAGAAAAACAACCCTTCCGGCTCATGCTTCTCCTAACTAAAAAAATTTAGGTTATTAAAAATAGTCAATTTCATATTAAATATGGTAAAGAAAGGTAAGTTTGCCATTGTTAAAAAAAAACAAATTTTAATATAAGATGAAGTGGTAGGTTCTATTTTTTTCCTCATTATTTTTAAATCATTTCAAATAGGAGTTAAAAACAATTAATTCAATATTAAACTAGGGTAAAGAATGGTAATTTGGCACTTGTTAAAAACAATAAATTTTAATATGAGATGGAATGGCAAGTTTTTTTTTTCCCAATTATTTCTAAACCATTTCAAATAAGAGGATTTGGTAACATTTTGGATAGAAAAAAAAAAGTTAATATTATGAAATTTTAAGTTTTAAATATAATTCTTATTTATTTAATTTGTTAAAAAAATTAACAATTTGAAAAAATAATATATTTAAAAAAAATTATAAGGTATATACTTTCGAATTTTTTCCTTATTGAATTTTACATAGTTTAATTTTTTCAATATCTAATGGAATTCAAATATGAATTTAGTTTCAAATTTGGTAATTATGAATTAAAATACACATAGACATTAGAAAAAAAAAACATTAGTACAAAAAATGAATGAAAAAAATGATTACAATTTTCCAAAAAATAAAAAATCATACAAAAAGCTATGTCCAAATTTTATTAAAAAAATGGAATGTTGTTGTGACCAAATTTATTAAAAAAATGATCTTCTTCCATTTCAATGAATTACATGTTCTATTGAACATTTAAATATACTCACGTTTCTCTTTGATACAAAGAAGTGTCTTAAAAATGGAAATAAAACCTGGATAAGGCAAGTACCTTGCTCTTGTCCTGTATAGGATTTTATTAATATGTGATTTTACCAATATTTAATGAATTGAGATGGATTATTTGATGTATCTATTAGAAACACATTTGATTCTTCATATTTTTCTCCATATTGGGACCACACATCAGTTAGTCTTTTCTCATAGAATTGTATTGTTCCCCATGCTTTCACTTTTGTTTGCAAATGACAATGAGACTTGTCTCATATGAATTTAAATCCCCCTATATCAATATTTTATTTTCAAGTACTTGTCGGATGTACTTGTTAGTGGCATTTGATGTCCATATTGCAACATCATAATTTTTTAAGAAATATTTTAATACTTCTGACTCAGAAGTCCTAAAAAAAACATGAACTATCACCAAACTACCAATCTGGTTCTCTTTGAATATGAAAAATTGGTTCATTCATAATATATGTTCGGAATAATACTCCAACCATTTTAAAGATCAACAACATATTCCCAGTTAAAATATTAGCGATCAGCATCTGCATTGCAAACACATGCATGACATTAACATACCACCACTTCAACACTTCATTACTTGAGAACATTAAAAAATAACACTTCAAAACATTTAAAATATGATGTTAGTATATATAAGTAATTTTTTCCATTTGTAACAAAACGAATTTATGAGTTTAATAGGGATGAAAAAACATTTACAATGGCCCCATTTAAGTGAAAAAATTAATGATATGTCTATTTACATACAACCTAATACCTTTATTTAATTTGAATGGAACAAGTATTACATGAAAATATTGACCCACCATTTAAACCACTGATTTTAGGAGTAAGAATTATTTGTTTATTTAGAATTCGAGAAAATGATTTGAATAGTCCAAATCAAGTAGGAAAACTAATTATTTGTTAATTTCCACATCAAACATAATACACTTTCTAAATTTCAAACATATTAATAAAATATATATTATTTTCGATAATGTATATCTTAATTGCTTTTGGTGTTTAACTTAGTGCAAGATCTAGTTGTTGGTGATGCCTCCAACACACTATTGTTTTCTAACTTTTTTGGAATAAGAGAAGTTATAATAACAAAAGAGAAATATTTTATTTTTACTAATGAAAAACAAAACGACCAAGATTTCTTTTGGTATCATGAAATACAAGTCAACTTAAATTAATAAACATTACAAAATACAATAAAAAATCATGATGCCATACAAACAAGGACCAAGAATTCATATTATCGATAGTATATGTACATTTATGCATGAAATGCACACTTATCATCTAGAGATCCTTCAAAGTGGCTCGCAGATTTTTTTCCTTGATCAATTTATTCAACATTGTCCATAACACATCGATTAACCAATTCTCATCATCATTTGCTCCAATGAATGGAGCAGAAAGAAACACATTTTATTTGGGGATTTCTTTCAAATTCTTATGTGAACAAACCACTACCACAATATTAGTTTCACAAGATTGGGTATGTTTTTCCCACACCTTTTCCAATGATTTAGGAGTTATAACATTTTCCAGATTGTTAGTGACCTTATGTCCCTTACATGGTTTACAATCAAAAGCAGTCTACATAAAAAAAAATTCATCCAAGTTTGATTTTTTTGAAACCAACTTTCTTAGATATATTGATTTTGTTTGTTTCAAAGTTGTCATCCAAATTGCAATGTCAAGAGATTTACTCTACAAACACATTTCAAGAAAAAAATTTGCATGTGGTCAAAACCATAATCATTTTTCCTCTGTAAAGCATCTGCCTTCTTTCCATTTTTATCAATATGGTCCTCTGTTTCACTATCATAAATTCTATAATAAAAAAATTCGTTTCTCTATAATAAATAATTTATTTCCATTTTTTTTTGGCTGAAACACAATAAAAAATAATCTAGTCAAGCCACTTTATTCATGCTACAAAATTTTCTAAGAAAGCATTGCTGAAAAAGTACAATTGCCTTGAAAATTTTTCCCACTATTTACAGACGGGACACTATTCTTTTATGTTATATTCATAGGACCTAGAGAAAATATGTCAAAGCTTCAATCAAATGTCAATAATACTTCTTATGACCAAATTGTGTAATATAATACACAATTTTCTCTAACACACACTTACACATTTAACATTGTTCTAGTTATTAGTTTTGATCTTTTCATTTGTTCCTATAATAAACATATGAAGAGTTATGATTTTTAAAAGCATTAAAATCTAAATAGTAATAAGTGAAACGATAAGACAAGTTATAAGTACCTGATGTGCCATCATCTTCATAATTGTAATCTTGCACGTTATCACTGAATTTGTCCTCATTTGTCACTACAATAAACATATAAAGTATTTTGAATTTGTAAAAATGAATTAATATCATTAAATAATTGGGAAATATAGTTGACAAGTTATATGTAATCAATATTGTATCTATTTGTTTCATTTTCAATTGTTCAATTTCATTGTTCTCCTTACTCATTGTTATAATAAACATAAGAAGTTCTATAAATTGTGACAATGAATATAATTCACAATGAAATAGACAAACCATGAATCATATTAAATTTTCAATATAATATTTTGATATTGAAAATAGTTGTGTAGGGAAATCTATTTTTCATTGTACTTATTCTTGTTATTTTTAACTATATTAATCATATGAAATACTATGAAACATGACAATGAAAAAAATAATTACAGAGAGAGAGAGAGTTACAATGATTAACCCTCATTTCCATCTCCATCATTTCATGTTCATTGTCTTGATCATTTCTATTTTCCCCACTTTCAACATTCTTTGTTTCATAATATCCATTATTAGTAGTAGACATTTTTACCATTAGTAATTCTAAGAAATAAAATATCCAAAGAATTATAAGTGGAGCAACAAAGTGTAATACCTGAAATATTGAGGAAGTTAATGGTTCTTAGATTTGATGGTTGGAAATATCTGTAACTATTCAACAACTTTGTCACTTGTGACTCTGTTTGGACAATTCATGAAATTATTCTTCCATATGTAGAAGAAGCCTTGATTGAATTTGTCCCTACATAAAGTGAAATAATCACATTTCCACTAATACATTGTTGGTCCTTTTCCAATGAATCTACCCAAAAATCATAATCTCTGTCGTTTTCATCAGTTGTGTCTTCATCAGTGTGAGGGTATTTTGAACCATAATTTTTTTTCAAATGCGAAGTATATAAATGTAGAGTTAAATATATATCATGTATATACTTATTTTGGGACTCATATTAATAAATGACATTATTCATTTTATAGTCGAACTTGGAGTTCTTTATGGAAATTTTCAAAACCTTTTGTACTACATGACAAGACAAAATTTACACTAAGAGAACCATAGTAAGTCATTCAACTCATTTTTTCCCATAAAATATAGACAAAAAAAATCAATATAATATCCCTTGTTGAATGGTTCTTCTTTCAGATCCAATGTATCTAAGAAAATAAGGTCACTGTAAAACATTGGTTCCAATTGACAAGGAAAAGGGTGAAAATTTTTTATCAAAAGAAAAGGCCCTCAAGAATGAAAACCAAATTAAAAATCGTTGTCAGTTTCTTGTAATATTGTTGATCCATGTATTATTTTTTTGAGGATTCTACATTCTTGTCGAGAAAGGTTCTCTATTTTTGTATTTATTTTTCCTTTTTCATAAGTAGACCCTTCCACTGCTCTACCATAGTTGGAAAATTCAATATCACTTATTCGATAATGCCCCATAATATTGGATGTAGTAATATCCATATCACTCAATTTCTCATCGTGATTTACACAATAAGTGACCATTGCATCCAATATTTTTTTTGGGTTTTCACTTTATTGTAATAATATTTCAATTTTATGGCACTTTTTTGATGATTAGGTGGAATATAAAACCAAAATGTTCGATCCAATAGCTTATCTGCTACTGAAGAAATTTATTAGCAGTTAGTCCTTGAAGGGGGCTGAGAGAAGTATCTATTAAATTGTGCAGACTATTTGTCTTGTACTTCTATAATTCATGTTGACTTGGAGAACATTTCAATATTCCTAGTTCGTAACAACTAAAAACTATGTCCCATTTATCCCAACTAGATTGATCAAGATATAGGAGATTTTTTTCATCAGCAAAATTTGAACTTGGGTAGTAAAAGAAGGAACAAAAAATTTCATCATTAACCTGATAAAAATAAAAAAGTTAAACTATTAAGAATTCAATGTCGATATGAAAAAATGAATTATATTTTGAAACAAAATAAGGAAATATAAACTAATGCGAATTAATTGTAAACATGATAGAATATTACTTATATTATCAAATTGAATAAGTCATGATGTTTAATAATTTATGTAAAATAAAGAGAGAAATGATAATAAGTGATAGGTGAAAAAATAATTAAAATTTCATACCTTGTCTTTAATTGTCTTAGAATATCTAGCTCTATTTCTCTTTAAATTTTCATTGGCAGGTAAGAAATGTATTGCAGAGCACACACAATCAATAAATGGTGTTTTATAGAGCACCTTGTTTGTAGATCTCAGTTGACAACAATTCCTATTAACCTCACATGGTTCAACTAATGGAGCCAATAAATGAACATTACGTCTTTGATCATTTTTCTTTTCCTCTATAAATTTACTGTGTATTAGATTTTTTATAACTTCTTTCAATGTTTGAATGGTGTGTTTACCATGAAATATACAAAACTTGGTATTTTTCAACATATAAATCTATTTCATTTGCAATATTTATAGGATTTAGTAGTGGATATTACTCATATTTATCGAATGGGATTACAAGTGCATGAGACAATGATGATTGGAATTTATCTAGGAATGTTTTGACTAATACTTTAATATTTGAATCATCTTGTGACCTATATTTAAACACTTTGGGGGCTTCTTCACATCTTTAAACATCCACCATTCTACTGAAAGAGTTTTAAAATAAATACCAATCTCAGATTCAACTTTTCTAGATTTTTAAAATTCAACCGTAGGTTTGAAATCAATTTATGCAATGCTCTGTTTCAGCTCATTTAAATATAATCTCCTCAAAGAAATTAATTGAGCATCAAGTTTATCATTTGGTATTTTATCCAAAATTTTACCTCTTTGTTTCAAGTAAATAAGTACAAATGATGAATTTACACATTTTACCCAATGATATTTTAGAAATTTAGTGATATGTTCTAAGAGATCCATGAAACTCTTCATACAATATTTGGAGAAGCTCTCATAGCTATCCAACTTAAACATTGAATTATTTAGTGATTCTGGTGAATGATTACTTGAATCTTCAATCTATTCAAGTCTAAATTTTGTATACTCTACTTCACAAGAAACTATTTTTACTTGATTTTCTCCAATATCATCTACTTGGAAGTCGATGTCACGATAATTGTGAGCATAGCAATTAACAATTATTCCTATTTTTTGTGGTTTGATTCCATCTATGCACCCAAATAGATACATATCAGGAAAAACATTTATGGGAGTTTTTATCTGAACATACCAATCTTGCACGAACTCAAATGTGTCAGATATATTGTACTTTCAGATCATTTCAAAAGTACAAGTAGAAGTTGTTCTTGAAATTGTAGTTTGAGTTGGAATACTTTTATGTTTCTTATATGATGTTTGTAAAATTTTTCTTTATTTGGGGCAATGAGATTCCGCAAACAATCATAGAATAATTATTAACAAAAATGAAAATTAAATTCTAATTCGAAACATTTTCATATAGTATTCTACTAATTTGACGGGACCAACTAATATAACCATTTCTAAGGGAGTATAAATAATAATATATAAAACCACCATACCAAATGAAGGAGGCATGTTTTGTGTATCACCTTTTTTTCATTTTGCCTCCTCTACTTTACTTGGAATTTCAGATACAATCAATTCCACAGTACCTGAAAACAATTATGGAAAACATGAAATACCAAATATTAATACAATATCCTACAATACATTATATGCATTTACACGCACAAGAACAAAGAAGCACATGTGTAACACAATATTACTACCCATACAATGATATATGTAAATTCATCCAGTTTGTAACTACAAATAGAATATTGTCTAACTATTTTGTAAATGAGTAAAAAATAGATTTTGAAATTGTTATACCAAATTTAGGGGACTTGTGTTGTGTCATATTTTCATTCTTTTTTTTTGGGATTTTTTTTTTGTAATATTAGTTGTAGAGTAATTCTTAGAAACTGAAAGAATTTATAGAGATACATATGATAATTTCAAATTAATTAAAAATATCACAAGTTAAAAAATATTATGTAATCATATTATACAATGTCGCATTTGATGCATATGCATAAGAATGAGGAATTTAAGTCTATTTGTATGCTCATTGCAATAAAATGATAGCTCAATCTTCATTGATCAACATTATTTTATTTTCATAACGCATAACCATCTAAAGAAAAGTATACAAATTTTACATCCTTATCGAGTAGATGCCTCCTTTGAAGTTCCCCTGGATTTGTAGTCCATGGTTTTTGAAAATAAAAGTAATAAAGTATTACCAAACTAATTATGGAGGAAAATATGAGTTATAAATACTATCATTTCTTTCAACACTATATTTTTATTAAAATGAACAAGAATAATAACAATATTGCAAGGCAAAATAGATTTACTATCAAATCAATCAACCTCTTCTTAAACATTCAAAATAGTGATATCACTGTAACAAGAATGTCGGTACTAAACCCAAAACACTTCATCAACCTACTGAATCAACTACAACTTTGATCAATCATATGAAAGAATATGTACGCTACTTTTATTAAACAAACCTGCATGTATACGCGCTTTTCATGAATGCAACCTACGTATAGATATCAACATACCAAATTTTGAACTGTTGTCAATTTGAACCAAACAATGAATTACACATAGACATAATGAATCATTATGCCTGATCACAAATATATGGAACCCATACAGTTAGTTGCATCATGGATATTCTTCAGCAAATCAATACTCAATCAATTCAAATTCTGACATCACTATTAGCCCAGATCAACATGAAGACTTCATTGACAGATAACAAAAATATAGTAGGACTGATTAGATTGATCAAACATATGTTTTAGTAGAAACACTAGCTTTCATACACGCTTATCATAAAGCGTTTCTGTGTGTATGTAGGCTTTTCACGAACGAAACCCGCATACAGATATGCCCATACAGTAGAATTGATAGACGACTACTTAGAAGATAATATGCATGCGTAAACGCCTTTCCAGAGACAAACCCACATATAAATCTGCAATTTTCAACTTATAGCTGTGCTGCACTTCAAAAATTTAGACATACCTATATCACGAAATTCAAATAAGTAAACACACATCAAATCATAGATCTATTCAACCCATAAGAATATCACACAATGCATACCCATTTAATGTCTATTAAGCTTGATCCATCATTTTATTACTGGGTGCATACTTATTTTAGAACAAGCACTTATCAATAACCCATACCATGCATATATACTTCAGAGTGAAGTATTCATTCATCACACATTACTTGCATAGTGAAACACTTGGATCTTCATCTCCTTATATCGCTTAGGTCTTAGCCAATACCATGGGTCAAAACCACACTAATGCCATTGGTATTATTTGACAGGATAAAAAATCCGTTGAGATGATCAATACTATGTGCTAATACCATGGTAAGGACCCTTGGTATTTAGTAAACCATAGTGCGCAAAATGTACACAAATTTTCTTCTTCATACTCGCGTGTGTGTGCGAATTTTCTTTACCGAACCTATATATAAATGACTTCTCTTCATAACACATACATATGTACACAAATTTTCTTTACAAAACCTGTGTGTACACGACTTCTCTTCACCATACCTGTGCATGTACATGACTTTTCTTTACATAACCTGCATATAATTTATCAAAATTTACCTTCATCATTCCTTAGTCACTGATTGGTATTTCTTTCTCTTTCACATCTGCACTATCTTGTAGATACATCTTGCATCAAGAAGATTCCATCAATATGAAACTTATCAAGTAGATTTCCATCAAGAAAAAAACATATATCATAATGAAAACAATCTCCCCCTTTGGACTTGATGGCAACCACTTTGGTGTTTGATCACCACAACCTGTAGATACCTATAGAAAACCCATAAAACACCCACTAAAACACCAATATACTTGCGCCTCCCCCCCCTCTTTTGAAATCAAGGGAAAAGGGATGAAAAATGCAGAATGAATACATGAGAACTGTAGATTTGATCTGCCGCTATATAATAACCACCCTAAGCACATGCTGAAGCATCTGAAATAGTTTTAATGAAGAACACGAATCTATGAATCAACTGAATATGACCTTTCCTATCATCCAGTACTAAAAATTATATCAACCACCCAACCAAGTGGGGCTACATTACATCATCTACCCATCATGGGATTACATATAGATATGAATTGACCTTCAATAGTCCAAGCATGACTGAGTATAATAAGAATTACATTATTTATCTTTACATGACCTTTACATCAAGACCAAAAGGCATCAACATAACATCATTCAACCAACTACAAGAGTTTCTTCAGCAATATTGCAGACATAATTCCAACAATGCATCGTTAGCAACAAGGCTAATCCTCCCCCTGAACATGTGCTACCTGTTTACTGTCATATCTAGCCACATCAACTTATACAACAAAGTATCTTCATTAATCAAAAAATCATTAATGTTATGTTGTACCAACTCATAGATCATCACAACTCAAGATCATAAGTAACATCAACAGACTATAAATATCAACATCAGGAGAAGAAAACCAAATAATAATTGTCTGAACCATATCAAAGTCTTTTCTTGAGTATGTTCCACTATTTCTCTATCATAGAAAAATATATGACTTTTTCTATATAGGAAATCATGTAAATATGTGATTGTATTTCATAAAATCCGTGTACATAAAGTAAACTCCTGAAATATCAACTATGCTTGAAATTTTGAGAAGACTGATCAATAGAGAGATGAAACAGAGACTACTCCCAATTTTTGTCTAAGATATTCAAATGCTTCACGTGGAAGAGGTTTTATAAATATATCAGCAACTTGTTCTTTTGAGGGAACATACTCCAGTTTGACCTTCTGTTCAAGAACCTATTCTCATACAAAATGGTACTTAATTGAAATGTGCTTGGTTTTGTAGTGTGTAACATGATTTTTTGAAATGATAAAAGCACTTGTATTATCACATAGGATGAAAATGGGTGGAAAACACTTAATTTGAATATCCTGCAGTGTTTGCATCATCTAGAGAAGTTGTGTGCAACAAGATGCAGTAACAACATATTTTAATTTTGCAGTAGATAAGGAAATAGAGCTTTGTTTCTTGTTGAACCATGATACTAATCGGGGCCCTAAGTAAAATGCACCTCCACTAGTTATTTTCCAGTCATGAACATTTATGAACCAGTCTGCATCTGTGTAAGAATGAAGAGTAAGATATGCATCTTTGGGATACCATAAGCCAAAGACTTGAGTTCCTTGTAGATATTTGAATATTCTCTTAACTACCTAAAGATGAGTTTCCTTAGGATTTTCTTGGAAGCATCCAACAATCCCAATAACATGCATGATATCTAGTCTAGTACTTGTTAGATAAAGTAAGCTTCCAGTCGTAGACTTATATTCTGGTTGATTCACTATGGGAGATTCATCATGTGGGTTGAGACAACATCTTTTCATCATTGTTGTACATACTTCTTTGTAGTCTTCCATCCCATATTTCTTCAAAATCTTCTTGAGATATTTTGTTTGTGACAAAAAGTTTCCATCCTTTGCTTGTTGTACTTGTAAACCAAGAAAGTATGTTACTTCCCCAAGTAAAGACAATTCAAACTCTTGTTGCATAACAGAAGAAAAATTTTGACTCATAGATTCTTCATTGCCGCCAAATATGATATCATCTACATAAAAAAAAATTAGCAGTTTATCATCATGTTTTTTAGTGTACAGGTTTCTATCTACGAACCCTTTTTTGAAGCCTTGTTGTTGAAGATACTTTTCAAGACGATAATACCATGCATGAGGGGCTTGTTTTAGCCCATATAATTCCTTTTTAAATTTGCAAACAATTTTTTCATCATTTCCTAGAATGAACCCTTATGGTTGTTCAATATACCCTTCTTCTTCTAGATCTCCATTAAGGAATGGAAATTTTACATCCATTTGATAGACTTTGAAATGACGAAAGCTTGAAAATGAAATGAAAATTATTATGGATTCAAGTATGGCTATAGGTGAAAATGTTTCTTCAAATTATATTCCTTCTTTTTTAGCATAACCTTTGCAAACAAGTCTTGCTTTATTTATAATAACTTCTCCATTTTCATTCAATTTATATTTTAATATCCATTTTTTCACAATGAAATTCTTGTCATTAGGCCTTGGAACTAATTTCCATGTATGATTATTTTCTATTTGATTAATTTCTTCATCCATGGCTCTAACCCAACAGTCATCTTTTCTTTCTTGATTTAAATTTTGAGGTTCAATAGTGGATAATAAAGCTAGATAACTGGGAATTCCCACAAAAGATCTTGTTTTTTGTACCCCAGCTTCTTTATCACCTAGAATTTGAGTTTTTGGATGATTATTTTGAACATACCTAGAAGGATTCTTTTCCCTATCTGTTGTGTCTTCTTCTAATGCTTCATTTGTTTCTTCTTCTAGATCCCTTTGGTTTGATGTGGGGAAACATTAATCATCATCATCTGCTGTTGTTACCTTTTTGGAATCTGTGCATGCTTCATCAATCACAACATCAATACATTCAACAATATTTCAAAGTCTCTTATTGTAACATTTGTATCCTTTGCTTCTAGAGGAGTAACCAAGAAGAATTCCTTCATCTTCTCTAGCTTCAAACTTACCAAGATTTTCATCATTATTTTTATAAAACATTTACTTCCAAAGACTCTAAAATGCTTTACAGTAGGAAGCTTACCATACCAAAGTCCATAAGGAGTTTTATCACTATTTACATGAACATGAGCTTTTTTGAGAATCTTTACTGTGGTATATGCTGCTGCACCCCATAATGTATTAGGTATTCTAGACTCATGAGCCATTTTCTGAATTTTTCTATTCATCCTTTCTGTTACCCCATTTTGGTGAGGAGTTATAGCTACATAAAATTTCCTTTTGATGTGATGTTGTTCACATAAATCAAAGAATTCATCTGATATGAATTATCCTCCTATGTCAGATCTGAGGCATTTTATTTTTAGATCTAAATTATTTTCTATTAATGATTTAAAGACTTTGAATTTATCAAATTCTACATATTTGTATTTTAATCAGCTAATCTAACACATTCTAGAGAATTCATCAATAAATAATATGAAGTATTGTTCCCCTCTAAGTGAATTTTTCCTTACTGGTCCACACAAACCAGTATGAACGATTTCAAGAGTCTAACTTTCTGATCCTTCTTTGGCATTGAATTGTCCCCCGATTTGCTTACCAAATTGGCATGAATTTCATATGGTACTTTCTGGCAAGGTGATGTTGGGAAACCCACGAAGGGGTTTAATATTTCTTGATTTGTGTAGTTGAGAGAAGCTTATATATCCCAACCTTCTGTGCCATAGACAAATTTCATCTACTTTTCCTAAGTAACATTGTTCTCGACTTCCTTTCAAGACATAAATATTACTTAGAGTTATTGATCCCTTTATTATGGTCTTCCATGCTTCAAGTTCACGGGCCATGCATTCTTTTGATCTGAAAAAAACCTCATTTCCTTGGTCATACATTTGAATAACACTCAAAAAGTTATGATTTAATCCATCGAAAAACAAAAAATTACCAGCTTTAACATTTTCTTTTAGAAAAACAGATCCTTTAATTTTAATGACAACATGCGAGTCATTTCCAAAAGTAACATTCTTTTATTTCTCTAATTCATTGTATGAAATGAGCTTATATTTATCACCTGTTGTGTGCATTAAGCATCCGCTGTCAATGTACCACTAATTTTCTTGATCTTCTGCATAATATGCTATACCACAACTTTTAGATTCTAAGTTCTTCCTTTTCCATACCTTAGAAGTTGTTGTTATTTGATACTTTTAAGATGTTGGTTGTGTTTTTCTCCTACATTCAAATTCCTCATGTCCAAAGTTATTTCAAAATGAGCATTCAATTTCATCTTTAATTATTATAGGAATTTCTCTGGATTCCTGTCTCATTCCTTGTTTTTTTTCTTCCCCAGTCATGATGGTTTTGTATGCAACACATTGAGCAGCCTTGTGACCAAAATTATGGCATGAAAAAAATTGTCCATTAAATTAGACATTTCTATGATTATAATATCATCTTTTGTTGTTTACCTTTTCATTGAAGGTTCTTTTTTTGTTTATCCTTGAATCAGAGTGTGCATGATTTATATGTGAAGTATCTTTATTCTTATTCTAAAGTATGGTGTTTTATTGACTGCTTTTTGCTGCATTAAGATAGATTCTTGTTATTGCAGAGGGTTTTCCCATCTTTGATGTTTCTCCACTGTATCCAAGACCTGTCTTCATAAGAGGAGAGCGTTGTACCTTGATGATTTCATCTAAGGTTTGAGAACCTTTAGCAAATTTAAGATTTATAATTTTTATCTACTCAAGTTCCTTTCTTATACTTACCATTTCACATTCTAGCTTTTCATTATGCTTCTTCTTTTCTATGAGTTGTTTAGTGTCTATAGCTATTTATTCTAAACATACTTTAAGGTGAGTGATTTCTTCAAACAAATCCTTTTCTTCTAAATCATGCATGAATTTGTCATCGAACTCAATAGTATTTCTTTCAAATGCCATGAGTAATTTGAAATCTTGACTAGACTCTCCCTCTTCACTATTTGACCAACAATCACTATCTTCATGAGTATAATAACTTCTCTTGTTTTCAAACCGTTTCCTATTCCCTTTTTCAATTTCTTTCCCCTTTTCATGATTTTCTTTATAAGGGAACTTAGCAACATTATGACCAACTCTACCACAAGAAAAGCACTTGAAGGGAATCTTACCTCTAAACCTTTCGATGCCTAGTTGGAGTTTCTTTCCAAAAATATCATATTCTTCTTATATATAACCTGATTCCTTATGTTCTTCCTTTTACTTTTCTTTTGCAGATGCTTTGAATGCAACTTCTCTGATTTTTGAGGGACCTCCTTTTCTCATTTCAAAGGCTATTAAAATCCCATGGAGTTGTACAACAGTAAGGTTCTGTAGATCCTGATTTTCTTCAATTGCATATACTTTTGACATGAATTTTGGAGTTAGAGATCTCAAAATTTTCTCTACTAAGGTTGATTCTTTTATATCTTCGCCTAGATTTCTCATAAGATTCACAAGATCATATCCTCTTAGAAATAAACTTGCAATACTTTCATCATTATGAATTTTGAGATTTTCATATTGAATTCTAAGAGTTTGAAGTTTAGCATGTTTTACCATATCATCACCTTCATAGCTTTGGATGATATTGTCCCATATTTCCTTTATTGAATTCAGCGACATGACTTTGAAAAATTCTGATTTTGTTAGGCTTCCCAATAAGGCATTGAAAACTTTTTCATTGGCTTCATATTTCTTCTTTCCTTCCTCATCTGTGGGAACATAGGCTGGATATTGATAACCTCCTTCAATGACTTCCCATACATCTACTCCAAGAGACCATATATAGGATATAGTTCTTCTCTTCTAGAAAAGTATATTACTTCCATTGAAGAGTGGTGACCTTATAGATGTTTTTCCTTCTTGATGGCTCGTATTGGTGGATTTTCCTTCAAGCGATCAAGCTTCTTCTGAAGGATCGACTTTGATTCCATTTTTTGGGAAAAATACTTGGGGGGGGGGGGGGGTGAATTAGTATTTAAAATCTCACTTAAAATTTTCTTTCTTACTCTAATTTATGTACACAAATTTACTGAATTAAACTTATGTATGTATGTGTATGTTATGTATATAATGAGCGTATATTCAGTGAACTTACATTTTAGTTAATTCCCCATACCTTTAACTTAATCCAGTTCATCAGTGATTCATCAAACATTTGATAAGAACTGAAAATGTGCGTAAGAATAGAATAAAGCATCACACATAAGAAACACACATGAACACCAATATTTAAGGTGGAAGCCCAATGTGGGAGAAAACTACCATTTTTTTCGTCTTTGTCTTCAATTTTATTACAATGAAAACTTCATACAATCTTGTACTGGTGGAGACTCATACCAGCATGCAAGAACCCACCTGCAGAAGGCTACATCCTTCACTCATTCTGTAGCACCCATTCAAAGGGAGCTTCAACCCCCTGATCTTGTTTACCAACACCCACTAGAAGGGAGATCCAGTCCCCTCATCTGATCACTAGCTAATACTAGAAAGAAGCTTCTACTTCCTCACTGAAGGCTCCAACCCTCAACACCATCATGTATCTTATTTCATAAATTTACACATTTGATCCACCTATTTCAACACATCACAACTTGTAGGCCACGTTTCATCAGATTTTCAGACTGGACTGACTACCATTATTTAATCTCAATACCATATATCAAAATTGAAACTGATCACTGCACCAAATCATTCACCCAATCTCTAAATCAAAAAACCATTGAACCAAAAAATCACTCAACCAATCACCAACTCAAATCAACCAACCTCTTCTTAAACATTCAAAATAGTGGGATCATTGTAACCAGGACATTAGTACTGAACCCAAAACAGTGCATCAACCTACTGAATCAACTTCAACCATGATCAATCATATGAAAAAATATGTATGCTACTTTTCTTAAACAAACATGTATGTATAATTACTTGTCATGAATGTAACTTGTGTACAGATCTCAACATACCAAATTTTGAACTACTATCAATATGAACCGGAAAATCAATTCCACACAGCCATATTGAATCATTCTATTAGATCACAAATAGGTGAACTGCATACAGTTATTTTGTTAGGTCCCTATATTACTAGTATAGTCCCTTATTGTTGTTAGTGTAACCCCCTTATTGTTATTATTGTACCCTTGTAACCCCCATATTGTTATTATTGTGCCCTTAAATTATTATTGTTAGGTCGGTTGGGATTACATTGTGGCCCCATGGACTCCTATATATAGAAAGGAGCTTTTGTAATTTGAATCATCCAAGAATTGTTCATTCATGTAATGTATTTGAGGCTTCCCCCTCAAAGTGGCTTATTTTTAAGGCGTTGATATCTCTTTTCTTCTCTTTTTGGAGCTGGTTTCCCAACATTTGGTATCAGAGCTTTGAGATTCTAGGGTTTCGTTGCTCCAAACAAGTCATCGTGGAATTTTCGCTATAATTTTTTTTCTACGAAGGTTCAGAATCTGAAATTTTTAGAGTGCGAAGCCAAAATCCTAAGGAACATCTTCGCAAAATTTAAGAGCTTGGTTCACAATATTTTCGGAGATATGATCTGTGCAAGTTAGGTCATTTTGTAGGCTCCTGAATTTAATCTAAATAGGTCATCGTGGTATTTTAGAAATAACGTTTTTTCTATGAAGGTTCAGAAGCTAAAAATTTTAGAGTGCGAAGGTGCAATCCTGAGGAACATCGTTGCAAAATTTCAGATATTGGTTCGCAATATTTTCAGAGATATGATCTGTGGAAGTTAGGGCTTTTTGAGGCTTCTGAATTTCATCTCAAAGAGGTGATTGTGGGAAAATCTTCATATCTCTCTCTCTGAGCATCACATTGGAATGCCGTAAAAATTGGCTGCAAGTAAACGAACTATAGTTTTCAGTCTATCAATTTCAGAGCCAAAGGAGAAAACAATGACATGTGGTAATTCGTACAAGTTCACTCTACTGAACCAGTTCAAAATTGGATCATTGTGGGAGATTGGACATAACTTTTCCTTGAAGAATCCAAATCAGATCAGACATGTGGAATTTGAAAGAAGCTTCAGAGGGCTACTATAGGGCTAAATTTCAGATATTGACGATTCGAAATTATAGAGATAATTCAATTTCAATATCGATCTCCTCAAAATCAAGTAAAAGGTGTGTATTTGTTTTCCCGAATTGCATAAGTCTTGTTTGAAGAATCAATTTGAATTGATTCCAAGGGCATATTGTAGAATAGATATTAGTATTGGATTCTAAAATGGCCCCTAAAAAGAATTCAACACCCATTAAGTCTTTAGAAAGCTCTACTATGACTCATGAAGATGAAGAATGGCAACATGACATATCAAAATTACAAGAGCAAGTGCAACAAATTTCGCTCTCGCAAAGAGCAACAAAAAATGACATGGAAGTTTTCAAGAAAGGCATGGAAACTAAGATGGATGGTTTGAAGAAATGCGTGGAATCTAATATGGATGGTTTGAAGAATGGCATAGATGGCATGGAATCTAAGATAGATGGCATGGAAGCTGGCATGGAATCTAAGATGGATGACATGGAAGCTAAGATCGATGAGAAAATGGAAAACACGAAGAATGATATAAAAGCAGACATGGAAGGTTTGAAAAAGTTGATACAAGAAATGTTTCCTAATGGTGAAAAGATAGTAGAGGAAACTCATGATGAGAAAAAAATAAATGTTAATCGTGATTTCATAAAATCTAATGTTGGCGGGAAGAACCACCATATTCCAAAAATGGATATGAGGAAGTTTTATGGAAAGGATCCTGTAACATGGATACTACAAATGGAGAAATATTTTGATCTCCATAATGTGCAAAACACACAAAAGGTACACATTTCAACTTTACATTTAGAAAAAAATACATTTGCATGGTATTAATGGCTTTGCTCCTGTAAAAAAATTGTCACTTGGTCAATTTTTATGGAGGAAATGATAGCACATTATGAGGATACAAAGAGAAACACCTTATTTAACCAATTGATAAATCTCAAACAAAAGTGTTTAATGGGGGAGAACATTGAAGACTTCCAAAAATTGAATATAAGGGTAACTGATATTCCAGAGGAACACAGGATTGATCTCTTCATATGTACTTTAAAGGATAACATCCAACATGAAGTTCGCATTTTGGAACCTAATTCATTGGAGAAGGAATTCAATTTGGCAAGAAAAAATGAATGTAAAATTATGGCGACAAGGAAACCTACCACTCACTTCTATAAAGAGGGAAGTGTTGCTACTCCTAGATTTCCACAACCTACAAGGTTGACACCACAACAATTGGAAGAAAAAAGAGAAAAAGGGATTTGCTACAGTTGTGATAGAAAATACACTAAAGGTCATAAGTGTTCTGAGAAGAAATTATTTTACATATATTGTGAAGTGGAAGAAGAAAATGAACAAGAAGAGGATATACACCAGGAACCAACCCAAGAAGAGGAAGAAATGAGTCCAACCATATTGTGTAATTCATTGGCAAGAATTACCACTCCTCAAATTCTCAAGATAGATGGACATATCAAGAAGAAAAAGGTAATAGTGTTGATTGATTTAGGTAGTACCCATAATTTTGTTCATTTTAAGGTAGCCAAGGAATTGAATTGTTTCCTATACCCAGCACCAAAATGTCAAGTTATGGTTGCAAATGGAGGAACTCTAAATTGCTCTAGAAAATGCCATAATATCAAGCTAACCATGGGGGAATATGTTTAAATATTCCAATGCTTTCCATTCCTATGGGAGGTGTTGATGTTGTACTAGGAGTACAATGGTTACAATCTTTGGGGATGGTAGCTTTTAATTTTCAAGAACTTTTCTTGAAAAAAAATTCAGAAGGAAAGGAAGTCGAATTACGGGGTATTGCAGGGAAGCCGAGAAAGAAAATAATCTCTAATGTCATGAAAATTCTTCTAAAGAAATAACAACGAGGCATAATTGCACAATTATGCGCACTAGAAGTTCCAACATCAAAATCATCTATTTCTGTAGATCTCCAAAAATTCTTGGACAATCATTCCAAGGTTTTTGAAACTCCAAAAGGACTCCCACCTATTCGTGATCATGATCATGCTATTCATTTGATTCCAGGAAGTGTTCCTCCAAACATCGGGCCTTATAGATATCCTTATGTCCAAAAGAACGAAATTAAACGTATGATTGTAGAAATGTTAGAGGTGGGTATAATTCAACCTAGTCAAAGTTATTTCTCTGCTCCTATAGTATTGGTACACAAGAAGGATGGATCATGGTGCATGTGTCCAGATTATAGGGAGCTCAATAAGCTCACAATTAAAGATAGATTTCCCATTCCTATGATTGATGAATTATTGGATGAATTACATGGAGCAATTTATTTTACCAAATTGGATCTTCATTCAGGGTATCATCAAATTAGAATGAAGACTGAAGCTATTCCGAAAACAACATTTCGAACTCATGAGGGTGATTATGAATTTTTGGCCATGCCTTTTGGCCTTACCAATGCACCTTCTACATTTCAAGGGTTGATGAATTCCATTTTCAAACCCTTCCTTAGAAAATTTGTGCTAGTATTTTTTGATGATATACTAATCTACAGCAGGTCTTGGAAGGATCATGTTCAACATGTTGACAGTGTGCTCAAACTATTGTAGGAGAAACAATTATATGCAAAAACATCCAAATGTTTCTTTGGAGTACAAGAGGTGGAATATCTGGGTCATATTGTATCTCACGAGGGTGTTAAGGTAGACCTTAACAAAATTAAAGCCATTAAGGAATGGAAAGTCCCACAACCATAGCAAGTTTCTGAGATTTCTCAGTTAACAGTAGTATTATTGAGTTTGTTAATTACAGAGAATAAAATGATATCTCATTAAATATTATTGAAGAAAGATGCATTTTCATGGACTTCTGAAGCAACTAAGGCCTTTGAACATCTTAAAGAGGCAATGTGCCTAGCACCGGTCTTAGCTATGCCAGACTTCACAAAAACCCTTATTGTGGAATGTGATGCCTCAGGAAATGGAATTGGTGCAGTTTTAATGCAGGAAGGAAGACCCATTGCTTTTGAAAGTCGTCCAATCAAAGAAAAGTATTTACAGAAACCTATTTATGAGAAAGAAATGTTAGCAATACTGCATGCACTAAAGAAATGGCGAACTTACCTAATGGGAAGACACTTCAAGGTAAAAACTGATCATGATAGTCTTAAACACTTTTTGGAACAAAGACTATCTCCAGAAGAGCAACAAAAATGGGTCACAAAGATGTTGGGTTATGACTTTGAAATAATCTACAAAAAAGGAAAGCTTAATGTTGTTGCAGATGCACTCTCAAGAAAGAATGAAGAGGTGGAAGCATTGCTTTGTGCCATTTCTATTATCCAACCAGATTGGATAACTGAAGCAAGAGATGAATGGAAGAAGTAAAAAGATGTATGGACACTCATTCAAAAGTTGCAGCAAGATCCTAGTACATCTGATACATTTAGTTGGAAAAATGATTCCTTATGGTACAAAGATCGTTTATATCTTTGTAAGAATTCCCAACTAAAACAAAATATTCTTTTGGAATTGCACACTTCTCCTTTAGGTGGACACTCGGGATTTTTAAAAACTTACCACAGGGTGAAGAAAGAATTTTTTTGGGATGGCCTTAAATCTGATATTCAAAAGTTTGTGGCGGAATGTTTGGTTTGCCAGCAGAATAAAGTGGAAACAATTAAGACCCCGGGACTTCTACAACCTTTATCCACTCCAAGTCAACGTTGGGAGGAGATTTCAATGGATTTTATCACAGGTTTACCTAAGTCCGAAGGAAAGAGTGTCATCATGGTGGTAGTTGATAGACTTACCAAGTATGCACACTTTTGTGCATTATCTCATCCGTTTAAAGCAAGTACAGTTGCTACTACATTTATGGACAGAATTCAAAAGCTACATGGAAGCCCAAAGGTTATTGTGAGCGACAGATATCCCATTTTTACTCGAAATTTTTGGACGGAGTTATTTTCTTGTTTGGGTACTCAATTAGCTCATAGCTCATCTTATCATCCTCAATCTGATGGTCAAACTGAGATAGTAACTAAATGTTTGGAAGGATATCTTCGTTGTTTTGTATCTGATAAACAAACACAATGGGTCAAGTGGTTACCTCTCGTTGAATGGTGGTATAACACTTCCTTCCATACTGCAGCAAAAATGACCCCATTTATGGCCCTTTATGGATATCATCCACCATCCATCACATCATCTTTAAGGGAAAATTCGAAGGTTCAAGCAGTGGAAGATCACATCGAGCATCAGCAAGAAGTTCTCCAACTCTTAAAGGATAACCTGAATTTGGCACAAAATCGAATGAAACAATAGGCAGATCAACATCGCAGCGAGAGAAGTTTTGATGTATGAGATTGGGTATTTTTACGGCTACAACCATATAAACAAATGTCCCTCAAGCAAGCTAAGAAGGATAATAAATTATCGCCAAAGTACTATGGTCCTTACAAGGTGTTGAAAAAGATTGGTACTATGGCATACAAATTGGAGCTTCCTGCTTCTTCACGAGTGCATCCAATTTTCCATGTTTTATGCTTAAAGAAGGTTATAGGTGAAAATCTTCCAGTTCAAAAAATATTGCTAGAACTTGACGAGGAAGGAAAAATCATATTGGAACCTGAAACGGTCACGGAAACAAGGACTCGATAGCTACGAAATCGATCAATTTTAGAGTATCTCATCAAGTGGAAGAACTTACCCACTGAAGATTCTACATGGGAGGATGAGAATTTTATACAGAAGAATATAGAGCTACTCAAGCATTTAGGACAACACTTTTTTGAAGTTGAGGGGCATGTTAGGTCCCTATATTACTAGTATAGTCCCTTATTGTTGTTAGTGTAACCCCCTTATTGTTATTATTTTACCCTTGTAACCCCCATATTGTTATTATTATGCCCTTAAATTATTATTGTTAGGTCGGCTAGGATTACATTGTGGCCCCATGGACTCATATATATAGAAAGGAGGTTTTGTAATCTGAATCATCCAAGAATTGTTCATTCATGTAATGTATTGGAGGTTTCCCCTTGAAGTGGCTTATTTCTAAGGCGTTGATATCTCTTTTCTTCCCTTTTTGGAGCTGGTTTCCCAACATATTTGCATCATGGAAATTCTTCAACAAATAAATACTCAATCAATTCAACTTCAAACATCACTATTAAGCCCATATCAACATGAAGACTTCATTGACAGAAAACATAAATACAACATGACTGATTAGATTGATCAGACATATTTTAAATAGAAACCCTAGCTTTCATACATGCTTATCATAATGTGTTTCCATTTTTATACACACTTTCAGGAATGAAACATGCGTACAGATCTACCCATATTGTAGAATTGATACAATAATACTGAGAAGATAATTTGCGTGTTTCCGCACCTTTCTAGAGACAAAACCATGTAAAAATATGCAATTTTAACCTTATAGTTGTGTTGCACTTCAAAAATTCATACATACCCATATCACGATATTTAAATAAGTAAACACATGTCAAATCATAGACCTATTCAACCAATAACAAGTTCATATAGTGTATAGTCATTTCAAGTCTATTAAGCCTGATCCATCATTTTATTACCCTCTACATAATTATTTTAGATCAACCACTCATCAATAACCCATACCATGCATATATACTTCAGAGTGAAGTATTCATTCATCACACATTACTTGCACATTGAAACACTTGGATCTTCATATCCTTATATAGCTTAGGTCTTCGCGAATACCATTGTCAAAACCACGCTAATGTTGATGGTATTATTTCACAGGATCAAATATCCATTGACATGCTCAATAATATGGGATAATACCATGGTAAGGACCCTTGGTATTTAGTAAAATATAGTGCAAAAACTATACACGCATTTTCTTCTTCATACCCACGTGTGTACGTGACTTTTCTTTACCAAACCTATGTATAAACGACTTCTCTTCATCACACCTGCATATGTACATGACTTTGCTTTACAGAAATTGTGTATACATGACTTCTCTTCATCATACCTGTGTTTGTACTTGACTTTGCTTCATATAACCTGCATATACTTTCTCAAACTTTATTTTCATCATTCCTCTATCACTGATTAATATTTTTTTCTCTTTCACATCTGTATTGACCTATAGATACATCCTACATCAAGAATACTCCTGTTAGTCATCAGTATTTTTTACTTGTTAGTGATGACTAGTTCAACAGCTCAGTTTTCCAATAGCTGATCCTAAAATTTGTCAAGTTTGCCAGCTGGGAAAACACCCATAAAATTTTTTTGCTCTCCTTCCTTTTCAGTTCACCCATGAAAAGTTGAAATCCCATTATCAAATCCTACCTAACCTCAGCCATACTAAGTCTGTCTGTCAACTCTAAAATGACAATCCAAGTCTTTTCAAAAGCCCTCCCCTAAGTTAGGAAGTGGCGCTTTAAGGCATTTTACCCTCGGCAACCATCAAAAGGCCAAAAAACCTCCATCTGCTATAGACCAATCATAACAGACCTCCCAATCTGATAATGAAGTTAGTCACAGCTCTAAGTCGCGCCACTTACACGCCCCTAAGTCTCAGCACTGCATAGACCATAAATCTCAAACTGATTTTAGGTGTTTTATACTGTTTATGGATTTTACAAGCACAGGAAACATGTCATCATCTCAGGAGAAAATTCTTGAATCCACATTTAGAAGAAAAGCTGCTTCTCAATGTAAACATGAGCCTGAGATACATTTGCAGGGTAAGGATTTACTCATCAAACTCTTGCATCTTCATTCAGCATGATAACACAGTAAAATAAAGACAGCACTGTCAAACAGACTTGTAATTTTTCATGGCCAAGAACCTCCTTCATCTATAAGCAGAGGGTTAAGGCGCCTCCTTCATCTACAAGCAGAGGGCGATGGCAATATTGACTTGAAGAAGTGAAAACTGACTGTAAGCACAGGTTTGTTTTTTACTAGATAGTGAAAAAGTAACTGAAGGTTTCTAAGGGAAAGTGATGATCAAGAACAGGGCTAAGATCAGAAAATGTTCAAGTCAAGAGAAAGCAGAGTTTTTAGGTCTTATATCTTAAGAAAGAGGATCATTTAAAGTTTCAGGTATCATCATGGCACAACAAGAAGATACTCCATTAATCAAAGCTATTGTAACAAAAAATCTCTGTAGGGGTGCTAGTATGAATGGCTTAAATCAGTGCTGAGCAAGAAAACACTTCAGTAAAAAGGACCTCTATGTACTCTTATGTTTCTGTTGGGGTTGTGGTATATAGTCTATGGTTTCTAAGTATACATAGGAGGAAAATGGCTAATAAGAGCCTTGATATCTATGAGTCATTCTAACAGTCATTCCACATATCCTATACTTGTCTCCTCAACACAAAGATAAAAACAGGTTATGGTCTAAGTTTTAAAACTCTGGAACAGCTTGCAAGGCTAGTCAGGCATGTCATTATTTCCACATGAAAGCAACTCCATTTATAAAGAGGTGCCTTTTTCAAATCTTCTTATCATAGCTGACACAGAAAACCTAGTTTGATCTCCTCAAGAGACATTACAATTGAAACTATTGTTCATAATATGCAAAAGGGGATGCTTTGACATACTATTAGTTTTTGGAAAGCTTGAGACAAACATAGGTCCTCATTAGTTAAAGGTCAAGAAACAACATATTGGCATGTTTTGAGCAGAGGAAGTGTGTTAGAAGAAGCACCCTCCTTGATCAAAAGACCATGGCAAAGCCTAAATGAATCCAAATAAATTGTTGGCACCTACAGTTGAAGAAGAAACTGATGAAACACATGGAGGTAGAGATTGTCAAACCAAGTTAAAAAGGGTAAGCCAACTCCTTTCAAATGACAGAGACAAGTATGCCATTCAAGAATCAGAAAGTATAAAAGATATTGAGTCAATAGTTCAATTTCTTCTTCAGCAAAGGGCACTACATGTAAGTATACAAGTTCATCAAGTACAAAAAGAACTTTGGCATAGTTTTTTCAGATTCTAGAAATCATCGAAGGCAAAATCCACATGCCACTACTACAAAAGGAGACATTTCTTCCTCTAAGTGAGAAACAGTCAAAGTTTCAAAAGACATATTTATCCAAAAGGTTATGTCATTTCGAGAAGGGAAAATAGGCTTAGAAAGAGGTGACCATTTCCTTTGGGTTTTGTTTCAAACAAAAGAAATTTAGTTTCATTTGCGAAAGGTAAGGTTTCAAGTATGGATTTAAAAACAAACATTTTTCAAAACTTTTGAAAAAACCCTCTCAAAATAAAATATCAAAGGGAGCGTTGGTTTTTCTTTACTTTAAACAAAGGTCAAAGCTGTTGTCATTCCATTTTGAAATCCTTCAATCCCGAGCAAAGCCCCTTTGCTACCCTCGAGATCAAACAAGGAAGATTTTGAGCAATTTGTAGAAGTTTTTGATAGTTTAAAGCTGCGCGGCACGCCTGGAAAAGTGCACGGCGCGCTCAGAGAAGAATTTACACAGCCGCATAACTGTTGTGCGGCGTGCCTGTACATGCACGCGGCACGCCTGTGCACTCGGGTCCTATCGGCCCGAAAGATGACCCGACATCAATTTGTGCGCGGCGCTCTTCCTTCTAAATGCGTCGCGCGTAAGTGTGGCCTCCAACACGCCCTCAGATCACATGTGAAGCTGCTAAATATTTTCAAAAGGCCTTGTCATCAATCCAGAGGTATTTCATACGCCTTTTTTCTCCTTTAAAAATTTGCTGTGACAGAGTGAAAGGTTAAAGGTCAAGGTTTGAAGCATAGGTGTGAGATTGTGTGAAGAAACAACTTTTGATGTGACTGGTGAAACATCAAACGCTTGTAAGTTTTATTTTAAAAGAACATCAAGTTGCCTTCTTGTTGTAGTGAAACAAGGTGGAATCTATCATGTTTTACGCATGCTTAGAGCCGGTGAGGAATGCAGATGGATTAATCGAAGGTGTTTGTCAAATTTGTGCCAATGAAAGTGAAGTATTTTGGTTGAAGAATAGCCTTGATTGATTAACACTCTTATAAACCTTTGTTTAAATCCTCGAAGCATGTCAAAGCTACGCCACCTTATCCTATAGGCAGTAAATTAAATTTTGTGTGCATATATAATACGGTTGTTGTGTTTATGGTGAAAGATTTGTTTGTTGAGTTGCATACCAAGACAAGGGCATGATTTTGAAATTGAGAAGTATACCTCAGTCAAATACACAAAATATGTTGTTGACCTCCAAACTTCAAAGGGCAAGGTGACCCTATCACAACGCACAACAATTTCACATTGATACAGGTATCTTCTTTCCTTTGTATATCTTTCTTCAAGGTTTGTAGATTTGGATTACTATCAAAGGTTGAGAAAGCTACATTTTAAAGAAGCAGAGGTTTTGTATTGAGAGGGATATTGTGCACAAACATCCAAAAACATTATTTCCTTATCAAGACAGTAGGATTGACAGAGTTTAGCTCCAAGAAGGCATTCCAAAGACTTGGAAGCATTTTGGTGTTTTAGGAGCACATCTAGATCAAGATGCCCCTCTAGAAAAGACTACAGGAGTAGGATGATAGTGGTAAAGATGAGCAACAACAGGAAAAAGAGGAAGAAAGTGCTTTACAACAGCAACTTAGCAGCTTGAGCAGCAGCATAAGGATGATGATCAAAGACAACATTTTCTAGAAGAAAAGAAAGAAAAACACCTTTAAACTTGGATTTTGGGCCCAAGCATCAGAACATGTTGCCAAAGACCCTTGAGGGTCATACACACCAATTTTGGGCACATTTTGACATATTTTGGTTTTTTGGCATTTTTGAGTTTTTGGTCAAAACTCATGAAAATCGCCATTTCATTTTTGGGGATTCGACAAAGGAGGAGGATGGTATCATTGGATGCCATAATTTCGTGATCACACCCTCAGTGATTTCATGATCACACCCTCGGTGATTTTCAGACCATTTGGAGATCATTTGCCTCCTCAAAACGGCGAAAAATGCTCACTTCTTGCACACTACTTGCTAGGTCAATGCGTGATTGCAATTTTATGGTTTTTTACACACAGGTGTATATTTGGAGGACTTCCATGCATCAGATCTGGAAAATTTCAGTTTCTCCGGAAATTAGACACTCATAGCTTTCGAACGAGCTATCATGAGCCTCATTTCGACACCAGGTGTTATCACTCAGGTTTTCCTAGAAGTTGTGTAAGAGAAAATTATACCCGAGGTAACCACAAACCAACCTTTTAGATGCAGAATCTAGCCAATCTGCATCCAGAGAGGGCTCTCTCTTTATGATTTATCTTTGTTCTTGAAAGGTTTTAGGCTAGTTATAGATTCAAGAGTTTGTTTTGGGAAAATGGTGGAATCCACAAACTAAGGGCAAGGTTGAGGGCTTTCAGTCCATTGGGCTGTGGAGTCAAAGGATGGCTTTATTGGATTTCTATTCTACGCACAAGATGGATTTACAGGGCAAGATAGCTAGACAGAGAACAATCCTTAAAATTTTAAGTGGATGGGATGATTTTGAAGGGATGAAAGGCAGCTAAGAATCTTTCACCATGTTCAAAAAGAGAAATGCGATGATTACAAACAAAAGGCAATGAAGAATTCTTCATCACACATAGCAATCAACGATGTTTAAATTAGCAAAGCGGGAGCATTTAAGAATTCATGCTTATAGCTAATTTGAAAAAACTGATAAGAACAATCACATTTGAAAACGAGTACAATTAAGCAAAGTCTGTTTTAATCTTTTTTATGTAAACTATTCAGAAATGGATATGATGGTATTAAAAACTAATATAAAATTTCGGACAAAAGGTAGAAACACTTATTGAACTGTAGTCCAACACATGAATCCTGCAGCAAGTCCAGTACTTTCAAATCGTCATCCAGCAAGCCACAAGTAAATCTCTCCAAAAGCTTTTATTCCGAAAATCTCAATGTTACAACAGAGTAATAGCATCCACCCTCAACACTCTCTTTGAGGTTATTTATACACAAAATAATCTAAAACAATCTTACACTAACTTAGCCAATAATCTAGGCTGACTTAAAGCATTATTTACAAACAAACAAGAGACAAATGGTCTCGTGGATAGAATAATGGGTAACTGCCGAGGTGCTGTTCCTTTCTTCGTGGACGTGCTGGAGGTAAGTGCTTAAAATAGGGCTCTGGGCTGTCCTTTGCGTATTTCTTTGGCTTGTTGGACACTCTTTATTCTCTCGGATACTCTTTAACCTTTCATACGTACTCTTTCATCTGTTTTCTGTTTTTACCATTTACTTGATAGTAAAAATAAATTCTCATCCTGAAAGCAACTTTTACAGAATCTCCAACATTTCATGCCACCGTTGATCATCTGGTATCATAGTTCTTCTGAGCTTTCTCAAAGTTTCATCTGCTTCAGTAAGTTTATAAAAAGTGGGATTATTTGGAAATAGATACTTTATTTCATGCTCCAGATGAAATAGATTCCTCACTTTATCATAAATACTTTTCCCAGTTGGTAATGCAGGTTCTGATGAGCTAGTAGAGCCTACAGCTGTATTTTTAGCATGAGCTTTTATTCTTTTCTCATAGGTTTCCAAGTCTACTATTTGATCCTCTCTGAGCATGGGACTTGGTAACCCACTATCTAGTAGAGCTTGGAATTTTTCTCTGAAATTGTTGATGTCGACCAAAATGTCTGTACACTTTCTTTCTAAATTTTGCATGAAATTCCTCTTGGTGAAAACTCTCTTTGCTTCCAAAAATGCACCTGTCCTGTCATCAATTCCTAACAATGCAGCTGTTGTTTTGTTCTGGAATTCAAGAATTGAATGAGCTGCTGGGCCTGCTCAGGCCTGCCTGTTAATTCATGTCTGGTTCTATTTATTTCTTCTTGTGCTATCTTGACTAATTCATTTTGCTCAAAAATAGCTTGAATCGAGGGCCAACTACCCTTTATTAATTCAATGATGTTGCCCCAAAGAATATCATTTATTTCGTTCAGAGGCTTTTCCAATGAAAGATCTTTTTGCAAAGCCTCAACCAATTTTTCCAATCTTTTTATTTCCCTGGTGTTGTCAGCAGCTGTCTTTTTAGATGTGTCATATTTTTCCTCCAATTTTACTAATTGCAATTTTGTTTCTTGGAGTTACGCGACCTTTACATGCAAACTCATCATTTATTAAGTCCTCGAGTTAAATTCAAGTGTTCACGAGATGGTTGTTCTGCCTGGTAGTACTGTTGTTGAAATGCAACGGTTATTTTTGTTCTGCAATGCTTTTTAGTTTATTCTTACTGTCTCATTTAGTCGCTCGGTCATATTCAAGAGCAACTCCATCATTTGTTCTTGTGAATTTCCTTTTATAACTTCCTGTGTCTGAGGGTGCCTCGAGGCTTGTAGTTTTAGCTGTTTTCTGAGTGCAGCTATATCATCCTCTTTCTTCTTTACCAATGCCTCAATACCTTTAATGTCTTGGGGATTGTGACCCAAACCAATGATTATCTCTTCTAGAGATTTTATTCTATTATCCTTGGCACAGCAGGAGGCCTTCTCAATCTTCAATTGTCATTTAATAAAAGAATAAATTAAAGCTGTAGCGCTTTAACTTTGTTGAGAGTAGAATAAACCATTTCCCCTGTTTGTCTATGAAGCTCTATCGATTCCGGGGGATGGATATCTTTTACTAAAACTTCAAAATTTGATCTGATGTAATCTGCTGCTGAAGTTGGCTTTGGCACCTTTGCTTTGAGGTGGCTCATCAGCATTTTACCTTGTGAAAGATCAAATGGAGACATCAGCCTTTGCTGATTATGAGGAGCCATCTTCATATACTGATCGCATACCTTCATTTTTAATGGATCATTCTTTGTTTTGATATTAATGAAGGTTCTTTTAATGTCTCCAGTATCTGTCTTTGGTGGTCTGAAAGAAGATACTTCAGTGCTCAATTGCTTTTGTATCCCTTTCTGGCTTATGTTTGTTTCACTTGCTGTGCCAGTTTGCTGACTATCTTCTCTACCATCATCAAATACTTCATCTATAATTTCTACCTCTGGAGGTGGATCTGATTTGTGTTTCTTAGTTTGATAAATCTGTGAGGCCCCCTTTGAAGGTGTGGTATCTGGAGCCAACCTTTTCTTCCCTATTTCTACATTTAATGGAGTCTGCATTTCTGGAACTTGGATGTGTATTGCTGGTGTGGGAGAAGCCTGAGATGGTTCTTGTGCTTTGGAACTCTGTGGTTTTTCTGCCATGACCAAGGTTTCAATGACCTGAACTACAGGTTCTTTTCCTTTACCCTTGGGTTCTGCTGCTACTGATGGACTGTCTTCCTGTAATGCTTGCTGAAGAGTGGCTGCTGAAGATGTGCCAATGTAGGGTACCTGCATTTGATCATACGTTTCTAGGTCAAAGTTCTTCTCAACATCTTTCATAATTTTACTCAATTTGTTAGCTCCACTTTCCTCTTCAACAAGTGTTCCTTTAACCCATTCATCTTGATTTGCATACTGTTCTAAATTAGGAATCCTGTGATGTACATAAGGAGATGACTTATTCTTTAATCTTCTTTCACAAATGAAACCAAGGGGGTCATAAGGGACCCAACGGAAAGATGTCTGGAATTTACTCTCTAATATAAGTTCTGCATCTCTCTCAGCTTCTCTAGAATTGCAAATGAAAGGATCTAACTGGCTTTTGATCCTTAACTGTGCTTTCTTCTTTACATTGCAGAAATGGATTACATCTGAGTTATTCATCTGTCTAGTATTCCAAAGCAAAAATTCTCATTGGTACATATCTGGGTAACTTGAATGGATGTAGTTCACATCCATAAATCCTGAAGACTGTATGGTTTTGGTACAAGTACCAACCCCCAACTTTATAACTCTTTGACAATTGCAAGGTCTTTCTAATTTCGATGCGGGTACGGGAAAATTCTGTTGGAGTTGTGGCGGGGGTTTGCTTAAGCGGAATGCCACGTGGACAGACCACGGTGGCGCAAAACTTTCGCAAAGTTTTATTGATGTTTTTGGTATTAAACACACATATTGTATGTCTAACGTTTTTATATATATTTTACTATATGATGAATAAATTAATACAATTATTTCACCATAGGGGCGGGATTTATGTATTATGCTATATTTTTAACCAAAGGGCTTTTATAGGCGGATTTTAATGAATTTTAGGGAGATAAATACTTTGGTTAAAACATTATAATAAAGGAGTTTTTGGGGTATATATAAAAAAGGGTGTTATATACTTAGGAAAGGGTATTTCACTAGGGAGTTAATATAGTAGAATTAAATGTTAATATGGCAAAGGACAAGGAAAATCAAAACATCTTTGTACATCTAAGAAAGTGATAACTTTTGAAGTAAATTGCAATATCTGATCTCCACCACTTAAACTTAGAATAGCAAATTCTCTTGAGGAATTTTTATGGAATGTTGTATCAGTTTCCTAAGTAAAATAGGATTTTACTTAGGAAGAAGTTAAAGATGGAAGATAACAATGATGAATTATTTCAAGTGCTTAGGTCTTTTTTGATGTTAATTGAGGCGGGGAATTAAGGTCCCTCCAGTCAAGGAAATGCCTTGAGCCCCTTTGATCTCAAATGTCACCAAATTTTTGAGAAGATAGTAAAACTCTTGAGGAAAAATGATAAGGGAAGTTAATGAGTTTGACTTTGCTTTCTGTGATTTTCCACTGTGTTTCCTGCTTCAGTATTTGTGATGAAAGTAAAAGCTCAAAAACATGTAGCAGCATCTTTCATCAGATAACATTTTGCAGCACCATCTACCTACCCTATCTGCTTAACACTACCATTTTCTTTTCTTTATTAGGGTGCATTTAGACTTGCAAACCCTTATCAATCTTTTCTTTTACATGATAAATCTATCTATTTCTACCCTTATTTCATCCAAGGGCTCAGATTGAACTGTTGAGCACCATTTATTCACTCTACCTATCTACTTATCTGCCAAGATTAAACTGTTTGGTCAGATATTTATTCTCTAATCTACAACATGAAATTGAAATATGAGTAAGCCAAGTTTAAACAATTTGACTTATTCATGGATTGTGGCAAAGGTTTGACAAGTTGCACACAATTGCTTTATTACCAAAAATGAAATAGTAATGGCATTTGGATTTGCACACTTTCCTTGGTCTATTTTTGCTTGGGGTTCATTTCTTTCTCTTTTTTGACCATTTTATTCTTCATACCCTTTTTAAGATCTTCTTTCTTTTAGAATTTACCCTCTTTACATTTTTTAAATTTTTTTTTGATTTTTTGATTTTGTAAATATGAGACACCTTTGCTCAAGTAAGAAGGTTTGAACATGATACATAATTCAATCAAGACAATCATGAAAGATGAAACCTATTGATATAGGAGGCTAACACTGGCTCCACTTGGGGATGGCTTTTCCTTGTGGAAAGTCAAGAACAACAGGTCAGATGTCTCAGAATGTCTTTAAACTGAAGGTATGAAATCTTCCTTCTTCTGGTAGCTTTATTTTCCATATGATAGTGAAACTTTTGGAACTTAGGGCCTTCACTTCGGGCTTCAATTCCAAGAAGTCACCATCCAATCCAAACTGCATTAACAAAAATAAAACAAGAAAACAATATATTATGTACAAGTTAGAAACATTAAAACATTCTAGTAAATTGGATCAAAATAATGCTTGAGCATTCGACCATTGACTGGTCGTTCTTCAACTTCTGAATTGTCCAAGTCCTTCAAAAAGTAAGTGTTTTTTCCCTGCAAGGCATGAATGATATAAGGCCCCTTCCACAAGAAATCAAACTTTCCATGTTTCCCTTTTTGTTCTCTTCTAGAATCCCATCTTAGGACCTTGTCTCCTAATTGAAAATCCTCTGGTTTAGTCCTTTTATCAAACATTTTCTTTAGCTTTTCCTGTAAGACTTGTGATCTTTGGTATACTTCTTCCCTGGTTTGTTGCAAGTGGATTGTCTGATTAATTCTTCTTTGAATGTCATTTGGATCCACTTGAGCCTCCTGAAGTAATTTCATAATAGGAATTCCTAAAGATGATGGGAACCTTGCTTCAATGCCATAGACTAACTCATATGGACTAATCCCAATGGATTTCTTAGTTGTAAGTCTGTCTGCCCATAATGCATTGGTCAGTTTCTTGTGCCAGTTCTTTTTATTTTCCTCCAACAATTTCTTAATGATATTGATCAAGCTTTTATTGGAGGATTCTGCTAATCCATTACCCTGAGGGTAATAGGCTATTGAATGGCCTAAAGTAATATGATATTTATGGCAGAAACTAATCATTTTCTTTGATTTAAATGCAGCAGCATTGTCTGTTATAATCTTTTCTGGACAGCCAAATCTTGAGAGTATGTTTGTTTCTAAAAACCCTATGATCCCAGAATCATTAGACTGTCTACATGGGATGGCTTCAATCCATTTAGTGAAATAGTCTGTAGCAGTTAAAATCCATCTATGTTGCCCTGAAGAAGGGGGATGAATTTCTCCAATAAAATCTAACCCCCATTGTTGGAAAGGGCTTTCTGTGGAAATTGGTTTTAAAGGCAGAGGTAACAACTTTCTTTTTCCCTCAAATATTTGACATTTATGACAAGTTGTTACAAATTTCTTAACATCAGAAAATAATGTTGGCCAGTAAAAGCCAGCCCTTAAGATCTTGTCTGCAGTAGATTTCCAGTAGAGATGTCCTCCACAATCCCCCGCATGAAATTCATTAAGCACTTTATCAGCTTCATCTTTTAAAAGACAATTCAACAAAATTCCTTCATGATTTTTCCAAAATAGAGTGCTATCTAAAATACAATATTTCAAAGATGTCATTTTTAAAAATCTTCTTTTGGTTCTGGACAACCCTGGAGGAGCCTGCAGGTTTAGTAAAACATGAATTATATCAGAGTACCAGGGTGAATCTAAGAAAGCTTGACTGATCTGAGGAGTCGCCATCTCCTGCTCGTTATCCAGTTCATTGATGTCTAAGGCTTGGCAATTGGTTTCTGTCATAAGTTGTGCTAAACCTTGGCCTTTTATCAGTTTTGTTGGCTTAATCTCAATATCATATTCCAAAATGGTAACTATCCACTTACCTCGTTTACCTTCAATGCCATCTTGAGTCAAAATATCTTTAACCACTGCATTAGGCACATATGCTATCACATGAGAATATACTATGTAAACTCTAAAATCTTTGATCGCTTTTACCAATGCAAAAGCCTGTTTTTCCATAATATTGTATTTTAGGGATGCATCCCTCAGTGTTTTACTAAAAAATGCTATTGGCTTTTCACACCCTTGGTCATCTTTTTGAAGTAAAACAGCTGCAACAGTATGTTCAGAAGCAAATGAAAAAATGATAAAGTCTCTATCAAATTTAGGACTGGTCAGAACTGGTGTCCTTGTTAAAGCCATTTTAATTTCCTCGAATGATTGTTTGGCTTCTACAGTCCAGTCAATGCTTGAATCTTTCCTCAACATGTTAGTCACTAATCTAAGTAACTCTGCTAGACTAGAAATAAATCTTCTCAAGAAGTTGATTTTTCCTATAAATGCTTGCAATTCTTTTATGTTTCTGGGGTGGGGTATTTGCAAAAATGCTTGAATTCTTTCTGGATCAATCCTAATGCCATCTTTAGAAATAATGTGCCCTAAAAGCTTTCCTTCTTCCAAACCAAACAATGAATTTTTAGGATTCAAAGAAATTCCATATTTTCTGCACTTTATAAATACTTGCCTTAGGTGATCTAAATGTTCTTGATCTGTTTTAGAAAAAACAGTCAAATCATCTAAGTAAATAACCAGAAAATCATGTATTTCTTTAGCAAAAGCAATGTCCATTGCTCTTTGAAATGTAGCTCCTGCATTCTTGAGCCCAAATGGCATTTTGACATATTTAAACGTACCCCATGGTGTGGTAAATGTTGTTTTGTCCTGATCATCAGGATGAACCAGAATCTGGTTGTACCCTGAAAATCCATCCAGTAGTGATATTCTCGAAGATCCTACTACCCTTTGCAGAATGTGGTCCATTTTCGGCAGAGGATAGTTGTCTTTTAAAGAAAATTTATTCAAATTTCTTAAGTCGACACACAATCTAATTTCTCCTGTCTTCTTTCTTGTTGGTACCAGGTTAGAAACCCATTCTGAGAATCTGATAGGAGCTATAATCCCTGCTTCAAACATCCTTTTGATTTCCTTTTCAATTGATGGTAATAAAACAGGATTAATTCTCCTAAGCTTTTGTTTAAACGGTTTCTGGTCAGGTTTCAAAGGTATAGTGTGTTGAATGATGGATGTATCATAAGATTTGAGGTCTTCATAACTCCAGGCAAAGACATCCTGGAATTCTTTTAATAGTTCAACATATTTAACCTTCTGATCTTTTGGAAGAGAGTTGGACAACTTAACAATTTTGGGATGTTCTGGTGTTCCTAAGTTGCATTCTTCCATATCAGCCTTAACAGGTTCCATTTTAGGTCTGAATGGAATATCATTTGAGTCGAACAGATCTTCCAAAGGTGTTAATCCTTTGGGTAATTGATTATCTTTTAAATTAATGATTTCTGTGTCATCATCTATGATCTCATCAGATTCCATGTGTTTCAAATTTTGCATGTCTTTTTCAGTGAATGTGGTTGGATGCAGCATATGAATTGCATTTTCTCTTGATATTTCCATTTTTTATTCTTTTTCTTGATCAAATTCATCAATAGTTATGTCTTCATCTATATTACAGTTAGAAAACTCATCCTGAAGTGTCAAAAAATTATTGATTTGATTGTTATTCACAAATACTTGCCAATTCAAAAGATTGTCTGGTATGGCAGGCCTATGCCTAATTTCAGCTGAAAACTGATGATTAGGATCAAAAGGCAACTTGCATGTACTAGCAAACATTGCCAAACTGTGAGCATGCAAGTTTTGTTTCCTGGGAATCTTGGCAAGTTGGGCTTGTAAAAATGTGTTGAGAATCTCTACAACTGTCTCTCGGTATTGTTTTAGTCTCATGTCTTTCGTTGCACATTCTCCTTTAATCTGTTGGATGATTAATTCGGAGTCGCCTATAATTGATACTCTAATGCCCCCTAACTTCTTGACATGTTTAAGCCCTAATAAAAGAGCTTCATACTCTGCCATGTTGTTAGTGCATTTGAAATTCAACCTAAAAGCATGACCCTCTGCATGATTGTTCTCTACATTGTGTAACCAAATCCCAGCTCCTGCCCCTAGTCTGTTTACTGAGCCATCAAATTCTAAATGCCATAGACTTTCATGTTCATAATCTTCATCAATTGTTTTAAATCGTTTCTTGACAGGAGCTAGCTGTTTAGTTTCTTGAGGTTTTTCTTGATCATCTGTTGTTTCTTTGTTTTCAGAGATTTCTTCAATTTTAACGGTGGTTTTGTTTGTGATTTCCAATTCTGGAGCTTCTATTTCAGTAGGAAGATCTGACTCAGCATTGTATAAAATAAAAGAATCCATATCAGAATGTACAGAATAAACAGGGAAGTTTTCAGGCTTCTCATGGCTACTCACTAAGTACTTCATCAAGGTTTCTCTATATAACCTTTTAGGCTGACCAAATATTGAAATAGTTGCATAAGACATGTCTAGTTGAATAGATCCTCCAAGTTTAGCACCCCAAGATCTAGACAATAACATACCATATTTAGGTGGAATATCAGCAACTACTATGTCCATTAAAACAGATTTAGCAGGGTATTGGACCAAAGTGACACACAGATCTTTAATTAAACCTAAACATTTTACCTGACTGGAATCAAATGAAAACAAATCTTTGTATGGTCTGGTAATATCTAGATTCAATCTTTCCATTACTGCTTTTGGCATCAAATTGTGAGATGCTCCAGAATCAAGCATTGCATTTTGGAGTATCTTGTCGTGAACATTCAGGCTTACATAAAATGGAGGAGTTCCTCCACTTTCTGGTTTGCCATTAACCTCAGGGCCAAAAAGAAGTTTGGGTTGATCATCAAGAATGTTTACTGAATCATCCAATCCAGAAATGTTAATGTTTAGGGACTTGGAAATCTGACTCCTATAGACATCATGTTTAGCCAATTCTGATAAAGGAACATCTATCTTAAGTTTGCCTATTTCAGCCTCTAGATTGAAGGGTTTTTCTGTTTGAGTTTTAGTGTTTTGCACAGTTGGGTTTTCTCTGTTTTTTGGGTCTTCAATGTTTTTCTCTTTTTCATGAATGAAGTTTTGTTTTGAAGATGTTTCAGGACTAACTTCTACTATTTCTTCTACAGTTCCTACATGAAGAGATGTATTGGATTGTTGTTTGTTGATTGGTTGGTTGTCAGAGACATCTTCAATTATTGGATTTGAAAAACTGGGAGTTATCCTAGGCAAAATTTGTATTTGGGGAATGTTTTGTACAGGGGGAATGTTTTGTTTACCTTTGACATTTTGTTTTGTGGTTTTCTGTTTATTTTTCTCTGGTACATCTATCCGTCTACTTCTCAAATTGTACTGTTTATGAACCTCGTAGATTGCTGTGTCATAGCCTTCTTTGAAATCAAAAGTCTCACCTGAATGAGTTTGGAATGTTTCAAGGATATGATTCTCTTGATCATCCTGGGATAGGAAGACTTCTGGTTCATCTTTGTCCTCATTGACATTGTTTATTTCTACGTCTTCTGTGGGTTCTTCAGAGGTTGAACCTTCAATAAAGTTTTCTTGGAAAGGTGGTCTAATGTTTTGATCAGGGACATTCTTTCCAATATTTTGATTCAGATTCCTCCTAAAGTTTGGGTTTCTTGCAACATTCTGGTTATCAGTAGAAGACTTTCTTTCAATGGTTTCCACTCTGTCTCATAATCTTTCCATACCTTTAATGATTACATCCAGCTTCTTTTCAAAAGCGGAAGGTTCTTCATTCATAGGCATTCTTCTTTCTGCCCTAGCTCTGGCTCGTTTTTCTATCAGATTTGCTTCTACACTCACCACTATGCTTTGCATTTCCTCTAGTGTTTGAGGAGCTCTTTCCCTAAGGGAATAAGCTATATCGGAGTCAAAACCATCTGGAAATTTAACCAACACGTTGTTAGGTGGGGGTCTTAGGTTTAGAGGAACTGCATTATATGATTCATTGAATCTTATGATGTAATCTTGTACGGTTTCATTTGGTCTTCTCCTTAATTTTTCAAATTCTGATAGGATCTGGAGAGGATCCTTCTTTTTCTCCCATCTGTTTAGGAGTGCTCTATACAAAGCTTCTAGATCAGCAATACTGTTTGGGGTAAGAGCCCTAAACCAAGTTCTAACTTCTCCAGTAAGACTCTGTACGAAAATTCTCATACGGATATTATCAGTATCAATCTCATAAAACTCAAAGTAATCTGTCATCCTTTTGGTGTGTTGTTGAGCTGTGTAGGTACCTGATCCGTCAAAAGGTGTGATCTTACTTTGGTAGTCCTGAGGTAAAGCTGGAGGGTTGGCTGGTAACTGTAAAGGGGCATATCGATTGGCCATTGGAAGATAAAGTGGAGTAACAGGAGTAGCCGGTCTAGTAGGAGGAGAAGGTGGTCTCACAAGAGGAGATGGAGGTCTAACAGGTGTTTGAAAAGTTTGATGAAAAGTGACTGAGCTCGGAGATGCTTCAGTTATCACAGAAATGTTTGAGCTTTCTTCAAAGGTTTGCTCAGACTGAATGGAGTTATGCAATTCTCTGTCAAGATGATGTGAAACAAATCGGTATTGCAAATCTTCAAAGAACAAAGGATCTGGAATTAATCTAGATAATTCAGTCTCAGAAAAATTCACAAACAAAGATGTTTCAAATCTTGCATCAAAAGGAATGTCATCGATATAAATAATTTTCTCAGGACAAGATGCAGATCTAGAAAGTGGTCTAGAACTACCTGTACTCTCCTGACTTCCTCTTTCAGAACTTTCTTGACTTCCTTGTCTTCTAAGAATCCTAGGGATCAGATTTGGATTTTCAAATATTGGTGGTGGATTGGGGTCAGGGTTTGACCTAGTATGTCGAATCCTTTCTGAAGCCACTTTTCTTAGACTATGTGTTTTTGGATTTTTGGATTTTAATTGAAAAATAAATACAACTTCTACAAATTCTTTAAGAAATAATGATATGTGATTAAGATTTCCTTAAAGATCTGTTTAAACTAGAGAGTCTGATTAAAAATTTTTGAAACTAAGGTTCAGTATATAAGCTAAATCAGAGATAGACTGAAGCAGCTTTTATTTACTTTTGCATTTGCAGAGAAAAAGCAATTTCAAAGGCTTCCTGGCTGATCTTCAGACTCTGTCTATAGCTTATAATTGAAAAATAATAACAAATAAAAATGATTCAGTTCCCCAGTATGGTCGCCACTATGTTATCACTCAGGTTTTCCTAGAAGTTGTGTAAGAGGAAAGTATACCCGAGGTAACCACAAACCAACCTTTTAGATGCAGAATCTAGCCAATCTGCATCCAGAGAGGGATCTCTCTTTATGATTTATCTTTGTTCTTGGAAGGTTTTAGGCTAGTTATAGATTCAGAGTTTGTTATGGGAAAATGGTGGAATCCACAAACTAAGGGCAAGGTTGAGAGCTTTCAGTCCATTGGGCTATGGAGTCAAAGGATGGCTTTACTGGATTTCTATTCTAAGCACAAGATGGTATTACAGGGCAAGATAGCTAGACGGAGAACAATCCTTAAAATTTAAAGTGGATGGGATGATCTTGAAGGGATGAAAGGCAGCTAAGAATCTTTCACCATGTTCAAAAGAAAGAAATGAGATGACTACAAACAAAGAGCAATGAAGAATTCTTTATTATAGTAATCAATGGTGTTTAAATTAGCAAAGCAGGAGCATTTAAGAATTCATGCTTATAGCTAATTTAGAAGAAAACATTAAGAACAATCACATTTGAAAACAGAGTACAATTAAGCAAATTCTGTTTCAATCTTTTATGTAAATTATTCAGACATGGATATGATGGTATTAAAAACTAATATAAAATTTCAGACAAAAGGTAGAAACACTTATTGAACTGTAGTCCAACACATGAATCCTGCAACAAGTCCAGTGCTTTCAAATCGTCATCCAGCAAGCCACAAGTAAATTTCTCCAAAAGCTTTTATTCCGAAACTCTCAATGTTACAGCAGAGTAATAGCATCCACCCTCAACACTCTCTTTGAGGGTTTATTTATACACAAAATAATCTAAAACAATCTTACACTAACTTAGCCAATAATCTAGGCTAACTTAAAGCATATTTACAAACAAACAAGAGACAAATGGTCTCGTGGATAGAATAATGTATAACTGCCGATGTGCTGTTCCTTTCTTCGTGGACGTGCTGGAGGTAGTGCTTAAAATAGGGCTCTGTGCTGTCCCTTGCGTATTTCTTTGACTTGTTAGACACTCTTTCTTCTCACGGATACTCTTTAACCTTTCATCTGATACTCTTTCATCTGTTTTCCTGTTTTTACCATTTACTTGATAGTAAAAATAAATTCTCATCCTGAAAGCAACTTTTACAGAATCTCCAACATTTCATGCCACCATTGATCATATGGTATCATAGTTCTTCTGAGCTTTCTCAAAGTTTCATCTGCTTCAGTAAGTTTATAAAAAGTGGGATCATTTGGAAATAGATACTTTATTTCATGCTCCAGATGAAATAAATTCCTCACTTTATCATAAATACTTTTCCCAGTTGGTAATGCAGGTTCTGATGAGCTAGTAGAACCTACAGCTGCATTTTTAGCATGAGCCTTTATTCTTTTCTCATAGGTTTCCAAGTCTACTATTTGATCTTCTGTGAGCATGGGACTTGGTAACCCACTATCTAGTAGAGCTTGGAATTTTTCTCTGAAATTGTTGATGTCGACCAAAATGTCTGTACACTTTCTTTCTAAATTTTGCATGAAAGTCCTCTCGGTGAAAACTCTCTTTGCTTCCAAAACTGCACCTGTCCTGTCATCAATTCCTAACAATGCAAGCTGTTGTTTTGTTTTGGAATTCAAGAATTGAATGAGCTGTTGGGCCTGCTCAGGCCTGCCTCTTAGTTCATGTCTGGTTCTATTTATTTCTTCTTGTGCTATCTTAACTAACTCATTTTGCTCAAAAATAGCTTGAATCGAGGGCCAAATATCCTTTATTAATTCAATGATGTTGCCCCAAAGAATATCATTTATTTCGTTCAGAGGCTTTTCCAGTGAAAGATCTTTTTGCAAAGCCTCAACCAATTTTTCCAATCTTTTTATTTCCCTGAGGTTGTCAGCAGTTGTCTTTTTAGATGTGTCATATTTTTCCTCCAATTTTGTCAATTGCAATTTTGTTTCTTGGAGTTCTGTGACCCTTAGCTGCAAACTCTCCATCTGTTTTATTAAGTCCTCAGAATTCAAATTAGAAGTGTTCACCTGAGGTGGTTGTTCCTGCTGCCCTATGGTTGTAGTACCTGTTGTTGAAGTCTTCTTGATTATTTCCTGTTCCTGCAATGCTTTTTCCAATTCCTTCTCTGTCTCATTTAGTCGCTCAGTCATATTCAAGAGCAACTCCATCATTTCTTCCTGTGAATTTCCTTTTATAACTTCCTGTGTCTGAGGGTGCCTCGAGGCTGGTAGTTTTAGCTGTTTTCTAAGTGCAGCTATATCATCCTCTTTCTTCTTTACCAATGCCTCAATACCTTTAATGTCTTTGGGATTGTGACCCAAACCAATGATTATCTCTTCTAGAGATTTTATTCTATTATCCTTGGCCTGTGAGGAGGCCTTCTCAATCTTCAATTGTGTAGTAGTATTATTCAAGGAATCTTGCAGCGTTAAAGCTACCATGGCTTTGCTGGTGAGAGTAGAATAAACCATTTCCCCTATTTGTCTATGAAGCTCTATCTGATCCAGGGGATGGATATCTTTTACTAAAACTTCAAAATTTGATCTGATGTAATCTGCTGCTGAAGTTGGCTTTGGTACCTTTGCTTTGAAGTGGCTCATCAGCATTTTACCTTGTGAAAGATCAAATGCTGACATCAATCTTTCTTGATTATGAGGAGCCATCTTCATATACTGATCATATACCTTCATTTTCAATGGATCATTCTTTGTTTTGATATTAATGAAGGTTCTTTTAATGTCTCCAGTATCTGTCTTTGGCGGTATGAAAGAAGATACTTCAGTGCTCAATTGCTTTTGTATCCCTTTCTGGCTTATGTTTGTTTCACTTGCTGTGCCTGTTTGTTGACTATCTTCCCTACCATCATCAAATACTTCATCTATAATTTCTACATCTGGAGGTGGATCAGATTTGTGTTTCTTAGTTTGATAAACATGTGGGGCTCCTTTTGAAGGTGTGGTATCTAGAGCTAGCCTCTTTTTCCCTATTTCCACATTCAGTGGAGTTTGCATTTCTGGAACTTGGATGTGTATTGCTGGTGTGGGAGAAGCCTGAGATGGTTCTGGTGCTTTGGAACTCTGTGGTTTTTCTGCCATGACCAAGGTTTCAATAACCTGAACTACAGGTTCTTTTCCTTTACCCTTGGGTTCTGCTGCTACTGATGGACTGTCTTCCTGTAATGCTTGCTGTAGAGTGGCTGATGAAGATGTGCCAATGTAGGGTACCTGCATTTGATCATACGTTTCTAGGTCAAAGTTCTTCTGAACATCTTTCATAATTTTATTCAATTTGTCAGCTCCACTTTCCTCTTCAACAAGAGTTCCTTCAACCCATTCATCTTGATTTGCATATTGTTCTAGACCAGGAATCTTGTGGTGTATATAGGGAGATGACTTATTCTTTAATCCTTTTTCACAAATGAAACCAAAGGGGTCATAAGGGACCCAACGGAAGGATGTCTGGAACTTCTTATCTAATAGATTTTCTGCTTCTCTCTCAGCTTCTCTAGAATTGCAAATGAAAGGACCTAACTGGCTTTTGATCCTTAACTGTGCTTTCTTCTTTACATTGTAGAAATGGATCACATCTGAATTATTCATCTGTCTAAAGTATTCCAAAGAAAAAATTCTCATTGGTACACATCTGGGTAACTTGAATGGATGTAGTTCACATCCATAAATCCTGATGATTGTATGGTTTTGGTACAAGTACCAATCCCCAACTTTATAACTCTTTGACAATTGCAAGGTCTTTCTAATTTCAGTACTGAGTCTGGGGGGAGAAATTCCTGTTAACAGAGTTGTAGCGGGGTTTGCTTAAGCGGAATGCCACGTGGACAGACCACGATGGCGCAAAACTTTCGCAAAGTTTTATTGATGTTTTTGGTATTAAACACACATATTGTATGTCTAACGTTTTTATATATATTTTATTATATGATGAATTAATTAATACAATTATTTCACCATAGGGGCGGGATTTATGTATTATGCTATATTTTTAACCAAAGGGCTTTTATAGGCGGGTTTTAATGAATTTTAGGGAGATAAATACTTTGGTTAAAACATTATAATAAAGGGGTTTTTTGGGGTATATATAAAAAAGGGAGTTATATACTTAGGAAAGGGTATTTCACTAGGGAGTTAATATAGTAGAATTAAATGTTAATATGGCAAAGGACAAGGAAAATCAAAACATCTTTGTACATCTAAGAAAGTGATAACTTATGAAGTAAATTGCAACATTTTATCTTCAACACTTAAACTTAGAATAACAAGTTTATTTTGAGGAATTTTTATGGAATGTTGCATCAGTTTCCTAAGTAAAATAGGATTTTACTTAGGAAAAAAGTTAAAGATGGAAAATAACAATGATGAATTATTTCAAGTGCTTAGGTCTTTTTGATCATTAGGCCGAGGGTCCGGTCCCTCCAGAAGTCAAGGAAATGCCTTGAGCCCCTTTGATCTCCAATTACCTTAGTACTTTTTTGGGGGAAATTAGTAAAACTCTTGAGGGGAAAAAAATGATGAGGGAGGTTAATGAATTTGACTTTTCTTGCTGTGATTTTCCAGTGTATTTCCTGCTTTAGTACTTGTGATGAAAGTAAATGATTAACCAACATGTAGCAGCACCATTCATCAGATAACACTTTGCAGCACCATCTACCTATCCTATCTACTTAACACTACCATTTTCTTTTCTTTATTAGGGTGCATCTAGACTTGCAAACCCTTTTCAATCTTTTCTTTTTTACATGATAGATCTATCTATTTCTACCCTCATTACATCCAAGGGCTCAGATTAAAATGTTGAGCACCTTTTATTCACTCTACCTAGCTACTTATCTGCCAAGATTAAACTGTTTGGCTAGATATTTATTCTCTAATCTATAACATGAAATTGAAATATGACTAAGCCAAGTTTAAACAGTTTGACTTATTCATGAATTGTGGCAAAGCTGCACACAATTGCTTTATTACAACAATGAAATAGTAGTGGCATTTGGATTTGCACACTTTCCTTGGTCTATTTTTTGCTTGGGGTTCATTTCTTTCTCTTTTTTGACCATTTTATTCTTTTTACCCTTTGATCTTTCTTTTAGGGTATACCCTCTTTACATTTTTTAAATTTTTGATTTTTTTGGTTTTTTAAGAATATGGAACACCTTTGCTCAAGTAAGAAGGTTTGAACATATTCCACACTTCCATCAAGACAATCATGAAAGATGAAACCTATTGATATAGGAGGCTAACACTGGTGAAGGACCGCCAAATGTTTTAAGGGGCCGAGGACCTTTTGCTGATGTAAATTTTGAATATTTTTGTAATTTTTGAACCTTTAAAAATTGATATTTCCTCATGTGCGTTTAGCTATTTTTGCACATGAGAAGTGATGAAAAGTCAATATTTTTCCCTTTTTTAGCATTTTTTAGATATTTTATGAGATATTTTGTGCCTTGGGCTTTGCAAAGCCTCAAGGACAAGATTAGATATTTATTTTGAACCAATGGCTAGCTAGTTGCCTTGGTTGGTTTTCCTCCTCTTTGGCCTATATATTCCAAGAGGATTCATTGTAAAAGAGGCTGAACTTGAGAAGAGAAAGCAATATATGGTCATATAAGCTTTGAAGGAAATACGTGTGTTATGCTTTTGGATTGCCTCTTGGATGTTCTTGGATGAATGAAGAAGGATTGTTGATGGATTCCATGTCTTGGTAGAATGGTATAGTGTCTCTTTCTATGTTGTTGTCTTCTAGTTTTCATTCATGAATACATGTTTCTTGCTTGCTATAGATCAGTAGAGAACAAATTTGAGACATTCCCTTGGAGGCACCTCAAATTTCCTGTTTCTTCATAGCTTTCATGTTTTCTTCTTCCCAAGTAACATTAAAGAATTCGATCGGCTTTTAACATTTAGGATATTGTTGTTGTTTGTCTGTCATTTATATACATGCTGGTTAGATTTCAGCGGCACGCCTTCGCTACTCATGGCTAGCTATAGTCGATCCATGAAACTTCTTCGATTGATTAGATTATCACAGTTTGTCCAAGGAGGTTTTGGCTTCGATTCAGCCTCTTCCTAAAACTAAATCTTGTTGCTCAAAGTGCCTAATAACTTGAAGTACTGTGTTTAGGCGTTCCGGCATAGTGTTTTGAGTTTTTTGTCTTCCTTAAGTGTTTTCCCCAAAATTTGAAAGCCATTTCCCAAAGTTAGAGGGTCTTATACTTCTATGCATGGCTTGAATGTTTATTTCTATGTATTGATTAGCTTATAGTTACATTTTTCATGATTAATGGTTTGTCATACCATGTTTATGTCTGCTATTAAACTAGTTATGCTTGAAATCCTTCGTCGTTCACAAACTTGATGTCCATTTACTCCATTTTGCCCAAAGATCATTTTTACCTTGAATCAAATCGGCCCTTCAACAGCCTTGTATCGTCATCTAATAGCTTTCTTGACCTTTTGACCCCATAGCCCAGTTAATCTATCATCTTGTTATCTATTTTATATCTTTGATCAGTTTCATCCCTCACAACTTAAAAAACCAAAAAAATTACTTCATAACTAGCCTAAAATCAGAACACAATAAGCAAACAAACAGATATCCCTTACACATATAGAGAGAGCCCTCTCTGAGTCCAGGAAGGCTAGGTCCTTGGGCTCCAAAGCTTGGTTTGATGTTACACTGTCATTTGGCTTGCCAATCAGCCAAATCACGGGAACCTAACATAATGGCGATCACGGTGGGACTTTGAGTTAGTGACAATATAAGGACACCTTAGAACTATAGAAGTCCCTTATTTTCAAGAATACCTACCAGTGAGCCACCTCATCGCCACACTAACATAATGGCGATCACGGTGGGACTTTGAGTATTAAACAAACTTAGATTCCCTAGACCTTAAGAGACCTTTGAGAATACTATCTGATTGATTTATCCCACCGCTCCCTAACATAATGGCGATCACGGTGGGACTTTTAGTCAAAACATCCTAGGTATCCCTTAGGAACTCTCAAAAACTCAGTCAAACTTAGAAGAGTAGAATCTGGTTGTCTCACCATCCTAGCAAAATGATGAGTCAGTCATAGGAACTCTTCCAAACCTTGTAGGCACATAAAACTAAAAAAATCCCAAAACACTCCCTTAGATTGGTTTTTTGTCAGTACTGGTGGTGGACCATACACACATATCTCAAAAACAACCAAGTTCCACCTGGCAACTCCACTAGCCTCCAGTAGGCCTTACTATTTTACCGAACTCTAGGTTACTATCCGATAGACCTATCCCATCGCTCACTAACATAGCGGGAGATGGTGGGACATTGAGTACATGACAGTCTAGCAAACTCTTATAGACTCTTAGTCCTTTAGATACCATAAATAAGAAATCAGTCCATAAGATCATTTTAGAGTAAAACTCTTTTTGTTGTCACCACCCTAGCAAAGTTTTGAAACAAAGTTTAGAATACTTTAAAAACATAGGCTGCATATAAAACTCAGAAAATCCAAAATATTTCCAGACTGGATTTACTTTAGTTACTGGTGGTGGACCATAGCTAAATATTTTCAAAAACAAAACAAGTTCCACCTGGCGACTCCACTAGCCTCCAGTAGGCCTTTTTCCCCATTAGTCCTTATAAAGACTCCTAGGAATGCAGTAAGTAAACCCAAACATCCTGATGGAGGAAGACATGGTTCAACACCTAAGGACACAAAGGAGATATGCTCCAATGAGCAGAGAACATATCCCTGGTTTCTCACACAAAATGCCCACAGATGTAAATTGGTTCGAAGACCTACCTGTCTTTCGAAATGAAAATATTGACAACCCATTTTTGCACCTCATCAAATTTCATATGCATGTATGTAGCTTAAAGGTTGAATGGCATGAGGACTGCCGTATGAAAATTTTCATGGGTACATTAGAAGAAGAGGCAAGAGAATGGTATGAAAACCTAGAACCTCGTACCTTGTTTTCTTTGAAGGATTTCCACAAAGTATTTTGTAAATGCTATATAGGGCATTGTCCATCTTTATCATTGGCTGAAAATTGTTGTGATCACTCTGAAAACCTCATACAACACATTGTAAACATTGAAGAACACTACGGACATTGGCATCCTGAGGAGTTTTTAGAGGAGGTCCATAATTTTCTTACCCAAGCTAACAATCAAGATGACCAAGAAGAGTTGATCCTAGATGAAATCCATCAATAAATAAGAGAGGATCCACAAGAGCTCTTTGAAAAGGTTGAAACCAATAACAGTTTATCTGCCCTTCCCTGCAAAATGCAAGAGGACATTCAGCCACAAGATCAACTTCCACAAAAAATGGAAAGAAATTGTTGCCCACTTCAAAGAAAATAGAAAATACCTTCTCCTTTAAATAAAGAGGAAATAGATCAAATTATAAACATACAGACAACCTCTGAAACTTCATATAACCAAAACTTCTCTGATCTTTCTCCTATTAATCCTGCATATCATAAATCAGAAAATAGATTTGTAAATCAAGTTGAAGAAAAGCAATATGATAGTCCAATATACATGGTTGGTGACATTACTTATGTTAATGATTCTCCAATGTTTGATCAATATGTTGATGATTATGATTTCCAAACAGAAGTTAACTTTGCAGAAGACTCAGTTTTTGATTTTCGGAAGAAAGCTCAGTTTCATAAACTTGAGAAAAGTGAGCATCCATTACAGGTCATCTATGACACTGATGAGAAGAGCCTTGAGAGTTTAGAAGTAAGTGAAGAGTCTTGGACTCTTTGCTCTATTTCACTTCAGTCCATCAGAGATAACATTCACATAATTGGAAATCATCAGTTTTTCAGCTTTGATGATGAGGTTGAGGAGGATGATGAAATTCTCGAGCATGTTGTAAATGAGAAGCCTTTTCCTGAAATGGTTGAGGAAATCATTTTAGACATGGATTCTTCCTTTACTCCAGATTTGCAGCCACCAAGTTCCATTGAGTTACAAATTGCAGATGAAGAAATAGAGGTTGATAAACACATGGGAGTTGTCACACTATCCTTTCAAGATAATTTACTGTCAAAGTGTATCCCTACCCATCATCCTGATGACCTTCACACAGTTTTCAGCCCGCCCTATCAAAACACATCAGCTTGGCAAGAGAACTACACTACAATATATGATGAGTCTGATATTTCAAGTGATCATGAGCAAGGGGAAGAGTTGCTTTACCGAGAGAGTCCCAAATATAGTCAAGTGGAAGAAAGAGTAGTCCTGAATGAAGCCTATATCTCAAATCCTCTAGATCAGGTATTATTCCAAGATCCATTTGATGTTTTCCTTGAGAAGTCTGAAAGAGTAGTCTTGAATGAAGCCTATATCTCAAATCCTCTAGATCAGGTATCATTCCATGATCCATTGGTTGTCTTCCTTGAAAAGTCTGAAAGAGTAGTGGGTTCTATCATGAGCAAGTTGCTACCTAGGATGAGAAAAAACTTAAGCTCTACTATCCAGAAGCAAACCAAATGGGAGTGGCCTTTTCATTATTTCTTCATCATGAAAAAACTAAACCAGAATCCCCCATGTGATCATCTACTTGACTGGTTGCATTGGAAAACAAAGTTCACCAAACAAATGTCTATTGTGTATAGATTAGATTAGGATAGATAGACAACATGTGAAAAATAAGCTCAGCCATGTGAGCATCTTTTCAGTTTTAGATTTTTTTTTTTTTTTTTTGAATAAAAGTGAAAAAGAAAAAAATACAAAAAACAGTAAACAGTAGAAAAAGAAGGCAGTTTCTAAAAAGCAATGGTAAAGCCCCATGTTCCAAAAAATAGTCCTTCGGAAAGCGCACAAGTCTAAATGCCGCTACTAGTACTTCAATGTCTTGTTCAACTATCTAGCCTAATCATAGCTGAGCATGTTTAAATTTATTTGTTGATAAGTTAGTGAGTGAAAAAGATGGTCAACATTGTGTAAGATTGACTTATCACAGAGTATAGATTAGGGAGAGATTCTGGTTCCACATGCCTAAAATAGAACCAAAGAGAGAAGCGAGGGATGAAAAATACATTGTACATCTTAGTCCCGCTTTTCTAGTTTTCCTTTTGTTGCAAAATAATATTTGTGTGCAGCTTGTCTTTTATGCCGCAAATGCATGACAAATCAAACTGTCTAATCCTGATTTGATCATTTTAAATTTCATGTCTTAGATTAGAGAACAAAATCCTGTCAAACAGTTTAATCTTGACAGTTGATCTAGTTTAGATAGAGTAATGAAGGAGTTCATCGGTTTAATCTGAACTCCCGGCAGATATAAGTGTAGAGTTAGCTAGGTTCATTTTGCAAAAAAGAAAATATGCATTGTCAAAAGGCTGCTAGTTCAAATGCGCCAAGAAAGGAAGAAAAAATGTTAGGAAAGATAGTGGGGTAGGTAGAAATATCATCGATGCTAATCATGCTATATTTTTCAGAAGTAGCATCAAAGAAAAGTGAAAATTTGCGCCAATGGGTAAGGCACTGGTCTTCATAAGCCAAAGATCTGAAATTCTGGACACATCCTGAAAAGGAGCTGCCCTCCCCAAATGGAGCCACTGTTAGTCATCAGTATTTTTTACGTGTTAGTGATGACTAGTTCAACAGCTCAGTTTTCCAATAGCTGATCCTAAAATTTTTCAAGTTTGCCAGCTGGGAAAACACCCATAAATTTTTTTTTCTCTCCTTCCTTTTCAGTTCGCCCATGACAAGTTGAAATCCCATTATCAAATCCTACCTAACCTCAGCCATACTAAGTCTTCCTGTCAGCTCTAAAAGGACAATCCAAGTCTTTTCAAAAGCCCTCCCCTAAGTTAGGAAGTGGCGCTTTAAGGAATTTTACCCTCGGCAACCATAAAAAGGCCAAAAAACCTCCATCTGCTACAGACCAATCATAACAGACCTCCCACTCTGCTAATGAAGTTAGTCACAGCTCTAAGTCGTGCCACTTACACGCCCCTAAGTCTCAGCACTACATAGACCATAAATCTCAAGCTGATTTTAGGTGTTTTATACTGTTTATGGATTTTACAAGCACAGGAAACATGTCATCATCTCAGGAGAAAATTCTTGAATCCACATTTAGAAGAACAGATGCTTCTCAATGTAAACATGAGCCTGAGATACATCTGCAGGGTAAGGAGTTACTCATCAAACTCTTGCAGCTTCATTCAGCATGATAACACAGTAAAAGAAAGACAGCACTGTCAAACAGACTTGTAATTTGTCATGTCCAAGAACCTCCTTCATCTATAAGCAGAGGGATAAGGCGCCTCCTTCATCTACAAGCAGAGGGTGATGGAAATATTGACTTGAAGAAGTGAAAACTGACTGTAAGCACAGGTTTGTTTTTTACTAGATAGTGAAAAAGTAACTGAAGGTTTCTAAGGGAAAGTGATGATCAAGAACAGGGCTAAGATCAGAAAATGTTCAAGTCAAGAGAAAGCAGAGTTTTTAGGTCCTATATCTTAAGAAAGAGGATCATTTAAAGTTTCAGGTATCGTCATGGCACAACAAGAAGAGACTCCATTAATCAAAGCTATTGTAACAAAACATCTCTACAGGGGTGCTAGTATGAATGGCTTAAATCAGTGCTGAGCAGGAAGACACTTCAGTAAAAAGGACCTCTGTGTACTCTTATGTTTCTGTTGGGGTTGTGGTATATAGTCTATGGTTTCTAAGTATACATAGGAGGAAAATGGCTAATAAGAGCCTTGATATCTATGAGTCATTCTAACAGTCATTCCACATATCCTATACTTGTCTCCTCAACACAAAGATAAAAACAGGTTATGGTTTGAGTTTTAAAACTTTGGAACAGCTTGCAAGGCTAATCAGGCATGTCATTATTTCCACATGAAAGCAGCTCCATTTATAAACAGGTGCCTTTTTCGAATCTTCTTATCATAGCTGACACAGAAAACCTGGTTTGATCTCCTCAAGAGACATTACAATTGAAACTATTGTTCATAATATGCAAAAGGGATGCTTTGACATACTATCAGTTTTTGGAAAGCTTGAGACAAACATAGGTCTTCATTAGTTGAAGGTCAACAAACACCATATTGGTATGTTTTGAGCAGAGAAAGTGTGTTGGAAGCAGCGCCATCCTTCATCAAAAGACCATGGCAAAGCCTGAATGAATCCAAAGAAGTTGTTGGCACCTACAGTTGAAGAAGAAACTGATGAAACACCTGGAGGCAGAGAATTTCAAACCAAGTTAAAAAAGGTAGGCCACCTCCTTTCAAATGACAAAGACAAGTATGCCATTCAAGAATCAGAAAGTATAAAAGATATTGAGGCAACATTTCAATTTCTTCTGCAGCAAAGGGCCCTACAAGTAAGTTTACAAGTTCATCAAGTACAAGAGTACTTTGGCATAGTTTTTCAGGTTCTGGAAATCATCAAAGGCAAAATCCACATGCCACTGCTGCAAAAGGAGACATTTCTTCAAGTGAGAAACAGTCAAAGTTTCAAAAGACATATTTCTCCAAAAGGTTATGTCATTTCGAGAAGGGAAAATAGGCTTAGAAAGAGGTGACCATTGCCTTTGGGGTTTTGTTTGAAACAAAAGAAATTTAGTTTCATTTGCAAAAGAAATAAAGTTTCAAATATGGGTTTAAAAACCAACGTTTTTCAAAAACTTAAAAAAAAAAACCCTCTCAAAATTAAACATCAAAGGGACCGTTGGTTTTTCTTTACTTTAAAAAAGGGGGTCAAGGCTGTTTCCTTTCCATTTTGAAATCTCTCAACTCCAAGAAAAACCCCTTTGCTGCCCTCGAGATCAAACAAGGGAGATTTTGAGAAATTCGAAGAAGTTTTGACAGTTTAAAGCTGCGCGGCGCGCTTGGAAAAGCGCGCGGCATGCTCAGAGAGGATTTTGCACAGGCACATAACTGCTGTGCGGTGCGCCTGTACATGCGCGCGGCGCGCCTGTGCACTCGGGTCCTGTCGGCCCGACAGGTGACCCAACATCATTTTGTGCGCGACGCTCTTCCTTATAAGCGCGTCGCGTGTAAGTTTGGCCTTCAAACACGCCCTCAAATCGCATAAGAATCTGCTAAACCTTTTCAAAGAGCCTTGTCATCGATCTAGAGGTATTTCATATGCCTTTTAGCTCCTTTAAAAAATTGTTGTGACAGAGTGAAAGGTTAAAAGTCAAGGTTTAAAGCATAGGTGTAATATTTGTGTGAAGAAACAAGTTTTGATGTGGCTGGTGAAACATCAAACGCTTGTAAGTGTTATTTTAAAAGAACATCAAGTTGCCTTCACTGCTGTAGTGAAACAAGGTGGAATCTATCATGTTATGTGCATTATTAGAGCCAGTGAGGAATCTGCCATTATAATCTGAAGGTGTTTGTCAAATTTGTGCCAATGACAATGAAGTATTTTGGTTGAAGAATAGCCTTGATTGATTAACACTCTTATAAACCTTTGTTTAAATCCTCAGAAGCATGTCAAAGCTTTGCCACCTTATCCTATAGACAGTAAATTCTGACTGTGTGCATATATAATTTGGTTGACTGTGTTTATGGTGAAAGCTTTGTTGGTTGAGTTGCATACCAAGAAAAGGGCATGATTTTGAAATTGAGAAGTATACCTCAGTCAAAGACACAAAATATGTTGTTGACCTCCAAACTTCAAAGGGCAAGGTGACTGGGTATCTTCTTTTCACTGTATTTTTTCTTAAAAGGTTTGCTGGTTGGATTACCTATCAAAGGTTGGGAAGGCCTCATTTTAAGGACCAGAGGTTTTTGTATTGAGAGGGATATTGTGCACAAACATCCAAAAACATTATTTCCTTATCAAGACAGATTGACGTAGTTTAGCTCTCAGAAGCCAAATCAAAGACTTGGAAGCAAATGGTGTTTCGTATACGCAGATCAAGATGCCTTCAGTAAGACCACAGGAGCGTGATGACAAGGCGGTGTAAAAGATGAGCATAGGAAAGAGAAAAGCTATGAATAAAGAAGAATCCCCGTACCACAAGAAAGACAAGGATTTTGTTCAAAGACAGCAGCTTTGAAAAATGAAATAAAAACACCTTTAACCGATTTTGGGCCCAGCCTAACAACATGTTGCCAAAGACCTCGAGGTCATATACACCAATTTCAAGGGCACATTATGACATATTTTAAGCCACATTTTGAGTTTTGAGCGAAACCCCGTGTGAAACTTAGCTCTACTCTTGGGGATTCGACACAGGAGGAGGATGGTATCATTGGATGCCCTAATTTCATGAGCACACCCTAAGTTATTTTCAGACCATTTTGAGATCATTTTCCTCCTCAAAACGGCAAAAAATGCTCACTTTTTGCACACTCTGCCCGGTCTATAAGCAGATTGTAATTTTTCGGCTTTTTACACACAGGTGTAGATTTGGAGGACTTCCAGGCATCAGATCTGGAAAATTTAAGTTTCTCCGGAAATTATAAACTTATATATTTCCAACGAGCTATCATGAGCCTCGTTTCGACATCAGGAAGGCTGCCAAATGTTTCCGGAAAGTCAGGGGACCTTTTGCTGATGAAAATTTGAAGTATTTTTATAATTTTTGAACCTCAAAAATTTTCTTTTTCCAAATGTGCGTTTAGCTATTTTTGCACTTGGAAAATGATGCAAATTCAATTATTTTTCCTTTTTTAGCATTTTTTAGATATTTTGTGAGATATTTTTGTGCCTTGGGCTTTGCAAAGCCTCAAGGACAAAATTAGATATCACTGAACCAATGGTTAATGCCATTGCCTTCGTTGGTTTTCTCCTTCGCCCTATATATTCCAAGATTCATTGCACAAGATACGAACTTGAGAAGAGAAGCAATATATTGGTCATATGAGGCCAGTTATGAATACTCAGCGTGATTTTTGCAGAGACTCTCTGGATGTTCGGGATGAATGAAGCATGATTGTCGATGGATTCCATGACTTGGTAGAATGGTATAGTGTCTCTTGCTTTGTTGTTGTCTTCTAGTTTTCATTCATGATACATGTTTCTTGCTTGCTATAGATCAGTAGAGAACAAATTTGAGATATGCCCATGGAGGCACCTCAAATTTCCTGTTTTTCATAGCCTCTTTGTTTTCTTCTTCCTAAGTAACATTAAAGAATTCTTGACTGCTCTTTAAATATTTAGGATATTGTTGCTTGTTTCATTCATGGTCTTATACATGCTAAGAAGGACTTACGGTACGCCTTGCTTACCTATGGCTAGCTATAGTTCTATCCATGAAACTTCTCTTTGATTGATTAGATTATCATTTTGTTTGAACCAAGGAGGCATAGTTTCGATCTAGCCCTTTGCCTAAAACTATGCAAATCTTGTTGTTCAAAGTGCCCAATAACTTGAAGTACTGTGTTTAGGCGTTCCAACATATTGTTTTGAGTTGTTTGTCTTCCTTAAGTGTTTTCCCCAAATTTTGAAAGCCATTTCCCAAAGTTAGAGGGTCTTATACTTCTATGCATGGCTTGAATGTTTATTTCTATGTAATATTTAGCTTGTAGTTACATTTTGCATGATTAATGGTTTTCCATACCATGTTTATGTCTGCTATCAAACTAGTTATGCTTGAAATCCTTCGTCTTTCACAAACTTGATGTCCATTTACTCCATTTTTCCCAAATATCCTTTCTACCTTGAATCAAATCGGCCCTTCAACAGCCTTGTATCGTCATCTAAATAGCTTTCTTGACCTTTTGACCCCATAGCCCAGTTAATCTAACATCTTGTTGTCTATTTTTATCTTTGATCAGTTTCATCCCTCACAAACTTAAAAAACCAAAAAACTTACTTCATAACTAGCCTAAAATCAGAACACAATAAGAAAACAAACAGATATCCCTTACACATATAGAGAGAGCCCTCTCTGAGTCCAAGAAGGCTAGGTCCTTGGGCTCCAAAGCTTGGTTTGATGTTACACTGTCATTTGGCTTGCCAATCAGCCAAATCACGGGAACCTAACAACTCCATCATTATGAAATTTATCAAGTAGGTTTCCATCAAGTACAACACATAGACAATAATTACAACACCACCCCCCGATCACGACTAGAATCATAAGCCCCCCCTCTCCCCCACCCACTATTCAAATTTGACCATCAAATTATCTGCTGAAATGGGGCCGATGATCTCGTCATATAAAACTAATTGTGTTTACATTTGTGGATTGGATGATAGCATAATGTGGTAAGGACACAAGGATACATGTCATATATTCAAATTTATTACACTAGTCATTTGAGGAGAACATAGGGGATATAAAAATTCCATGCTTTTTACGGTTTCCATGTCATTTCTGGAGCTTCTTCTCGTATTTTTTCCGTAACTCCCACTTCAATACTTCCGAGATTCAAGTTCTGATATGGCCCCCATTATCATATATTTTTTCTTTCGATTATCATCTGTCCAACGATCCACATAAAATTATTGGTCTCCACCTTCCATGTCTTATTGGAGAGAGGATCTCATAATTTTTATAAAAAAACATCCCTTTGAATTTCTTTTGAGATTCGTCTTCCAATATGACATTGGAAGCCATGTCATATCACATCAACCTACCCTCCAATCCACGCATGACACTTATATATCCCATGTTCTTCCTTCTCCACTTGGGTATGTGTTTCATTCTCCACTTGGCTATCATTGGAAAGGACATCATTGAATTTAAATTTATCTCTTGTGATGTTAATTAAAGTTAATTTAATTTTCATGTTCCAACATTTTCTTGTTAAAAGTGTTTCCAAAAAAAGATTGACTTTTTTATTCTCATTGCACTTTATAAATTTCATTACATATATGGTTTCCTATAATATAACACTATATGTATGATTAATTTATATTGGAGCACATCTTCTAAAAGCTATGTTAAAAAACAAACAAGTGTAATATCCAACATTGTTGCTTAGTACCTACCTCTTATGAAAAATGTAATTGATAGAAAAAGTTATTTTTCCCACCAAATATGTGTATATGTTATGTCTAGCCCCATTTTTATAACAAGTATTGTTGTATAACTAACATGACCATGGTTCGGAATTTGATGATATGGAATTAGTTTCTTGTTTTTTCTCCTATTTTAAATCTGATGTCATGTAGTTCCATTTTTTGCCTTCATTGAAAATTCATGGGATGTTGTTAGAAGTTTATGTATATTTATTTATGTTATCTTTAGCCATTATGGTATTCATGTTTTTTGAGAGTTATGAATTTTGAATATATCATAGATTGATTAATATTGGTTTTTTTTTTCAAAAAAATGAATAGTAGCGTTTCTATTAATAAAAAATAGGAGAGGACCAAGATCCCTTACATATGTTTTCTGAGACAATAAACACATATTCAACGAAGTATACAAAAAATTACAACCTCTAGGACTAACTAACCATTCAAGAAGAATGTGCCGACAACTGTATATTCTATAGAAATAACCTAGTTGAAGAATACATTTACAAAAAAACATTAAAAAAAAAATAGTTGGCGTAGAGTGAGCTACAAAACAAAAATTTATCTCCAAGTAATGCAACATACATCACTAGGTTCCATGACCATTAACATCTAATCCTCTTGGGTGGTGAGACCTCTTATGGATAGTAGGAGTTGCAAGGAAAATGTTATCAGGAATAGTCCTGCTAGCAGAGGAGGAGGAAAATTCCAAAGCTACAACTTGAGAGCTAAGCTGATTAGTTTCTTCCCTCATTCAATTAAGGAAAAGTTAAATTTCAACATGGTGAACAAGTAGCTTTTCCTCTAGGAAAAATTGGAAGGAACATCTTTGATGCTCCACCATATCTTCTAACTTCTGGATAGTGGAAATAAAGGCCTGGGAGGAATCCAATATTTAATGAATGATGTCAGATGAAAAAATATTCTCGAAAGGAATGAAAATTTCCTCCATTATGTGGAGAGAAATATGAACTCCAAGGACTAGCACTGGGAAATTCACACCCGCTTGATTCATAGCTCGGGAAGAAACCAAAACCAAATAACTAAACACAGAAATAAACCAATACGAGAATGTACTGTTCAGATGCGATGATAAATAGGAGGAACCTAAACATCCACACGAGCCATCCCGTAACAAAAATACTCAAATATCCACATGACACTCACTTGAACAAAACGATGGTGGTATAACATCCTAACAAGGCAGAAGAAATGGCTTCATGCTCACTCAAACAACACTAATTGCTTCAGTCAAGAGGGAATTCATTAATTCAAGCTTACAAAAAATTAAATTTATGTCATCCCCTGTGACTAAAGGAGCTAGGAAAGGGAGCCATCTATTCTCCAAAAAGTTACACCTGGGGAAGATCATAATAAGTTGCATTAAAAAATGACATGTATAACTCTTCATAAGTTTAGAGGTAAAAACCTTTTATTTGAAATGTGTTTATTGTAATGTCCCGATTATCGATATTTCATGACTTTGGACCTTTATTATTTATGTTGATTTCATATTTTTTCATTTTCAATTTTTGGTTTAATTGTTAGTTTAAAGTGTTAAATAAATAGGGCGTCTTCCATCAATTTTCATAGAAAACAAAAAATGGATGGAAATCAACAAATATTTTTACCAAAAAACTAGTAGGAGGAATTTTTAAATCATGTTTTGTATGGTTTAAATGGGTTCAAGACCATCAAAAACCACTGGAGCACCCAAAATCTTGAAGCTTGACAATAGTGACCTGGATTTACAAAATATCTACTAGCTTGTTTCAAAATTGTGTCAAAATTTAAATGGATTTTTGGGAAAATTTGAAGCCTTGTTAGACTACAGAAATAAAAACCTGCCATGCATTTGGTTTTTTTGTTTTACGAGGATTCTAAATATGCAACAATTTTCCCATAAAACAATAGGAATTTCGACTAGATTTTGAGAAAATTTGGTAGGAATTTTTTAAAATATGGGTTATAGTTGTCAAGCTTTAGGATTTTGGGTGCCCCTTGGGTTCTTGATGGCATTGAATCCATTTATGCCCTAAAAATTTGATTTAAAAACTCCCATAGTTAGATTTTTGAAAAACAAATTCTTGAATTCTAGTGAGAAACTTGTCGCCCGGGAAAAATGGTCTCCCTGGTAGATGTTGGAGTAGGGTCTCCTGGGTTTAATTTTGGTAAAGTTTTTGTATATATATTTTTTGTGCATGTTGCATGGAAGAGTCAAAAGGACTTTTTGGTGGGTCAAAGTCCCTATTTTATGTAAATGGATTTTAAGGGAAAGTTGTGGGCCTCAAGCCATGGTTTGAGACCATAGTATCTGCGCGCTAAGTTGATATAAATATAGATAGATTGAGTCAAGTTAAGTTAATTGATCATGTTTATGTTGATAAATTTTTTGTAAGGATTTCATTCTAAGTCTGGGTTTTGGGTAGAAAGGCTCCTGTTGGCTGTGTGCAGAGACCTAGTCCTGGCTGTGTGTAGACTTCGCTGGTTGTGTGCGCGAAAGGGTAATTTGTAACGGAAGTATAAGTGTACTAAAATGATTGGATATATTAATGCAAATAATCTTTTGGATAAATTAAATATGTTATGCGGTTGATGTGTTATTTATCTGATTACTGTGAATCTGTTTTGTTTATTGCTTTAAGATTAGAATTATTTTTTTTATTGTGCTTTTACTTCTGTTTATGGCAAAATGCATCTGCACGAATAGATCACATATTTTATGCATGAATATTAGTCGAGGGTTAAGTACATTATTGATGAATAGATCTGCTTAAGTATATCCATTATGGTGCAGGAAGACATATATATTGCACACTCGAATTATCTATGAAGATCTATGATTCTATCATTTGTTTATGCGCACTTGCCTGAATATGCGACAAAGTTGATGTGATAGTTTATTGACCTGTTTATGCATGCAACTACTTGTTATATGTGATAAATTTTTTTATAAGTTTGTTTAGGGCCACCACATCAAATTCTTCCTTAGGGTGCAGAAACCTAGTTCCAGCACCCCCCATACTGCTTCGACTGAGACTTTGATATGCAGAAGCAGGTCACTGCATAAACGCCCAATATTTGGAGGTTTTCTTGGTTGCGCAATAAATTCAAACTTGGGTCAGGACCCCTGAAGCCAAAAAATGGTTCTATTGTCGGGATCAGGATCATTTTGAGGGAGAATTGATTTATTATCATCCTACACAGAACGAATTGCAAGATTGGTTGGATAGAACGATCCTTAAATTCATGATCCAAGAGAATCAAAGTTCTAAATTATCTTAGATCTAAGACATTTTTGATCCATAATTTAGATAAATTTCTTTCAGATTAATCACATCATTAGGATTAGTTCGACCTTTCAAACCATCGTATGTGGTTCATCCTCAAGACAAGGTTCTAAACGTTGACCTAATCCTAATGATGTGATTAATCCGAAAGAAATTTATCTATATTCTAAATTATATGCTGAAGATTGGATTCAAAAGTATATTTTCACAAAATTTCACGAGATATTCTTTGCTTCCTTTGTAACTGAGCTGCATGAGTGGTTGTCTAGATTGACTAAATTTAATACCTGTGCGAAGGACGACGCAGTCACTCAGTGGACTCCAGAATTGGTACCACAATTAGAAAAGACAAGCAATACGATTAACCGTGTGATATATCATTGCATCGATCGTGTTTTGGGAGGATTAGTGATTGATTTTTCCATTGATCATTTTGTGTCTTATTCTGAAGCTGAAAGATGTTTTTTCAAGGGTTCCATAGGTAATTTCTTGTGCTCTTTGAAGTTGTGGATTAAGATGATATTGTGTGAACAAGGTTCTCTGTGTGAGAATATTGTGTGAATGCCCCGAAGAGGCCCGACTATGCACAGTGGAATAATTTACCATACAGATCTGGAAGAAGGGTTTATTTACAGTCCTCTCAAGATTAGATATGATAGTGACAACGAAACAAAAACTAGTAGCTCTAGTGAATCTACACAATCTAAAGAAGAAGAAGCCTCACAAGATCAGAATAATCAGGGAGTGTTGACCATAGTTCAGATCCCGTCCACTCCACTTCCACACTCATCTCACAAATCATCCAATCCTTCTCCACCTCCACATCCACCAGGTACAGATATGGTCGCGTCTAAGAAGTTGCCTAATTTCAAAGGCATTGGAAATGAAGATACAAAACAATTTTGGTTTGTCACTAATGTTGTATGGAGAGCACAGTAGGTTAATAGAGACGATGTAAAGAAAGAACACTTAGATATTGCTTTCCAAGATCACGCTCTAGACTAATATATAAGATATGTAGCAGTGAACCCTAATGCGACTATGAATGACTTGAAGGATGCTCTAAAAGAACAATTCAAAAAGCCAAGGTCGTATGCACAATGTGTTACGAAGTTGAAAGAGATTCACCAAGAGGTGAATGAATCTATCTGGGATGCAGATCAGAGATTGAAGCACACTATCAGAGATGGTGGATTCACTATCGATGATACCCAACGCAAGGAATTTTTTATTTCTATGCTAGTCCCAGATCTGTGCCAACCCTTGTTTCAACAGATGTGGAGGCCGTAGAAATTGTGATGAAGCTAGAAGCTATGCTGGTGCCTTATATGATTGGAACTTAGTAGATTCAAAGTGAGTTAGAAGCAATGCATTTGGAGATTTAGAATCTGTGAAAATATAAGGTCAAGGAGGTGTGAGCAAAGGTATGGTTCATATGATGTAAATATGTGAGACATCATAAGGATCAATGCCCTGCGTTTAATGATTATCTACACATTGGAGGACCAAGTTTGTTGAAGAGCATGGTTGGACAGAGTGGAACACCTCTATTATGGTGCGTGATCTATCAGTATATGGGTTTTCATGTGACATATTTATGTCCAAGGATTGGAAAATACATGCATGAGCTGAAGCAACTATTTTATAGATTCTACCCATCACTGGGACATGATGAATACAACTATCAAGGTTCTGATTTGAAATTGACAAAGATGAGTTGTACAAAATGAAGGCTGAACCTACCTCACCAGAATCCTTTTCTGGGCACAATGGATTCCAGACTAGAGGAAGAGGAAGAGGAGGAGGATCAATTGGTCGAGGACACGGATAGGTCATCTGCTACAATTGTGGAGATTTTGGTCATTATGTGTGTGACTGTCCAAATCCTTCATGACAATCATGTAGGAAGTTCAATCATGTAACGAAATATTGTCTTGTTTTAATTGCTAAGATGCAGGACAAAAATATATAGACTCTGATGCAGAATATTGAGATGGTTAGGGAGAAGTTGCAGGAACAAGATCCTAGCGTGAATGTTATCACTAGGAGAGGTGCAACCACTGGTGAGGATAAAGGAAAGAAGCTAGATTTTGATCTTTGGATTTGAAAGGAACCTGAGCAAAAGGATGGATTTGATTTACAGGGAAAAAAATAAACTTTTATAGAAGCAAGGAAAGGGTTTGCAGAGGTAAGCGCACTGACATAAGGTAGACCTATGAATGAGGTAGGAGTAGATGAGGAAATAATGCCTTTCTTACAAGCTTGCATTAAAGTATTGCACAACAAGAAGGAAATGGAAAATCTTGAAGCATTGATAGATAATTGCACAGAAAAATAATAACCTAAAATGGAACAAAAAGTTGTCAAAAATATCTATAAGAAAAATAACAAAAAAAGAATTGTACAGGAGATGCACTTGACTACTCAAATTGGTGCCTATGAGATCGATCAAGTAATTATGGATCTAGGATCAGATGCAAATGTCTTACTTAAGAAATATTGGCAGCACATGGGAGAGCCTAATTTGGAGTGGTCTACTATTTAGTTGCGCATGGCGAATCAACAGAAAGTAATTCCATTAGGAAGACTGTCACAGGTGGTCTAAGATACTGAAGGAGTTAAGGTGCTTGAAAATTTCGAAGTCATACAAATTGTGGATGATACTGATCCTTAACCCACGTCGTTGGGTTTAGACTAGGATATTTATTTGGATGGAATCATCAAACTTAAGAGGAGAAGTATGGTATTTGAAAAAAATGGAACCAGAGTTGTAGTGCCCTTAGATCCCATAGAAGGTGCAAGATATACAAAACCAGTGCATGCAAATGATGGTGTTGACCATATCTATAAGCTGACTATGTGAGATGATGATTAGATTAATCCAACAACTTATGGAAGGCTTAATAGGGAAAAAGAAAGTTCTTTCTTCTCATATTTAGATGAAGAGTTGGAGAACTATTAGAACCAATTACGTGAAGTATCTCCGCTACACTGCAATCAAGTGACCAGATCTCTTTGTTGCATATCGTTCAAGGTATGATAATTACCATATTATGATCGATTAACTAATGTGAACATGTTTTTAGGAGAACTTGAAATAACTGTTCCAGAAGGAGAGAGATTACATGCATTGGATATAGCATTGCGCGCTACCTGAGCGCAATGGTGGGAGACTCACAAAGGAAACACGGGCAACTGGGAAGAATGCGCGTGAATGATGAGATTTCGCTTTGAATGTCCAACCACTAGAATGGAATAAGTTTATTCTAGAAAGGGTGATATTCTCAGACATCTAGAAAAATGGCTGAAGTATGGGGTGCAGAGCTGAGACCAACATGGGTCCACATGATCATTCACAAGTTGGGGAAGGTGCCTATTGATTGGTACCTCGAGATGAAGCTGCACCAAGGAACCAATGATTGGTCTGCGCTGGATGAAAGTTTCATTTTCACATTCATATTTGAGAGTGGATTTGATTGTTTGGGAAAATCACTACAAGGTATCCAAGAGGTCATATTTGATAATTCCAAGCCAATGATAGAGCGTGGTTCGCCAGCATGGGATGCGCAGATGAGGGATAATTATCAATTGCAGAAATCTGATAGTAGAAGAAACTAAAGAAGACCCACGAAATATAAAAATTTCTGAATCTGAGGGACAACGCACAGTTTTTGGGCCTTCAATTAAGTCGTTGGATGTCACAAATTCTATGAAGATTTGACAGGTAAAAATTGGATCTAAAGAGAAATCGAAATTGGCAAAGATTGGAAATTATTGGGATGATGACATAATGGGAAAGGTTACTAAGTTGCTGACTGAGTATCAAGGCTTGTTCCCTACGAAGTTCTCTGAGCTGAAAGGAGTAATTGGAGAGCCTGGATTCATGAAGTTCACTTTGAAACTTTATGCGTGGCCGGTGAAGCAGCGACCTTATAGATTGAATCCCAAATATAAACAGAAAGTGAGGGAAGAGTTGGATAAAATGGTGGTTTTAGGAATTATATAAGCAGTGTAGGAATTTGATTGGATGAGTCCTATGGTTGTACAGGATAAGAAGATAAAAGGAGAAATAATGATTTGCATGGATCAGCGCAAACTGAATGATGTCTGTGTGCATGATTCGTTCCCAAATCCATTTTCTGATGAGATCCTCGACAATGTAGGAGGACAGGAGGCTTATTCTTTTATAGATGGGTTCTCGGGATATCCTCAGATCAGAAATTCACCAGAGGATAGAAGTAAGACAACATTTGAAAAATAATGGCGAACTTTTCAGTATATATTTTTGCCATTTGGGTTGAAGAATGTGCATGTTATCTTCTCATGCGTAGTAGTAACTGCATTCAAGGAGTATATCCTCAAATTCCTAAAAGTATACTTTGATGATTGGTCTGCCTTTGGGTTGTTGAAAAAGCATGTATAAATTCTGCGCCTAATGATGGATGCCTGTAAGAAGTATCAGATCTCACTTAATTTGAAGAATTGCATATTTTGTGTGCTATTTGGGATACTATTGGGTCATATTGTCTGCGAGCAAGGATTGATGGTAGATCTTATGAAGATTGTAGTGATTGTTAATTTGGAAGTTCCTGTGAATGTTAAACAACTGTGCTCAATATTGGGGCATACTGGATATTATCATAAATTCATTCAGGATTATGAGCTGATCAATACACCCATGGAGAAATTTCTCAAGAAGGATGTGACATTCTATTGGGATGAGGAATGTTAGAAGATCTTTGAACCACTGAAGGATAATATGGTCACTGCGCCCGTATTGATCTTTCCTGATTGGTCAAAGGTGTTTCATGTGCATGTTGATTCCTCCTACATTACGCTTGGAGATCTCTTACCGCAACCAAGAGACAGAGAGATTGATCACCCTATTTCCTATTCCTATGCAAGTAGGAATCTCTCAAGTGCAGAGCCTAATTATTCAACCATAGAGAGAGAAGGATTGGTGATGGTTTTTGCACTGTATAAATTCTGCCACTAACTATTAGGAGGACACTTCAAGATGTTTACTGACCACTCTTCTTTGAAGTACCTAGTCAATAAGCCTGTGTTGGGGAGGAAGAACTGCAGGTGGTTGTTTTTGTTTCAAGAGTATGATTTTTAAGTTATTGTGAAGTTGGGGAGACTGAATGCTGGGCCAGACCATTTGTCATGCATTGAGAAAAGAGAAGAGCCAACTAGTTTGGAGGATGGTTTACTCGATGTGTAGTTATTTGCGATAAAGGTAGTTGATGATAATTTCCATGATATCATTCATTTCTTGACTACTAGACATGTGCTTGAGGAGTATACATTGTAGCAGAAGAAAGAGCTTGTGGCACACAGAACTGACTTTACTATCATTGTTGGTCAGATGTATAAGATGGGTGCAGATAAAGTCCTGCGAAGATATGTCTTGGAATTTTAGAGACGAGAAATCTTAGTTGAAGCTCATGGAGGGGTTGTTGGAGGTCACTATGTAGGAAAGGAAACCTCATAGAACATCTTGCGAGCTGGTTTATGGTGGCCCACATTGCACAATGATGCATATGCGCACTGCTGCACATGCAATGTATGCCATAGGACAGGAAATCCATCACGTAGAGATGAGATTACCTTGCATCTGCAGATGGAGTTTCAAGCTTTTGATAAATGGATCCTATATTCTGTTGGACCTATCGACCCTCTAGGAAAGAAGACAGGTGCAGGTTTCATAATCACTATGACAGAATATGTAACCCGCTGGGCCAAAGCTAAGTCGATGAATTACTGTAGTACAGACATAGTTGCGCACTTCATTTTTTAGAAAACTCGGTTTGGATGCCCTAATATTTTGATGAGTGATCGAGGTACAGACTTTTTGAATGAAACCATTGAAACTCTGACATGAGAATTTCATATTCATCATCAGAAGAGTACTCCATATCACTCATAGGTGAATGGTGCAGTGGAAGCTTTCAATAAGATATTGGAGATTATGCTCACTAAGATTTTAAATACTAACCGGAATGATTGGGATGTGTGCATACCTTTGGTTCTTTGGGCATATAGAACTACATGCAAGAAGCTGACAGGAAAGACATCGTTTAGGATGGTATATGGGCAGGAAGCTCTGATGCTAATGGAGTACATTGTTCCAAGTATTCACATTGCAACATTCAAAAATATGGTAGAATATGAAATTATGGAGGAACGGTTGTCGCAGCTGGTCCAGCTTGAAGAGGATTGCTTTATTGCAAATTTTCATTAGAAAGTGTAGAAGGCACACGAAAAGGCATGGCATGATAGGCATATCAGACAAAAGGTCTTTAAGGAAGAAGATTTGATCTTGTTGTATGACAGCAAGTTTGCGCACCACCAAGGGAGGTTAAAGATGCATTGGCTATGACCATATATTGTTAAGAAGATCACTCACATAGGCGTGGTGCACCTAGCCACATTGATCTGAGAGTATCTTCCCTAGTATGTCAACAAAAGTCGATTGAAGCCATACAGGGATGAGCCTCTGCCTGCGTACACCAAATGACTATATGGCAAAAGTATTGGATCTACGCAGAAGGGACGGTGGATGCGCAGACAGGTGCGATGCATGCGCGGAGGTTGACTGGGTCATAGAAGTGCTTGGACAAGACAATATTATTACTGTTTGGAGGAGCATCTAAATTGTATTTTAAGAGGAGATTATTCCATATTTGGAGCCATTTTTCCATTTATGAAGATACATTATTGCACAAGGGAATGTTTGAGATGCGTCTAAGCTATAAATATAACCAAAGGAGTCACATTAGTTCAATTTTCCTTCTATGTGAATTTTGTGCATTAAGCTCTCTGCTTTCTAGCCTCTCCTTGCATTTATGTCTGGTCTAAATCTAATGTTTGAGGAAGAGTTGCATCGTAGAGGTCTACGTCACATAAACTCATCAAGTATGACATCCACCTGCCCAGGAGAGGATCCCACCACGTAGGCCGCTGAGATCCTTGCACCAGATAAGAAAAAGAAGGGATAGACCTCAGGGTCCCGAAAGTCCCCAAGAGTGAAGACCCCAAAGCTATGCTCCACTACGGATGAGTGCCATAAAAATCCCATGGAAGAGTTATCAGAGATGAGTATGGAATAGGAGGACATGGTTGAAATTCCCCCCATCTTGCAGTTTCTGACATATGTCGCACTGCGTAAAGCATCAGTAAAGGTCCCGAAGGACCTAGAAAAAGTGCGTGCATACATCAACATGTCCTTGATCCCTGAAAATGTACCAATGGAAGGTGATATGTTCGCCAAAGTTCCGCTGTTGAAAATGGAGGATGGGGACCTCGAAGATGTAGATAAATTTCTAGAGATTGCACCCAAAAAGTGCTTGGACCAAGTTTATTATGAATGCGAAATTGTGTGCGTTGAGCCAAAATGCCAGGTGTTGGGCCTGCACAAAGCCGGGATATTGAATTTATTGTGGATTCCGCTGGTCAGGTGCATCCCAATCAAAAACATTTGTGTGCATCAGTTGCTCGCACTTGTCCACAATTAGTTTTTGTGGTTGGGAGAGCACATCCCCATCGATGTCGCACTGATCCATTGGATCATCAGCTTTCCTGATTAAGGAACAAACATTGTGGCTAATTTTGGAGGAAAAGGCCAAGAGAAAAAAGTCATAGAGAATATCAAGAATGACTATAAGGTCACGCACCAAAATTGAGGGTTTTTGGTGAGCAATATTAATGACGCGGTTTCAACTTGGAACCCTCATCTTAGCATGTAAAATTATGAGTAAGTGTAGACCAAAGGAAGTCCCTGGAAAAGTCATTGGGCTCACTAGGAAATGGAAGAAGGGTGTATAATACAACTAAGCACAATACCTCTACTGAGAGTTTTTGGAGAATGTGTGCGAGGCACAAGATGATAGGAAACACTTATATTACACCTGGTTACTACTTTTGATAGTGCTCATCAGCTAGAAGACGTCGGAAGAGACACAATTCCCTAACATTGAGCCTGAGATGCTTGAAGTTGCATGGTATTCCACGCTCTGGAATTCATTAATCTCAACGTGCATCATAGAGAATAAAATATTTTGGGTCCTTTTTTATGCTCCGATATTTCAAGTCATTTAATCCAAGTTGTGGTTGTCTCCAACCTTGTATGAGAAATATAAGCTCATCATAGATTTTAAAGCGGCGTTCCACAACATCCATGTCCGCGTCAAGGGTGTCATGGAGGACATATGGTACGAGTTTCCATATCTGGTTACCGAAGAAAATTTAGTGTGCGTCACAGCAGAGTGGCCGCCAGCTTCGTTGGAGCCATGCACCACAGAGGGTGCATCTACATCCATTCCAAAGACGCCTACCAAGCCTTGAACAGGTACACAGATGAGAGACAAAAGCACTAAAGCAAAGGCCACACCGACCACAATCGGCAACGCCATCGACCTAGAGAAAGGAATTATGCTTGAAAATAATGGTGTTGAACCTAAGGAGACCGAGGCTCAGACTGCTGATAAATTTGAAGTGCATACCACAAAAGGGAAAAAGTGTGACTTTCGGGCCGTAGGAGGTTTGAGAAAGAAGAGGAAAGGGTCGAAAGTTGCCCAGGAAAAATATATTACATTGACTGAGGATGACCTTAATGAAATTACAAACACGGTTACGTCTGTGACAAAAGATATGTGGACTGACCTAGAGGTGCAGTATAAGGCTGTGCTCGACGGCGTACAGATTGGCATTCAGGAGTTAAAGGTTCAAGTGAGCGTGATACAAGAGAGTGTAGCCCAGGCGAGCCAGATTCAAGTGAGTGTGCCTGCTACTAGCGTGCAACCACTCACTATAGTTCTACCATTGACTAGGGAGAGTCACCTAATCTCGATCCCCAATCTTTATATCCGTGGAGAATCTTCGATTCTGCACATGCAACTCAGAGCCTGCGGTGAAATAAATGTTGATTTGGCTGTGATGATCACAGGTAATATTCACAATTTCACACGGTCCACAACATGATTTTGGGTGAGCTGTAGTTTCGCAAAGCCCACACTTACCTCACTACCACGGATTCGCAACAGTAAGTAGTTGAGCTATAGCAGAAACAATAGTCCATAGAAGAAGTGTGTCGTGCAGTAGATGCTCGACGCTATGCCCTAGAAGCCAAAATTGATCAGGTATGCAGCGATGTGCCAACGGTCCTTGCCTCAGCTGCTCCAGTAGAAAAATTGGAAGGGTTGGCCACTACGCTGAAGGCATCACACGAGGACATTCAGACTATTAGAGCAGAGTTTGAGAAATTTTTTTTATATCTGCAGATGAAGCTGCAGCTGGAGACCCTTTCGAAGGTAACATCTCAGCATGCCACAAAGGTAAAGGAAGAAACCGATAGCTTCGCTGCCATAGTTATAGAGTGTAGCCAATTATTAGATGAGACCATGGGTGTCTGGACTTTAGTTCAGAATGACCCGATGGTGCAGCAGTTGTGAAACTATTTGCACATCAAGGAGAAGCAGTTCACAGACATAAGGATGGTAGCGCCCACCTTGGTGATCGTACAGTGCCTTTCCCAACTACATGAGGGCCAGGTTATTCAGACATAGATAGAGGACCTGCATCGCCATGAGCACTTACTAGAAGAAAGGATGTAACCGTGGGTTGAGGAAGCCCTACAATTGTCTCAGAAATTGGATGGAGCCTTGAAGAGCCCTCAGCAGACCCAACGCACATTGATCTCATGGTTGAAGGACAAACAATTGAGAATATGGTGAATGAAGCGCAGAGAGTTGTTGCACAGAGTTTTGAGGTGGTCTTGCCACTGAACGCCTCTGTCATCACACTCAAAGAAAATATTACGGATCCCACCTCATATTGACTCGGGACGAGTCACGATTTTTTGTTAGGGGCCTATTGGAGCGGGGTCTCCTGGGGTTAATTTTGGTAAAGCTTTTGTATATACTTTTGTTGTGCATGTTGCACGGAAGAGTCAAAGGGGCTTTGGGTGGGTCAAAGTCCCTATTTTATGTAAATGGTATTTAAGGGAAATTTTTGGATCTAAAACCATGATTTTAGACCATAATATCTGTGTGCTAAGTCGATATAAATATAGATAGATCGAGGAAAGTTAATTCAATATATCATGCTTATGTTGATGAATGTTTGTAAGGATTGCAATGTAAGTCTGGGTTTTGGGTAGAAAGGCTTCTGTTGGCTGTGTGATTGGAGACCTAGTTCGAGCTGTGCACACGGAAGGGTAATTTGTAGGAGAAGTCTGAATGTACTGAACTGATTGGATCTATTAGTGAAAATATTTTTTTGGCGAAATCAAATGTGTTATGTGATTGATGCGCTATCTATCTGATTACTGTGAAAATGTTCTATTTATTTCTTTAATATTTGAATTAGTTTTGTGATTGCACTTTTACTTTTGTTTATGATCAAATGCATCTACATGAATAGAGCACATATTTTAAGCATGAATATTGGTCGAGGTTTGAGTACATTATTGATGCATATATCTGCTTAAGTGTATTTGTTACGGTGCGCGAAGACATATATATTTCATGCTAGAATTATACACGAAGATCTATGATTCTATCATATATTTATGTGTAGTTGCCTAAATCTACGATGAAGATGATATGACATTTTAATGACCTGTTTTGTAATATCCCCAAATAGGGACTACTCAACCATGCATGCATTAAAAACACATTTTCAGAAATATATGGTATAAATAACAAAATAAACTCTTGGATCCTTTATATCATTTAATATACAACCTAAATCCAAGAATAGAGCTCAAACAAATCAAACTAGGTGGGTTAAACATACCTCCCACACCTAGGATTGCTAAAAAAGGTTAAAACCCCAAACACTACAACACAGGAATTTTTGCATAAAAGAGACTGCGCAGTCTAATCATGGTCTGTACACATAAATGGAAGAGACAAATATATATGATATTTTGTTAAAATATATGCTTAGAAAAATGAGATCTAGTATCCTTTATACAAAATCTAGAGAACCCAGGAAGGGTTTCTAGGAAATTCACCCTGAATACAAATGGTGACCTTCAGCAATATGAATGAATAATCACTGCAAGCTGAAGAAAATGAGTGTATGAGGTTGTATAATATATATCTGATGCATATATTATCAAATGTCTTCCCCCATGGAAGAATCAACCCTCCAATCATAGGAAAACTCCTCGAAAGAGCCACAGAAGACACTACTAAAACTGCCCTCCAGAAATAACGCAATTCCATAATGGAATAATTTTGTAGGTGATTTAAATGTGTTGGCCTGCTGAAAAATATCTTATATCACCCCAAGAACCCTCCAAACTGATCCTCCAATAGAAGGAAACCTCCCTCCTATGCAAAACCTACTCAGAAAGTGGGTTTCTCAACCCTCCACTGCAACACCTTGCAACTCAACACAACCTCCTGCAGAAACTGCATTGAAACTGAAGAATGAAGCTTGGCACAAATACCAGGAGTGTGGAATAATAGATCAGGTCTCTCCCAAGAGCTACTCAAAGGGAAGAGAAGGAATTCCTAAACAGGAATACCTTAGTGCTAAAAAACACCGACAATATTAGCTAAACAACTAAAGAGAGCAAAAGTCTAAGCAGACATAAAAATATAATTCATAAGCTAACCTAAAATGGCTGCCATCCTCTTCCTTATGAACTAAGTGAGCCTTCTCACCTTGGATCCCACTCAATAGGGTTTCCAAATTCACACAAACAATCTCCCTCCAAAACTGCGTTGTACCTTCATTAGAGCCTCTCCTCTAAACTGCACTGTTTGATTTGGTCAAGGTTGAACTCTTCAACCTGCTTCAGCCCTTTTCACACCTAAGGGTCTTCAATCCAACTCACATATAGCTATCTTGGTTGAAACTCATTCACATTGAGCTATTTTATTTGTTGATCCACTCCTCCTACATTTAAGCTGTTGAATTGGTCAAACTTGACTTTGTCCACATGTAAAATGTCCCTGTTCACACATGAGAGTGTAAAATCCAGCTGGCATTATGATCCCCTTTCACAATATGAGGGGATTTATCCTTATTTATGAAATATATGGGCCTCCTTACCCATTTATTCCTATCCTAAGTGACATTATCAAAATTTAATATTCCAATTTGCTGCATGCAAATTTTGGAATATTACAGTCCTCCCCTCCCAAATGTTGCTTGTCCTAAAGAAAATGCAAGGATAGAAATGAAGAGCATCCTCTTCTCCCCCTGTAGCACCCTCATAATATAAAATCATCCAAGGATCAATGTGTTGTCTTATCAATATATCTCCAAGTTTCCCCTCCCACGTAAGCAAGCTAGCTTTTGGTGAACATCCCAAATAGCTAGCATCATGTGAAATTAAAGTATCAATGGAGGAAACAATGGGCTATCTAAAGGCCTTATTGAGGCATGAGTTCTGATATACATTGGGATCTACCATCCCCATATGAATCTCCCATCCCCAAGCTATCAACCATACAAAATGAGGCACCCTCCAAAATGGTAACTCATGCAAATCAACCTCCACCTTGAGCTCCGACAATGTAGGTGGGCTGAAAATTTGAACATGGTAGACAAAATAGGCTACCCCACGTTGTCCTCCTCTCCACTTATGATAAGTGTAGAGTGTTTACTAATCCTGGGCTGTAATAATGTTTCCCTTAAGACGCAAGATGAAGACTAGATCTTCAAAGATATCTTCTCCAATGTTGTGAATCAAGCTGGCCCAAACCATCTCATTTATGATGAATAGGACATGATCATCATATGGCATCCAATTGAGAATATTATTGAAGGTTCCATATATTTCTGGAAGGTGCCAATAGTCTCCCAAGTGGTTACAACGCATTTTTTCTAACTGTTGCTTCAGAAAATGAAAAGGCAAGATGTTTCTTGAAAAATAGCTACTTGTATATGTCAACACCTCTACTAGTGAATAGTAAATGGCTTGGTGAACCAACTTAGCATACATAAAAGAATAATGAAACATTTTCCTAAGGCTACATAAGAGATGGTTGTCTCCATCACAATAGTTGGCCAAAAGATGACCATGGAGCCCAAAGATAAGCTTGCCCTCTTATGGAGCAATGCACTGAATAGGAATGATAAGAACACACAGATGTTGTGTTAGATAATCCATGTATGCAAAAGTAAAATTCTTACCATGTGCTGGAAGTAAGATGATATATGGAACCATGAATAAGTTCTCCATAGTGGTAGGACATACTCCTATGAAGAGGAATGTACCATGTGCTGCATGAAGGTCCTCCTTATGCTTGGAAACCCAAGTTAAGAAGATCACACCTTGGTAATAGATGTCTCCATCCACTACTCCATCACTCTTATCTACTACTTTTCCACCAAGTGCATCATATGTGAAGTGATCCTGGGAACACTCCATCAATAAATCCCAGCTCCCAAGTGACATTGTTGTTGGCCTATGAACATAAGCTCCTACCATCCCATAACTCCATTCTTTGACATGCCCATTGTCAAAGACATCTCCCACAATTCTACAATATATAGGAAGCTCCTTCCAAAGTGGAAGCACCTCTTGATCATCTAAGGCTAAGGAGTAGCCCTCTTGTACCATGTTAGTGCCATCTCCTACTACTTCAACATTATGCAAAGTGTGAGGGAAAATTTTCCCTTGCTCTCCCAAAGTCCTCCAAAGAAAAAAATGTTTTTGTTGCCACCTCATATCTCCATCATACAAATCATGAGGTGAAGACATAATGATCATATAATCATAATGCATCCACACTCATTGTTTCCCAATGATGCAAGTATCCTTCCAAACTCCTTCCTCCCTCATACCCTTTGAAATAGGATATGTCTCAAGATGACAAAACTCTTTTAAGAGTAGCCAACGCAGCCATGCCTCCTGCTGCCCAGTGTCATAAATTTGCAAGTAGCCTACCAGCTTCTTGCTCTCCATCCACACCCATTCAACCAATTTTGGGTGCCTCCCATCATGTTTAATCTTGGTACCCTTCCCGTGAAGGCTACCATCCTCCCAAATCAGATTTCTGTCTTTGCATTTCATAGGATATTGAAATTCAATCTCCTCAATGACCAGGTTGATTCCATAAGGATCCAAATAGGTGGTAGGAAAAAACCTCCCATCATGATGTGTAGGGCTCATCAAGAAGTATCCAACACAAACATGGGAGAGATTATCCATCCTAAGATGTCCTCCATCATCTATCTATTCCCCTTTGGTTATGTATATGGGAAGGTCATTGGAATATTTCAACAATGGTTGGGTCCCCAACTCATCATTGCTGCCAAATGACAACGTTGTTAATCTTTCCAATGATGTGTTTGCTATCTCATGCTCCAACTCAAGGATGAACATATGGTTTTGTGTAAGTTTGTTTGGAACAATATTCATCCCCTCCTCCAAGTTTTCAAACCCCAACCTCAAGTGTGGTATACAACTCATCAATAGTATATGAGGATTGTTTAGTCAATTTAGCATCTTAAATTTCTAACATAAATTATTGACCAGCGCTAGTAAACTGATGAAGTGTGGTGTACTATATGTGCTTCATAAACCTACTTCTTACTTCATTATTTTAATGTTTTTCTGTTGTTTTGGGGGTTTTATGTTTTGATTCTTAGTGTTCTAATCTAAACTAGAAATATGAGATTAAATCTAATTAATAGGAAGGAAAATGAAATGTTGTCAAATGAATTGAAGTAGAGTTTTATTTGCAAGTTCTGTTCATAACTAGGAAATGATGAAAACAGAGAGTTCTAATCCATGTATATTACAACTTTTAAATGAACATTCATGAAATGACAAGTAACTAAAAACACTACAACTTAATCTAATTCATTTATTTAGAGATTTGTTGAAAGAGCTTATGAAAAAGATTAATTCTAATGCAATGAGGATCTCCTAAAACATAAAAGGAAATGTTGAAACAAACAGTAACTTAGAACATTACAGTGAAATCTCATTCATTTGATAGAAGTTTATTAGAAGAGCTTGAGAAAAAGATTACTATAATGTAATAAGGATCTCCTATGAAATGCTGAAACAACTTATAACATTACAACTAAATCTCATTCATGAGTTAGAGGTTTATTGGAAGAGATTTTGAAAGAGATTAATCATAATGTGATAAGGATCTTCTATGAAGCAAAAAAATCAATAACTCACAATATTACAACTTAGTCTCATTCGTGAATTAGAGGTTTATTGGAAAAGCTTTTGAAAGAGACTAACTGCAGTATAATGAGGATTTTATTTTTAACTAAATAACAGAAAATGAAATGCTAATAACTCATAATATCACAATTGAATCCCATTCATTTAATAGAGATGTATTGGAAGAGCTTGAGAAAGAGACTAACTGTAATATCATGAGGATCCTTTATCTAAGAAAATGACATGAAACATAATGCTAAAAGCTATAATTTCAGAAAGCGATCTAAGTAAGGAAATATGAAAAAACATAATTGAAAATGAGTTATCTAGAAAACATGCAAAACCTCCTCGAATAGTAGGGTCCCTCTGCTACCAATTTGGTGAAATTCTTCAGCTCCATGAAAATGTGATCAAAACAGCATCAAAAAACTAAGCTTCTTTATTGATAAACTCACAAATCTACATCACATTCCATCTTAAGCTTTGTTAAAATACACTCTATAATCCTTTCTCTTCTTCTCCTATTTTTCTACACCCATGATAGGAGAAAGCTTCCCCTATTTATACAAAAATATGAGAAGTTATCTCATTAATGAGAGTCCATGAATCTCTGCCTCTATCTCTAGAGTTACAATCAAAATAGGAAATGATAAGACACATGTCTTTTTAGAGTTTCAATAAAAATAAGAAATGAGACAAATATCTTCTTAGAGTTTCAATACAAAAGGAAATGAGACACATATCCTCATGATCCCGTGATCTTCTCCACTCAAATTCGAATTTGGTTTTGGGAGGCCACATAAAGGTCTTTTAGAAGCTTCCTTTTGACCTACACATGTCACAAAACTCATAACACATATATAGATATATGAAACTATGTTAATTTTCTAATTTCTAATCATAAATTCACTTTAAATACATAAAATAAATAACTTTGGAAGACAAGGATCCTAACCCATATATTTATGAAAATGGTTACTTGATGTAGGGTTTTAGGTCAGACGGCTATAAAATAAGAGCTGAATGGTTATGACATAATGGAAATATGTATGAATATGAAAAACACTTTTGAGACTCAACATACCCCCCAACTGAAGTTGTTGCATGTCCTCATGCAACTATTGCAATGATTCATTTGTCCATGAGTTGATCTTTTATGAGTTTTGACTCATATAGATTCGTTCCAAACTTTGCTTTATAATATTTTCTTTTGGAAAAGTATAATACATTTGATTGCAACATTTTTTTTATATGGTTGGTTCTTGTGTGACAACCGATTTTTATGAGCAATGGTTCTTGTGTAACAATGCTTTATTTTCTTTGTTGCATCAAAGTTCATGAAAACATTTAGAATCAAATACTCCATCAATGAATTGATCATTTGCAAGGCATATAATCTTTTGGATCATGTTGCAACAATAGTGGGTTGGAAAGTATATGTGGGTGGAAATGAAATGAAAATGTGTGATAGTGTATGACATGTGGATATGAAATGATGTCCCTTCCCCCCCAACTAAAGATATGACAATGTGAAAAAGGGAGTGAGGAATTTTTCCAAAGTTACAATTTTAGCATTCTAAAGAATTACGTGACTAAAAATTAGAAAACCACATACCTTCACTTACCTTAAATGTGGATGAGTTGTGTATACTGAAGAGTGTGATTGTTGATATTGTTGGATCATGAACAATGTAAAAAAATTAATTTGATCTACTTCTTTGTTATCTTTGTTCTCTTTGTGCTGATGGCAAGATTGGGATCTTTATTGCTACTGATACAAATTGATTCATACTGCAAACTGCTGAAATGATGTAGTCTTCAATCGTTACAAAATATGATGGTACAATTCTAGTCATGCAAATAAATGTGTTGATGTCGAGCATGAAGAGAAGTCACTGGATTACCGACCATTGATGAATGTCGTTAAACAATTCGAGGCAAAATCACCATTAATGTTAATGAGTGCCAAGGTACCTAAGTACATCTTGCAAAGTGCGAATAAATGGGCTGATGTCGAGCAACTTGCAAAATATGACGATCAAGGGACATTGATGTATTCCCATGATTGTCATTGAGAGAACTTATTAATGCATACAAGCCTCAAGGTACTATTAAGGACTCTAGTCTTGGACCTAGATAATGTGCTGATGTCGATAGGCCAAGACTTGTTAGAAGGGAGGCCTTAAGGAATCCTCCATCATCTAACGCAAGCATGAAAGAATAAGTTTTGAAGGACTATGGATGAAAATTTTTGCAGTGGATAAAGGTTTATTTGACAGAATGAAAATGGAAATGAAATGAATCAGCTTTGTAGAGGAGCTGAATGGTTTTATTACTAGTGAAAGTAGGGCAGGAAAATATAATGACTGGGAAAAAAAGGAGCAGTGAGGGAAAATGAGACGAGGATTTTATTGAATGACTAAATAGAAATGCAATAGCGAAGGTAAAGGGAAATGAGGTGAGTGTTTTATTGACTGAGGAAGCATGGAGGCAATGGAGATACTGGAATCTGAAAGGCTTGCAAGTGTTGGATCTGATTTGAATTAGCATTGGCTCATGCATTGATGTTTATTTCTTTGTTGCTGATCATCTTTTTGTAAAAGAAATGTAGTCTCTGAGAGAGACACTATTCACTTGTTGTCATCTGTATTTCCTCTTGAAACCTGCAAAATAAAACAAGTACTTCTTCTGCAATGGAATGTAAGATTATCAAAAGAAAGAGGTGATCAATCACTTTGGTTATGACATTTACACAAAAAACTAAGAATTGGTACTAATAAAACAAGTTCATGAAGGAAAACCAAAAGAATTTATACCTGTTTCGAAATTAGTGCCTCAAGTTTCCTGTTGTGTCTTTTCAGCAATTTCTTTAGTCTTTACTATTTCAAACTTCCATGATAGTTTTCTCATTATGTAGATCTCATCGAAATCTTTCCAACGACGCTTGAATCATCGAAATCTGAGGTCCAAAGAGAAAATAAGCTAATTTGAAATTTGGGTGAAACAATGAGGTTTCTCAGCTGCAAAATTGATGTTTTAGCTTGCAGAATTGCACAAAAGCTGTCGAATTGCGCAGTTTCTGTAGCTAAAAATCCTGAAAAGAAAGTTAAGTATACACGCCTATGCAAATAATCATTTTTTACATTTAAATCAATCAGTACCTCTTCAAGGAAAAGGAACAATATCTTATTTTATTGATGCAAAAAAAAAATTATTTTTTATTTTTTTATTATTTTTTTATTTTTATTTATTTATTTTAATGGCAAATACATTTTATTTAAACCTCAATCAGTGTCACAACAGATAATGTTACCTACCCAAAAAAGTGAGGAACAAGGACTGGTATTGTGACAATCCAATAAAGACAACAAAAGGAAAAGCAATGAGAGATTTTGAAATTTAGAATTTTTTTGTTTTTTTTATTTTTTAATTTTTTTTTTCAATAAAACTAAACCTTATTGCATAATGCAGAAACATTATGTTGCCTCTTCCACTTTAGATCATTATCAGAAAAAAAACTGTCGAATATCTAGAAGGCTCAATGCTCTAAGAAAATTCTATATGGAAAAACAACAATAGGTTTAGTACTCCCACCATGCGTTTAAGCACAGTGCTGGAAAAGACCTCAGATATAACTTCATATTTCAATACAGAGGCTAAAACTTGCCAGATTGATATGCTGCTAGCTCTTGGGGCTTTTATAGTTGATTGGCTTCCAACCATTAGCATGCTTCCTCCATAACTGAGATCAGATGAGGGGATTTGTAGAAGCAATGGCTTAGCACAATGATTAAGCATTCAAATGGATAAGCTTGCTCTCAAATGGGTAGCAAAAGAAATAAAAATGATGAAATAAATCTTAGTGATCTAAACAAATGAACCCATCAAGTGCTATGGTTGCATTATGTAATGACGGATGCACATTTTATATCTGATCTATCTTCCCATGAAATCATTGTGTGGATTAATCTATAGAAAATTTTTATTTAAACTTCGAATTCTTCTTCCCTTAGCATGCCCTATTCAAACAGTTCACTGTGCATTTAAAAAAAAACTATTTCTCCACGCAATCTACAAAATGATGTTCAAAAGATCGCTGAAATTCTTTCAATTGGTTAAGAAATTCAGAAAACTCTTTCTGGGTTATTTAATTTCCCATGTTCTAAGAAACACCCTCGTCTCCATTTTTTGAAATTAATCATTAATAAACCATAAAACGTGTTTCAAAATCACGTGTCAAAAACAGTTACATTTTTCTGGCAATGGAATACAACTTCCGGTGAATGAAATGATTTGTTGATTGCCACATGCATAGATCATTTGAGTTCAATTCGAAACCAAACTCAGCTTCCTAAAGAATGGTCTCTCTAAATTATGGATTTTTTAAATGATTATGCCTCCAGTTTCGTTGTAGTTCCTGAGAAAATTTCTCGTTTCCCTTTTCTTTCCTCTCTGCTTCTCTTTTCTTTCTTCTTTGACAACAGATTCTTTTCTTATTCAACGCATTTCAATCTGAGAATTTCGACAGCAGCCCCTTTTCTTGTTCAATGCTTTTTTAATGTTGATGATCTCTTTGATCTGTAGAGAAATGCTTATCATGAGTATTCTGCACACAATTTCAATTTTGTTGAGGTATTCTCCAGTTTCTCTTGCGACAGCCTGATGAATTTTAAGCTCGAAGGAACTTGTTGCTGAATTTATATGATTTCTTATCAGGATTTGATCCCAGCATATTTTTATCAGATTTGCAAGAGCGCTGGCCATCATTATAGAATCTCCGATCACAGATTTTGTTTAACAATTACAGAGGTTAGATCTGCAAAACTCAAATGCGTACATGGCATCTCATAGCAGTAAATCTCTCATAATCAAAGTTCCGTGAATGAAATAAAAAGATCCATATCACAATTTAAACTTTACTTCTTTTCAAAATTTGGAGATGAAAGATTGATGGAACGGATTTCTGGTTGATGCGAATTTGAAGGCCAGAGTCCAAAATTTGTTGCGCAGTCAAGTTTATTTGCAGGTTGATTGGAAGGTCGAAGCCAAACTAGCATACAAAATATTGATTTAGAGATTGCAAAGCCAATTAAATGTTGTTTTCAGCTTATTTGTTTGGAGTTTTAATCTCATTTTATTTTATGCCTTGATTTTTTTTTAATTTTCTTTATTAAAAAGAAACTATTAATAAAGAAAATAAATTTATTTTATTTGTTTTCTTAATAAAATTACATATGTTATATTTTTAAAAAAAATAAAAAATATACATATATATTTTACAAAACATAATAATTTATTGATTTTTTTTTTTTTTTTCAACATAAAAATTCTTTTTCTGATCCTCTAGATTGCACAAAGTGTAGGAGGAGGGCATACTCGAGAAATTATTAATTTTTTTTTTTAGATGTAAGAAATAAGGTCTCCTAATTACACTTTCCCGGCAATGACGCCAAAATATTTATTCAATTTAGCGTCCTAAATTGCTAACATAAATTATCGACCAGGGCTAATAAACTGATGAAGTGTGGTGCACTATATGTGCTTAAGAAACCTACTTCTTACTTCATTGTTTTGATGTTTTACTGTTGTTTTGGGGGTTTTATGTTTTGATTCTTAGTGTTCTACTCTAAACTAGAAAGATGAGATTAAATCTAATTAAAAGGAAGGAAAAGGAAATGTTGTCAAATGAATTAAAGCAGAGTTTTATTTGCAAGTTCTGTTCCTAACTAGGAAATGATGAAAACAGAGAGTCCTAATCCATGGATATTACAACTTCTAAATGAACATTCATGAAATGAAAAGTAACTCAAAACACTACAACTTAATCTGATTCATTTAGTTAGAGATTTGTTGGAAGAGCTTGTGAAAAAGATTAATTCTAATGCAATGAGGATCTCCTAAAACATAAAAGGAAATGTTGAAACAAACAGTAACTTAAAACATTATAGTGAAATCTCATTCATTTGATAGAATTTTATTGGAAGAGCTTGAGAAAAAGATTACTATAATGTAGTAAGGATCTCCTATGAAATGTTGAAACAACTTATAACATTACAACTAAATCTCATTCATGAGTTAGAGGTTTATTGGAAGAGCTTTTGAAAGAGATTAATCATAATGTGATAAGGATCTTCTATGAAGAAAAACAATCAATAACTCACAATATTACAACTTAGTCTCATTCATGAATTAGAGGTTTATTGGAAAAGCTTTTGAAAGAGACTAACTACAGTATAATGAGGATCTTCTTTTTAACTAAATAACAGAAAATGAAATGATAATAACTCAGAATATCACTATTGAATCCCATTCATTTAATAGAGATGTATTGGAAGAGCTTGAGAAAGAGACTAACTGTAATATCATGAGGATCCTTTATCTAAGAAAATGACATGAAACATAATGCTAAAAGCTATAATTTCAGAAAGCGATCTAAGTAAGGAAATATGACAAAACATAATTGAAAATGAGTTATCTAGAAAACATGCAAAACCTCCTCGAATAGTAGGGGCCCTCTGCTACCAATTTGGTGAAATTCTTTAGCTCCTTGAAAATGTGATCAAAACAGCATCAAAGAGCTAAACTTATTTATTGATAAACTCACAAATCTACATCCCATTCCATCTTAAGCTTTGTTACAAGACACTCTATAATCCTTTCTCTTCTTCTCCTATTTTTCTACACCAATGATAGGAGAAATCTTCCCCTATTTATACAAAAATATGAGAAGTTATCTCATTAATGAGAGTCCATGAATCTCTCCCTCTATCTCTAGAGTTACAATCAAAATAGGAAATTATAAGACACATGTCTTTTTAGAGTTTCAATACAAATAAGAAATGAGACACATATCTTCTTAAAGTTTCAATACAAAAGGAAATGAGACACATATCCTCATGATTCCATGATCTTCTCCACTCAAATTCGAATTTGGTTTTGGGAGGCCACATAAAGGTCTTTTAGAAGCTTCCTTTTGACCTACATGTGTCACAAAAATCATAACACATATATAGATATATGAAACTATGTTAATTTTATAGTTTCTAATCATAAATTCAATTTAAATACATAAAATAAATAACTTTGAAAGACAAGGATCCTATCCCATATATTTATGAAAATGGTTACTTGATGTAGGGTTTTAGGTCAGATGGTTATGAAATGAAAGTTGATTGGTTATGACATAATGGAAATATCTATGAATATGGAAAACACTTTTGAGACTCAACAAGGATGATGGTTCCTCCCTTCCTTGAACAAGTCAAGGGCATAGCGCAGTGAAATTACTTTGCTCTAAATAAGAAGCATGCAATGGTATACAACCCTCCATATAATTTTCTGAAACAATCGCAGATAAAAACTTAGGCATACCTTGGTGAAGTTTGGAAGAATCTTGTATGGTTGCAAGAGTTTCTTCTTCTAATGTGTTGGCTCCCCCAACTGCTGATGTGGAGGCTGCTCTCCCAAGGTTATGACAGTGCTGGTACAAGTCTCCTCCAATGGTGATGAGAGCTTCTCCTCCACTGATTCCTCTTTGCCAAACTTTCTAATCAACCTTTGAGTAAAATTAGCAAAAGTATGCACTCTTGCATGACCCAAATGGTTGAACCACCAAATATTGGCCTCACCCTCAAGGTGCAGCGCTGAAATTTCTACAGCTTCTCTCTCTACCACTGGATGTAGTAGGAAGAATGCATCAATTTTTCTTGTCCAAGCCCTTACTGAAGATGATCCATCAAAAGTAGACAATAGAAACCTATTACCCTTCATTATTCTTGTGCTGCAAGGTCTCCTTTCTTCCTCTAGTTGAATGAACTATGGGAAGGCTAGAGTCTCCTTGAAGGCTCTAGGTTGAGTCTTGTACTCAACAAGGTATTAAATTAGGATCTTGTGATCCAATTGTCCTTCATATTTCTGCAGTTTGTCCTCTCTTTCAAAAGTAAAGGGTATAGTCCCACTGCTTCTTCTTTGATTGAACTCCTTGTTGAGGTCCTTCTTGCTTCTGAAAAGAGATGAGAGAAGGCTCATTCTCTCCAACATTATGATCTTCTTCTTTTCTTCTGATAGCATAATGGCTAAAACTCACAGGTTGAGCCAAGATTATGCTCTGATACCACTGTAATAACTCCAAATAGAGAGTGCTCAACCATGCATGCATAAAAAACACATTTTCAAAAATATATGCTATAAATAATGAAATCAACTCTTAGATCCTTTATATCAGTCAATATACAACCTAAATCTAATAATAGAGCTCAAAAGAATCAAACTAGGTGGGTGAAACCGACCTCCCACACCTAGGATTGCTAGAAAAGGTTAAAACCCCAAACACTGCAACACGGGAATTTCTACATAAAAGAGACTGCGCATTCTAATGAGGGTATGTACAAATAAATGGCAGAGACAAATAGATCTGATATTATATTAAACAATATGCTTAGAAAAATGAGATCTAGTCTCCTTTATACAAAAACTAGAGAACCCAAGAAGGGTTTCTAGGATATTCTCCCTGAATATAAATGGTGACCTTCAGCAATATGTAATATCCCAAAAGGGAGAATGCAGTAATACTTCACACAATATAAGAACTTACAGCAAGATAAACAATAAATCTTAAGTACACATCAGAATATACAGAAAGAGCTGAGCCTTTTTATTATATTGGAGAGATTTAGTTACATAAGTACAGAATGTAGGTAGATCTAGCCAAAAATATGAGCTAGGATCACCATGAAAACATGCATACAACAGGTACAACATAACTGGAGGGGCTCTGCAGAAAATAGTTTGTTGTCCCTTTAGCATAATATGAACATATAGTTGCAGGCTTAAAAGGGAAATGCATATCTTCTCAAAACTGGAGCTCAGATGATGCCAAGATTCAGGATCTGGCCAATGTGATGGATTCCCAAGATAACCCAGAAAGGATTTTCCAGATCTACAACTTTGGAAAATCACCTCCCTAGGATTTGATCCTTGATCTACTGGGAAATAAATATTTGAAGCTAGATCTCAAGAATAGATGGTTGAAATGTGTGCTCAAATCATATCAATGCTTGAAGGGCTGAACCCTTCATCAGATCTATGAGCTAAAAAGCTCTAGATCTACCTTCTCAATCCTCCAATGATGGATTCAACTGCTGCAACACAGCTTCCAACAGAAACTGCACTGTGAGGGAAAGAGAGGCCTTCTTCCTACTGAAATATGCTGCAATAAAATCCATGCTAATGGTAACACTGATGGCAATGTTAAGGAATGATCCTCCACTGTATTGCTAGCTGAAATACTAGCAACTTCCTTCCTCCTTTTAGATCTGCAATATGGACAACGTTATTCCTTAAGGGAATACTGCTGCTAGGAGTTCAATAACTTTTGTCTTGATTCCAGATCTGCAATGTGGCTCTGGGAGTGATAATATATAAGCCCAAGTGATGGGAATAATCCCTCCCCTTGTTCTCCAGCTAAAGTACTGAAGACAACTTCCACCTTCCAAACTGATCTTCAGAAATCTATAAATTTCTGAATATGAATGTTCTATAGAAAGTAGAGAAGATATGTGGCACCAATTCCTGATGTAGAATAAAGAGAAATCCTCTTTCTAGATCTACTTAAGAAAGAGGTGGGATTCCTGCCCGGGAACACCCTGCGCTAAACAGCACCTGCAATCTCCGCTAAACAGCCCAAGAATGTAGTGGAATGTCACTTGACAATTCTAGATCTAAAGGATCATACATCAAATAATCCAAGATGTCTTTCACCTTTGCCTTCATCTCCTTTATAATGTTTGAGCCTTCCCAAGCCTTGGCCCAAATATCAACTACGCAGTCACATGTGGATAAGATCCTCCAAGTGGGACTGCGCTATTTGACCAAATCAACCAACAAGTCTAGGTGCAATGTACACCTCCTCCATCATGTGTGCTTCATTTGCACATGATTTTCCATCAATTGATCATGAATGCTCAATGATCCCTTTTTTTGACATCTTCAAGGTCTTATTTGACTGAATCAACCCTCCATGATCTTTCTCATTAAATGAGACATGATCTCCAATCTCATTCATATTAGTAGTTTCTCAACTACCTCTTTTTGTTGATCTAGGTTTAATTAGTCCACATTCACACACAAAAGTGGATCTTATTCATCTTTGGGGTTTGTGGGTCCCTATACCCTTTTATTTACTTAATTCAGAAAGAAAATTAAGGACTCTAATATTCCAAATATGATGTGAAAATTTGGGAATATTACAGTCCCCCCCCCCGGAAAAATGTTTCTTGTCCTCAAACAACTCCAAAAGTAGATGAAAAGCGACCTATTCCCCTCCAAATGGCATCCATATAGGGAAGGCTTCCTCCATTTGTTGTAATAGGTTATGCATGTTTGGTTCCAAAGTTATCTGTTAAAATCATAAAGAATGACTTCCAACTGTTTGGTTGGATGTCCTCCTTCCATCATGAAGTACCAAGTGACAACCATATGATGTCCAACATCATCATCAATACATTAGAGACATAAAATAAAGTAGCTCTTTCCACAAAGGAAAAGCTTCATCATACAATACACTCCTTCATCCCATGTTTCATGAATTTGATTGAGCATTGTTGTGCTCTCATTATTAGCCCTGTTGGCCTTATTGGATCCAAACTTCATCACTCCAAAGTTATGAAAAATAAGAATGGAAGGAGCTATATGGGTATACAAATATGTCAAACCATATTCTCTTAAGAGTAACCACCGGAGTAAGGCACTTTGCTGCCATCCTCCATCTCCTCCATGTAAGATGGAAAAGCCAAACTCCCCCAAGAGAAACCAAAGCAACAAGAGATCTTGCTGCTTTCTCTCCTCCTCATGTGCACAATGAAGCAAAACCATACTAATGGACATATGGAATGTCACATCAGCCCAATACAAAGAAACATCATCAATGCACATCATGAGATCATTATGCCAAATTATACATAATACAAAACACATAGACATAGGAGATGTCATATGGTGGCCAAAGTCTCTCAAGTGAAACCAAAATGAACATGCCTTATCTTACTGGATTTTATCATTGATACACAAAGAATGATTTAGAAAATGATGAGCTATTGGGTGGTACCCATAATCACCCAAGAGCAGCCAGCACAGCCATGCCTCCTTCTTCATTTCATATGTGTTTTTCAAGGCATGGATCAGAAAAATAGGGGCCTTTGGAGAGTGACAGGAATCTCCCAATGGAAACCAATGTAACCAAGCTTGTTGGCCCATGTAAATCTGCAAGTGATCATGTGACCCCTTGCTCATCATTCTCATCCACTCACCCCAATATGGAAGATGAGTGATGTGCTACAGAATCATGGTATCCTCCCTTTGTATAATACCATCTCCCCCAAACTGTTGAAGAACTTTGCACTTCATGAAATGTTGAAATGCATCTCTAATGAGATCTCTTAATGAGATTCTCTCTCCACCAAAGGCCCTCCAAAACCAAAGAAGTTTTGGATTTGTTGCAAGTACAAGTTTCTCTTTGAGTAGTGAGATGCTCATTAAGAAAGGGTCATCTAGAAGGGAGAAAATGTTTCTCATCTCAATATGTCTACCATTTGTCATCTTTGCTTCCATTGCTTCATGAGTGAAGCTACCTCCAGAATGCTCCAAGAATGATGAAACCCTTTCTTTGTCACATCTACTAAGTGACAACACTGTAGATCTGCAGGGTAATACATAGGCTATCTCAAAGTAAGGCACAATATTGATCTCATAATTAGCCATTGTACATATGATAATGCTAATCCCATTTTCTGAAACTCTACATCTCAACTCAAAAGGTTGAATGTAGCTCAACAATGATTAACAAGGATAGTTTTCAATCTCCTCCTTGATTAGATCAAGGGTCCTCTGTGCTGTGATATGTCTCTGCTTCAAATCAGCATTTTGTTCTAAACCTTGGTTATTATTTGGTCTTGAAACAATATGTGCTGAAATTTTATGCACACCTTGGATCAACTGATATGTGGGAACCTCTTGACAGAACACAAGAGTTCCTCCAACCAGGACAATAGTGTCTCCAACTACTGGTAAGAGTGATGGACTCTTTTCTTCAAGTGTACCAGCGCTGGTATCTCCCTCCTCTTCCTCATGCATCTCCTGAATCATGCATGGGACTCTATGTGTCAAGAGCTCAAGACCATATTGCAAGATTGCAATTGTCTCTTCTCCAGATACAAGTACTTTTGCAGCAGGTGGTGAAAGTAGTGACCTCTTGTCCAGAGTGACAAGATTGACATTATCCTTGTTTTCCTTGGGAGATTTCTCTTCGTGGCTCATCTCTGTCTTCTTCTCATCAAAATTCTTCCTCAACTTGTGAAAGAAATCTGAATACTTGATCACCTTTGCATGCTCTATGTGCCCAAACCACCAATCTTCTGCTTCATCCAAGAGATGAAGTGCTGTAATTTGAACAGTCTCTTCTTCAGCCACAATTTGTAGCTTGAGAAATGAATCTAACTCCCTCCTCCAAGCCTTGACATTTCTTGAGGAAGATCCATCAAATGTAGGCAAATAGAATCTATTATGCCTCTTTCTTCTATTGCTGCTATAGGATCCTCTTTCTTCTTTAATCTGGAAGAATTGCTGGAGAGTTAGCTTCTCCTTGAATGCTCTAGATTGTGCTTTGTACACTTCAAGATACAGACTGAGAGTCTCATGAGTCTCAAGTTCATTCCTTTCTCCACTTCTATACCTTTCACCTTCTTTAAAGAAAGTGGGCATAGTGGATCTATGAGGAGATATAGGATTCTCCGGTTTTATTCTTTTCTGCTAATAGGAAGTACTTTTCTCATCACATCTTCTCCTTGGATCTTCTCTCTGCCCTTCCTTATTCATTTTATTGACCTCCTTGGAGAGATCTTGCATGGATCCGAAGAAAGGAGTGACATATTTTTCATCCTCCATGATAGATCTCATCTATCTGTTCTTATTTCAATGCAAAAGATGAAGTGTCCACAAGTTGAGCCAAAGATCATGCTTTGATACCACTGTAATATCCCAAAAGGGAGAATGCAGTAATACTTCACACCATATAATAACTTACAGCAAGATAAACAATAAATCTTTAGTACACATCAGAATATGCAGAAAGAGCTGAATCTTTTTATTATATTGGAGAGATTTAGTTACACAAGTACAGAATGTAGGTAGATCTAGCCAAAAATATGAGCTAGGATCACCTTGAAAACATGTATACAATAGGTACAACGTAACTGGAGAGGCTCTACAACAAATACTGCACTGTCCCTTCAGCAGAATATGAACATATAGTTGTAGGTTGAAAAGGGAAATGCAGATCCACTCAAAACTGGAGCTCAGATGATGCCAAGATTCGGGATCTGGCCAATGTGATGGATTCCCAAGATAACCTAGAAAGGATTTTCCAGATCTGCAACTTTGGAAAATTACCTCCCTAGGATTTGATCCTTGATCTGCTGGGAAATACAAATCTGAAGCTAGATCTAAAGAATAGATGGTTGAAATGTGTGCTTAGATCAGATCTATGCTTGAAAGGTTGATCCGTTCATCAGATCTATGAGCTAAAAAGCTCTAGATCTACCTTCTCAATCCTCCAATGATGGATTCAGTTGCTGTAACACAACTGCCAACATAAACTATGCTATGAGGGAAAGAGAGCCCTTCTTCCTGTTGAAATATGATGCAATAAACTCTAGGCGGATGGTAAGACTGATGGCAATGTGAAGGAATTATCCTCCACTAGATTGCTAGCTGAAATACTAGCAACTTCCTTCCTCCTTTTAGATCTACAATATGGACAACATTATTCCTGAAGGGAATACTACTGCTAGAAGGTTAATAACTTTTTGCTTAATTCTAGATCTGCAATGTGGCTTTGGGAGTGCTGATATATAAGCCCAAGTGATGGGAGTAATCCCTCCCCTTGTTCTCCAGCTGAAGTACTGAAGACAACTTCCACCTTCCAAAATGATCTTTAGAAATCTACAAATTTTTGAATATGAATGTTCTGCAGAAAGTAGAGAAGAGATGTAGCACCAATTCCTGATGTAGAATGAAGAGAAATCCTCTTTCCAGAGCTAATCAAGAAAGAGGTGGGATTCCCGCCTGGGAACACCCTGTGCTAAACAACAACTGCAATCTCTGCTAAACAACCCAAGAATGCAGTGGAATGTCACTTGAAAATTCTAGATCTAAAAGATCATACATCAAATAATCCAAGATGTCTCTCACCTTTGCCTTCATCTCCTTTATAATGTTTGAGCCTTCCCAAGCCTTGGCCCTAATCTCAACTACGCAGTCACATGTGGACAAGATCCTCCAAGTGGGACTGTGTTGTTTGACCAAATCAACCAACAAGTCTAGGTGCGATGTACACCTCCTCCATCATGTGTGCTTCATTTTCACATGATCTTCCATCACTTGATCATGAATGCTTAATGATCCCTTTGTTTGACATCTTTAAGGTCTTAGTTGACTAAATCAACCCTCCATGATCTTTCTCATTAAATGAGACATGATCTCCAATCTCATTCATATTAGTAGTTGCTCAACTACCTCTTTTTGCAGATCTAGGTTTAATTAGTCCACATTCACACACAAAAGTGGATCTTATTCATCTTTGGGGTTTGTGGGTCCCTCCACCCTTTTATTTACTTAATTCATTAAGAAAATTAAGGACTCTAATATTCCAAATATGATGTGAAAATTTGGAAATATTACACAATATGACTGAATAATCACTGCAAGCTAAAGCACAGGAGTGTAGGAGGCTATAGAATATAGATCTGATGCAGATATGATCAAAGGTCTTCCCCCATGGAAGAATCAACCCTCCAATCACAGGAAAACTCCCCAAAAGATCCACAGAAGGCACTGCTGAAACTGCCCTCCAGAAATAACGCAATTCCAGAATGGAATAATGTTGTAGGTGATGTAAATGTGTTGGCCTACTGCCAAATATCTGATATCAGCCCGAGAACCATCCAAAATCATCCTCCAATAGAAGGAAACCTCCCTCCTATGCAAAACCAACTCAGAAAGTGGGTTTCTCAACCCTCCACTGCAACACCCTGCAACTCAACACAACCACCTATAGAAACTGTGCTGAAACTGAAGACTGGAGCTTGGCACCAATGCTAAGTGTGTGGAATGATAGATCAGGTCTCTCCCAAGATCTAATCAAAGGGAAGAGAAGCAATTCCTGAACAGTAATACCTTAGTGCTAAACAACACCGACAATCTTAGCTAAACAGCTAAAGAGAGAAAAATTCTAAGCAGACATAAAAATATAATTCATAAGCTAACCTAAAATGGCTGCCATCCTCTTCCTTATAAAATAAGTGAGCCTTCTCACCTTGGGTCCCACTTAATAGGGTTTCCACCATCGCACAAACAATCTCCCTCCAAAAATGTGTTGTACCTTCATTAGAGCCTTTCCTCTAAACTCCGCTGTTTGATTTGGTCAAGGTTGACCTCTTCAACCTGCTTCGGCCCTTTTCACACCTAAGGGTCTTCAATACAGCTCACATATAGATATCTAGGCTTAACCTCATTCACATTGAGCTATTTTATTTGTTGATCCACTCCTCCTACATTTATGTTGTTGACTTGGTCAAACTTGACTTTGTCCACATGCAAAATGTCCCTGTTCACACATGAGAGTGTAAAATCCAGCTGGCATTATGATCCCCTTTCACGCTATGAGCGATTTTATCCTTATTTCTGAAATATATGGGCCTCCTTACCCATTTATTCATCTCCTAAATGAAATTAGAAAAATTTAATATTCCAATTTGCTACATGCAAATTTTGAAATATTACATGTTTATGCACGCATATGTTTGTTATCTATGATAAGTTCTCTTATAGTTCTGTTTAGGGACACCACATCAAATTATTCCTCGCAGTGCAGAAACCTAGTTCCAACACCCCCCCATACTACTTCGAGTGAGTCTTTTATCTGTGTAAGCAAGTCACTATCGAAAGGGCTAGTAGTTGGAGGGTTTGTTGGTTGCACAATAAAACTGAACCTGGGTCAGGACCCCTCAAGCCAACAATAGACAATTCCTTTTACACCATCCATAGCACATCGATAAACCAATTATGAAAATTTTCCATAACACATCAATAAACCAATTATAAAAATTATCCATTACACATTGATAAATCACATCTCATTTATGAAAGTTTATGGAAACCTGCCATGAATTTATAGTTTAAGTTTTATGAGACATTTTAAATATTTGTTCTATATTTTCTCTTAAAATTTACATTTTCATTATAAATTTTAAAGTTTTATTCCTGAGTTTTTATCTTAAGTTGAAGGTAGGGGAAAGTTTTAGCAAGGAAGGACAATCAACTAGAACACCAACAATTCCATAATATTATGAACAACAATTCAACTATTTTCAGACTCCTAACTCTTCTATAAAGCTTTTATAGGTCTCATTGACACCTATTTCAACCAATGTTCCTCCTATTTTTGATATTTTTAAACTATTATATGAGGTTGAACCTGTAGCTGATGCAACACCTTGTATTATTTATTATTATTATAATATTATAACAAAATCAGTTGTAAAAAGGACTAGAAAGAGAAAGTTGGATGGTGTGGAAACATTATCAGAGTTTAGTTGGCAAGCCAAAGCTGATCCAAAACAAAAATTACAAGAATATACTCGGGATATTGGAGCCTTTTTTATTTTCCAATAAGAGTCAACAAGTGATTTATCTTTTCATCATGATAGAAAAGTTCAGAGGATTAGAGAATTGGAGGCAGAGTTGGAAAAACTTAAATTTTTCAATGAAGAGTAGTGGAAAGCACACTCTGATGCTCTCAAAGAAGGTTTTAATTTAGCTCAACAATAATAGGAAGAGAAATTCAATGCATAAAGGATAGATTGGAAAATCAAGTTCAAAGTAAGGTGATAGAAATGGAGAGCATGCATGCTCAATAGATAGAAAATCTCAGAAATAATCATTAAGATCAAATGAGGACTCTAAATGAAGACACCAAAAGTAGAATAGAAGCGATTTATACTACATGAAATCAACAAGATGAAAATCTATAGTTGCAGGCAAGGCATAATCAAGATATAGATAATAGTATGAGATTTTTCAAAGAACAAGCCCCATAGGTTAATCAATCACTGCGGAAAATTAAATTAAATTTTATAAGCAGTTGGAAAAGATATACAAGTTTTATCGTGACATTATTGATCTTAGTGACAATATTGAATCTTTGATTGAATAAGATAAAAAAATGAAGAAAAGGTTCATTTTCATTTTGGATTGGGAAAAACAATTCAACCCTTTAAACATTAATAAAATTCCCCAAAATGATCAAATGAATATGTTTTACACACTAAGGTAAAGAAAAATTGATTCCACAAAAATTCAAGAATGGATGAAAGAAGTTATTCAACATTGTGATGCAACCTAGGAATTTGGTTCAAATATTGTGGAAGAATTTGATTTTCCAAACATAGGGTCTCTAAGAGAAGCAGTCATGTCAGGCATCCCTCATCAACAACAAGTTAAGGATAAAAGAGAAAACTATGACAAAACAATCAAGGAAATCAAGTTATGGAATCAACAGGACTTTTAGAAGTACCTTCAGTTTCCATTTGAACAAGTTAAAGTGATCTGAAGATTTCTACCACTTACAAAAAGGAAAAAATATACATTCAAAATTTGATTTCTGATTATCGAATAAACATTGATCATTTCCTCCTTATATACTCTTCCTTAGTTAGTCAATGATTTTCAGATTTGGTATCCTACATTGAAGCTACTTCTCTAAACCTTCTATGGACAAAATCATCCAAAGCAGCTCAAATCGAGGAGGAGAATTGTTGGCTTGAGGGGTCTTGACCCAGGTTCAGAGGTTAAGGTTTTCCAACAAACCTCTATACTATTGGCCCTTTGGGCAATGACCTACTTGCGCAGGCCAATGTCTCACCCGAAGTAGTATGTGAGGGTGTTGGAACCATGTTTCCGCACCCTCGGAGAGAGTAGGTATTTTGAGGCAGATCTCTATTATAACTTACTAGGTTCTCACAGAATGAGTCTATTCATTTATCTTTTAACAGTGTAAGAATCATATAACCGTAACAAAGGCATTATAATAAAAAGATCTAATCAATACCTTCACATCCACATGCGCATTACCAAATACGATTACAGAGTATTGTAATAGCAACTAATTTTAGATCAAAGATATAAATATTCCATTCATAGATACATTCGCAGCTTAATTAATCATCACAGATGTGCTTCAGCAGTAAACATACTCAATCTAGGTGACGCACAAATAATTCAAATATACTTCGCATTCATTAACATCAAGATCCACTTACAACCAAAACACAGTCTGCACACGCAGCCTAGCAGAGTCCGCACATAGCAGGACTGAGGATCTCCATGCACACAACCAACAGGAGTCCTTACCCAAAGCAACCCAAGTATATATTAACAATTCGCATGTAGCATCAATCTATCGACTTGCCTACTTACTAGACCCAACTAGCTATCTATTTATAATATTGTAGCCTTCACTATCCTATGGTCTGCAAACCATGGTTTGTGGACCCTATAGCTACCCTTTAATGAATTACAACACATTAGGGGCTTTGACCCACCCCAAAACCCCTACGTAAGACCGAATTTAACAAAATTGTACCAAAAACGCAGGTTAGGGAACCCCATTCCAATAGGCCCCCGACACAACCTTGTGACTCGTCCTGAGTCATTGTGACCGTGGGGTTTCCATCTTCACCTGTAGTAGCCTGATCGCATCAAACAACGTTGGTAGCACTCCTTCACTCGGCGCAACAGCGTTTTGAGAAATATCCACTAACTTCTGTGAAGTTGGGCCTTCTGTAACAGCAATGACGCTCTCCAAAGTCTGGTTCAGTTGCTTAACTGCGATATCGACGTCCTGAGAGAGCTTAAGGGCTTCATTGGCCCAAGGCTTAAGGTGGTCGCTGAGAACCTTCTTTTTCTGGCAGAGATATTCAATGTCATCTCTAAGTGTGTGGCTGGTACATATTCATTCCAGGCGTTGAGCGGGGATCAGAGTAGGCATAGTGGCTTCCAGCTGCTCAAAATCTTCTTCCTTCTGGCACAACTCTTGATTAAGTTTGTGTAGGAGAGGATCGCACTACACCTTAGACCACAACTACATAGCTGTCTCCAATAGTCCTACACCCTGAGCAATCTGATCTGTGATGACATTGGTGGCCTCTATGACCAGCGCGACTCGCTGGGCCCTTACGTCAGGTGGTGTTTCCGGTTGTAATTTGGCTTGCAAGGCCATAATCTGTTGTTCCATATCTATCTTGACCACCTGGATCTTGGTCCTCGAAGCCTTTAGCGCCACAATAAACCCCTCAATCTTGGCTTGGGGGGTTGGCAGAAGCTGAGATATCTTCAGTGACACCTGCGCAAAGCCTATTGATTAGGCGTTACAACTCTATCTATTGTGCGGCCGCGAGGGTACATGCAGCCTATCCCTAGGACACCTCAGCGGTTTTTTCCACAATCATTTGCTCAGATGTACCGCAATGCTGGTGCACTCGACGGTATCTATGTTTAATATCTTCGAACAGGGATGCGTGGAGGACCTATAATGGTTCATGTGGCAGTCAGGCTAGATCAAATTGTACCTCTACACCCAGATCCTGGTGCAAACCCTTTTGTGATTCTGGGTCCACTCCCTTCCCAATACTCTTACCCTGTCCTCTAGTCTCTTTGGTGGTGTCTCTTTGGTGGTCCTAAATCCATAAGCAGCCGTTGTGGACCAGAGCAAGCAGCTACCACACAATGCTTTCAGTGATATTATAGTGGCCGAAATGAGGCATCTGCAGCAAATTTAAGAGCCTGGACCTAGCCAATCCACTTGTCGACAGCATAGGGACAACCTTCAGTACGTCGTTCTCCAACACCCTCTCCAGATAAAATTATGGTGCCAGCTCGTGGAAGGCCTCCAGGTTTTCTAGGTCATGATCATTGAATTTGACCATGTGGAGATTTCCAAAGGAGTCTCCATGATGGGGACCTCGTCCGGGACCAGAGGCATCTGTAGATAGGCATGCATCCCATCGATATTCTTAGGCATAGACACTGAGGGCCTGCGAGGCCGCACATATTGTGGTAACCAAATTATTGGTTCAGCGAGATGGGCCTCCTCCTGAGCAGACATAGGTATTTTTAATGGGTTAGGTGAATGTGCCCGGGGCACCATTCGCGGGGATTTCACATTTTGAGGGGAGGTGCGGGGCTTCACCCCAGCCCACTTCAGAGGTTTCCCCGACCCTTGCTCCTGGCCTTTTCCTTTCCCCTTCTGCTTTCCCTTGCTTGGTGTGGGCATAACCTCCTCAACCTCAGGGGTGACTTCCTGTACTTCCTCAAATTATTTCTCTGTCAAGGCCATAGTCTGGGAAGATTCTATGGGATTAGTCATAGTCATTCTGGTGCAAAAAATGAACTCAGGGTTGCTACTATCAGAGGGGGTAGCACGCCCAAACATTAACAAAGCGCAATAATACCAGAATGTTGCAAAGCACAAATTGTTCAAGATACATAGAACCTTCTTCTGAGCTATCCTTATGCTTTTATAGCCTAGGAGATCACCCAATTATTGGTTGAGGCTTATCAGAAACTTACCATCAAGTAAACAGTAAAAAATCTTTGAAAATCGCCTCATTAATTTCCAGCCGCCGGCTCCTTTCAACGGTAAAATTTTATTTTTACCCCAATTTACTATTCCAACAACTAGTTTTCATAGCTGTAGATTACCCCTATGCTTCCAGCGCACCTCCTGCACTCTGAGCGCACCCATGCGTTCCCAATGCACCTTCTTCACTCTAAGCACACGCCTGCGCTCCCAGTGCATCTCTCTCGGCCTCCAGACCTGCGATCGATCCCTACACATACCCTGGTCCTATCGGCGTTTGTCCCTCTTCCTGCGTGTATCCTGCCCCATACAGCTACTCTGGAATATATTCATTTGATCTGGTATGGTTTGAGCCGGCTTCCATTGAAATAGCCTAGTACCATATCACCGCACAGGGTGGCTAACCATACTGATCCTCCTTCAGTAATTTCCCTTACAATATAGGGACCTATTTAGTGCTGACGAAATTTCCTCAGTGTTTCGTAAACTGGCTATCATATAGTAGGACCAATTCTCCCTCTGAAAATGTCTTTTGTCGAATATGTTGATCATGCCATGCCTTATCTCGGACCTTTTGAACCTGTTGATGGAAGTTAATAATGAAACGATCTTCCTCCAAGGCCACGAGCTGTGCTAACCATTCCTCCATGATATCAGGCTCCGCCATGTTGGTAAATGTTGTGATGCGTAGGCTAGGAACAATATAATCCATTGGCGTAATGGCCTCCTTGCCATAAACCATCCGAAACGGTGTTTTCCCAGTCAGCTTCTTATAGGTGGTTCGATATGCCCAAAGGACTGACGAGATGTGCACGTCCCAGTCACTGTGATCGACATTATAGACCTTAGTCAGTGTCTGCTCCAAGATTTTATTAAAATATTCTATAGCTCCATTTTCCTATGGATGATACGGGGTGCTTTTCACGTGGTGGATCCAGAATTCTTTAGTCAAAGCCTGTATTGTTTCATTAACAAAATGCGTACCTTTGTCGCTCATCAAGATCTTTGGATAGCCAAACCTAGTTAGAATATGTTCAAAGATAAAGTGCGCAACGATGTATGCAGTGAAATCCTTCAAAGCTTGTGATTCGACCCATCTAGTCACATAATCAGTCGTAGTGATGATGTAGCATGCACCTTTCTTCTTCCCTGGCGGGTTGATGGGCCCAAAAAAATCTATGGCCCATTTTTCAAATGCCTACTGGGCCATCTACGGTTGCAGGGGAATTTTGTCTCTACATGATGGTCTGCCTATCCTTCGGCAAGTTTCATAGGCTTTGCAATAATCGTGAGAGTCTCAATGCAGTGTTGGCCACCATAGCTCGACTCCCAGGATCTTTTGCGCCATCGCCTTCCCTGCATAGTGACCTCCTCCTATGCCCCCGTGGGCTTCTACTAAGATGGCATGCCTTTCATGCTCCAAAACATATCTTCACAGCACCGCGTCAGCTCCTAACTTATACAGATGGCCCGCAATGATGGTAAAATCCACTGCGTGGGTTACCAACTCTTTATTCTGTTGTACCAAATACTCTGCAGGTTCCATCCCCGTAGTCAAGAAGTGAATTATGTCGGCGAAGTGCGCATCAATACCTTAATAGAAAACAATTGCGCATCAGGAAGTCCTTCTTCTAGGTTGGTCGACTCTTCACCAATTTCGATTTAGGATAAGTGGTCCAGCCCAGCATTCAACTTCCTCGCCTTTACAATGATCTCAAATTCATATTCTTGAAACAGAAGTAGCCATCGGTAGATTCCCCCCCCCCCCCCCAACACAGGCTTATTCACTAGGTACTTTAGAGTCGATTGATCTATAAACATATTTAAGTGCCCTCCTAACAGATAATGTCAGTATTTTTGCAGGGCGTATACCATGGCCAAACCCTCACACTCAGTGGTGGAGTAGTTGCGCTCTGCACCAGCGATTTTCCTACTAGAAAATGCAACTGGATAGTCAATTTCTTTGTCTCTAGGCTATGTAAGGACAACTCCCAGGGCAATCCCGGACTCATCTATGAGAACATGGAAAACCTTCACCCAGTCAGGAAATATGAGAATAGGCGCAGAGACCATCTTCTCCTTGAGTAGCTCGAAGCTCTTGTGACACTCCTCATCCCAAAAAGAAAAACATCCTTCTTTAGCAACTTTTCCATGGGAGCTGTGATCAGCGTGTACCCTTGAATGAACTTCTTGTAGTAGCCTGTATGCCCGAGGATAGAGCGTAGCTGTTTCTCAGTCGTAGGTACTTCCAGGTTGATGATAACTACTATATTAGCGGGGTCAACCATCAATCCTTGTTGAAAAACTATGTGACCTAACAAGATCGCAAAGGGTACGAAAAATATGATTTCTTGATATTCAGGGAAATTTGGTGCTTTTTGTAGGCATCCAACATCATGCACAAGTTTGAGACATGCTTCTTTACCAACCCGAAAATGGTCTAGTCATCAAAATATACCTCCAGAAACTTGTGGATGAACTCCTTGAATACTGTGACCACCATCCGCGAGAAGATGGTAGGGGCATTCTTGAGCCCAAATGACATGACAGTGTACTGGAAAGATCCCCAGTCAGTGACAAACGTAGTTTTATTGCGATCTTCAAGTGTGATCCTGATCTGATGGTAGCTTGAGAACCCATCCGTAAATGAGTACGCTTCCTACCCCCCCATGCTATCAAGGATTTCATCTGAGAATGGCGTAGGAAAGGGATCATGTACGCAGACATCGTTCAATTTGCGCAGGTCAACACAGATATGTATCTCTCCTTTAGTATTTTTCTCTTGAACCACCATAGGACTTACCCAATATGACTGTTTGACTGGTTCGATGATACCTACGGCTATCATTTTGTCAAATTCTTCACTGACTTTCTTCTTATACTTGGGGTTCAACTGATAAGGGCGCTGCTTCATAGGGCGCACATATGGTTTTAGGGCAATGTGTATGACCCCTAGGTCCCCAGTAATTCCTTTAAGTTCCGAGAATTTTGTTGGAAATAGGTCCTGGTATTCAGTGAGGAGTTCCATGACTCTTCCAATAGTATCATCATCCCAGTAGTCCCCTATTTTAGCTAACTTAGGTTGCTCCTTCGTCCCAATGTTGACTTCTCGCAGCTTCAGAGGCTTAGTGACATCGACATTCTGCAGTGGGGGTCCAACAACTACGCGCTCTCCCTCTAACTCTGGGATAGAGATATTTCACGGGTATTCATCACATTCCTTCATTGACAGATTGCTACAGTTGAAAATATCCTGCATCTGTGTCTCCCACGTTGGTGCCCCATGTGCTGCACAAGGGCATGATTCATCAAATACTAAGGCATCTATATCCTGCAGAGCTTTGTCGAGTGCCTCCGTTCTGCCTACCAAACCGAATTTTCCTACAAAATCGTCCTTTAGGTTGTCCCAGTGGTGGGTGTGCTGGTGTAGTTCTGCATCTAAATACCATGCGCTGGGGATTGGCCCCAAGGCATGAATGAACAGGTGGACACATTCGTTCGTAGTTCTTCCACACCATTCCTCCATCCATGCGAACAAGTGCTCGCACGGGTCCCCTGGGCCAAATAAAGTCTTTATGTGCAGGTGAACCGAAGGTTCAAACCGCAGGACCATCATTTCATGACACTCTTCCCAATCCTGGAATGTTCCCTTATGCATGTCCCACCACCTCACAGGGGTTGCACGCATGGCCAGATTAAGGGCCCACATCCTTCGCTCCCTTGGGACTTCAGCTTCAAATGTTCACAAAAACTCCCTAATACTACCAGAGCCACCAAAGTAGGGCAGTTCTATTACCTCTAAGGAGATACACCGAACGTTCTTTGGGATTCTAAGACATTGCAGTGCAGATACATCATGTAACTGATTCTACCAATTTTCCAATCTCCCCATCAGAGTCAGAGAAGCATTAACTATCCTTCTCCCAACAAAGCACACCATCAGCCGTAGGATTGATCCAATCCTCATCCTGAGTGGTTAATTTTTAGATGTGATCCACATCCTCCTTTTCGCGTACTGGTTTTGTATACCACTCTCCTTCTGCAGGGTCTAGTGGGACTATCACCCTGGTACCCTCATTCTCAAATACCATGCTTCTTTTCTTTAGGTATGATAATGCCTCCCATATCTATAGCCCAATCCAGTCCTAGGAGCGCAGGAGAAAGGTCCGCATCTTTCACAATATGAATTACTTCAAAGTTGGTGCATACCTTAACTCCTGTGATATCTACCATAATCTTTGACAACCTCCCCAATGGTATGATCTTCTGTTGGTTAGCCATGCGCAGCTGTTAGTATGAATCTTAATTTCAAGTGTATGAAAAAATACCACTTTAGCTGTGCATAACAAACAACCCTAATAACAAAAGATGGCTGCCAATATCTTCAGATATGAAATTAGTTGATCAAGATAAATGCTGAAAAAATCTAGATCTATGCACCAAAAGACATTAAACAGTAAATAAAACGAGATTTACTCCATGCATCCAATAGACAAGACAAGAATATGTTGAATGAATTTTATATTAAGGGCACCTAAAAGGAAAACATATAAGGATGTTACCAGTTCTCCTCAATGGGATGGGTTCTTGTAAGTCCTCAGCAATTCAGATCTAAAATTCCTCTCTCTTGATGGTGTAGAAAACCCAGACAAAAATGGAACTCAAAGGGAGCTCACAAGAAAAAGGATAGAAAAATATGACAATGATGGTGGATCAAAGTCAAACCAAAAGTATAGATCCAGAGTGATCTTAGGCAACAAAAGGTGATGAATGAATGGAAAAAACCTTCTATTTATAACAAAATATTGAGTTAGTCTAGATATTGGTGCATAATTAAAATATTATTAACCAAATCAAGATCCAACTTTTATGGAATATTTTATTATATTTGTTGGAGGGAAAAGGAATTTGACTTGGGTCAAATTCCTTTATTTGTAAATAATAAATAAATAAATGATTTATTTATCATTTTAAGGATGTGTTTGAGTAATAATTAAATAAATAATGATTTATTTAACTATTTATAAGTGATTTAGTCAAATTTAACAAGGAATATTATTTAAATAAGGTTTAAATAATTATTCCTAGAAAATAATAAGATAATTAATAATTTATCTAATTAATTTTCTTGTTTTGGGTTAAATATGACCAAGAATATTAATTAAACTGTTGTTTAACTAATTATTCCTTGAGGAAAATCAAACAAATGTAGATTTATTTAATATTTCCTCATGGGGTTTCCTGTTTAGACCATAAACAACTTAATAAAGGTGGTTTACTAAGTTATTTTTCATAGTGAATGCGATTTTACTTGGGGTAAAATTGGTCTTACTTGGTGTACTTGGGTCCATCTAATAACAATGGATTAGATGACCAAAAAATAGTGTAACAGATTGCCCCCCCATAAAATGTTGGGAGCTAATAAATAATAAATAAGTATGTTTGTAGAACTCAATCACAGACCATGAGAAGGGGAAGTCGAGGAAATTTAAGGTGGTGACGCTAGTGTGAACTGGGAGCTGAGACTTACAGGTGCGACAAGTCTCTTTTATGAGTGAGTACCTGTGCTATAGGAGGCAGGGGAGGCATACCTATGCCTGCCGAGACAAATTACAAAGAATAATGTGTCCAGTAAACAGGGGACTGAAAAATATAGTACATGCTGGCATAAACATGTGCTAGGTAAGAGCATGATAATGAATCCCACATACATATTGTGCCTGGGATAACATCCATGACTTATACAATAATATCTAACTACATGAGATATAAATACAACACAAATGCCCCTATAAACAAGAAAGGGCTCTAAAAATCTGACTGGTACATGCAAACAAAAAGGCACTGCAAGCGGCTGAGGCCGACATCATCAAATATATGGGGCTGCATCAAAGGCTGTAATGAAGAGGTCATCCTGGCATGTGGGGGGCTACCAGTAGGGCCACCCCCTCATGAGGGCTGAAAACATCTCACACACACCCGTGAATTGCCGGTATCATCTGCTGCATCACTGAACCATCAAGTATACGGATCTCGATCATGCTGAAATGAGTTGGAGCTGAGAAAAAATCAAGTCAAAGGGAAATAAGGAGTCCCTTTGCCTGATTCGAGGCACTGAAAAAGAGTGGAAGCTGGAACCAAGCTACACCGGCCTCTAGACCTATCTTCTAGAATGAATGAACTAATGTCGACAGAAGGAGGTCCCCATAGGTGAGGCAATAAGGGATCCTCAACTAAGGCATGGGAGAAAATAGTAGAGTGAATGACAGACTGACACCCGTGATGATGATGAAATGTGGGGTACTGAGTAGCAGACGGATGACTTCCCTTGTTAGAGCATAAAGGGCATGGATGACCTGGCATCGACTGACACGACATCATGAGGGATAGGGGACAGTGAGGCTGAAGGCCATAAGTGCGACACGAGAGAGGAACCAAGCAATGAAGGATGGAGGACTATAGTGGGATACAAAGGGACTTAGGATAGACTCCATGAATGCAATGATGACTCAACTCAGATGCTCTAAACAAGGGCGACTCGATGTTGCTGCCACACAGAAAAGGTCCAATGGGGACCATAAAAACATGAGTACATGATGGTTACTCACGATGAAAATCGACATGAGCATGGACAAGTATGAAGGCAAAATGGTGCCCCCAAATACAAGTGTTGCAAGTAAAGAAATTCGATTTTGGGGAGTGGTGAAGTGACGATTCATGGAAAAAATGTGTCCTAGTGAAGTATAAAATCACATAATCATGAGTTGGCTACCTAAAGAAATAAAATATGCATTTCCAGAAGGAAATGCTAATGGTAATATTTCTTCAGATAGAGTGCATTGCGAGGATTGGGAAGTGGATGGCCTTCGAAGTCCTTTAAGAGATATGCCCCCTTACCTAAATCCTTACTGATGATGTAAGGTCCTAGCCATAATGAGTCAAACTTCCCATGACCAAGGACATCATGGGTCTAGTCATACACTAGAACAAGATCACCTTGGTGAAAACTACGAGGGTGGACTTTTCAGTCATACTGAGCTTTGGTGCATTTCTTAGTTGCCTCAATGGTTTTCAATGCAACACGACGGTCTTCAGAAGTGCGCTCAAGCATGATAAGTTGTTGTTCTAAAGGTTGGGTGTTAGGGAGAAGTTTGACGGCTAGATGAAGGGAAGGGATTTCACACTCGATCGGTAAGACTTCCTCCTCTCCAAAAATAAGTTGGAAAGGAGTAAACCCGGTGGCAGTTTTAACAGAAGTTCTATAGGCCCACAAAGCAGGGAAGAGCATAAGGTGCCAGTTTGTTTTGTGCTTATCCACTGTCCGTTGAAGCATGGTTTTAAGGATTTTATTGACTACTTCAACTTGGCCATTACCTTGGGGGTAATAAGAGGAGGAATATTGGTGCTCAAAGCCCAACAGTGAGGATAGCTCATTCCATATCTCATATTCAAAATGTCGGCCATGGTCAGAGACCAATTGTTTTAGAACTCCAAATCGAGCGATCACATGGTTAAAGAAAAAGAGGGCTGCGATAGCTACCGCATTGTTAAATGTTGGCATGGCCTCAGCCCATTTGGTGAAATAGTCAACCGCCACGATGATATACTTATGGTTACCAGAAGATGATGGTTGACACTCCATAAAGTCTATGGCCCACTTACAGAAGGGACCAGTTGAGATGACATGATGGAGGGGAGCTCGAGGGGCTCGTGCCTTAGGGGAAAAATGTTGGAAATTGGGATAGTGTTTGACTGCCTCAATGCAATCACTGAAGAGAGAATGCCAAAATTACCCAGCGCGCATGATTTTCTGGGCAGTGGCCAGACCGGAGAGGTGGCCACCACAAGCGCCGCAATGACAGGCATTGAGGACTTGTTCTGCTTCAGCGTGTGTGAGAGAACGATGAAGGACATAATCTACACCGCGACGATAAAGGTCATCACCGATAAGAAGGTAGCGGGGGGCCTAGTTTCGGATATGTCGTCGAGCATCATGGTCAAGATGGAGGGAAAACTTTTGGGTTCACAAATAGGTGAGGATGTCACCATACCAAGGGTCATCGGTGGTAATGGAAAATAAATGTTCATCGGGGAAATTATCATTAACTGGAGGATCCTGGATACGTGTAGGTAGTTTGGAAATGAGTTCAGCGAGCGCTAAACCTTTCTTACTTTTTGGTGTGACAAATTCAAGATTGAATTCTTTGAGGATCACGATCCAACGGGCGTACTTCCCATTAATGATTCGGTGACTCAATAGGAAGGCCATAGGGTTGGAATTAGTCATGACCTTGGTGGAACGAATGAGGATGTAATGACGAAGTTTCTGGACCAAGAACACGACAGCCAGTGCTAATTTCTCTTCATGTGAGTAGGATATAGGAGGTCCTACCAGGTTATTACTGACATAATAGATAACATGCACAATTCCATTGTCATCTTCCTGAATGAGGACTCCAGCGACTGAGTAGGTGGAAGTGGAGATATATAAGATGAAATCCCTATCAAATTCAGGGGGATGAATCAAGGGAGCAGATGTGAGAGCCTGTTTCAGGGCATAAAAAGACTCTTGAGCATAGGCATCCCAGACAAAACAGATATTAGAGAGGAGGAGTCCAAGGAACCCATGCACGGTGGTGGCATAGTCAGGTACAAACTGGGGAAGGAAATTACCATTTCCTTGGAGGCTTTGTAACTAGCGTAAAGTACAAGGGATAGGAAGCTCAAGGATGTCTTGAACTTTCAATGGGTCAAGCGTGATACCATCTTTAGACACAATGAAGCCTAGAATACGGCTGACAGGTACACAAAAGACACACTTTAGCGGGTTGAGGCAGATATTATACTTGCGACATCGTAGAAAGATGGTACGCAGATCATGGAGGTGTTGCGCCCGATGTTTAGAAAGTGCAGTGAGGTCATCTAAATAAGCAAGGATAATATGAGCTAGGTCATGGAAACAGTAATACATAGCCCACTAAAAAGTGGTTCCTACGTTTTTAAGGCCGAATGACATGAATCGATAGGCAAAGGTTCCCCATGGACTAATGAATGCGGTTTTAAGTTGATCAGCACAACAGATAACAATTTGATTGTACTCGAAGAAACCATCCATAAAGGATAGGACCTCATGCCCTGCACACTCATCAATGATTTAGTCAATGAATGGTGTGGGGAAGTTGTCTTTGGGACAAGCTTTGTTCAGATCGTGAAAGATAGTGTAGAAATGGATGGTGCCTTGTTTCTTAAGAACGGGAACTGAATTGGACACCCAAGTGGTGTATTCAATGGGATAGATAAAACCAGCCTGCTTGAGCTTATCGATTTCAGCTTTGAAAACTTCTTGTTTGGAAGGATTAATGGGTCTCAACTTCTAACGGATAGGATTGGCATCAGGCCAGGTATCGATATGGTGTTCGACAATGGCAGGATCAAGTCCGGGAATTTCTGAATAGGACCAGGCGAAAACATCACAGAATTCTTTGAATAGCTTGGTGTAAGCCTCAACCTCTTCCGGGGTGCAATGGGCGCCCAGGGTGATATTTTATTCTATCCCTGGTTTTTCAGAAATGTCAATTTTAATGGTAGGAGAGATATTGGCCATATTTCTGTCTTCGAAAGCATCAGGTGCAGGGATGGGATTTCTAAGCCAATCGACCTCATCAGGAATGAAGTCTTTAGTTTCTACAACATATTGGTCATGGGACTGTTGTGGGAGCAAGTATGCATGGTGGTGCATATCATCCCACAAAAATTCAGGTTCGATCATAGCTTCCATAATGTCTTCATCAGAATGGAAGATGGGGTGACTGGAGGAAGAGAGGCCGCCTGACATGGTAGAGCTACCTGACTCATCATCATGTGAAGAAAGGCTCACATGTGCAACGTCATGGGGGATGACAGAAGAGTAAGCATATAAGGGATCTACCGATGTTGAGCCTAGGGTGATCGCTAAAGGGAGGTCAGGCGAAACATTAAGGGAAGTCTCCAAGGGGATTTCCACCGAGGGTCTCATGGATGATGATAGGTAGAAAATGTTGGCCAAAGGCTCCATAATTTCGACATCAGGAGGTGGAATGTCAATGGGAGCAGGCAGATCCTTTGGTTCTACCAAAGCATAACTCGCAAACAAGTGAGAGGTGAACTTGTCATGCTTGGCCTCGAATTGGAAAAATGCTTCCAAAGAGGAACGATACTCTTCAAGGAGGCGATAGAGGTGAGTGTAATGGCCATGGAAGTCGCACAAAGCACAAGGGTGATTGGTGCGCAAAGTTTTGAGTTTCAGGACTGAATCGGGTATAGTGACATAAACCTCAGGGATATCAGGCTCCGGAAACGTCTCATTGACCATGGACTTAAGGTGAAGCAACTCTAGACAAGTATGGGTGGCGTGATCGACAACATCACATAAAGCACACTAGATAGTGTGTTTTGGCGGCCGAAGAGGGGCAAGGTTTGTCAGGGTGGCCTTGTCTTTGGTTGCCTCCTTGCAAGCTTTTCCCTTATTACCCGAAGCGGTCGCAACAGGAGGTGGTTCTTGTTGAGGTGGCTGAGGCACTAGAGCTGTGGGAGAAGTCATGGGGAAAGGTTGAACTAGGGTCAAAGCAAGATAAGGTTTGGGTTGACCAGGTGGGGTAGCGGCTGGAGGATCAAGGTACAAAACAAGAATCCCAAGGGTCAGGTTAGGAAGAGAGAGGGTGGCAATGACAGGTACCGTGTACACTCCTGGGGGGGGGGGGGAGCTAGGAACATTATCTAACCAGAGGGGTAATGGATAGGTGGGACGACTCCTAAATGGTTAAGGCCTGGAGGAACCATTCCAGGAGGGTAAAGAGGCTTATGGATACCAGCTGAAGGGCTAGGAGGAGGAGGTCTAGAAAGTTGAATCGAAGGGCTAGGAGTAGGCTGCGGAGGGAAAGGAGGTTGTTGACTAGCCAAAGCAAGCTGCTTGAGGGCAGCTCGAGATGATTGCATCATGCAAATGTTTGATCAGCTGGGATTAGAGACAAGAGGAGGAAGACTACGGAATGTACCAAGCAATGAGGAATATTTGTAGACTTCGGGTGAGACACTGGTCAAAGGATCGACGGATTGCTTATTGGCCACTGAAGAGATGATGGACTCAGGGGAGGTCTGAGACTTCGGTTCGTAATATGTCAACTGGTCGATGGTGACTATCTTTCTGTTATGAGGGAAGGACATCTTGTGGTGAACCGCAGATGGGATAGCAAACATCACATAGGTGTAGCTATGACCCAATAGAATGTTGTAATCTAAGGGGGCATCTATGACTTCTACATCAACGCAAACATTCTTGCCCGCAAGAGTAATAGGAAAATTGCAGAATAGGCTAATGGGTTGAGAGGCGTGGCCATCCCATGCTCGGAGAGTGATCGTGGAAGGAGCCAACTTAGGTGATCCGAGTTGCTTCCAAACCGAAGTGGACATCACATAGGTGGATGCCCCATCATCAATGATGCATCGAGAAACATTGGCATTCCGGATCTCGACTAGGATTTGGAAGGTGATGGAAGTAGGGAGAGGAGGATGTTCTAAACGGTCAACATCAAAGATAATCAATCAATTGTCGAAAGGATCTACAGCGCCCATGGCAGATAGTAGAGATTTTCCTTGTGAAGGGCATGACTGGAGGAGTTCCAGCGTTGAAATGGCAGTAGGAGATTGTGCCAAATCATCTACTATGCTATACGAATGGGAAGCTTTTCCAGAAGCAACATTTCGGCATAGTGGTCCCTTAGGGATATTGGTATGAACCTCCACCTTAGGCTAAGGGATCTGCGAGGGACCATTAGGTGTCAAAAGAGGTTCTATAGAGGCCGAAGGAGGCGGCTCAAGGGCAGTCGTAGCGGGAGGCTTGTTGTACTGATGGGACCGAGTCTAAAGATTGATGTCTACGGTTAGAGGTTGAGCAGAGTTCATCATGATAATCTGGTAATCGGAGGTACCAGATGGAAGAGGTTGCGTGGCCACTTGACCTTCAAGTGGTTGGGTAGCCACAAATCCTTGCTGAGGGAAAGGATTAGTAAGCACAACCGGCTGACTAGGCATAGCACTGGGAGGGATGGAAGGGGAGGCTTGTTGTCCTCACAATTTTGCTTGAGACTCCCACATCTGCTTCATCTATGGTAAAAGAGGACAATCATGTGTGTAATGACGATAAACACCACAACAAGAACAAGGCTTGTTCATGAAAACAGGCCTATCCTGCTTGGGCTGAGTGCCCTGTTGCTGGTTAACAGTGTTAGGAGCATTATTTTGAGGATTAGGTCTAGGATTACTAAGAGAAGATTAATTATGAGTGCCTTTCCTCTTCTTTTTGGAGGGAGGAGGATTATTCGCGCCCTGCTGTGCATACACCTTCCCCTGAGGGGGCGATGGAAGATGTTTTGGGGGTTGAGAAGGCAAGGGAGGAGGAGGTGCTAATGCTGGAGGAGCTGGAGCACCAGGCTGTGGATACAGATAATAAGGAGGTTAGGTAATAGTGTGGTAAACAAGAGGTTGGGAAAAAGGAGGAGGCATGCGTATCCTGGATACATACTACAGGGATGGGGAAAAGTGCAGAAGGTGCTTCCCCCCCTTGAGGAAAACCATAGCCCATGGGAGGTTGAGCGTATGGATGAGAGAGAGCTCCAATGATACCGTCGGCGACATGAGATGCCCCCGGTGCGTTGACACCACTGGGTCTAGGAAGATCAGGTAGAATTGTATAAACATAACCTGATCGAGTGTAGATCAGGTCATATTTTAATGCAATTTGGAGAGTGGCTTCTTCGGTTTGAGGGAAATGTGATGCGACATCTTTGCCGATAGGGGGCAAGAGAGATCTAAGGAACTAGTCCATGTAGACACGGTCTTCGAAGGTAGGGGCTCGACATAGGCTCTTTCTTCTCCACCATTCCTGGACATGATCGTATAGGAGGGTCACAGACGATTGATGGAAAGAAGTAAAAATTTCGGTACCAGTGTCATAACGAAGAGGAAGCTGGAAATAAGACAAAAAACCCTGAGCAGCAATCGCAAAGGTGGTATGAGAAGATGAGGCCTAATCAAAATACCACTTAGAAGCTTCACATGTAAGCGTACATTGGAACAACTGAAGACGAACTGAGTAATCTGTAATCGAGTTGGATGAACACCACATGTGGAAAGATCGAACATGATTTATAGGATCTTCTCCTGCAAGGCCTTCAAACTTGGGGATGTCGGAAGGGAGCTTGGTCGACATAACAAGAAAACTAGCGTCATGGTGTATAGGGTCATTTATCAACTGGTCAAAATCAGGAAGACTGAGGCCTGCCATATAGGGGAGCAAGGGATCAGCCAGGATTGTTCCTGTTGCAGTCCCACTAGTAGTATTCCCAGCATTAGGGCTAGGGATACCACCAGCATTAGGTCGTGAAGCAGACATGGTGAAGGTGATAGGACGAGAACCGGGGGTGGAAGGAGAACCCAACGAACCAGAAGAAGAGTCAGAGTGTGGACTTGGTGGAGCACTAACTCGAATCCTATGCGGAGGAGTAAGTCTTCCTACTGGAAACTGAGGATGAAGGCGAAAAAGTCTCTAAGATAAATGCCTTGGTGGCGCAATGATGACGACACAAACACGAAACAAAGGAAAAAGAGACCGACAAGGGCAAGGAGGTGCAGGATCAACTAATTACAATGTCGAAACAAGGGTGAAGAGGTGCAGGATCAATTGATTTCAATGTTTTAGAGTATTTGCTTGGTGGTTTTAACAATGCTCTTTTTCGCTTATGGTGTGTGTGTAAAGTGTGTAGATTAAAATTTTTAAACCCAGATCTTTGTAGAAAAAAAGAAAAAGTGTGTTGTGTAACTTTAAATAAACCTGAAGATAACAGTATATGAAACTGAAATAACAGTAAATAAACAACTAATAATGCAATAATCTAAACCCAGGAAGGTGGGCCTCTCAACTCTCAACAAGTAGTCTGTAGGTGGGAAAACAAATAGTCAAAACACACCAAAATAGCCAATAGATCTAAGGTAGGGATGGACAGGGATCTAAAGGTCAAAATATGCTGGAAAGTAGTGCAAAAAATAGCAACAAATCAGAGAAACAATTGTTGTAAATGAGGTGGCGAAAGGCTATCTCCTGGAGGGAAACAGAGTGAACCCTAGAGGAAAACCAAAACAAAACTATATGAGGTGATTTGGATGGATAAATAGCCAGTCTGAAGCGGATCTGAAGGTGAGGTATCAGATATGAAAAATGGTTGAACACTCTAAAAATTTCAGACAACCTGTAACAACTAAAACTCTTCCACCAAAAGTGGAGGGTACTGAAGCCCTACGAGGCTATTTTCCCACTTAGTTGAGTAAAAAGGAATAAGTACAGGTCTAAAAAGGGTGGATACGAAGGTCAAAAAACCCTGAACAAAGGCCGAGACAAACCCATAAAACTTTCAGAAAAACTCCCGCAAAAAGTCCAGGTCGCAGTTTCTGACCTGTTTTCTGTAGAGGTCGCAGTTTTTGGGCTGAAAAGTGCATCCTGAAGCTCCAGGTCACAAGTTTAGGGCAAAAAAGTGCAACCTGCACTTCCGGCACTCTTGGTGGCAGATTTCAGCAGAATGTGTCATCTCAGCTGTAGCTGATGTCTGTCACCTGCGCAATAGGTCCGAAAACATACAGAAGTTACAAGTTTTACTGTTTTAGGGTTTTATAGGTTAAAAACAACACCAAGAAGTGAAAAAACAAGAGGATGAAGATAAATCATAGGGTTTGAAGCAGCTGGATATGCAAGGATAAAAAAAACGATAGTGGTCGTAATCGTAAACCTGTGTGGAGTTGCAAGTTGTTAGTATGAATCTTAATTGCAAGTGTACGAAAAAAGACCACTTTAGTTGTGCATAAAAAACAACCCTCACAGCAAAATATGGCTGCCAATATCTTCAGATCTGCAATTAGTTGATCAAGATAAATGCTGCAAAAATCTAGATCTATGCATCAAAAGACATTACGTAGTAAATAAAATGAGATTTACTCCATGCATCCGATAGACAAGACAAGAATATGTTGAATGAATTTTATATTAAGGGCACCTGGGAGGAAAACATAGAAGGATGTTACCAGTTCTCCTCAATGGGATGGGTTCTTGTAAGTCCTCAGCACTTCAAATCTAAAATTCCTCTCTCTTGGTAGCAACCAGAAAAAAATACTTGGAGACTCAGCGGTTCACAAGCAAAAAAGGATGAAAAATATAAAGCAATGATCATTTGGATGAAAGTCCAATGAAAGGTGTATAGATCCCGAGGTGATCTTTAGGCAACAAAAGGTGATGAATGTGAATGGAAAATGCTACTATTTATAACAAAATGAGTTGATCCAGATATTAATTTGCATAATTAAAATATTATAACAACAAATCAGATCCAACTTTTATGGAATATTCCCAATACTTTTATTAGAGAAAAGTTGTGGGTCAAATCCCTTTATTTGTAAATACTAAATGGAAATAAATTATTTTTTTATCATTTTAAGGATGTGGTTGAGTACTAATCAAATAAATAATGATTTATTTAATTATTTAAGGGTGATTTAGTCATATTTAACAAAGAATATTATTTAAATAAGGTTTAAATAATTATTCTTAGAAAATAATAAGATAAATAATGATTTATCTAATTAATTTCCTTGTTTTGGGTTAAATATAACCAGGAATATTAATTAAACAGTTGTTTAACTAATTATTCCTCAAGGAAAATGAAAAAAATGTATATTTATTTAATATTTCCTCATGGAGTTTCCTATTTAGACCATAACCAACTTAATAAAGGTGGTTTACTAAGTTATTTTTCATAGTGAAAGAAATTTTACTTAGGGTAAAATTGGTCTTACATGGTGTACATAGGTCCATCTAATAGTAACAGGTTAGATAACCAAAAAATGGTGTAACAGCAGCTGTATAGTAGACCATTCTAGATTAGGCTCTCCCATCCACTGCCAAGTTTGCTTGGGCAGTACGTTCGCATCTGACCCCAAGTCCAAGATAACCTGATCCATTTCATAGTCACCAATCTATGCCGTTAGCCGCATTTCCCGACCAGTTCGCTTCTTATTCTTGTAAATTTTGTGCACATCCTTAACTTCGGTGAGAGAGTTATTTATTTCTGCACAACTGTCTATTAGTGCTTGAATATTTTTTACTGCCTTCTAGTTGCGTAACAACTTCATACATGCCTGTAGAAATGGTTTAACTTCGTCATCCATTCTTAGGTTTGTTGGAGCCTTGGAAGTAGATGCTTCATCCTTAGTAAAGTCTTTGCGAGCTGTGATGAAGGTTTCCTTTTCCTTCTATAGGTCCAAACTTTCCTTCTTGACAATTGATTTCCGGATAAGAGGTTCAGCCACAACTTTCTCCTCGGCTCCCCCAATATCCATGCTACTGCGCGTTATGACATTAATACTTGGTCCTTCATCACGTGGTCCCGCCTTAACCCTATACATGTTTTGCATAGGTTTCTATTTTTTTCCAACATTTTTGCTATCACGATTGGACAATCTTCAATCACATGGTCCAATTGTCGACAATATCAGCAAGATTGTCTCGCAGGGTTCGGATAGTCCCTCGCAAAGTGCCCTATTTCTCTACAATTGTAACAGATCAATTGTCCTCTTCCCCGTCCTCCGCCTCCACCCCTTCCCCCTCCCCTACCCCTTGTTGGGGAGCCTACTCTGCTTCAGGGAGATAGTGGTGAAGAAGGGTCAGCTTGTACCCTATATAAGTTTCCTCGATCTATCATCAAGTCATAGGTCTGACAATTATGCTCTTCATGTCCCACAGAGGAGTAGAATCGACACCATTGCTGCTGCAATTCTAGAACATAAGCACCAAGATGAGGACAGTGGTTAGCGTCATGTAGCCCAGCAACATGACAATCAGCACACCATAACGTTGGACCTCTTGGCCCCACAGTCTCCTTAGGGCGCAATGGGCTGGGTCCCTCAGCTTGCATGTAATCTGTCAATAGAGGACATTGATCCATGGTATGGCCGGACACCCTGCATCTTATGCACCATATGTCGGGGCTAGCCTCTTTCCCCCATTCTTTTCTCAGTTTCTGTATTTCAATGTGCATTGCCTCCAGTTGTCCCTGGATCTACTGTACCCCAAACTGGGCATCAGCTCTTGGCGAAACATCTAGTTTCATAGCAATATCCAAGGCTTTCTCTTGCGTTGCAATCGCCTTCTGACCCATAGGTACGCGCAGGTGAGGCAGCATCATAGCGATAAACCAATCCTTGTGCTGCCTATCATCATACTGTAATTTCCCATCTCTGATAACCTTCTTTAACCTTTTATCAGCTTCCCATACTAATTTAGTGGGTCCCTGTTTAAATTATTTCAAGTAAACCACTATTTGAGAGTAGGACTTAGGCTTCTAAAACTATTGTTTTAAAGCTATCTTAATCTCTTCAATAGACAGATCCGTGTGCTATCCTACGTATCCCATATACCAGTCCAAGGCCCTTCCTTCAAAGGCGAATGATAACTACGCTCTCTTTACAGCGTCGATAGCCACATTCTGCACAGTCCATACTGATTTTGATACAAACCAAAATCAGTCCATATCTTCATCCCCTACACCCTTGAAAGTGGGTAGCTTCATGTGGGTGGCCATATCTTCTTCTGGTGGTGGCGGAGATGTGGGTGAGTTCTTACTTGTATGTTGACTTAAAGGTGGTGTAGCTGGAGGACTATATTCTGCGTGTGCAACTGACTCTCTTAGCGGACTATAGATGGATCTATCCCCTTCTCTATTGGTTTGGTAATACTTACCAATTCGAGTTGTACTCTCGCTTTGATTAGAGTTCATTCATTCGGTGTGGCTGCACAGAACGTCCTTTTCGCACAATAATATTTTGATTAATAATGGTAATGTTTTCAATAACTTACCCCAAAAACCTTTGAATAACCTCCGCTCTACTTCAGAATAGGATATGAACTGATCAATTGAAAATTATGTCATAAATCCTCCCAGCACACTATCGACCCAGTAATCTACCATACAAGTGATGGTATTTTCAGTCCTCTCCAACTGTTGAATCAACTCTGGCTATAGAAATTTGAATAATTTGCTGAATTATTCACCGAGATTATCCTGGTCACATACTATTTGAGCTTCATACATAACACATAATCTCTTCTACACATTAATCATCACATGCGGAAATAAAAACAACAAGCGGTATGGAAAACATTCCCATACGCACATAGAAATTCAACACATATAACACAGTATGTATACCGGGGAAAGCTTACAGCTGAAAACCCCCTACTGTCTGTATATTATAATGAATAAGAATCATGTAAAAATCTCAGTACAATACTCCTCACAAGTACTCAGTACTGTCTCCAAAAGTTACACACAAACTAGCTCAGTTTTGAACAAGTCACGGGTTCAAAACTCCTCCACTGTTTGCCTGCCTCTACTGCGCAATCCAAGATGAGAGAATGGATGGAATGAATTCGAATTCCCTTGGCTTTAACTGCGCAATCATCATTGGCAATCTCCTCCAATGATTGTGCAAATCTCATGCACACTATAGTCACAACTGATAGTAGACTCCACCCTTTCACCCACCTCTAACACTGGTCTCCACTGAACTGTCCATGCACTGCTGTTAACTAATGTGTTCTTTAGTTGAATAATGAGTTAATAATTAGTGAATTAATTAATAATTAATTCACACCACTCATCACTAGTGTATTTATCAGTTAGACTAAATACAACTAGTTCAACTAAGTTAAACCGAACACAACTCCATCAACCGTCTCATCAACTCCACCAAACTCTGCCACATGAGTTCTAACTGAAGTCAACCATGCAATAGCTCAACTAACCCATAGGAAATTCGAATTTCCTTCTGCCAGCTGCATGTGCCACATCTGTAGCTCGAACTGAAGTGCTCCAAGAGGATAAGATAAAGTTTATAGTCCAAATACTATTAAGGGCTAATAATATTTGACTGTTCTATTTTTAGACAGGCAGTCTAAAAATAGACTTCGACCTGTATGTCTAAAAATAGATGTCCATATAATTTTACCAACTTGACCAATCATCCAAGAATGGCATCCCGCAACTCCTAGACCATGCTCCATATGTCTAAAAATAGACAGTCTAAAAATAGACTTTTCGACAAAAATCATATGTGTGGTCCCCACCTAGTTTAGGTGATCAATCTCCAACTAGGATCAGAAAAGATGTTTCAGGAGGCCTCCTTCACTGTTTCTTGTTGCCATTTTCAACACTCCCTCTCAACAAGAAAGGACTGTCATTGCATGTGACATGCAACTCCATGCATTCGCCATGCACCCTTTGCATGCGCCATGCAAACTCATGCATGCACCATGCAACTCCATGCATGTGCCATGCACCCTTTGTATGCACCATGAAAACTCATGCATGCACCATGCAACTCCATGCATGCGCCATGCACCCTTTGTATGCGCCATGCAAACTCATGCATGCACCATGCAACTCCATGCATGCGCCATGCACCCTTTGCATGCAACATCTCCGAAACTGAATAGGCTCCAAACAACTCAATCATTCTGATGCATCTATCATCAAAGTCTTCGACTTCTGCTGGTACCAACTGCACATGTCATCAGGAACCACTGCACTGTTGAACTCTTGCACCCATGCACTCTGCACTTGCTGTCAACTCAGATCTGCGCTCCAGTATCCGACACTGTCACTTTCATCTGCCTACATCAATCCAACTGATCTGCTACTGCTGCTCTGTGGGCACCTCGTAGCCAGGTTCAACTCATAAGATCCACACCATCTCATGAATCCTACCCAGAAATCTCCTCTTGGGATTAATCATGCATGTCGCCCCACCTCTCACCTGGTGGTATAGCTGCATGCACTCCCTTTGCCCATCTGGCACGAAATTTCTCTGCATGAGTGGTTTCTTCCACTCCATGATCCTCTTGTGGCTGCTCCACACCCCGAGGTTCACTTTCATCTGCATGCAAAAATTGCTCCCTCTCAAGCATTAGTTGCATGTCTTTCTACCGCTTCCCAACAGTAGGAAGCTCCGTAGAAATCCCATCTACATCAAATCTATAAAGATTCTTCTGCATCTCCAGTTGTGGCTGCTCCACAACCTTCCGAGACTGCTTCTCACGCTGCATGTTGAGAGGCTCCCTCTCAACCACCAAGTCACTAACCTCTGATTTGCTCTTCAAAGCTTTGCATGCATCTTGTACCTCAGTGCATGTAGATTCTTGGCTCGCGCACATTGCAATTGTCCCACCGTCGCAAAATTTTGTAACAAAAGAGCTGATTTTAAATCGATGATATCTCCCTCATCCGAGCTCCGATTCGACCGATTTGTTTTTTTAATTTGGGTGTTTTTTCGCAAGGAATCCAAATATGCTATTTGGTTCTGAAACTATTTCACCAAAAAATTTCAGATATTCCCTACAAACTCGCGCACCGAAAAATTCTCGCTCTCATTCCATGTAGAAAATTATATACAATATGCATGTATATTTCCGGCTTTCTTCATCTTTATGTTTCTTGAGTTTATCCTAAAACTCAACCGCTTCCAATCTATACTTGAGAAAAAATTATTTCTAGCACAGAGATCGACTATAGGGGCATTTACTGGATATATCACCTTTCAGAGAAAGGATGGATCCAGAGGCTACCTGGCCCGCTTACAGACTCTGTCTACCGAAATAAGTTTGTAATCACCGTAATAGATCTGATGATCAATATAGCTCCGATACCATGTAGAAATTTGAATAATTTGATGAATTATTCACCGAGATTATCCTGGTCACATACTATTTGAGCTTCATACATAACACATAATCTCTTCTACGCATTAATCATCACATGCGGAAATAAAAACAACAAGCGGTATTGAAAACATTCACATGCGCACATAGAAATTCAACACATATAACACAATATGTATACCGGGGAAAGCTTATAGCTGAAAACCCCCTACTGTCTGTATATTATAATGAAGAAGAATCATGTAACAATCTCAGTACAATACTCCTCACAAGTACTCAATATTGTCTCCAAAAGTTACACACAAACTAGCTCAGTTTTGAACAAGTCACGGGTTCAAAACTCCTCCACTGTTTGCCTGCCTCTACTGCGCAATCCAAGATGAGAGAATGGATGGAATGAATTTGAATTCCCTTGGCTTTAACTGCGCAATCCTCATTGGCAATCTCCTCCAATGATTGTGCAAATCTCATGCACACTATAGTCACAACTGATAGTAGACTCCACCCTTTCTCCTACCTCTAACACTGGTCTCCACTGAACTGTCCATGCACTGCTGTTAACTGATGTGTTCTTTAGTTCAATAATGAGTTAATAATTAGTGAATTAATTAATAATTAATTCACACCACTCATCACTAGTGTATTAGTTAGTTTCACTAAATACAACTAGTTCAACTAAGTTAAACCGAACACAACTCCATCAACTGTCTCATCAACTCCACCAAACTCTGCCACATGAGTTCTAACTGAAGTCAAACATGCAATAGCTCAACTAACCCATAGGAAATTCGAATTTCCTTCTACCAGCTGCATATGCCACATCTGTAGCTCGAAATGAAGTGCTCCAAGAGGATAAGATAAAGTTTATAGTCCAAATATTATTAAGGGCTAATAATATTTGACTATTCTATTTTTAGACAGGCAGTCTAAAAATAGACTTCGACCTGTATGTCTAAAAATAGATGTCCATCTATTTTTACCAACTTGACCAATAATCCAAGAATGGCATCCCGCAACTCCTAGACCATGCTCCATATGTCTAAAAATAGACTTTTCGACAAAAATCACATGTGTGGTCCCCACCTAGTTTAGGTGATCAATCTCCAACTAGGATCAGGAAAGATGTTTCAGGAGGCCTCCTTCACTGTTTCTTTTTGCCATTTTCAACACTGGCGTCCATTGCATAACCAATCATTCTTCCAACACGTCTGGAACTATACGAGCCTTGCCAACCACTCCTGAAGCTCGTGTGCAAAGGCTACAAAGAAAATTTCATAGACTTCGGTGAAGATGTACTTGTTATTCCACTTCTCAGTCGTTAGCTTCGTGTTGCGATTCTCCTTTACGGAAAATTCTTGAATTTTCCTTTCAAACCAATCTTCAATTCTACCCGCTCAGATCTCCAATGACCTCGTGGCATTACCTGAGCTCTCTCTCAAAATTCTCCCGGTCCCGGCAACAGAACCATTTGTTGGATTAAGGGGTCTTGACCCAGGTTCAGAGGTTAAGTTTTGCCAACAAACCCCTATATTGCTGGCCATTTCGGCAATGACCTACTTGCGCAAGCCAAGGTGTCACCTGAAGTAGTATGGGAGGGTGCTGGAACCAGGTTTCCGCACCTTGGGAGAGAGTAGGTGCTTTTAGGCAGATATGTATTATAGCTTACTAGGTTCACACAGAATGAGTCTATTCGCAGCTATTTTAATAGTGTAAGCAGCATATAACCATAAAAAATGTATTATCATCAACATATCTAATCAATGCCTTCACATCCACGTGCACATTACCAAATACCATTACAAAGTATTTTAATCACAGCTACTTTCAGATCACAGATATAAATGCACCAATCATAGATACATTCACAGCTTAATTAATCATCACAGATGTGCTTCAGCAGTAAACATAATCAATCCAGATGACACAAAGATAATTCAACTACACTTCGCATTCATTAACATCAAGATCCACTTACAACCAAAACATAGTCCGCACACACAACCTAGCAGAGTCCGCACACAGCAGGACTAAGGATCTATGCACACATAGCCAACAAGAGTCCTTACCCAAAGCAACCCAAACAGTTCTTAACAATCTACACGTAGCATCAATCTATTGACTTGCTTACTTACTAGACCCAACTAGCTATCTATTTTTAATATTGTAGCCTTCACTATCCTATGGTCTGCAAACCATGGTTTGCGGACCCTAGAGCTTCCCCTTAACCCATTACAACACATTGGGGGCTTTTACCCACCCCAAAACCCCTACGCAGGACCGAATTTAACAAAATTGTACCAAAAACGTAGGCTAGGGAACCCCATTCCAACAAGAATTAAAACTACTCACCCATTTTTCAAGTGATAATGTTTTTAGGAGAAGAGTTTTATTTTTAGAAATATTTTTGAAAATCAAATCTTATCTTATTGTTGTTTTTATTATTCATATTACCCATGATCTTGGAGTAAGGGTCGGAAATTGTGAATATTGAAGACTCTTGATTTTATAATCAAACATTTTATTTGAAGCTTTTTGAAGACCACTTTCAGAAATTGATGTGTTCTTGAGAGATGAGATTGATATCTTGTGATGTTTTAATTACTTAATGGGTGCTTCCATGCTCCAACTTATTTACACATTACTTTCTATCGAATGTTGGGGTATACTATTAAATATTTCTTTTGAATCATTGCAATATATTTTATTGTCAAAATTGATAAACATTTCATAGCTATTATCTGTTTAGTTAGCATTGACGATAATAACTAATATTCAACTGTAAGTTGATTGATTAGTTGTCATTTTTTAGAAATATTTTTTTTGTTCATTTAATTTTGTATATTTCATGCAAATTTATTTAAAAATTATTAAAAAAAATTATAGATCAATCATTCCCAATCTCTTGCAAGAGTCTTAAAAATTATCTTGTGTGATTAACTGGACACAAATTCCAGCGAGATTCAAACACACATACACAATACCGAATTTTGTTGCATTGGGACCGATCCCGACCTAATACATATGTGAACTCCTAAGTCGGGGTTGACCCCGACTCCGACACAACTTTTACTCAGTCCCACTAGGCCCAACCCTATCAAAAAAGTCATGCCTCTAGTTGTGATGGATAAAGGAAAAATAGGCTAATGAACTACCTCCTCCTATAGATTCATATCTTGTGCTTCATTTCCAAGTGTGATATTATGCATTGGTCCTATGATAGATAAGGAAACCCTACTGCGTACATAGAAACATATGCTCATAGTGATAGCAACAATTTTAGCCTAACATGGGCCTTATAAGCCAAAGAGGGACATACATGACAATATTGGCCATTTGGACTTGCGACAAATTTCAACCCTTAATATTTGGGTTCTATGAAGAACATATAGGTTCTATCCCTCGTCAGCTTACTACCAAGTTTCCCCTTCTTGTTTTGTAGACGACACATGGTGCCAAAAGGGCACAAAGAGGCTGAAAAACACCAATTCATTAGGAATCCCTTTATCGAAGTTCAATCATAGGCATCAACCATGTATATGAATACATAGGTGTCTATACTAGGAGCCCACAAGAATTTTCCTACCCTAAGCTCTAGGGACATCTCTTGAGAAACCAGCAGATACCAAAGGTTGTTAGAGACAATCAGGAATATATGGTTCCAGGAAGAGCTACACGAAGATTGACATTCGACAAAAAAGGAGAAGGATCCCCTCTCAATTTCACTAATAAGCCTAGAGCATATATGTATGGATATAAGCCTAATCAATACCATTATAAAGAATAAAGACACAACACCTATGAAATGTTTCCAGGAAAATTGATTATTTGTAGGGAGATATAAATGGTGACCAAACCTCTCACTCATGAGAAATTATTATTAATAAAGGAGGGACTTATGTCACCAAAAACATAGACTAAAGCTAGTGCTAGATTCAAATACAAATAGGGAATCCACCAAGTTAATCAACCTAACTATAACCAACCATTCTATCAAGGATAAACCAACATCGGGACCACATATATACTAGAATGCCTAGTCTTGAAGCATTAATTCAACAATGCATGCATAACATAAATGCAACATTACCAGGTTGTGCTCCACATCCCACAACATATGGAGCTACTGGTTCAACACCTTAATGGAATTATTTTGTATACCCCACATTGGGATATACATCCCAATTACTTGAAGATGTCTCTCGTACAAGGTCACAAGTTAATAAAGATAACAAGGATAACAAGGAGGAAACTCCATTATGCTTCCTGCTTAAGCCTTTAGCCAAACTAGTATGTTGTATGCTTCTCAGAGATTTTTCTGAAAGTCATATTTAAATTATCCCAAGATTCAAGTTCCTTGTTCTTCTATAAATATGGAAATAACTTTCAAGATTCATTTGCGAAATTTTTTTCCAAGGATTAACATATTCCAAATCAGGCTTGTCGGTATAGCAAGCTCCCTGTTTTTGTCTTTTTGTTAGCATTCTTAAGAAAATTCCGGAAGCATAATTGCCTTCCCTGTAGTTGTAAAAAAATATTAAAGTAGATGCTTAGCTAAGGGGTTCTAAAATTTTGAAGAAAAATGCCTAGTTACACTATTGTATTGTTTCTTTATAATTGGAAGCACTAAACCATTTTGATTCTATGTCTCAATATAGCTGAGTAATATTGGTACTATTATTGATTTTGTGTTGCTTTTATCTTTGATTAGAGTCATTTCAATTATTTATGTTTATATCTAAACAATTTAACAATACACTATTGTTTTGTTTTATGTTTCTTCTATAAACATATTGATTTATAGTTGTGTGAATTTTTTTATGTTACATTTTAATTTATTATTTAACTGAATAAATTATCATATGCAGATGGTTTAATTAATGATTGAACAAGAAGATCTACATCTCTAGTTATTTAGTTTATTCTTATTTTGTATATATAAAAGTTACCCGAGATATTTATTAGATGATAGTTTAGTTATAGTTTATTCATCTTATTTCATTTCATATGCATAGAATCATTATCTCGCTTACTATATTTCTCTTTTAGATACTATGTTTTTAAATCCCCATTTGCTAGAGCATCTTCCATAAAAACAACATTAAGAAAATCTATTTTTCTAATAAATACCAAACCCATGGGCGATTCACTATCATCCAAAGCACATGGTTAAACTAATAAGTTACCACATCTTAAAAATTTGTAAAAGACTACAAATTCGATAATGGGAATGCCATAGAAGCTATCTAATCAAACCAATCAATGCTTATAATAGAATGTTGAATCTATTCATCAACTGCCCAACATGAAATCCATTGTAACCACACTTTAATTTATAAACAGTACAGATAGACATAGTCAACTTGGGTAGTTGTAAACCGTACAGATAGACATAGTCAACTTGGGTAGTTGTAGGGTAAAACATAGTTTTTTCCTACCCACCATTGCACCATCTTCCCCCTTCCCCATGATGGGAAACTTTTTTTCTCACTAGGTTCCCCAAGCCTCATGATGGGGAGTGTTGGAAATATTGGCTTATAATATCCCTTTTAGATTAATCACAACATTTGTAGGTAATGTAGGTAGGGTTTTTGTGAACTTTGAGCGATACTTACTGTTTGTGCTAGTGAGTCCACTCTTCAAATTGCAGGTGAGGAAACAAAGCTGACGAGCCTTCCACTTCAGTAAAGCAAGTTCACCATTCAATCAACAATATCATTATCAGATGAGCCTTTGAAATATCTAAAAGATTTCGAGCTTCGAGCTTCGACATATTTAATCAACAAGATTTCGAGCTTCGAGCTTTCGACATATTTATTTTAATGAAATAGCTTAAATAACTAAAGATTACAGGAGATTAATAATACCACATCTTCATCTTAGTAGCATATATGCAACCGCCAAATGGGTATCAACAATTAGGAAAGGTCCCTTCAAAATTAAAATGTGAAATCGACAGGTTGGAGGTTTTAATACCCGTAATATATGACGAGCAATTTTTTATTATACAGGTCAAATACGGGCAATCAAACTATAATAATTCAATTAATGACGAGTTCATATATAGTCAAATATAAGTTTTATGTATGTTTCAATAATACCACGTAACTAACTTTTAAAAATAAATCATTCATATTAATTATAGTTAATAAATGGTTACAAAAATTATCTAATTTAAAAACACAACATAACTTAGGATATATTAAAAGAATATTTATCATTATATTTTTGAAAAGTTTTATATGTACTTTTCTTAGAGTTACATTATCATTATCTAATGAGTCTTATATAAAAAAAATATGACTTATTAGTTGGAAGTTTAGAACAAATAGAATTTGAAAGTATTAAATTAATTATAATGTTAATTTGGAAATGCACAAATAAAATATTATCATGTATATATATTAATATTGACAATAAAACATTACATATAAATCTTTTTTTGAACAAGATTTTGGTAAATATCATTTGATAAATATTTCTTAAATACTAAATATAGAGTACTTTTGAAAATAAATGTCAAATTAATTGAGGTCATAATGATATTACAAACATTTCATATTCTCAATTAACATAATTAATATATTACAATTAATTATATAACATATTCCACGTGAAAGGTCACATGTTCAAATCCATAGGGGGTAGCGTATGTACATGCATGTATAATTCACAGTCAAACACCTACTCAGAGTGGGTCCCTTGTCCCACAAACAAAGGAGTCTCATACACCAATTTAGTGTCTATTTGGCCGAGACCTTCAAAATATATTATTGTTATTGTTTTTATCATATGGATATAAACTAATGGAGTCACAAATATTTTACATGATTCATTATATGAAAAAATTGATATATATCAACTCATTCTATACAAAATAGTCTAATGAGGCCACAATATTGCCTGAAAATAGTGAAAATTCCGATGTGATTTTGGCAAAATTCTAACAATTGTTTTAGTAATTTGGGTTACAACTATTAAGAATTAGGATTTCTAGTTCACAAGGGTTTTTTATGTTGTTGAATCAATTTACACCATTAAAAGAATGATTCAAACATTCCTATGGTCATAGTTTTGAAAAAAAATGGTCACATTTTGGCGATAAATGATTTTCTGCGTGAAATTGTGGCCTCAGTGGACAATGCCATTTTATAATAGTGTAGTTGAACTAATAGATGATTTTTCTCTTTTACAGTAAATTTTTCCTAAAATATGGTAAATAGCATTTAGAATCGTATGTTTGAGCTATATAACCTACTAAATTAGGATGCCCCAAGGTTTTCTAGGTTGTTAAATCTAATGATATATTCAAAACAATTTTTTAGTAAGAATGAATCTCATTCTTGACCAAAAGTGGCACAAAATTCCCCCTCCCCATAAGAGCTTTCACCTCCACAAAAATTATATATAATAACTAATTCTGTAATAGTGTAGCGTAGCTACTAGATGGTTTTTCTCTTTTACGACATTTTTTTCTGAAATTTTGGTAAAGATCTTTTAGAATTGTAAGCTGGAGTTGTATAACCTACTAAATATAAATTCCCCAAGGGTTTATAGGTTTTTGATTCCTGTTATAGATTCAAAACACATTTTTAGTGTCTAGAAATCACATTCTTGCCTAAAAGTGGCCCAAAATCCCACCCCTACCCTCCCCCACACATACACTAAGAGATTTCAATTGGTTTGTATTTAAAAGAAACCAATTTTATGTCTCGGTCATAGAAACTACCCTTATCATAGTTTTTTTTGCAGAATATTCAAGCATTCTTCTTTCAAAATGTCATACTTTTCTGTAACAATAATTAATCATATAGTTGGATTTTACTCTTCAACTATTGTTGTAGTATTTTTTCAACCTTTCTTGGATTTCTTTGGATCAAATGTATGCTCCTAAATAAGCTTCCTCATGTAAACAATTGTATATTAATATAGATGTTTATTATATCACTGAAGGGTAAGATTCAGGATATCTGCAGTTGGCCACTGTAATTTGAATACAAATCCATCCTTCTTCAAACTATATTTCCAAACATGTTCTCCATGATCACGGAATATGAGAGTGATTAAACTTGTTTGGAAATTCATGAATCTCCATCATAATTCTATATTTATTCCCCCTAAAGAATAGGACAATTTTTACTCATCTCAAGTAGCCTGAAGATCATAGAAACTTATATAAAAGGCCTCCATGAACATCATTTAATTGTAGTTGCATTTAGTCAACTTTAATACAATGTTTATTTCATTATAAAATATTCGATCTGTAAAAGTTGAAGGAGAGCCTTGCCTTAAGGATGACTCTGAAACCAAAATATCCTCCATCCATACAATATCTTTTTTCAAACAAAGAATCACAACACTGGTAGTCTCATAAATCAAATTGGCATCTCCATGCCATCTTGTGCATCAACTAAATAAAAATGAATGGAATATGAAGATAAGTCTTATATTTCCTCATGTAATGTTTTGAAATTTCCTGTAGACTTTGACATTTTTCCAAATTCGTCATAAAGTGCACATTTCATCTACATGAAAAGGGCTATTTATCTTAGGGAATATGGGAGCATGATTGTAAATAAAAAATATCATATGGTTCTAAATTAAATCATTGTTGGATACTCACAAATCAAAAGGATACTATTATTCAAACTCTTTCCTCATGTGTTTCAAGAGATAAAAGTGAATTTCTGATTGTGGGTCACTCAATGAATATAAAATCCCAAATGTGAGCTATCATTTGTTATGGCTTCTTTAGAGAAGCATTCCTACAACAATTTCCCCATTTTACTTAACATGGGAATTTGTGTAAGAGGCCATATCTATTGTGGAATTTGATATTATGACTCAATGAGAAATAGCCCATCCCACTAAATTCATGTTTCAAAGGAAAAATGATATGGAACACACCCATAGATTAAGCCAACATAATATATGCTTAAATACATGCCTAACCTCATCATAATACAACTCCATTTTGGTCAAAAACTTTGCTTCCTTTTCTTTCCACTCAGGTTCACATTAGTTATGCACCATTGGATGATAAGGGCCACAATGCATTCATCACCTGACATAGAGATTACTTTTTTTCACAGACTCTATATACATGAATGCCTCCCATCACTCCAAAATATTTTTCTTAATTAGAGGTAGACTTTCTTCTTTAAATTTTGTTCCCTTGAAATTACCCCACTATCATTGTTCTATCTACGATATATATAAGATAATTTATTCTCTTTTCCTTTGCAAGTTTTTCTTTGTAATTTTGGCTCTTTATATTCATCTAAACACAAAAATTTTTAGATGACTTGTCCCCAAACTATGGAGTGTTAATTGTAGGGATTACATTAAATAGTAAAACACATTCATCCTTTTGTAAGAAGCTTTCCGGATTATCCACAGTATTGAGGAACATGTTCCTCAATACTGTGGATAATCCGGAAAGCTTCTTCCAAAACAATCACCACAGGAGTTTAAAAACCACATTCATCCTTCACACGCAACTGGGCACTACGTGAAGGTTTTAAATTTAGATTCAGTAAGGTATCATAATCATTCCTTGAATCAGTAGGAACAATGGTTATTATTCGAGTTCCTTTGTATGTTACAACTGTGTGCATGGGAAGGGAATACACAACCACATTGACAACTTGAGGAAACTTCCATGATAAACCAATCAAATCATGGATAGATAGCTCTAACAAGCATGGGTGCTTCTCAGGGATCTTATACATATGTTGATATGCAAGATTATGGGAAGTGCTCTCAATGATAATAAACACATCAATATCATTGATTTCAAATTCACCATACTCAACAATCTAAAATAAATGAAAAAATAGCACTACATATATAATGGAGTCAAATTTAAATAATTTTAAGGTGGTTTCATATATCCTAGCATTCCATGGTAGAAAATACTAGGATAGGAATTGTAATTTGCACAAACATCCACCACCACAAGATAACTAATCATAAAATAAAATGGATTGCAAAGAGAGAGAGCGAGGATGCAAACACATGAATCTTACCAATTTGTGTCCCAAACCTATATCAACTGAGTTCTGGGTTGGTATGACTTTGCCATATGAAGAGTTTAAATATATGTCCTGATTTAAAGCATACTCATACACATTACTGAGAAGTGGGATAATGACTACACTGATTTCATACATCTTTTACCAGTACTATTCCTTTGTTACTTCTCACTAGACTTGACATATATCAATAAGAAACATATTTTACATCTTACTAAAAAACATTCCATACTCTATATTGTGCTTGTGCTCATGTCAACAAGAAAAATTTATTAATTATGGTGCTTATTTAGAGTATGTTACTTTTGTGACAAATCACGCGGTGTCCAACCTATCTGAATAGGTCCAAAGCACTTTACCCAAGACTCTCAAAATTCAAGAGCATTCAAAGTAATAGTATAAATTGAAAAGTATTCAAGAGAGTATTTAGGAGATATCCTATATTATATGATTTATTTTTTATTACTTTTACTACCAAGGACCTTGATTTCTCTACCATCATTTTATGAGTGTTTCCTCCACATATACGATGGATCTATTATCCTTCCAAGGTATCTTTTGTGAAAATAGTCTCATGAGTTTATATTTCCTCCACATCTAGAATCGTATCCTTTCTAGGTATCTTCAATAATAATGGTTGCCGAACCTGAGATCGAACCTAAATAATATGACATTGGTTCAATTATGAAAGTAAAGACGTGTCCAATTTTATGAACATTATATTGGAGCCATCAATTGCATTCAATCTATGTTGATTTTTTGGAGTTCAAAAAATATAAGTAGCCTGTTGTTTCCTTTTGTATACCCTTAGTTTTTTATGACTACATTGTGTTTATAGTATTTCATTCAAGGTCTCAACAAAACAATCATCAAATTCGTGTATGAGACTCCTTTGTTTTTGGGACAAGGGACCCACTCTCAGTAGGAATTTTACTATGAATTCTACATGTGTGTACACTCTACCCTGTATTGATTTGAACATGTGACTTTAATTAATTCGACATTTATTTTAAAAAATACTCTATATTTAGTATTTAAAAAATATTTATCATATGATGTTTTACCGAAATCTTGTTCAAAGCAAGATTTATATGTGATTTTTTATTGTAAAATAAGAATATGTATACATGATAATACTTTGTTTATACATTTTCAAATTAAAATTAAAATTATTTTAATATTTTAAAATTTTAACTAATAGATCATGTTATTTTATATAAGATTCATTAGATATCCAAATTTACTCTAACAATTATGTAACTCTAAGAAAAATACATATGAAAATTTGCAAAAATAAAATGAAAAATAAACTTTATGTATTATGAGATTGTCTTTCGAATTAATGAAATCATTAAGTTATGGTCGACGTTTCGAACCATCTAATTTGATTTTAAAGTAGATAATTTTTTAAACCATTTATTAACTATAATTAATAGGAGTTGTTTTTAATGTGAATTTTTGGAGTTTTGGGTGGATTTTCTGGTCAGAATCCAGTGGAAACATTTGAGGTGAAACCTTGATTTTTTTTATTTAAAAATGTTTTTTGACCGCGTATATGGATTCAACACCCTAAAAAACCCTAGGAAACTTTGATTGTGCAGATTTTACCCATCAAACTTGTGATTTCAATGAATTCCTGCCGAATTTTAGACAAATTAGATTAGAAATTTTTTCGAAAATTCACATTAAATACAACTTGTAATTAATAGGACTGATTTAGGTTGACAGGTTATATTGTTTTTGCTTTTTCTCAAAAATTTATGACTTTCAATTACTTATGGTTTTTTTAAACAAATTCTATCAGGTTTATTAAATATTTGAAATAAATAAATATTAAATTAAATATTTTGAAAATTAAAGTGTAATTTTGAAATTTCTTAAATTTGAATTTATATTTTCTAATTGCTTCATTTGCACAAAATGCCTAATCTTATGTGGTTTAAAATTGAATTTTTAGAAAGCAATTTTATTTAAAAATAAAAATCATTCTCCATGCCACCAAGTATTATAACAATTATTTAATAGTACACATGTCAAATATCAATACCTATGAAATTTTTTTTTCTATTTATGAATGGTTTGTCAAATTTATTGTATAATAGGACAAGGAATAAATTCAACTTCAAAATTTCAAATATATTTATAACATCATCACATGTCTCTTTTTTCAATAATAATGTTGGAAAATGTCACGCGTGATGATAATGGAATTATTAAAAAATAATGTTTTTTTGGATGACTCAAGAAATTATTGGATAAATGTAGCGTGATTATGCCTTTTATGAATTTGTTATATAGTTAATATTTTTTTCTTAAAATTATTGTAATTGTTATTTCTCATATATATATATATAATTTTATATAATTTTATATAAAAAAATTATTGAATTTTTAAAAATCATTTTCCATGTGATAAAATATCTAATTCATAATTTAAAATAAGATTAAATATTTTACTTTCATTCTTATTAAAATTGGGTAAAGTAATTCTTGTTAAAATTGCAATTTTGTATTGTTGAAATTATTATTTTTGATATAAAAACTGAATTCAACACTATCAAATATTCTATTGCAATCACTATTATACCTCAAATGTGTACAATGAATGTTAATGACATTTGATATGTATAGTATCACCAATTCAAAATGATATCTATAGGATTTTGTGGTAGAGTGTTTGGTGTCCCCTCATGTTATTATGCATGCTCGAGGTAGGTTATATTGTTTTTTATTTTGGTAAAAATTTTGATCTTCAATTGGTTTTGAACTTTTTTGAAATTTTAAAGAGATTATATGAAATTCATTAATGCTTTATATATAATATATCATTTTTTAGAGTGGGGAAAGGGGGAGCTAGATAAGAGGGTAATGAGTTTGGTTTGGGGACTAGCTTAGGGCTCCATTTTGAAATGAAAATCAAAGAAACCTGAGTTGTTCTTGGTGTTTTTGGCATAGGGTCTAGTGGACGTCGATCTTGAGAATAGTGAATGTATCATATAAAATAATAAAGAATAGTGAATATGACTTGAGGAGAAATAGTTATGGTGAAACCATGTTGGCTCAATGGGTCCTGACCTAGGTTCGGAGGTTCAAGGTTTGCCAACAAACCCCTATACTACTGTCCCTTTCGGTAGTGACCTGCTTGTGCAGGCCAAAGTATCACCCAAAGTAGTATGGGTGGGTGCTGGAACCAGGTTTTCGCACCCTGGGAGAGGGTAGGTAAGTCAAGCAAAGCTGTGTTCAACCTTATAGTGACCAGATCCTGTATCATAGAGCCTAGATCTAAAGATTCCCTTCGCATCCACGTGCGCAACAACAATGATATTCACAGTAATCAACAGATCGTGAACTCATATAACGATAACGCAACTATTCCAGATATTCTTGCATGAAGTGAAACAGAACAGATCCAGATTACAACATAGCCAAGTAACACAAGTATGTTCGCAACTTAAATCAATAACATAGTAGCATATACTAATTAACCTAACATCACAGATTCATATCACAGTAATTCCAATAGATTCAGATATTCAACGATACTTCCGCATTCATTAACCCTTCAGATCTACTTACAATACCCCAAAACCGAACCTGAGCACACAGCAGCAGGGTTCTCACACAACAGGATAGAGAATCTCTGTGCACACAACAGCAGGAGTCCTTCCCCAACAACCCTAACCAGATCTATCAGTTTGCACTTAGCATCAATATATTTTCATTCTTAGTCTTTTCCACTCAAAATATTCATCGATTTATAATAATTCAGCCTAAATTTTCCTATGGTCCATAACCCGTGGTTTATGGATTCTAAGTCTACCCTTTGACCCATTACAATGCTTTAGGGTCTTTGACCCACCCCAAAACCCCTACGCTAGAATAAATATAATAAAAAATATACAAAATGGACCAGTTTCACAGCTTGCAAGAGACCCTGTTCCAACAGTCCACCAACACAATCTTGTGACTCGTCCCGAGTCACTGCGATGGTAGGTTCTCCACCTTCACACATAGTGCAGTGATGGCGGTGATCAGTAGAGGCAGCACCTCTTGAATCTGAGCAGCGGTGTTCTACGCAAGGTCCACAAGCTTTTCGGATGTTGGTCCTTCAGTTTCTGTCGTGACACTTTCCAGTGTTTGGTTTAGTCGCATGAATGCACCATATGCATCCTGTGAGAGATGGAGGGATGTGGTAGCCCATGGCTTCAATTTTTCCTCGATGACGTGCTTCTTGCACCGGAGTTTCTCAATCTCATCTTGGAGAGTGTTGCTGGTCCTCAAATGTGCTAAACGTTGTGCAGGCGCCAAGGTGGGCAATGTAGCCTCGACCTGCGTGAAAGCTTCTTCCTTTTTTCGTAAGTCTTGATTTATATTTCGGAGGACCGGATTGAACTGGACCATGGTCCAGAGCTACATGGCCGACTCTAGCAACTGGGTGCCCTGAGCAATCTACCCTATGATAGCGTTTATAGCTTTGGTCATCAGCGCAGTGCACTGGGCTCGTACCTCTGGCAGCGTGGCAGGCTACAATGTGGCCTGTAAGTCAAAGATTTTCTACTCCAGCTACACCTTGATGACCTGTATTTCTATCCTAGACACTTTTACTACTGCAACCATACTTTCTACTTTGGCTCGAGCCGTAGATGCGGCTGGGATCCCGTCCAGAACCTCCGTGCAGAGCTAATGGATCACTATTTCAAGCTCCACCTACTGTGATACAACGAGGGACATTTCTGTGTTTTTCCACGTGATGGTCCACTTGGCCACACTGAGCTGTTGATGTACCTCCAGGTCTCAATGGTGGATCTCCCGGATCATGGCGGTGTGGAGACCCTGTAATGCCTTGTGGGGCAGCTTAGCCAGATCCAATTGTATCCCTGTATCTACTTATAGGTCGGTTCCTACAAGGGTAGTGTTAGGCAAAGAGTAGAGACTACTTTCTTTCGTAGCTAGCACTGTACTATTGGTTGCCAAGGGAGCCCATTTCTGAATTACGCTGGTCTACAACATATCTGCCTTCCACTGGAGGGCGCAGATCTCAGTCTGAATGGTGTCAATCGCAGCCTTATTTTGTTCCTCTATGGCTGCCCATGTATCCTCTATAGCTAGTGTAAGTATGTCCGTGATTTTCTTGAGGTCACCGTCAGTTAGCGTGACCGTTGCATCATATTCCTGGCGTTGGGCATGCTGCTTTTTTTGGGGCCCTTTTTCAGGCTCACCTGACTGCTTTGTACCTTGGAGGGAGGTGGTATCTTTGTTAGTCATCCCTTGCATGCTAAGTTCTAGTTGTGGACCGGCCTTGGCGTCCTTGTCGGCGATCTGTGGTAGCTGTGAGTCCTTTTCCACGGCTGTGTCTGAGTGCCTCTCGTTCGGCCCTGTGGTTTCCTCGGGGTTGATAGGGGGGTCACTCCTATTGCGCAGGTCCCTTTGGTGCTCTTTTAGCTGGGTATAAAGCCACTCCTCCATGCAGGGAGCTAGAGCACAATTATCCTATCGATTTCTTTGTCCCCCGACCCAATCATGACTTCCTCAAGTTTGGGCTCTGTAGGTACCGAAGCTTCTGCGGGGCTAGCAGCTGTCATTCTAGCGCGAGAAGGGACTTTCGATTCTAGGGGCCTATCAGCAGCGAGAGTGGGCTACTTTTCCGTGAACATGACGCTACATGCTCAGAGAACCGTGCAGCATAGAGAAAATACATACGGGTTACAGAAGTGATATAGAACCTTTGTCTGAGCTATTATTCCTACTTTATAGTGCCTATGGTGGTCCAATGGTAGGGTAAATTTCACTTGGAACTTACCATCAAGTAAACGGTACAAAATATCAAGGAATCGCCCCATTAATTTCCAGCCACCCGCTCCACTCAATGGTAACTTTTCCTTTTTACCATATTTTACGGTTCCAACTGTTACTTTTCGCTCCTTATGCGCACTCGACATACCTGCTACGCTTGGGTCAAACACCTGTGCCTCTTGGGCATCCTCCCCCAACACAGGCTTGTTCCTTAGGTAGTTCAAAACCAAAGACATGTTTTCTCGATAGGTGTCATCCCAACTGAACCGGACCCCCTGCATAAGAAAGTCGCTTAGAGGCGTTGTAATTAGCACATATTCCCAAACAAACTTTCCTTAATACCCTGCATGGACAAGGAGTGAGTGAAACTGCTTCCTTGTTGTGAGAGTCACCGAATATATGATAACTTTTCCTTCTGTATCTGCATCCCCATTCTTAGCCAGCGTAGGGTGCGTCCCATTGCTACCCATTCGCAGCCTGAGCGGCCCAGTAGCCGTGCACACCCCTTCCAATTCTGAGTCAGAAGTAGCTTGTAGATCATCCTTACCCTCTATTGGGGCTAGGATACGTTAGTTGACCATGCTTTCTATCTATTTTTCCCATGTGGGTACTTTCGGTGCGATAAACAGCTGCGATTCACCCCCTACCCCAGTGTCGATATCCCGCAGGACTGCATTAAAGTGCCTATGTCCCGCCTACTAACCCAAATGTTCCCAGGAACTCTTCCTTCAACGTCCCCTAGTGGCGGGTGCATCGATGTAGCTCTGAATCTAAGTACCATGCAGAGGGAAGTGGCCTTGGGGCATGAATTAATAGGTGAACCCACTCTTTAGTCGTCTTGTCACACCACTATTCTTCCCATGCGAATAGATATTCATGTGGATCTTCCGATTCAAGGAATGTCTTGATCTGCACACCGGTTGGGGCCTCAAATCGCAAGATCATCATATCCTGACACTCCTCCCATTCCTGGAATGCCTCCTCATGCGTCTCCCACCATCGCGCAGGTGTTCCACGCATGGCTAGCTTAAGGGCCCATAGCCTTCATCCTTTGGGAACCTTTGCTTCGAATGCTCGCAAAAATTCCTTAATGCTACCAGAACCATCAAAGTAGGGTAGGTCTCTTACCTTTGAGGAAATGTATCAGAATTACCTTGTGACTCGAAGACATCGCAACGCAGACACATCATGCAACTAGTTTTACCAATTCTCTATCTTTTCATCAGAGTCGAAGAAGCATTCATTGTCCTTTTCCCAACAGAGTACTCCACCCATTGTGGGGTTGATCCAATCTTCATCCCATGCAGTCAAATTATAAATTTTATCCACCTCCTCTTCATCACGCACCAGCTCTGTGTATCGTTCGCCTTCTGCAGGATCTAATGGTACTATCGCCCTTGTATTGTTATTCTCAAACACCGTGCTTCTCTTTTTGAGGTTGATGATACCGCCCATATCTATGGCCTAGTCCAACCCTAAGAGCGCAGGGTAGGGATCTGCATCTTCTACAATTTAAATTACCTCAAAGTCAGCTCAGGCCTTTACTCCTTCGATATCCACCGTTATTTTAGACAACCTTCCTAGTGGGATGATTTTCTGCTAATTTTCCATGCGCAACTGAATAGTGGACCATTCCAACTTAGGATCTCCCATTCGCTACCAAGTCTGTTTAGGTAACACGTTCGCATCTGACCCTAGGTCCAAAATAACCTAATCCATTTCGTAGTCACCAATCTGTGTTGTCAACTGCATTTCTCTCCTGGTGCATTTCTTATACCTGTATAGCTTATGCTGTAATGTTCCAAAATGTTCATGCAGATAATTGGAACATTAATTTTTGATAATTTCACCTAGGAGGAGAATAAATGGGTAAGAATACCCATGCATAATGAAATTCTCAATAAAATCCCTCATAATGTGAAAGGGGATCATCTTTGGAGCTAGTTTTCACACCCTCATGTGTGAACAAGGTTATTTGCAAGTGGAAAAGGTTAGGTTTGACCAAGTCAACAACACTGCCATAGGGCGAGTGGCTTACTTTGAAAGACAGTGCAATGTGAATGAGGAAAGGGATATTTGGTGGAGGAAACCCTAATGGATGGGGCCCATGGAGAAAGAGCTTTCACATGTTTAAAAGGAGGGCAAGGCAACTATTGTTTCTCATGCTTTTATTATTCATCTCAATTGTCTATTGAGACAATTGTCCATTATTTGTTGTTTAGCAATAATTGCCAAGAGGAATTCCTATTTAGGATTCCTTCTCCTTCTTGAGAGGCCTCTTGAGGGATTGCTCTAATTTTCCTCACATCCAGGCTTGAGGCCAAGCATCCTCCATCAAGACAGCGTTATTTCTGCAGCAAAATAATACTGTGTTGCTGGGTGTTACAGTGAGGGTTCACTACACCACCTCCATCAGCTATTTTTCAGAGGAGGAGTCTCACTTATCTTTGGGAGATCAGATTGGAGGCATTCCAGAGCTTATTGCAGACTTTGGCATCAAGGCCAACTTATTCCCTAGCCCTACAGCGCAATTTCATCCAGTGACTGCATTATTTTAGTGGAGCATTTGCAGTGGGGCTTTGCAGATACTTTTGGAGGGTGAGATCTTAGGTGAGAGGATCAACCTTTCATTCTAGAGATCCATTGGAGGAGATCTTGTCATTTGTTGCAGCATCTTCAGTCTTCTCCATCTAGTTCTATTTCTGAGTTGCAGCTGCTACCCAGCAACTCCGACATTTTGCAGATTTTGTATTCTAGAGCCAATCCTTCCAGGATTGACATGAGGTAGCCTTTGGGAGATGAGATCTTCACTCCCATTGTTGTATTGGGCCACATATTGATTTATCCATGTATTTTACATATGTAGCATGCATTTTCTCTATAAAATTTCACTGTCATAGCTTGGTGTACATTGTATAGAGTGGTTTTGTCATGATCCATGCACTAGTCTTTTGAGGATTGAGCATTTCCTATCTTTTGTAACATTTCCTCAAAGATATTGTACTCTATTGTTGTTGATATTTATTAATAATATGGCTATGGATTTCTCTCATGTTTCTATGAGTTGATAGTTTCTGCTGCTCCATTATTGTGTTTGCATATTACCGGGTCTCCAACTTTAGAATATCTTGAGATATTCTCATTGTTGTAGCATTTTCCTCATTTGGGAACATTACAGTGGTATCAAAGCATGATCTCTGGCTTAGCCGGTGGATCTTAGCCATCATGCTATCAAGGAGAGAGAAGATGAAGACTCCACTATGTGGAGAGAAAGAGGGAGATAAGCTTACAAATCTTCTTCCAAGATCTATACAGAGCATTCATGAAGAATTTGAGAAGATAAGAAGGGAGATGTGTACAAGATCTCCAAGAGGGTTTGGAACTGAGTCAAACTCCATATTTTCTTATAGGAAGTGTGAGCATGCAGCCACACCCTATGAGGTACAACGCAGTCACATGGCCAGAATTTCCATGAGAAGAGAAGAAGAGGGAGGAATGCCGAAGAGAGGAACTCTTAGAGGTTTCTTACATGACTATGAATCTAAAACTCAGAAGTTTAGAGATCATATTACTTTTATGGAGTTTTGCAAGATCATGGTGAGAAGGAAAAAGTAGCATAATGAGGATAGATTTATTCTATCTATCTTTGATGGCTCCCCTACTTGTTTAGCCAGGGCTTGGATAGAAGAGCTAGACACCTTTCTGTAGCAACGTTAGATTTCTGAAGATGAAGCCATCAGAATAGCAGTGTTGCACTTTGGAGGTAAGGTCTATGCATGGTGGTTATTTGAGTCATTTACTTTGAAAAATGTAAATACCTCTTCCTATGCAATGTTCATTAGAAATTTGATGAAGAGATTTGGTAGGAGGAATTCTGAAACACATGTGGAGGAAACAAACACATTCAAAAAAACAAAACCCTTGCATGTGATGAAGAAAACCATAGACTCGTAATCATTTCAGGAAACCATGAAGGAGGCTGATATCTTGCATGATACTTTATTGGAGGCAAGACCTTCATCTTGCATTTTGGCACCAGGAGGCCATTACAGATGATTACTCCCTAAGTGGATATGGGGAGAAGACTTCTCATGGAGAACCTAACTACATTGCAAACTATATCATTCACCTTCTCCAGACTTGGGAAGAGATTGGGGCAGCAAGAAAATGGTGGGGAGGCCACCCATAATTTTATTTTCTATGGTAGTGGAGAGTCAAACTGCGTTGGTTACATTTGAGGGACCATTTTCCTTCTCCTTTTCTTCACATGGAAGCCAACATGATTCTCCTTATGGTTCCCTTGGTTGATATTGCTAGAGCTTCTCTTGGGATCATGATTGGAGAAGAGACACATTGGGTGAGTGTGTCCTTTGAGGGAGAAATTCCTCACACTTTCTGCACTACATGTTCTAAGGGGAACATGGGACATGATATGGTCACCTTGATATCACACTTGTCTCTTTATGAGGTGAGCCATATGATGGAGGAGATACCATATGATGATGACTTCCAACTCATCATGTATGGAGATACTTGGGCCAACTTGATTTGCAGCGTTGGGGGAGAGATCTTTGGAGGTCTAGTCCTCATTTTGCCACTTGAGGGTAAAATTATTGCAGCCCATAGACATACAAAACTATACACTTATCATAAGTGGAGAGATGGACAGTGTGGGGTAGGCTACATTGTCTACCATGAGCAGATTTTCATCCCACCTACTTTGCTAGAGCCAAAGGTGGAAGACAGTTTCCAGGAGTTGCCTAGTTGGAGGGTAACTCATTTTGCATGGCTCATAGCTTGGAGATGGAGGATCCATATGGGAAATATAGTTCCCATTCTATTTCAGATCCCATTCTTCAAGGGGACCTATATACATCACCTTGTCATCCTCTTCAGTATTTCACTTTTACATGATGATAGCTTGATAGCTAGCTTACATGCTGAGGAGGAGAATTGTGGAGACTTGATTGATGAGATAGCATAACTTCACTTGGAAGAGATCATCATACAGGGATGCTACAGGGAGAGGAGAAAATAATTATGTCTATCCTTGCACTTGCTTGAGGACAAGCAATATTTGAGAGAGGAGGACTGTAATGTTCCAAAATTTTCATGCAGATAATTGGAACATTAATTTTTGCCAATTTCACTTAGGAGGAGAATAAATGGGTAAGAATACCCATGCATAATGAAATTCTCAATAAAATCCCTCATAATTTGAAAGGGGATCATCTTTGGAGCTGGTTTGCACACCCTCATGTGTGAACAGGGTTATTTGCAAGTGGACAAGGTTGGGTTTGACCAAGTCAACAGCGCTACCATAGGAGGAGTGGCTTACTTTGAAAGACAACGTAGTGTGAATGAGGAAAGGGATATTTGGTGGAGGTAACCCTAATGGATGGGGCCCATGGAGAAAGAGCTTTCACTTATTTAAAAGGAGGGCAAGGCAACCATTGTTTCTCATGCTTGTATTATTCATCTCAATTTTCTATTGAGACAATTGTGCATTCTTTGTTGTTTAGCAAGAATTTCCGAGAGGAATTCCTATTTAGGATTCCTTCTTCTTCTTGAGAGGCCTCTTGAAGGATTGCTCTGATTTTCCTCACATCCAGGCTTGAGGCCAAGAATCCTCCATCAAGACAGTGTTATTTCTGCAGTAGAATAATACTGTGTTGTTGGGTGTTGCAGTGAGGGTTCACTACACCACCTCCATCAGCTATTTTTTAGAGGAGGAGTCTCACTTCTCTTTGGGATATCAGATTGGAGGCATTCTGGAGATTAAAGCAGACTTTGGAATCAAGGCCAACTCATTCCCTATCCCTACAACGCAGTTTCATCGAGTGACTGTGTTATTTTAGTGGAGCATTTGCAGTGGGGCTTTGCAGATACTTTTGGAGGGTGAGATCTTAAGTGAGAGGATCAAAATTTCATTCTAGAGATCCATTAGAGGAGATCTTGTCATTTGTTGAAGCATCTTTAGTCTTCTCCATCTAGTTCTATTTCTGAGTTGCAGCTGCTACCCAACAACTCCGGCATTTTGCAGATTTGTATTCTAGAGCCAATCCTTCCAGGTTTTACATGAGGTAGCCTTTGGGAGATGAGATCTTCACTCCCATTGTTTTATTGGGCCACATATTGATTTATCCATGTATTTGACATATGTAGCATGCAGTTGCTCTATAAAAATATGCTGTCATATATTGGTGTACATTGTATAGTAGTGGTTTTTTCATGATCCATGCACTAGTCTTTTGAGGATTGAGCATTGCCTATCTTGTGTAACATTTCCTCAAAGATATTGTATTCTATTGTTGCTGCTATTTCTTAATAATATGGCTATGGATTTCTCTCATGTTTCTATGAGTTGAGTGTTGCTGCTGCTCCATTATTGTGTTTGCATATTACTGGGTCTCCAACTTTAGAATATCCTGAGATATTCTCATTGTTGTAGCATTTTCCTCATTTGGGAACATTACATGTGCACATCCTTGACCTTCGGGGGTAGATTGGGTCACGTTGCACAGCTATTTATTAATGCCTAAAGATTCTCCATAGCCTTTGGGTTGCACAACATCTTCATACATGCCCGCAAAAAGGGCTCAACCTCCTCATCCGCCTTGAGGTTCGCAGGTGCCTAACCAGTAGCTGCCTCCACCTCAGAAAATTCCTTGCAAGCTGCGACAAATTTTTCTTTTCTCTTTTTTAGGTCCAAACCTTCTTGTTTGATAACTGCTTGTCGGATCAGAGGTTCCATTTTAGCCTCCTCGTCAGGTCCCCTGGTGGCCATCCCACTGTATGTCACAACATTCACACTTGTATCTTTGTCTCGCAGCTCATCCTTAACTCTCTGCACATTCTGTGTAGGTGTTGGCTAATTTTATTTTCTTTTTTCTATTAAGATTGGACAATATTCAATTGCATGGTCCAGTTGTTTGCAATATCGGTAGGATAGACTTGTAGGGTTTGGACAGTCCCTTGCAAAGTGTCTCGCTTCTCTAGAGTTATAACATATTAGCTAACCTCATCCCTGACCTGCACTTCCACCTCGCCCCCCCTGCCCCTTGATGGGGAGCCACCTGTGCCTGCTAGGGTTCTTGGCGATGCAGGGTCTGATTGTAATCTATATAATTTTCCTCGATCAATCATCTAATCATATGTTCAACAGTTCTGTTCATCATGTCCCACTGATTTGCAGAACCTGCACCATTGCTACTTTAGCTCTAAAACATACGCAGCAAGGCGGGGACAGTGGTTGGTATCGTGCAGCCCTCCAACATGACAATCATCGCACCATATTGCTGGCCCACTAGGCCCCACAGCTTCCCGAGGGCGCAATGGGCTAGGTCCCCCAACTTGCATATAGTCTACTAAGAGAGGTCAGTTATCCTTGGTATGACCATTCACCCGGCATCATATGCACCATCTCTCGGGGCTAGCCTCTACCCCTCGTTCCTTCCACAAATTCTAGATCTCTATGTGCATCGCTTCCATCTATCCTTGGATCTGTTGGATGCCCAACTGAGTCTCATCTCGAGGCGCAAATTCTAACTTCATGGCACCCTCCAAGTCTTTCTCCTGTGATTCGAAAGTTTGGTGCCCCATAGGTACGCGCAGGTGAGGTAGCAACATAGCAATGAACCATTCTGTGTGCTGTCTTTCATCATATTGGAATCCCCCTTCTCTGATCACCTTCTTCAGTTGTTGATCAACCTCCCACACAGATTCATAAGGCCCTTGCTTGAAATCCTTTAGATCAACCACGATTTGAGAGTAGGACTTAGGTTTCTTGAACTGCTATTTTAGGGCGTTCTTAATATCTTCAATGGTTGCATTTGCATTTTGACCGATGTATCCCATGTACCAGTCCAAAGCTTTTCCTTCGAAGGCAAGGGATAGCTGTGCCCTTTTCACCGCATCACTAGCTACGTTTTGTGCAGTCCATACCGATCCCGCGACAAACCATAACTTATCCATGTCTTCATCTCCCACACCCTTAAAGGTCGGCAACTTCATGTGCGCAGCCATGTCGTCTTCTAGTGGTGGCGAAGGTGTAGGTGAATTCTTTCCCCTAGGCTGGTTTGAAAGTGGTGTGGCTAGAGGACTCTGTGCAGCTGCTTCTCTTACTAGACTGTAGACAAATCTATCTCCTTCTAGGTTGGTTCTATAGTATTTTCCACTTCGCGTTGTGCTCCTGTATCAGAACCCCTTGAAGAATCTTCGCTCTACTTCAGAGTAGGAGACAAATTGATCGATGGAAAATTCTATCACAAATCTTCCTAACACACTATCTACCCAATGGTCCACCGTGCGAGTGATGGTGTTATCAGCCTTTTCTAATTGTTGGATTAGTTTTGGGGGTCCACTCCATGACCCGCTTGTCCTTCCAACACTTCTGAAATTATACCAACCTTTCGAGCCACTCCTGGAGCTCGATCGAAATTGTTACAAAGAAGATCTCATATATCTCCATGAGAATGTACTTATTCTTCCACTCTTTGGTGGTCAACCTCTCACTGCAGTTTTCTTTTCCGGAAAATTCCTGAACTTGTTGTTCAAACCATTCATCAATTTTCAGGCTTCTAGTACGGCCTTGGAATTACCCGATCCCTCTCTCAAAATGCTCCTTGTCCCGACAACAGAACCATTTGTTGGCTCAAGAGGTCCTAACCCAAGTTCAGAGGTTCAAGGTTTGCCAAAAAACCCCTATACTACTGGCCCTTTTGGCAGTGACCTGCTTGCGCAGGCCAAAGTCTCACCCGAAGTAGTATGGGTGGGTGTTCGAACTAGGTATCCGCATCCTGGGAGAGGGTAGGTAAGTCAAGCAGAGCTATGTTCAACCTTATAGTGACCAGATCCTTTATCACAGAGCCTAGATCTACAGATTCCCTTCACATCCACGTGCACAATAGAAATGATATTCATAGTAATCAACAGATCATGAACTCATATAACAATAACGCAACTATTCTAGATATTCTTGCATGAAGTGAAACAGAACAGATCCAGATCGCAGCATAACCAAGTAACACAAGTATGTTTGCAACTTAAATCAATAACACAACGACATATACTAATTAACCAAATATCACAGGTTCATATCACAGTAATTCCAATAGATTCAGATATTCAATGATACTTCCGCATTCATTAATCCTTCAGATCTACTTACAATACCCAAAAACCCAACCTGCACACACAGTAGCAGGGTCCGCACACAGCAGGACAGAGAATATCCATGCACACAGCAGCAGGAGTCCTTCCCCAAAAACCCTAACCAGATCTATCAGTTCGCACTTAGCATCAATCTCTTTTCGTTCTTAGTCTTTTCCACTCAAAATATTCATCGATTTATAATAATTCAGCCTAACCTTTCCTATGGTCCGCAACCTGTGGTTTATGGATTCTAAGTCTACCCTTTGACCCATTACAATGCTTTAGGGGCTTTTACCCACCCCAAAACCCCTGTGTTAGACTAAATATAATAAAAAATATACAAAATGGACCAATTTCGCAGCTTGCAGGAGACCCTGTTCCAACAAACCCTAACAATGAAAGCTATAGGTCCATCGATGTCATGGAGGTGTCTACATGGATGAGGTTTTACTTGGTAGTTTGGGCCACTTATGGAAAACAAACGGCAACACCAAGCTACAGGTTCGAGATGCCTTGGTCAATGTACCTCTGCAAACGAGGGGTAAGAGGTATTACAGTTTTACTGTGCTTAACCAATCCGTTTTTTTTTTTCTTTAATTTTTTCTTCAAGGGTTGTAGGCTATCAGCTTAAGCCAGCAAGTGCACGTGCCCAACATGAAAGAGAACAGGGAAAATATAAATAGCTGTTGTTGACAAAGAGGCTACCAAGAAACCATGGTTAACGACTCAGAAAAGGTGTACGTGGATCCCGAGCCAGGGGATATGATAACCATGTGGGGGTTGGAAGTCACATAACTAAATTTGAAGTAGTTCATTGGTCCAACTAAAATGCATGCTTAGATCTCTGGAGGTTCAAGAGAGGAGAGGAAGCAAGGAGGGGATCTGTTTTCCTTGGAAGAAACCCTAAATGACATGGGGCATGGAGAAAGGGACCCTAATACCGACATAGAACCCAACAAAAAGATAGGAGACTACCATTTTCTCTGGTGCAGAAGCAGGGCTTCAGTTGGTAAGTGATAAATTTCACAATCCATAATGATCTGTTTACTTGATAGGGGGACTCGAGGACATTGTAGCAAGTTGTGGATACCTGAAGAAAGAAGGGTTGAAATCTTGTTTTGGAGGGGAGTTATCCTCCCCAGCCATGATCAAGGGTGGGGTGGTGAAGGGTTTGGTGGTGCGTAGACCCCCAAGGAATCCAGGTGAGGGTGAAAATAGGCTACAAGGTTTTCTGTGGTAGGAAGGATTGGGGAACATTGCTGACACCATTGTAAGAGATAGGAGGGTTTGGGCTTATACATAGAATTAGTAATAAGGGACTACAAAAGACGAGAGGTTGTTGGTGCTCCACCACACTCAATAATTTCATAAACGATACCGGCCTCTCTCTGGGGAGGCTCTAGAGGGGTTTTCATCATATCCATTACATCAGCTGGAAGGGGAAATCAGAGACCCCAAAATCGGGGAAGAGGGGTTTAGGGAAAATAAAAATGCAATAGTGAAAGTCATTGAATAGTGAGGTCGCCCAGAACAGGGATATGAAGGGGGCTCAGATAGCTCAAGGGGCATAAGGAAGAAAGAAAATCTTTTGAGGAGAAAGGAGAATATCCCTAGCCCTATCCTGGGCATCGACATCTCGATCGACAAAGCGATGGAAACATCAAAACTAACCTTGGTAGGAAGAGCCAAAGGGAAGAAGTTCTCAGCAAATTATATCAAAGAAGGGACATCCAGGGCTTGGAAATATGCTCTTGAATAGAAATTTGAGATGGTAAACCTAACTAATGGATGGTTTATGATGAAGTTTCAGAGTAAGGAATTAGTCCAGTGGGTGTTGGAAAGGAATTGGGGTTTTTTCCGAGCTCCAATTTTGTTCAAACGATGGAGTCCCCTTTTTGATGCATAGAGAGAGAAGGTGGTAGACCTTCGAATTTTGGTTCGGCTCCCAGACCTCTCGCACCCTCTCGAGTCTGAAATTTTTTTCAGAGAGATAGGGAATGAACTTGGGCAATTTTTGGAAGCTGATATGTCTTACAAACAAAATTGGGAACAAGGAATTGCAAGAATTTTGGTGCACCTAAACTCCCGAGAAGGGTTATCTGAGGCAATTTAGCCACATTACAGAGAATGGTATTTTATCCAACCTCTCAACTATGAACAACTACCCTTTTTCTTCCATAGATGCCATCAATATGGACATATGGAAAAGGATTTCCCTTTGAGCATAAGGAGGAGGAGGAAACACAGAAGGAGGAAGAACATGTCTGAGAAGGAGGAAGGTATATATGTGGAAAGGCCTAATTGGGTGATAGAAAAGGGTCAAAATAAGGGGGACTCTATGCCAAGGGTAGAGGAGGGGAATATGGACACTATGATGGAAGAGATGGTGGCCCAGGTAGAGGATATGGAAGAGGAGCCTAACCATGTTGTGACTCTGGAAGAAACTGTGGCCACGAAAGTACCAATGAAAGAGGGTATTGTCCTTGATCCCCCTCCCTCACTTTTTTTTTCTGTTTTAGATTTTTTTGTCACTCCTTTCGGGGCCTAGTCCTTCTAGGCCTTCTCAAAATTATTTTTCTCACTTTCATGTAAAATCCATAAATGAGTCTCTGGAAAGCATAATTACATCTATCCCAGAACTTCATCTGGAACGACATCCCTATCCCTTAGCGAGGCTTCCTAAGTCCATAAAACATGAAGAGGAGAGAAGCCCTTACAATATGAGACCTCATGACAAGAAGGAAAAAATACTCGAAGTGGTAGGGGGTTTGGGGAACCTATAGGACCCCTCCACACGTCCAAAGTAGAGGGGTAGAAAATCAAACATGGCCAAAGCTTAGATTAGAGCCAAATTAGACATTTTAGATGGGAAATAGATGTCCTTAACAGGGGTACTTAGAGTAGTTCACACCCAAGGCGTGGTGAAAAAAATATTATTCTATCCCTAAACTCCAGAGGGATGGCTAGTATCCCCAAAACACTAGCTCTCAAGGCCTTAATTTCCAAATATGGGGAAAATATAATAATGCTCCAAGAAACTTTAGGAGTTGGTGAAGATGAAAAAGCAACACTTTCTAATGTATGCCCGAGATGGTCCTTTCAATGTCTGGATTCCAAATGAAGGTCTGGGGGTCTTGCCCTAGGCTTTAAAGAAGGAAAATTTAAATTGATAAGCTCTTGGGGATTGGAACAGACCTTGGATTTTGAAGCCTATTCCCCTGACCTATGCACTAATATCCTCCTTCTAAACATATACGGGCCATGTCAGGACTGGGTGGTATTTTGTAACAAAATATGGGAAAAATCTTTCATGGAAAATACAAACCTCATTATTGGAGGGGATCTCAATTTCTCCATTGGCCAGGAAGAAACCTGTGGACCGATTGCTCGTTCCAATCCTTTGTCTGACTACTTCTCACCCAAAATTAAATATGGTAAGTTTATCAAAATAAACCTTCTCAAGATGAGACCAACTTGGCAGAATAAGAGAATTGGTGAAGCTAGAGTTGCAAAGAGGCTGGATAGATTCCTGCTCAAAGAGGAGATCATGGATAGAATACCTTTTCTTAGGAAATGGATTGGAGAAGGGGGCGATTCAGACCATCATATTATTCTCCTAGAACTCAAAGGATCCAATTTCAAACCAGGATCATCCTTTAAATTCAATCCTAATTGGTTCAAGGAGGAATCCTACAACTCCCTCTTCAAGGACACACAGAGACCTATGGGAGAAGAGGTGAGTTCAAGAAAAGTAGCCTATCTCTGGGAAAACCTAAAGAGAATGAAAAAATCCACCATTGAATGGGAAAAAAAGAGAGAAGAAAAAGAGGAGGAGCGACTAAAATGGTTAGGAGAATACTTGACCAGATTGGAGAGCCTGAAGATATATGTGTACAAAACACTGGAAAAAAAGGGAAAAAATAAAAACCGTGGGGGTGGAAATAAATAAAATTTTCCTAGAAAGGGAAGAATAGTGGATGCTAAAGAGAAGAGAAATTTGATTGTCAGCAGGTGATGAAAACTCTAAATTTTTTCACAATTATGCTAAAGGGAGGAAGAATACAAATACTATTTGGGGGATGAGGGTGGAGGATGATATGACTGTAAAATCCTTTGTGGACTTAGAATCCATTTGAAAGGACCACTTCAGAAACTTATTCAAAGCCCCTCAGGAAGTCACTATAGTAGAAGTAGTGTGGGTGGCACAATGTTTCCCTAGATATGTAGAGGAAGAGGAAAATGAGATGTTGTCAAGCCTCGTGACAAAGGAGAAAGTGGAAGGAGTCCTTAAATCAATACAAAAGGATAATAGCCCAGGGCCACATGGGTGGACAGTAGAATTTTATCAACATTTTTTTGAATTTGTGGGGAAGGAGCTAGCATATGTTGTCGAAGAATCAAGGATAAAAGGTGTTATTTTTGAACCCTTGAACTCGACTTTCCTATCCCTTATTCCTAAGTTGAAAGAGCTTGGCTCTTTTGATGATTTCAAACCTATTTCACTCTGTAACTGCATCTACTAAATTATAGAAAAATTTATAGTAGTCAGGCTAAAGCCAATCCTGTCGAGGATCATCTCAAAAGAACAATTTGGGTTCTTGGAGGGAAGGTAGATCCAAAAAGAATTTGGAGTTTCCCAAGAAGCTATTCACATCATCAAAAGAAACAGGAGAAAAGGGATGATCATCAAAATCGATTTTTCAAAATATTATGATAAGATAAGATGGATATACATAAAGTTGTTGTTGACTCATCTGGGTTTCGACATTGATTTCATCAATTGGGTGATGGGATGCATCTCAGATGTTAGTTTTGCAGTACTAATCAATGGGGAAACTTCTCCTTTTTTCAAGGGCCAAATAGGGTTGAGACAGGAGTGCCCTCTTTTTCCTTTGCTATTTCTTTTGGTAGCAGAAGGCTTAAGCCAGATGTTGGTGGAAGGAAAAAGGAAGTGGGACATTAAAGGAATTGAAGTAGTGAAAAATATCCACATCAAACACCTATTTTTCATTGATGATGCCCTCCTTTTCAGTGATGGTAGTAGAAGAGACATCAAACATATAAAATACTCCCTTGATCTTTTCCTCACTACCACAGGTATGAGCATAAATGTAAAAAAATATTCTATTCTATTAGAAGGTTTATCGGGAGAGGATTCCAGGAGGATTGTAGGGGAGATCCATTTTGAGGTTAAGAAGATGGACAAAAGCTTAAAATATATTGGTTTCTACCTCAAGAATGAATCCTACAAATCTATAGACTAGATGTGGATGGTCAAAAAAATTGAAAAAAAGTAAAAAATTGTAGTTATAAATGGGTATCGAGAGCAGGAAGGATGGTGTTATTCAAGTCAATGCTAATGGCCATCCCGATTTACTAGGCTGCGCTCTCTTGGATGCAAAAAATAATTATGGAGAGGATCAGGAGAATATGTAGCAAACTTTTGTGGGCGGGCTCAAAGGAGGAAGAAGTGCTCCCATGGGTGGCATGGAACAAGATATCGAAACCAAAAGACTGGGGTGGTTGGGGAATAAAAGGGCTTCCATTTTCATCTCATCCTTGGTAGAAAAAATGGGTTGTATAATTCTCTAAGGATTCTCCCTATACTATGGTTATGTAAAGAAAGTACATCAATCCAATGCCTTTGATTGAATGGCTAGAACTCCCAGAGAAAATCTCTTCCAGGCATCAGTGGTGTGGAAAGCCACCCTAGGGTCACTAAAAATCATTGAGGAAGGACTGGTCAGGAAGATAGGAAATGGTGAAAAATTTAGGATTGAATTAAACCCCTGGGTTATATGCAAGAAGGGCTTATTCTTTCCATAAGAATTGAGAATTCACCTATCCTCCAAAGGGTATTATTTCTAAAACCAAATTGAAAAAGTGGGTTCCTCCTTGATATGGTCGCAAGCATGGATGTCAGGCGAATACATGCATCTCGATCCACAATGGATGAGGTTTGGAATAACTATACAAATGAACTTGTGCAACAAATTTACGCCTCAGAGATCAAAAAAATGAACTACGGTGAGTTCATTCCCATTCGGGAAAATATTCACCAAAGTTCAGATACTCTTTCATTATGTCTAAGAAAGGGTGGGAGGCACCAGAATGGTGGGAAAACAATCGCTATAGAATTTGAAATGCCCAGCAAAAACTAAGAAATTTTTCAGGTGTAGTTTAAGAAATAAAGTCCCAACATGGGACAATATCCAAAAAATAAATAAGGAAGGGCCAGGCTGTTGTTCTCTATGAAAATCAGATGCTGAATCAATCTCACACCTTTTCATCCATTGCTCCTTTAGCAAGTTAATTTGGGTTGAATATATAAAGCTGATTGGAAAGCCTCGGAGTTGGAGTGGGGTAAATGAAAAGGAGGCATGGCAAGACTGGTGGAATGGTAGTCAGGAGAAAAACTGGAAAGCAATTCCTCTTCTAATCTCTTGGGGGGTCTAGTTAGCTAGGAGCATGAACATTTTTTGAGATCAGGAGACACCGTATCATATTGTAGCAACAAAATGTGCAACCATCTATGAGTTAATGCATGTCCATCAACCAAAATCAAGGCTGAGGGTGATCATTCCCGAAAAGATAAGGGGCGACATCCCTTTGACATATTTCGATGGAGCATACAGTCTTGAAAAAAAATGCGAGGAGGGTACAAATAACTCTACAGAACTCAAAGCTCTTCACTACCTTTTATGCTGGCTTATTCACCTGGATTATTCACCTAGGACATCTCTCTGTCTAGATTTTCGGAGACTCATAGAACATCATAAAATGGTTCAACAAGGAATTCATTTGTCAAATTTTTTTATTAAGTCCTATTCTTGAGGAACAATTACTGCTGAAAGAATATTTTAATTACATTTTTGTGTTTCATAATTACAGGGAACGTAATGCTGCGACAAAGCTCCTTTCTAACGACGGTATACAATAGGATCCGGGCAACTGGAAAATTGGAGAAATAGATCCTAAAGGACCAGTGGAGTTGGAACATCCTCCTTTTTCCTAAAATCTTTTCCATGTTTTGACATATCATGACTGGTTTTATATTACATGTATTTTTGAGTTTTTACATATCAAAAGGACATGTATCAATATTTTTTGGAACATATTTCTATAAAAATCTATATGGTTTTTTGAACTCCGGTTCTATAGTTAAGACCATACCTATGTTCCTGTTTCGATTGGTTTTTCCTCATAAGAGGAGGCCCGAGAACAAACACGAGACTTTCATGTCACTATTTGGTGAACATTGAAACTGTAAACCATGTTGTTGGTTTCTAGTTTTTGAAATGGTTGATTATCCATCGGCCGGTTTTTTGGAGGGCTCCAAAATGATGCCCAGTCAAAAGGAATGCTTCAATTCATGTGAAATGTAACTCTTTATTTCTCAATAAAAAGTTTAATTTTTTCTTTGGAATATATATATAAATATATGTATGTATGTATGTATATATATATATATATATATATATATATATATAAATATATATATATATATATATATATATATATTGAAAATTAAAAAATAAATATTTAATTTCTTAAAATATAAATTGATTTTTTTAATTCGTTGATTCCTATTTTATGTGGTTTTAAATTGAATTATGATATATATAAATTATATTAAAAAAAATCTAAAAAAAAAAATATACCTGCCCAAGGTAGTTTATATTTTTTAAAACTTTGACCTTCAATTGTTTTTGAAAATTTTAAACAAATTCTATAAAGTTCATTAAAGTTAAAAAAATGATTAAACTATATATTTTGAAAATTAGAAAATATTTTTTAATTTTTTAAATTATAAATTGCTATTTTCTAATTGTTTAATGAGTATTTTTATGTGGTTCTAAATTAAATTATAAGATGTAAAAATTATATTAAAAAAACAAAATCTAAAAAAAAAATTCGCCAAATGTTATAATAATGATTGTTATTGCAATCTTAAATTATGGTGGACAACTATCCACATGGAATTATGTTGTGAAAATATTGCAATTGATTATCATTATTAAATTTTATTAGAGAACTTTTATGTCATAATAATTTTTCCTTTGTTTCTTTATTTAAAAATAAATTTCATCAACTATATAGAAACTATATTTTGATATCACTCTACTTTCAAAATGTGCTTTATAAAAATAAATACATTCAAAATAATATAATATATTATTTTTATGTATACTTCCAATAATATATAATGAATATTATAAAAAAAATTGAACAATTTATCAATTACATTTATATGCAAATAACATGAAATTTAAATAGACGTGAGGGGTGTGGCTTATTGGCCAGTGAACACATTACTAAGGCAACTGTGTTGTTGTGCAGGTCATAGGTTCAAACCTCAACTTTCCCGTGATCTGTGCTTGAGGGAGGTGCGGTTGAAACTAGAGGTTATAGTGGCAGTTGTCGAGGATCGATCCCATGTCACATGAGTATGAGAGTCAGCATGTTACTGATTCCACTAGTCTTTAAGAAAACATGAAATTTAAATTAGTACACTTACTAGGAATTGTTACTACCCATCATTATTTATGTTTTCTTGAACACTTTAAAAAGTAGGTGTAGAATTATTTATGTGCATACTTGATTATATAATTTACTTCATATTAATAAGAAATCAATAAAAAAATATTAACAATAAATTCAAATGGTTATCAATGTAAAAAACAAATAACTCTTTAAATATAAAAAAATCCATTTTTGATATTTATGTTTTTCATTTTTAATTGTCTATATTTAGTTTTTAGTTCTTTATTGTTTTTGCTTTAATTTAGCTATCAATTACTTTTTTCATAAGAGGCAGGTACTAAGCAGTAACAATGCATATTAAAATTGTTAAAAATTATTTATGTGGAGTTGATATGAACTCATCATCTATTTTTGATTTATTATAGTGTGATTGCCAATATTTGACTTGTATAATAAAAATTTACACGTCATATATGATGGGTATTAAAATATCCAACCTATCAATTTGATGTTTCAATTTTTAATGGACATTTCATATTTTCTCATACCCATTTGCAGTTGTATTTATAGTCCTATGAATCACGATTCACAATGAAGTTTCATTTAAGACCATGCAATGTGGTTATGATATTGTGAATCTTCTATATTTAGTTATCCAAGCTCTTTAATTACAATAAATATGTCGAAGGCTTGGAATATTGTTGATGTTCTTACCACCTGTGTTGTTGTTTTCTTTGAAATTCTAGTAAAATTTTGGACAATTTCTTGATATATGTGTGGAATCCTTGCACAAGAGCCATGCTAATATTTTATGTGTCATTTCAATTTTATTGGATGAATATGTATTGTTCTGTGATAAAATGGATTTACTAAAGTTGAAGGCTCATCTGCTAATTGATATTATTGATTAAACTGGCCTTATTGAAGTCCAAATCTCATTTGATAATGATCTTATTCATTGAACATTGAACCAAATTTACTAAAGTGGCTCATCTAGTTTTTTCCTTCACCTACAATTTACAAAGGGGATGCACTAGCACTAGCAGTAAGTACTGCCTCAATGTTCACAAAAAAACTACCTCCATTATTTCTTGACCTACACTTTTTGTTTGCAAATTTTTTGATTAAATAAAAAAGGGATATTACAAACCAATCTTTCCAACACTCCCCATCATGAGGTTTGGGGAACCTAATGATAAAAAATGGCTACCCATCATGGGTGTTATCACTCCACCGGTATCCAAAGGCTGAGAAGGAGACCAACAAAGGTAATCGCATATCGCTTTGTCCAAGTAGCTAGCCCTACTAGGCAGGAGAGGGCTCTCTTTGCGAGATCACAGCAAAATTGATTGGATAATGAGGATTTTAGGCTAGGTATAGTAAGCTCTAGGGATTTGATTGATTGATTTTGGGTGTTCGATGGTGAATTAGGTCAAGGAAAAGCTTGGTCAGAGCACAGAGGATCAGAATTGCATATATATGATGGGGCAAGGTAGGCACATACTTTAACACATTTAGGTAGCTTGATGAGTGTGAGAGATTTATAGGGTTTTCAAAAATAGCATGGAAATCGTTAATTGTTTTCAATTAGAAGAAAGTGAAACACAACTATGATAATTCCTCCAAAACAGAGCATCAAATAATGAATTTTTCTTATCTAAATTAGGAATCAATAAAATTGAGAGATGGCATGAATATGGAAAGCATGATACATTCAAACATATGAAAACATAAGAGGCAACACCACTAAAACACATACCACAAGAATCCTACCAAAATTAACGCAACTCTGTCTATTAGTTCCTGCCAAAAATGATTGATTACACTAGTGTTCAAAGATAAATTAAACAACATCCAACCCTTGCAATGAAAAAGGAAATGAAAGATATAGACCAAAATAGACTTCTCCTACTCACAGGGGTCAAATCCATCACTGGTGGAGTTATTCCCTAAAGTCCTCAACTTGAATCCTAATGACTAGGGAGGTCAACAAACTCATCCCTATCTTTGATGAAACTAATTCACTTGACCCAAAATTACATATTTACTTGATGTATCTCCCTTTAGTAACTATAAAAGACATAATTACATTTACATCAGTAAAACTACTTGGAATCCATAAATCAACTAAGAAAAGTGAAATTTCTGAAGAAATGAGCAGACTGGAAAAAGCGCAACATCCTTGTAAAAAGTGAAGTGTTATAGGTCAATTTGGGCACCATTCCCAATGACCTGGTTAACTGGGCATCATCTCTAGGACTAATGATCAAGGGTCTATCATTCCCTATCATTTCAGTTGCTACATGCCCTAAGACAAGAAACAAGAACAACTCAAGCAAGACTTTCATCAAGCAAAGGTTTCCAAGGTTTGAAGCTTATTATATAGCATATGAGAGCTCACCAATGCAGGCTCTAAGGGGCTTAAGTGCATTGAATATGCTGGTAGCCCCATGCAAGGCTTCTCTGCAAAGCACTTCCCAACATTCACAGGTGCGTTGGTCACATTCGGAGCGAAATTCTCATTGTTCCGGAATCTCCACTTGGCCAGTGCCTTCTAGAAGAGTTCACATGTGTCAAGCTTCAGATCCAAGTGTCCATTTGAAATCTACATCACTGGAAACATGTCTTGCCTATTATTGGAAAGTCATTGATTGCAAAAAAACCTACAATTCATATATAAATTGAACACAGATCTAAGTGCTTGAGAAGGAAGAATTTGAGTAGAGAAATGATGGAGAATTTTCAATTCAGAGCTAGATTTGTATAGCTACTGCTGGAGAGATTTTTACTGTGATGAGGCTTCGGGACATTGCTAGAAGGGTCACTCAAATCAGTCATTTGGTTGTAACCTCTCCTTCTATCATCAATAAAGAGTACTTCTTATTTTTTCCTATATGCATCTGTATTGACTTTGATTTTCCATATTGCAAGATCTTGGTTGATGTATATGCTTTATGCTTTAGTGATTTAGCTAACTAGCTTGAATAGATATCTATATAATTGCATATTCTATTGTTTCAGTGTTCTTTCTTGCAGGAAGCATTTCGCACAAACCACTTGAATTTAAAACTGCAATAGAAGTGACAGAAGGAGCCATTTGGAAGCGACTGATCTATTCAAGCCTTCAATCCTTTCTGTTGTTCTAGACTAGCACTTGTCTAGGGAAGCACGATTTATCCATAATTCATAATTTTGGCCCAACAAACTGGCGACTCCACTAGGGAGAATTTCTCTTAGTTCTAGGTGTTTAAGCCTCTGATTTTCTTTGTTTATCCACCCAGTAGTTGTTAATCATCAAGATTAAAAATTTTCAAAGCCAAATTTGCAAATACAGTGAATTAAACAGTAGTATTTTTCTTTGCATACTGCGCCCAACGCACCCTTAGACAGGACACAGTGTTGTGCAGAGTACTGTCTCCCTTCCTAGTCTGCATTGCAGAGCACTGTATCCCTTTGGAGACTGTGTTGACTCCTAAAAACACCCAAATTCCCTTGAATTTACCTTTGGAATTTTCTTCAGTTTCTTTTTTGCTGTGTTTTGAAAAGTTTGCTTCTCATATTGACCAGTGACTCTATATACTTCTTCCTCCTTTGACTGAAATTTTTTTCAATGTTTGTTTAAAATTTTTTTCTTTATCATTGACAAGTTGATTTCAAAGTATATTTTATGGTTGCATTAAGAATCATTTTCTTTTGAAATAGGAAATTTTCGTAAAATATTCATTTCCTTGATAGGAGAAATTGTTGTTGAAATCCTCGTTTTTCCTTCAAAAGATAAATTGTTGTTTGTATTCTTTGTTTCTCGAAAGTAAAAAGAATTTTAGTTGTTGATTTAGTGCACCTAGTTTCTTTTCTGCACTCATAACATTAAAGAAACTGAAAAGAAAAACTTGCATTTGCATGTAGAATAATGTGTGTTTTGCAAAAGGAACATTAGGAAACCTACGTTTAGTTTGTGCTCATTGATTTGTTTTGTTCATTGATTTGTTTTCTCACAAATTATTTGCTCTCTTCCCTTAGTAGCTAAGTTTTTCATTGAAGAAATTGAAAGTGAAAGATTGTTTATCATTCTTAGCTTGCATTTTAGGAATTTCATACACATCATCACGGTGAACCTTTGAAAGGGAAATTGTAAGCAAGATCAACATAAAATTAACCTCAATTTACCTAACAAAGCATTGGAACCATAACGATAACATTTAGAAGGTCTAGGCTAGAGATGTGTTCTAACGTCGTAAAACATAGCAGTTGTCGTTAACTTGTCTTTGATACATTTCGAGTGTGATACCTCACTCCACGTACGTAAGTATATCGTAGCTCGTCCACATACTTTCCGGTATATCGGGTGGTGTTACAGTACGATACGTATAAAGGGGTACTCTCACTATGCGGTTTTGCATCAAACAGTGCTAATACAGACTTGGGCCTCCATGTATCTTGGGGTATATTTGGGAGGAAAAATTTTAGGTGCTATCCATCCATAGTGAATTGAGTCAGCCTCCTTGAAATTGTGATACACCGAACACAAAATTTGGGAAGATTTCCTGACCGTACTTCTTGGTTCATTAGGAGGTATTATACGGTTCACAGTTTCTTGGTAAACCCTTTTTCCTAGAATTACCCTCTTTTTGTTTATTTGTTTTTTGGTTAAAATAAATCATTAATTGTGGAAGAACAAAATCCTATCCCCCGTCATTCACGTAGATTAGCTTTAAAGCCACCTTTACCGCCAAAAGTTACTTCTGGTAGGCGAAGGAGATCACGATCTATTGAATCAAGTACAATTCGTACCTCTGGTGAAACATCATTTCCCAATAATCTAGAGTTAGCTCAATTTGTTTCTACACATCTCGGTTCGTCTACTGTTTTCGAAACGGAGTCTTCACAATTACCTGTGGTCACAATCCATCCAATCGGTGAGACCATACCTCCTGGACCCGACGTTGTTCAATCACAAATTGATTTAGATCCTGTCTCTTCTTTGCCAGCACATCTGAATCTAGAAATTGAAAAACTAGAAGTTGTTCCAACCTTGGTCATCCCACAAACTTTTGTAGCCACTGAAACTCCTATATCACACAGTCAACCATCTAAAATATGTTTTGGTCCTGATGGTGAAGTTATTCCTCCTATTTTAATTAAGATTCAAGAAATCCCACAAGAATATACACCTTTAACTCCAAACCATTTTGGGGAGGACCATTACCTGTACTAGTCTTTTCCTCAATCGTTTCCATCTTCTCTATTGATCCTCTCCCCATTCAATCTTCCGTCGATTTTAGAAGGTATACATTTGGTCAAACAACCATATCTAAACCAACATCTTCGGTTGGGTCTGCTGTTCCAATTACGTCTGCTCGTACCCTCGCTACTCCGTTAATGTTCACAACCTCACTAGAGTCATATTTTCACGGTGGCCCTACAGTCCCAATAGGTTACAAATAATTATCTGGCACTTTCTCTGGTGCATCTTCAAAATCATGGTCTTTACCAATGTCATCATCTAGTATTTTAATTGGTATTCCTATCATTAGTACTGAATGATTTGATTCCTTACACACATCATCAGGGCAATATCAAGTCGGTTCTTTTGGGTCAATTCCTTTAAATACCATATTAACTGGACTCCCAACATTTGGGGAACAATATTTTCCATCTTATTTTCCTCCTTATGCTGGGGGGCAACATTTTCTAACCCAATATGACAGTACTCCGTCACTTTTTGGTCAAAGTAATGTTGACATGAATGTTTGTCAATGGCAGCCCACTCTACCTATCCAAACACAAACGGTTGTACATTCGTATCAACTGGTTCAACCTGTTACACCCACTTCATTACCACTTGTTAATACATCTCTACCCCTATTACAGAATCAAAATATTGTGCATCAACCTTATCAAGTGAGTTCTTCGACTCAATATCATCAAATTTTGGGTCCACAGAATCCAAATCCTTTGGTTAATTTACAACCACCTGTATCAGGCATCATTTATTCACAAGATGGTGTACCATTTTATGGGATGTCACAATTGCAACCTAGTTATACATATCAACCAAATCCAATTTATACTAATTTGGGTTATAACATTGGTGGACAGACCCCTTGGCAGCCACAGGCGCAAATGCCTCAAACATATTTTCAACAAGTATCATATCCAGGTTTTGGTCAACAGAATCCTCAAGCGTTTGCTATGAAAAACAACCCCTATATTGGTTACCAGTAGCAGATTCCATATGCTGGTGCTCAAAGGCCTATTTCTCAATCAATTCCATCTCACCCTAGCTATGCTCAACCTGACCTTAATCGACAGTTTCCTTTTGTTGCAACCTTAGAATTACCAAATTTAAACCGGTTAACCAATGATCCTATAAATTATGCTCCTTGGTGGCCGGTGATACCTCATAAATTACCCTCTGATATTTCTAAATTCAATGGAAACCCTGGAGAAGATCCATCGACTCATGTCATGACTCATCATTTATGGTGTTCATCAAATTCCCTGAATGATGATTCTATTCGACTACGTCTTTTCCAACGTACGCTTACAAGTCTTGCTGCTAAATGGTACATTGAGTTACCTAGAAATTCTTTTGATAATTTCACTAACCTAGCTACTGTATTTTTGACCCATTTCTAGTTATCGATCAGATAGGAAACTGGAACAAAACTCTTGACTAACTTCAAACAGACTAATGCTACTCACATTTCTGATCATATTCATGAGTGGCGTCGCCATCGATGAATAGATAAGACATTTGTTCTGGATCAACACCTTGTTGAATGGTTCATAAAGTCCCTGTTACCATCTATAATTGAGGATGTGGCTAAGGGTGGTGTCATCACATAAGAGTAAGTTATCGCTCATGCCCAATATTTAGACTTGATTTACACTTAGTCAAACACGCTCTATGTAAAAATTCCTATGTGTCGTGATCTAATTTCAATGTTCCTCCTCAAATAAAGGACTCTCATGCTAGAGACGGCTTGATAGGCACTACAAACACACACCACGCTACTGCATCTAATCCTGCTCCTACTTCCAAAATTAATTCCGTGTCATTTGACAAAGGAAAAAGTAACAAGCAACCAGGAAGTAAGAAAAAGGGGAAATAAAAGAAAAAGAAAACTTCTAACCCACAGGAAAGATCATCTGATCAACCGTCTAGACCACAAAAACCTCGTTATCCATGCATAATTTGTAATGAGGAACACTTTTTTAGGGATTTTCCTCACTGTGTTGAAGTCTCAAAAATCATCAAGACTTCCCATGCATCAGTTGTATTGATAGACCCATTTCCAAATCCAGATACTAATTTGGTTGCTACGGATCCAGCTCCTAGTTCCCAAGTGTTAATTTTATCCACTACAAAACCTTCACAAGATATTTTGGTGTCAACGCATAAAAAATACTATGGTAGTCCGGCCACTGATCAACCTACTACCACGACAACGAATCCATCTACTGAATCAGTACCACCTACTCTTATTCTTGAATTGAAAATTAAGACACCAAAGTGAGTAATTCATAAATCTACATATAATCCTCGAGCAAGAGCTGCACAAAATTATAATATAGTTGAAGATTTGGCTCAATCCCCTTCAGCTATGTCTGCTCTTGAGGTATTACAAAATTGTCCCTCCCAAAATAAGGCTTTATTGTCGGCCATTGGTGGAATTGATCCGGCTGATTCTAATCTTGTCGTCTTTAATCATATAGGCTATGTACCGTAGCTACTAGCAGAATTGGCATTCTCCATACAAGTAAATGTTCTCAATCACCTTGTTCATCGCACTATTATTGATGAGGGAGCATCTACATGCATTATGTCTCTAAACTGTTGGAAGTCACTTGACTCGACGTGATTATCCCAATCATCAACGATGTTGAAGGCTTTTGATGGAAGACCATATAAACCTTGTGGTATTATCAATAACCTGCATGTTGAACTAGGGGGAAAAACAATGAATATTGATGTCGAGGTTGTTGACGGATCCCTTGACTATAATATTTTACTTGGAAGACCATGGGTATATGCAATGACTGCCATTGTTTCTACATACTTTAGAATGATTTCCTTTCCACATAAAGGTACAATCACAGTCATTAATAAATTATCCTTTTTTGCCTCCGCTTCGCAGGTAACTGGAAGCGTTCTGTTTGTTCACTTACCCCAACTAGAAATTTAGAACATTGGTGTAGGAATCTTAAAGGATTCAACTCTTATGGGAACATTTACATTACTGCCGCCCATGACATCGATAGAAATTGCAAGAATAGAGACCTGCTACATGATCTCTTCCACTATATCTAGCTTAAGGGAGAGTACGGGTGATTCTGAAATTTCTACGTTGGATAAATTTTTACTGCCCAGCCCCATTGAGCTGGCATAGCAATCTATCTATTTGGCTTGGGCAGCAAATCTGAAATCAGCGTCGCTGAGTGTTTGGGTTGATTGTTCCTTATATTTTGGTACTCCATCTGATCCATTTTCCTCAAAGTTTTTGAAAGATGAAAATATTTTGGAAGCTATGATGTCATAAGGAGAACCATGGGAAGATTATCATCATCATTCCCATCTTCCTAATTATGAAGAAAACAATCTTAGTGAACTATATCACCCATCCATCAAAACTTTATTTTCGAATTCTTTACCGATTAATGCAATCGATTCCGAGTGAAAATTATCAAATATTGAAGAAACCATTTCTATCAACATTTAGACCAAACCGAGAGTTGTAGAAAATATTCATGTCGGTGTATCTTGTTCCCCATCAGAACTTGATTCATATCGCTCTTTATTTCATGAATTTCGTGATGTATTCGCTTGTTCTTATGAGGAAATGCCACGCATAGATACTAGTATAGTTGAACATACTATTAATATGTATCCTAATGTCAAACTGGTGCATCAATGGCTTCGTCCTGTTCATCTGAAGAAAGCCGCTGCTATCAAAGCAGAAGTTGAAATTTTTTTGCGTGCTGGTTTCATTTACCCTGTTCCACTAACTGAGTGGGTTTCCAATATTGTTCCTGTTATGAAAAAGCAAGGAACCATTAGAGTGTGCGTCGATTATCAGGATGTCAATATGGCTTGTTCAAAAGACAACTATCCTACTCCATTTATCGACCAGATTATTGACGATTTTGCTGGATGTGAAATATTTTCGTTCATGGATGGATTTTCCAGCTACAATCAAACCAATATCCGCCTAGATGACTAACATAAGACAACATTCATTTATCCTTTGGGCACATTCGCATATAGGAAACTTTGGTTTGGTTTAAAGAACGTTGGGGAAAATTTTCAAAGAGAAATGGATTATGCTTTCAACGACATTAAGCACATTTTTCAACCATATCTAGATGATTTACCAGTGCATTCATAAAATTGGACTGATCACTCGATGCATTTTAACAGCCATTTTCTTACGCTGTCGACACTACAAAATACGCCTCAATCCACATAAATGTGTGTTTTGTGTTGGTTCTGGTCGATTGCTCGGATTCGTAGTCTCAAAAGAAGGAATTTGAATAGATACATTGAAGGTACATGCCATTCTTGATTTCCCTACACCATCAAATTTACTTCAGATACAGAAAATTCAAGGAAAGGCTAACTTTCTGAGAAGGTTCATTCCAAACTACACTGAAATGGCTAAAGGATTTACTCGATTATTGAAAAAGGGGGTTCCCTTCCACTGGGACCAAGTTGCGCAAGCCTCTTTTGATGCTCTCAAGGACACCCTTGTCCGAGAGTCATTAATTTATCCTCCTAATTATAAAAATGATTATTTCCTATATATCGTCGCCGCTGAAATGACCATCACTATGGTATTGGTCCAAGAGAAGATGGAATTGAACATCCGATCTATTATTTGAGTCGTAATCTCAATGATACAGAAGTTAAGTACTCGTACGTGGAAAATATTACCTTGGAAGCCGTTCAAGCTGTCCAAATATTTCGCCATTATATCCTACTCTGAAAAAGAACAATAGTTTCGGATTGCAACCCCATGACTTATATCTTACCACGTCAATTTTTGGGGGGAAAATATTCAAAATGGATTTTCATTTTGTAGGAATTTGATTTGGAATTCATCAAATCCAAGTCAAATAAGTCTTTAGTTTTGGCTGAGCTTCTTTGTGACCTTCCCTCTGATAGCACTGCACCTACGTCGGAACCATGAATTCCTGACAATTCTTTGTTTCTGATCAGATCATTTGATCCTTGGTATGGGTATTTCATCATTTATCTCCAAATCCAAACTTTTCAACCTAATACCTCTCACTATGAACAACGACGTATTCGATACCAAGCCAAAGATTGTCTGATCGTCGGCGATTAAATTTATCGTCGTGGTGTCAATACCATTTTAAGGAGGTGCCTCACTCATGAGGAGGCTGAAAAAGTATTAAATGATTGTCATGCTAGGGATTATGGTGGACACTTATTTGGATATGCTACCACGCAGAAAATACTCGACGCTGGTTACTTTTGGCCTACTATTTTTCGAGACTACATCCTTGCGGTTAGAAGTTGTCATGCATGCCAGATTTTTTTATCATAAAATCCGCAAATCACCAGTTCCAATGCATCCTATTGTCTCTGCTGGACTATTTATGAAATGGGGTATTGACTTCATGACCTGTAACCCTCCTTTTGTCTCTGCTGGACTATTTATGAAATGGGGTATTGACTTCATGACCTGTAACCCTCCTTCATCTGGGGCGCATGATTATATTATTGTCGCAGTCAACTATTTTACCAAATGGGCCAAAGCGATGCCTACATTCAACAACACAGGACAAACAGCTGCATTGTTTTTATTTAACCATGTTATTGCACAGTTTGGGGTCCCACAGGCCATAGTTACAGATCATGGGAGGCATTTTCGCAACCACATGATATCTGAATTAATTGCTAAGTTAGGATTGTCACATGATAATTCTACCCCTTATTATCCATAATCAAATGGACAATTTGAGGCTATTAACAAAATTATTAAATGAATGCTTCAACGAATTATAGGAGTCCGTAAAAGGAATTGGCATTTGATCCTATACTTTTCCTTGTGGGCGTATCGAACCTCGGTGAGAAACGCAACCGGATTTACTCCTTTTAAATTGGTGTATGGTCTGGAAGCTATCTTACCAATCCAATGCGAAATATCATCATTAAAACTCATGATAGACTTGTTACCTGACAGCTTAGAAGAAAAAGCGCATCTCCTTGACCTCATCCATCTTGTTGAAATGCGTTGTGAAGCCCAACTAACCAACGAAGTGCATAAAAGACGTATAAAGGTGTAATACGACAAAAATGTCTAGCCTCGAATCCATGCAGAGGGCAACTTGGTGCTTCTTTACGATCAAGAAGTTGATGTAATAGGTACATGGAAATTCGAGCCATTGTGGCATGGACCCTATATTGTCAAAAGAGTTCTTGCTAAGGGTTCCTATGAGTTAGTTTATTACGATGGAATTCCATTGGCATAGCCTAGAAATGGGTTGTATTTGAAATACTACTATGCTTAATCATAAGCGTAGTAATTTTTTGTATTATATTGTATATATGTTGTTGATTTGCATTCACTATCTTAATTTGTTTTTAGAGTTTTATTTACGTTAGTAATCCGCTTTACAATTTCATCGCAGATGTCTGAATCTTCGAAACCATCTGTTGGATATGCTGATGGTGCTAGTCGTAGTACGCAGAATCTATCCTCTGTAGCATGGGCCATTTTCACTCTGAATGGCAATTTAGTGAGTTTTCAAGGGATTTATATTGGTAGATCGATGAACAATATCGCTGAGTATAGCACATTGATCAAACTTCTCTCTTATGCCATTTCATTTGGTATTAACCATATAATCATAAGGTTAGACTCACAACTTGTGGTATTACAACTTAATAGTGTTTATACTGTCAGAAATCCAACACTTCTTAGATTGTTCCTAAGAGTTCGACTTTTGGAAAGACATTTTGATTTTATTCAATATCAACATATTTCCAAAAATTTGAATGCATTAACTGATTCATTAGCTAATCAAGTTTTAGACAGACATTTGCAACATATGTAAAGAAAACATTCACATCATTGAATAGGATTGCACAATAAACATAGGAAAAACTCTGAAATCATATAGATAGATAGTTATAGGTGTTTACAAAATTTTTTCCCAAGATACATTGGTCGTCTGACCTCAAAATGTATGAAAAATGTCACAAGTAAACTAGTGGTGCTCATGGTAACATGTTATAGATATATAAATCTCGCGGAGCAACCGCATCCAACGGTTAGGAACCCCAATAGTGTGTCACTGCAGTCGCATGGGTAACTCTTTGACCCGACAATCGAGAATTCCGAAGGTCAAACCCTCTATGTGATGCTGAAGCTCAGCCAGTGTCTCAACCATATCAAGGTCCTGAAGGACTGCTCTCCCAACATCCCTCTCTGTTGGCGCATCTACTTCACACTCTAGTTCCTTTACTGGTTGAACACGACCGATATCTGCATTACATCAAACATTTAGTTTAGTCTTGGAAATAAATAAAAGCACAAAAATATTGTATAAACCTTAGAAAAATCGAAAAACTTGGTCAAAACATTCTTACCCATTTCACCCCACTGAGCACCTTCTAGTAATACTAAATTTGGATCTCCTCGGAAGTCAACACCTTCATCATTGGAAACAGTCAAAGAATGCAGTAGAGAACAAAACGATTGATTGGCCTGCATGTCGACCCATGAGTTCTACCCATTTATGAATTCAAGGATCTCTTGGACTAGATATATCCAGTGTTACATGTTGTGGTTGCATTAGTGGAATCCATTCCAAAGTGAAGGAGATAAGGATTGAACCATAACTGAAATTATTTTTCCTTCCTCCCTTTTCTTTGTTCATTTGTTCCTTTATCTGAGATAGAAAAACTTCAGACCAGTTGAATACTATTGGCTCTAAACACTCTAGTGCATACTGCATATACGATCTATTCGCTACATATAGTGTAATGCTGCCAACAAGTTTAGCGATCGTGAAAAGGATGGTTCTCAAAGGAAAATCCCTGACATCCCGGATGTTTATTTTTCCATATTTTCTAGGTTCTTCCCCTAGATAGCAATATTGCATAACATAATCCCTCACTGTCTCTCCTCCAACAGTAGACCCTATGAGAGAAATGGGCAAACCTCTCCTCGAAAAACCTGTGAGAAAATACATGTCCTCAACTGTTATGGGAACCACTTGATTTTTAATGTGAAATGCATCTATCGCCGGATCCCATGCTTGAACTAAGAACTCCAAGAGTTCTATTTGTTGCCTCATTCCTGAAAATTTGAAGTACATAAGTAGTCCACAATCTCTTAAGGCTCCTACAATACCCGGATCATTCAAGGCAATCATATCTTTTTCTTCATGTTCTATTTCCCTCCATGTAATCATCATTTTAATCCGATGGAAACCTGAAATACAACCATGAGATCCATTAGATTCCATTCATTGCAAGAAAATAGGAAAATTTTGGGCACAACATGAAAACCAAAAACTTGAACTATGCCCAACGCACTCCCTGGGCTAAGACAGTGCATTGCATATGTAGGTACCCTTCACTGTACCTTCTATGAAATGCAGGTTTTGACATCAAGGGGTACGTTGCCCTCATTTTGGGCAGAATTTACCTTAGGGGCCTTAAAACCCTAAAAATCTACACAAAAATGGAGATGAAAGGAATACAAAAGGGAAGAGGAGGTTCATGGTACTAACCTAGATCAAACGGTGACAAAATCCGTCCATAAAAATGACCGCAATTGACGACTGAAGTTCGGGGGAAAAATCAGGTTCAAAGCTCCAAAATGCAAATGGTAACTATGGAATGGTAAAAATGAATAGTGAAACTACCTTTTATAGTCATTTAATTGTTTGCAAGTTAAAGTTATTGCTATGAGTATGGTTTTATTATGTTTTTATCATGAAACGATTATTTTTAATCCATTTGATGTTGCTCTGAAACAGGACATACAACTAATGAACAAATTAGTCATGCAGATTTATTCAAAGAATGACTTGACCACAAAGCATACTTTTCCTCCTTATTTTTTGAGCTTTGATAAAAACAAAAAAGGATTTGAAGCGCACTTTTATCTCTTTTTCGAGCTTCGATAACAGTGAAAAAGGAACCCTTGGAGTCTTCTTTCAGCTCTTTTCAGACTCCGATAATGTGAAAATATTGTCGAGCACTTGTATTTTCGAGCTCGTTAAAGTAAATGAATTGATATCTACTCAGTATAAGTTTAACCCTTTTCCGGACTGAGATAGATTATTTACGAAAAAGGAATACCTTGGTTAAACATGACCAAAGAGGTTCTCCTAGATATTATTTTACACTTTTTTGGGCCTGAGAGACAAATTTACGAAAAAGTACTTATGGATTTTTCTTTTGTCCTCTTTTTCAAACTCTCTAAATATGAAAAAGGACCGGGCTATCACTATCGTTAAGCTCGTTAAAACATAAAATAGTGATGGGGTTGTCGAACATGGCAAGAATCGAGTTTCATTCATCGCTAGACTCGTTAAATTATTAAATAGCGATACTTTATTCGCCCGAAGGGTTGAATTATAGATCAAGAAAATGTTATCCTCCTCAATATTTTCAAAAAATAAAGAGGTATTAGTCGACAAATGACCAAGGAAAATTTGGGAAAAGTGAGAAAATTTTCTTTTTGGTAGTGAGTCGCTCTTGAACATGACACTTCTTTCACTCCATGTTTGTGACTGTTTGGGTTGGGTAATCATCTTGATAGTTCATTCACACCTATGGTTCATCATACGTTCACTTTGGTTTTGGGTCAATGATGCCAACTCATCATAGTGTTGCTCATATGTTCAAGAGAAGTCATCCAGTGATTTAAAACTCATCCTTCTGCAATACTTGTAAACCTTCATTTTCATGACCGTCATCCCTGAAAATTTCTATATCAAGTCATACCCTTGTCTCCAAAATTAGTAACTCTTGCTTTGCAATAAGGTGACTTCCTGTCGACAACAAATCAATATCCAGGAAGTTGACTTAGAAACATCAGATTCCAATACCATGAGGCTTGTTACAACATCAACAAGATCCTCGCTTCCGGACCTTTGACTGAAAGATTTTGTTTGGCGTTCGACATCAAATCATCTATTCACGCCTTACGAAATTTATTGCAGTACCTTGAGGACCATTTTCATTAATGGTGGTTCTCTCGCATTTGTTAACAGATCACATCATTGGCTGGTAATCAAACAATGTCTTTCCATGTTTGACTACAATTCATATATTCGCATGGCTAGACTTGTACCTCGAATGATCAAGTGAACGAGATAAGAAGACCCCAGATCTAGTTTCATCTATCCAGGCTGCAATTTCATGATTTTTGTACACATCATCTGTACGGTGACCTCACATACAGATCGTCATCCAAACATAGGCCTATATCTGTAGGCATGCTTGCATTTGGGCAACATTCCAATGAAGACGAATTTCTGAATTATGTACATGTTATTAGATTGTTTATGTGCTGAACATGGGAATGCCCACCCTGAAAAATTATGACCAAAGAGGATATATCATGATGTAATGTATTGTAATATTGATGCAGGTGACCGTTCTACTTCATCTCTAGGCTCATCACAGTGTAAGGCATCTCAATCAAATTTTTTTATTATTTGGATCTCATGCTTTAGGGGGAAATTGTTATAGGTCAATTTGGGCACCATTCCCAATGACCTACTTAACTGGGCATCATCTCCCAAACCAATGATCAAGGGTCTATCATTCCCTATCATTTTAGTTGCTACATGCCCGAAGACAAGAAACAAGAACAAATCAAGAAAGACTTTCATCAAGCAAAGGTTTCCAAGGTTTGAAGCTTATTATATAGCATATGAGAGCTCACCAACGCAAGCTATAAGGGGCCTAAGTGCATTTCATATGCAGGTAGCCCCATGGAAGGCTACTCTGCAAAGCACTTCCCGACATTCACAGGTGCGTTGGTCACATTGGGAGTGAAATTCTCATTGTTCCAGAATCTCCACTTGGCTAGTGCCTTCTACAAGAGTTCACATGTGTCAAGCTTTGGATCCAATTGTCCATTTGACATCTACATGACTGGAAACATGTCTTGCCTATTATTGGAAATTCAATGATTGCAAAAAAACCTACAGTTCATCTATAAATTGAGCACAGATCTAAGTGCTTGAGAAGGAAGAATTTGAGTAGAGAAATGCTGAAGAATTTTCAATTGAGAACTAGATTTGTATAGCTGTTGCTGGAGATATTTATACTGTGATGAAGCTTGGGGAAGTTTCTGGTAGGGTCACTTCAAATCATTCATTTGGTTGTAACCTCTCCTTCTATCATCAATAAAGACTACTGCTTATTTTTCCCTATATGCATCTGTATTGACTTTGATTTTCTATATTGCAAGATCTTGGTTGATGTATATGGTTTATGCTTTAGTGATTTAGCTAACTAGCTTGAATAGATATCTATATTATTGCAACTTCTGCTGTTTTAGTGTTCTTTCTTACAAGAAGCATTTCACACAAACCGCTTGAATTTGAAACTGCAACAGAAGAGACAGAAGGATCCATTTGGAAGCAATTGATCAAGTAAGCCTTCAATCCTTTCTGTGTATCTATTCTTAGTTAGGAAAAATAGTCGTATAGTCTTTCACCTATTTTTCTAGACTATCACTTGTCTAGGGAAGCATGATTTATCCGTAATTCACAATGCTGGCCCAATATGTAGTGTGCCCTAGGAAAAGCATAGTGTAGGTATTCAAATCAACTTTTGACTTCATTCCCAAAGTCAAAATTGAGCCCAAGATATCTCTTCCTATCTAGTTGTCAAAAATGTCCTCAATATCTAAAAATGATGGAGTGAATCTCCTCAAAAATTAACTCTCCCAAGACTATTAAAAAAGTGCAGCATGAGGCTAAAAGGGGTGGAAGAAACTTATTCTTTAGGATATTTTTTTGGCTTTTCCACCTGTCAAAAGCTCAGTATTTGAAGTGAAAATAGTAAAAATTTGATGTAGAGACCATTCTCTATCCAACCATGTAGATTTTTTAGCATTTGGAGGCCTCCATAAAAGCGTAGTGTGGCCCATGCTACGCTTTTTATAGGTTGGCTGTGAAAAAAGCTTGAAAATTTTGACCAAAATGCTCAAAAACCAAAAACTTGCCCAAAAACTCTTAAAACTACTGAAGGAGGTCCCAATGAAGTATGTAAATCTACTAAGGAGTCATCAGCAAGAAATTCAAGTTTACTCATCTCCTTTTGGCTGATTAGGGTTTCTTTGAGCTTATCCCTCAATTGCTTGGCCTTGATATTGCAAATTGTGTTTCTGGTGTGATAGTGGTCAGCCATATGCATCAACATATGATTATCCTTGTTAGCCTTGTGAAGAAGCTTCTCTAGGTATATGTTTACTTTTTCAAGCCAAAATTCTTTGTCATCATTGTTATTTCTTGCAATTATTTTCTCAAAGGTGAGTTCTTCTGCCTCATGTTGTTTTTCTTGTTCCAATGACCTTTTAAGGCCCCTTGTTTTTTGTCTCTTCTTGGTGATTTGGGCCTCATCCTCATGAGACTCATCATTTTCCATCAATTCTTTTCCTTTGACATCTTGCCTTTTAGCCTTCAACAAGTCCATTTCCAAGAGTACTTGTTTTTCAGTCAATTGTTTATTTTCTTTCTCAAGGAAGGAGATAGAAAATTGTGCCCTTGCCAAATTATCTTGTAGCTCTCTGATTTTGGAATATTTCTATTTTATGACTAGGTTTAAGGTTTCATTTTCATCTTAAACATCCAAGTCCACCAAGTCAAACTCCTTTTCTTCCTCATGGTGAAAGGCTTATTTTTCTTGGACAAATGCCTCCTGGTTCTGATGATATCCATGTTTTGTTGATGTAGAAGGCAAGGCCGCTTCAAAATTTGTAGAGAAAACACTTGCCTATGTCCTCTCTAATAGTTTTTGACCTCTTTGTCCTTCTTAGTATTCTTGACTACACCTTTATAAATAACCTAGTTTTATTGTGAGAAACTGATGTTGATGGTGGAATAGGTCTAGCAGGCTGATTTGGTGGTGTAGTGAAGACCTCTGCCTCAATGAAAGTCTCCCATGAAATGTTCAACTATTTGAGGTGATGAAGGAAAATTATTTTGATGAGTGAATTATGGAAGAGACTTTTCATTTGACGCTCATACTCTCTGTTCTTTACTATGTAGGCTATCTTTTCAATGCTCCTGTATAAATAATATGGAAGGTTGAGAAATTTCACCATAGTGAAATGCATGAGTAACCTGATCTGATAGTTGTACAACCTATAGAATATGCCATCACAAGTGAAATATTTCATGATGATATTCATCATGGGAGAAAACCTATTAAGCAACTGACCAAAAGGAAATATTTTCCTGATGTTGTCTTTGCATGGTGCTTTGAGGTAAGGTTCATATAGTTGGGCATCTAGATCTTGATTTTTGAATCACTTTTCACCTACATTAGGTATCCCTATTTTTGCTGCAGTGATGCCTATAGAAATGGTGAATGCCACCCTTGTAATGGTCACTTGGTATTTTTGTAGGTTGGTGATGAAGATCCTCATCAAATTAGGATGGCTCTACACTCTTTGGACCATCTCACAAAACTTAAAACAACCTACATGCTGGAACATTTGACTGCTAAGGGTGATGACATCAATTACCTAGTGTCTGATGGCTCAGGTCTTAGAATTATTCCCCCTTTATTGTAGGTTTTCTTCTCTTATTTTGTGGTGTTTCTCTATTCCTCCATAATGTTTCTTTCCTCCTCCACGATATTCCTTTTTACTTAAAAACCCTAGGAGAGAAGGGGAAGGAAAAGGGAGTCAGATGATAGGGTTAGGGAGTTGGTATAGGTGAGGGAAAATTTGAGAAAGTGTATAAGGGAGTTAGGAAGCTTAGGGAATTAATGGGGAGTTGAAATGATAAGGGGTATGGGGTAGGGAATTTTATTACACGGATTTAGTCTAGCTTCCTAGAAAAGCACAACGTAGGGGTAGGGTTTTAGGGAATATGACTTAGGAATGGGAAATGAAGGGATGTAAGGGTAGTGGGGGATGAAATAGAGTTTGATGGAGGTGGATGGGTGTATGGAAAAAAAAATTAAGCTTGTAAAATTTGAAAACTAGGGTTTAATAACTAGAACATGGGATGGAGGTCAATGAATGGTTTGCAACATAAAATTATGACCATGAGCTGAAAGGAGGGGCTGGGAGGATGTATCTTAATTGAAAATGAGTAAAGAAAACTTGAATTTCTATTTATAACCCTTGGAGATAAGATTTAAGGTGGTAGCTCCTTCATTGCAAAAAGCGCAACGAGATTGAGAAATGTGCAATGAACCCATTGTAAAAGGCGCAACGTGCTCATTGCAAAATCACAACGCCTATGGAAAAAGCACAACGACGGACCTTGAACTCTGTTTTGTGAGGAAAAATTTGGTCTTTTTCTTGGAAAAATTTGAGAGCTTGATGTTGAAGAGTGAAAAAGAGTGACTTTTGGTCTTTGAGGGCATTTTATACTTGGAGAAATATCATTAAATACACTTGGACCCACATTTCGTTTTCTCAAAATCAACTTTACATTACTTTTAACCTTTAACCTTTGAACTTTATATTTGAACTTTATCTTTTGATGTCTTAGGAACACTAAATTGAATTTTGGAAATTTGATCATTTGCTGATGGGACCTTGAGTTTTTGCAGCTACTTGTAACTATGAAGTACTTATTACAAATTAGGAACATAAAATTACATTTTGCTTTGAAATAAAATTTACCAATGAAATTTCTTTACTGTCACTCCTTTACTTGCTGGAATTTATGTATGAAATGATGATTTGATGATGTTATGCAGAATTGTGATCTACGGATAAACCAAATTCCCTAGGTGTGGTTTCTATCACTTAGAAAAACATAGGAAAGAATAAATGTCACTTTCTCTAAAACAAGCACATATACAAAATGGTAAAGGAGCCTACTTGTGATTGAATAACGTCTCCTTCTCCTTTTGTCATTTTTGTCGTTGCTCTCAATCCAATCCAATTCACTAGATCGATTCCTGCAAACATAAATAGAGAGAAACAAACAACAAGAAATATAGAGATATCTACTTATCTTACTCAAATCAAATCAATTAGATATGAAATACATACATCATTCAAGAATCCATTGCACAAGAAATAGATACATATGTATGGGAAAATGAATATAAATATTTATTAAAGAGTAGAAGGGGGAGATTACAACCAATGGACCAATTTATTGTCAACCTACTCCAGATTCATTCCAACCTCATCACATCCAACATCATACCAGCAACATATCAATACTTCCACTCTCTTATCAAATGAGAATACAACAACATAACTTTACCAAATCTCTTCCTTCCCTAGCACTAGGATGCGTGCTCAATTTATATGGGAACTTATTGTAGTTTCTTAATGACTGCCTTTCTAATAATAGGAAAGACATGTTTCCAAGTTTAGAGGTGTTAGATCAACACTTGGATTCGAATTTTGACACATATGGACTCTTATATAAGGCATTGGCCATGTGGATATTCCCGGAACAATGAGAATTTCTCTCCTAGGTGACCAACGCACCCTTGAGTGTTGGGAAATGCACTGCAATGCACCATTGAATGGAGGATTTGGCACTACAATGTAGTTAGTCCCTTGCAAGTGAGCGTTGGTGAGTCAATAGGTGATATAACATATACTTCAAACCTTGTAAATCTCACAATAGAATCCATGAATGAAATGTCTTCACTTAGGGCATGTAGCAACTAAAATATAAGGGGATGATAGAACCTATTTCATTGGTCTCAGGGATGATGTCCAGTTTGAATAGGTCTTGGGGGATGATGCCCAAATTGAACTATAACATATGCCCCCTAAAGCATGAATTCCAAATAATAATAGTATTTGGATGAGATTTTTTATGATGTGATGAGCCAGAACTGAAGTGGAAAGTGACCTGCATCAATATTACAATACATTACATCATGATATATTTCATCTTGATCACGAATTACTGAGGGAGGCATTCCCATGCTCAGCACATAAACTATCTAATAACATGTACATAGTTCTGAAATTCATCTACATTGGAATGTTTCCCAATACATACATGCCTACAAATATAGGCCCATGTTTGGATGATGATCTGTATGTAAGCTCATTGTATAGATGATGTGTACAACAATCTTGAAATCGCAGCCCAGATGGATGAAATGGGATCTGAGGCCTTCTTATCTCGTTCACTCGATTGTTCAGATACAAGTCTAACCATGCGAATACATGATTTTTAGTCAAACATGGAAAGTCATCGTTTGATTACCAGCAAATGATGTGAGTTGTTAACAAACACGAGAAAACCACCATTGACATTAATGGATATCAAGGTACTGCAGTAGAGTTTGAAAGGTGTGAATAGATGATTTGATGTTGAATGCCAAAAAAAATATTTTGGCCAAAATTCTAAAAGCGAGAAACTTGTCGATGATGTAACAAGCCTCAGGGTACTGGAATATGTTTCTAAGTAAACTTCCTAGATGATGAGTTGATTTCAACAGTAAGCCACTTTATCGCGAAACGGAAGTTACTGATTTCAGAGAAAAAACGTAACTTGATATAGCAATGTTCAGGGATGACTGTCATGAAAATGAAGGTTTATGAGTATTGCAGAAGGATGAGAATTCACTGGATGACTTCTCTTGAACATATAGGCGACACTGAGATGAGTTGGCAGCATTGAATCAAAACTGAAGTGAAGGTATGATGAACCGTCAAGAAGATTACGCAACCCAAAAAGTCACGATGATGGAGTGAAAGTGTCATGTTCAAGAGAGACCTAATACCATAAAGTGTTATGTTCCCTTTCCCAAATTTTCCCCAGTCATTTGTCGACCAATACCTCTTTATTTTTTAACAAGATTGAGCATGATAAAATATGCTTGATCTATAATTCAACCCTTTGGGAGAATACATTGCTATTTAATAATTTAACGAGTCTAGAGATAAATGAAACTCGATTCTTTCCATGGTCGACAAGCCTGTTGCTATTTTATGTTTTAACAAGCCTAACAACAGAGATATCCTGGTCATTTTTCACATTTAGAGAGTTTGAAAAAGAGGAAAAAAGAAAACTCCATGAGTCATTTTTTGTAAATTTTTCGCTCAGGGTTAAAAAAGTGTAAAATGATACTAGAGAGAACCTCTTAGTCATGTTCGACTAAGGTTTTCCTTTTTCGTAAATAATCTATCTCAGTCTGGAAAATGGTTAAACTTATAATGAGTAGATGTCATTTCATTTACTTTTACGAGCTCGAAAAGACAAGTGCTCGACAATTTTTTCACATTATCGGACTCTAAAAAGAGCTAAAAGAAGATTCCAAGGGTTCCTTTTTCGCTGTTATGGAAGCTCGAAAAAGAGATAAAAGTGTGCTTGAAGTTATTTTTCATTTGTATCAAAGCTCGAAAAATAATGATAAAAGTATGCTTTGTGGTCAAATCATTCTTGAATAAATGTGCACGACTAACCTGATGTATCAATTGTAAAACCAGTTCAGAACACCATCTAACAGACTAAAAATACATATTTCATAGCAAAAAATGAATAAAAACCATAGTCAGAGGCTTAAATAGGATTTGAAATAATCAAATTGACTAATTAAAAGAATTTTTACCATTCATTTTTTCCATTTGAAAGTTACCATTTGAGAAATAGGAGCTCTAAACCAGTTTTTTCCCTCAAAATTTAGTACTTTATTGCGAGAGATTCTGTGGATTTTTTTCCTCATCGTTCGATCCAACTTGGAGCTATGAACCTTATCTTTCCTCTAGTAGCATTTATGTTTCATTTCATTGAAAATTTTTAGGGTTTTGAGCCCCTTAGGGTAAATATACTATGCATAGAGGGAAACACACCCTTGAATGTTCAAAGGTGCATTGCAGTGCACTGAAATTGAAGTACAGGTGCATTGCAATGCAATGTCCCTTGACCTGGGGTGGGTTGGGCACAATTTACATTCTTGTTTTTTTCTGTGTGCCCAAAATTTCACAAGTTTTTTTCATAAAATGGATCCTAATGAGTCTGATGATTGTGTTTCAGGTATTCATCAGACCAAAATGATGATTACATGGAGGGAAAGATAACATGAAGAAAATAACATGATTTCCCTAAACGATCCAGGTATAGTAAGAGCCCTTAGAGACTGCGAGTTGCTAAATTACTTGAAACTATCAGGTATGAGGCAACAGAGGGAACTATTGGAGTTCCTTGTTTGTTCATGGGGTCCAATGATATATGATATTCACATTCGGGATAAAGTGGTTCCAATATTATTGGAGGACATTTTTTTCTCACAGGATTATTGAGGTGAGGTTCGCCCATTTCTCTTTCAGGATCTGCTCTTGGAGGAGAGCCAGTGAGAGATTACATACTGCAGTACTGAAATCCAGGGACTGAACCTAGTAAGGATGGGAAAACAAACATCTGCGAAGTGATTTTCCTTTGAGGACCATCCTATTCACTATCGCAAAGCTTGCTGGTTCCGCTACACTACATGTGGCAAACTAATCATACATGCAGTATGAACTGGAGTGCTTGGAACCAATAGTATTTAACTGGGTTGAAGTTTTCCTCTTTCATATGAAAGAATAGCTGACCAAGGAAAAGGGAGGAAGGAAGAATAATTTAAAATATGGTTGGATCCTAATTTCCTTTTCTTTAGAGTGGATTCCATTGATGCAACCCCAACATGTTACACTGGGTATAACTGGCCCTAGAGATCCACATATACAAATATGGGTAGAGATGATGGCTAGACATGTTGGTCGATCAACCATCATATTCTCTACTTGCATTATTTGTATAGTTTAGATGACAGATGGTCTCCATCGATGATTATGCATATGTAGGCATAGACTTCTGAGGAGATCCAGGCTTGATTCTACCAGACGACGCTCAATGGGGTGCAATTGGTAATAATTTTTTGACCATGTTTTTTTATTTTTCTAAGTTTTATAAATGTTTTTGTATTTTGATGTTTTCCAAGACTAAACTAAATTTTTGATGTATGTAGATGTAGGTCAAGTTCAACCAGTGGGTCAACCAGAGTAGAGAGCAGACGAGCCAACAGAGAGGGTTGTTGAGAGAGCAGTCCTTCGGGGTCTAGATATGACCGAGACTCTTGCTGAGCTACATAAGCATATATATGGATTGAATCTCGAGATTCTGGATTGCACGCTTGAAGAGTTACCCATGAGACTTAAGCGCCACACTATTGGCATTCCTAACCGTTGAATGTGGTTATTGCGTAGGATAGCTAGATCAGTAGCTTGTTATCACGATCATCACTAGTTTACTTTGACATTTTTCATGCATTTTTATGTAAGATGACCAATATGTCTTGAGCTCAAACTTTGTAAAAAACTATGACTATATATCTATTTGTTTTCAGTGTTTTCCTATGTTTAATGTGCAACCCTATTCAATTATGTGGTGTGAATTGAAAATATGTCTTTACATGTGTTGCAAATGTATGTTTATAACATAATTTTCTAAGGAATCAGTTAATGTGTTCAAGTTTCTGGAAATGAGTTGATATTGAATGAAATCAAAATGTATTTCCAAAATTCAAACTCTTAGGAACATATGATGCAGTGTTGGATTTTGAACAGTATAAACGCTAGTAAGTTGCGGTACAACAAGTTGTGAGTGTAACCTAATGATGATGTGGTTAATACCAAATGAAATTTCATCAGAGGGAAGTTCAATAAACACACTATACTCAATGATATTTTTTGTAGATCAACCGACACAAATCCCTTGAAAACTGACTAACTCGTCGTTCGAATAAAAAACTACCCAGGCTGCAGAGGATAGATTCTGCATACTACGACTAGCACCATCAGTGTACCGAACGAATGGTTCCAAAGATTCAGACATCTGCGATGAAATGTAAAGTGTGTTACTAAATTCAATAAAACTCTAGAGAAATAAACTAAGATAGTAAATGAAAATCAACAACATATATACAATATAATACAGCAGTTTACTACGCTCATATTTAAGCATAGTAACATTTGAGATACAACCCATTTTGGGGTTGCACCAATGGAATTCCATCATAATATACCAACTCATAGGCACCCTTAGAAAGAACTCTTTTGACAATATAGGGGCCATGCCATAATGGCTCAAATTTTCCTGTACCTATTACATCAGCTTCCTGATCATAAAGTAAGACCAGGTCACCCTCTAAGAATATGTGAGGCTGGACATGTTGGTCATATTGCGCATTTATATGTCTCTTATGTGCTTCGTTGGCCAATGCAGCTTCATGACCTACTTCATCAAGATGGATGAGGTTAAAAAGACGTGCTTCTTCAGAAGAAGTGTTAGGTAACAATTCAGCGAAATTTAATGACGTTATTTCACATTGGATAGGCAAGATAGCTTCTAGACCATACACCAATTGAAAAGGGTTAAATCCGGTTTCATTTCTCACCAAGGTTCAGTATGCCGATAAAGCCGAGTAGAAGATCAAATTCAAATTTCATTTATGAAATCATATCATTCGTTGAAGCATTCATTTAAGAATATTATTAACAACCTCAACTTGTCCATTAGATTGTGGATAATAAGGAGTAGAACTATCATGCGACAATCTTAATTTGACAATCAAATCCTTCATCATGCAATTGTGAAAATTATTACCATGATCTGTGACTATAGCATGTGGAACACCAAACCATGAGATGATATGACTAAAAAATAATAATGTAGCTATTTCACCTATTTTATTGAATGTAGGCATCGCTTCGGCCCACTTGGTAAAGTATTCTACTGTGACAATAATATAACCATGCCCCTCAGACGAACGAGGGTTGCAGGTCATGAAGTCAATACCCCATTTTGCAAATGGTCCCACAGTGATAACAAGATGCATAGGCACTGGAGGTTTGCGGATTTTATGATAAAAATTCTAGCACACATGAAAACTTCTGACGATAAGGATGCAGTCGCAAAATATGGTAGGCCACAAGTAACCGGCGCAGAGTATCTTCTGCACAGTAGCGTATCCAGACAAGTGTCCACCACAAGCCCCAAAATGAGAATCATTTAGAACCTTCTTTACCTCCTCATGAGTGAGGCACCTCCTTAAAGTTGTATCGACGCCACGATAATAAAGTGTATCGCCGATGATCAGATAATCTTTGGCTTGGTATCAAATATGTCGCTGTTGAGAGCGAGAGGTATCTGGACAAAAAGTCTGGGTTTTGAGATAAATGATATAATCCCCATACCCAGGATCATATGATCTAATCAAGTCCAAAGAATCATCAGGAATTGATGGTTCCAATGTAGTAGTAGTACTATTAGAGGGAAGGTTGCAGATAAGCTCAGCCAAAACTAAATACTTCTTTGACTTGGATTTGGTGAATTCCAAATAAAATTCCTGTAAAATGCCGATCCATTTTGAATATTCCCCCCCAGCAATTGACGTGACAGAATGTAAGTCATGGGGTTTCAATCCAAAATGAAAATGGTCTTCCGGAACATGATATAATGGCGAAATATTTGGATAGCTTGAACGACCCCCAAGGAGAGCTTTTCGACATATGAATACTTCACTTATGTATCATTGAGATTATGACTCAAATAATATATCGGATGTTCTATCCCATATTCTTCTTGGACCAATACCATAGAAATGCTCATATCAACCGCGATGACATATAAGAAATTATCACTTTGATAATTGGGGGGATACATTAATGACACTCGGACAAGTGTATCCATGACAGAATCAAAAGAAGCTTTCACAACCTTATCCCAATGGAAGGGAATCCCCTTTTTCAAGAGATGAGTAAATCCTTTAGCCATTTCGGCATAGTTGGGTATGAACCTCCTTAGGAAGTTAGCCTTTCTTTGAAATTTATGTAATTGAAGAAAATTTTATGGTGTAGGAAAATCAAGAGTGGCCTGGACCTTCAGTGGGTCGATTTGAATTCCTTCTTTTGAGATGACGAATCCTAAAAAATGACCAGAACCAACACAAAACACACATTTATGTGGATTGAGGCATATTTTGTAGTGTCGGAAGTGTATAAAGATAGCTCTCAAATGCATCAAGTGATCAATTCGGTTTCGTGAATACACAGGTAAATCATCTAGATAAGGTTGAAAAATGTGATTGATGTCATTGAAAGCATAATCTATTTCTATCTCAAATGTTTCCCCAACGTTCTTTAAACAAAATGGGATTTTCTGTTAATGGAATGTGCCCCAAGGACAGATGAATGTTTTCTTATATTGGTCCTCTAGGTGGATATTGATTTTATTGTAGACAGAAAATCCATTCATGAAGGAAAATATTTCACATCCATAATAATCATCAATAATCTGAATGATAAAGGGAGTAGCATAGTTTTCTTTTGGACAAGGAAGATTGACATCCCGATAATCGATGCACACTCTTATTTTCCCTTGTTTCTTCATAACAGGAACAATGTTGGAAACCCAATCAGTTAGCAGAACAAGGTAAATGAAACTAGCACGTAAAAGTTTTTCAACTTCTTCTTTAATGGCAGCGACCTTCCTTGGATGAATAGGACGAAGGAATTGACGTGCCAGTTTGACATTAGGGTACATTTTAATGGTCTGTTCAACAATACTAGTATCTATGCCTAGAATTTCCTCGTAAGACCAAGAAAATATATCATGGTATTCACGAAAGAGAGAGCGATAAGTTTCGATTTCTAATGTAGAACAAGACGTGCTAGCATGAATTTTTTCTACAACTTCGGGTTTGGTCTAAATATTGATATAAATAGTTTCTTCAATATTTGATAAGTTGCTCTCCAATTCAATTGCATTAATGGGAAAATAATTCGAAAAGAATGTTTTGATCGATGGGTGATACAGTTCAATAATATTATCTTCTTCATAATCTTAAAGATGGAAATTATGATGAATATCTTCTCATGGTTCTCCTTCTGGCATCATGGATTCGACAATGCTCTCATCAGTCAAGAAAGTGGATGAAAAAGAATCAGAGGGATTACCAAAATATAATGAATGATCAACCCAAATGATCGGCGATGATGATTTCAGATTCGTCACCCAAGCCATATATATTTATTACTATTCTAGCTCAATTGGGTTGGGTGGAAGAAATTCATCCAACGTAACAACTTCAAAATCACTCGTAATATTCCTTAAGCCAGATGAAGTAGAAGATATAATGTAGCATGTCTCTATGTTTTCAATTTTTTCGACGTCACAGGCGGTGGTAATGAAAAGGTTCCCATTAGGGAATAATTCCTTAAGAGTCCTACACCATTGTTTTGAAGTGCTAGTTGGGGAGCGTGAGCTAGCATAACACTTCTAGTTACCTAGGAACTGGAGGCAAAGAAGGAGAGTTGATTGATGACTGTAATAACACCTTTATGAGGAAAGACCATCATTCTAAAATATGTAGAGACGATCACAGTCATAACATATACCCATGGCCTTCTGAGTAAAATGTTGTAATTAAGGGGTCCTTCAAAGACCTCAAATTCAACATTTACTATTTCCCCCCCTAGTTCAACATGTAGGTTATTGATGATACTGCAAGCCTTATATGTATGACCGTCAAAATATTTCAACGTTGTAGGCGATTGAGATAGGCGCAGTGATCCAAGTGACTTCCAACAATTTAGAGACATAATGCAGATAAATGCTCCATCATCAGAAATAGTACGATGAATGAGGTGATTGAGAAAATTTACTTGGATGGAGAATTCTAATTCTGCTGGTAATTGCGGCACATAGCCCATATGATTAAAGACTACAAGATTGGAATCTGTTGGATCGATTCCACCAATTGCTAATAAAAAAGCCTTCTTCTAGGAGGGACAATTTTGAAGTACCTCAAGTGTTGACAGAGCTGAAGGGGATTGAGCCAAATCTTCAAATATATTATAATTTTGAGCAGCTCGGGCTCGATGATTGAATGTCGATTTATGGACAACTCCCTTCGGTGGCTTTATTGTTAACTCAGGAATAGAAGTTGGCAGAACAGATTCCATAGACAAATTCGTGGTCAAGGTAGTAGGTTTGTCAATAGCCTTAATACCATAATATTTATTACGCATTGAAACAAAAAAATTATTTGTTGGCTTCGTGATAGATAGCATAAACACTTGGGAACTAGAAGTTGGATCCGTAGCAACCAAATTTGTATCTGGATTCAGAAATGGATCTGTCAACGCAGCAGATGCATGCGAGATCTTAATCAATTTTGATACTTTGACACGGTGAGGATAGTATCGAACAACGTGCTCCTCCTTACATATTATGAAAGGGTAAGAGGTTTATGATTTTCAGTTTTTTGATAAGATGATCATTCTGGTGGGGTTGAAGTTTTCTTTTTCTTTGATTTCCATTTTTTCTTAATTCCGGGTTGTTTGTCACTTTTTCCTTTGTCAGATGACACAACATGAATTTCGGAAGAAGGTGCAGGATTAGATTTTGTAGAGTGATGTGTTCTTGCAGTACCAATCATATCATCATCGACATGAGAATCCTTAAATGGAGGAGGAACAGTAAAATTAGATCGTGGTGCACTGGGAATTTTCTCATAGAGCATGCAAGATTTAGTATAATTCAAATCTAAGTACATGGCACGAGAAATTACCTGCTATTCAGTGACAATTCCACCCTTAGCCACATCCTCTATGATAGATGGCAGAAAGGACTTAATGAACCACTCAGGTAAGGTTGATCATGAACAGATGTCTTGACCATTCTACGACGGCGACACCACTCATGAATATGATCAGAAATGTGGGTAGCATTAGTCTGTTTGAAATTGGTCAAGAGTTTCGTTGCAGTTTCATATCATATGGGTAATTGTAAGTGGGTTGGTAATGTAGTAGCTAAGACAGTGAAATTATCAAATGAAGCTCTTGGTAACACAATGTACCATTTTGTGGCCGAACCAGTGAGCGTACGCTAGAAAATAGGTAGTCTAACAGAGTCATCATTTAAGGAGTTGGATGAACACCACAAATGGTAATTCATAACATGCATCGATGGGTCTTCCCCAAGGTTTCCATTGAAATTATCAATATCTGAGGGTAATTTATGTGGTATCACCGGCCACCAAGGAACATAGATGATTGGATCATTTGTAAGCCGATTTAAATCAAATAATTCTAAAGTTGCAAAAAAGGGAAACTTTCGATTTAATTCATGTTGAGCATAGCCAGGGTATGATGGAATTTCTTGGGAAAAAGGCCTTTGAGCACCAGCATAAGGGATTTGTTGTTGATAACCCAGATAAGGGTTGTTTTGATAAGCAAATGCTTGAGGATTATGTTGACCAAAACCTGGGTAAGATACTTGTTTTTGGAATGAGGGTTGTTGCATTTTCACTTGTGGCTACTAATGTATCTTTCCACTAAAATTACAATGCAAAATAGAATATCTTGGATTTGATTGTAAATAGGTAAAACCCATTTGTGGCTGCGACATCCCATAATATGGTAATATATCTTGTAAATAAATAATTCCAGATACAGGTGGTTGTTGTAAACGAGCTGAGGGATTTGGAGTCTGAAGGACCAATACTTGAGGGTATTGGGTGGAAAGATCCACCTGAGACGGTTGAAGTACAACACTTTGAGCCTGTAATAGGGGTAAGGATGTATTAGAAAGTAGAGTATATGTGGGTACAACAAGTTGAACCAGTTGATATGATTTTACAAATGTTTGTGGTTGAACAGGAATAATAGGTTTCCATTGACAAACAACCATTTTGACATTAGGATGACCAAATAAAAATGGATTATTGTCAAAATGGGTGACCATAGGTTTCCCCCCAACACGAGGAGTGTAATAGGATGGAATATATTGTTCTCCAAATGCTGGGAGTCCAGTTAAAATTGTACTCGATGGAAAATACCCAGATGGACCAGCTTGATATTTCACTGAAGATGTATATAAAGGATCAATTCGTTCAGTACTCATTAGATATGTACTAGATAGAATACCAAATGATGACATTGGTGAATTCCATGGATTTGAGGATGCACCAGAGAAGGTTCTAGATAAATATTGGTAACCAAGTGGGACGGAAGGGCCACCATATATATATATATATGTGACTTTGGTGATGTGGTGAAAAGTGACGGGGTAGCAAGAGCAGGTGTTGTTGCAACTGGAATAGATGGTACAACTGAAGATGTTGTCTCAGCCATGGTCATACGAACCAATGTATACCCTACATGATCTACGGGAACTCGAATTGACACAGGATCAAAGAAAGAAGTGCGATGTTATTGAGGAAAAGTCTCGTAAAGATAAATCTTCGATCCAAAATGAGTTGGAGTCGAAGGTGATTCATCTTGTGGTATTTTTTCAATCAAAGTCAAACTAGGTGGAAGGATTTCACTGTCAGGCCCGAAGTATATTTCATGTTGTTGACTGCACGATATGGGAGACTCAATGAATACAATCAATTGTGGAGTGACCGATAAAAGAACAACTTCCGGTTGTTCGACTTCGGGGTCTAGATGTTCTGGTAAACGAACGATGGGATATGGATCAACTTCAAGTTGGAAAATTTCATGTTCGAGAGGTATAATCTCACTGATTGGATGGATCGTGACCACAGGTAGCTATGAGAAATTCGTCTCAACAATAGTATATGAACCAGGATTTCTAGAAAGAAATCAATATGATTCTGGGATATGTGAGGATGATGTCGCAATAGAGGTACTGATAGTACTAGTTTGGGTAGAACGATTTCACCTTCGCCGACCAGAAATGGCTTCCAGTGGTAAAGGTGGTTTAAGTGCTATCCTACGGGAATGACAGGGAAAGGGATGTTCTTATTCCATGATGACTGATTTATTTTATGACAGAAACAAATAAACAAAATAAAAGGGTAATTCTAGGCAAAAGGTTTACCAAGTAATTGTGAACTGCAGAATACCTCCTAGTGAACCAAGAAGTATCGTTAGGCACTCTCCTTGAATGTTATGTTTGGTGTATCACAAGTTACAAGGTGGTTGACTCGGTTACCTATGGATGGATAGCAACCTAAATTTTTCCTCCCAAATATAACTAAAGGTATGTGGAGGCCCAAGTCTATATTAGTGTTGTCTAATGTGAAACTGCATAGTGAGAGCACCCCCTTATAATTTTCTTACTAGAACACTACTCTATATACCTGAAGGTACGTGGACGAGCTCTGATATACTTACGTATGTGGAGTGAGGTATCACACTCGTAATGTATTGTAGAGAAGTTAGCGAAAACTACTATGTTTAAGGACGTCGGAACACGTCTCTAGCCTAGACCTTCTAATTGTTATCGTTAATGTTCCAATGTTTTCTTATGTAAATTGATGTAAATTTTATGTCTATCTTGTTTAAAAGTTTGTATTTTATGTTCACCACGTGATGTAATGGAAATTCATAAAGATGCAAATAAATGATAAGAAAAATTTTCGATTTATCTTTTTCAATGAAAATCCTAGCTACTAAGGGAAAGAGCAATCAGTTCTTGAGCAAACAACAAAGAGCACAAACTAAATGCATATTTTCAAAAAATTTCCTATGCAACACACACAATTCAATATATGCACATGCATGTTTTTATTTTTAGCTCCCTTAATGTGAATGAAAGAAATGAAACTATATGCATAAATCAATAAAAAAAAAATTCTTATGAGAAACGAGGAATGAAACAACAAATTATCCTAGGAAAATGAAGAATGAAACTACAATTTTCCTACAGGAAATGAGGAATGAAACGAAGATTTCCTTTTCGAAAACAGAATTGATCTACTGAAAAAATGAAATATTTTGAATTTGATTTTCCAATGATAAATAAAAACATTAAAGAGACATTGAACAAATTTACTTTTCAAAGGGAGAACATGAAATTTTACTGGTCTCTAATGGTCTCTAAGAGGTATCAAACATATGAGAATACAAAAAATAGGTGGCTGAGAATGATATCAGTGAAACATTTAGATGGAATTTGGCTCACTGAAGGGGAAAAGAAGTCTCTAAGGGGAGACAGTGTGTTGCAGAGCACCCTTGAGTGGGAGACAGTGCACTGTGTCTTGACAAAGAATGCATTGGGCACAGCAAGGATTGAAAAAACAAGTAGCAAGACACACTTATAATGCAAATTTTTCATTCAAATGACTGATAACTAAAATTAGAAGCTAATGATGAGGATAAAAAGAGGAAAAAACACCAGGAATGATAGGATATTCCCTAGTGGATTTTCTAATTTGTTATGCGAAACTGTGATCTACAGATAAACCAAATTCCCTAAGTGTGGTGTCTATCACTTAGAACAACAGTGGAAATAATAACTGTCACTTTATCTAAAACAACCATATATAAAAAATGGTAAAGGAGCCTACTTGTGATTGAATCACTTCTACTTTTCTTTCTGTCGTTGTTTTCGTCGCTCTCAATCCAATCCAAGTCACTAGACCGATTCCTGCAAAGACAAATAGAGAACAACAAACAACATGCAATATACATATATCTACTTATCTTTCTCAAATAAAATCAATTAGATATGAAATACATACATAATTCAAGAATCTATTGCACAGAAAATAGAGACATATGTATGGGAAAATGAACATCAAACTTTATTAAAGAGTAGAAGGGGGAGAGTACAACCAATGGACCGATTTGTTGTCAACCTACTCCAGCTTCATTCTAGCCTCATCACAACCAAGATCATACCATTAACATATTAGTACTTTCACTCTCTTATCAAATGAGAATCCAACATCATAACTTCACTGAATTTCTTCCTTCCCTAGCACTAGAATGAGAGCTCAATTTATATGGAAACTAATGGTAGTTTCTCAATGAATGAATTTCCAATAATAGGCAAGACATGTTTCCAAGTTAAGATGTGTTAGATGGACACTTGGATTCGAAGTTTGACACATATGGACTCTTCTAGAAGGCACTGGCCATGTGGAGATTCCCAGAACACTGAGAATTCTGCTCCCAGGTGACCAACGAACCCTTGAGTATCAGGAAGTGCACTGCAATGCACCCTTTAATGGAGGATTTTGCACTGCAATCTAGTTAGTCCCTTGTAGGTGAGCGTTGGTGAGTCAATAGGTGATATACTATATACTTCAAAGCTTGGAAATATCACAATATAAGACATGAATGAAATGTCTTCACTTAGGGCATGTAGAAACTGAAATATAAGGTGATGATAGACCCTATTTCATTGGTCCTCGGGATGATGTCTATTTTGAATAGGTCTTGGGGGATGATGCCCAAATTGACCTATAATAGATGAAATTGAAATCCTAATACATAATGGAGACTCTAACTAGATGAAACCATGATTAAAATGAATGTAATGATGATGACAAATCATGCATGATGGTAGATTCAACTGAGAGGTGAAGTGAACCAGAAATTAGTAAAAAATTAGGAGTAAAAATGGACCTAGATCTACATCCAGTGACCAAATTTTTCATGTCAACCTAACGAAATAAAAAAAAATTGAATTAAGGACCCTATTATAACATGATAAGAGTCCACTTGATCACTGGTGAAAGGATGAAAAAAATGACGCTAATAGTGGGGAAGATGGTGCAATGTTGGGAAAGAAAAAAATTTGTTTAACCATGCAACTACCCAAGTTGACCATGTATACCTATAATATTTTTAAATCAAAGTGTGATTACATCGGGTTTCATGTTTGGAAGTTGATGAATAGCTTCAACTTGCTATTTTAAGAATTGATTGATTCAACTAGTTTGATTTATATGTCCAATCTGAATATTTAATATTAGAAACTATGTAGAAGGATGTTCTATAAGTAACATTTTTTTCAATTGAAGAAATCATGCATGTAGAAGGTCTCAAGTATACAAATCCTTTCGCGGGATTGGACCATAGGACTTGTGGGACCAAACCTCCCAACTTGAACATTGGACCACATCCTTCCTTAAATAAACATTAACACATATAGGAATCATATATAAGGAAACAATCTACAAATTGCAGAGTAACCAAAACAAATAGATTGTTTGTTTAATTAACCTAGTATTGAAAATAAATTTTCTAATCCATGTCAGGGAGGCTAATACTCAACCAAGACATTCTAAATTATCTATACAATCTTAAATGTATTAAAGAAAAAGATAATGAAACACTAGAATCACTCACATGTGAAACAATGCTGCTATAAGATGAAAACATAACTCCTTGGTCAACTTTGAAATATTTAGGTATTACAGAAATATCCAAATTTTTGGTACAAGAATCAACCCTTTTCGAATAAAAATATAAAATACATATAGAGTTTGTACAAAATCTTATTTCTATAGATTACAAGGAAAATAATTTCTATATTAAATAAAAACTTGGATTCTTTCAAGAAAAACTTCTATTAATACATAAAGTCTTCAGCCTGCTTATTTATATCCACCCTTGATTTGTGGATTGTGTTCCATGCTATCCATATATGCTCTGATTATGCTCCTCTAGACTTATATCTACCTTGATCATTTGTTGAAACATAGCCCACCATTGATATGTTTTTGTTTAATTTAGGATATAAACTCAACAAGGTGTTATGATTCTTCTCACATTGGATAAGCTAAAGTAACCATATTTATAGAGGTTACATCTACTTCAATGTATTTACGAAAGGTTGGTTTAACTATGGACATATATCTCATGTCATAACATATAAATAAATCATCAAATAATTTCTCAAGAAGATTTTGACCACTCAAAGCCCCTTTTATTCCATAAAACATTGGATTATCTCGTGCAACCATGTTAAGTAATATTCAATATTCTTCCATATACATAATTTTTCCCTTTGAATTTATGAAAGAAGGTAAAACTATTTGTTGTAGAGCAGAGAAATTATTTTTAAATATGTTAACCTAAATCCACATGTATTTAAATTTTTATTTCCTTTGCACCATCAGGTCCTCCTTAGTAGGAATATTTTTTTGTTGAAAATGGCACCAAGAAAGATCCTAATATAATTTTCCCTTGAATTGAATTAGGAGACAATTGTAATTCCACATCACAAGACAACTTAAAAGAGTTAACTGAGTTATTTTGACGTATTTTGTTCATTTAATTCGATTTGAGGGCCTAACTTGAGTCATGTAGAGTGTCTCCTAATTTATAGGAGCCTAGGTTGAGTTTATTTTCAGTTGTAATTAACTAATTCAGTAAAGCTAAGTTAAAGTCAATTAAACTAGTTCCAACTGTTGGAGGAACTAGTGGGAGGTCAATTAGTGGGGTGTGTACTTTTTGGTCAACCAGTTAATTGATAAATCAACCATAAATAATTCATGCATGTGTGATCTACAAGTTACCTAGTTGAGATTGGAGTTCAAGGGAAGTGTATTATCAGTTGTATAATCATCCAAATTGTAGAGGTAGCGCATACAGTCAAAGGAAGGCCTATGATGTATTTCATAATTATGGATGAGGAATTTCCCTAATTAATAAGGGATAATTCCCAAGGAAACAATGCAAGGAAATAGGGACTTTGGAACACTTGTATTTGGTTAAGTATTGACCAGGACTAGCTAGTAGAGTAGCGAGATAGATTGTGATAGTGCATAGGTTTCTCAGGCTTTAGAAAAGGATTGTAATCTTCTCTATTTTTATTAATTTCGAAATATACAATTAGGAGGGGTTTTTAGCTATGTATTTCCCCTAGAAATCATTTTTTAATGTGTTGATTGAATTCTTTTTCTTGTATGCTTTAATTATTTCCGCATTTGGTAGAGTAGATTCAAATATTTTATTTTAGTAAATTACAATTAGCAGTTTGAATCTAAAAGGAATTTCTACATGGCATCAGAATTGAAATCAATATAGAAGAGAATAATACGAATTTGTCTTTCAGGATCAAATTGGAAAAATGAAATCTTCAGAGCTAGCAGGATGGCCTTTTAAGGATTGAGAATCGAATATTCCCTTAAGGGTAGTTTGAATTATATTTATTGGAAGGAAAATATGGAGGAAGTGTTGGAATATAATGAGTTGAAGGAATTCATACATACTAATATTCCTAAATATCCATCATTTGATGCTCAGGATCTAGCAGAGTGGAAGAAGTGTGTTGCAAAAGATAAGAGGATCATATTGGAAGAAGTTCGAGATCATATTATCTCAAAACTCTACGGGAAGGAGAATCCATATGAAATATGGAAATACTTGATAGAATTGTTTCATAATAGCAATGATCATAGGAAGCTAGCACTAAGTTACAAGCTTCGGAAAATAAATATGGAAAAGGACGAAAAAATACCACAGTACTTGAGTAAGCTCACGCAATATCAGGATGATCTTGGGAGTGTTGGTATTACAGTTCTTGAAGATGATATGGTCAGCCTAGCCCTTCTAAGCCTTCCCAATAGCTGACATAGCAACTAGGATTTGGTAAATGGGAGGGAGCAGCTAGCAAAGTGGGAGGGTTTGTGGTGTGACTTGATGCAAGATGAAATAAGGTGGAACACCAAAGATGGAACCTCATATAAGAATGATGATGAGTAGAATTGTGCCTTGGATGGAAAGGAAAATAAATGAAAAGGAAATAAATCCAAATCCAAAGGAGATTTTGTTCAAGAAGGAAAGAAAAAGGAATTATCGAAGATTAAATGTTTTCACTATCATGATCTAGGACACTATGCGACGAAGTGTCCACACAAGAAGGCTAACAAGAAACCCTCATGAGGAGTGGTAGGTGAAGCTATAGCTTCACAATTCAAGTTTTATTTCATCCTCATTGCATGCAAGGTGATAATGGTGATGGGTAGTGTGTGGTATCTATATAGTGGATCCTCATTCCATATGATGGGAAACAAAGAAAGTTTCAGCGTCTTGGAGGAGAATGGCCTCCAGATGCACATCGAGATAGGAGATGATGGAAGGTATAACACGACCGTTATTGGTACTGTTATTTTTTAGAGGGATTACTAATTCTCCTTTCACATTAATGTATGTTATAGGTTTAAAGAAGAATTTAGTTTCAGTCGCTATGTTGGAAGACTTTGGCTACGGTTATTTTAGCAAAAGAAAGGCTTTCCTTTGTCACATAGTGTAATGTTCCCATTTTAGCACATGGCTAAATGGAACATTAAAATTTTTATTTTATTATATTGCAGCTAAATAAATGGGTAAGGAGGCCCATGGTTATGAAAAACATCAATAAAGTCCCTCACATTATGAAAGAGGAGCATCATTGGAGCTTGTTTGCACACCCCATGTGTGAAAAGGGTTAATTGCAAAGAGGGCTAGGTCATGTTGACCAAGTCGAACTACACAATAGATGGAGGTGTGGCTTGCTTGGGAAGCCTAAAAAATTGCATGAGGAGGAGGAAACCCTAATGTGTGGGGTCCATGGCTAAGGAGCCTTCATTTGCATAAAAGGAGGGGAAAGCAACCATTTTGAGCTAGCTTGGATATTTTGAATTGCTTTGCTTTCCATAGTTGCACAATTGTGATAGCTGTGCTGTTCAACACAAGGGATTTCTTGTTCAAGGATTCCCTCCCTTATTGAGAATCTCTTGAAGGATTGATCTTCATCTTCTCCACATATTGGCTCAAGGCCAAAGCTATTCCTTTCAGTGCAGTGATTCTTGTAGCAAGAGCCATTGTGTTGCTGGGGTTGCAGTGGAGGTTCTCACATCATCATTCCAGAGCTTAGATTTCAAAGGAGGAAGATTTTATGCATTCGAGAGATCAGTAGGGGAGATATCAGCTCCATTTACCATATCTTGGCAGGAGGCCAATCTCTTCCCATCACCTACAGCGCAGTTCCTCTCCTTGACTGCGCAGTTCTTCAGTGCAATTGCAGTGAGGGGTTGCACCGAAATTTTGGAGAGTAAGATCTTTGGTGAAAGGATCAACCTTTCACTCTATATTTCCATTGGAGGAGGTTTACACACTTTATGCAGCATCATTCAGCCATCTCCTTCATGTTTTCATATTAGAGTTGCAGCTGCTCCAGCAACTCTGGCATTTCAGCAGACTTGCCATTTTGTATGTATTATAGCTAATCACTTTAGGGATTGTTTATTATAGTTTCTAGGATCCCAGTTCCATCTCCCCCTTCTTTATTTGAGCTTATTATTGCCATATCTTCATTGTATCATCATTTTGCAGCAGTCTTCCTTCAGTGACTGTGCATTCATAGTTGGGCACAACATATGTAGCAATGTATTTCATATTCATTGTACTTGAGTCTTTAGAGAAGGATTTTCTTCAGCTTGAGTGATCATTTCCTCAAGATCTTGTACAAATTTCTGCTACCATATTATCAATGAGAATGCTATGGCGGTTTATTGTATTTCTGAAGTTTTATACATTCACTGCTATTTTCTAGCTCATGTTTATGTATTGTTGTAGCTCATCCTTTTGAGCAAGATCTTCCTGAGGGAGAAATATCTACATAGCTATAGGCAGAGTCTAAAAAGGGCGAGATAGCCTTCAGTTATCATCCTCTCTTTAAAGGTGACATAACTGGTAAAAGCCCTCTCAGTCCATCTCTGACATAGCCTTATTCATATTTCCAACAAAGGAGTTCTTCAGTGGTGAAAAAGCTATTGATTTCCATTTCGGAACATTACAGTGGTATCAGAGCATCGAACTTGGCACAGCCTGTGAAGTTTGAATTTCAGAAGTAGGGAGCCCAAGGATGAAGAAGATGATTTTACTCTCATCTATTTTCAGATCCAGAAGAGACCTCTCCAAAGAGGTCAAGAAAAATGAAGGAGGAGAAGAGGAAGGACCATGCACTTCCTATTCTCACAAAGAAGTAGAGCAGAAGCATGGAAGACACTTGGAATTCAAAATTCTAAGTGAGTACCTAGCTGAATACTGATAAAACCCTAGAGTCTCCCAAGAGACTTTATCTTTTCCATAGTTTATTCAGCAGAAAGAAGAAGAAAGACCCCACAACCACGGGATGATGAGAGGCAATGGATTTCTATTGTCCACATTTGATGGATCACTCACATGTGCAGCAGAGGTTTGGGAAAAGAAGCTAGAGGCCTTTTTCCTTCTACATCCTATAGTAGACTAGGAGGCAGTGGAAGTTGCAACGCTGCACTTTGAATGTGAAGCAAGGAGTTGGTGGACCAGCCATCTGAGCCAGACAATGGTTTCTACTCCTGTTGATTTTTCTCAAAGATTGATTAGCAAATTTGGCAAAAAGAGGGAGGAGCCCTCACCACCATTTGATAAGGCATGTACCAGCACTATTGAGACCATGGAGGAGCAGCCTTCATCTTTAGCAGTTTGGGAGGCCCATACTCATGGGGAAGCAACACTTGCAGCTTTGCAAGGAGCTTCCAAGTTTCACCAAGGTATGATTGGAGATCCATTTCTTGTCATTTTAGCAAACACATTGGATGGGTCTACATCATTGCATGCAGGTGACCTAGAGCAGCAGAATGATACTACGCTGTACAAGAGTAGTGATGCAAAGGAGATCTCACAGAGAGATTTCAATGGAGGTGCACTCCCACACTTTTTTGAGTGCAAGGTTCTTCAATAGTTGGAGGAGGGTTTTTCCTTCTCAGAGGAACAAATAGGAGATGGGGGACATCTTCGGATGGATAGCTTTTCTCATGAATGTGGTAGAAATTCCTTGTGCCACACATATCATGATGGGAGGTTTTTTCCTACCAACTATTTGGATCCTCATAGGGTCAAATTGATCCTCAGGAAATTTGTATTTCAAAATCCCATGAAATGCAGAGGTTTGATTTGGGATGAGGGTAGTCCTCAAGGGAGGAGTACCAAGATGAAGGAAGGAAGGAGACATCCACACATTTCTGAGTGGATGTGGTGGAGAAGAAGCAAGGGGCTAGTGAGCCACTTACAGATTTATGATACCGGGCAGCAGGAGACTTGGCTACACTGGTTACTCTTGAAGGAGTTTGGCCATCACTTAGCATGCTCACTTTCTAAGAGGAGGAGGAGGTAGCAAGGGATTTTGTTGCTTGGGTGGTGTTGGAGAGAGAAAAGGCATATGTACTCTCACATGATGTACAATTTTGCAGGAGTAGGAGATGGCACTATCATGGTGAAAAGGGGATACTCCTTGGCTTTTGATGATCAGGAACTGCTTCCACCTTGGGAGAGATTCCATATTTGCGTTAGCGTTTTTAGAGGGTTGCCCAATTATGTTGAGGGAGCTGAGGGAAACAGTGCAGTGCTATCCAGAGACTATCTAGTGCCTCATGCAGAGGAAGGAGGAGCTCTTGCTCTAAGGAGAAGGACTCTTGCATTCTTGCAAGGAAGTCCCTAGGATCTCATGCATGGAGATCAAGGCACACATGTGCCATTATTAAGGAGGTGTATCACCATCAAGACACAAGGAGGGAGTATGGAGAAGACCCAACATCTTGAGATGAGGAGTACGCATCCCTGTTCATGGTTGGAGGATGATGCACCTAAGAGGGTGATTGGATTGCGCAGTGCAAGCATGGACAGACTTGTTCATACATCTATGCAGTCACCCCTTGAGGATGATGTCTCATTGCATGGGGACATTCTGCCAGGGAGACCACTAGATCACTAGCTGATGGGAGATGCTTCACATTTTGGGGCACCACTCATTGTTTTCAGAGGAGTGGAGACCTTGGGAGATAAATTCACAGTGTTGAGAGTCTTGGGTAGACTCAAGGAGGAGGGGGCCATTCCCTCAATATCATTTCCACCCACTCTCATTTCAGATGTTGCACTGTGGCAGAAGCAACAAGGAAGGCTAGCAACCTTCCAATTTGCATCTTTGGCATGAGAAATGTCAAAGGAGGAGATGACCATGTGACAGATGCCCTTCATAAGGAATCATCAGCGCTGCCACTATGGAGGATGGATCCATGTGGGAGCTCTGGATTGTTGGTGGAATATTCCCATAATCATCTTGCTTGCATGATATTAATAGATCAACATATGAGGAGATGCATAGATCATGTGCAGATGGAGGAGTTAGCACAACCACTTCTTTTCTCTTTGAGGATGAGGGGAGACTCATTTTTGAGCCACTCCATTTTCATGAGAAGAACTTATGGTAAGGGAATTGTTTATTTGCATGATGATTTATGTATTCATCCCTTAACCATATATGTACATGATGTTGCTCCAAGGAGGGGCATTCTTCTTTTTGGACCCTATGGTCTACTTGAGGCCATGAGAACTATTGGTGACCACTCCCTAGGAGGACTTGGGGAGGAAATGTATTTTGGAGGACCCACTCACCTTGCACCATATATCATTCACTTCCTCCATACATTTGAGGAGATTTGGATAGCAAGAAAGTGGTTGAGAGGCCACACCTTTTGTCATACTCTTATGCAGTTGAGGGTCAAACTGCATTGGTTACAGTTGAGGGACCACTCTATTTCTCCCTTGCTACATATGACAGGAAGAATGGTTTTCATTAAGGTTCATTATAATGTTGATGTCTTTGTGTTTGTTGAGAGCATGATGGGGGGAATGACACATTGGTTGGATGTGTCCCTTGGGGGAGAAATCCTCCACATTATTTGCATTGTATGTTCTAATGGGAGCATGAGAGGACATGTGGCCACTACAGCAACACACTTATTTCCATTTTGAGGTGAGCCATGTGATTGATTTGATGCCATATGGTGGTGACTACCAATTCATCACATATGAGATGATTTGGGACAACATGTTTTATAACGCTGGAGAAGAGATCCTTAGAGGTCTAGTCTTCATTTTGCAATTTGAGGGCAACATTGTTGTAGCCCAATATCAGCATATACTCTACAATTATCCTAAGTGGAGAGGAAGGCAGTGTGGGGTAGGTCTAGTCTTCATTTTGAAATTTGAGGGCAACATTGTTGTAGCCCAATATCAGCATATACTCTACAATTATCATAAGTGGAGAGGAAGGCAAAGTGGGGTAGGCTATTTTGTCTACCAAGATCAGATTTTCAGCCCACCTACATTGTGGGAGCCAAAGGTGGAAGATGATTGTCAGGAGTTGCCATGTTGGAGGGTAACTCATCTTGTATGGATGATTTCTTGGGGGATGGAGGATCTACATGAGGAAAATGTTCCTCAACATATTTCATACTCCATACCTTGGGTGGAGATTCTTCAGTTCTATCCTTGCAGTTCCTTGAGGACAAGCAACATTTGGGAGGGGAGGACTATAATGTTCCCATTTTAGCACATGGCTAAATGGAACATTAAAATTTTTATTTTATCATATTGCAGCTAAATAAATGGGTAAGGAGGCCCATGGTTATGAAAAACATCAATAAATTCCCTCACATTATGAAAGAGGAGCATCATTGGAGCTTGTTTGCACACCCCATGTGTGAAAAGAGTTAGTTACAAAGAGGTCTAGGTCATGTTGACCAAGTCAAACTGCGCAATAGATGGAGGTGTCGCTTGCTTGGGAAGCCTACAAAATTTCATGAGGAGGAGGAAACCCTAATGTGTGGGGTCCATGGCTAAGGAGCCTTCATTTGCATAAAAGGAGGGGAAAGCAACCATTTTGAGCTAGCTTGGATATTTCGAATTTCTTTGCTTTCCACAGTTGCACAACTATGATAGTTGTGCTATTCAGCACAAGGGATTTCTTGTTCAAGGATTCCCTCCCTTCTTGAGAAGCTCTTGAAGGATTTATCTTCATCTTCTCCACATCTTGGCTCAAGGCCAAAGCTATTCCTTTCAATGTAGTGATTCTTGTAGCAATATTTGTTGTGTTGCTAGGGTTGCAGTGGAGGTTCTCACATCATCATTTCGGAGCTCAAATTTCAGAGGAGGAAGCTTTTATGCATCCGGGAGATTAGTAGGGGAGATATCAGCTCCATTTCTCATATCTTGGCAGGAGGCCAATCTCTTCCCATCACCTACAGTGCAGTTCCTCTCCTTGACTGAGCAGTTCTTGAGTGAAATTGTAGTGAGGGGTTGCATTGGCATTTTGGAGAGTGAGATCTTTGATGAAAGGATCAGCCTTTCACTCTAGATTTCCGTTGGAGGAGGTTTACACACTTTATGCAGCATCATTCGGCCATCTCCTTCATGTTCTCATATTAGAGTTGTAGCTACTCCAACAACTCTGGCATTTCAGCAGATTTTCCATTTTGTATGTATTGTAGCCAATCCCTTTAGGGATTGTTTATTATAGTTTCCTGGGGCTAAGTTCTATCTCCCCCTTCTTTATTTGAGCTTATTATTGCCATATCTTCATTGTATCATAATTTTGCATCAGTCTTCCTTCAGTGACTGCGCAGTCATAGTTGGGCACAACATGTGTAGCTGTGTATTTCATGTTCATTATACTTGAGTCTTTAGAGAAGGATTTGCTTCAGCTTGTGTGATCATTTCGTCAAGATCTTGTACACATTTCTGCTACCATATTATCAATGAGAATGTTATGAGGGTTTCTTGTATTTCTGAAGTTTTATACATTCACTGCTATTTTCCAGCTCATGTTTATGTATTGTTGTAGCTCATCCTTTTGAGCAAGATCTTCCCGAGGGAGAAATATTTGCATAGCTATAGGCAGAGTCTGGAAAGGGCTAGATAGCCTCTGGTTCTCATCCTCTCTTTAAAGGTGACATAACTGGTAAAATCCCTCTCAGTCCATCTCTGACATAGCCTTGTTCATATTTCCGACAAAGGAGTTTTTCAGCGGTGAAAAAGCTGTTGATTTCCATTTCAGAACATTACACAACCACGAGACAGGTGAAGTATCTCAGGGTTCGGGTGAAGATCCTTTAAAAATTATATGTAGAATAATGTGCTTATTTGAGCACGAAAGTAGAGAAGGTGCAAAGCCGAGACATCGGTGAATTATGGCATAGGAAACTTGGCCATTCTCACCATGGATATTTGAAGATCATGCAAAAAAATTATACAAGACTTCCCAAGGGTGCACTAGAGCAAAGAGATACATGGAAAGGGTGTACATTGGGGAAGTAAACCAAAGCCACCTTTCATGATAATGGTAGAAGAGCACAAGAGATCCTTGAAATAGTTCATTCGTATGTGTGTGGACCTTTCTTGACAACCAATACAAACAAAGATAGGTATTATGTTATATTTGTAGATGATTTCTCACGTAAGTGTTGAATATTATTTATGCAGAATAAATACAAAGCATTCTCAAAATTTTGTGAATTTAAAGCACTTGTTGAGAAAGACACTTGCAGGAAAGTGGAGGCTCTTAGGAGTGATAATGGTGGAGAATATGTGTTGAATGAGTTCAAGAACTTTTTTTCATCAGAAGGCATTCGACGAGAGTTGAAAACACCTCATAACCCAGAACATAATGGGGTTGTTGAGAGGAAGAACAAGATTATTTTGGGAGATGAAAAGGCAATGTTGAATGATAAGGGCCTACCATTTCACGTGTGGCATGAAGCATGCAACACTGTGGTATAGGTGCAGAAAAGGAGTCCTCATCATATTCTCGAGATGAGTAAAAAAAAGAAGCATTTTCAGGTAAGAAAGCAGATGTGTCACACTTCAAGATCATTGGTTCATCAATTTAATATCATGTTTCCAAGGATGCAAAGAAAAATCTAGAACTGATAGAAAAATTGGGCATATTTGTGGGGTACACTGATACACCTAAAAACTATCGGGGGTACCTTCCATATCATAGGATGAAATTTTTTCATAGAGATGTTAATTTCGATGAAGAGAAGGCTATGAGATGTTCCCTTGAGAGGGAGATTCAGTTGCATGCAGATGAGGATATTTTGGATCCAAAGGAATAACATCAGGATCTTGTGGAGCAGCCACAAGAAGAGGAGTAGAGAGTGGAAGAATCCACTCATGTAGAGGCATACATATATGGAATAAAGTGCACTCGACAGGTTGAAATATTGACGCATGATGCTAGAGAGAATTTGGGAGAACCCACATCACAACGGAGGTAGAGGATGTCACCAGATCAGTACACTAGCTACATGGATTTGATGAACAAGAGAGTAGAGACTGTGATCTGTATATGAAAGCTTGAGGATTTATGTCAAATTTTGCAAGTGAAAATATTAGGGTTTTTAAAACTTATGTCAATCTCGTTAACACATTAACATACTTTAAAAATAATTTTTTGTATAAAATAAGAAGACATCAGTACCATAACAGTATATAAAAAACAATAAATGATGAAGGAGTTCACCCCTCCTGGGCTACATCTCCTAGTCGAACTTCCAAGGTTTGGGCCTCTTCCATTATGCTCAAAAAAGTGTTTTTACATCAAGTTACAATGATCAAAATGCTAAAACAAGTGTCTCCAATGGCTCCAGAATAGTTAAAAACCCTTATGTAGGCTCTTTCTGCTCCAAAAATGGTTAAAAAATGAATGAGCTATGCTCCAATGAAGTTTTCTGCTAACCGTCCTACAATTTGAACTTCCCTGCAATATGTTCTACAAATTCCGCCTTTCGCGGCTACGTGGAGTGAAAATTTTTCCCCACACTAGCAAGATTCCTACTACTCTGGGTGACAAATGTCACCTCCTTAATCGTGCCAATTGACCCATTATCTAGCTAATTTCTCACCAAGTGGCCTCCTACCCATCGTTGTTCTTGGAATTGGTTGTATAATTTTCCGTCAAGGTTGTTAACCTGACTACAGTTTGATTTGGTGGTTTGGTTGGTGTTAGGGTTAGCATAACCCTGCCCAAGGAAGGTTCCATTACCCATTGGTTGGCCTAAATACAACAACAACTATGGGAGACCCTGTCCTTTGAAGGCTCGTTGCAAGTCTTAAACTGCCACAGAACTGTCAACCCAACCACTCCAACAAACTTCGGGATATGGATTTTATCGTAGGTTTGGTGGTTTTATATCATGGTTCGATCCATAGAAATACATTGAAATAAACTTTGTGTATGGGTTTAATATATGGTCTCTTGCCGGGGTTAGCCCTTGAACCTAGTTGGTGGACTGGGGTCGGGGGTTAACCTTAGTCCCCACCCCCAAATGCATAAAAATATTAAAAATTTAAATAACACCTATCACCCATAAGGGTTAAGAAACATCACAATAGAATTGGCGAAGGTCTTTGTTGGTAGTTGAGAGGTCTCACACTCAAACCCTGTGGAGGCCTGCTTTGGCCTATAACAAAATTTGGTCGAGCATGAGGAGGCCACGTGGAAGGCACTCATTAGGGGAATTTTGAGGTATAAAGTGACCCTCCTAAGGAAATTATAAAATAATAGTGGAAATAATAAAATAATATTTGATGACATCATCAAATTTTGGAGGGAAAAAAGAAAAAAACTACTTTGTCAACTCGTATTTTCAACTTATCTCCAAATGGTTCTACTCAAATTTGGAGTGGGAGTACTCGTTGGATGCAAAATTTAATTCAGCATCCAAGGAGTACCCATGTTGCATACTTTCGATGGACCCTACTATTAGCCATTAGTAATTTTTACCTGTTTAGATGACTAAATGCTTTGTCCAAGATTTCGAGAAACAAAATTCAAGAATCATGTGAGTTCTATAAATATCCTCAAAGAGAAAATTTTTCATTATCCCACTTCCTTGTCAAAGCATGGCCAATATATCACCCAGACAAGACCAATGTCCCTCACTCTCATTATGTTTGCCACCCCTGCCTATAACACTATGTCTCTGTTTGCCTAAACCCTCTATTTTGCATACCTTATTTCGCCAATTAAACTAAACTTTTCTCCTACTCACCAAATGCCTCATGCAATGGCGATTTCAAAAATCCATTTCTAAAGCCCTCTAAAGTAAAAAATTTTTTCTAGTTGTCTAGGATGATAGTGCATAATAGAGTGTCAAAAACTCTCTCTCCTCATCCAAACCCTATTTGAAGTTTTCATTCAAACACCTATTCCAAGGACATTACCATAAGTCAAATAGGGTCACCTAGGTTATGCACTATCATGGTTCTAAATGCATTATTTCCACAAGTATTCAAATGTGAAGTCAAGAGAACACAAGGATGAGACTTGTCATTATCCAAAGAACATCAAAACACCTCCAAAGGTATTCTCTTGATCAAGCAGTAAGTCTGCAAAGGAGCAAATTTACCATGTCCAAACATTTCTGCAGAAATGTTTTGTAAATGGTCAACAATAGAAATAGAGGAAAAGAAGGAGGCCTAAAAAAGCTCATAAAGGCATCCACAGCTGGTAGCAAGATACAAACAGGATTAAAAGTTTACAAGGAAGAACATGATCTCATCAGAGAGTGTTATGAAGTGCTACCCATTAAAAGGTCATGCAGGTCATAAAAGACAGTGACATATAAGCAAATGTACCTCAAATCAAAAAGATCATTTAAAATTTGTTTGGCTTCAAACATGAAACTTGTAGAGGGATAGCTGCCCTTTGCGTATATTCCTTAAAAAATACCAAAGGACATCAGATTAGCCATGAGGTAACGTAAAGTAAGGAAGGTCATCATATGAGAAGACCATTCACAACCTAGAAGAAAGTAGCAAGGTATTTATTTGTTGGGAATAAAGATTCATTGACTGTTTTGACCAAGCAATAGAGTAGTGATGAACTCAAAGGCATGAGAATATAGACAAAGAGGGTCAAAATAGTGACCAAGAAACCTCCTTCATCACATCAGATGGTTTCAAGGGTTTTTCAGTTACCCTAGTGTTTGGCAAACAAGCACTAACTCCCAATTCAAAGGTATTTTTATCTAAAAACAATTAAAGACATCTTCAAATGGAAAAAGGGGACAAAAATGGGTGGAAATTTCCAAAGACAGTGACTATGAGAAGCAGGGGCCATTATGTGACAAAGCAAGCTGTCTAAGTTCAAAAAAGACAATGATCAAAGTGACCTAAAAACAAACAGATATACCCCTGGTTTATAGCAGAACAATGAAACTCCCAACGAGGACCTCTTTGTCAAAAGAATATTCTGAAAAAATATGAATAAGATATAAACAACACTTCACAGAGATGGCAAAGGTGTTTTTCCACAGAAAGAATGACAAGGTCAAAGGAAATATTTTTTCAAACACAGAATATCAGTCAAAGGAGAAATGGAAAAAAGGGATGAGTTTGTTGTGTGTAGGTGTTACAAGTTCAAAATAGTTCTTTTTCCAAAGTATAAGCTGAGAGGCATGGGCTTACTCTCTTCACGAATATTGTCAAAATAAGGAGAACCTTAAGAAGCCTCCAGCAGTGAAAAAAGAACCATATTTTCATCAAATTTTCCACCTACAAGACCAAAACAGTCAAAGACACAGTGAGAAAAAGTAAGAAAACAAGAACATTACAAAAGTGGGTTTTGACTTCAAATTTATTTTCAAAAGGGTTGTAAAGGCCTTTTTGGTATTCCCCCCGCACCATTTGTCATCTCCAAGCCAAAGGAAGCCGTTGAGATAAGTTTTCGAAAGTTTCTGTGCAAATCAGTGAAATTTTGCAGGTGTTACGCACCGAGGCCAATGTTACGCACCTGACCTTCGGCACTATGCATAGGAGGGGTCTTCGCAGTGTTATTTAACATTGTGTTATGCACCCAGGGCCCAGTGCCACGCACTTGGGCCAGTGTTATGCACAGACACAACAGAGTGTCTACAAACTGCCTGTTACACACCTATTCTATGCTCTTGAAGCCCGACTGGCCTGTCTCTTGCCTGTCACGCATGTATGCTACGCTCCTGAAGCCAGATTGACCCATCTCTTGCCTATTACACACTAGTGTTATGAAACTATGCTACGCTCTTGAAACTCGACTCACCCATCTCCTGCCTGTTACGCACCAGTGTTACACAACTGCGCTACACACCGATGTTACGCACAGACAGAGTTTGTGTAAAATTTCCAAAATGAGTCAAATTTCGGTTTTTTCACCTTCAAAGCTTCTGCAAAAGTCAAGACACAAGGTTAGTGATTTTTTTTTTTCCTCCCAAGCTTTAATTTTCCTAAGAAAAGTCATATTTAAAGGCTTAATTGAACCAAACACTAGGCTGTATAAAAATCAATTTTACATACCTTTGGTTAGGGTTTGAAGGGGAAAATTGTTATATGTGCCAGAGGAGGCTGAGTAACATCAAACAAGCCTTTAAAACATTGAGTGCACTCTTGGAGAGTTTCATCTTGCCTTCATTTGCACAACTTTTCCCTCACTTCACTCATTGCAAACTTTTGACCTAAAGGCCCTCAAATAGTTTTCAAAAATCCTTTTATGCTAAAGAAACAACCACCATGTTTGAAGAAAAGATTCACACCAGCAGTGATGAAAGTCAAAGACTTACTGAGCCTCAGAAAAAATACAAGGGAGGAAGGGAAAATAGGTTTGAACCCTTAGACACAGTTCATATTACTTCCTCTCCCATGATCCTTTCATGCTTTCAGGATGTTGGGTGTTATCAGTTTTGTGAAAAGGTCAAACAAGTCAAAAGCCACTCCGACTTGACTAGATTGTTTGTCATTGGCTTGCAAAATCACCGAGTTAGCCTAGCAGGAGTGGAGTTTTAAATCTCATCTGAATCCATTTCCAAACCAACAGGTATACCAGACATTGGCGAGATATGGTTTAAACAAAAGAAGTTGGAATTGTGCTATTATGAACCCTACCTAAAACCAAGCTGTCAATAAGGCTGCAAGGTTGTTTTTCCTTTTCCCACTTGCTAGAGAGGTATGCCTTGATAATGAAGCAAATTATCAGGTATTTCACCTATGAGGGGAGATACTGCAGGATTTACTCATATCATATAAGGTTACTAATGCACTTCACCAAAGTCAAATTGATGAATCTACCTTTTTTGGAGCATTGACAAGATGGCCTCACTTGTCAAGAAAAGAAGCTATGACCACCAAATGGCGAGTCTTTTCCACCACTCTTTGATCAAAATGATTGTCTTACATCAGCTACAGCAGCAAGGAATCCCTTGGGAAGTATTCATCTCACATGATGTGTTTACAAACCACCAAGCCTTCATTCAGTAGAATTTACCCTCCACTTCACAACCACCTACCTCCACTCCTCCATAATCTCTCCATGTGCCTTCTCCACAAAGAAATTCACACCCTATCCCTTATCCTAATGTACCAAGTGAAGAAGCTGGCAGTGGCTCTCATGATGAGCAAACAAATGAAGAAAATGAGGAAGAGGATAGTGAGTTAGAAGATGAGGAAGATGAAGAAACCAAGAAGAGGACAGTGAGGTAGAAGCTGAGTAAGATGAAGAAGACAAGGAAGAGGACAGTAATGAGCAAGAAAGTAACAATAGTCATAGAAAACAAGAAATTGATGATAGAAAAAATCAAGAGACAGATGTAAGTAAGACAAAAGTTGAAAACATTGAGGAAAATGCAGAGCTTGATAAAGACGATGAAAGTGGCGAAAATAATGAAGATTATGGGACAGAAACAGAGTATGAAGGAGAGGAATAGCAGAGTGATGAAGACCAAGAAGAGGCAACCTCTCAACAAGGAAACAATGAACAAGAAAAAAGAGTTAAAATCAGTGAGCCTCATGATGAGAAAAAGGGCCAAAATAGTGAGTCTTATGATGAAGAAGATGACAAGTCTTGTGGCGCATCCAAAGGTAGAGACACCATCATAAAACCTCTCACATGCACCTATCACAGAGGAAAAACAGATGTGTTTGCTACCTCAAAAATGCAAGGGGCCATCTCTCCTCCAGGGATCAAGCATAAGGAAAAGGGGAAAGGAAAGGTGGACAAAGGTGAACAGAAGGTACAGGTAAGAAAGAGCAAAAGGATCAATAAGACTTCTCAAGGATCTCAATTTATTGATCTAGACAGTGACAATGAGGACCAAGAGATGAAAACTAGGTTGCTCCTCTTGGAAAAATATGCATAGCTTCAGGAGTTGGAAAGGGATTTTGAGATGGCTCAAAGGGTCATCTACTACTACAAAGAGGAACATAATCATTTCAAGGAGGTTAAGAGGGGCCTTGCCCTACAAAATAAGATGGCCAAACATTATGCAAGGAAAAGCATGCTTTCTAGCTCCAAGGTAAAGAAGGCCCTCATTGAACTAGAAAACCTAAAAAGAGCCAAATTGAATGATAGCCTTGGAGTCTTGGCTGAGGTTTCTCAATAGGTATCCAAAACATCTTGAGGGGTCTACCCACTAATCTTGAGGCAAATTGGACAACTTTTTGTTTTTTCCAAATTTTGACCCCTAGGAGCGCAACACCCAAGGTGTTACGAAGACAATGGGTGCATCCTCAGCTCTCAAAGTTTAAATTTTTGGATTTTTCACATCACCAACAGTATACTCACCAATTTTTAGATCATTTGGAGTAATTTTACCTGCTCAAAAGGTCAAAAAACATCAAAAATTTGACCTTTCTGCCTCCTTTTCAAACCAGGTGTTATGCACAGAGAAGTGTTGGGAGATTTCATTTTTGAGAAATTAAATGGAATCCATTTATAAAAAATCAATTTTTTTTTTGAAATTAGACTCATCAGGCTTTCCAACGAGCCATCACGGAGCCAAATCCGGTGTCGGGAAGACCTCCAAAAGACTACTGCAACATAGCCTATTTTTGCGTTACGCACCTGGAAATTTTTCACTGTTTATCACATGTGTTACGCTCCTTTGGCTAAGTGGGAAAAATGTGCGTTTGGAAAGTTTTCTTAGGCATGTCAAGCCTAAAAGTAAATTTTATTTCCTTTTATAGCCGGAAAAGATATTTATTTAGATATTTTTGTGCCTTGGGCTTTGCAAAGCCTCAAGGACAAGCTAGGATATTTCTCTTTGGCCAATAGGCTTCTAGATGCTCTAGTAGGCTCTCCTCTCCTCATTTGTTATATAAGACATGAGGATTCATTGTAAACAGTTGGTACTTGATGTGTTTAAGAGAAATACATGGTTTTATGAGCTTGGACAAGATATTGTTTTTATGAAGTGAATGAATGGCTTGTGTGGCTTGATGTTGGAGAAGCTTTCTTGAACGATTCCATAGCTTGGTGAATGGTGATGTTTTCCTAAGTTGTTAATATTTTCTTGTCCTCATTTTGTTTCAGTCTGCTTGGTTTCTATATATTAGAAAAGTATAGGTTGAGATATTCTCATGGAAGCACCTCAAACCACCTATTTGCTATAGTCTTGATGTTTTCTTATTTTAGTCAGCTTAAGGAATTCTTGATTTCCCCTTAGGCCGACTAAAACTTGTTTTTGTTTCATGAATGGTTATTATGTTAGCTTATAAATATGATTCATGGTATTCCCTACTTATTTAAAGTTTTCAAAACCCTATTGTGAAGCTTTTCTATGGAATACTAATTGATTAGGTTAAGACAAAGAGGCCTTGTCTCGATCTTTCCCTTTGCCCATGCTTACCAACTTGTTTCAGAGTTCCCGATAGTTTGATATATGCTATTTAGGAGTTCCCTCTCCATATATTGAGTTGTTTGTTTATCTTATATGTTTTCTCAAAAAGCTGAAGGTGAGTTTCTAAAGTTAGGATTTCTAATGCTTCTATGTATCACTGGAATGTTCATCTTACATGTTTATCAGTTTGAGTATTTTTCATAGATATTAATGGTTTTCCCTACCTCGTGAGTTATTTATTTCAGATTATATATGTTTAAGACCTCTTAGTTTCTTCCCAAACTTGATGTTCATTACACCTCACACATCACCTAAGGATCCATTAACCTTACTAAATCGGCCCTGCAATACACTATGCTTCATCATTTAGACACCCTCGACTTCATTTGACCCCATAGCCCTATTGATTTGATAATATCTCATTCCACCTATCCTACATAGTGATCTTACGCCAACCCAAAACAAAAAAACAAATTACACTTAACAACTAGCCTAAAATCAATCATCCGAAGCGAACAAGTTCACATCCGTCACATAATAGAGAGATCCCTCTCTGAGTCCAGGAAGGCTAGGTCCTAGGACTCCAAAGACTGGTTTGATGTTACCCTGTCATTTGGTTTAGCTAATCTGTCAAATCATGGGACCCTAAAATAATGGCGATCACGGTGGGACCTTCTCAGTTCATAAAAATCTAAATACCCCTTAGGAATCCAGAATCCCTTCATCAAACAGTACCCTATGATTTATAGCTACCTCGTCACTATCACTAACACAATGGTGATTATGATGCAACCTCTGATGTCAGTGAAAAAATAAGTATCACTTACGACTTCAGAAACCTTTGTCAGATCATAGAAAACTTAACTGATAGCCTAAGAATAGAATCTAGCTTTTTCACCATCTTAGCAAATTGATGACTCAGCTATAGGACACTCTTACAAACCTTCGGGCTACATATAGAAACTCAGAAAACCCCTAAACATTTCTAGATTGGCTTTTTTTCAGTATTGGTGGTGGACCATATACAACTCATCTTCAAAACAACTAAAAATATCCACCTGGCGACTCCACTAGCCTCCAGTAGGCCTTCTAAGTTTTTCTAACTATCTATAGAATCCTGTAGGACTGCATCAAACCAGCCCTGAGAAGTCTAGAAACCTTAGTCACACACTGTGCGAGTTTGATAACACCTAGAGAGGCCAGCCTTCCGAAAGTAGTCATAAACTTTCAGCCTCTCTAAATTTTGAATTTGAAATCTGGCTTCGCGAAGAATCAATACCAGATCTCATTCGGACCCAAACCCCCCACCATAGTTGATTACCCAGACAATATTTTGTGTCAAAATTCTAAATCTAAACATTCAACTCTTGTTAAGACCATTCATAAACCCCCCATGGGAATGCATTGAGTAATCCGAACCATACTGATGGTGGACAACAAAGTTCAAATCTTCTACCTGTCGAGTCCACAACCCTCAATAGACCAAAAGACTCCACTGGTAGAGAACTCTAGATTGGTTGAAAAGATTCAGTAACCCTTTTTGATTTACAACATGGATCCAAGGATACAAAAGAGATATGCTCCAATGAGTAAAGATCATACCCCTGGATTCCCTCACAAAATGCCTGAAATAAATTGGATAAAAAACCTACCTATATTTCAAGATGAAAAGGTTGATGACCCCTTGTTACACCTCATGAAATTTCATATACACATATGGAGGTTAAAAGTTGAATGGCACGAGGACAGCCTCATGAAAATGTTTATGGAAACATTAGAAGGTAAGGCGAGAAATTTGTATGAATGGAAAGAACCTGGCATCTTGTTTTCTTTGAAGGATTTCCACAAGGTATTTTATAAACACTATATAGGGTATTTTCCATCTCTATCATTGGCTAAAAATTTATGTGATCAATCTGAAGACCTCATACAACACCTTGTAAACATTGATGAAGATTTAGGAAATTGGCATCCCAAGGATCTATTAGAGGAGATTCATGCTTTTCATACTCAAGATAACTATCTTGATAGCCAAGAAGAGTTTATTAAGGATGAAATCCATAAAAAAGTAAGAGTAGATCTACAAGATCTTTCTAAAGAAGCTAAAACAAATGACAATCTATCTGCCATTTTGTGTAAGGTACAAGAGGACATTCAACCACAAGATCAACCTCCACAAAAGAAGGAAAAAAATTGTTTCCCAATCCAAAGAAAACAAAAAATGCCTCCTCCTTTAACCAAAGAAGAAATGGATCAGATGTTAGGAGTACAACGAGCCTATGAACCTTTATATAAACAAAATATTCCTATTTGTTCCATTACTACCTTACCTACTAAAAAAATTGTTCATAAAGAAAAAGAGAAACAGATTGTTGTTGAGGTTGTAATACCTCCTCAAGAAGACGTTCATCCTTATGAGAAGTCACACAAGGAAGAGAGACATCATAGATCTATCCAGATAAAGAGAAAGACACCTCCCCTTTTAACTAAAGAAGAAAGAAATCAGATCCTAAGCAGCCAACCAACATCCAAATTTTTATGTAAAGAAGATATGTCTATGTGTTCTACTTCTGACCCATATACTAATGCATTTTATCATACAGAAACCATAGAATAAATTGATGCTGATACTAGACTGCCTTCTCAAGAAGACCTGGTGCTAGAAAATGCTCATACTCATCAAGAGAATGGCTCACAAACAGAAATCAGCTCACTAAATCAGGGCATAATAGGATTGCTTGAAGATAGCATAACATTGCATTTCGAAGCTGCCAAATCAGATAATCATAAAGAGGGAGAAGAAAATCTTTCTCAAAAGGATCCCAAGGTTAGTCAAGTAAAGGAGGGAGTAATCCTAAATGAAGTCTATTTCTCAAATCCTCTAGTCCATTTATTATTCGAAGAACCCTTTGTTGTTTCCTTAGAGACATTTAAAGAGGGAGTAAAACATGCTAGGGACATTTTGTGGCAGAATTTAAAGAAAATTTGGGGTGCTACTATTCAGAAGAAGACAAAGTGGGAATGGCCTGCCAGCATACCTAAGAGGTGGAACAAAAAGAAATCATCTAGCCACTTACTTGATTGGCTATACTGGAAAAGAGAGTTCACCAAATGAATGTATATTATGTACAGGTTAGATTAGGATAGATAGATAGGTATGCAAAATAAGCTCAGCCTTGTGAGCATATTTTTAGTTCTATATTGTTTAAAAGAAATGAAAAAACACAAAAAAAGGGTAGAAAAGGAGGGCATATTTGAAAAGTGGTACAGCCCCATACCCAAAAAATAGTGATACTAAAAGTATGCAAGCCTAAATGCCACTACTAGTGCAAAAATAATGTCTTGTTAAGCTATCTAGCCTAATCATGGTTGAACATGTTTTAAATTTATTGTTGATAAGTTAGTGAGAAGAATGTTGGTCAAAAAGTTGAAGCTTGACTTGTCAAAGAAAATAGATTAGGAGAGAAAGATACTGGTTCCACATGCTCAAAACAGAACCAAGGAGAAAAATGGGGATGAATAGAAAACTATGTATCTTAGCCTTGATTTTTCTAGTCTTATTTTGTACAAGAATAACATTTGTGTGTAGCCTGTTTTTATGCCACAAACCCATGATAAATCAGATTGTCTAATCTTGATCTAGTCATGTTTTCAATTTCCTGTTTTTAACTTAGTGCATAAATCCTGTCAAACAGTTTAACCTTGAAAGTTGAGTAGAATAGGTAGATAATAAAAGGAGTTCAATAGCCTAATCTAAACTCCCGGAAGAGATAAGTGTAGAAGTAGATAGTTTGCTTACGCTTTCAAAATAAAAATTTCAATGGGTTTGCCAGTTCAAGTGCACCCAAGGAAGAAAAAATGTTAGGCGAGTAGGTTGGGTAGGTGAAAGTGAAGTTGAGCTAATCATGCTTTCAGATTTTCAAAATCACTACTTCAGGGAAAGCAGCAGTAAAATAAAAAATAAAATTCACCCAATGGATGAGGCATTGGTCTTCATAAATCAAGAGATTTGAAATTCTGGACACCTCTTGAAAAGGAGCTTCCCTCCCCAAGTGGAGCCACTGTTAGTCATCAATAATTTTTACCTGTTAGATGACTAAATGCTTTGTCCAAGTTTTCTAGAAACAAGATTCAAGAATCATGTGAGTTCTAGAAATCTCCTCAAAGAGAAATTATTTCATTATCCCACTCCCTTGTCAAAGCATGGCCAATCTATCACCCAGAAAAGACCAATGTCCCTCACTCTTACTATGTTTTCCACCTATGCCTATAACACTATGTCTTTGTTTTCCTAAACCCTCTATTTTGCATACCTTATTTCGCCAAGTAAACCAAACTTTTCTCTTACTCACCAAATGCCTCAAGCAATGGTGATTTCAAAACTCCCTTTCTAAATCCCTCTAAAGTAAAGAAATATTTTTAGTTGTCTAGGATGATAGTGCATAATAGAGTGTCAAAAACCCTGTCTCCTCATCCAAACGCTGTTTGAAATTTTCAGTCAAAAACATATTCCAAATACATTACCATAAGTCAAATAGGGTCACCTAGGTTATGCACTATCATGGTTCTAAATGCACTATTTCCACAAGTATACAAAGGTGAAGTCAAGAGAACACAAGGATGAGGCTTGTCATTATCCAAAGAACATCAAATACCTCAAAAGGTATTCTCTTGATCATGCAGTAAGTCTACAAAGGAGAAAATTTACCATGTCCAAAAATTTCTACAGAAATGTTTTGTAAATGGTCAACAATAGAAACATAGGCAAAGAAGGAGACCTAAAACAACTCATAAAGGCATCCACAATAGGTAGAAAGATAAAAATAGGCTTAAAATTTTACAAGGAAGAACATGATCTCATCAGAGAGCGTTATGAAGTGCTTCCCATCAAAAGGTCCATGTGGGTCATAAAAAACAGTGGCACATAAGCAACTGTACCTCAAATCAAAAAGATCATTTTAAAGTTGTTTGGCTTCAAGCATGAAATTTGTAGAGGGATAGCTTCCCTTTGCGTATATTCCTACAAAAATACCAAAGGACATCATATTAGCCATGAGGTAAGGTAAATTAAGTAAGGTCATCATATGAGAAGACCATTCACAACCTAGAAGAAAGCAGCAAGGTATTTGTTTGTTGGGAATCAAGATTCATTGACTATTTTTACCAAGCAATAGAGCAATGATGAACTTAGAAGCATGAGAATATAGACAAAGAGGGTCAAAATAGTGACCAAGAAACCTCCTTCATCACAGAAGATGGTTTCAAGGGTTTTTCAGTTACCCTAGCATTTGGCAGACAAGCACTAACTCCCAGTTCAAAGGTCTTTTTCTCTAAAAATAGTTACTGACATCTTCAAATGGCCAAAGGGGAAAAACATGGGTGGAAATTTCCAAAGACACTAACTATGATAAGCAGGGGCTATTATGTGACAAAGGAAGCTATCCAAGTTCAAAAGAGACAGTGATCAAAGTGACCTAAAAACAAACAGATATACCCTTGGTTTATAGCAGAACAATGAAACTCCCAACAAGGACCTCTTTGTCAAAAGTCTATTTTGCAAAAAAATGACTAAGATATAAACAACACTTCACAGAGCTGGCAAAGGTGTTTTTGCACAGAAATAATGACAAGGTCAAAGGAAAGAATGTTTCAAACACAGAATATCAGTCAAAGGAGAAATGGAAAAAAGGGATGAGTTTGTTGTGTGTAGGTGTTAAAAGTTCAAAACAATTCTTTTTCCAAAGTATAAGCTGAGAGGCACGGGCTTACTGTCTTCAGGAAGATTTTCAAAATAAGGAGAACCTTAAGAAGCCTCCAGCAGTGAAAATAGAACCATTTTTTCATCAAATTTTCCACCTACAGGACCAAAACAATTAAAGACATAGTGAGAAAATGTAAGCAAACAAGAACATTACAAAAGTGGGTTTTGAATTCAAATTTATTTTCAAAAGGTTTATAAAGGCCTTTTTGATATTCCCCCTGCACCATTTGTCATCTCCAAGCCAAAGGAAGCCGTTGAGAGAAGTTTTCGAAAGTTTCTGTGAAAATCAGTGAAAATTTGCAGGCGTTATGCACCAAGGCCGATGTTATTCACCTGGCCTTCGGCGCTACGCATAGGAGGGGTTTTCGCAGTGTTATTTAACATTGCGTTATGCACTCAAGGCCCGACACTATGCACCTGGGCCAATGTTATGCACAGACACAACAAAGTGTCTACAAATTGCCTATTACGCACATATGCTACGCTCCTGAAGCCTGGCTGGCTCGTCTCCTGCCAGTTACGCACTAGTGTTACACATCTACGCTACACTCCTGAAGCCTGACTGGCCCATCTCCTGCCTATTATGCAGCAATGTTATGAACCTATACTACACTCCTGAAGCTCGACTGGCCCGTCTCCTGCCTGTTATGCACCAGTGTTACACACTTGCACTACGCATTGGTGTTACGCACAGAAAGAGTTTGTCTTAAATTTCCAAAAGGAGTCAAATTTTGGTTTTTTTCACCTTCAAAGCTTCTATAAAAGTCAAGACACAAGGTTGGTGATTTTTTTTCTTGCCTCCCAAGCTTTCATTTTCCTAAGAAAAGTCATATTTAAAGGCTTAATTAAACCAAACCCTAGGCTGCATAAAAATCAATTTTAAATAACTTTGGCTAGGGTTTGAAGGGGAAAATTATTATATGTGCCAGAGGAGGCTAAGTGACATCAAAAAAACCTCTAAAACACTGAGTGCACTCTTGGAGAGTTTCATCTTGCCTTCATTTGCACAAATTTTCCCTCACTTCACTCATTGCAACCTTTTGACCTAAAGGCCCTCAAACAGTTTTCAAAAAGCCTTATGTACTAAAGAAACAACCACCATGTCTGAAGTAGAGATTTACACCAGCAGTGATGAAAGTAAAATACCTACCGAGTCTCAGAAAAAATACAAGGGACGAAGGGAAAATAGGTTTGAACCCTTAGACATAGTTTAGATTACTTCCTCTCCAATGATCCTTTCATGCTTTTAGGATGTTGGTTGTTATCAGTTTTGTGAAAAGGTGAAACAAGTCAAAAGCCACTCCAACTTGACTATATTGTTTGTCATTGGCTTGAAAAATCACTGAGTTAGCCTATCAGGAGTGGAGTTTGAACTCTCATCTGAATCCATTTCCAAAGAAACAAGTATACTAGACATTGGCGCGATATAGTTTAAACAAAAGAAGTTGGAATTGTGCTATTATGAACCTTACCTAAAACCAAGCTGTCAACAAGGCTGCAAGGCTGTTTTTCCTTTTCCAACTTGCTAGAGAGATATGCCTTGTTGATGAAGCAAATTATCAGGCATTTCACCTGTGAGGGGAGATACTCCAGGATTTACTCATATCATATAAGGTTACTAATGCACTTCACCAAAGTCAAATTGATGAATCTACCATACTACCTTTTTCGGAGTATTGACTAGATGGTCTCACTTGTCAAGAAAAGAAGCTATGACCGCCAAATGCCGAGCCTTTTCCACCACTCGATCAAAATGATTGTCTTACATCAGCTGCCGCAGAAAGGAATCCCTTGGGAAGTCTTGATCTCACATGATGTGTTTACAAACCCCCAAGCCTTCATTCAGTAGAATTTACCATCCACTTCACAACCACCTACCTCCACTCCTCCATCATCTCTTCATGTGCCTTCTCCACAAAGAAATTCGCCCCCTATCCCTTCTTTTAATGTACCAAGTGAAGAAGCTGGCAGTGGCTCTCATGATGACAAAACAAATGAAGAAAATGAGGAAGAGGACAGTGAGGCAGAAGCTAAGGAAGATGAAGAAAACCAAGAAGAGGACAGTGAGGTAGAAGCTGAGGAAGATGAAGAAGACAAGGAAGAGGATAGTAATGGTTAGGAAAGTAATAATAGCCACAACAAATAAGAAATTAATGACCACAAAAATCAAGAGACAGATGCAAGTAAGACAAAGGTTGAAAACATTGAGGCAAATGTAGATATTGATAAAGATGATGAAAGTGGCGAAAATAATGAAGATTATGGGACAGAAACAGAGTATGAAGGAGAGGAACAGAAGAGTGATGAAGAACAAGAAGAGGCAACCTCTCAATAAGGAAACAGTGAGCAAGAAAACAAATTTAAAATCAGTCAGCCTCATGATGAGAAAAAGGGCCAAAACAGTAAGTCTTATGATGAATAAGATGACAAGGCTTGTGGCACCTCCAAAGGTAGAGACACCATCATAAAACCTCTCACATGCACCTATCATAGAGGCAGAAGAGATGTGTTTGCTACCTCAAAAAGGAAAGGGGCCATCTCTCCTCCAGTGATAAAGCATCAGGACCAGGGAAAAGGAAAGGTGGACAAAGGTGAGAAGGTACAGGTAAGAAGGAGCAAAAGGATTAAGAAGACTTCATAGGGATCTCAATTCATTGATCTAGACAATGATAATGAGGACCAAGAGATGAAAAATAGGTTGCTCCTCTTGGAAAAAGATGCACAACTTCAGGAGTGGGAAAGGGATTTTGAGATGGCTCAAAGGGTCATCTACTACTACAAAGAGGAACATAAGCATTTTAAGGAGGTTAAGAGGGGCCTTGCCCTACAAAAGAAGATGGCCAAACATTATGCAAGGAAAAGCATGCTTGCTAGCTCCAAGCTAAAGAAGGTCCTAATTGAACTAGAAGACCTAAAAGGAGCCAAAATGCATGACAGCCTTGGAGTCTTGGCTGCGGCTTCTCAATAGGTATCCAAAACCTTTTGAGGGGTCTACCCACCAATTTTGAGGCAAATTGGACAACTTTTTGTTTTTTTAAATTTTGACCCCTAGGAGTGTAGCACCATAGGTGTTACACACAAAATTGGTGCATCCTCAACTCTCAAATTTTACATTTTTTGATTTTTCACATCACCAATAGTCTACTCACCAATTTTCAGATCATTTGGAGCAGTTTTACCCCCTCAAAAGGTCAAAAAACATAAAAAAATTGGACCTTTCTGCCTCCTTTTCAGACCAAGTGTTACGCACAGAGAAATGTTTGGAGATTTAATTTTTGAGAAATTAAGTGGAATCAATTCATCACAACTCAAACTTTTTCAGAAAGTAGACTCATCAGGCTTTCCAACGAGCCATCACGGAGCCAAATCCGGTGTCGGGAAGACCTCCAAAAGACTGCTGCAACATGGCCTATTTCTGCGTTACGCACCTGGAAATTTTTCACTGTTTGACACATGTGTTACGCTCCTATGGCTGAGTGGGAAAAATGTGCATTTGGAAAGTTTTATTAGGCATGTCAGGCCTAAAATTCAATTTTATTTCCTTTTATAGTCGGAAAAGATATTAATTTAGATATTTTTGTGCCTTGGGCTTTGCAAAGCCTCAAGGACAAGTTAGGATATTTCTCTTTGGCCAATAGGCTTCTAGATGGTCTAGTAGGCTCTCCTCTCCTCATTTGTTATATAATACATGAGGATTCATTATAAACAGTTGGGACATGATGTGTTTAAGAGAAATGCATGGTTTTATGAGCTTGGACAAGATATTGGTTTTTGAAGTGAATGAATGGCTTTTGTGGCTTGATGTTGGAGAAGCTTTCTTGCAGGATTCCATAGCTTGGTGAATGGTGATGTTTTCCTAACTTGTTAATGTTTTATTGTCCTCATTTTTTTTAGTCTGCTTGGTTTCTATAGATAAGAGAATTATAGGTTGAGATATTCTCATGGAAGCACTTCAAACCTCCTGTTTGCCATAGTCTTGATGTTTTCTTCTTTTAGTCATCTTAAGGAATTCTTGATTGCTCCTTAGGCCCACTAAAACTTTTTTCTGTTTCATGAATGGTTAGTATGCTAGCTTATAAATATGATTCATGGTATTCCCTGCTTATTTAAATTTTTCAAAACCCTATTGTGAAGCTTTTCTATGGAATATTGATTGATTAGGTTAAGACAAAGATGCCTTATTTCGATCTTTCCCTTTGCCCATGCTTACCAACTTGTTTCATAGTTCCTGATAGTTTGACATATGTTTTTTAGGAGTTCCCTCTCCATATATTGAGTTGTTTGTTTATCTTATGTGTTTTCTCAAAAAGCTGAAGGTGAATTTCTAAAGTTTGGAGTTCTAATGCTTCTATGTATCACTAGAATGTTTGTCTTACATGTTTATCAGTTTGAGTATTTTTCATAGAGATTAATGGTTTTCCCTACCTCGTGAGTTATTTATTTCAGACTATATATGTTTAAGACCTCTTATTTTCTTCCCAAAATTGATGTTCATTACACCTCACACATCACCTAAGGATCCATTAACCTTGCTAAATCGGCCCTGCAATACACTCTGCTTCATCATTTAGACACCCTCGAATTCATCTGACCCCATAGCCCTATTGATTTGATAATATCTCATTCCACCTATCCTACTTAGTCATATTACCCCAACCCAAAACAAACTAACAAATTACACTTAACAACTAGCCTAAAATCAATCATCCGAAGCGAACAAGTTCACATCCTTTGCATAATAGAGAGAGCCCTTTCTGAGTCCAAGAAGGCTAGGTCCTAGGACTCCAAAAACTGGTCTGATGTTACTCTGTAATTTGGTTTAGCCAATATGCCAAATAATGGGACCCTAACACCTTCTTGATCTAAAAATGGGTTGGATAACTTGTTATGTTTTTCAAGAACCTCCCACTCACTTAAAAAAATAAAAGATCTAGCTTATACTTAACAATTTGCGGAATTTGTGCTTTAAAGAGGTGTATGATATTTAACTATTTAAGTGTCTTATGTTCATTTTTTCTTGCTGAAATTAAAAATGTGTAACAAAAATATAATTCAGCAATATAACATCCACACCTAACAACAAAATTAATCTAGGAGTTCACCCAAATATCATGGGCTATGTCTCCTTGAGATTTGTCGTCTTGACTTGGTTCTTTGGGATTTGACTTGGTTCTTTGGGATTATGGTAAATTTTATTTTACAAGTTCCACACTTAACTCCAATGGTTATTGAACTGAACCAGAGGGCTTAGAATACCATTTATATCCCTGTCATGGTTTTCATCATTGGGCAAACAGATCTATGCTCCCTTAGACTTGATTCCTTCTGTCAGTGCTCTGAGCTACAGTGAGCTTCTCCATGGCACTAACTCCTTCATAATTCTTTAAATATCCATGAAACCACACCTACTATCTCCAGAAAACATTAGACACCAAATATTGACTGATCATTTACTCAAAATGAGCACTGCATCCCCAAACTAGGCCTTCCTCCACGGTTTTCCCTGGGCTGCCCAAAAATTCCTTGAATCCTCTTAAACTCTAGAAGTCTTCAAATGGCTTTTTAAATCCCTTCATTGGATTCAAAATGCTAAAAATAGTCATAATAGACTATTTTTTCATTGAAAATGGCCTTTGGCTGCTCTGGTTTCACCTCCAACACCTGTCGGCACCCCAGGCACTAAGGTCACTAAAAAATTCTCTGATGGTTTCTTGACCTATAGAAGTCCTAAAAATATTATTCAACCTTAATAAATGGATTCATAATGCTTATTATATTCATAAATGATTATTTTTTCACTACATATGGTCTCTAGCTGCCATGGCTAGGCCCTGAAATGCTGCTGGTAAAAGCTGGCACTAATGGCCCCTGGAACTTTAATTAAGCATCTAGGCCTTTAGGAGTCCTCTAAAGGCTCTAAAAACCCCACCATTAGTTCCATAACATTTTAAACATCCAAAATTGACTACTGGATTGTTGAAAAATACCTCTAGCTCCCCTGGCTAGGCCTCAAACTATTGCTACCCCCTAGTGGCACTAGTGGCCCCTTGAACTTCAATAAAACAAAAACCTGCTCAAAAGTCCTTTGATGGCTCTTAAACCCTCTCCATTGAGTCTGGAATGTTGGATATAGTTGAAATTGACTATTGGCACTCCCATAATGGACGAATCTAGCTCAAGATAGAGCTTGAACTCATTTTTCCAAGTGTCCCTTAATAAACTCCACTAATTGTTGAAAAACTTGAGTTAACTGTAGATAAACTGGTGGAAACCCCCAAATTTGGGGTATGATCAAAACTGACTTCCTTGAAAACTGAAGCATTTAATTTAATCTATCAGCATATGACCACAATGTCCGTGTTTTGTTAGCCATAACCATCAGAAAACCGTTTCAATTTAACTCCGCCATGTGAACATGTTTACCGGCAGAGGTTACAGTAAATACATTTTTAATGTCGCGGTTTTAAACCTTGCCATGTGAAAACATTGTAAGGGTTTGCAGAACCATCAGGTAGCAGTTAAGGTTTAACAAATGTTCACGGGCTGACGATCGTATGGGGCGGTGGTGGGGTTGGCCTCCCAAACCACCAAATTGACAACCACAAAACTTTAAATATAACCACTCTCCATAAGTTGTTAAGTAACACGGTTAGTAGAACTGGTTAACACATGACGTTGAAGGCAGGGAGGTCGGGTGTTTGAACTTGTGCAATCCAAAAAAAATTATAAGACCAAACCTAGGCCATGTGGTGGCCTCTGGGCCTGCCACATGGCAGCCTTATATTGGTCCAAAAATCACAATTCAACCAATTGACCATTAATCCAATGCCAAGTGTCCATCGCTGATTGGACCATATAGAATATTTTGGGGAATATTATGGGGAATATTTTGAGGAATATTCCAAGAATATTCCCTAGAATATTTTTTTTTTAATTTCCCAAAATTCCAAGTCAAACTTGGTCAAAGTCGAGTTTTTGTAGTTTACTAGACTTTTCAAACTGCGATAACTTCTTCATACAGTGTTGGCTTTTTGAATTGTTAGCGGCGCTGGAATTAGGAAGTCGAGATCTATCTGGTTGCTCAGGTTCAAAACACTTCCAAAAAATTTTGAGCTATCACTCTGGTCCATGATCTAGTTCTGATCACACCTCCCCATTAGGAATATTTTGGACCCCCAAAGACTAATATACTGATTTGTACAGTAAATGAGAGTACACCAACCTCTTCTTTTCAGCCTCCATACAATTCCCTTGCATTTCTAGTTCCTTTGAACCACAAATTGAAGGTCATCGACACTTCCCTTCCTAGATGCGCTTGTCCTCCTGTTAAGAACTATCTTCCATGCACTCACTCAGAAATTTCTGGCGAGAAATTTGCAAAAGGTAGTTGAACATCGCTGCCTTGATCATTGATCCAAGGTGGCTCAAAAAAACATGATATTACAACATAAAACATGCATACATAACTGAAATTTTCATATGTACAAATGAGTATGTCTTACTGTGTTAATAAGTCCAACAACTTCTTACCAAGCCACTTCCACGGTGACTTTTGTTGCTGCAAATATTATTCATGTGAAACATCCGTTCTCACATCAATGATGGAATCCTTGGCTCCAATTTTGCCAATCTTTCTGTCCTCCTGCCTCATGTGCTTGGGACGATTAATTGGATGCAATGTCCAACATTGGGAGACAAAATTTCCCCTCTTCTGGCAATGTGTGCAAGTCTTATGCACTTTCTTTGCAAGTTGCCTTTGCTTCTTCTGATTCCTGTATGCCTTCTTCCTCATCCAGCATCTCGAAACATAATGGTTAAACTGACCACAATATGCACAACAACTATTTCTTCCATTTAAGCATGCAAAATTGTCATGCCTTGTAGAAACATAATAAACTTAACTATGAGAAGAATTATCCCTCATGCATTGCTTTTCATGTTCATCCTTTTTTCCTTCTTGAGGAGATGAACTAGTAGAGGTTCTAACTTTCTCTTGTAGACTAACATCATCGTTCTTGTCTTGAAAACTATCTAAACTCACATTCTCATCATAAGCTGCATGTCTACAATATTCTTGCTGCAACAAAGGCTTAAAGCAATGGAAAAAAACTTGAAAACAAACTTGACATGTTTTGATTTAGAACTTGGGACAAAAGTTCTCTTTGAAGTTGCCTCACATTCCTTCATGGATTTGAAGTCTTCACCATTAGATTGCACATAACCAAGACCAAATTTCTTAGGTCATTCCTCAACCAAAATAGGATCAACCATGCCTTGTGAAAGCTTGCCTAAAACCTTGCCTTCATATCCCATTTTAAACATTATGTTGGACCCTATACCTCTAGTGTTCTTTTCAAATGAACCAACACATCTTTCTAAAGAGGAAACCAAAGACAAATTAGAGTGAATTACCTCTGCTTCACACATGTTCTTGGTTAAAGCCTCTTGGGCTTGATGGAGATGCATCTCCATATCATATAATCTTTGAAGAATTTCTTCCTTCTCTTGCTTCACAACAAACAATTTCTCACAAATTTCAATGCTTTCTCTTCTATCTTCAAACATAATCTGCACCATGTCCTTCAATATGTAGAAGTATCACTTCATATCTTCATCGAAGAATCTTGTGAATGAGGAGGATTTGGAAACCTCACTTGAAGAATTTTTCATCATGAAAATGAACTAAAATAACTTCAACAAAGTTCACAAAGCTTTCAAAACAAATGACAAATATTTTAAACAAAAAGGCTGTAGAGACAAACTCTTATTCAAGCAACCAAATAACAAACCCTTTTCTGCTTCAAGGGTTTCCTTGAGGTCCTTTGGGTAAGGAAGATGCCTTCAACCTTTTATTCCTTCTTGTCCTCTTCTGGACTTAGCTATTTTTAGCTATCCCTTCACCTCTTGCAAACTCAAGCAATAGTCAGTTTGCAAACAGTAAATCTTTTGCACTGTTTAAACACCTTTCAAGTCAAACAAGCAAGCTATTGCTTTGTCAATCAAGCAAACAAGTGCTCCGATACCAACCTAATCTAAAAATTGGTTGGATAACTTGTTATGTTTTTCAATAACCTCCCACTCATTTAAACAAATAAAAGACCTAGCTTATACTTGACAATTTGCGCAATTTATGCTTGAAAGAGGTGTATTATTTTTACCTGTTTAAGTGTCTTAATTTCATTTGTTCTTGCTGATATTAAACATGTGTAACAAAAACATAATGCAGCAATATAACATGGGCTACATCTCATTGAGTTCACCCTAATATCATGGGCTACATCTCATTGAGCTTTGTCGTCTTGACTCGGCTCTTTGGGATTATGGTAAAGTTTCTTTTAAAAGTTCCACACTTAGCTCCAATGGTTACTAAACTAAACCAAAGGGCTTAGAATACCATTTATATCCCTGTCATGGCTGTCATCACTCTGCAAATAGATCTATGCTCCCTTAGGCTTGATTCCTTCTGTCGGTGCTCTGAGCCACACTGAGCTTCTACATGGCACTAACTCCTTCAAAATTCTTTAAATGTCCCTGAAACCCCACCTAATATCTCCAACACACATCATAGACCAAATATTGATTGATCATTTGCTCAAAACGAGTACTGCATCCCCAAAATAGGCCTTCCTCCATGGTTTTCCCTAGGCTTCCCAAAACTTACTTGAAGCTTCTAGAGCTCTAGAAGTATTCAAATTGCTCTGAAATTATGTTCATTGGATTCATAATTCCAAAAACCATTAGAATAGACTACTTTTTCACTGAAAATGGCCTCCAGCTGCTCCGGTTTCGCCTCCAACACCTATCAGCACCCCCTCGCACTAGGGTCACTGAAAAATTATATGATGGGTTCTAGACCTCTATAAGTCCTTAAAATATTCTGCAACCTCCATTAGTGGATTCTGAATGCTTATTACAATCAGAAATGATTATTGGTTCGCTGCATATGGTCTCTAGCTGCCTTGGCTAGGCCCTGAAATGCTGTTGGAAAAAGCTGGCACTAATGGCCCCTCAAAATTTACTGAAGCATATCGGCCTTCAAAAGTCCTCTATAAGCTCTGAAAGAAACACCATTAGTTCTAGAACATTGTAAACATCCAAAATTGACTATTGTATTGTTGAAAAATACCTCTAGCTCCCATGGCTAGGCCTCAAAATGTTGTTGCCCTCTAGTGGCCCCTTGAACTTCAGTGAAGAAAACACCTACTCAAAAGTCCTCTGATGGCTTTGAAACCCACTCCATTGAGTATTTAATGTTGGAGATAGTCAAAATTGACTATTGGAACTCCTAGAATGGACGAATCTAGCTCAAGATAGAGACTGAACTCATTTTTGACAAGTGTCCCTTAAAAAACTCCACTAATTGTGGAGAAACTCGAGTTAATTGTAGATAAAATGGTGGAAACCCATAAATTTTGGGCATGCTCCAAACTGAATGCCTTGAAAACCGAAGTATTTAATTTAATCTGTCAACATGTGACTACAATATCCATGGTTTGTTAGCCGTAACCATCCGAAAACCGTTTCAATTTAACTCTGCCATGTGAATGTGTTTACCGGCAGAGGTTACGGTAAATACAATTTTAATGTTGAGGTTTTAAAACTTTCCATGTGAACACATTGCAAGGTTTTGCAGAAGCGTTGGGTAATGGTTAAGGTTTAACACATGTGTTGGGTGTGGAGCCTAATTATCTTGTTTATTTTGTATCACAGTGTTCGACCCTTGTACCTTAATTGGGCGGCAACACCGCCCGTAATTAAACACTGCCTGGGGGGTCCAGGGGGGCAGCTGCGACTTTATGGAGCCCGCCCATGGAGGGGGGTCCAGGGGGCAACACCCCCGAAGCTAAAAACATATGTAAAATTGCCTTGTAAATGTATAGTAATTTCTAGTCAATTTGGGCCGTTCATTAGGCGGATGATCTGACGGTAGAAGTTATGTTTAGTTTAGGGTTTTTTTCCTTAGAAGGCAACCCCTCGCTTGTATGAGGGTATTTTATTTCGGCTATGTATGGTATGTGTATTCTCAGAGCGAGAAACAGATAGGGGAGATTGTGAGAGAGAACAAAGGATATTACAATGGATCTGTTGTAGGTTGTGTCTCTTCATTTTGCTAGATAATAGAAAGGAAGGATTGGCTGTTCGGGGTGGATGTAGCCCAAACTGGGTGAACCACGTATATTTGTGTCTCTATAGTTTTATGTGTTTTGTGTGCTTGTATTTTCCGCATATTTTATGTGTTGCATTGCTCTGTAATATATAATTTTCTAACAACTAGTATCAAAGCCGAAGGTCTATTTGGCTGATAAAATTGCAGGAAAGAAGGGTTCCTGGTTCGAGTGGGAGCAACGGTGGAAGATGGTAAGTTTAGGGTCAAGCAATTTAATGGCCAAAACTTCCCGCTGTGGAATATGTAGATGGAATATTATCTATATCAGAGATATCTATACCTACCATTGAGCGTAAAAGAAAAGAAGACGATGGCTATGACAGACACAGAATGGGAGATTCTCGATAGAAAGGCACTCGGAAGAGTACGGATGTGCCTTGCGGCATCGGTAGCCTTCAATATTTCGAAGGAAACAACAACATAGGGTTTGATTAAGGCGTTGGAAAAATTATATGAAAAACCCTCGGCCTCAAACAAGGTATTTCTTATGAAACGATTATTTAATATAAATATGTCGGAAGGTGGATCTGTTGCAGACCATTTAAATGATTTTAATACAGTTATCAGTCAGTTAATTTCTGTAGGGGTAAACATTGATAATGAAGTTAGGGTTATTTTATTTCTGTGCTCATTGCCAGAAAGTTGGAATGGTTTAGTTATGGCCATTCGTAACTTTGTCTTTGGATCTAGTACTTTAAAGTTTGATGATGTTGTCGGTGCTATCCTTAGTGAGGAAATGCAACGGAAAAGCTCTGGTGAGACATCAAGTAATTCTTTGAGTGCAGAGTCTAGGGGAAGAAGAATGGAAAGAGGAAAGAGCTCGGGATATCGCAGTAAATCAAGGAAAGGCAGATCCAAGTCCAGATCGGGGATAGTGTGCTGGAATTGCGGAAAGAAAGGACACCTAAAGAAAGACTGTAGATCTCGGAAGGGAAAAGAAGGAGACACACAGCAAGAAAACAATCATGAATCAAATGTGACAGGTGATGTGTTACAAGATGCTTTGATTCTTTCTTTCGAAAATGTTACTGATTCTTGGGTTGTAGATTCAGGGGCTTCATTCCATGCCACACCTGATAAGAAATATTTTCATGACTATGTTCAAGGAGATTTTGGACAAGTTCGTTTGGGTGATGATAAACCCTGTAAAATTGTTGGAATGGGTAAAGTTCTTGTAGAACAACAGAATGGAAACCAATGGCTATTAAAGGAGGTAAGGCATGTTCCAGATCTGAAGAAAAATCTAATTTCAACAGGGCAGTTAGGAAATGAAGGTTGTGTGACAAATTTCACAGATAAAATTTGGAAGGTCACCAAAGGAGCCCTGGTAATAGAAAAAGGCGAAAAGGTTGGTACATTGTATTTATGCAATGGTATTTCTAACTCTGTTAATGCTTTAACTTCCAAAGGAGCAGATCTATCATTATGGCATCATAGGCTCAGACACATGAGTGAAAAGGGGATGAAGATTCTTCATTCAAGAAATTTGTTGCCGGGTTTGAAGAATGTTGATTTGGATTTCTATGAGAATTGCATTTATGGAAAACAAAAGAGAGTCATATTTCTCAGAGTTGGGAAAGAAAAGAAGACTGAAAAATTAGAGCTTGTGCATACAAATGTATGGGGACCTGCTCAGGTATCATCTCTCGGTGGCTCTCATTATTATGTTACTTTTATTGATGATGCAACTAGAAAAGCTTGGATTTATTGTATTCATAATAAATCTGATGTATTTGATACTTTCAAGAAATGGAAATCTTTGGTTGAGATTGAAATAGGAAATAATTTGAAGTGTCTTAGATCATACAATGGAGGTGAATATTGTAGAAAATATTTTGATAGGTACTATTCAGAGAATGGAATTCGCAGAGAGAAGACAGTTCCAAGAACACCACAAGAAAATGGTGTGTCAGAAAGGATGAACATAACAATCATGGAGCGTGCAAGGTGCATGAGATTACATGCAGGATTGCCTTTACAATTTTGGGCAGATGTTGTAGATACTGCTATTTATCTAATAAACAGAGGGCCTTCAAGTTACTTAGATGGTGGTATTCCACAGGAAGCATGGATAGGTAAAAAGGTAAACTACTCTTTTTTAAAGCCTTTTGGTTGTGAGGCCTTTGTCCATATTAATTAAGAAAATAGAACAAAGCTTGAGGGAAAATCAAAGAAATGTACCTTTATTGGATATGGTGTTAATGATTTTGGTTATAGCTTATATGATTATGAAAATCACAAAATCATTAGGAGAAGAGATGTAGTATTCAATGAAATGGTCTTGTGTAAGAATCAATTGCAGGAAAAGAAACAGGAAAACGAAGACAAAGAATACATATTTATTGATGAGATCACTAAAAAGGTAAAGGTGCCTGAAAATAATAATAATCAACAGCCACAGCAATATCAACCACCACAACAGCAACATGCATGTCAAACACCAGAAAGTGGTGTTAGAAGATATACCAGGATAAGAAGACCCCCTGAACGATACTCTCCTTCATTATATTATTTATTGTTGACTGATTCTGGTGAACCCGAATGTTATGAAGAAGCAATGCAGGTTGAAAGCAGGAAGAAGTGGGAGCTAGCCATGAAAGAATAGATGGACTCATTAATGCATAACCAGACTTGGGACTTAGTCAGGCTGCTTGTAGGTAAAACTGCATTGCAGAATAAATGGGTTTATAGGCTGAAGGAAGAAGATGGAGGAAAACAGAGGTACAAAGCTAGACTTGTGGTGAAGGGGTTTGCACAAAAGAAAGGTATTGATTTTGATGAAATATTTTCTCCTGTTGTTAAGATGACCTCAATTAGAACTATTTTAAGTCTTGTAGCAGCTAAAGATTTACATCTTGAATAGTTATATCTAAAGAAAACATTTCTCCATGGAGATTTGGAGGAAGAGATCTATATGGAGCAGCCAGAAGGATATGAGGTTAAAGGGAAAGAAAAATTAGTGTGCAAGTTAAAGAAGAGCTTGTATGGCTTAAAACAGGCTCCAAGGCAGTGGTATCTAAAATTTGATAGGTTTATGTCTAAAAAAGGTTATACTAGATGTCACTCTGATCATTGTGTTTGTATGAAAAAGAAAAATGATGATAGCTATATTATATTGTTATTGTATGTAGATGACATGCTTGTTGCAAGGTCTAACATGTAGGAAATAAATGTGCTCAAAAGAAAATTGGAAAATTCATTTGCAATGAAGAAGTTTGGGGCTATTAAAAACAAATCCTTGGTTGAAAGAATAATAGAACGGGGAAATCGCAAAGTAACATTGTCTCGAGAATGAGTACATGTGTTGAAGAAAAGGATTTAATACAAGAGATGCAAACAGATGAACACCTTGCATAATATTTTACATTAAACTGGCAAATGTATTTCAGACTGAAAAATGGACTATATGTCTAAAGTTCCATATGCATCAATAGTTCGAAGCTTAATGTATGCAATGGTTTGCACAAGGCCTGATATTGCACATGCAGTGGGAGTTGTAAGCAGGTACACGAAAAATCCAGGAAAAGAACATTGGATGTTAGTAAAATGGATTCTCAGATATTTGAGAGGTACCACAAATCAAGCATTATGCTTTGGTGGTTCAAACATTTCTCTACAGGGATATGTTGATGTAGATATGGCAGGCGATAGATATAATAGGAGGAGCACTACAGGGTATGTATTTACTGTAGGTGGAACAATTGTTAGTTGGGTTTTAAAAATCCAAAGTGTTGTTGCACTTTCAACAATAGAAGCAGAGTATGTTGCTGCTACAGAGGCTAGTAAAGAAATGATTTGGTTACAAAGGTTTATGGATGAATTGGGTAAGAAGCATGATATGGGCACATTATACAGTGATAGCCAAAGTGCCATTCATCTTGCAAAGAACTCAACATTTCATTCTAGGACTAAACACATACAGCTCAAGTACCATTTCATACGGTCAGTATTGGAAGATGGACAATTGAAGCTGGAAAAGATACACACTAGCTAGAATCCTGTAGATATGCTAAAAAAATTTGTAACTAGCGAGAAATTGAGATTATGCTCAGTTTCAATTGGTCTTCAAGGATGACGATGAAGATGAGAAACAACTAGCTCCAAAGAGGATTCATTGTCCAGCAAAATGAAGCAGCGGTGGAATTGTTACAATTAGTCTCCAAGTGGGAGATTGTTGGGTGTGGAGCCTGATTATCTTGTTTATTTTGTATCACAGCATTGGACCCTTGTACTTTAATGGGGTGACAATTTCACCCGTAATTAAACGCCGCTTGGGGGGTCTAGGGGGGGGGGGGGTAGCTGCGACTTTATGGAGCCCCCCCCTGGTGGGGTGTTTCAGGGGCAACGCCCCCAAAGCTAAAAACAGATGTAAACTTGCCTTGTAAAAGTATAATAATTTCTAGTAAAACTGGGCCATTCATTACGCGGATGATCTGATGGTAGAAGTTATGTTTATTTTAGGGTTTTTTCCCTAGAAAGCAACCCCTCGCTTGTATGAGGGTATTGTATTGCGGTTGTGTATGGTATGTGTATTCTCAAAGCGAGAAACTGATAGGGGAGACTGTGAGAGAGAATAGAGGATATTACAATAGATCTACTGTAGTTTGTGTCTCTTCATTTTGCTGGATAATAGAAAGGAAGGAATAGCTATTCTGGGTGCACCTAGCCCAAACTGGGTGAACCACGTATATCTGTGTCTCTCTGGTTTTATGTGTTTTGTGTGCATGTATTTTTCGCATATTTTATGTGTTGCATTGCTCTGTAATATATAATTTTCTAACAATAGGGTCATGGGATGACAGTCGTATGGGGGGGGGGGGGGGGTTGGCCTGGAAACTGTACTCCCAAACCCCCAAACCAACAACCAAAAAACTTTAAATATAACCGCTCTCCATAAGTTGTTAAGTAACATGGTTAGTAGAATTGGTTAAGGCACAGCGCTGCCGGAATTTAGGTCGAGTGTTCGAACCTGTGCAGTCCAAAAAAAATTATAAGACCGAACCTGGGCCACATGGTGGCCTCCAGGCCTGCCACATCGCAGCCTTCTATTGGTCCAAAAATCACAAGTCAACCAATTGACCATTAATACAATGCCAAGTGTCCATCGCTGATTGGACCATAAGGAATATTATAGGGAATATTTTAGAGAATATGCCTAGGAATATGCCTAGGAATATTCCAAGAATATTCCCTGGAATATTTTTTTTTTAATTTCCCAAAATTCCAAGTCAAACTTGGTCAAAGTCCAGTTTTTTGTAGTTTACTGGACTTTTCAAACTATGATAACTTCTTCATACGCTGTCGATTTTTCGAATCGTTCGTGGAGCCAGAATAAGGGAGATGAGATCTATCTAGTTTCGTAGGTTCAGCACACTTCTGAACACTTTTAATTTTGAGCTACCACTCTGGTCCATGATCCAGTTCTGATCACGGCTACACAAAAATTGAGAAATACTTGAAAAAAGTGATTGCAATCACATTTTTTTCATGTATTTCTCATTTTACATGTAGTGGGGTCCATCAAAAGTATGCAACATGGGTACTAGTTGGATGAGGAATTAAATTTTTCATCCAAAGAATACTCCCGCTCAAAATTTTAGTAAAACCTTTGGGAGATAAATTGAAAATACGAGTTGAAAAAATAGTTTTATTATTTTATTATTTTTTAATATTTTTACCCCTTTACTTAAAAAATGGTGAATCATCCCCCATGGTTGACATCATCATCTTGAATCGTATTGGTTCTTATAAAGTTTATTTTGGTTGTACATTTTTCTTAGGAGGCCCATTTTACCTCAAAATTCCCCTAATGAGTTGGCCCACATGGCACTCTCTCATTGGGCCACCACATCAAACTTAAGCCAATGAAATTAAACCAAATTCGAACCAATAAGACTCTCCCACTTGTCAACCATCCATTGGGAGATGGAGGACCAGTAACGCTGCCATGTCATGGTCTCGCAATACAAACTGCTGACTGGGCATCCCTACATCCCAAATTCAAAAAAAATTATTGTTTCCCAAAACAGACATAACGTGATATCAGGAGCATCCGATGTCAAATTTGAATGAAAAAAGTTGCACCATATTCAGGGAGACAAGATCTATTCTTTGGCTCTATTTTTGAGCCAATTTGAGAAATTTTAATTTTGAGCACTTTATTTATCCACTTGATCATTCCTCCCCACTAGAAGCTTTTGGACCCCAAAATATCACTTTCATTTAACAAACCGATGAAGGTACAATTCCCTCATTGGAATATTTTGGACCCAAAAAAATCACTTTCATTTGAAAAACAGATGAAGGAACAATTCCCTCACCCTTCCAATCTCAATCCATTCGGATTTTCTTGGATATATTCCCTTACACCCCACACAAAGGTACTCCATGTTCCCTCATTTTTAAGTCTTTGTTTTTCTATCAAGGATAGTGTCTTGCTGCAATTCTTCAATATATTCAGGAGAGAAATCTTCAATTGAAGGAATTTGATCATTCTCTCCTTGATCTTCAATCAAAGGAAGCTCATACAATATTAAATTCTCAACATTAACAACTCCATAAATTTTCATATATGAATGCAAATACAACCTGAAGGCATTATTACCAATATTTTCCAGAATTATGAATGGACCATATCGAATTGGTTTCAGATTTTTACCTTCTCCTTAGAGTCTCCATTTGCTAATGTGAAGCAAAACTTCATCACCAACTTGGAATCTGTGACCTAAATGATGCTTATCATGTCTTATCTTGTACTTTGACTCTTCTAGAATTGTTCTTGAACTGTTTGATGTACCAATTGAACTTGTTCTATGAATATTTTAGCTTTGTCTATGTCACTATGACCATCAATAGCAACATATTTCCCAAAGATGAAATCTAAAGGAGATTTGGGAAAGTAGGCCAAGCATGCCTCAAATGGAAATGTTTGAGTCGATGAATTCTTGGCCCAGTTATAAGAATGTTGAATATAGTGCAAATGTTCATCCCACAACTTAGGATGCTTGTTGCAAATTACCCATGAAGAAGATGTATCATCGTTATATTCACCACCTTTTCTTGGCCATCTGTTTGAGGATGAAATGTTGTACTCTTTTTAAATTTGGTGTCCATGAGTCCCCACAATATTGACCAAAGTTCCTAACAAAAAAAGAATCCAGATCACTGAAAATGGATGTGGGTAACCCAAAATGCACCCATACATTCTAAAAGAATAACTGAGTAGTTTGTTCAGCTGTAACCGACTTTTTACAAGGAATCAAAATACACATTTTGCTAAACCTATCCACAACTACATAAAGATAATCATAACATCTCCTAGACATAGGTATACCTCCTAAAAAATCCATATAAACACTCTCCCATGGACAAGAAGATACTAGAATTGGTGTATACAACCCCAAATTTCTATTGCTAGGCTTACTGATAACAGATAATGAACATCCTCTTACAATTCATGACATACTTTCAAGCATACAAGGCCAATAAAAATACGTCTATAATTGTTCCATTGTATTACCTACATCAAAATGACCAACAATAAGAGAAGTACGGGCTTCCCTTATGATTTTGACTCTCTCTCCCTATGGAATACAAAGCTTGCTAAGATGGTACAACAAATTATCATGCACATGATAATCCAATTCCACTACTTGGCTACCTTGACACAAAGTCGCATATACATCTTTGAAATCACCACCTAAATCATATATTTCAACATAGCTCTCATGCATGACAAAATTATGCTTAAGAATAATGGATGCACTAACAATTGGTCTAGAAAACACTAAGACCTCTAGGTATAAGACCACGTTATATATACCTTTCTTATACCTTATCACCAAGCGGAATTGTTGAATAAATCCCATCCATTGAAATTTCCTTGCTTGTTGCAAATTTTATTGTGATTGCAAGTATTTCAATGGTTGATGATCCATGTGAATGATTGTTTCCTTACCCATCAAGTATTTTTTCCAATTTTTCACACTTTTGACCAATGCATACAATTCCTTTTCATATGTAGTTTAGTTAATCACTGCACCATTAAAAGTTTTTGAATCAAAACGTATGGGCTTACCATGTTGCATTAGGACTGCATCCATGACATAGTCTCTTGCATGAGTCTGCATCTGAAATGATTGTCTCAAGTTAGGAAGTGAAAGTAGAGGAGTTGAAATTATCCTTTCCTTCAATGCATCAAATTTTTTTTGTTGTTTACCTCCCCACTGAAAAACCTGCTTCACACTTGTCAATGCATACAATGGACCTGTGATAGAAGAAAATTTAGCAATAAAATTTCTCCAATATTGGGATGCTCCCAAAAAACTTGTAACCTATGTCACTATTTTGGGCCTTGGCCAATTCAAAATGAAATCAACCTTGGAGGGATCTATTTTCAACTTGCATCCTCCAACAATATGACCCAAGTAGAATAAATAAATTTTTCCAAATTCACATTTAGACATCTTTAAAAACAAATTCTTTCTTCAAGAAATCTAATACTTGTTTGACATGCCGTGACATGTTCTTCACAGGAATTTATGAAAATTAATATTTTATCTAAGTAGACTATCAGAAGGTCATCTAGAAAATGTCTCAATACATCATTCATCACACGCACGAAAGTAGCAGGAGAATTACGAATTCTACAGGGCATAACCAACCATTCAACCAAAACTTGATTTGTTTTGAATGCCTTCTTCCATATGTCTCCTTCAACGATTCTAATTTGATGATATCCACTCCTCAAGTCCAAATTAGTGAAATACACAACATATTTCAATTGATCAAGTAAATCATCCATTCTAGGAAGTGGGTAACATTTCTTTACCGTAATCTTGTTCAATGCATGGAAGTCCACACATGTGTCATGTTCCATCTTTTTTTGGCACCAAAACAATAGGTGATCCACATGGCGAAGTATTTGATCGGATGATCCCCTTGTCAAGCAACTCTTAGATTTGTTTTTTAATTTCTGAATTTTCCATCACTAACCTCATGTACATGTCAATGTTAGGAAGGGGAAACTATTGCTGCAATTGCATTTCATGTTAGATTCCTCTTTTGGGAGGAAATCCCTTAGGCTCCTTAAACATCTCATCATATTGGTTAAAAACATCAACCAGATCATATTTCAACTTTGAATCACAACCTTGAAGTGCTTCATTATCAACATCAATCTTGGGTTTGATCATTAGAACCACAAAATTATTGCTAGAGTTAACAAGTCTCTTCATTTGTATGGCATTCACAAGTGAAAGGTTTAGTTTCTTGCGATTTGATCTAAAAATTTACTTAATGCCATATTTAAAGAAGTGATATTTGTTTTCATGGCGATAAAAGATATATTTCCTATCATAAATATATGGGATTCCCAAAACAATAGCACATATGTCTAATGACACTACATCGAGCTCTACCTCATCAATGATGTTTGCAGTAATGGCAAATTTCAGTTTTCATTTTATAGTTACTTGGAACTTTGCGTTTTCACACACCCAACCTAAAGGATATGGTTTATGATGTGGAATGGTTTCCAAATTAAACATTTTGAAAATGTTTTCAGAAATGAGATTTTCTTGTGAACCACTATCAAATAGAGTGTCAATATTGTTATGTTTTGAGATGACTCTAATATGGAAAATTTCTATACTTTCTTTTTCACTTTGAGTTTCATTGTGACTAATTGAAGAACTAGTGCTAGAAATTTATTCCTTACCTTTAAATCCCATAATAGTGATATTCGTTTCATCTCTCGAATCAAATCCTAAATCATGTTGTGTAGTTGTAGTTGTCTTTTTCTTTCCTTTTTTGTTAAAATTTTCGGGTCTCATCTCAGGATGAAGTTTCCAATAGTGATATTCATCATGAAAATCCTTTGAACAATTCTTGCATGTTAATTATTCTCCCTCTTTCTTGATGGAAGCATTCTTCTTCCCTATTCATTTGAACTTACCCTTTCCTTTGTCTCCACCTCTAAATGGATTTTTGTTTCTCTCTTGTGGAACATTTTTCCCTCTTTCTTCTAGATGTGTTGCCTGTACACAAACCTCATCTAAAATTGTAGGCTTAAAGATGAGAATGGTATGTCTCAAATAAATATGAAAACCTCCAATGTATTTCAGAAAAGTATCTTGAGATGACAAATTTACACCCAGTATCAATGATCTTTTTCTAAACTCTTGGGCATAACTTTCCACACTTTGACCCTTTAATTGCATAAAATTTTTCCAATCCATGATAGATTTTTGCATTTATGATAATGGGTAAATTCTCTTCTTAATGCAACAAAAAAATCATTCCAAGAGATTAAGACCTTACCATGTTTCTTCATTTCCTCTTGAGTTTTGGCTTCCCACCAAATAAGTGCGGCACTCTCCAATATTAATGAAGAAAGATGAATTTTGGTCTCATCATACTTGATAATTTGTATCCTACAATGCACTTTAAGCTAAAAAACATGATTATCTAATCTCTCAACATTTACCTCTCCATTATCATAGCCAATTCAAATGTTATGTCAAGTTTCAAAAGTGGAGTTTTACCATGTCCCTTTGGAGAATGTGGAGATGTTTGTGAAGGGGTTGACGTGGAAGATTATGAGGGTGAAGATGATGGTGAGGATGGATGTGAAGATAATGGTGGTTTCAAATGTGTTTTTGAACATTCCCTCCATTACCTTTTGGAGTCTTGTCCCCATATCCTCTTGAAGACTTATCTACATTTTGAGGATTGGAGCTCTCACCTTGCAATATTTTGTTTCTCTCTTCATAGAGAACATTCACCATTTGTGTCATGTGAAAGAATTATTTTCTAAAAGATTTTCATCCTCTGACATATTTTCAGGCTCTCCTTCATGTGCCATGATTGTTGAAACTTGAGTTGAAATTTGTGGTGGAGATTGTGGAAATTGTGCTCTCCTTGTCCTCAAACTAACTTGAGGACTTGAAAATGCAACATTTCCTTCTCCTCTCTTGAGCTTTAACCTTGTAAGCATCATAAAAACTTACAAACAAAATGAACCCTCAAATTTTAATATTCCCAATTAGCCGTGAGCTAGTTGGAATATTAATTTTTTCTTTTGCTTCTTAATTTGTTGAATAAGAGGGTATGGAGACCCATAAATTTTGTTAGTAGGAATAAAATCACTACTAATGTGAAATGAGGTCATCTTAGTAGCTTAATTAAGTACCCTTGTGTGTGAAAAGGGGTTGGAGCTTGAAGACTGGCTCAAATTTGACCAAATCAGTAGTGTTGTTGTGGATGAGTGGACATTTATTGAGGGCAACACAGTTTTAGAGGGAGATATCATGCATGGAGATAGTGGCTTTAATGAGTTGGGCCAAGGGTGAGGAAGCTCACCATTTATATAAGGAAGAGGATGGAAGCCATAGATGGTTATTTTATGTTTTTTTTTATAGATTTTATGGTATGTTTAGACTTGTTTCTCTCTTCAGTTGTTTAGTTAACATTGTAGCTCTATTTAGCATAGGGTGTTCATGAGCGGGAATCCCACCTCTATCCTTGGGGGACTTCTAGTGCCAACTCAAGAAGAGTATTTGCAATATATTTCCACATTTAGGCATCATGCCAAAGCTTCAGTCTTATGGGACAGCGTAGTTCGTGGTGAGGTTGTGTTGTGTTGCAGGGAAAAAGTTGTGGAGGGTTGATTTGGGTGAGTTATGAGCTAGATCTCATTAGAGGAAGGTTTCTTTCTCTTGGGAGGTTATTAAGGAAGGCTCTTAAGCATCATTGATATATTTGGTACTAGGCCACAATTTCTTTATCCCCTACAATGCAGTATCAGTCTGGATCTGTGTCATTCTAGGGAGGAGTTACAGGGGTAGTTGCAGTGGGTGATTTTGGAAGTGATTTTTTCAGTGAAGGGGCCATCCTTTCATCCGGAGGATCCATTAGAGAAGATCATACTTATTTTCATATTAACTTCAGCCATAACTCTTCAGTTACTTTGTTGCATCTTAGTTTTAGCCTTAGGGCTACATCTCATATTGTATTATTAGGTGTATTTCCCAGAAACCCTCTTGGGTTGTCTTGGAAGGTTGTTATAGAGCCTAGATCTTCACTTTATGTATCTCTTGAGGCATATATCATCCCTTTAGATTTTATGTACTCACTTGCTGTAGCAGTGCTCTTATGAATATGTTGTAACAGTGTCTCCAACATTTTGATATAGTAGCAACACCTCATTTCGAGGGGATTTATCTATTGGAGGCTTGTTGATTCATGTTATATGATTTGTGCCCATTATTTTTGTACATGTTTTATACTATTATAATGAATAATAAGGCCCCATATTGGTCTCATATCTTGATGTGATTTTATACACTGCTATTTCAAGAAATTTGGTTCTATATTCCTGCTTTTCCCATGTGGGAATATTATAGTGGTATCATAGCATAATCTTGGCTCAACCTGTGCATCTTAAGCCAATATGTCATTAGAAGAAGTAGATCCTCTCACATATAGAGAGAGGAGGTATCTCAAAAGAAACTGGAAGTATGACTATACAAATGATAAAGAAGACAAGGGTAAAAACACTTTATTAGGAGGAGATGAGGAGAAGGAGTTTCCTAAGCTTCTTCTTCTAACTATGCAAGACATTGCAAGAGAAATAAAGGATATGAGGATGGATAGACACAAGGAATCCCATAAAGTGTTTCTAAATGGTGAAGGCTCCAACATTTCTCATCACTGGAGTGATCAACCAGTGAAGCAACAAGCTTCCCAACGCTCTACAATGCCTACATTTTTAGCAGTGGGAAATGGAGGGTTTTAAGAACAAGAAAATATTGAAGAATATTTCATGGAGTACGAGTCTCAATCGCAGAGATTGAAGGATAATTTCATTTTTTTAGAATTCTGTTAGATCAAGGACAATGGGAGACCCCAACATCACAAGAGAGGTGGAGAATTCATACAGAATCATGATCTACATCAGACTATGGGAAGATTTTTCTTAACCAACTTTGATGGGTCATATAAATGCACTAAAAAACCATGGGTAGAGAATCTAGACATCTACTTCTAGTTGAACCAATTATTGGAGATCGAGGCCATAAAAATAGCAATGCTGCACCTTGAGGGTGAGGCACATGATTGGTGGTTTCATGGTTTGTCTACATTGGGTCATGCCAATGTGAATTCATATTCAGAGTTCACAAGGAGGTTGGTGGAGAGGTTTGATCGAAGAGACCCAAGGCACCTTTCATGGGGCTAGCAAAGCTCAAACAATCAGGTAATCTAGAAACTTATATTTTTGAATTTCTTAAACTTTATTTTATGGTTCCTGATTTATCTACAACAAGGAGGGTCTATATGTTTATTGATAGGCTAGCATAACCTCTTCATGGGTTGGTTAAATATACCAAACCCACTACCCTTCAAGTGAAATTGAAAGGGATAGAGATCTAAAAGATGCCTTGCCGAAAGCAAAGGAAAAATTTCAGCAAAATCCCACTTTTCCATCAAAGGGAAAAGATGAGAAGGCTCCTTTTCAAAAGAGAGCCAAAGAACAATGCCTCTTAGTGATGATGTCTAAAGAGATTTGAGGAGAAGGAATATTTGCTTCACATGCCAAGAATCATGGGCACCCGATCAAAGATGTGTGGCAGGAAAGGCACACTATCTAGAGGTCTTCTTAGATGATGAGGAGGAGGAAGAAGAAGAACCAGAAGGAGGTCATGACATTGGAAGAGCAGGAGATGATCCACCACCACCAGCAGGTGGGAATGGATCATTTTATCCAATTGGAGGGGCTCTTACATAATTTATAGGAGTACCCAAGTACTTGACCTCAAGGTTTCGAGGTTCCATCTTGGATCATAGGGTTTCAATTTTGATTGACAGTGGGGCTACCCACAACTTTATTGATGCCCAACTAGTGCAGAGGAGGGAAATACCCACTGATGATTTTGAGGTATTTTATGTTTTGGTCCTAGGAGCTAGGAATATGAAGTGCATGCATTATGTTCCATCTTTATATACCACCATGGGGACATATACATTGACTGATCACTTCTTTGTGGTTGACAGACCTGACACCAATGTGATATTGGGTGTGTAATGGTTGATTACTTTGGGGAAGGTCACCACAGATCGGGAGGATTTGCAGATGGAATGGGTGGATAGAAAGAGTGGAAAAAGTAAAATTATTATAGGAATGCACACATATCCCTCACAAAAAAATTCCATACAGAAAACAAAGATGTATTTTCACAGTGGAATAAAGTACCTATAGTCCCATCTATTATGAACATGAATTTGGCCCATGAGACATTATTGTTTTGTGGCAAACCACCTAGGAGTCACCCAATCAGGATTTGGTGAGAAATGTCTCATAACATGGTGCCCCAATCATATATCTAGGATGAGTGGGGGCATTGGGAGGTCATGATACAACTTTGAGAGTTTGGGGTAGACTCAAGGAGGAGGGAAACATTCTCCCAACATCATCATTACCCACTCTCACCTCAGATCTTGAACTGAGAATGGAGCAGCAGAGAGGGGATAGCAACATCCCAGTATGTAACTTTGGCATATAAGATTTCAAAGAGAAGGGAAGCCACACGATAGATACTTTATATGATAGATCATCAGCACTGTCACTTTGGAGGATAGATCTCTATTGGAAATCCCAGTTGTTGGTGGATTATTCCAAGGATATTTTTACTTGTATGATACTTGATGACCAGCTACAAGAGGAGGGATATTCTGTCAGAGATGATTTCATCTACTTTCATGGTAGGATCTTATTATCTAGAGAATCCAAGCTCAAGGAGAAATTATTACAAGCAGCACATGAGGATTTTCTCTTTAGCCACACTTATTCCATGAGGTCATACCATACTATCATGGAGGGGTTTAGTTGGGAAGGATTTGAAGAGGAGATATATCAACATTTGAGGAGATGCATGGATCATGTGGAGATGGAGGAGATACATAAATCTTTGATGGAGTTATCACACCCACCTCTTTCCTCTATCAAAATGAGAGGGAATCTATCTATGAGCCACTCCATTGGTATGAGTCGGTTTATGGTAAGGATCATGTTTATATGCATAATGATTTATTTGATAATTATTTTCATTCCTTCACCATACATGTGTAGGCCATTGCTACAAAAAAAAGAATTATTCCTTATAAACTTCATGGTCAACTTTGGGCCATAAATAATGTTGATCATGGACACTCCCTAGGAGGATATAGGGAGATGATATATCATTCAGGGTGCACTCCAAAGGCACCAACCATTAATCACCTTCTAAAATTTTTTGAGGAGACTATGGGAGCAAGTAAGTGGTGGGGAAACCACTTACCATATCATTATCTGAGTCAGTCAGGAGATATACTACACTGGTTCCACATGTGGGACTATGATCCACCTCCATTATTGCATATGAAGCTTATATGTACTTGGTTCTGATCCCATACATTGATGATGTTCTTATTCTTATTATGGAGATGAATGGAGGAAGGATGGGAGGAGTGAACATGCCCTTTGGGAGAGAGATTCTCCATGTTCTTATGCTACATGTTTCAGGGAGAACATTGGGAAAACCATGATTGCTTCATTGGGTCTTTTTCTTCCTTGTGGGATGAGTCATTTGCATCTCATGAGTACTTGGGAGGAGCATTTCATGGATAGATTGATTGGGAGACATTTGGCTTATGAGGACAACTTATCACATGGAGGTGTCACAAAGGAGGAAGGAGAAGAGTTGCAACACTTACCTTTATAGTTGCTTGAGGACAAGCAACATTTGGGAGGGGAGGACTGTCATATTCCCAACTATCCATGAGCTAGTTGGAATATTAATTTTGTATTTTGCTTCTTAATTTTCTGAAGAAGAGGGTATGGAGACCCATAAATCTCCTTAGCAGGAATAAAATAATTTCTAATGTGAAAGGAGGTCATCTTAGTAGCTTAATTAAGCAGCCTTGTGTGTGAAAAAGGGGATGAACCATCAAGAATGGGTCAACTTTGACCAAATCAAAAACATTGTTTTGGATGAGTGGACATTTATTGAGGGACAACGTAGTTTTGGAGGGAGATCTCATGCATCGAGATAGTGGCTTTAATGAGTGGGGCCATGGGTGAGGAAGCTCACCACTTATATATGATTATATGGAATGGAAAGGCCATAGATGATTATGTTATGTTTTGATATTTTAGATTTTATGGTTTGTTTAGACTTGTTTCTCTCTGCAACTGTTTAGCTAATATTGTAGTGTTGTTTAGCACAGGGTGTTCCTGTGCGGGAATCCCACCTCTATCCTTGGGGGACTTCTAATGCCCACTCAAGAAGAGTATTTGCATTATATTTCCACATTCAGGCATCAAGACAAAGCTTCAGTCTTATGGTACAGTGAAATTCCTGTTGAGGTTGTGTTGTGTTGTAGGGCAGAAGTTGTGGAGGGTGGAGTTGGCTGATTTCTAAGCTAGATCTCATTGGAGGAAGGTTTCTTTCTCTTGGCAGGCTAGTAAGGAGGGCCCTTGAGCATCATTAATATATTTGGCACCAGGGCAGAGTTTTTTTATCCCCTACAGTGCAGTATCATTATGGATCTACATCATTCGAGGGAGGAGTTGAAGAGGTAGTTGCAGTGGGTGATTTGGGGAGTGATTTCTTCAGCGAAGGGGCCAACCTTTCACCTGGAGTATCCATTGGAGGAGAGAATACTTATTTTAATACTAGCTTCAACAATATCTCTTTAGTTAATTTGTTGTAGCATAATTTCAGCCTTAGGGATGCAACTCATATTATATTATTGGGTGTATTTCTCGGAAACCCTATTGGGCTGTCTTGGAAGGTTTTTATAGAGCCTAGATATTCATTTTATGTATCTCTTGAGGCATATATTAGCCCTTTATATTTTGTTTATTCAATTTTTGTAGTAGTGCTCTTATGACTACACTGTAGCAGTGTCTCTGACATTTTCATATAGTAGCAGCACCTCATTTTGAGAAGATTTATCTATTTGAAGCTTTTTGATTCACGTGATATGATTTGTGAACATTATTTTTGTACATGTTTGATATTGTTATAATGAATAAGAAGGATCCAGATTGGTCTCATATCTTGATGTGATGTTATACACTACTCTGTCAAGAAATTTTTTTCTATATTCCTTCTTTTCCTGTTTGGGAATATTACACAAATCAACAAAGAACCAAAGCTCTGGTACCAAACTAATCTGTATACAAGTTTTGCAAGTGAAATATTAGGTTTTTTAACACTTATGTAAATTTCATTAACACATTAACATGCTTTAAAAATCAGTTTTAGTATAAGATAAGAAGACATCAATACCATAACTGTATGCACAAAACAAAAAATTATGAAGGACTTCATCCCTCCTGGGTTACATCTCCTGGTCTAGCTTCTAATGGTCAGGGCTCTTTTAATATGCTAAAAAAAGTTTGTTTACATCAAGTTACAGTGTTCAAAATGCTAAGAAAATGTCTCTAATGGATCCATAATGGCCCAAAACCCCTAGCTATTCTTTTTTTTCTCCAAAAAAAGTTAAAAATTGAATGAGTTCTACTCCAATGAATTTTTCTACTATTTTTCCTACAATTTTCACTTCCCTGCAATTTCTTCTACAAATTATACCTTTCACGGCCACATGGAGCAACAATTTCACCCTGCGACGACAATATTCCAACCTCCCTGGGTGAAAATTTTCACCTCCTTAATCGCATCGGTTGACCCATTGTCTGGTTAATTTCTCTCAAAGTAGCCTCTTACCCATCATTGATATTATAATTGGTTGTACAAATTCCTTCCAAGGTTTTTAATGTCACTCTTGTTTCAATTGGTGGTTTGGTTGGTGTTAGGGTTAGCAGAACACTGCCCAAGGTAGGTTCCTATACCCATTGGTTGGCCTGATCACAGTAACAATTGCTAGAGGCCCTGTCATGCAAATGCTCATTCCAAGTCTTAAACCGTCACAGAATTGTCAACCCAACTGCTGCAACAAACTTTTGGATATGGATTTTACCGTAGGTTTGGTGGTTGTATATCATGGTTTTCTCCACCGAAATACATTGCATTGAATTTTGGGTATGGGTTTAATATATGGTGTTAGGCCAGGGTTAACCCTTGACCCTGGTTGGTGGACTGGTATTGAGGGTTAAACGTAGTCCCCAACCCCAAAATGCATAACAAAAAAGCTTTAAATGACATTTGTCACCCATAAGGGTTAAGAAACATCATAACAGAGTTGACATATGTCTTTATTGGTAGTTGAGAGGTCTCGCGCACGAACCTCATGGAGGCTTGCTCTGGCCTATAACAAATTTCAGTCGGCCATGCAGAGGCCATGTGGTAACCACTCATTAGCCCATGTGGAAGTCTCTTATTGGGCTGCCACATAAAACTTAAACCAATTAAATTCAACAAAATTCAAACCAATAAGACTCTGCCACTTTTTAACTGGCCATTGGGAGATCGAGGACCAGTCACCTTGCCATGTCATGGTCCAGTCAATAGTACAGATTGTTTACTAGGCATCCAAAATCCAAAAAAAAATTATGTTTCCCAAAGCTAACATAATGTGATATCGAGAGCATCCTATGTCATATTTGAGTGAAACAAGTTGCGTTGGATTTAGGGTGACGAGATATATTATTTTGCGTTAGTTTCGATCAAATTTTGGAACTTTGAATTTTGAGAAATTTCTTGATCCACTGGATCAAACTAATCCATACTCATTCGAGGAAGAAGTGAAACAACCAGTATGGGTTGATGCCATGGTATAGGAATATGATTCCATTATCAGGAAGAATGTTTGGGAAGTGGTCCCAAGGCTAAAGACAAGTCAGTGGTACGTTCGAGGTGGATATACAAGGTGAAGCAAGTAGCAGATGGGAGTCTCAAGAAACACAAGGCCAGATTTGTGGCCAAGGGGTTCTCTCAGGTGGAGGGAATTGATTATGTGGATACCTTTAATCCAGTAGTAAGGTACTCTTCAAGCAGGTCAATTCTAGCACTTTCAATGCAAATTGGATGGAAGATACATCAGAGGGATGTGAAAACAACTCTCCTCAATGGAGTGATTGAGGAAGAGGTCTACATAAAGAAACCAAAATTATTTGAGACATTTGACAAATATTCACATGTGTGAAGACATAAATGAGCATTGTATGGATTGAAACAAGCACCCCATGTTTGGTACACCAAGATTGACAACTATTTAACTAGGTTTGGCTTCACCAAAAGTGAAGCAAATGCAAACCTTTACCACATTGTTGTTGAAGATAAATTGTGGATAATAATATTATATGTTGATGATTTAATTCTAGCAAGCAATGAGAAGATGATAAAATATTGCAAATAGGATTTGGCAAGATAATTTGAGATGAAATACATGGGGATCATGCATTATTTCCTTGTTTTGGAAATTTGGCAAGGAGATGGGGAACTATTTGTCTCTCAGGGTAAGTATGCCAAGGAGATACTAAAGAAGTTTCACATGGAGAGTATTAAACCCATGGAGACTCCTCTATTAGGTAATTGGAGAAAGAACTTCATGTGAAGTGGTAGAAGCTACCATTTATAGGAAGCTTGTGGGTTCACTTATGTACTTGTTTAACACATGTCCAAACATGTGTTATGTCATTAGCCAACTTAGTCAAGAAATGGTGAAGCCAACCAAACTCTATTGAAAGGAAAACAAACATGTGTTTATATGCCTTAGAGGCGCACTAGAGGCACCAATCAGTTTGGTCTTTGGTACAAAAAGACAGAGGGAGTGAAGCTGCAAGGCTTCACAAATGCAGATTGGGCAGGGAGTCCATCAAAGATGAAGAGCACATCAGGAGGAATCTTCAATATTGGGTCAAAAATAGTTTCTTGGTACAACATGAAGCAAATAACAGTTGCACTCAATTCAACAAAAGTAGAATACATGGTTGCTAGTCAAGAATCTTCTGAGGATGTCTTGATGAGGAAGATCCTTGTTGGGTTATTTGGTCAGTAGATGGATCCTACAATGATTTACTGTGATAATCAGAGTTGTATCAAACTCTTTATGAATCCAAATTTTCATGATCAGTCCAAGATTATTGAAATCTAGTACCACCATCTCAGATATTGTGTACAGAGGAAGATCATGTTGCTAGAGTACATTCCTACAGAGGAAAATAATGTAGATATGTTGACTAAGGCATTATCAAGAGGAAAATTTGATTTCCATAGAGGAAGGATTGGGGTATCTGATAATCCCTTTCTTGTTGAGAGGGAGTGTTAAAAATGGCACCAAGAAAGATCCTAATTAATTTTCCCTTGAATTAAATTAGGATAAAATCGTAATTCCACATCAAAAAATAACTTGAATGAGTTAACTAAGTTAGTTTGAAGTAGTTGGTTCATTTAATTAAAATTGTGGGCCTAACTTGAGTCATTTATAGTGTCTCCTACTTCATAGGATCCTAGGTTGATTTTATTTTGAGTTGTAATTATTTAATTCAGTAAAACTATGTTAAAGTTAGTTAAACTAGTTCCAACTATTGGAGGAACTAGTGGGAGACAAAGTAGTGGGGTGTGTACTCTGTGATCAACCAATTAACTGATAACTAAGCCTTAAATAACTCATGCATGTGTGATATATGAGTTACCCAGTTGAGATTGGAGTTCAAAGGTAGTGTACTATCAGTTGTATAATCATTCAAATTGAACAGGTGGTGCATGAATTCAGAGGAAGGCCTATGATGGATTGAGAAATTATGGATGAGGAATTTCCATAATTAATAGGGTCTAATTACCAAGGAAACAACGAAAGGAAATGTAGACTTGGGAAGGATTGTATTTGGTTAAGTATTGACCAGGACTAGCTTGTAGAGCAGTGAGATAGATTGTGATAGTGTAGAGGTTGCTCGGGCTTGAGAAAAGCATTGTAATCTTATCTATTTTTCGAACTAATTCAATATACAGATAGGATGGGTTTTTAGCTATGGCTTTCCCATAGAAATAATTTTGTAATGTGTTTATTTAGTTCTTTCTCTTGTATACTTCATGATATCGTGATCATTTAATTATTTTCATAGTTGGTAGAGTAGATTCAAGTATATTGTTTTAGTAAATTACAATTAGCATCTTGAATCTACAAGGAATTTCTAAATTTTTGGTTTTTATAATTGAATGAGTCCTATCAAAAATATCTATTTATTCTAATTCCTCATTTTCTTTTGAATTCAAAAACCTTATAATCTTACCAACTTGATTGTGTTTTTTTCCAAGCTCATTCTTGATTTCATCTATTTCTATTTCTGTCCATTCTAACAATTCCCCTTGTTTCACCATAATTCCAATGGTGTCTAAAAATCTAACATTGAAGAAATTATCTCCAACCATATTCTTTCTTTAGCTTGGCTTAAGAAGTGAATGCTATTAGCTTGACACAAATGTCATTCTAGCTCTTTCTGTAACTTGGAATTCTTTTAAAGTTCAAAAACTAAGGAATTATCTGACTTGAGTTTCTCTTCTTCAAATTTATCTAAATCTCTCTTCAATATATCAATTTCTTGATTCTTTACGCTCAAATATGGAAATTTCTTCATTAATACCTTTCTTCAAACATTTATTTCCAAAGTTATTTGAGATGAGGAACCAACTGAACTTTTACTTGTTCTCTTTCCTTCAACACCAATTCAACTTGTGGTTCTAGGTTGTAAATCTAATTATTATACTCAATAATTATCAATAAGAGAAATTCTCTCTCTTTCTCCAATTCCTTGTGTTTGTGGATGCTCAGTAGCTGACAGATTTAACCCCTTGCGAAGAGCCTGAATGTTTGCATTTCTATTATTTATAATTTATTGGGTAACATTGATATCATTAGGATATATTCTCAGTTTGATAACTATGTCCTCCAATGATTTGATCCTGGTATTATTAGGAAGAGGAGACATTTTCTCCATATTTAACTCAGAAATTGTGTTATTCAATGCATTCTACAATTAAGAAAAAATAATTTTTGTACTAGTTAAAGTGGAGTAAGTCATCTCCCATGTCAATGTATGGAGATCAATCTAGTCAATCAGATGGATTTCTTTTGTATTAAAAGAGAATATGAAATTTTAATAATATTTTTCTTCTCTAGCCACTTGGATTTTAGGTTCTAAGAAGGCCAATTGAACCCACCCCTTCTTAGCATCATAGGCTGAGGTAATTTATTTTTTGTTGAAGAACCTTGTTTCCAAAATTGACTTTAGGTGATTTATTTCAAAGATTCATTCTTCCTTTTAATTTCCATAAATTGAGAAAAAATATTCTGATTGGCATAATAAGAATTTGAAGCATACTATCCTACTACTGTTTCCACTTGTTGTATATTGTATACAAGCTTGCTTGACAAAACAATTGTAGAAGATGAAGATACATCAAGTGGCGTAGTTCCTGAAATGTTTTCTTTTGTTTCCCCTACTTTTTTACTTTTGTATACTGTGAATGATGTTCCTTATGCATTTGAAGTAGAATGTGGAACATATTCAATAACTATCATGAGTTATTTTTCTTTCTTCTAAGGAGTAAATAACACATTAAGTTTTAGAGGTTGCTCTATTTCTTGCTCTCCTAGTAATTTTTCTAAGATACCCTCTTCCCATATTTCTCTATTTTCATATCTTTCAACTTATGGTCGTGGTGATTGAATATATGGGGTAGAACCCTATATAACTCTAATACATGAAATCTTAGCAATTGATCATAAGGCCAACTATGTCCCTTTCTAAACTTCATTTGTTGCAACAAAAAATAAAATTCTTTATTAGCATCCTTGGTGTTCACAACAAAATTTCCTACCTCCTTGAGCTTGAAAACATCATCTTTCTTTCTTGGTATAAAGTGCATTTCATCATTGTTGAAACTCTATCTAATGAATTAAATTGAAAAAATTATAATTGGGAGAAACACAGGTAAACGATATGGAGGAAGTTCACATGCATACATCCTTATCTCAATAAATCTTCTATACAAATATCAATCTCATAATTTTGCCTATTTACTAAGCTATAAAGTGTGCTTGAAATAAGGTAAAATACTTGGGACTTCACTAATATTCAAAATATCGTCACATACTGATAGAATTTTATCCAAAATTTTTCAAAAAGAAAAATTTTCAAAATGCTTCCTAACCAAAAATGTCCAATGGAATACTGGCCATAAATTCTCTCGTTTATCCTAATTTTGAAGTTGTAACTGAGAGAACTTACTTGAATCATGAAACATGAACAAATACATGAAAATTATTAAAGGTTAAAGGATATACCAATTCAAAAGTTCATAAATTTTTCATGAATGGTGTCTAAGAGAAACTGACTGAAATTGAAGTACACATAAGGCTTCTTTCCCAGAAATAAAGTGGACATAAAACCTAATACCACTTCATATACAACGACATCATTTTTATATCCTAATAAAAAATACAACAACAATATGATTTTCTTGGAAATCTCTTGGAAGATATTCGAAGGGTAAGGAGGGTTGTGTTGGGGAATGTTAGCTCCCTCTAGTAAAAATGATTCAAAGATGAGGGTTCTTTGATGAGGGGTTAATTTATAATAAATTTCCAACAAAATTTGACTAGAAAATGGTTGAAGTGAACCAATATAACAACTTGTAGAGCATGTAAATATGACTTTGAAGTGATATAAAACAAGGGATTTTCATTTTTGGCAACAATGGATCTCTTACTTGGTAAATATCTATCTGAACACCACACAAAAAATTCAGGAACATGAAGGATTTGTGGAAAAACAAATCTGGGAAGGAAGTTTTCCCAAAGGGACAAACCATCCCTATGGTATTGAAAACTTTGTAATGCTATATTTTTCAATACATAAAGGTCAAATTCACCTTATGCTTCCACAATCTTACTGTTAGCCCCCTATGAATTTTTTGACAAGCAAACAGGGGGCTAAATTGTCTTTGAGCCTTCAAGGAATGCATTCCCTCTGAAAACACATAATCCTTGAAGCCTTCTTGTACCTTTTTCCTTTGATGAACCCTCACTGCCGTTTCCATCATAAAGCCTCTCTGTTGGTGAAGATGAATTCCCAAAGTCCATTTGCCTCTTGTTTCATCCCCACTTAACCTCTGTTTCTTCACATTTTTCCCCTCTCTTAATTCCTCATTAATCCCTTAGTAAATCATCCAAATCCCCCTTTAAACATCTCAAAAACCTTTGTTTGGCTTAAAATCCCTTTATTCCCCTTACTGAATACCCTCTCCGGCCTTAAAAAGAATTAAAATAGGCCTAAAACCCACTTTAATCTATGAAAAGTTTAGCCCCTTTAGGGCCAGCCCCTTAACCACTTCCCCATATGACCCCAGTGCTAAGACCAAGCACCAGCCTGTAAGGCATTTATCTCATCGAAGGATTGGAGTGGAATGCATTTTTTCTTTTGCAAAATGAAACCCTCGATGCGATAGTGTGTTTTTTATGCTGAACCCCCACCGCGATCTGAGCCGTTGATCTCCCGAGATCTGATGGCCTAGCACTAATCGCAATGCGCTCGTCACCCCTATCCTTCCACTCCTCCGATTACGTGTGAGCCATCGATCTGTCTCCAGATCGAACGGTGGCTGTTAAATTGCATCCCCGCTCCAATCACAGTCGGGACTTCTTGCTGTGTCGCCCCTCCGCCTCTTCCGATTGCGATCCCCTGATCTGATCTTAGTCGTCCATCTAAGCCGATCAACGGTCCACAGTGCATCGCACCTCCCCAATTTTTTTCCTTTCAGACCTTCCCAAAGGCCATATTTAAACCCCCGCCATTATTGGCTCAAAGCTAATCGCCCTCCGCTCACGCCGGGTCCCACCTTGCGCAACCGTTTCATGGGTGTTTCATTTCCCTCTCATTCACCCCTGTGTGGATCGCCCGAACCTTAAGACTTTGGGCTTTACACTAAACATTCTTTCTCCGCTTGTTCTCCACCATTGCGCCATCATTCTGCAGGCCTCCAAAGCATTCTTCCGCCACCGCCCTGGATTTTATAAGTAGTTTGTTTTATTGTGCAGGGTACACAGAGTGATGAATTCACTCTATTTTCCATAATCACAGTCACTGCGATTCGAAACACATAGAGGCCATTACAGTAGTAGCTCAGTGAAACAGCAGAGACAGATTAAGAGGATTATGGTCTTTTAATTAAATATTCGAGACCTAATCTCGTGATTAAAGAAAAAGATGTAGTTGAAGATAAAGAGCAAATTAATTAAGCCATATCTGCTCTCAGCATCAGCAGTACATTTTCTCAGAACAGTACGCCCTCAGCAGAAGTCTTCATACCTCCCCGAAGCCCCCAAAAGCCATTCCACTGACAAAAAGCTTCCAAAGACAGTCAGGGTGGCAATAATGGAGATATGGAAACTTAGAAGACCTTCAGTCACCTTACTTGCTTCAGAAGTCAGAACAAAGTGCCTTACAGTCAGAAAGGACTCCAAAGAAACATCTGAGGTCACTATCGACCTGACAGAGACCCCGAACCAGACCACCAAGTACAGCGCATTGCTATTAAGCAGAGTGGGCATGAGCACCACTTCCACTCTCTCTTAATGAATCGATTTAATATGTATCACCTACTCCTGCTATCCATTTTTCCTATAAAGAATCCCATAGAACACTTTGTAAAGGGTTGGATGGTTTTATTGCGCTTGTAGTTGTAGGGATTCATTTTAGACTGTTAGAAACAGTTTTGGGGAGAGAGTAGTAGAGTAGTTTGTAATGTAGTAGGCTGGGAGGAGAAAGTTGAGACTGTAATCAGCCATTGAGCTCAGTGTATGTGACTTGTTTTACATCAATTAATCAAGAAAATTTCACAGGATCCTAGTCTATTACTACAGGTGATGTTATTCTTATCTCATTGTTATTTACATTTTTCATGCTGTTCATTGGTCTTTTGGTACGCATCAGAAATATAGCATAAGATTTACCCTCGCATGGTACCCTATGTTTCTGCTCTCCCTACCTTCAATGTTTTCCGCTGATTGTGAATCTAAGAGTAAACTCATGTGGTTTAACCAGCGCAACAGATGTTATTTCCTACTAGCTGATGTATGAACTTGGAGCTTGCTATTTGGATGTTTCATGCTAGTGTTAAAGCAGTGAAGGTTAAAGGTCCTTCTCCGATCTATAGACTCTAGTTTTGTGTCAAATCTTGTCTCTCTTTTTTTCCTTTGGAGCATGCTAAAGCAGACCTGGAGTTAAATGACCTTTGGTCCAATCTATAAGTTGTCCCCTTGTGACTTCATTGAAAGCCACCTTTGAGTATGTCCAAGCAGGTCTGGAGTTAAAATAACCTCTGACCTGATCTATAGGCAAAAATTGGGTGTCTTTCCTTCTTTCACCTTCTTTCCTTACTGTTCCATTCCATCATCTATCTCAAAGATCCTTTAGTATAGATGACTTACCCTGTGAAAGCCTTGGCTAGTTGTTTGCAGGTAATTCCCTTTCATGACTCCATAGCCCAATGGATGGCATAGCCTTAACCCATTCTATTTTGCTGAAACGTCCTATTTCTCTGCTCTTTTCTTCCCATTACCTTCTCAGTTTATATCCTCATGACTCAGCCCAAAAACCAACCAACCAAATCATTTTAAACTCCCCTCTGTGCTTCATATCTAGCCTAATACTTCATTTTGAGCTTTCAAATATATATCATTCTTTGTTTTTATTGGAGAGATCCCTCTCCAGGTCCAGGAGGGCTAGATCCTAGGGCCCCAAAGTGGTTATGATGTTGTCTCATATTTTGGTCTTGCCAATCTGGCCAAAACATGGGAACCCCAACACTTACCATCTTTATCGATTAAAGGTATCTCATCATTTTTTATTGAATAAGAGGGAGGTGGGGATTTGGTTTGGGTTTTACCTATCTGACTCTTTATCGTACTCATAGTTGGAGTATACATGATCAGGAGTAAGATAGTGATTAGAAAAATTACCTATTGATTGAAAAGCTATTGAATATGTGCCTTGATTATTGGGACTTCATTATTGTGGTTTGTTTCTTTTCACAGAAAAAATGGCCGAATTAAAAAAAAATAAAAAAAACTTTGTATTACCACGTGCCACCCATTTCTTTGAAAATTTTGTAATAAAGTACATTTTGTGACAAAATCCTTTGAAATGACCCTAAATCGTGGTGGTAGTGCATGGTGGGGGTAGGGAGGTAAGTGCTTTTTTATGAGGGGAGGTCCTCTTTTGATACGGAGCTTCCAAATATAACCAAAGTTGTTTTATGAATACAACTAATATCAGACCCCCTTCCACGAGAAGAATCAGACTTGCAGGGGGGTCCGCTTTAGATCCCCATTCGTTGGTCTCTGCACACATATCTACACTATGAAAAGAAGCACATGTATTATCGCAACACTTTATTTACAAAGCTATCAATTTTTTTTGGAAAAACATTTATTTCTATTTTTATTTAATATATAACACGTTATCGAATATATGTATAAATTATTTATACAATGCATGAAGAAAACAAAAAATTGTTTGAGATATTTCTGGGAAAAAAATTTTCAGGAAAATGTTACAACAATACCTATGTATAATATCTATTTCTTCTAATGCATTTTAAAAACAAATTGCTTATTTAATTTGCAATAATAAACTTTATAATTTTAGATTAATAAATAACATTTTATTAATATAAAGCTACATATTAAAGCTACATATTAATTTCACTACAACACAATGTAGTGTGAGTCTGGGGCCCCAACACATCACAAGAATAAACCATTAGAAGCACAAATAGAATACAAATTCTTCAAACTTCTCTTCAATTATTTCCACAAAGGGAAGCTTCTACTTGTTGTTAAAAATTTCTCTGGCCACAACAAGAAGGAAACTTCTACTCCCTAATTTAACAGTTAAAACTAAAAGGAGCTACAAGCCCTATTTTATCATTTACCACTGAAAAGAGATCCAACCCGTAAAGTTTACCAACCACTACTGTAAGGAGCTACAACCCCTGATCTTCAAGCTACCACTTGCTTGACCTCAGTGACTCATCTTGAGCTTTTAGTTAAATTCATCTCTTATACTTGCATGAATATTTATTTTTTCTTATCTCACACTTCTCTTAACTCTTATGAATTTGTTCTTTAAGTATTCTAACTCTGATTATCTATTTCTATAAGAAAATCTGAGCTTAAATTTTGTTTTCCTCCATTATGTTAAGTTACAGTTTTTACCAAAGGTTTTTCTAAATTTGGCGCATCACCAAATATAAATAATTTCCCAAATTTTCCTCCAACATGTCTGTTCTAACATTCTAGTTTCCAACTCGTTTCATGCTAAACCCTCAATATTGGCCCAAAGTCCTCTAACCAAAAATTGTTGCATATAACTTTCTGCAGGCCCCTTATGTGTTATAGCTCTGAAGGCTTATTTAACACTATAAATTTTTTCATACCCTAGGTCACTGTGTTGCATGGAATCATGTCCTAGTTCTTAGTCTTTAGCCCCCAACTCTTTCTCTATGTACTTTTGCAAACACCTCAGTTGCTATACTTGGGGGTTACGTGTCATGTTGGACCACAATTGTCTATGTCTACTTATACCATTGGTATCTAGCTCTAGTTGTATATTACATCATGTTCCAGAGCCTCATCATCCAAAAGTGTCTCCATTTGATCTTACTTTGAAACCTTTAGGGTCCCTAGTTCGAGATGATGTGTCCCGAAGGGACCCTTTGTAGCACTTGTGGACCAATCACGTACCATTCATGGCGAGATTTCATTGCCACCAGTGATCCACCATGTTCTAGCGTTGAGTCACCTCAAACATTTCTATGTGCACTGCACCATAAATTCCTGCAGTGTAACCATTGGGGTTACATGTCTACATGACGTCATGCTTGTGTCGTCAATGCCACATGGTGCCTCCTTTGGTGGTGAAAATTTTAAGCTAGATTTGGCCTTCTTGGATAATGGTCCATCTAAAAATGCTGAAAATATATTCCACATGTCACATGCCTAGATTTACACGTTCCATAGCACTTCCAAACTATATAAAAGTGGGTTTTGTTTTCCAAATATTAAATTATTTAACACGCACACATGTATGTGGTGTAATCATGGAACACGTGCATTTCTATAGATAGTGGACAAGAGGTGAGAGCCCACACCTTGTCAAAGTTTAAATATATAGGAGGCCTTGTGTTAAGATGTTTTTGGATACCACTGATCTTGAAGATCTACGACCATGGTTAAAAGTGACACCATCCATCTATTTATCCAAAACCGTTAAGAAGGGCAGCCTTGCATAAGGGCTATGTGGTTTAAAAAAAACCACACTCCAAAATGACGCGTGTTGAGCCAACCAACACAACATGATCACTTGGATGTCAACATGTTCTTCATCAAGTAAGCATGCCAGTTTGTTTCAGCCATGTAAATATACACCTGCCAAAATGATGTAATTCGAAGACCCTTAAAACTCTATGCTCTCGCTATATTTTTAAACATAAAAAGCATGGTTTGACCACTCATTTATTTCACTACATGCTGCCAATGAATTGAATTGGAAAAATCTTATATCTATTGATAATTGTTGATGCTACCTTGGTCTCCCATCCTACACACAATAATTTATTTTTCTAGGTATTTGTAAATTCCCTTCCTTAGTCTCAAGTTTTTCTCTTTGTGTTAAAAATGATAAAAATTAAAAAATTAAAGTTTTTCAATCACAAACCTGGTACCTCTCCATTATTTTATAGAGAATCAAGCATTCATGACACATGTTTTCCATTTGACTTTCTAGACATGTGACAATAAGCTTTAGATTTCCATAATGAATCAAATGACCTCTTCCATTTGGTTCAATCAGGGTTGTATCATGCAATTTTTCCCTTTGTTTATGAATTTCCCACATTCATCAGTTGGTTGGGAAATTCTTTTTTTCCTCAAAAGGGTTTGGTAATTTCTGCAAAGGGTGAGAATATTTTTCAAGTTACTTCCAATTTCATTTGTAATTCCTTACACTTTCCCCCTACTGATAATTTACAAGGATTGTCTCATGAAACCCTAGTTCAAGTTTATAGAAATATACCTCAATATGATAAATAAAAATTGTTTAAGGTCATTGATATCACTGGAAAATTGGACAAGCAAACATGACATTATTTAATTTGAGGCAGAAGGATTTACAGGGCTGAGAGACATTAGAGAATATGAAGTATTTCAAAATCTCTAAGGTCTGAAAGGAAAAATTAAATTGCGCATAGAAAGAACCAGTCAAATGCGCCTTTATGCGCAGAATTCTTCGATAAGCGCACCTTTTCATGTCTTTTCCTCAAAAAGCCGTGCAGTCCTGAGAGTAGTGGGAGTCACTTTCTAGGACCATAAGGCACATTCCAGGACATTGATACCACACTTGAAGCCACCTAAGGATAGCCAACCAAGCCTCCTTAGGACCTCAAAGGACGACACAATGGAATAAATGTGGCACACAATGGAATCACCCTCCTCTTGGGGCACCGTCCACAATATACCAAGAGAGGGAAGGAGGATTTGACTTCTCTTATGAAAGGCCACCAAGAGATGAACAATAGGAAAGCACATTGTTATGCTAGCCATAATTTCCCCAAGTAATACCAGCAGTGTGTGATCCAGAGTAGAGATAGAGGGGACTCAGTTATTGGCCATCCAACAACTCCAGTCCACCATAGTAGAGAGAGGGAGACTTTGCGCCAAGGTAACTCAGAAGTAAAGAAATCCTTGCATTGGGACTTGGAGCTCCACAGTTCCAAGGGCCCCTTGGCAAGTGGGTTAAAGTTTCATCCTCATTTCCTACCAGTACTCAATAAGAGGGGACGTAAACATCGTCATTTGGATTATTGAAGTTGTTTGACTCTATTTATAGTGTTTGTGTTAATTATTTTAGTTTTATTTTAGTTTTTATGTTTGAATATGAATTATATTTCTCTATCTAGTATGTTTATGCTTTAGCTTTTTCCAATAACTTGCTTGACTCCATCCATTTTCTGCCTGTGACCAATAAATTAAGAGGGAAAAAACACCCCTCTTAAGCAATTATGATCTAGTACATTCGTGTGAAAAACACACGAACACATGATTGACGACTCCAATAACTTTTATTTCCAAGTTTATGCGGTTGTGCCTTTTTGCAGAGACATCTGTCTTTGTTGTGGAGTTGGGCTAGAATTTTCCCCTTTCTCTCCTTCACTGCTTCGTTCATTCCAAGTGACAGGCTGAAGCTAAAGAGCTCCCAAAAAGTTAAATAGAAAAAAATTTCCCGGCTTTCTTATAGCCGATGCATCGCAGTGTGTGCATTCAGAGGTGACTTGCACGTAGAAATCACTCATGTTTCAGACTTTTGCGCGCGGAAACCAGAAGTAGTATTTTTCCTACTATTTCCATATTTTTCTTGCTTGCAAAGGTGACTAGGAGACCATAATATATCTACTAGCACTGGTTGAGGTGCCCCGCAACATTCTAAATCTCACTCTTAGCTACTTTTAGTAGTATAGGTGTTAGTTTTATTTCAAGTTGATTTTTGCAGAGTTAACACATAGCTTAAGTAGGAGGAAAATTAACTTGAATTCCAAAATAATTTATGTTTTACAAATTTAGGTACCAAAAAACCTAGATAATTAGCCAAATTAAGTGGCCCAAGTCCATGCATGCTTAGCTAGTTCTTTTTTCTAGTGTAAAAGTCATTAGTTTAGTTCAATTTTTGCACTAGGATTTCGGGACCATGATCGAATTGTCGATAGAAGAGAAAGTAATCTCTGCTTCCTTTGCACCCTCTGGTGATCCTAGGAAAGCAATGAACAATATATATTCACAACTCATCATCTCCCTATAGTTGATGATTTATATTAACTAGGAAAAATTGAAAGCGGTGCATATCCACACATGCTTTTCTTTTGAGAAAAGAACATTGAAACATAGTTTAAATAGGGTATTTTTAAAAGGATCATTGCATATCCACATGATCAAACTATGTTCTTGTTCACCTTTTTCTCACACACATCCACACCCTAAGTGAAGTAAAGACACCTAAAACTAACTTAACAAAACTCACTAAATTCTCCCCACAGGGTCCACAAAATAATTTATAGCCTAAGTTAGGACCAAGGGGGTAGGCATCCAATAAGCCACCTTGGTCATTATTCATATTGAAACATAGAAGTTGACTATTTAGGGAACTTTCAAATCTGCCTATTAGCCCATGGAGAAGAAAACCCAAGCGCGACAGAGACCTAATTCAGAGGGGGTTAGGCTTAGGCCCAGTGCGTGCGGTATCAGTTGGGGCTACCTAACCTGGTGATACTTGGTACTATTAGTTGAAATACCAAGAATCCCAAGACTCGAATGCTCACGTGGGATGTCGGTGCTTAGTGGCCAAAATTAGGGCATCATTTCCCTATAGGTGATGGTGGAGGCAAGCACTAGATCCTCTACCCTTACCTTGGTGGATTTTCTTCGGTTGACTGGGGGCATCGCTAGTTCCTTCAGGACGTTGTGCCAGCATTCCCAAGATATATTCTCAAGGCCCATTTAAATTTGAGCATGTGAGGACGATTAGGTCTTCTAGGATTTGAGTATCATACACAAACAAAAAAAAACCATATTTTTTTATTGACTGATCACATAGGATTAATATAAAGGGAAAATTTATTTTATTTTCTCTTATTTTTATGTATGTGACCATATTTTTTCTTTGATTATAGTCTCTATCCTCTCAGATATCTCCAAATCCATACCTAGTCGACGGAAAAACGAACCCAACGGGACCTAGTCGATATAGACGTCTTTGGGACCTCCCCCCATTATTGGGAGGGGTTCCAGGTCTTTCGCCATTTAGGTGTCAAAGACGGAACACCACCACCCTTATTGGTTCATCCTTTATCAGGTAATATTTAGTTGGGAACCCTATTCGGTCTCCCAATTCCACACCAGTGAAAACCCCCATAGGGTCACCACACACCACTCCTCCCACAACCATTAGAGGGCAGAGGAGTGCTACCCATTTGGGAAGCAAGGTGAATACATAGTAGGTTACGTCATTGAAAAACCCTATTCATAGCCAAAACATTGTGTTTTCACAAGCCACAATGGCTACAACCTCACAGTCACCTTTTCTAGCTTCATTAAATCTACTAGATTTAACCAAGATGATAAACAACCCCATTACACACAACCCCATATGGCCTCTAATGCCCACGAAGCTCCCTTCAAACATTCCAAATTTCGAAGGAAAGCAAGTGGAAGACCTAGGAAATCATGTTATGAATTTCCACTTGTGGTGCTCGTCGAACAAAATCGTTGATGATACTATTCGACAAAGAATATTTCAACACAATATAACTGAAGTAGCAGTGAAATAGTATGTGGAGCAACCCTCTACTACACATGGAACCTTTAGTACCCTTGCTACTGTGTTCTTGACCTATTTTCAGTTACCCATCCACCACGATTCCAGAATGTAGTTATTGACCCACTTTAGGAAAACCCCCGTCGTCGATATCTCGGACCATCTCCACGAATGGAGGCGGTGACGTAGTTTGTGCAAAGCCAAACTCGACGATCAAGTTGTTTTAGAACTGTTCCTGAAAACTCTCAGCACAGATATTTCGAAGGGTTTGGTGCAACAAAATCCCATATTCAAAGATGACACCATCAGTAAGGCCCAAAAACTCGAGTTGATCTATACATTGTAAGGGTATATTCATAATATCCTTTCGAACACCTCACTCCTGCAAACTTACAAAGAATTTCTAGGCATGTCGAACTCTGCAAATGGTTTAATTGGGTCATTGACCTAGAATCATCTAAGCAGCAGGGTTCAACACCCCGTTTACATGTATGATTCTACCCAGAACATACCACAACCTGGCTACCAAATTCATCACATGCCTTCGCAAAATTTGACCAGTAGGGCCTCATCGTATCACCATCAGCATGGAGGACCCTATCCTCTGGCCTAGGGGACCCAGTACACCGATAGACATGCTGACAGAAGAGGCCCCCCCCCAACAATCATTTACAAACTAGGGACCGTGTTATTCTCAATCCCAAGCACAAGAACCGTCCATACAAAATAATGCACAGGTGAAATTTGTGCAACCCTCCCAAAACCAACCGCACCAACCATATAACCAGGAGAATCCAAGTTATCCTCCTAATTCAGTTAATAAAAAAGGAAAAAAAAGCCTAAAGGAAATCTTGGACAGGGGGGGAACAATCAACAACGCCCTTCGCAATCTCAGGTTGGAGGCAACTCCGACCGAAATCAAAACCAGGAGCCAAGCAACTCCCAGAGGTAGAAAAAAAGGCCAATCTTTCGAAAAAACCACTCTTGTTCGATCTGTGGTGAGTACAGCCATTACACTCACCAATGTCCTAACCTCCGTCAGCTGAAGAAGCTACAGAGTAACTGTGGACAGGGAGGATCCTCCCAACAAACAACAATCATGAAAGAGCCTTTCCCCCATTAAGGGATAGTTATCATGCAACAAATAACTCCCAACGATTCTGGAAAAAATAGCCACAGAATCTACATGACTGGCGCAGAAATTCCTTTTCAGACAAGGAATTGAAATTACGATACCCCACCAGACACCAACACGTTAGGGGCTAGTACCAGTCCACCAACAACACCTTTGACAATATCAAATATGCCTATTGAACCTTTGCCAATAATGGCTAAGGGACCAACTAGGTGGGCAAGAAACTATTCCAAAGCAACCCATAACTATAGCATTGTGGATGATCTATCTCAATCTACCGCTACTATGTTAGCTTGGGAGGTGTTACAATCATGCCCAAAGCAGCGGAAAGCCTTACTTTCTGCCCTCGATGCCATCAACCTTGTCGATTCACACCCAATGGCTTTTGATTTAGATAAATCCACCCCTAGGCTTCCTTCAATGGTCGCCTTTCAAATACCAGTATCGGTAAAAAACATTACCATTCACTGATTTATCATTAACAAAGGTACATCCACATGCATCATACCAAAGAACGTTTGGCAGAAGTTAGGGTCTCCCGAACTGAAGCCATCAGACATCACACTTAGAGAATCCGATGGTCGCCCTTCAGCCCCCATTGGTTTTTACAAAAATGTCCCAGTCTGCTTAGTCGGAAAGATAGTCCTTACAGACATTGAAGTCTTGGATGCCCAATTGGACTAAAATATACTCCTTGGCCATAGTTATATGTACGCCATGTCAGCCATCGCCTCCTCTGTCTTCCAAACTATGATGTTCCCCCATGAAGAACACATTTTTACTGTCGAGCAATTGATGCATAGTGAAAAGCGGCCCCTAAAAAATAATGATTTCATTCTACCCTACATAGACACATCTATTTACGTGCTTACATGGTACCAAGAATATGGCCCTGTCTAGTTCAAACCGTCATCCATCCTAGGGTCATTCCTAGGTGATCCTCTTGTTATACTCGATTCATCACCTGATTTCACAAGGGCTTTGGTGTGCATGATGTCCACATCAAGCACCGAAGCTAGTCAGGACATGAAGATGAGGAATAATGACAGCGAGTCCTCGGCCATGGTAGCCTCTCTAGCCTACGCTGCCTCCCCAACCCCTTTCCTCTTCCCCCCAGTTGGTTTTGTATCCCAGTAGGTCTTGGCCAATGTAGTGTTACCAAACATATCTTTGCAATACAAGTTTGTTACCTTGTTCCCCCTACTGGGATGGGAGCCACACAAATCACCGCTACATGATTAGTGCCCCTCAATCCTAAGGAGGCCCCACCTGTTCAGGAGACTGTCGAAAACATCCCTGCAAAGGAAATTACCCTTGCAAAATCGATGATTATGAATAAGAAAACTAAGAGAAGAGGAAATAAGGTGGAGACTCCCACCATGTAATGGGAATCACCACATTGCACCATATGTGACGTAGCAGACCACCCTACCTACATATTCCAAGAGCTGGATGAATTAAAACCACTCCTTAGCTCTACGCAAGACATCACAACACGAATTTCCCGTAAAAAGGAACCCGCCACCAAAATTAAAGGCAAAGCATTGCGCCATCTATAGTAATTATGGACACTATACCCATAATTTACCAGATATCCCGTGATATAAGGACACCTTACATGCCATTGAGCAATCATATAAAGAGGATCCCTCCACCCAATATTTTGGAGATGGGCCTCGAGCTGTTCTATACCTACAGGAGGAATGACAGTTGCCAAAAAGACTCCCAACCATTCCCCCTCCTCCCATCGAGCGCTGTAAACTCTGTGATGAGCACGATCATTTCATCATTGATTTCCTAGCTCTAGAAATGTTCCAACGATGGTATCCAGTCCATGTATTATATTGCACTAACATAGACACCCAGTATTCATGTTAGTTATGCAGTGGAAATCACCTAGTGCACCATTGTCACTACATACCTAGATTTGTGCAGCGCTAGCTTGTATGCAATCAAACATAGTCTGCCTCTCCCAAGAAGATGGCTCAGACTCAGAATCTATTAAGAGCTCGACAAGCCAAGAAGATGTGACGAGTAGATCCATCCTCTTTTTTTCAATTGAAAAGCAACCAATCAGGGAAGCCTTAGTTACCCCCAACTGGTCTCTGCAGAAAATACCAACATGTGCATTATTTAAAACACCCAATCGTTTGGTCGCCACCTACCCTGAATTAGCAATGCTACGATGTTGGTACCCATTCACACCACCAACTGAGCATGATGGGAACCCCATATCTAGGCAATTTTTCCCAATGTGTCAGGGAAATCACTATGGACAATGCTGTACTTATATTCCACAAGTTCATCCTCTAATTGATATGATACATACATTAGAGAAGAAACAAGACAATCTCCTCAACCGATATAGAAATTATATCAGCCCCAGTCCAACAGCCCCACACCCACATCAGCGTGATAGGAAAATTGGGACAACGGACCAACCAAGTATGACCCAGGTCCAACATAGGATAACATGTGGACTATTCAACCTGATTTTCCACTGGGTCAATCAATGGAAAGAACTAAAGCACTTCGCAAACAATTTTCGCATAGTCTCTTCTCTCCCACAGAGACTTCTCTCTAACCAAAATAAAATCACACATATTTATTTCCTATTTTTTTCACACTTTTATCATATAATTAAATGTGAACATCTCTCGAAGCTTAGAGTGGCAAGAGAAGCATTAAGTATATGCTCCCCAAAGGAGCTAGATGCACCCATGCCAAAAAATCGGAAATGGAAGCAGAAGACCTCATCTTTTGCAACAGATCCTTTCCAACCGTCAATGTCTAGGATGAAGAGTAGTGTTGATTCCCACACAATCTACTTAGTTGGCACAATGGTACCATGCACCATATGCACTAGCCATAACCATGAACTAGAGGCATGCCCTCTAATGGAAAAATTAAGGCATCTCTGCACTCGGCACAATTTCCACCAATAGGAAATTGACGATCCTAATAGGAGACCCAACCTTACGCTCAAGCAAAATCCCATCACAGAGATTCTCCCCCCACCAAACACCGATGACATGATACACCACATATGATTCGTATCATCATTTGGAACTAGGAATCAGGCCGCCCACATGACTTGGATTCCTGACCCTATTCCCATCCTAAAAAATCAGGGTTACCTTATGCTTTTGCATTGATTTCCGCAAGATCCCAAATTTACATGCCACCATCAAAATCCTCGGTGATACCCAACCTCTAGAACAAAATCTAGTAAAAGTAGAGATCTCAACAAAAGCCGAAAACAATCACTGAAACACAATGAGGCCCATAAGAAATGGGTAAAAGCATCGTTTGACCGCCACATCAACCCTCTCTCATTTAGCAAGAGAGACCTAGTCCTTTGCTATGATGTCGCAAAAGAAGCCCTAGGGATAGGAAAGCTCAAAACCTTATGGAAAGGACTCTACATCATAAAACAGAACCTCCTCAAGGGGACATACATATTGACTGAACCGGATGGGACATACCTTAGCAACCCCATCAATGACCTTTACCTCAAGAAATTATACCCATAAGGGCCAAGTTGGCCCTAACCTAGAGTCAACGTACACAAACCCAACCACTGTAAATTTTTGACCAAAATAATTGTTACAAAATGAGCTCGAGTTTCACAATGGATTACCAAACCAAACCTTACTTTGGATTTGCTAATGGAGCATCAAGATGGTCTCAAAGTTTAGCTGCAGTAGCCTGGGTTATCTATCACCTTGACCGATCACCACTTTGCACCAATGGTGTGTGCATCAGTTTAGCAACAAAAAATCAAGTAGAATATGACACCTTTATCAGACTTATGTACGACGCCCTCCATTAAGGCATATGCCATATGAATATCTACCTTCATTCCCAGTTATCAGTGTCGTATTTAAACCAAACATTTGAGATATGAGATTCAAGTCTATTTTGAAAATACCTGAGTGCAAGAAGATTAAGCAGACAATTTGACCACATTACATTCACACATGTACCAAGGAGTCAAATCCAAACAAATGATCGCATAGCTAACAATATTCTAAACTGGAATGCATCTTGGATAAACCATCATACATAAAAAAACAAAAACATAGAAAACATAGATATCCATCACCATAGCATAATCCATAAGCAGAAACAAGGGGCACACCATGTAGAGCCGCAAAAAATATCTCTCACATATATATATCAAAATGTATGTTTATGAGTACAAAAAATAGTGTCTCTGACCCACTTGTCAGCCCAAAAGATACACACATAAAGTCAACAAATTTTTTGGAAGCATCCTCATAATGGGTGCTTTCCCCATGTAAAAAAAATACTCTAGGGTGGTGCTACACCTAGACCCACTACCACTCCTGGTACCACTACTAGAGCCGCTGTCAATACCAAGGTCTCCACTTGACATAAAACTAGCTGATAGCCCCTCTCCTGAGCCATAAAGGTCTCCAACCATACATCCTCGAGGTCATCCAAAAAGCCTCGAGTAGGCATCCCCTAGGTCAAGCGGTCCAATCGACCCGAGGCATCCTCCAAAGCTGCCACCTACTTGGTCAGCTCAAGAACACGAGCCTCTACCACATCAACACAAGCTCGCTCAGCAGTAGTCTTGGCAGCAGCCGAGCTGCTACCCACCCCCGAAGGGCCAGCCTCACCACCCGGTGATCCACCGAGAGGTTGGGCAGGGGATCCTCCCTGCCCCCCGAGAGCTACTCGAGGTTGCCAAATCGGCTAGTGCCCAACCAATTGAGCCACCGAATGACCAACCTTGACAAAATCTGCAAGAGTAACCAAAACTATATTAGTGTCATCATAATACACATATAAACATAAATACTCAAATAAATGCAGAAAACACAAAGACGTACCTGCTAGCCCCCAAGTGTATCCAGCAGGAAGACTCATCTCCAGATCTCCCCAGAAGTCCATCCCTAGATAAGGGACTAGTAGGAACATATGAGGGTTTGCCTCAAACCAAGCCTCAGTGGTGGCATTCCAGTAATGCCCCACCCTACCACCACCTCCTCGAGGCATCACGAGAGCCCACCTCCTCATTCGAGGCTCCTGTGGCCCCCCAGCAGGCACTGCCACCACAGGTCTCAAGAAAACCACCCGCTCGTACATAATGATGCACAAGATGCTGGCATGGGTAAACAGCTTTGATCCATCCCTAGACCTTGGAAAGCTATGCCAACATCATGTCGTAACAGAAACGGGCAAAGTAAAAAAAGTGCCTGGCTCTCAGCTAGCGCAAGACATCGATATGTGGAACCGATGCCCGATGAGGAGAAAACGACCCTGCCAGTCGCACAATGGTGGCTAAAGCACACTGCTCGCCCAAGTCTTTCAATGTAGCAATGGCTATACACCCCTCCGTAAGGGGTGCCCCACCGCAATGACGTGCCCGGAACCGATCAAGATCCACCCTCCCAGAGGGAAGTGGATACTGAAGTGCCTCACCCTGAGGAAAAAAACCATTCACAAAGTAGATATTCGTCTCAAGGCAGATAGTGAGGTCGCACCCACATAGCACCATCACCTTGTGCTGCATGTTCCAACATTGGATCAAATAGCGCAAAATTCGATTATGTGATCGAAGAATGTCATTCTCCATAAATTTGACGAGACCCCATCGTGCCAACTATTAGCGCACCTGACCATCGGAAGCTAAGGTAATACGGTGCTCAGGCCAATCCCTCTCCCTCCACAACATCCTATCATCAAAACATGATCACATCATCAACACGAAAAACAACAAAAAATAGACAATTTCCAAAAATTTTGACAAAAAATTGGCTTGGCTCTCCGTGCACCTAATCCTCAGACAAGCATGAGGAGGGCACGCTTGTTCTTCTCATAGGAACACAAAAGGCGTGCAAAACCTCCTTTTTGTGCACAAAAGGTGCGCCAGTATGCTGATAGCCCACGCGGACAGGGGAAAAACTGGCTAAATATCCGTACAAACTAGTATTGTACGGACCCTGACACTCACAGACTAAAAAAATTAAAATGTAGGACATCATGGAGATTACCTGGCGAAAAAATCACTTATCCTAGGAACTCATGCTAACCGCAACGACAAGAACTAATCCGCAAAAGCCTCTGACCTTTCAATACTCAACAGACACAAATGAACTAAATTGAGCAATATTCACCTATATGTCACCCTTTCCAGAAAATTTGGATGATCATAATGAGAGCTCATAAGGCCCAATCACCAGAATGAAAGTAGCACTATGATCAATGCTCCATAATGCCCAAGGGCGGTGCCACACATTCACACCCCCGAAAAAATAAATTTTCAGCGCCAATAGGTATGCCCTCTCTCATATTCTTTTTTAAACACATGTTTTTCAAGTAAATATTTGAATAAAGAAGATGCTTTCACTTGGGGTATTTATTTTTACAGGTAGTGTGCAAACCATCCATAGGTCCATCCACTTTAAGTTCCAGAGCGGATATCATTCTACCCCCAACATGATAGAGTCCCAGAAAAAATCTACATATCTTGACATCATTTCTCCATCATAAATTAACCATAGGTTCCAAACACCTGACCATGTTTATCATCTCCTCACCTCGCACATGATAAGCATCCTCGTTGGTCGGTAGAGCCTCCCCTCCATGGTGTTTTTCACCCAAAGTAGACCATATATCACAACAAAAGTGACGCCATGGCCATACCAATATATTTTGAGCAGCAACTCATGCCCATTCACTCGCCATGCATCATGTCAAGTTTTACCATATCAAAATAAAACCCCTTTCCTGGACAACCATGTTGTGTAAGCAGATCAAAATCGCACTACCGCACCTCGCATTTGGCCTACTATACCTCCATCAGCACAACCCATCTACGATACTTTTTCATCCGCTTAATCAACCTCACACATGAGACCAACCAATGGCCCCCCCACCCTCAGAAAAACACCTTCCTCACATCATTAGTGAGTGAACACTTTCATGTTATAGGGCACCCGTCTCCGTGTTTTGTACAAACCAAACCCCATTATTTTATTCTTTTGGTAAGTGTACAAAGACCGCAAATGGCGCACTACATCCCCCACCCACCCATTCATTTTTTCTCCCATGGTAGCAGCCCCTCATCACCTTTAGTCGAGCTATCACACCCTCACACAAAAGCCACCATGACATTCATAACAAGTTTATACCCACCTTGGAAGTCCTACCGACTCCACGGATTTCCCCATCAAAAATATTTATGACTACTTGCAACCTTCTTTTTATACTCCGACCTTGGGCCACTGAATCCCCATCATTAGTTTTCAGTCACCCCTCGCCATCATGCCTATGTTAAACCCATCACATCCAGGATCTTGATCCTCTGTATCAGTGAGCCCCTCATTTGGTTGAGGCTTCCTTTTTGTTGACATCAACACCTCTTTTCCAAAAAGGAAGCGGTACTTTGGATCACCCCTCTCCATAATAAGGGCATCCTCGGTTGGCACTGTGGGAGACATAATTGCCCACAAATGTAATCAATCCTCCTGACATTCAACTACAACACAAGCTTTCATGTCAAGATGGTATTGTACCTTACAACCATTGCACTTTGATAAAATTTGTCGAAGACTCGTGCCTCTATAAGCATCTCTTTCAGCAATGCTTACACGGGAAGGTCCCAACCAGTGCCTATGTGTACAATGCGCATTTATATGCCATACCAAGTTTATGTATATAGGTACCACATTCCACCTATTGTCAAAGAAAAAACACCCCTGAGGGCGTCAGCAGTCATCGTCATCAACCAATAGATCACTACCATATTAGTGACATAGACATAATATCTATTTGTCAAATAGGTTTGTTTAACTAGCCAAAGCATCACAAGCATGGGACATGCCTGCCTCGTAGAAAATTTGTATATAATATATTATACCATTTCTTGAGGGATCCCATAGGACATGGTCACTCTTCGACCTGGTGCAAGGTGTATCTAGCTCTGAGCTACATGTAGGTCTCTGTCTCTCTCTCCACATAGTACACATAAGAGAAACTATAATGTATTTCGGCTATACAATTCTTCCTAGACCTCACACATTAGGGGGAAATTTTTATCACTGAAAAATTGGACAAGCAAAGATGACATTATTTAATGTTATGAAGAAGTATTTACAGGGCTAAGAGACATTAGAGAATATGAAGTATTTAAAAATCTTTAAGGTTTTAAAGGAAAAATAAAATTGCGCATAGAAAGAACTAGTCAAATGCACCTTTGCATGCAAAATTCTTCGATAAGCATGCTTTGTGTGTCTTTTCCTCAAAAAGATGTGCGGTCCCGAGAGTGGTGAGAGTCACTTTCAGGGACCACAAGGCACACTCCAGGAAAATTATCCTACACTTGAGGCCACCTAAGGACAACCGCCGAAGCCTCCTTAGGACCTCAAAGGAGCATGCAATCAAATAAATGTGGCACAAAATTAAATCACCCTCCTCTCTTGGGTCACCATCCATAATGTACCAAGAGAGGGGAGGAGGATTTTAATTCTCTTATAAAAGGCCACCAAGAGATGAACAATAGGAGAGCACATTGTTATGTCAGCTAGAATTGTCCCAAGCAATACTAGCAATGTGTGATCCAGAGCAGAGATAAAGGGGACTCAGTTGTTGGCCATCCAATAGCTCCAGTCCACCATAGTAGAGAGAGGAACACTATGTGACAAGGCAACTCGAAAGTAAAGAAATCTTTGCATCGGGACTTGGAGCTCCATAGTTCCAAGGGCCTCTTGGAAAGTGGGTTAAAGTTTCATCCTCATTTCCTACCAGCACTCAATAAGAGGGGACGTAAGCACTGCTGTTTGGATTATTGAAGTTGTTTGACTCTATTTAGAGCTTTTGTGTTATTTTTTTTAGTTTTAGTTTAGTTTTTATGTTTTAATATTCATGCTATGTCTCTATCTAGTATGTTTATGTTTTAGCATGTTCCACTAACTTGCTTGACTTCATCTATTTTCTGCCTGTGACCAATAAATTAAGAGGGAAAAACCACCCCTCTTAAGCAAGTGTGATTTGGTACATTCATGTGCCAAAAACACCAACACAGTCATATTACCCTCGAGATCTCAATTTCCTCATCCAACCCTTCATTATCATTTAACATCATTCATTGATATTTTTCAACATATCCTAGCTATCATTCTCCCTATTCTAGGAGAGGAGAATACTAAAGTAGTGGATGAAAAATATTTAGGTTTTCTTAGTATGATGTTACAATTGGGTGTTACCCTAGATATAACGACCTACTTTGTTCAATTAATCAATTTCTAGTTTAAAAATTTAACAAATGTTAGATGTTTTATATATCCTTCAATTCTAGTTCATATATTTCTATATATGCATGTTGACAAATTCAACCATCTAAATTTAAGTATGCAAGATGCCCAAAGTTAGTTGAAATTGATGGTTGATTGGATGAGTTTAATCAGAAAGAAGGATCGAAATGAAGGATTTTATCATTACTTGTACACTTTTATGTTTGTGGGTTTTACTATTATAAATGATCAAGTTCCTCCTAGAATTTTTCCCAGGGAAAAAGGAACAATTATAGCTCAGTAAGGACACTAGTGTGGGAGACTAGTTCCTTTTTGAAGATTACATAGAGATCCAACTATATGGAGTAGAAGTAAAATCTTATCACCTTCCATTATTCTTTATAATGAGGATTTTCTCTCTAGAATACATAAGACAAAGCTTAAATGTTGATCAAATGCATTTTGTCTCTAGGCGTAAGGAGTGCATGTTTAAACTGGAGAAGTTTACGTGACCCTTTATTGTTAATACTAGAGAGGTTGTCAAACAAACAGAACATATGATGAAAGGGTTGAATTTTAAAAAAGGTGAAGCTTGGAAATATTATCCTTATCATATTATCTCTGACAGAAGATTATATTCTAGCTCAAGTCCTTATATTCATGATAGTAAGCCAGAGCTAGAGAAGCTAACAAATAAAGAAGCTTGGGTTACCAATCCATTGGGTCAACTTTCAACTGAAACCTTAGGGGAGTAGGAATTTTTTATTGAAGCTCCTGTAATGAAATAAAAGAGTTTAAAAAGGCCTATATTAGAAAAATCGTATGTTTAGATGGATGATCAACAAGAAGAAAAGAGGGCTAAGATTAAAGAGGAAGATGATATTGAAAATATAAATATCACGTTGAGGGAAAAACCTTCACAAAAACTTGGTTTTGAAATGAAACTAGATAATCATGAATAGATAACTCCACCCACTACCTCTGATGAGATGATAGAACATCCTGTTTGGACTATTCTGTCTTGAATAGAAATTCTGGAAAAGATTTATCAATAAATTACAAATAAGAGCCTAAACATATCAAAATATATGACCTCATATTTTTCAACACAGTCCACTATAGATTATCAAACAAGACTCCTTTCAGTAGTGTATTTGGAAAAATTAAATAAGATAAAATTTTCATCGATCCATCCCAATGTTCAATCAATACTAGTAGGGCTAGATTACAAAGACATAAATTTTTCTATTGATATAAATGAAATTCCTATGCGAGACAAAATAAATCTACAGAAACAAGCTAGAGAGGTAATTTATAGTGATCTTACCAAAAGTTACTTAACAATAACAAAAGCTTAAAATTTTCTTGAAAAATTTATTAATCAGTTGAAGGAATAAAATGAAATTTCAAGGGCCAAACAAGTCAAGCTGGATGAATATAAAAATTTGATAATGAAATTGGGGATTGATCCAATTGATAGAGAAGAAATTAAAGTTATATTGGAAAATACTGAAACAAAAGTGCAGTATTTAAGGAAAAATATAAATATGTTAGGTTATGAACATGTCAAAACAAAAGATATTTTCCTAGTAGAAATGGAGAAATAACAATTGATGGAACGACTTATACAAAAGAATGGTTAAGTCACCATATTGAAAAATAATATTAAGGATTTGGAGCACTCCCTTCAAATCCATGTTTTTGTTCCTCCCATTTTAGTTGACCTAAATTCCCAAGATCCTTTAGATCAACTATCCAAAGTATTAGCTGATTTCAAGCTCTCAGAAGTTGAATTGTGAAAAAGACAGTGTACTTTAGAATAAGAAAAATAACAGTTAAATATTAAATAAAGTCATCTTATCTTTAAAAATTAAAGAAACAATAAGCTCATATAGGACAAGAACGATCCTCAGGAAGAGATTAATAAACTGAAAGAAAAATTGAAGGGAAATGTTTCCCTGTTGGAAGAAAAATGGACAATCTAGAACGACATTACATAGGAAGCATGCTCATTCAGGGACTATATTCATACTTTTTTAGAACAAAATATCCTAACACGAAAGTAAGAGTTGGTTATAAACAGAATTAAATATGAAAAAAAGATAATTTTCGAAAAACTAAGCAAATAATAAAATATTTGGATGACAAATATATAAATGAACTCAAGGCACTAGATGTGGTTCAAAAAACCATTCTTATTATACAAGTTAGAAAGGTTATCAAGAAAAACCATCTTTTCATCCAAGCTTCTAATAGACTAAAAGAATTTCAAAGGGAAGTCTCAGTGTTTAACAATAAATATGATCAGAGAAAAATATATGGACCACCCAACTACTGGGATCAGAATGACAAGTTACTTTCTTGGGAGGCTTATGATAAGGGACACAAAAATTTTAAAACTCAAGATGGAAATACTCTTGAACCATCAGAATCTCTAAAAGGCAAAACCATTGTCAGTTATCAACATCCTAATTTTGATCTCATGTGGCTAGTAAAAACCTTCTTTGTGGCTAAATCAGATTATACCAAGCATTCTGATTTGCAGATAGCTTGTCAAGAAATGGTTTATTATCCACTACTAGAAAAAGAAACATGGGAAATATGAGAGAGGATGATCACACCTCAATTTTTAGAAGTAATGGAATAGGGAACCAAACAATAACATGCCATATTCAAAATTTACCTTATTTGAACTAGTATTTCAAAATATGTCGAAAATATCTTTATGAGAAAATTTTTGTATGTAAATATTTATTCAAAAGCATTTAATGTATGTTGGAGTAGGTTTCTCTTAAGATAAGTGTAGATTTATTAATGTTACAACGTGTGGTAGAAAATACTCGTTTTTTCTTTCAAGGGGCCTTAATAGCCGCTCCGTTAATTTCAACGCTTTAATTTTCTCTTGTGTTCTCTACGACATTCACTATTTTTCATCCATGTTTGAAGAATTGGATTCCTCTTGGCTCAAGTAAAAACATTGTTTATCTTCTTTATTCTTCATTGCATTTTTAATCATTGAAAGTTTGTAATCATCTGGAAAAAATATAATCTATTGGGTCTTGATTTATCTTCAAGATCAAGTTAGAATTAGATAAAAAAGGTGAATTTTCTCCGAGCATTTATTTTAGAAAGAATTTTCATAAAATATTTATTATTTTTATGGATGTCCTTGACACCGTTTCTTTCAGCTGAGAATTGTCTACAAGGAAAAACATCTACATCAAGTTTTATTTTAAGGCTCAATATTATGACAATGTTTATAATTATAGACTTATAATATAATAATTATGGATTTCTTTATATTATAATTATAAAAAATTAATATGGATATTTTACGGGATTTTTTATTTTTATTTTTATAATTCATGGATTTATCTTATAGGAAAGACTTTATGGTTAAGGATCCACATTAAATTGGAATTTCAACCTTGAAAGAATTGAAATGGGACTCAAAAAAATATCTAAGAAGAAGCCCTCGATATCACATGGTGAGCATACAAACTATGAATTTTTTTATATCCCCTTTGTTCTATTCAGAAATTGAGTGTATTAAATGTGAATATATGATAGGTAAACAAGAGTGCTCACCCCTAAATGTTCCCATCCAATTGACAAAGAGAATAGCAACTAGTTCCTAGTTCTGCCCCTTCCATTTAATGATTGTTATCTACTCATACAAGCCAAAATCTATGGTATGTGGGGGTGGTTCATCTCATTTGGCATACGATGAGGGGTGTGTCCCAGTATTGTGGTTCCTCCTCTCGCTTCCGCCCGTCCCATTGAATGGATACTATCCACCCAACCAAATCCAATGTATGTGGGGGTATGGTCATGTCTGGCATACAAAGAGGGATGGGTCCTTCTATCACAAGGAAAAAAAAAATCTAGCACACATTAGATTTGTTTATAGCACAAAAACAATCATCGCAAATTACAAAATATATATTTCATGCTATGTTTGTTTCTATCACAATAATAAGCATTGAACAATAAAAACAAATATAACACACACTATATTTGATTCTAGCAAAAATCAATCATCGCAAAGTAACACAATTCTAGTGAACGCTATAATTGTTTATACCACAATTATAAGCATGGGATGGTAAAACAAATCTAGGGCACATTATATTTGTTTCTAGCACGAGAAAAATCATTTCATGGTAAATAAATATAGTGCGCCATCACTTTGTTTCTGACAAAAATATAGGCGTTGTAAGGTAAAGAAAATCTGATGTAAGAAAAAACACAAACAATAGCATTGCAAGGTAAACCAAAAGCACACACAATATTTGTGGGGTAAATGAATATAATGGGCAACAGGTTTGTTTCTATCACAAAAACACATGAACCGGAGGTTAAAACAAATCTAATGCCTTCTTGATTTGTTTCTAGCACAATTAAAAGCATTGATGTATTTTTTTTAGTTTTTTTTTTAATGCATGGTCTGTGTATACTAAAATATATGCCTGCTGGGCAATATACAGGAAAATATTATTCTTGTATTTTGTTTTAGTTTTTTTTGTAAATGGATGATTTTTAGTCACCTTGGATATAAATGGTCTGTTTTTGATTGGGACTTTTCCCCCACATTATTCAGATAATTGTATCCAGGATGTATATGTCACATTTATCAGATGTTTCATCCCTACTTTTACGATCATTATCTGGCATGTTTTTCCATGAGATGTATTTTATATGCGGACTTCTATTGAATATGTACTCTTATTTGTGTTAATATAAAAGGGATATTTTACCCTAGAACAAAAAGAAATAAATCAATTTCACTAACTTATAGATGCATAGGGTCACACTTTTCTTCATCAACACAACTATCTAACAAAACTCCAATATTCACTTTTCAAGGACCTAATGTTTAACATCTCTATGTATCCATCCTAAATAGTATTTCCTCGGATATGTAAGGTAGTGAATCTGAACATTGGAACTAAATTTTTGAAATTACTTTTAGAATAAAAGTTAGAATTATCTAATATTTATAGTATTATAACTTTTATTTAGAAGAAAAAACTCTAAAATGACTTTGAAATATCATGTTTAAATAAAAAACATAATCACTTAGTAAGATATAAATATAATTTATGATTCACTTAGGGCGTCTAAAAATATTATGTAACATAAATTGTGAACATCATTTTATTTTCCAAAATACCATGTTGTGGCTCTCCAAATTCTACAAATTTCTTATGAGCATTATTTTTACACAAACATTAATAATACAAGTGCCATTTCAAAAGTTAAATACAAACTTGCTGGTCTATATGAGCTAATATTTATTATTCTATAAATATACCTTGGGGAATAATGTTTCATAAATACAAAATTCCTACCATAATTTTTTTCATCCATATTACCTTTTTCAAATTTTGGTTTTTTCTAACATAAAAATATAACACTTTACATGGATTAACCCTAATTACAAGTTACATTTGAATTGGTATAGAATTGGTACGAGTTCCAATGGAAAACATGATTTTGATAAAAGGGGATTACGTTGGCCTCCTAATTAGTGTTCAAGTTATTGAGCTCGGAAAGGTTGAATCTATAGAGACCAGAACTTATTATGATCAAGAAATTATTAATGTAAACTATGTTACAATTTTGGTAATTGATGTCACTCAACCACATTTGATTCCGAAGGATGTTGATGGAGGGGACATTCTTCAATGGAGGGTCATGGATTTGAGGCTCAACATAGGTAAATAAAAATATTAAAGCATGTGTTAAGTGTTATTAATATTACACTAATGGTTTTTCCTGACCGAATACTATTTTTATTTACATTGGTTTACATGTGCATTAAATGGTTCTTCTACACTTTCTCTTGGAGACAAGGTAGACCTTTTGCATTATGTAGTGAAAGTGGGTGACGAATCCATATTCAATACAGAGCTTGGGCATAAGGTCCATGGAAATATGGTAAAGAAGTGATGCATAGTGGTTATAATTGAGAATGTGTTAAAACATGATTCTCCTCTACCATATCTATTTGTATTTGAGCATGCATGAGGGGGTGTTTTGGAATATTTTAAGTTTTTTCCAGAATTACATTTGGAACCTCACTATCACAATCATGCAATAAATATTCCCCAGTATAGGGTTACCTTCAAGTGTGAAAATTTTTCCCTTACACATGAATTCAAAGGAATAGACATGGACATTTCCAAAGGAATGATAGTTAGTGTCTGTGAGGATGATATGGTTCAGGGTGAAATATTAGGTGAAATGGAATTTGGTGTTTTTGTGGAAGAGATGAAAATAATTTCCAACAATTTAGGATTTGGGATAACTATATAAATTCTTTTTTTATATGTACAATAAATAAATTAGTCAATAATAAATATGAGATGTTAATGGTCAAGAAAAAGTTCAAGGAGCCACCCACATAAATGGAAATATGGGATGTTATAGAGGACATAAGACTTCCCTAAAATAGATGAGATGGGTATAAAATAATGAAGATGATTTAAAATAAATTTGTTTGCATGTAACAAGGCCATATAAAAGGGTTAAACAAGATGTGGTTACCAAAAGAATTGTGGAATGCCAATCACAATTAATAGATGAAGAGAATGAAATTCAACTTTAGGCAAAAACTAAGTGTTGTAAGAAAAATTGTATTCATAATGCGAATAGGAATTCCATTGAAACATCTATAAGGGGTTTGAAAGACATAAATAAAAATGGTATGAGGGAATTTTTATTGAATTCACTCATCTCAAATAAATTCATGTCAGAGAGCCATGACCATGGTCTACCGTGTATTGTTAGAAAAGTAAAGAACTTGAGGTTTAAAGGAAATATTATTTGTAAGAACACATGGTACAAGATGGATAATATTCCTCAAAACACCTTATATATCAACCAATGTTGTTTTTAATTTGGATATATTAAATCCTTTCTTGGTAACACTAACACATAAAAATAACATGCACACACTATGGTGGCTAGAGAAATATTGCAGAGATTGTAATGGATAATTCTAATTCTTCACCAAATGAAACACATCAAGTTAAAGAGGATGGAATGTATGCTCCTTTAAGATTGTTTCCTTTCACTTACACACCAAATTATTTATTGAAAGAGATAAATGATGTTCTTCAAAATCTCAAGTCCCCATCAATATCACAACCAATAATGAAAAAATGTGGAATAATCATTTTCATGATGTCGTATTTTTAAAGAATAGCAACTTCAGTAAATGTATTGTCTTGAAATAAAAAATGAAGTCAGTGAAAACAACAGAGTTGGAAAAAAATTCACAACGTAGATTGAAGAAACATAACAAGACAGTTATGTGTGGCAGATATTGCTATATGCACATAGACTAATGTAAAATTTGTTTCTAAAGGAGTATTTGAGCATTATCCATGATAAAATGGAAAAAACAAAAAATTCAATCGCAAGGCTATGTGTGAAATCAAAATCTATTGTAGGAACAAACTTAGGTTTTTCATTGACATGTATGCTAAAACATGGGAATAAGTCAAGAAATTTTGGTCATTTCTCCCTACCATTTGTATGTATGGGATCAAAATTTAATAATACATCCCTTGTAATGTTTTTGAGGGACCTGGATGACCCACACCTTGGTATGTATGGAGATCTACTTTATGAGATTGGATGTTCAAGAAACCCCCTTTCAAATACATTAGTTGACACTTGTATTTACTCAAAATGTAAAGTGTATAAGGATGATTATATGTCTCGTGGAATATCCAAAAATTGGAATGTTGATTTTAAGTCTCTTCCTCCACATTTGTTGTTACAGTTGGAAAATGCAAAAAGTGATAATAAGACTCTCTATATTTTCATGTTTCTATCAATTTTAATTACTCTTGGTATCTTCAACACTATTGAGGTTGGGTTTTTTCCTGTGGGGCACACCCATGAAGAAATATATGGAAAGTATGGAAGAATGTATTCCAAGTTCAAAAGTAAATATGTATATTCTTTACCTAAAATGATGGATAAATATCGCACAATTGATGAAAATTGAGTGTTTCCACCTAAAATTATTGGCAAAGTGTATGAATTGAAAACTTTCCTTAAAGGATACATAAAGGATTGGAAAAGTTCACTAGTGACACATCTTAATTTCTAATACTTCCAATTTTTGTACTCAATTGTGTTCCAATACTAAGATAAAAAGAATCAACCAGAGATACTAAATTGCTAGAACCAGTTGAGATGTGGGATATAGATGATGAAGGCTAGCCCAAATTATAATTCATATATATATTAAAAAAAAATTGATCTTCAAATGACATAAGCAGACTGATAAATTATTTTTTATTTTAGACTTTGGAGATGTGCCAATATTAGTAGTACAATAACTTATACTCAAAATAAACAAAGTATTTAATTAGTATCAACATTAAAATAATTAATAATAGTAACAAAAACAATATTTATATGTCATTAAATGGCTTTATAAGTAATAAAATTATTTCACAGTCTATTACTCATGAGTTAAGTCCTTATGAACTTGGTTTTAATATAGAAAAATAAATATTAATTATAATAAAAATAATGTGAGCAATATAGCCCACGTGGTGTAGAGAAGACGGTGATGGGGTGTGTTGTTAAGGCACTCCGTATGCAAGGTCACCAGTTCAAAACTCGTGGGTGGGATGGGAGGAGAAAAAAATAGAAATATTAGGATTAGTTTAAACTACCAACAAAAAAAAAGTGAGAAATATAAGTTTTAGAGGAATATCAATTCTATGTTCTTTTGAATATAATATATTCCAAATAATTCAAAAATAAATATTGAAACCATGCAATAACTAGTTTAGTCCATTTAGCGTCTTTCCTCTTGTATTTTAAAACAATCAATCTATTATACTACTCTATTCTTATTCTTATTCATCTTGGATTATGATTTTTAAAATAATTTATAATAGATACTTGACATTACTAATTTTATTATCTTTAAATAATTTTATAAGAAAGATCATTATAGCACATTAACCTATTATTCATGAAGCAATCCTATCAACTCATCTTCTAACACAAAAATATAATTAGTAAAAATGAATTATATTAATATTTAAATTTATAGTTTAATTTTATCTTTTCAACTATAAAGTGGTGTAAATTTCCTATAATAATATATAATTATGATGGTGATGATGATAATGATTAACATCCATTGGTGCAGGAGCATCAACAGTAGGCATACCTTTTTTCTTACAACTCAAAAGGGTTCATGTAAAATCTGAAGCGAATTTTGTTTTCCCTCAATTTTAGTGTGCATAAATAAGTTATTTGATGGATTTTAACATAGATCCACCTGTCATGATTCTAGAAAGAATTTGGATAATTGGGTTGTTAGGATATTTGGATGAGTTGGTGTTTATTCCGTTTGATATTTTGTAAATAATGACAATTGTATAACTAAGTTGTGAGTTCGTGTTGAGGTTGTTTGGATAGATGTTCCATATGTTATTTATGTTAGGATAGTTTCCCAACATATGGGAACTTTAAAATAATAGTGTACCATCTGAGTTAAGTATCTCTCGAGGGAACTAGACAACATAGCTTTGATACCACTTGATGAAGGCCAAGCAGGGGCACACTTAATTTGCCTAAGATTCCCCAAATCCGAGAAGGTTTATGATTCTTTTATTCTTCCATTGTAGGATAGTATGATGGCATGATGGCCTTATGCCTTGCTTATGAGGAAGGATCTCCTCATTTTATCCTTTATCTATGCATAGGCCAATCAAATCTAGGAAGAATTAATCCACTATGCTGCCCAAAATCACTATGTAATCCCAAATGTTGCAATAGAGAATGTGCTTCATTCAAGCTCTGTAGGCGTCTATAATGCCATGCCCTATGCCCACTAGCTACCAAATCTCTTTGGCTCGACTAACTGTGAGTTGGTGGTCGGGGCCGTACTACAAATTTTCACACCAATTAGAGGAAATGTTGGAGTAAAAGTGCCCATGAAATTTTCACATAATGTCCATGTCATAATATGGAAACCAATCAATGTATTTTTTTTTTATCAATGTGGGCCTTCTCAAAAGTATGCATGATGGGTACTCGTTCGATGTGGAATTTAATTCTGCATCCAACAAGTTTCTCTACTTGAAATTTGAGTAAACCTATAAGGAGATAAGCCAAAAATACAATTTAAAAAAATAGTTTTATTCTTTTTCCTCCAAAATTCATAACTCTTGTTTTATTATTTTAAATATTATTTTATTATTTTTCCTTAGGAGGCAACTTTTAGGCTCAAAATTCCTCTAATTAGCACAAAAAGAAGCCGACCATGCAATTAAGCCCCACTTCTAGTCAAGGGTCAGGCAATTGGTCCCATTTATTATTTTTTTTTTTTTTTGTGAATACGATTCAGACTAACCCCTAACCTCGTCCAAGTCCTGAGTCCAGCCTCGGTGAGAGCCCAAAATCTCCCAAGTTTCTCTGACACAAATAACTGTTAGTCGAGGGTCATGGGATGTCCTACTAAATTTCAAACCAAGCTGACCAAAAACCTAACTAGTTGATTGGGTCCCACTTCTAGTCGTGGGTGAGAAGGTCGATCCCATTTTTTGTTTTTCTATGAATACAAGCTAGACCAACCCTCGACCTTCTATGAAGTCTCGACCTCGACCTCGAGTAGGCCCATATATTCTGGCCCATATTGTGCATTAGATGATGGATAATAATAATGGTTTTTTCAAGAATGAGCAGATCTTGAACAAGCTCTACTTTTTAGGGATAGACCTTGTAGAACGTTATACTAGGCATTTCCTTCATTATTAGTTGTTTTGTCCAATTTTAATGAAAATTTGTTATAGGGTGAAAAATAAACCCCCTTAGTTATTTTAATTATTAAATAATTAAATTAATTAATTAATTAATTAATTAGTTATTTAATAATATTTTATTAATTTATAATTTCTTAATAATAATTAGTAAATTATTATTAATAGCTAAGAATTATTATTATCAACCATAATACTTATTATAAATTACAAATATTACTAATTGGTTAAAAATGGAATAATAAACCCACAAAGGGTGGCTTAGTTGGAAATGGTTGTATTATGACAAATTATGTAAATGTTGAAATTCAAGGTTGAAATTCCATGTGGGTGAAACCAACAAGAAAAAGAAAACATGAATAATAATAATTAACAATAACTTCTTATTATTTATTAAGATATCAATACTTGAAATATTGTCTTCTACAAAATTATATAAATTTGTGTTACATAGTTTATTATGATAGTTTTATCACAAAAAAGTGAAAAAAATCTAGATCCATGTTATAATTCCAATTTTAATGAAATATATGTTATTTGCATCTTATTTTACAAAAGGGCTATCTTTTCCTCTTTTATTTTGTTTCCTTCTTAGAAAAAACTAAAAACTAAAAATATAATTTGGTTTATTAGGTCATTTTATTTCTTTGCTTACTTCTTTGCATTCATATTTTGAAAAAAGAAAAAAAGAATCATTCGAGTGTGTTTCCTTTTGCTTCTACATTTGAGAATTTTATGCCCTCCTTGCCTATCTGTAGGTAAATTTAAAGGTATTTTTATCATGATTTTTTTCAACCCAAATCTAATTTTTTATTCAATTTCCTCGAGATAAAATGCATATACACATTTTTTTCTTGTTAAAAATCACATATGCCTATAGGTTTCCTCCATATGGTTCACATGGGCTAGTTTTTGGGTTGTTTTTGTCCATTTTTGCCAATGTTTTACCTATTTTGGGACCTCTATGTGGGTTCCCTTCACAATAGATACACATATTAATGTTTTTACATAATAATAAGTGCATATGCATGCAAGTTTCTTTCATAAGAGTGTTTACCTCCTAAACTAGTGGTTTTTCACAGTTGTTTTCTAATTTTCACCCCTTTTTAAGTTGTTTTTGCGATCCTGAATGTTATGAACTACTATAAGTGAAGAATAATTTTTATTCTTTTTTTTTTGTATTACATTAGGAGAATTCATGAACATTTGAAAATAAAAATAACAAAAAAAAAACATCCTACTTGTTGTTAGTGTAAAATCTTATCGTAGGTGTATGAAAAGATCATACTTTAGCTCTGCTTGACGAATAGCCCTAACAATAGAAATGGCTGTGTATCTCTTTAGATATGTAATATAAAATTAGAAAAAATCTTGCAAAAACCTAGATCTATGCAATAAAAGTAATTAAACAGAAAAAATAAATAGTAATTGATGAAAAAATAACTCCAAGTATCCAACAGATAAGAGAAGATTGAATAATGATTTTTTATATTATAACACCTTGTGAAGGAAATAAGTAGATGTTACCAGTCCCCCTCAATGGGATGATTTATTGGTTGTCCTCAATGTTTCAGCTTCAAAATTTTCTCTCTCTCAATGGTGTAGAAAACCCAAAGCATGTGTTGAACTCAAGTGGGAGCTCAAATGGAAAAACAAAATAATAGCGACAATGAGAATGATAAAAGTGAATAATGAATGAAAAAAACCTCGTATTTATAACAAAATATCGATTTATCCTCGATAATGGAGAATAATAAAATATTATTAACAAAAATCTAGATGTAAGTGCTTGAAATATTTTATTATATTTTGTTGGAGGGAAAAGGTATTTAAATTGGTTAAATACCTTTATTTATAAGTAATAAACAAATAAATCATTTATTTATCATTCCAAGAATGTGGTTAAATAATAATAAAAAATAATACTTTGTTTAACTATTCCTACGTGATTTAGTCAAATTTAACAAGGAATAATAACTAAATAATAATTTAATTAATTATTCCAAGAGAAAAATAAGAAAAATAATGATTTATATAATTATTTCTCATAATTGGGTTAAATATGACGAGGAATATTATTTAAAAAATGGTTTAGTTAATTATTCCTCATGGGGTTTCTTGTTTTAACTAGTAATAACTTAATAAAATATGGTTTATTAAATTATTTCTTATAGTGAAAGCAATTTTACTATGGTAAAATTGGTCCTACATGGTGTACTCTGATCCATCTAATTAGAAATGGTTAGATGAACAATATTTGGTGATAATATATTCCCCCCCAACGTGCAAGCGTTAGGATAAAATCGTATGACTGAAGTATGTTGTAAGAACACAATCACTAAACACTGAAGTTGAGTCAACGAGAGAGAGATACCTAAGTGAAGCGAAGCGAGAGAGGACAATGACTGAGGGGGTGAGACCTAAAAATGATATAAGTCTCCTTTTATGTTGGAGTACCTGTTCTCAATGGTTAGGGGGAGGCATACCTATGCCCACCGTGATGACAAAGTACAAAAAATAATGGTGAGCCTAGCAATGTGGGACTAAGCTAGAAAATGTAAATACATGACACATGACATGCTGGCATGAATGGGACATAAAATAATTCAATGGATCCCATATACATAATGCACCTAGAAAAACATGTTTCGGGACTAAATACAATAACATCTAAGTACATGAGACATAAATAGAGCATGGAATATTTTAGGGGCTAATATTCGCAGGTGGGCTAATTTTCCATGGTTTTTCCAAACAAAAGATTCATTAATTTCCATTTTTTTACAACTATGATTCGCCCAAATTTTACAATATAAAATTATTTTACGTTAAAAATCGCCAACATTATATAGATAGTATATATAATTTCATTATAAATTTGAATAATTTTACAATTACATCAATAAAATTTTTATAGTTTGCATATTAGGGACTAGTCAAATTCGCCATTTTTTTAAACTTCAAGGTAATTTTCCATCCTTAAAATTTTCCCTGAAATAGAGCCCCTCTATATAAAATGGGGAGGGGGGGTGGGTATCACAACCAAAGAAGACCTACTGAATAGGAAAGGGATCTGAAAATATGAATGGGTCATTTGAATGAGACATGCATGTTGTGGGCACTGCAAGAAACTGAAACCAAACCCATCAAATCTGCGGAACTGTATCTAAGGTTGTAGCATAATCTGAGGTCATTCACACATGTGGGAGGATACTTGAAGGGCCACCCCCTCATGAGGTCTGAAACATCTCACACACACACACCTGGGAATCACCAGTACAATCTGTTGGATCCTTGGACCATCAAGTATATGAATCTCAATCATGCGATAATGAGTTGAGGTCAAGCGAATGAGAAACAACCACGTCAAAGGGAAATGATGATTCCATTTTCATGATTTGAAGCACCGAACAAGAATGGAAGTTAGAACCAAGGTACACTACCCTCTAGACCTGTCTTCTGGAATGAATGTGATGATGTAAATAGAAGGAGGTCTACCATAGGTGAGGCGATGATGAATCCTCAAATAAGGCACAAGGGATCATATTAAAGTGATTGATGTACTGACACCAGTGATGATGAAGGAAGAAGGGGGTACTAAGTAGCATACAAACAACTTCCCTTGTTAGAGAATAAAATGCATGGTGGACCTGGCACTGACTGACTCGACTTCGGAGGGGATGAGGGACAATATGACTAGAGGCAAAAATGGGCAACACGTGATGAATGTGACACAAATATGGATGGAATATTGTAACAGGAGATAAATGGACTCAGGATAGACTCCATGAATGCGATGATGACTCAACTCGCACGATTTGAACAAGGGTGACTCAATGATGCTGCCACCTAGGGTAGGCCCAGGGGGACCATAAAAACATGAGAAAAATATGGTTACTCGTGATGAAAATCCACACATGAGGCTACAAGTGTGAGGAAAAGCGGTTCCCCAAGTACAAGTAGCGAATGTGAATAAATTCAATTTTAAAAGGAAACAAAGTGATCCTTCTTGGGAAAATGGATTCCTGGTGAAGTGTCAAATTACTAGAAAAACAAGGAGACCCATTATAGTGCTTGGTGAGATCTTTCTAATGGTGTTGATGGTTTGTCAAACTGAGCTATGGTTTGGTCACAATTGGTGAAGGACAATTTGGGGTTTTTCCTTTAAAAGGGTGATTTCCCTCCAATTTAATTCATTTGTTAAGTGAGTTGTGCTGAATTTGGAGAGGAGGAGAAGGCCCTAAATCTTATGGCGATCGTAGCGAAAAAACTGACCGTTGGAATAAGGATCCATCAGTTGCAAGTAGGTGGCCTAACCTTACTCTTCATTTTTAGCAGTTTAGTTTTTTAGATTAGGTCCCCGGGGCTCAGTAAGACTCTTTCCCAATTTCACGACCGAGTCACACTATTTTGCCTCTAAAATGTGATCTAGCTCATAGGAATTAGAGGGAAAACTATGAGCTCACATTTTCAGGTTAGAACAGTGCGAGTTGGGGCTGAAAATTAGGTTTGGTCTGTTGGTTTGCTGAGGGTCGGGGTTAGAATGTTTATGGTGCAGTTGTTTTTCTTGAACTGATAGAACATAATGATGTTTTTTAGGTATGTAAAAGTCAAATATTAGCTAGCGTTAGAGAGATTTGGATGCCCTTTGTGTCGAGATTCAGGGGAATCAAGTGGTATGAGGGGTACTTTCTCAGTATGGGGTGCTCAATTTGGTTGAGAACTCAATGATGAGGGAAGGTGAGCCCTTGCTATCTAGGATAGTGAGCTACTTGGATCTAGATGAGGAGTACTTCATGGTGCAGGGGCACAGGATCGAGCTTGCGATCCAAGATATCTATTTTTTGACCGAACTCCCCCCACTAGGGGTGTTGGCGAACATACATCCAGTGTTACCTCGTGGGAGGAACATAATAGAGTTCGTGGACCGCCATTCTACTCCAGGTTCTCATGATAAGGGAACGACCATTCTGATCAGTGATAAGAGGGGCTAGAGACCTTGGTTGTCGCTGAAACAAATTCTGGGCAACTAGGTCTTCCATCACATCACTGGAGGGAAGATGATGTTAGTGTAGAGTGTTTTGAGTGGGAACTACTATGGGGGCCTAGATGATGTTGTCATTGGTGAAATGACAGCTATCTCTATGTATAAAATGGGTTAAACATGATTGTGATTTTGGTACGGTGTTGTGTTCTTTCTTCTTTGAGAAGACCTCGACTATCCGACATCATGTACAGATCCGTGATGGAGGCCCACAGGAGCCGAGGACGTGCTGCTGAGGGAATATACTATGTAGAGGATGGGGAAGGGGACTTAAACGTGTGTTCCGACCATATTTATTTTCACATTGGGATCAGATACCGCTATACATAGATGACTATCCATATAGTTGTATGAACTATCAGGGTAATCCTAACTTGCCACTTCTGCCTAACCGAGCATGGGGACCAAATTGTAAGTGAGAGTTTCTATATATTATGGTGAATTCAATTTTTTTAGAATATGTATGTGGTACTGATTTTTAAATTTTGGTATGCAGATGAAACACTAGTTAAGCGAGAAGGATGTGCAGGATGTGCCGTAGCGCGAGGGGATGCAGAACAGAGTGGATTGACATCAAAACAGAGACATGACTGTGAGGATATGTTGGAGTAACTCCTCTGCAAGTTTGATGTATTACTGACTAGGGTGGCAGAGTACGGTTGGCATGATTTAGAGGATCGATATATAGACGAGTGTATCGGTCTTCCCTCAGAGTGGTGAGGCATCACACGATGCATAGTTATGGTTGGGAAGGCAGTTCGAGACCTACGAATTGGTGGAGTAGAGCCATTTCCCTAGGAGCCTCCAGAAAGTGACTAGGGATAGGGGCATGTGGTGCCCATTTTTTTTTAATAACATGTTGTGGGCATGTCATATGTATTTAAAGTAGTGGACTCAAAACACTTATGCTTTTATGTGACTATACATAATATGGATATGTATATTTTATATGATGATTATGGTTTGCCATTTGTTTTTTATGGCTGTCTTGTGCTAAATGCATGTGATAAATGCCAATCTAGAATTTTGTTTGAAATGGTATCTACATAGTGATTTTGGGCTCTAGGAACATGACTCAATGTAATGGATTCAAATTCACGTGCTAAGATCTTCACTCATAGATATTTTCTAAATATGATATGGTTATGCACACGATAAACACCATTCAATTGCATGATAAGTAGCAAGGAATATAAATGAATATGAAGATGAAGGATTTAATGGTTAAGGGCATCGACTAACAAACCTATCATTGCATCACATTTGGCCTAGTTATTGGTGGCAGATCCAATGCATACGCCATTGGAGTGAACTAAGGAATGAAAGGGGGTAAAAATGGCCCAAGCTGTTGAGGGTAGTTTTTGGGAGAAATTAATTTCACCATCGGCATGGACGATATATGGTGTGGATGACGAATCCATCAGAAAGGTGCCAAAATACAATGCATGATGGAAACAAATACACGCATGTCAATGGGAGATGCTATGGGTAAAATTTCTTGACTTTCTTGACGTAGAGTGCAATGCAAGGGTTAGGAAGGAGTTGGCCTTCGAAATCCTCTAGAAGGTATGCCCCCTTGCCCAAACATTGGGTGTCAATGTAATTGCCATAATGTATATGTGAATCAAATTAATGGGTTCGATGTAAGGGGTAATATAACCAATCGACCTCACTATGGATGAATTATTTAAACTCTCAACATACTGGTCATGGGTCTATTGTGGAAGGAATTACACATGATGGTGCATATCATCCCAAGGAAAATTAGGGTTGGTCATAGCTGCTGTAATGTCTTCATTGGAATGGAAGATGGGAGGACTGGCAGAAGGGAGACCACTTGATGCGGTGGAGATACTTGGGGCATCTTCATAAGAAATATGGTTCACATACGCATCACTATGAAGGGTAGATGAAGAGCTAGTAGATGAAACTTCTACCGATGTTGAGACCAAGGTGTTTGATGAGGGAGGTTCAACTGAAATAGAATGGGAAGCCCCAAAGTTGTCTTCCTCTATGGATCTCATGGATGATGATAGATAGAGAATAGAGACAAATATTTCATCATCTCGACATCACTTGGATATATCACAATGGATGTAGAACTTTCCTCTGGTTCTGGTGAAGCAGAATTCACAAGTAGAGGAGTACATGATACACTATGCACGACCTCTATTTCAAAAATTTACTCCAGGGTATCGCGAAATTCGTCAAGATACAGAAAATGGTGAGAATAGTGGTTGTAAAGCTCACACAAAGAATAAGGGTGGTTCGTGCGTAAAAATTTGAGTTTCTTAGTTGAATAAGGTACAGTAACATGGGCCTTCGGGATGTCAGATTCAAGAAAATTTTCATTGAAAACACATTTGAGATGAGGAAGTTTAGGAAATTTATGGGTGGCATGACCAAAAACATCATACAAAGTTTAGGGAGGTGTTGTATTTGGAGGCATAGGTAGATTTGCAGTTGTTTAGGGAGCCTTTTCCTTAGGTTCCTTCTTTTTGTCTTTGTCCCCCTCACCAGTTGCTTTCACAATAGGAGTGGGTTCTTGTTGAGGTGGTTGTGGCACTGAAGCAAAGGGAGGGGTCATGGTGACTGATTGAACCAGGGTCAAAGTGGTATATGGTTTAATTTGACTAGGTAGAGTGCTTGTTGGGGCATCAATGTACCTGACTCGAATCCCCAGAGTCAAATTGGGTAAAATTAATGTAGCCATAATAGGCATCGAAAAGCCTCCAGATGGGGGAGCTAAAAATGGTATCTGACCTGAAGGGTAATGGCCTGGCAGAATGGCTCCCAAATGGTTAAGGCTTGGGGGAATTGTTCTTGGTTGAAAAATATTGGGAGAGACACTAGAAGAAGTAGAAGGTCATTGAGGAGATGTTCTTGATGGTTGTGTCGAGACAAAAATAGTAGGTTTTGAAGGCATTGGTTGCTGGCTAGTTGTAATAGGCTACTTTTAGCTAGCCCGAGATACTTGCAACATGAAAACACTCGACGAGCTAGGCTTAGTGATAAGAGGGGGGGACCAAGGAATGAACCAAGTAGGGTAGAATATTTATAGACTCCTAGTGAAACACTAGTGAGAGGTGCAATTGATTGGTTATTGGCCAACAAAGAGATGATGGACTCAGGGGAGGTCTGTGACAATCTTTCCATTATGGGGGAAGCACATCTTACAATGAACTACATATGTGACAACTGACATAACGTAGCTGTAGCTATGACCCAAGAGGATATTATAATCCAAGGGGGCATCAATGACTTCTATGTCAATACAAGAAGTCTTCCCCACAAGCGTGACAATACAATTGCGGAACGTGCCAAGGGGCTGATAATGGGGAATGTGCCAAGCATGTAAAGTGATGGTATTTTGGGATGGATTGGGGGATCCAAGTTTCATCCAAACATAGGTGGACATCACAAAAGTGGATGTGCCCTCATGAATGATACATCTCTAAACATGGGCATTACGAATCTTGATTGGTATTTGGAAGGAAATGGTTGAAGGTAGAGCGGGATGTTATGACTTGACAAGATCGAAGATGATAAAAAAATCATCTGAAGTATCCACAATGCCCAAAGCAGATATTAGATATTTTTGTTGTTATGGGCACATCTGGAGGACGTCCAGCGTTGACATGGAAACAAGAAACTGCCTCAAGTCATCTACTATGTTGTAGGTGTGGGTGGCTTTGGAAGAAGCACTATTTCGGTGCAATGGCCCTATGGGGATCTTGGGAACGACCTCTTCCTTAGGCTGAGGGATCTGTAAGGAAAAATTTGTTGTCGGAATGGACTCTGTGGATACTTTGGTTTGGGACTCGGTTGCAGATGTAGTGGGTTACTTTTCATATTGGCACGTACGGGTCTGAAGGTTGACGTCAGCGATATTGACCTCTTAAGAATTCATCATGAGAATTTGGTAATCAGGGGTACTAGAGTGCTAGGGTTGAGGAGCAGCCTGAACTTAAGGTGGTTGGGTAGCTACATATCCTTGCTGAGGGAAAGGATTAGTGAACACAGTTGATTGAGTTGGAACAGTGTTTGGAGGAAGCGACGCATCGGGTTGTTGTCCTCTAGATGTTGCTTGGGCTTCCCACAACTGGGGCATCTGGGGTAAAAGGGGAAAATCATGAGTATAATGGCCTGTACACCACAACATGAACAAGGTTTGTTCGTATGAAAGGTCTTATTCTACTTGGGTTGATCGCCTTGTTGTTAGTTTGTGGTGTTAGGATGGTTCCCTTAGGGTGTGTTCAGTTGAGTACCTTGGCAACCCTAGTTACCCTACATTTGTTGGTTCAAGCTGATTTTCCCCTTATTATTTTTCTTCATAATAGGGTGATTATTCGTGCTTTTCTGAGCATACACTTGACCTTGAGGAGGCGATGGTTGTTGTGGTAGAGATTGATAAGGCACGGGAAGCAGAGGCATTGATGCCAAAGGTGCTGGAGCGATGGGTTGTGCATAATGATAGAAAGTAGAGGGGGGGGGAATTTTGGTAAATAGGTTCAACAAAAATTGGCCCTGGCATCGATTGATGTGGTTGTGAAAATTCATAAGGCTTTCTTTGACCGGGATACAAGTTATTGGGAGGGGGATAAGTGTTAGTGGAACTAGTACTCGCCCGAGGGTAACCATAACTCATGTGAGGAGGAGCATATGGATGTGAAAGAGATCCAATGATACTGTCAGTGAAATGATATGCCCCCGATGCATTGGCACCACTAGGTCTAGGAAGATCAGGTAAAACGATATAAACATAACCAGATTGGGTGTAGATCAAGTCATATTTTAATGCGACTAGGAGAGCTTCTTCCTCAGACTGAGGAAAATGATATGAGACATCTTTACCTATGGGGACCAAGATAATTCTAAGAAACCAATCCATATGGACATGGTCATCGAATGTAGGGGCTCAACACAAGCTCCTTCTTGTACCCCATTCTTAGACATGGTCAGAAAGGAGAGTGCCAAAATATTTACGGAATGTGATCAAAAACTCGGTACCAGTACCATAATGGAAGGGTAACTGGAAATATTATAGAAACATTTTATCAAGAGGTGAAAAAGCAGTATGAGATGCAACTAGCTAATCGAAAAACCACTCGGCAACTTCTCTAATTAGTGTACGTTGGAACAAATGAAGGTGAACGGAGTAATCAGTGACGGAATTAGATGAACACCACATATGAAAGGAGCGGACATGATTAGTGGGGTCATCTCCCATGTTTCCTTCAAACTTAGGAATTTCGGGAGGAGGCTTCGTTGGCATAGCTAGCCAATTTGCATTGTGGAGTATGGGGTCATTGATTAACTGGATAAAACAGGGAAGGATTAAACCTGCCATAAAAGGTAGAAAAGGAGTAGTTGGGATGGTTCCAATAAAGGTTCCACTAGTAGTGGCTCTAACATTAGGGCGAGGGCCACCACCAACTTGAGGACTTGCACCTTCATTGGTGCCTGACATGGTGACAGTATGATGGCGAGGAGAACCAAGGTTGGAATTAGAGGAAGAACCTAATGAACCAGAATCAGAGTCAGTATGGGGACTCAGGGGAGGACTAGCTTGGACCCTACAGGGTGGAGTAAGACGTCCTAATAGAAACTAAGGGTGAAGACCTTGGAGTCTCCACGATAAACTCCTTGGGGCACAATAATGGCAAGTCACACATGAAAAGGTTGAAGAGTGTTAATCAAAGGATAAGTGATGTAGATTAATTAATTATGATGTTTATGTCTTGGCTTGGCGGTGTAAACCAAGCACTCTTCACTTTAGGTGTGAGTGTGTACAAGTCATGTGTTTATTTTAATTAAGCCTCGATGATTATTTAAAGAGAAAGAAAAAATGTTGAAAAACTATAAATGAAATTGAAATGGCAGTAAAATAAATAGCTAATCACACATAAATCCCAACCCAAAGAAATCTCTAAAACAACAAGACGAAAAGGGGAAAATTTGACTAAAAACACACTAAAATGGCCAAGAGATATAATGCCGAAGGGACATGGATATAATGACTCTGTACAATCGGAAATGATGCAGAAAACAACGAGAAATGAGATGGGAAAACTATTGAAAAATATAAGGTTAAAAATTAAAAACCTAGGGAAAACAAAGAGACCCTAAGGCAAAGACAAAAAAAAACTCAAGAGAGAGTTTTGTATGTAACAATAACCTATCATAAAGGATTTTTAAAAAGGATAGATCAAACCTTGAAACAATGACTGAAAGTGTTGTAAACATCAGACTACCCACTCAGTTGAACCCCTCCTAAAAAAGGTGGAAGTGTACTAAAACCTTAGGGGCCTTAGTTCAACTTTAAGGAGACAAACTGAGCATATATATGCCTAATATGGGCTGAAATAGAGGTCAGAAAACCCAAGAAAGTGCTCTCGACAAACCATGATTGTTTCTTTAAAAACTCAGAAAAATATTCTAGATCGCAATTAATAATGTGTAAATAAGTGAACTCACTCTTTTTGGCTAGATAAGCGCGATTTCAGGGGGAAACCACACTATTTGGGTTGAAAACTACGATTTCTACTCCTTAGTTCTCATGCGGCAAGTTGCGGAAAATTTTCTGTCTCTGGAGCAACTGATACCTGTTACCTGTGGAAAACACCAGAAAACATCCAAAACTTATAATTTTGACTGAATTAGGCCAAAAAATAAAAAATAAAAAACATCAAGAGACTGAAACAACTGAAGAAAAACCCTTGTTGCTGAAGATGTTGGCCACAAAGGAATCTGAATCACAATAGTGGAGTCGCCATTTTTTGTCACCAATGTGTGATTAAAACACCAATGCAGATGCCATTGTTTAGTGTTAAATCTTAACATAGGTGTACGAAAATATCTTATTTTAGCTATGCATGATGAATAGCCCTAACAACATAAATGGTTGTGTAACTCTTTAGATTTTCAATAGAAAATTAGAACAAATCCTGCAAAAACCCAGATCTATGTAGTAAAAGTAGTTAAACAACAAAAAGAAATAGTAATTGATGCAAAAATAACTCCAAGTATGCAACATACAAGAAAAGATTAAAGAATTATTTTTTATATTATAACACCTAGTGAAGGAAACAAGTAGATGATACTAGTCCCCCTCAATGGGATGGGTTCTTGGTTGCCCTCAATGCTTCAGCTTCAGAAGTTTCTCTCTCTCAATGGTGTAGAAAACCCAAAGCATGTGTTGAACTCAAATGAGAGCTCAAATGGAAAAAGAAAATAATATTGACAATGAGAATGATCAAAGTGGAGAATGAATGAAAAAAATCTCCCATTTATAACAAAATATTGAGTTATCCTTGATAATGGAGAATAATAAAATATTAATAACCAAAATCTAAATATAATCGCTTGGAATATTTTATTATATTTTGTTGGAGGGAAAAGGTATTTAAATTGGTTAAATACCTTTATTTATAAATAATAAACAAATAAATTATTTATTTATCATTTCAAGAATGTGGTTAAATAATAATAAACAAATAATGTTTTGTTTAATTATTCCTATGTGATCTAGTCAAATTTAATAAGGAATATAACTAAAAAATGATTTAATTAATTATTCCTAGAGAAAAATAAGAAAAATAATGATTTATCTAATTATTTCTCATAATCGGTTTAAATATGACGAGGAATATTATTTAAACAATGGTTGAATTAACTATTCCTAGAGGAAAATCAAATAAATAAGGATTTATTTAATTATTCCTCATGGGGTTTTTTGTTTTAACTAGAAATAAATTAATAAAATGTGGTTTATTAAATTATTTCTTATAGAAAAAGCAATTTTACCATGGTAAAATTGGTGCTACATGGTGTACTTCGGTCCATCTAATTAGAAATGGTTAGATGACCAAATTTTGGTGATACCACTTGCTTCTGTTACTTTTCTTGTTATCTATCTAGGAATTATTCATGGTTTATGCTTTCCTAAAAATTAATTCATTAAAGGATAATTGTGAAGTTTTATTTTTGAGTGTTCTTGTAAGTTTCCTTCTTTAAAATCTCAAAATATCATCACTTGCACTCACATAAACTTGTGTAAAAAACAACCAATTAAAACCAATTCTAATAATAAAATTTATTTTCGTATAGGTACACAAATAGGTCTAGGAAAGTAGCACCTTAGAATACGTGTGGTGGTATAAACCTTGAAGGAAACTCAAAATAAAACATAAAATTTGATTAAAGAGTTGTATATTGTTGTATATGTTTCGAGGGAAGCTCCTCTAACATGGGAGTTAAGAACTAGGTAATGTGGACGTAAATGAAGAGATATCTCCCCTTTCTAGCTCATCTTTGCATGTGTGCAATTCACATGTCCAAATGTATTTATTTGGGCATTGGTATGCTTTGGATTTCCCCTTTTTGAGATGTGGGAATAGATACCCTACCAAGATGAGTGGTTTTAATTTATGACTATGCCCCTCAGTTTCCTATTATGAGATGGAAACTTAGTTTTAATCCATAGGTTCATCTTATGTGACTACAAGGGGAATACATGTGGTACATAAGGAAAAAAAATTGACATTGTTCTGATAAAGGTTCCTTGTGAAGTGAGGGTACTTGCACTAATCAAGGATATATTAGGAGGTAAAGGTACTTTCTTCTCATAGCTTAGCTAGTGGGATTTAGGCCCTAATCTTCCCAAGCATGTTTTCAGAAGTCCCTTTATCCTCTGTTTATATTCTCGTGTTGAGTCCTAATCACCTAGAGTGAGAACATTGAAGGGTAGTTTTCTTGTTTTTGCTTTAGGATATTTATAGTAGTGTGTTTTTTGCTTGTAGTTGGATTTAGTTTTTTTATGGCTTTCCACTTTTGAATATCTAATTTATAGTGGCTAACCAACCACCCCATTGGTATTGTGATACTATTAATGTTTCTATTGAAAGTGTGGAGTTTTCAAAGAGTGATTCCATAAAGGTTGATTTTTTTTTATAATGTGTGGAAATCATGTGTTAAAATATTTTTGTAACCTAGTGTTTCAACTTCCCAGTGAGCCCAGCGTGAGGGGATTGAAATTTTCATTGAGATGTCTTCAATATGAAAATTATATAACTATTAATATTTATATTAGGGATATTTATTTTCATTTCAACTCATCATGATTATTATTAATCTTTCTTAATAATGGTTTCCAAGTGTTTCTATGATTTAAACCTTCATGTGGGTTCATTGTGTTAGTTCCTTTTTCTATCTCTATGACTTCTTTTACCTGTATTTCTTAATAATGGTATTCCTTTTGAATGAGTTTATAATTTTCCATAAAAATATAGTGTGAGGAGGAGCATGTGTATTCCTTTAGGGCTGATTTAGAAGCCCTATTTCTTATTATTTTAGTTATGTGTTCTTTCAACCTAATGTCAACTGACCTTCCAATTTCTCTTATGGATTCTCTCCCACACGAGAATGGAATTCCATATTCTCCTTTGTGTTGTTTTGGGTCAACTAAGTCTTTCCTAAAGCCAATAATTTTACTAATGGTATTACGAGGTTTGAAAGCAACAACAGTATCTTGCTTGGTTAGGAGTTTTGCAATCTTGTTTTTGGTTCCTTTGATGTAAGGTAGGGTGTTTTTAGGGATGTTTATAGGTACTTTGGGTTGATTTATGTTTATAATTTGTTGGATGGAATTGTTTATGATTCTTATTTAGTATCTATTGTTCCCAAATTATTTTCTAATGTGAATAAGATCATGATGTAAATGTTGGCCATATTCTAAAAAAGTAATAGAATGGCCCAGAATCCGACAGAGATTTTGAAAAAATCTAGCAAAGATTTTATAAGAATTATTTTTACAGTTGTTAAACTTCAGTATTTTAGGTGTCCTAAGGGTTTTTGATAGTGTTGAATCCATTTCCACTCTCAAAAATGGATTCCAAACGCTGCAACTACCTCATTTTTTGAATTTTACTGAACTAGATTCCAGCAAAAACCTGTCATCTGGGCTATTCTGTTCCTAGGAAGACAACTCCTAAATGTTGTGGGTATGAAACTATATATGCTCTTGTTGCAAATGTTTTGATGATATTGTATTTTTGTTTGGGATGGTGATGGTAGTATGCCTCAAGATATCTATGATTTTGTGTTTTCTTTTTGAAAACCTAAAACCCAAGATTTCCATTCTTCTTTGTGAGAAGCAGGTTAATGAAGGGAAATTGATTGTCCTTGTCAATTTCAATGGGAATTTGATGTGCCATGAAAGGCTATTGATGTCTCATAAAAATTATTCAATTTTTTCCTTCCCATAAATCCATTTCATGAAAATGTCATCTACAAATATTTTCAATTCATAGATGACATTTCCTCCTTTAAGGTGAAGTTTTGACCACACTAACTATCTTCATAAAAATTTACTTAAAGAGACTCAAGATACATTGAAAATTTGCACATGGAAAGAATATATGCATACTATGGTTATGGAAAGGGTTATTGAGGATTTCAACCAAGGAAACCATTCTAAATGGGATCCTTTTGCTTTTAATTTCTTTGGAAATGTTGGTTCCCACTTGATGGCCACCTTGAATATTCTTGGATTGAATGTTGGGCTACCAATTTAGATATGGTCCACTCTGAATATTATTAATTCTATTGAATCTTCTTAGATAAACACTTTATTTCAAGGGAATCATATGGATGTTACCCTTCATCTTCTTTGCTAGTGAATTTTAGCCTCCTTTTTTTGCAATATCTGATTAAAGTATAGATACTATTTAGTAAAAGTATAAAAGAGTATGAGGAGGAGGATGAGGAGGAAGAATAAGAATAAGCATCAAGGTCTTCGAGAAAAGTCACCGACCTCTAGAATTCATGTTGGGAGCTATTGTAGCAGCTACAACAACACCCAACATTTTTAGCCTAAAACTCAAATTTTGGACCCCCCTCTATTGTTCAAGGTTATAATAGTTATGTATATGTCTCAAATTGATCATATTTTTCAATGACCTATCTCACATTAAAACCTATGGTTGTTGATGTTTTCACTAGCCATATTACCTATTTCCACCATTTCTTTATCTCGGTTTATGTTATTTTCGGTGCATTATGTTTTTTCTGGGCATTGCTTCATTCACATGCTCTTAAGCTACTTACTACTATGGCATGCATTGTTATTCACAAATCATGTTTTTTTGTTACCTCATTAAAGATGTCTTCCTTGCTTTATCTTGGATCTTGTTCTTTTGAATGCATTATGGAGTTGTTGATTTTATGATTCATTTTTAAGTTTTACGTCTCCAATATGAATTTCAAATGACATGCAAGCATATTTTGTTTATGACCATACTTCAACTAGGTCCTCATTCTACTCAATACATTAGGGTTTGTGAAATTTTTTTTCTCATGCGCCTTTTGAAGCTCTAGGTTGTTATGATTATGAATGAAGATCCCAACCATGTTTTAACTTGATCCTCATACTCTAAGGTGCATTTCCAAAACTCAAATTTTTTTCAGAATTTGAGGAAATTTTACACTCATAGTGTTAGCATTATCATGTTGGCAAGTTGTACCACATATTCATGTCCATTCAATTATTAAGTTGATTTAGATGCTTTAAGGAAAATTAATATCCTCACACTAAGCTTGACTCTTCAAATACTTCACATTTAACATTAAATTTCTTTCGTGAGAAGACATTATAAACTTCTTTATTACTTGTGCTTGAAAATCCTTTGGAGGTTTCTTGTGGAGTTTCTCTTGGAGCTAATGCTTGCAATATTTATTTAATGCGCATCTAAAGCTTCAGTAGTCAAGTTGTAATCAACTCATATTTTTCTCTCTCATATAAAGTATTAAATGATTTCAAATTTACAATAAGCATGTTATTAGAATGTATAGTAATTTCCTCGACAATGAGATTGCATGGTAAGATGCTAATAATAATTTTACAATGTGATTTACAAGTATCTTCTTATGTGAAAATATTTTGATAATAAAAGGGGACCTTAGGCTCAAGATGCAAGGATTTTGTTGGAAATATTATCATTAATGGAAAAGGAACAGAAAGGAGTAACACCAGAATTATCATTGATGGAAAAGGAGTAGAGAAGCAACAAAAATAAGGCAAAGGATTAGATCAGGTAATGAAGGAGTGAGAAAGCATAAAAGAGAGGTAGAGGAGCAGCGTAGAGGCAAGGAGCAACATTATATCATTATCTAAGGAAAAGGAGTAGAGAGGAGCAACATTAGAATCTTTATCAAGGAGCAAACACAACAAAGGAAACAAGTTTGGGTCGAGTTGTGAACGTGTTGGGTCAACTCGTGCATGAGTGGGCAGAGTCGTGAATGTGCCTAAGTAAATTAATAAACATGTGCAACAGTGAAGAATATTTGTGAAGAGCATGAAGGAGTCATGAATGTGCGAGCAGAGTCGGGCTATTTTGCATTCAGAACAATGCACGAGGGCACGTGCAGTTCAACGGGTCAAGTTGAAAAATGGAGAAAATCATGAACACATGGGTCAATTCAGCAAACTGGAGTGAAGTAGGAAAGGATGGTAGTGATCAATTCGTACAAATGACAGTGAGAGAATGGACGCACCCGATTACATCGCATTGACCAGAATACGATTGGCGCACATCATAATCAGTAAATTTTATATTTACATGTTAAGATATCGTAATATATTTAAGTTGCGATGCAAATCATATCGCATATCACATAAGATAAGGAGAATTTTTATGGTAAATGTTAAAAAGGTGCGACATGCGATAAGGTTTTCTGCACGGGTTGCGAAATCGCGAAATCACAAATATTGCAAAATTCTTAAACTTGCAAAGTGCGGGAGATGATGTGGTAGCTGAGGCGGCAGCTAACACGGCTATTGATGTGGCAGGTGACATGGAAGATGACGTGGTAGACAATGTGGAAGTGATGTGGCACCCTGGTGGGACCCGAACCTTTTATCGCAAATCGCATGTCGCAAGAGGTTATAACCAAAGAGTCAAGTGAATTGTGATAGGAAAGTGTGATGAAAATTGCAATAAGATAAGTGGGACCCCTTCGCATATCGCAGATCGGGAGTTTAGAAGGACTAGATCACAACAGATAATAATGAAATGTGTTGAATTGTGATGAGATATCGAACGTGATACCTTCCAAAGGTAAATAATAATACATTTAAAAGTCCGGGTGTATGTGTATTGAGGTATAAAATCACATTGGGAGAAAGATAAGCATATATAACATATAACATAGCAGAACGTCGAATTGCAATAAGAAATTGGATGCGAGGCTTTTCAAACATTAATTGAAATATAATCAAGGTCCAAGGTTTAATGTGTTTTCGCCATTTCTTAGAAGAAAATCCTAAACGCGGAGTTGACTAAGGTAATAAAGGAAAAGCTGGAACTTAACAAAGAGGACTCATGTAAGACCCGACTCTAAGTGCTCAACGGTATATATATATATATATATATATATATATATATATATATATATATATATATATATATATATATGAGGTTATACCTTCCTTAAGGAAAAAGGACCCGAAGCTCGTGCAGAATAGTGTTATGCGGTTGTGGCTATGAATTAAAAGGAAAGGTTGAACGCAAGAGAAAAGACTCGGGAAAGTGACTCGACTGTAGTGAAAATGGTAGTGTGCCTATTAAAACAAAAGTCTGAATGCGAAGGAAGTACTCGGGTCTATAAGTGACCCAACACAGAGAGAAGAGCATAGAATGTTGCAGGTAATATATGCAAGAGGCAGAGGCTTTGTAAAACGTAAAGGCATGGGTCAAGTTAGGCAAAGATGGTTAGACTGTACAGTTGAAAATTTAACAGCATGCATAGAAGGCAAAGGAACAGCAGGCAGAGAAGACAAAATAAACAGGAAAGCAAGAAACTGAAAGGGTTGAATTGGAATATTATTGTAACTGTAAATGTAAATTCATTGATTATTTTATATTCTTTGTGATGCAAAGTAAATTCTCCTAGGAAAATAAAAACTCCATTTGATACTGAAATAAATATATATAATATTGTAACAATCAGAATAAGATGAGTGAGGAAATGAGTGGTTGGAAGGAAAAGATTCATACCTGTTCACTTCATATTCCCATATATAATGCAAAAAACCATGAAGTTATCTCTATAAATGATGTTATTGCAATGTGCATAGAGAGGTTTGAGAGTGGAATAATGAGAGTGAGCAGGTATAGATGTTGTGCACATCCAGAGCTGATATGAAGTAGATATGAAGGATGAAGGGGTAGCACTGAAGGAGTAAAACATAGTTGATATCTAGGTAAATCAACATATGATTTTATTGTAGTGTGAGGGATTTGGTGCTTCCATTTGAAGTTGAATCTTGATAGATGTATAGTAGTAGCTGGTTGAGGTAGGAGCCTCCTATGGGTTGTAGCTTGTAGAAAATAGAAGGGAGTTGGAGCTTTCGTGCAATTTGTAGCTTGCAGAAATTGAGGTAGTAGCCTCCTATAGGTTGGAGCCTACATAAAATCAATTTTGAGAGGGAGTTGGAGCTTGCCTTTGCATCACAACAATAATAAGAGGTGGTTTTCTCCCTCATGGGTTTCCACTTATATCTTTTCTCTATATGCATAATGATTATCTGTTGATGTATTGTATTTAATTTGATTATCACTTGCTACTCACATATTAAGTTTGTTGATTCATTATATATTATGTTGCTTATGAAATGGAGGTGTAAATAAATTTAAAGAAAAATTTTAAATGTCCATGAATGTACTAAACTGATTCACCCCCCCCCCCCCCCTTCTGAGTTTAGCTAAGGGTTCATCAATCGGTATCATAGCTAGGTTCCTTTAGTAACAGTTTAACAACTGGAAGAAGGTCCTATGTCCCCAAAATGGCTAGCCTAGAAGGATGCTCAACAAATAAATCCCCACTATTTATTGGCACAAACTATGCTTTCTGGAAAATAAGAATGAGGACATACTTAATGTGTCTAGGAATAGAAGTTTGGGCTACTGTGAAAGAAAAATCTGCACCAAAGGATACAGAAACTGAGGAAGAAGCCAAACAAAATTTCAGAGCTAATGCAAAAGCAATGAATGCACTCTTGATTAGTCTAAGTGAGTCAGAAATTATCAAAGTAATGCACAGTAAGACTGCCAAAGATATATGGGATACTTTATGAAACATTCATGAGGGCAATACAAAGGTGAAGATGGCCAAACTTCAAGCACGTAGAACATAGTTTTAAAACTTAAAAATGAATGAAGATGAAGATATAGCTACATTCTTCTTAAGAGTTGCAGAAGTTGTGAATATCATGATAGGACTATGAGAAGAAATCAAAGAAAGTGTTGTAGTCCAAAAAATATTGAGATCTCTACCATCCAGGTTTAATCCTAAGGTTTCTGCCATAGAAGAAACAAGAAACTGGGAAACCTTAACCAGAAACCAACTACATGGGAACCTAACAACATATGAGATGAGACTTCGTAAAGGAAAGTCAAACACGAGGGAGGTTTCATTTAAGACAGACAAGTGCATATAAGAAAAGGAAGGTGCATGCTCATGCTCTAATGAATATGAAGCCAAATTTGTAAGAATATTGGATAGAGGCACAGGTAAGTAAAAAGGTAAACTTCCATTTAAGTGCTTTAATTGTGGAAGAGTGGGGCACTATGCTTCAAAATTTCCTCATAAGAAAATAGAGAATCAGTCAAAAGGGAAAGGGAAAATAAATTTCAGCAATAGGTGGAAAGGGAACAGATTTAGTAGAATAACATTCTATGCTCAACAAGATAGCAGTGCATTTGAGAGCTCAGATGAATCCCCCAATGAAGAAGGAACATCAGAATTCATTTTGATGGCCAAGGAAGAGCTTGAGAAAGATCTCTTGGAATTTGAAGAAGAAGGTGACGTATATATTGAGGGGGAGTTGGTGAGTGCCCTAAAAGAAATAGATAGAATCAAGCTCAAGACTAGAAAACAGAAGGAAATCCTTCTGAAACATGTAAAGTAAGAACCAAACTTTGAATATTTTATCAAGTTGAAATTTGAACTAGAAGAAGCAAGGAAAGTAGAAGACATCATGTTGCAGCAAATAAGGAGAAAAGTCAGGAATGTGGAAGATTGGAAGAAGAGGTGGTGAGTCTAAGGAAGAAATTGGAAAAGGCTCAAACTGATTTAACAATGAACATATAGTAGTTAAAAGGTGTTAAACAATTGGACCAGATATTAAATGCACAAAGATCTCCTCTTGTAAAGACTGGGATAGGATATGAAGGATAATCTAGCAAGTCAAAGGCATAGGGTAAGAAAGATATTACATTTGTGAAAGCTGTCCTAAAAGAAAATTTTAACTCCCATCATTCTGAGAACAAAAATGTGGGAAACCCTTCAAATCCTCATGAACTGTAGCAAAAACCCACCACAAGGAAAGCCCTAGAAACAAGAGGAGTAAACAACCAAGCAAAGTTACAACACAGATCAAATGGCTTCCAAAGACAAAATTTTCATATGACCAAATGCTTATATCCCCAAATAGCTTTCTCTGCCAGAGACAGATACTACTTCCATGGGTATTGTTTTTTCTGTAAAAGTTTTGGTCTTAAAGCCATACAGTGCAGGCCGTATATAAGGATATTGGAGTATGGAAGCACAAAGGGAATTAAGAACAATGGTGGATTCACTCGTGTACATAATATATTCCAAAATAAAATCAAATGTTTTAGCTGCCATAAAAATGGGTACAAGTCTTACGAATGTCCTCTCAAATACTGTGATCGATCTCCTTAGGAAATTTATTGAACAAACAACTCCATGCAATGGAAAAGGAAGCTAAATAAATGTGATCTAGTTCTAATTGCTCAAGATCGGAACAATCAATGGTATGTGGACAGTGGGTGCTCAAAACATATGACTCAAAACCGAAGCAAGTTTGTAACTTTTGATGAAAATAAATCTGGGAATGTAACATTCGGTAATGATAGAGTAGGGAAAATCAAGGGAAAAGGCACTGTCATCTTGAATAATGGAAGAGAAGAGGCTCAGGATGTACTATTTGTAGACAGTCTAAAAGCCAATCTACTAAGTGTTAGTCAAATGTGTGATAGGGTTGTGAGGTCATTTTCAGAGCCCAATATTGTGAAGTAAGGTCAATCACCACAGGAAAGATCTTGGTCAAATTTGTTCAAACAAAGAGTAATGTTTATATAGTGGAAGATGAGAATTAAGCATGCCACATCAGAAATATTGACGAATCTTGGCTATGGAATAAAATATTGGGACATCTAAATTTTGACCACATCATCAATTTGAGCAAAAAGAAAGCTATCAAAGATTTTCCTACAATAAATAAGCCACCAAATACCATATGTAAGTCTAGCCAACTAGGAAAACAAAGTCGCACATCATTCAAAGCCAAAGACCAACTATATACAAGTAAGCCTCTTCATCTTGTACACATGGACCTGTATGGACCTTCAAGAACAAATGCACCAAGTGGAGAATCATATTTCGTGCTGATAAACAATGATTTTTCCAGATTAACGTGGGTTGCATTTTCCAGATACAAATCCAAAGCATTTGATAAATTTAAGATATTCAAGGCATTGACAGAAAATCAAATTGGATGTAAACTAAAATGCAGCGGATCAGACAAAGGAGGTGAATTCACAGGTGATGATTTTGCAGACCTATGCAACGAATGTGGGATAAAGCAACATATTACAGTTGCAAGTACACCTTAATAGAATGGAGGGGTAGAGAGGAAAAACAGGTTGGTACAACAGATTTCCAGAGCCATTATGCAAAAAGAAACATTCCCCAAACCTACTGGGAAGAAGAATCACATAAATCTGTTCATATTCTCAGCAAAGCTCATCGCAAACCAAATTGTGACAAGACTCCATATGAATTGTGGCATGGGAAACTGGAATCAATCAAGCACTTTAGAGTATTTGGCAGTAAATGTTTCATAAAGAATAATGATGAAAAATTGGGGAAGTATGATGCAAGAGATGATAAAGGAATATTTTTTGGATATGCATCTAAGAGTAAGGGATACAGGTGCTAAAATAAAAGACTACATAAAATTGTGGAAAGCATTGATGTGATATTTGATGAAGATATACTAGAAAAAATCAGAAGCACAAACTGTGTCAATCCTCTAGATGATCATGGAGATGAGAATCAAGAAAATAAAGAACATAGTAAGACAATAGAATATACAAAAATAAACTCAAAAGGACCCTCGAGACACACCAAGAAGAACCATCCAGAAGTTCAAATCATTGGAGACAAGAGTTCAGGAGTTCAAACTAGAAGACAAATAGCTGAACAGACTGAGGAAGTGTATCTAGGCATGTTGTCACAGATAGAACCGACGAATTTTGATGAAGCCCGTAAAGACACAAATTGGATAAATGTTATTATTGAAGAATTAGACCAGATTGAGAAGAACAAAACCTGGGAGTTAATACCAAGACCTGTTAGGAAAAATGTCATTGGAAAAAAGTGGATATTCAAGAATAATATCAATGAAAAAGGTCAGGTAATCAGAAATAAAGCCAGACTTGTATGTAAGGGATACTCTCAAATTGAAGGACTTGAATATGATGAAACTTTTTCCCCTGTAGCAAGAATGGAAGCAATTAGAATGTTTCTGGATTTTTCATGCTATCATGATTTCAAGGTATATCAAATGGATGTGAAGTCTACCTTCTTAAATGGAGATCTAGAGGAAGAAGTCTACATGGAACAACCTGAAGGTTTCTCCTTAGCAGATAAGCACAACTATCTTTGCAGATTAAAGAAAGCCCTATATGGTCTCAAACAATCACCACATGCACGGTATTCTACGCTGGACAAGTACTTTCAAAAACAAGGATTCAAGAAGGGAGGAGTAGACAAAAATTTGTATATAAAGGCTGATGAAAATGAATTTTTAATTGTAGTGGTATATGTAGATGACATCATGTTTGGTAGCAACAAGGATGAATTAGTAAAAGGATTTTCAGAAGAGATGGAGTTAGAATTTGAGATGTCTATGATTGGAGAGCTTACCTTCTACCAAGAACTTCAAATTCTACAGAAGAACAAAGGCATATTCATTTCACAAGAAAAATACTTAAGAGACATGTTAAAAATATTCCAAATGGAAGACTGCAAACCTGTGTCAACTCCCATGATCATTGTATGCAAGTTATGTGTTGATGATGGATCAGCAGATGTAGATCAAAGACATTACAGATCTATGGTGGGAAGTTTGCTATACCTAACAGCTTCTAGACCCGAAATTGTGTTGGCATTAGGACTTATGGCAAGATATCAAGCAACACCAAAACAAAATCACTTACTAGCAAATAAGAGTATATTTAGATACTTGCAAGGAAATGCACATTATGGCCTATGGTACCCGAAAGGCAAAGATTTCACATTGACAACATATACACATGCTGATAGGGCTAGCTATGTGGATGATAGGAAAAGTACAAGTGGAGGTGCATTCTATTTGGGAGAAATTTTGGTGGCATGGTTAAGAAAGAAGTAAACATTTGTCTCTCTATCTACAGCAAAAGCAGAATACATCGCAGCAATAGCTTTTTGCCCACAAGTGATGTGGATGAAAGAAACTCTTCAAGAAATGAAGGTAAGCCGCACTGAACCTATTTCTATCAAATGTGACAATACAAGTGAAATAAGCATATCAAAAAATCTTGTGCTTCATTCGAAAACCAAGCACATCCCAATAAAGTAAAACTTTCTCAAAGAACAAGTAGCAGAGAAAATATTAAATATGGAATATGTCCCAACAAAATAACAGACATCAGACATATTTACAAAACCTCTTGCTAGAGAACCATTTAAGTATCTAAGAGGAAAACTGGGGATGGTGTCTGCAGATGATACCCCCTGATATGATTAAAAAAAAAAAAAACTCTCATGTAGAGTACGCAAAATCAGGAACAAAAATCCAGCCAGTGTTAGACAAGAATCAATTTCTCAAGGGGAGAGTATCCCATCAAAGTTGTCAAGAAGAGCTCAATCTATGGAGCTGGTAAAGATATACAGAGCATGATTAAATTGTGTTGTTCTTGGAGTAGTGTTATGGTACAAGTCCCCAATATCAGAGTATTATAACATATATCATGGTGTAACCCTTTTCCATTGATGTCAAAGTGGGAGGAAAAGCGAGCAGAATAAGAAAGGCACTTCCGAAAAGCAAGCAGAGGAAGAAAGGCACTTCTGAAAATGAAAGGGGGAGGATGTCTTGGAGGAATTGTTTTCATCAATGCCAAAGGTGGAGACTGTTGGAAATATTGTCATTGATGGCAAAGGAACGAAAAGAAAGGAGTAACACGAGAATTATAATTGATGACAAAGGAGCAAAGAAGCAGCAATAATAAGGAAAAGGAGCAGATCAGTCAATGATGCAGTGAGAAATCATAAAAGAGAGGCGAAGGAGTAGCAAAGAGGCAAGGAGTAGCATTAGATCATTATCTAAGGCAAAGGAGTAGAGAGGAGCAACATTAGAATCTTTATCAAGGAGCAAACGCGACAAAAGCAACAAGTTTGGGTCAAGTTGTGAATGTGTTGGGTCAAGTCGTGCATGAGTGGGAAGAGTTGCGAACGTGCCTAAGTAAATTAATAAATGCATGCAACAATGAAGAACAGTTGTGAAGAGCGTGAAGGAGTCGTGAACGTGCGGGCAGAGTCAAGCTAGTTTGTGTTCAGAACAGTGCACAAGGGCACGTGCAGTTCAATGGGTCAAGTCGAAAAATGGAGAAAACTGTGAACATGCAGGTCAAGTAAGCAAACCAGAGTGAAGTCGGAATTGACGGTAGTGATCAAGTTGCAAAAATGATAGCGATAAAATGGATACACCAGATGTAATATTCCCAAATAGGAAAAGCAGGAATATAGTGCATAAACATGGAAATAGGAGTGAAGATCAACGCATAAAGATAAGAGACCAATATGGAGCTTCTTTATTCATTATAATAGCAGCAAACATGTACAAAATAATGGGCACAAATCATATAACATGAATCAATAAGCCTCCAATGAGTAAATCCCTTAAGAATGAGGTGTAGCTACTATATCGAAAATGTCGGAAGACTACTACGGCGCATTCATAGGAGGACTTCTATATAAAATGAACATACAATGATATAATGGGCTAATATATGCCTCAAGAGATACAAAATATAAATATCTAGGCTCTATACAACCTCCAACAAGAAACCCAAGAGGGCTTTTAGAAACACACCAATATACATGAAATGAACCAAAGCCTTAGGGATAAAGATTCACTGCAACAATACAGTTGGAAAGATGTGGCTGATTTGATATGGCAAGAAATATAGCCAACCTCCAATAGACTCTCTATATGAAAGGTTGATCCCTTCTCTAAAAAACCTCCTCCTTGAATCGTGTACTGAAACCACCCCTGCAACTCCTCCCTAAAATAATGTAGTCCAAGACAAAAACTGCGTTGTAGGGGAAAATGATGGTGTGGTTTGATGCCAAATGTTGCAATAAGGCTCAAGGGCCTTCCTAACTAGCCTTTTAATGGAAAGAAATCTTCCTCCACTGAAATCTAGCTTAGAAATCACCCAAATGTATACTGCACTACTGCAACCTGCAACACAGCACAACCCTCTACAAAAAATGTCCTGTAGATGAAAGATGGAGCTTGGCATGATGCCGGAATGTGGAAATGTAGTGCAGTCACTTCTCCTCAGTAGGAACTCAAAGTCCCCTGGGGATGAAGTTGGGATTCCTGCTCGGGAACACCCTGTGCTAAACACCACTACAATCTTAGCTAAACAGCTAAAGAGAGCAAACAAATCTTAACATACCATATCAAAATAATAATGTACAAAATATCTTCTATGGCTACCATCCCCTTCCTTATATAAGTTGTGAGCTTCCTCACCCTTGGCCCCACTCATTAAAGCCACTACTTCCATGCATGGAGTCTCCCTCCAAAATTGTGTTGTCCCATAATGAATGCCAATCCTCCATGACAACGCTATTGATTTGGTCAAAGTTTACCCAGTCTACATGCTCCATCCCCTTTTCACACATAAGGGTGCTTTATCAAGCCACTAAAGTGATCTCCATTCACATTTGTAGTGATTATATTCCTACTAAGGATATTTATGGGTCTCCATACCCTCTTATTCAACAAATTAAGAAGAAAAAGAAAAAATTAATATTCCAACTAGCTCATTGCTAATTGGGAATATTACACTGGATTACGTCGCATAGGCCAAAAGACAATTGGTGCACATCGCAATCGGTAACTTTTATATTTACATGTTAAGACATCGTAATATATTTAAGTTGCAATGTGAAGCATATTTCATATCATATAAGATAAGGAGAACCATTATGGTAAATGTTAAAAAGGTGTGACATTCGATAACATTTTCGTCGCGGGTTGCGAAATCGCGAAATCGCAAATATTGTGAAATTATTAAACTTGTGAAGTGGAGGAGATGACGTGGTAGCTGACATGGCAAGTGACGTGGTTGCTGACGTGGAAAAAGACGTGGACCTAACCCCACAAATCGCAAATACATCTTGATGATGTGACATGTGACGTGGCAGGTGGCGTGGCAGACAATGTAGCAGTGACGTGGCACCCCAGTGGGACTCGAACCTTTTATCACAAATAGCATGTCGCAAGAGATTATAACCAAAGATCAGAGTGAAACTGCGATAATAATTTGCGATGTGGAAACTGCGATAGGAAAGTGCGATGAAAATTGTGATAAGACTGGTGGGACCCCTTCGCATGTCGTAGATCGGGAGTTCAGAAGGACTAGAGCACAACGGATAACAATGAAAAGCTCTGAAATGTGATGAGAGGGCGGACACAATACCTTCCAAAGGTAAATGATAATACATTTAAAAGTTTGAGTGTATGTGTACTGAGTTATGAAATCGCATCGAGAGAAAGATAAGCATATATAACATATAACATAGTGGAACTTCGAATTGCGATAAGAAACTAGATGCGAGGCTTTCCAAAGTTTAATTGAAATATAATCAAGGTCCAAGGTTTAATGTGTTTGCGCCATTTCTTAGAATAAAATCCTGAACGTGAAGTTGACTTGGGTAATAAAAGAAAAGGTAGAACGCAACAAAGAGGACTCATGTAAGACCTGACTCTAAGTGTTCAACGATATATATATATATATATATCGTTGAACACTTAGAGTCAGGTCTTACATGAGTCCTCTTTGTTGCGTTCTACCTTTTCTTTTATTACCCAAGTCAACTTCACGTTCAGGATTTTCTTCTAATAAATGGCGCAAACACATTAAACCTTGGACCTTGATTATATTTCAATTAAACTTTGGAAAGCCTCGCATCTGGTTTCTTATCGCAATATATATATATATATAATATGTGTGTGTGTGTGTGTGAGGTTATAACTTCCTTAAGGAAAAAGGACCCGACGGTCATGTAGAACAGTGTTATGCGGTTGTGGCTGTGAGTTAAAAGGAAAGGATGAACGCAAGAGAAAAGACTCGGGCAAGTGACCCAACTGCAGTGAAAATGGTAGTACGCCTATTAAAACAAAATTCTGAATGCGAAGGAAGTACTCGGGTGAATAAGTGACCCAACACAGAGAGCAGAGCATAGAACGTTGCGGGTAAGATATGAAAGAGGCAGATGTTGTCTCAAACGTAAAGACAAGGGTCAAGTCACGCAAAGACGGTTAGACTACACAATTAAAAATATAATAGCAAGTACAGAAGACAAAGGGACAGTAGGTAGATAAGACAAAATGAACAGAAATGTAAGAAACTAAAGGGAATGAATTGAAATATTATTGTAACTGTAAATGTAAATTCATTCATTATTTTATATTGTTTTTTATTTAAGATAAAATGTCCCAGGAAAAGAAAAACTCCATTTTAAACTGAAATAAATCTATATATTATTGTAACAGTCACGAGTGAGGAAATGAGTGGGTGGAAGGCAAAGAGTCATGCTTGTTCACTTCATATTCCCATGTATAATGAAAAGAACCATGAAGTTATATCTATAAATGATGTTATTGCAATGTGCATAGAGAGCTTAGAGAGTGGAAGAATGAGAGTGAGTAGATAGAGATGTTGTGCACATACAGAGATGATATGAAGCAGATATGAAGGCTGAAAGGGCAGCATTGAAGAAGGAGTAAAACAGAGCTGATATGCAGGTAAATAAGCATATGATTTTATGGTAGTGTGAGGGAGTTGGTGCTTCCATAATAAGTTTTAGCTTGATAGATTTACAGTAGTAGTTGTTTGAGGTAGGAGCCTCCTGTGGGTTGTAGCGTGCGAAAAATAGAAGGGAGTTGGAGCTTTTGTGCGTTGTAGCTTACAAAAATTGAGGTAGTAGCTTCCTGTAGGTTGGAGCCTACAGAAAATTAGTTGTGAGAGGGAGTTGGAGCGTGCCTTTGCATCACAACAATAATAAGATTTGGTTTTCTCCCTTATGGGTTTCCACTTATATCTTTTGTCTATATGCATGATGATTATGTGTTGATGTATTTTAATTAATTTTCTTATCACTTGTTGCTCACATATTAAGTTTTTTGATTCACTATATATTAAGTTGCTTATGAAATTGAGGTGTAAATAAATTTAAAGAAAAAGTTCAAATGTCCGTGAATGTGCTAAATTGATTCAACCCTCCCCCCCTCCCTCCCCCTCTCAGTTTAGCTAAGGGTTTATTAGATTTAACCTAATCACCTCTATTACTCATTCCATAATTTACAACTTTTCCCTTGAAATTTGAATATGTTGAACATATAAATCTTAGTGGAAGCATGGTATTCATCTAATAGACATAAAAATTTTGATTGGAAACTTTTCATTCATAAACATTTTTTTATTGTTTTGAGGAGAGAGAAGATGATATGAATGGAGAACATAAAAAGGGAAATGTTAAGGTGAGTAAGGATGAAAATAACATATTCAAAGGCACTAATACTTTGATCCAAGATGCATTCTTGTTGCTGTAATAACCTCACCTCTAATCTTAAATGTGGAACCTGTGTTTTGCAAACCTTAATATATACCAAAGCTTTTATAGCTAAGTTTTCTCAATGGGTACTGATCTATACAAGACACATGACAAAAAAGGAAAAGCTTATCATGAGGGTTGACATAAGGTATTGCTATATGGTGATAGTGGAAATGCTTTTGTATCATGAGTTCTTTATGGATCCTGAGAAAATAAGACTTAGAGGAATATTAGGTTTTGATATTGTTCTTGTTGATGTTATCAATACTATTAATAATATTAATAAGTTAATGATGTTAAAGATGCATGCTCCTAAGAATTTAATGTACAAAAGAAATGAATAATTTTATACACATGTTTCTATAAGGTTATTTAATATCAACCTACAAATTTGTAAAGGAACATATATTGAATATTAGAAAAATGATAGGTTAACATTTGTGAAATTTAATTTATTTTTAATGCTCGAAAAGTAATTTTAATTGTGCAATAAAAAATATGCATCAATGCTACAAAGAATATGCATTAAATGCATACCAGAGTTATATATGATAATTGTATTAAAGCGTTGTAATATATATCATATACAATACATGGGAGAACATGATACAATGCAACACAAGAAATACAATGCAAGGTAACAATACAATGAGATGTGTTACAATGATGATAATAAAATATCTTGAAAGGAAAACATCTTTCAAACATATAAACAATAAGTTAAATTTTAATACCAACCATCCTTTTAAGCAATATTACATTGGCTACTTTAAAGTAATATTACATTTGCTGCTTTAAAATAATAAAACAATTGTTGCTTTAAAATATATAATACAATAGTTGGGTTCAGTTGAGAATATATAAACAAATGTGTATCATAAGGGACATAATATAAATGCAGGGAAGGGAGCATATACAACCTCCATTGAAAGGATTGCAATACAAGTTGCATTGTAAACAATAAACAATGTGTTAAAGAGAGGATAACACATGCATTGAAAGGATGATAAATGTGTTACAAATTAATATTATAAGTGCGAGATGCGCTGGGAATAGAACATAATACAGGATGATAAATGAGCTACAAAGTAATATTATAAGTGTGAGATGTGTTGGGAATAGAACATATTGTAATGCGTTGAAATAATATCCAAGAAATACGTTTGAATGATAATACAAACATTAAGTTGCAAGGATGATACACATTGAGTTGAAGATACACATATTGATGTGTGGAACTGAATGATACATGCTGGATTACAATTGTTGCATTTGAACGGACATTATAAAGGTTGCATTTAAGATTTATAATACAATGAAGGAGTCAAACACCATGGAAGAGTATATAATTGTTGCAGCCATAACATGATGCAACGAAAAGGATGTACGACATGTAACACAATGCCACGTAATGCATAGCAATAATAGCAATAATTTATATAGTGCAATGGTCAAAGAGAATATATTGGGCATTGAAAAAACCATGCAATACGCTGAGAACCGTTGCAAGGGATTGCGTTGAAGCAATGGAATTATATGAAGGATACGTTGAAGTCAAATGCAAGCATGTGTTGAAGAGATCTAAAAATGCAACGCATACGCATTTTGTCAATAGTGCAGTGATGATACGATAAATACAATGCATTGTGATAATAAATGCAATGTTGTGGGAATAATACGTAGTACAATGCGTTAAGGTATAACACAATTTACTTCGAGGCAGAAGTAGCCTTGGGAGGTTAATGCATAAGTTGCGTGGGAGGTTAATGCAAAGGTAAGGGGTCTAGACCTAGGTTTAGAGTAGCTGTGCTACTATATTTATGTCAATTCAATTATTAAGTTGATTTAGATGATTTAATGAAAATGAATATCCTAGCACTAATCTTCACTCTTCAAAGAATTCACATGCAACATTAAAATTTTTTGAGGAAAAGACATTAGAAACTTCTTTATTTCCTGTGTTTACAAATCATTTGGAAGTTTCTTATAGAGTTCATCTTGGAGCTAATGCTTGCATTATTTTATTTAATGTGCATCCTAGGCTTCACTAGTCAAGTTGCAATCAACCCATCTTTTTATCTCTCGTATAAAGTATTAAATGATTGCACCTTTACAATAAGCATGTTATTAGAATGTATATTAATTTTGTGGAAAATGAGATTGCATGGTATGATGATAATAATCATTTTACAATGTGATATACAAGTCTCTTCTTATGTGAAAATATTTTCACAATAAAAGGGGACCTTAGGCTCAAGATGCAAAGATTTAACCTAATCACCTCTATTATTCATTCCATAATTTTCAGCTTTGCCCTTACAATTTGAATATGTGGAACATATAAATCTTAGTGGAAGCATGGTATTCATCCAAGAGACATAAAATTGTTGATTGGAAACTTTTCATTCCTAAACATTCTGCTATTGTTTTGAGGAGAGAGAAGATAATAAGAATGGAGAACATGGAAAGGGAAATGTTAAGGTGAGTAAGGATGAAAATAACATATTCAAAGGCACCAATACTTTGATCCAAGGTGCATTCTTGTTGCTGCAATAACCCCACCTATAATAGTAAATGTGGAATCTATGTATTTGAAAACCTTAATATATACAAATATTTTATAGCTAAGGTTTCTTAATGGGTACTAATATACCCATGACACAAAAGGAAAATCTTATCAGGAGGGTTGACACAAGGTATTGCTATATGGTTATTATGTAAATGCTTTTGTGTCATGAGTTCTTTAAGGATCATGAGAAAATAAGATTTAGGGGAATATTAAGTTATTAGGTTTTGGGAGTGTCCTTGTTGATGTTGTCAATACTATTAATAAGTAATGCTCTTAAAGATGCATGCCTAAAAATTCAATGTACTTCTATGAAGTTATTTAATATCAACCTGCAAATTTATAAAGAAGCATATATTCAATATTATAGAAATGATATGTTAAAATTAGTAAAAGTTACATCTTTTTTAGTGCTTCAAAAATAATTTTAATTATGCAATAAAAAATATGCATCATGCTACAAACTATGTGCATTAAATACATACTAGAGTTATATATAATAATTATATTAAAACTTTGTAAAATATATCAAATACAACACATGGATAACATAATATAATGCAACACAAACCATACAATACAACACCATAAATATAATGCAAGGTAACAATACAATGAGGTGCGTTGCAATGATGATAATAAAATATATTGAAAGGAAAACTTATAAACAATAAGTTAAATTCTAATACCAACAATTCTTTTAAGCAATATTACATTTGCTACTTTAAAGCAATATTACATTTGCTGCTTTAAAATAATAAAACAATTGTTGCTTTAAAATATATAATATAATTTGCTACTTTAAAATAATAAAAAAATTGTTGCTTTAGAATATATAATACAATTGTTGGGTTGAGTTGAGAATATATAAACAAATGTGTTTCATAAGGTACATAATACAAATGCAATGAAGCTAGGATATACAACCTGCATTGAAAAGATTGCATTACAAGTTGCATTGTAAATAATAAACAATGTGTTAAAGAGAGGATAATACATGCATTGAAAGGATGATAAATGTGTTACAAATTAATATTATAAGTGCGAGATGCGTTGGGAATAGAACATAATACATGCATTGAAAGGATGATAAATGAGTTACAAAGTAATATTATAAGTGTGAGATGTGTTGGGAATAGAACATATTGTAATGCGTTGAAATAATATCCAAAAAATACGTTTGAATTATAATACAAACATTAAGTTGCAAGGATAACACACATTGAGTTGAAGATACACATATTGATCACTGCAAAGGAATGATACATGCTAGATTACAATTTTTGCATTTGAACGGACATTATAAAGGTTGCATTTAAGAGTTATAATACAATGCAGGAGTCCAACACTATTGAAGAGATATATAATTGTTGGAGCGATAATATAATGCAACACAAAGGATGTAAGACATGTAACACAATGCCACATAATGGATAGCAATAATTAATATAGTGCAATAGTCAAAGAGAATTTATTAAATGCGCATTGAAAAAACCATACAATAGGTTGAGAACTATAGCTATACATATTTTTTCGGCTATAGGATATTAGGTTGGGCATAGAGCAAGGGGAATTATACGAAGGATAAGTTGAAGTCAAATGCAAGCGTGTGTTGAAGAGACCTAAAAATGCAAAGCATACCCATTGTGTCAAGAATGTAGGGATGATATAATAAATACAATGCATTGTGATAATAAATCTAATGTTGTGGGAATAATATGTAGTACAATGGGTTGATGAATAAGGTATAACAAAATTTAGGTCGAGGCATAAGTTGCCTTGGAGGTTAATGCAAAGGTTTGCTGGTTTGAAGGAGTGTAGAAGTAGGTTTGGAGTAGATGCTTTATCAACAAAACCCTCTATTACTCTTTTTATGCGGAGAACTAAGTGTCACTAGAGGAAATATTGGGGGATGATAGAACGACCTTTTTGCATACAAAGAGATATTAGGACATGGATTTATTGATATGCTTCTTCCTATGCTTTCTAGTTCCAATTATCTACTTTTAGATTTTATGCCTTATTCATCAATTACTACTATCCCGCAGTGCCTCTTTATCAATTTCACGCATTAATAAACCCAATACAATACTTATAAACATCATAAAAGACTTTGCTATGCTTAAGCAATCATACTCGGCTTTGAAATATATAACACAACATAAAAGATAAATCATAGAAAAATTGTGCAAATACAGAGAAATACTTCAGAATCTTCCTTCTCTTCATTGATAATGTGTCCTTTAAGTACAATCCTTCTTTGACCCGTGCACGCTCCGAGTGGTCTACACACACAGTTGCAGACCAAGGCCTCACGCACATAGTTGCGGAGTGTTCTCTGAAGACCCAAAATATACTAAAACTCAGATAATTTAATGATGGTTCTATCTCTGTATCTCTTATCTCTTGACTCACTAAGTTCTCTCCTCATATAGCTTTATTTCTTATAATACCATGGTCTGCAAACCAAGGGAAGATCTCAAAGTATTAAAAAGAACCCAATCCCTTTACAAAAATAGGGGCTTTGACCCACCCCAAAGCCCCTAAAACTCCATGCGAAGCTATTAAACTCTACGTGATTGACTTATTTCCACTGGAACGTGTACTCCACTTCCTCAAAATATGGAGTCTTTAACTCAAAACTAGACCAAGTTGGGCCCTTCCCAACAAGCCCCCAACACTCATATGTTACTCGTCCTGAGTCACTGAGCTAGTGCACCCTAAATTTTTGCTCCAATGTTGGTGTAAATGTCCTTCAGTGGCTGGATTGTTGCTGTAAATTGTGTCTTATCTTGGTGCATCTCTTCTAGTAGCTTCTCTGAACTTGGACCTATGATGCTTTACAGTAATTCCTTCTGCTTCAAGCGCATCTCCTTAAGCTTCTGATCAATTTTCTGAGACAATTTAATGGACTCATCTTTCCATGGCAGCGTTCACGTTGTAATTATATGATATTTCCTTCACAATTCCTCGATCTGACTCTGCACGTTCTTTCCTCCGTGAATGTGGGAGAGTCGCTGTGCAGGTGTTAGAGTCCTCATCGTGACTTTGATCTCATCAAACTATTTATGCGTTTCCATAATCTCTACTTCAATCTCATGAACACTTTAATCCTTCTGCAATGAGGTCCATATTTCCATAGTGTCTTTGAATATCTTGCCACAGTCCTTGAATGTGGTAGAGATACCTTCTAGTGGAGCCTACATATATGCTTCACACTGCTCATGCACCTCTAGCAGTGTTTTTGGCTACAACCTGATCTATAGCTCATTAATCTACATTTGTAGCTTGAAATTGACCCTATCTATTTCATTGTTATACACTTTGATATTTATGGTGAGCTTCATAATATTTTCCTCTAGGGTTGCCTCAGCTTGAATCTTGAGGTTGGGCAGCTCACTACACGTCTTAGTGATAATTTTTTCTAATTGTTTTTTGTACTTTGTTGCCTCATCTCGATCCGTGATCACCTTATTCATTTCATTGAACATATTCTTGTTGTCCTCCTTGACTTCCTTCATGACCACCAAAGTGCCCTACTTGTGCACCTTCATCTCATCTATGAACCCTTGGTAAAAATCATGCAGCGTCTCGAAAGACAGTGCAGAAAGATTCAAAATAAGGGTGTTCCAATGATTTTTTCACTCATGATCCTCTGTGTTCTCAAAAGGCATCGCCCCTCCAAGTACCTACAAAATATGAATCTCATGAGTTACTACTAACTCATTCCCTTGGTGCCTTTGTGGGACCAGTCTTGCTTGAGTCATGCTCACTTGTGCCATGCTCGCTTGAGTCATGCTCACTTGAACCGAGTTTGCTTGGACTTTCAATTCAATGATTCCCTGTTGTACTTCCATCAATACAGTCTTGTATTGAACTTCAATGTTACTAAATAAATTCTAAGTGACATGCAGCAACGTGTCACCAATCTCATTGATGTCACATTCAATAAGCACCATCATATTCGTTCTTGCTAATCTATCAGACTTTTTCTTCTTATGCGCACCTCTCGTAGTAGGTATTTTTCTCCACTTTACAACAAATTGGGGGTCTATTGTTTCTTCAAAGGCATCCTGGCCACCTTGTTTTGGTTTTATGCCTTCGGCCTCTTCGCCATATTTTTCGGTCCCCACCTCTGTTTCTTTTACAGTATCCTTTTGAGTGTCTTTCCTCGCCTCCTTCTATGTGACATTTCTTGTATTCTTCTGTGTGCCTTTCTTAGTGGGTTTTCATGCAGGCTTTTTCTTGTGGTTTTCTTCTTCACTGTAGTGGCCTTCCCACTGGTTCCTGCCTACTCTGCCTCCCCGCATTCCATGGTTGGAGTCAGCCAATCACTCGGACATCGACTTACAACCTGTGAGATATCATGCTTTATGACCGAATAGGATAGCGTGTACCATTTCTCTTCAGGATCCTTCCACGCACTGATATAGATGCAATGAGAATCTACCTTAAAACCTAAAATTGTGTGATAGTCTTCAAATGCTACCGATGAGAGCCTAGGTTGCTAACTCACCACAATTTGTAAATCCATTTTCAAAAATACCAAAAATAACTTGTTTTCCTTCCCCCGATTAGGGTCCTTATAGAACCATAGTGAGGCGTACCTCATAGCTTCGCAGATGTCTGGGCCCACAAAAATGAACTATGACTCCTTAGGCTCTTTCCATGCCATCAATTCTATCAAAAGAAATAACTATGCGTAATGGAATTGCTTTCCATTCTCATGTGTATCTCAATAATCATCTAGAAATTTCCTGCATAGATATCCATCCCTTATACTGGAATCCTTTTCTGCACTACACAACCAAAGAAACTACTAGTGCTGACACCTCATTTGTGTGACACTTCCTCATGAATTTTCTCACCAAAATGTGTGTGGTGAGGTGCACAACTTGATCATTGATTGTGTTGATATCATATCCTCGAGACTTCTTTATGATTCCATATGTTTCCTTCATCACCTCTGCAACTACCTTATCCTCACTTTCCCCTACAAATTCATCTGTAGGGTTAAGTCCTTGGAATGGTAGCATGGTTATTCTTTTAATGAGAATATCATCAATAGTGATTCTCCCACCCAATCAGAGACATATGTTATGCACTAATGCCAAAAGTTGGTGCACAAAAATTGTGTTGATGTTGTTGTGCCCCAAATGTGGAACATATAACATATTCAGCAACCCGGACTACCGGATGCATGCATCCCACCTATGTGTCTCTAATCTTGTAACATCACTTTCCTCATAATATATAGCATGCAAGTATCAGTTGGGATCAAACTAGGGATACTTGCTCCTGTCATTGAGATCCCAGTCCTCCATTTGCAATTGTAGTACCTTTTCCAACAGTTCTCCCTCAAATGGTACTTCATCTAGCTGCAATGGTGTCAACACAATAAATTTTGCGGTGTCTAGGTTGTTCATTGCTTTTATAATCAACTTCCTTGGAGAAATATATGGCCGTAATCTGGAAATGGGCTCAACTTCCTCCGCTAGAATATCTTAAGGGATATCGCAGCAATTTCTTCCTCATCACTCTCCTAGATCTCGACTGGTTGCTTCAGCTTATGAATTCACTCATTAGTGCATTGTTCCTTGGTAATCTTCTTCCTGGGTGACTGTATAACTATGAGTTTCTTTTTTTTTCTTTGTCTGTGCTTCTCCTACATTAGACTGCTTCCTAGGTGACCTCAGCCCTTTCACTATCAACGGTGTAGCAGTCATGATTCTACCTATCACTCTCTTGATAAAATCCTTTGCAATCTCTTTGAAACTCTTCTTGGACATGCAACTAAAATATTGGCTCACACTTAGGTGTAAAATCACAATTATAACTCTCAGCAAGCAAAGTGTCCAAATGCTGAGAGGGATGCAATATTCATAAGAAATTTTAATTTTGGACCCCATGATTATCATCAAATTCACTTTATAAATGCAGATTTTGCAAAAAATTCTCCCAACTGTGCTCGTTAAAAGGATTTTCATCGCTCCTTTGAACAGAAGCTTTCCTGTCAAGTTAATTGTTTCACTTCAAACGGTCATATTTCTAGTGAAATTTGATGGTACTTAGTTTATAGCATTATTATTCCTCCCTTGGTGTAGCTCCCTATAACTGTAATGACTTCCTAAGTTTCAAGAAGCAATCCATCTTCGACGAATTCCTTCTTCAACAGAGTAGTTTATAGTCCCGCACCCCCATTCAACTGCATGTGGAAATAAGGTTGTTTCTCATTCATATAGTTAGCATGAAGTTCCATGGATAGATTCATCCCTGTATAGGTTTAATATACTTCCATTCACTCATCTTGGTATCATCTGACCATCCAACTTTGCAAGTTGAACTACTCCTCCCTCCAAGACATGTTTGATAATATATGGTCCCAACCAATGCATTTGGAACTTTCCTGGGAACTTTGTGAACTTGGTATCATACATCAGTACTAGGTACCCTTCCTTGACTATTTTCTGCTTGATATGCCTGTCAGGTTGGGATTTTACCCTTGTTTTTTTTACTTGCTAAAGATATCCTGCAAAGAATATTTTCTTCCTCGAGAGAAAGCAGTTGTTCCAACCTTTATTCCATGATATTCTTGTCTTCCATATCTGTTACTATTGCAATTCTTAGACTAGGAACAACATATTTCATAGGCATAACTTCTTCCTATCCATAAACTAGCCTAAAAGGGGTTTGTCCTGTCAGCTTCTTCTAGGTTGTTCTATATGCCCATAAGATTTTTGGAATTCTCAAATCCCAATCATTCATGTTGACATCGGGTACTTTAGTTAGAGTGTTTTCCAAAATCTTGTTAAAATCTTCAACTATTCCATTTTCCTGAGGGTGATAAGGTCTTCTCTTCTGGTGATGCACTTGGAATTCTTCAATCAATGCCTAAATGGTTTGATGCAGGAAATGTGACCCTTTTTCACCCATCCAAATCTTCAAACACCCAGATCTGGACAGAATGTACTAGAATATGAAATTTGTAGCAGTATCTTCACTGGCTGAGCTTTGGCCCATCTGGTCAAATAGTCTGTCGAAGTGATGATATACCTCATGCCAATATTATTCCCTAATGGATTCATCAATCCAATAAAGTCTATTTCCCAATTTTTCAAATTCCTACAAGGTCACCTGTGGGTTCAATGGAATTTCATCTCTCCTAGATGGTCTTCCTGTTCTTTAAAAAGCATCACAATATCTACAATATTCTTTTGCATCCTAATGCAATGTAGACCACCACATTCCATCTCTCAAAATATTATGTGCAGTGGCTTTTCCTGCATAATTCCCTCCTACAGCTCCACAATAAGCTTCTTTTAAAATTCTTTGTCTTTCATGCTCAGAGACATATCTGCGTAGTATTTCATCTGGCCCCATTTTATACAAATGTCCTACAATCAAATAAAAATCACTTGCCTTGACTACCAACTCATTTTTATATTAAGCAATATACTTCGAAAGTGCCATCCCTGTATTCAAAAACTGAATGATGTCTATGAAGTGATCATCTGCAACCTTTATTGCAAACAACTGTGCATCTGGAAGGTTATAATCAATGCTTGTGGGTTCTTCACCAGTCTTTATCCTTGAAAAATGATCAAGTCTTGCATTCAACCTTCCTAGCTTAACTATAAATTCAAATTCATACTCCTTGAACAACAACAACCACCTAAAAGTATTCCATCCTGGCATAGACCTTTTCACCAAATACACTAGCACAAAGTGATCTGTGAACATCTTGAAGTGCGCTCCTAATAAATAATGGTTGAATTTCTGCAATGCATATACCATAGTCAATCCTTCATGTTCTGTTCTAGAATATTTCTTCTATGCCTTGGACAACTTCCTTCTTGTAAAAGATACACAGTGATCAATATCTCCATCTCCTAGTCATGCTAGTACTTAGCCCAATGCTATGCAAGATGCATCAACATGAACGTGAAACTCCTTGTTCCAGTCCAAAAAAACTAGAATTAGCGTAGTTAATATCTTCTCCTTTAGTATGTTGATTCTTTATTGTAATTCGTTAGCCAAAAAATAAGTACCATCCTTCTTCGATAGCTTTTCCATCGGCGTTTTTATCTGTCCATATTCCTTGATAAAATTTATGTAGTATCGATTATGTCCTAGTGTTGTTGGTAGTTGCTTCAATGTCTTAGGTGGTTGCAGGTTCACAATAACAACAATCTTCGTGGGGTCTACCATAAATCCCTGTCTACAAACCAAATGCGCCAATAGTATACCAAAAGGTACACAGAAGATGCATTTATTCAAGTTCAATGATATTTGATACTCTCTCTAGGTATCCAACACTATTCTTAAGTTCGCAACATGGTTCTTCAGTAGTCCAAATATGGTCTAATCATCAAAATAAACTTCCAAAAATTTGTGTATGTACTCCTTAAAAGTTGCAACTACTACTCTAGAGAATATTGTAGGAGCATTCTTAAATCCAAAAGGCATGACTGTATACTGAAAAGATCCCCATTTAGTTGAAAACGTTGTCTTACTCCTGCCTTCTGGTGAAATTCTAATTTGATGATAACCTAAAAATCCATTTGTAAAAGAGTAGGCCTCCAACCCTCCAACATTATCCAATACTTCATCTATAAAAGATATAGGGAATGGTTCATGCACACATGCATTGTTAAACTTCCTCAATAAACACAATTTCTGATCTCACCCTTTTGCTTCTTCTTCTGATCAACCATAAGACTTACCCAATCATATTCCTCCGTAGGTTCAAATATGCCATATTTAAGAATCTTTTCCAATTCCTGCTTTACCTTTACCTTATACTTTGGGTTCAATCGATAGGGTCATTGTTTTACAAGCTTCACATCTTGCTTCAAATTGATCCTCATAACTCTGAGGTCCCCTACTATTCCCTTCAATTTATAAAACCTCATGGAAAGAGCTCTTGATATTGATGCAACAACTCTCCAACCTTGCTGAATGTATCTTCATCCCAATAATCCCAAATCAGCGCAATTTTTTACTCTTATTTTAATCCTATATTCACATTCTTTGTCTTCACTGGTTGCATTAGGTCAAGGATCTCTGGTTCTGGCCCAACAACATCATGTTGTCCTTCTGACCCTGTGATATTAATATTTCACAGATCTTTCTCATCCTCTTACATTGTCAAATTATAGCATTCTACTGCATGGCCCAATCAGGTTGGGTCCAAGTTGTTATCACTAAATTGATACTGATGGGTTGATTCAATAGTCAACATAGAGTGACTATTTCAAACCTACTTTTAGCTTAAACTTAGCCTTTCTAGCCTGAGAGGGCTCTCGTAAGGATAAATATGATATTATGTAAAGGAAGCTCAGCAGATGGATATATCTGAAATTGGTTTTAAATGTGTTTTTGTGCAGGTGAAATATGTAGACAAATTACTACCATTGGGCATATGGAGTCAGTATAAACAAATACAGTGACATGTGAAACTCCTCTCATGGAAGCTGAGGCATATATATTCTGATGAAAACATAAAATTTATAGTAGACTAAGTGTTTGAAGGAAGTTAGAGGATGTAGGAAATGAATTCTAAGTAATCAAACACTATGATACTAAATATAGAATTGTAGAACATAAAAGGAAAATACTCATAAGAATATCAATGAATCTCAGGTAGAGAAAAGTATGTTTCCATTGTATATTACTGACAAAAGGATTTACAATAGTAGTTTGTAGTAAAAACATCAATCAACCCTCTCTCCATCAATTTTATGCCTATTTATAACTTTAGGAACCTTTACGATGAGTCAGCCAGCAAGGCCAGACCATTGAATACTTCTAATGACACCTAGACTAACCAAAAGCAGATTACAAGGAGAAAAAATAGACATCTGCTATTTTTAGTACTTAGAAATATAATAAGACTCTAAAACTTTTTATTACAATAACAAAATTTAAAAGCTTCATGTCTACATCTAAAAATTCATGTGTCTAAGATGGCACTGACCATAACTGAACCATAAATACTCCCACTAAGTTTGGAGGGTTGTCTTCGAAAAATTGAGTAGGTGGTGTCATGATTGTTGACGTGGCTTCCATGATGAAGTAGTAGCTTGAAAAACCTTTTCGAGGAGTGTGTCTTCATATAAAAATTCAATTGATGACTTCTGACTATTCTAGGTGGTTGAATTGTCCCAAAAAGACAATCAAGACTTGAAAAATCTCCAAAATCCTCTTCGCTACAGAAACAAGAGACTTCTAGGCAAGTCCGTAGCGAGAGTTTGTAGATTTTTTCAACTTCGACCATTTCTGCAAACTATTTTCTCTCTTTTCTTATTTGAGGTTGTCTAGTGGGTCAAAAAAATTTAATACCCACATTTACCTGCCTTTTCCATAACAAAACCTGATATATATAACAAAAAAAGAATCTTTAGCGATTTCGTAATGTTTTCCCGGCTTTAAGCCTCAGACATGCTACGAATTTTTCCAATTGACAACAGACTTGAAGATTTTGGATTTCTTCTTTAAAATTTCTCATGGCTCTGTAAGTGATGAACTATAATGAGGCAAAAAAAAATTTCAAAGGTATTTTACCCCCTTTCAAGCAACAACAACTTCACCCTTGGCAGTAGTAGCTTCACCCTTAGCAGCAGTGGCTTCATTTTCAACAGGTTCATTTATGAATGTCATATTTAAGCCCTTTTTCTTGAGTTCTATTTGTACCATTTCCATCTGCACCTCCAACTCTTTCACTTGAAATTTGAGTTTATTTCTCTATGCCTGCAGCCATATGTTCCTTTTCCTTGTATGCTTCATCACTCTGCATAAAGGGAGAGTTATCTTCAACAAATTTTCCGCATTTTTTAAGGCTTCATCATAATGATTAATTTTCTCATTCACTTTCTATTTTAACTCCTCCACCATTTTTATTTCTAGCTTAGCCTCTTCCAACTCCAACTTTGTTTCAATGACTTCCTCCCTCACTTCCATCAATTTCTCCTTTAAAATATCCACTTCATATTTTTCAGTTACCTTCTCCTTGCCTTTCCTCTGCCTGATAATATCTTCCTTTGTTGGGGATAGGTCAATTATGTCTTGTACCATAGGCTATTTACCCTTTTATGTCTCTTCAATATTCTTATCAGCCTTGATACCTTTGGCAAGTTGCAATCTAGTGAGAGGCTTTCTTGGTTTAGATACATAAACTACATCTTTACTTGAAAAGTCAAGTTTCTTGGCAGTGAAGCCTTTCTTTTTCTTCTTACCTCCTTTGACATCCACAGATTTGACCACGAGAGTTTCTTCTATATCTATGGCTTGTAAAATTTTCTCAAGATTACTTTTTCCCACTATCTCGCTCCTAGTGATTCTCCCATGAATCTTTTTGCTAGGCTTTGGCCTTCTACTTGTAGGTGTGGGTTGAGGTATCTCTTCTTCCTGTATATGTTCTGTTTCAATATCCATGGGCTTTATAATTGTCTGCATTTATCCTTCCTTTCCACCCTCTTCTTCAATTATAGGCTCATCATTATTACTTGAAGGGATGGTCTTTGATTTAGGTGTTTTCTTAGGAGTTAATACATCCACTTCATAACCACTAAGATACAAAAATGTGGCCCTGTCTCTATTTAACCTTTTCAACTCTTCCAAAACTAGTAGCTTGATTAATTCATGATGAGAGATTGAAGTTTCACTACTCTCAGGCCTATCTTAGACTTTATGTGACATTTTTCCTAGGCTTCTAAATAAAAAAAATCGAAGTTCCAAAATATGCTTACCAGTGAAATGGAGAAAAATCCTAAAGTGATACTGATATATCATGTCAAACCTCCCATCACATGTGAAATACTTCTGAATCAACAGCAGAAGTTTCGAGTAATTTTCTTTGAGGTAGCTTCTTGGGATCCCTGATGTCACGTCCACTCCAATGTGCTTAGGCTTCAGGAACTCATCATAGGAATTTGGTGGCTTTAAACCACTTGCCTCTTGTCCTTGGAATCTCTATAGATTAGGAAATATTTTCAGGAGAAACCATGAAACTTAGCACACCCACCTTTGATGCAGTGCCAATAAAATTCACTGCAAAGTCCTTAGAAACTTTGGCATGATACCCCTGCAACTTCTCGCAAATTCTCATGCAACCAACACTGGCGAAGGCTGATGCAAAACTTGGATCTTCATAATCAATTTTAAATCCATTGGCTCATACCTGACCATTGAGCCCCATTTTTTGGTCCTTTTATGTATGGCCATTCCTCTCAACACATCACTACCCTATTTGGTAATATGACACCTGTAGAGAAAAAATATGCACAACAAGGAGCATGCAGACAAAGGTTGAACATTTCTAAAGATAACACCAATAGCTATACTCAGAGGAAAAAGGAAAAGGTGGCTGAAAATAGCTCACAAAGATAATTTTAAAAAATGTAAGTTCGAATGTGAGAGGGATGAAGAGAAATAAGGAAGGCTAAACAGAATGATGGGATGACAATGATGATCACGCATGATACATGACTCCAAAAAACTAATCACATGACCTTAGATAGACCTCTTTCCATTTGAAACTTGACACCTCCCCCATTACCTTCCCGGTGTAGAAAAAACATGAATTCATAGCATTTTCAGTTATGAGTTTGATAGATTCTCTACAGACTTGTCAAGTTAGTCTGTAGCAAAAACAACCTGTTTTCCATAGATTTTGCTGCAAACTAAGTGTTAGTATGAATCTTAATTGCAAGTTTATGAAAAAGGCGCACTTTAGGCGTGCATAACAAACATCCCTAACAACAAAGATGGTTGCCAATATCTTTAGATCTGCAATTATTTGACCAAGATAAATGCTACAAAATCTAAATCTATGCATTAAAAGATATTAAGCAGTAAATAAAAACAAGAGTTGCTCCATGCATCCAATAGACAAGACAAGATTATGCTTAAATAATTTTGTATTTATGGCACCTGGGAGGAGAGCATAGAAGGATGTTACCAGTCCTCCTCAATGGGATGGGTTTTTGTAAGTCTTCAGCACTTCAGATCTAAAATCCCTCTCTCTTGACGGTGTAGAAAACCCAGACAAAAATGGAACTCAAAGGGAGCTCACAAGAAAAATGGTAGCAAAATATGACAATGATGGTCGATCAAAGTCAGACCAAAAGTATCGATCCAGAGTGATCTTTAGGCAACAAAAGGTAGTGAGTGAATGTAAAAACCCTTCTATTTATAACAAAATATTGAGTTAGTCTAGATATTGGTGCATAATTAAAATATTATTAACCAATTCTAGATCCAAATTTTATGGAATATTTTATTATATTTGTTGGAGGGAAAAATAATTTGACTTTGGTCAAATCCATTTATTTGTAAATAATAAATAAATAAATGATTTATTTATTATTTTTCAGGATGTGTTTAAGTAATAATCAAATAAATAATGATTTATTTAATTATTTATGAATGATTTAGTCAAATTTAACAAGATATTATTCAAATAAGGTTTAAATAATTATTCCTAGAAAATAATAAGATAAATAATAATTTATCTAATTAATTTTCCTGTTTTGGATTAAATATGTCAAGGAATATTAATCAAACTATTGTTTAACTGATTATTCCTTGAGGAAAATCAAACAAATGTAGATTTATTTAATATTTCCTCATGGGGTTTCCTATTTAGACCATAAAAAACTTAATAAAGGTGTTTTACTAAGTTAGTTTTCATAGTGAAAGAAATTTTACTTAAGGTAAAATAGGTCTTACATGGTGTACTTAGGTCCATCTAATAGTAACAGGTTAGATGACCAAAAAATGGTGTAACAGATTTCCCCCCAACGTGCAAGTGTTAGGAGCTAATCGTATGACCGAAGTACATTGTAAGAACTCAATCACTAGACACTGAAGGGGAAGTGAGAGAGAGAGAAATATAATGTAGACCAAAGCGCTAGAGGACTAGCCCCTGAGGAGGCAAGAATTATAGGTGTGACAAGTCTCTTTTATGAGTGAGTACCTGTGCTATAGGCGGCGGGGGAGGCATATCTATGCCCATTGAGACAAAGTACAAAGAATAATGCGTCCAGTAAACAAGGGAATAAACTATATAGTACATGCTGGTATAAACATGAGCCATATAAAAATATGATAATGAATCCCACATACATATTGTGCCTGGGATAAAATCTAGGAAATATACAATAATATCTGAGTACATGAGATACAAATATAACCAAAATGGCCCTGTAAATAGGAAAGGGATCTGAAAATATGACTGATTCATGGAAAAAAAAAGACATTGCAAGCGACTGAGGCTGACATCATAAAATCTATGGAGTTGCATCAAAGGTTTTAATGAAGAGGTCATCCAGGTATGTGGGGGACTACCTGTAGGGCCACCCCATCATGAGGGCTGAAAAATCTCACACACACCCGATAATTGTCGGTATCATCTGCTGCATCACTGAACCATCAAGTATACGGATCTCGATCATGCTGAAAGGAGTTGGAGCTTAGAAACAATCAAGTCAAAGGGAAATAATGAGTCCCTTATCTTGATCTGAGGCACCGAATGAAAGTGGAAGCTGGAACCAAGGTACACCGCCCTCTAGACCTGTCTTCTAGAATGAATGATCTAATGTCGAAAGAAGGAGGTCTGCCATAGGTGAGAAAATGAGGAATCCTCAACTAAGGCATGAGAGAAAATATTAGAGTGACTGACAGACTGACACAAGGGATTATGATGAAATTGGGGGCACTGAGTAGCGAATAGACGACATCCCTTGTTAGAGCATAAAGGGCATGGATGACCTGGCAGTGACTGACACAGTATCATTAAGGATAGGGGATAGTGGGAATGAAGCCCATAATGTGCGACATGAGAGAGGAACCAAGCAATGATGGATGGAGGACTATAGCAGGATCCAAAGGGAATTGGGATAGACTCCATGGATGCAATGATGACTCAACTTGGATTCTCTAAACAAGGGTGACTCAATGATGCTGCCACATAGAAAAGTTCCGGTGGGGACCATAAATACATGAGTACAAGATGGTTACTCACGACAAAAATCAACACGAGCATGGGAAATTATGGAAGAAAAGTGGTGCCCCAAGTACAAGTGTTGCAAGTAAGGAAATTTGATTTTGAGGAGTTGTGAAGTGACCCTTCTTGGACAAAATGTGTCCTGGTGAAGTATAAAATCATGAAAAACTAACAGATACCCATTTGAGGGCTTGGTGAGAGATTTCCAACAGTGCAGATGGATTTTCAAATTGAGCTACAGTTTGGCCGTGGTAGGCGAAAGAAAAATTAGGGGTTTCTCTTTTAATAAGGCATTTTCGCTCCTAATTCACCCATTTGCAAGTGTAGTTGTGGTGAGTGTATAGAGGAGATAAGGCCCTAAATCTTGCGGCGATTGAAGAAGACAAACCGACCGTTGGAATCGATATCCATCAGTTTTAGGTAAGAGGCCTAACCCTACTCTTTTATTTAAATGGATCAAAATTTCAATTTAGGCACCTAGAGCTAATGAACAAGCCAGGTCGTACTTTTTGGGGTTTATTCTATTACCTAGGTAGCAGGTACTGGGTAGAAAACTACAACCTGTCCTAGGAAATGACATGAAAATTTTGAACTGTCAGAGAAAGGGGGTTTCAGTGTTGCTTTTGGTTGAGATCTGGGATTCTTATGGTTGAGGGGCATAGGTTCCCCCAAGCATGTTGTGTTCATGCAAAAATTTATTTAGAAAAGGGGAATCTAAACACATTTTTATGATGTGGTGCACCATTTGTTTTCGTTATGGTTATGTAGTTAGAGAAAGGGAATGGAGGATTACCAATCTCTTTTGGTACTGCATATATGAAGAAAATGGACTTAAGTTTCTGGGTTGGCATACATGGTGTCACTATCCCAAAGAGAGGATTTTGAGATAATGAACTGGTGCTCTCCTGGAAAACCCATAAGTTGGTCAACAACAATGTCTAGGGGATTGGGTTTCTAATGTAAGATGTAGGAATGATGAGGGGTATCGTCCCTAGAGTGATATGAAGTGATATGGGACTCTAGAGGTTCTTCTAAATGGGTAAGAATAATGGTACTAGAGTTGACACGACTAGATACACTAGGAGAGCTGTGGAGAATTTCTTCTCCTGGTCTCTCAAATATGGGTGCCCCCTTACCCAAACATTGGGTTTCAATGTAATGGCCACAAGGTGTATGTGGTTCGAATGCATGGGTTCGATGTAAGGGGGGATAGATAAAGTCAGGGGTGGTGACTACTTCCATAATGTTGTCATCATAATAGAAGATGGGGTGATTGGTGGAAGAAATACCACCTAACACAGCAAAGCTACCTGACTCATCATCATGAGAAGAGACGTTCACAATGCGCATCATCCCAAGGGGTCACAGAAAAACAAGTAGATGAAGGATCCACCGATGTTGAGCCCAGGGTGATTGCTAAAGGGAGGTTGAGCGAAACATAGGGGGAAGTTTGAGAGGGAGCTTCCACCGTGGATCTCATGAATGATGACAAGTAGTGGATAATGGCTAGAGGATCTGTCATTTCGACATCTGGAGGGGGAATTTATATGGGAGTCGATGTGTCCTCTAGTTTTTCTAAAGCAAAATGTGCAAATAAGGGAGTGGTGGACTTGTTGCGCTTGGCATCGAATTGGCGAACTGCCGCTAGAGAGGTGCGGAAGTCCTCGAGGAGGGGACAAAGGTGGGTATAATGGCCATGGAGATCACACAAAGCATAGGGGTGGTTGGTGTGAATACTCCTTAGGTTCCTAGCTGCAGTCGAGGGAGGAATAGAGGTTTTCGGGACCATAGACTTAGGGAACGCGACATTAACCATGGGCTTGAGATGAGGCAACTTTGGACAGGTATGGGTGGCATGATCGACAACATCACGCAAAGCACATTGGATAGTGCACTTTGGTGGCTGAGGAGGGGTGAGTTTTATCAGGGCAAACTTGCCTTTAGATGCCTTCTTACTGGCTTTGCCCCCGTTACCCGAAGCTATCGCAGCAAGAGGAAGTTCTTCTTAAGGTGGCTGAGGCACAATAGCAATGGGAGGGGTCATAGGGACTGGTTGAACCGAGGTCAAAGCAAGATAAGGTTTGGGTTGACTAGGTAGGGTAGAGGATGGGGGATCAAGGTACCAGACGGGAATCCCTAGGGTCAGGTTAAGAAGAGATAGAGTAGCCATGACAGGTATGGAGAACACTCCAGGAGGGGGAGCTAGGAGCGGTATCTAACCGAAGGGGTAATGTCTAGGCAGGATGGCTCCTTGATGTTTAAGGCCTGGAGGAACCATTCTAGGAGGGTAGAGAGGCTCATGGATACTAGCTGTAGGTGAAGGGTCATGAGGAGGAGGTCCAAAAGGCTAAATCAAAGGGCTAGGAGTAGGCTACGGAGGGCAAAGTTGATGACTAGTTGAAGCAGACTGCTTGAGGGAAGCCTGCGACGATTGCATCATACAAACATTCGATGAGATGGGATCATAGACAAGAGGAGGAAGACCATGGAATCTACAAATCAAAGAGGAGTCTTTGTATACTCTGGGTGAGACACTGGTCAAAGGATCGATAGTTTTCTTATTGGCCACCGAAGATATGATGGACTCAGGGGAGGTCTGAGAGTTCGGTTCGTAATATTTCAACTGGTCAATGGTGACTATCTTTCCATTATGGGGAAAGGAAATCTTGTGGTGTACCACAGATGGTATAGCAGACATCGCACAGGTGTAGATATGACCCAATATAATGTTGTAATCTAAGGGGGCGTCAATGATTTATACGTCAACACAAACAATCTTGCCTGCAAGAGTAATAGGAAAATTGTGGAATAGGCCAATGGGCTGGGAGGCGTGGCCATCCCACGCTCAGAGAGTGATCATGGAAGGGGCCAACTTAGGTGATCCGAGTTGCTTCTAAACCAAAGTGTACATCACACAGGTGGATGCCCCCTCATCAATGATATACCGGGAAACATTGGCATTTCAGATCTTGACTGGGATTTGAAAGGCGACAAAAGCAAGAAGAGGAAGATTTTCTGACCGGTCAACATCAAATACGATCAATCGATCATATGAAGGATCTACAGTGCCCATGGCATATAGTAGAGCTTTTCCTTTTTAAGGGCATGAATGTAGGAGTTCCATCGTTAAGATGGCAGCAGGAGATTGCGCCAAATCATCTACTATGTTATACACATGGGTAGCTTTGCCAAAAGCAACGTTTTGACATAATGGTCACTTAGGGATCTTAGTATGAACCTTTGCATTAGGCTGAGGGATCTGCAAATGACCATTAGGTGTCGAAAGAGGCTCTATAGAACCTGAAAAATGGGGCTCAGGGACAGACATAGCGGGAGGCTTGTTGTACTGACGGGACCAAGTCTGAAGGTTGAGGTCTATGGTTATAGGTTGGTCAAAATTCATCATGAGAATCTGGTAATTGTAGGTACTAGATGGAGGTGGTTGAGTGGCCGCCTAACCTTCAAGTGGTCGGGTAGCCATGAATGCTTACTGAGGGAAATGATTAGTAAACACAGCCGACTGACTAGGCGCAACATTGGGAGGGATGGAAGGGGAGGCTTGTTGTCCCCGCAATGTTGCTTGAGACTCCCACATCTGCTTAATTTGTGGTAAAAGAGGACAATCGTGCATGTAATGACCATAAACACCACAACAAGAACAAGGCTTATTCATGTGAACTGGCCTGTCCTGCTTGGGCTGAGTGCCCTCTTGCTGGTTAGCAGTGTTAGGATCATTGTTTTGCGGATTACGTCCAGGATTATTGGGGGAAGATTTATTTTGAGTGCCTTTCCTCTTATTTTTGGAAGGAGGAGGGTTAGTTGCGCCCTACTGTGAATACACCTTCCACTGAGGGGGCGGTGTCTGCTGTTGCGGGGGTTGAGAAGGCAAGGGAGGTGGAGGTGTTAATGCTTGAGGAGCTGGAAAATTGTGGTAAACAGGAGGTTGGGCAAAAGGAGAAGGCATGACATATCCTGGATACATGCTACCAGGAGGGGAAAAAGTGCAGGAGGTGTTGGCTCCTTCCTGTGGAAAACCATAGCCCATGGGAGGCTGAGCGTATGGATGAGAGAGAGCTCCAACAATATCATCAATGGTATGAGATGCCCGTGGTGCATTGGCACTAGTAGGTCTAGGAAGATCAGGTAGAACGGTATAAACATAACCCGAATGAGCGTAGATCAGGTCATATTTCAATGCAATTTGGAGAGTGGCTTCCTCGGTTTGAGGGAAATGCGATGCGACATCCTTGCCTATATCAGGCAAAAGAGATATAAGGAACCAGTCCATGTAGACACCGTCTTCGAAGGTAGGGGCTTGACATAGGCTCTTTCTTCTCTGCCATTCCTGGACATGATCAGATAGGCAGGTCGGAGATGATTGAAAGAAAGAAGTCAAAGGTTCAGTACCAGTGTCATAATCAAGGGGAAGCTGGAAATATGACAGGAAAGCCCAGACAAGAGTCGCAAAGGTGGTATGATAGGATGAGGCCTGATCAACATACCACTTATAAGCTTCGCCAGTAAGCGTACATTGGAACAACCGAAGACGGACAGAGTCATCGGTAATGGATTTAGAAGAACACCACACGTGGAAAGATCGAACATGATTTGTAGGATCTTCTTCAGCAAGACCTTCAAACTTGGGGATGTCGTAAGGGAGCTTGGTCGGCATAGAAATCCAACTAGCATCATGGTGTATAGGGTCATTGATCAATTGGTTAAAATAGGGAAGAATGAGGCCTACCATATAGTGGAGCAAGGGAGCATTCAGGGTAGTTCATGTTGCAGTCCCACTAGTAGTACTCCCAACATTAGGGCTAGGGCTACCACTAGCGTTAGGTCCTGAACCAGACATGGTGAAGGTGAAAGGGGGAGAACTGGGGGCAGAACCAGAAGGGGAACCCAGTGAACCAGAAGAGGAGCTGGAGTATGGAATTGGTGGATGAATAACTTGAATCCTATGTGGAGGAGTAAGTCTTCCTACCAGAAACTGAGGATGAAGGCTAAGAAGTCTCTGAGATAAACTCCTTGGTGATGCAATGATGAAGGCACAAACATGACACAAAGGGAAGAGAGACCAACAAGGGTGAAGAGGTGCAGGATCAACTGATTACAATGTCAAAACAACAGTAGAGAGGTGTAGGATCAACTGATTTCAATGTTAAAGTCTTTACTTGGCGGTGTTAACCAAAATCTTCTTCACTTAGGGTGTGTGTGTAAAGTGTGTAAATTTTAATTTTTAAACCCAGAAGTTTGTAGAGAAAAATAAAAACTATGTTGTATAACTGTAAATAAACCTGCAGATAAAAGTATATGAAACTGAAATAATAGAAAATAAATAGCTAATAATGTAATAATCTGAACCCAAGGAGCCGAGCCTCTCAACAAGTAGTTTGTAGGTGGGCAAAAATCTAGTCAAAACACACCAAAATAGAAAATAGCTCTAAGGTCAGGAGGGACAGGGATCTAAAGGTCAGATCTGCTGGAAATAGGTGCAAACAAACAACAAAAAATCAGAGGAAAAATTCTTGTAAATGAGGTGGCGAAAGGCTATAACCTGGAGGGAAGCGTAGGGACCCTGGAGTAAAACCCAAACAAAACTAAAAGGAGGTGTTTTAGATGGATAAATATCCAATATAAAGTGTATCTGAAGGTAAGGAATCAGATCTGACAAAAGGCTGAACACTCTAAAATTTCAGACAACCTACAACAGCTAAAAATCTTCCGCGAAAGGTGGAGGGTACTGAAGCCCTAGAGGGCTAGGTTCCCACTTAGATGAGTAAAAAAGAAAAATTACATGTCCAAAATGGGTGGAGATGGAGGTCAGACAACCCTGAATAGAGGCCCAGACAAACCCAAAAAACTTTCAGAAAAACTCCTGCAAAATGTCTAGGTCACAGTTTCTGACCTGATTTCTATAGAGGTCGCAAGTTTTGGCATTTTTTCTGCACCTTGGAGGTTCAAGTCGTAGGTTTTGGCCCAAAAAGTGCGACGTGCACTTCCGGCACTCTCAGGAGTAAGTTTTAGAAGAATGTGTCATCTCAACAGTGGCTGATTCCTGTCACCTGTGCAATAGGTCCGAAAACACACGGAAGTTAGAATTTTCAATGTTTTGGGGTTTTATAGGTTAAAAACAACATCAAGAAAAGAAAAACAAGAAGCTGACGAGAAATCATAGGGTTTCAAGCAGCTGGATATGCAGGGATCTTAAAAATGACAGAGGTCGTAATCGTAAACCCATGTGGGGTCGTCAGTTGTTAGTATGAATCTTAATTGCAAGTGTACGAAAAAGGCTCGCTTTAGCCGTGCATAAAAAACAACCCTAACAACAAAGATAGTTGCCAATATCTTTATATCTGAAATTAGTTGACCAATTTAAATGCTGCAAAATCTAGATCTATGCATTAAAAGACATTAAGTAAAATAAAAATAATAGTTGGTCCATGCATCCAATAGAGAAGACAAGAATATGTTTAAATACTTTTGTATTTATGGCACCTGGGAGGAGAACATAGAAGGATGTCACCAGTAATCCTCAATGGGATGGGTTCTTGTAAGTCCTCAATACTTTAGATCTAAAATCCCTCTCTCTTGATGGTTTAGAAAACCTAGAAAAAAATGGAACTCAAAGGGAGCTCAGAAGAAAAATAGTAGCAAAATATGACAATGATGGTGGATCAAAGTCAAACCAAAATTATAGATCCAAAGTGATCTCTAGGAAAAAAAATGTAGTGAGTGAATGGAAAAACCGTTCTATTTATAACAAAATATTGAGTTAGTATAGATATGTAATATCCTTTTTTTAGGATTGCTCATGAATCATGCATGAAAAACGCATTTCCAGCAACATATGCAATAAGACAGTGAAATGATCACTTGGATCCCCTAGATACATCCATATATCATCTAAATACAAGAGGAGATTATAAATAAATGAAACTAGGTGGGTTAAACAGATCTCCCACACTAGAGTAGCTGAAAATGACTAAAAACCCCAAATTGCATTTTACCAAAGTTGCTGCAACAATGGACTACGCATTATAAAGAGGGTTTGAACATAAAAATATGGGAGAACAATAGATCTACTCATATATTAATGAATAATGCTAAAGTATAGAGATCTAGTCTCCTCATACAAAATAAAAGAGAACCCAGCAAGGGTTTCTTGTCAAATACTCTGCATACAAATGTGATATTCAGAAATCTACTGAATAATCACTGAAAAACTGAAGCACAAGAGCATAGAAGGCTGGAAAGATATATTATCTGATTTATAACCCTCAAGGGATTCCTCCCATGAAAGGATGAACCTCTCAATTACAAGGAAACACTGCAACGGAGCCACCAAACTATGTAATGAACACTGCCTCCAAAATAACGCACTCCCTAGCAGAAAAAATGCTGGTAGGGTATGAGAAATGTGTGTTCTGATACCACAGATCTGAAATAAGTCATGGAGCTCTCCAAACAGATCTCTCAAGTGAAGGAAAGCTTCCTTCAATGAGAAACTATCTCAGAAGCCGAGATTCCAATCCCTTCCACTGCTGCACCCAGCAACACTACACAATCTTCGGAAAAGTTGTGTTGATGAAGATGGTTGAAGCTTGGCCTGAAAACCCAATATGGAATGATGACTGAAAACTCTCCCAATGAGATCCTCAAAGGAAAGAGGTGGGATTCCCACCCGGGTACACATAGTGCTAAACAACACTCCAACTTTGCTAAGCAGCAAAGCAGCAACAATTCTTGGCAGCCAAGAATAATAATATACAACATGATGAATAATGTGGCTATCCTCTTCCTTATATAAGAAATGATTTTTATTTCCCTTGGCCCCACTCACTTAGGTTACTTCTAACCCAAGTTACATTTCCCTCCAAAATTGCGTTATCCATCCTAGGATTCCTCCTCCACTAAAACTGCGTTGTTGACTTGGTCAAAGCTGCTTCATTTTATCTTTGTTCACACATGGAGGTGTTTAATTAAGCTAGAAAGAGTGTCCCCTTTCACAATTGGAGTATTTTATTCCTCCTTTGGAGACTTATGGGCCTTTTTACCCATTTATTTACCAGCTACAACTGTTGCTAACTCTAATGTTCCATTTAGCTTGGAGGCTAAACTTTTGGAACATTACAAGATATTGGTGCATAATTAAAATATTATTAACCAATTCTAGATCCAACTTTTATGGAATATTTTATTATATTTGTTGGAGGGAAAAAGAATTTGACTTGGGTCATATCCCTTTATTTGTAAATAATAAATAAATAAATGATTTATTTATTATTTTAAGGATGTGGTTAAGTAATAATCAAATAAATAATGATTTATTTAATTATTGATGAATGATTTAGTCAAATTTAACAAGGAATATTATTTAAATAAGTTTTAAATAATTATTCCTAGAAAATATTAAGATAAATAATAATTTATCTAACTAATTTTCCTGTTTTTGGTTAAATATGACCAGGAATATTAATTAAACTATTGTTTAACTAATTATTCCTTAAGGAAAATCAAACAAATGTATATTTATTTAATATTTCCTCATGGGATTTCCTGTTTAGACCATAAACAACTTAATAAAGGTGGTTTACTAAGTTATTTTTCATAGTGAAAGCAAATTTACTTAGGGTAAAATTGGTCCTACATGGTGTACTTAGGTCCATCTAATAGTAACAAGTTAGATGATCAAAAAATGTTGTGACACTAAGGAAAAAGTAGACAGGTGGTTAAAACTGAATTTGAACCAATGCATGCATATTTTTTATAGATTTTTATTGATATGACCATGATGGCATGACATATGGAGACTCTAAAAACTTAGGATTATAACCAATTCAGAAAATTTCATCAATTTCATGAATAAATTTACCAACACAATAAAACCTATAACAAATTACCTTCCTAATCATAATTAAATTTTACTGGTGATAATAGTGGCTCCACTGGGGATGGTGTGCCCCTGTGGTACAATAAAGAACATGTAGCATCCAGTGCCTTTCTTGTAAAAAATGATATTTTCTAAAATTGATGAAATATTCACCAAACTCTTATGGTCTTCACCTCGGGCTCAAGCTTGATGATGCACTCATTTTTATTTGAAAAACATCATAACAGAGAATGAAATATGTACAATGGAATGTGATTCAACAAAAGAAATTAGGAGGAGCATTTTAGAAACTTGCCATTGACTAGTCCTCTTCCATACAGTTGTCCATCCATCTCTTGAAGTAGAAATGTGTTGTTTCCATGATATGAAACTATCACAAATGGCCCCTTACAGATGTTTTCAAACTTTCCATGCTTACCCTTCTGGTTTCCCATTTCAGAACTACATCTTGAATCTTGAAGTTTGCTTCTTTAGTCTTTTTGTCAAAAGTCTTCTTTACTCTGTTTTGTGATTGTTGATGATTATCATACACTTATTCTCTTTTCTCCTGTAGAGATATGAGTTGGTTTATCCTCCTTTGTATGGCATTAGGTTCTTCTTCAAGCCCTTGTAGCAATATCATTACCATAACCCACAAAGAAGTTGGGAAAATTGCTTCAGCTCCATATACTAGTTCATAAGGAGATGTACCTATAGATATCTTAGTACAAACTCTGTCACCCCACAAAGAAAAATTTAAATTCAAATTCCATGATATTTCATTTTCTTGCAGAAATTTCTTGATGATCTTGACTATACTTTTATTGGATGATTCAGCTAAGCCATTACCTTGAGGGTAATAGGCTGTGGAATGACCAAGAGTGATATGATATCGATGACAAAAACTGATCAACATTTTGGATTTGAAAGCTTGAGCATTATTATTAATAATATTCATAGGACATCCAAACATTGAAAAAATGTTGTTCTCCAAAAATTTAATGATGATCTAGTCAGTAGCTTGCCCTGTAGGGACCGCTTTGTAATATTCCCAATTAGCCATGAGCTAGTTGGAATATTAATTTTTGTTTTGCTTTTTTGTTTGATGAATAAGAGGGTATGGAGACCCATAAATCTCCTTAATAAGAATAAAATCACTCTTAATGTGAAAGGAGGTCATATTAGTAGCTTAATTAAGCAACCTTGTGTGCTAAAAGGGGCTGGAGCATGAAGACTAGGTCAAGTTTGACCAAATCAACAACGTTGTTATGTAGGAGTGGAAATTTATTGAGGGCCAACGCAGTTTTGGAGGGAGACCTCATGCATGGAGATACTGGCTTTAACAAGTGGGGCCAAGGGTGAGGAAGCTCACCACTTATATAAGGAAGAGGATGGAAACCATAGAGATTATGTTATGTTATGATATTTTAGATTTTATGGTTGGTTTAGACTTGTTGCTCTCTTCAACTGTTTAGCTAAGATTGCAGCCCTATTTAGCATAGGGTGTTCCCGAGCAAGAATCCCACCTATATCCTTGGGGAAATTCTAGTGTCCACTCAGGAAGATTATTTGCACTATAATTCCACATTCAGGCATTAGGCCAAGCTCTACCTTTATTCTACAATGCAGTTTATATTGAGAGATGTGCTGAGTTGCAAGGTGCAACAATGCAAAATACATCTGGGTGATTTCTGATCTATATTTTCAGTGGAGTAAGGTTTCCTTCCATTGGGAGGCCAGTAAGGAGGGCCCTTGAGCCTTATTTCAGAATTTGGCATCAAGCCACATTATTATTTTCCCCTATAGCACATTTTCAATATTGGCTACGTTATTTTAAGGAGTTGTAGGGGTGCTTTCAGTACACCATTTAGGGAGAAGGTTTTCTATTAAAGGGATCAACCTTTTATCTAGAGAGTTTATTGGAGGAGGCTACATTCTATTTCATATCAAATCAGCCACATCTTTCTAGTTGTGTAGTTGTAGTGAATCTTTAGCCCTAGTGCTTGGGTTCATATCTTGTATTTTGGTGTATTTCTAAAAACCCTCGTGGGTTTTTTGTTGGAGGTTGTATAGAGCCTTGATCTTCATTATATTTTATATTTGAGGCATATATCAAGAATTAATCTTGTGTATATTAATTTTCTGTAGCAGTGCTCCTATGACTGCGCTGTAGCAGTCTTCCAACATTTTTTGATATAGTAGCAACACCTAATTCTTGAGGGATTTGCTCACTAGAGGTTTGTGGGATTTTATTGTATTATTTGTGCCTCATTAAAGTGTATTAGTTGCGGCTGTTATAAATAATGAGATGGCTCCATATCGGTCTCATGTTTTGATGTGATGTTATACACTACTATTTCCTTGTTTATGCACTATATTCCTACTTTTCCCATTTGGGAATATTATAGTCGTATCAAAGCATAATATTGGCTCAACTTGTGCATCTTAATCCAATATGTCATCATAAGAATGAGATCCTCTCATAGATAGAGAGAAGAAATATCTCAGAAGAAACTAGAAGTATGACTATACAGATGATAAATAAGATGAGGAGAAGATGAGGAGAAGGAGTTTCCTAAGCTTCTTCTTCGAACTATGCAATAAATTGCTAGATAAATAAAGGAGATGAGGATGGATAGACACAAGGAATCTCCTAAAGGGTTTATACATGTTGAAGGCTCTAGAATTTTTCATCACTAGGGTGATCAACCAGTGAAGCAGCAAGCTTCCCAATGCTCTGCAACGCCTACCTTTTTAGCAGTGGAAATAGAGGGGTTTAAGAACAAGAAACTATTGAAGACTATTTCATGGAGTATGAGTCTCAATCTCAGAGATTCAAGGATCATTTGAGCTTTCAAGGATTTTTTCATATCAAGGACAATAGGAGACCCCAACATCACAATAGAGGCGGAGTATTTATACATAATCATGCTCTACACCAAAATATGGGTATATTTTTCTTACCCAACTTTGATGGGTCATATAAATTCACTATCAAACCATCAGTAGAGAAGCTAGGCATCTACTTCCAGATGAACCAAGTACCGGAGATGGAGGCCATAATAATAGCAACGCTGCACCTTCAGGGTGAAGCACATGATTGGTGGTTTCATGGTCTTTCTACATTGGGTCATGCCAATGTGACTGCTTATTTAGAATTCACAAGGAGGTTGGTGGAGAGGTTTTATTAGAGATTCCCGGAGGCACCTTTCATGGGGCTAGAAAAGCTCAAACAATCAGGTAATCCAGACACTTACATTTCTAAATTTCTAAAACTTTTTGTTATGGTTCTTGATTTATCTTTAGGAAGGAGGGTCTATATGTTTATTGATGGGTTAACAGAACCTCTTCATGGGTTGGTTAAATCCACCAAGCCCACTACCCTTCAAGATGCCATTGAAAGGGATAAAGATCTAAAATATGCCTTGCCAAAATAAAAGGAAACATTTCAACAAAAGCCCAATTTTCCATCAAAGGGAAAAGTTGAGAAGGCTCCTTTTTCAAAAGAGAGCCAAAGAAAAGTACCTCTTAGTGATGATGTCCGAAGATATTTGAGGAGAAGGAAGATTTGCTTCACATGCCAACAATCATGGGCACCCTGACATAGATGTGTAGGGCACCTTGACATAGATGTGTAGTAGTAAAATCACACTATATAGAGGTCTTCTTAGATCATGAGTAGGAGGAAGAAGAAGAACCAGAAGGAGGTCATAGCACTGGAATAGTAGGAGGTGATCCACCACCACCAGGAGGTGGGAATGGAGAATCTGCTCCAATTGGAGGGGCTCTTGCATCATTGAGAAGAGTACCCAAGTACTTGACCTTGAGGGTTCGAGGTTCCATCTTGGATCAGAGGGTTTTAGTTTTGATTGATAGTGGGGCTACCTACAAATTTATTGATGCCCAACTATTGTAGAGGAGGGCAATACCCACAAATGATTTTGAGGGATATTATGTTTTGGTCCCAGGAGCTAGGACTATGTAGTGCGTGCATTATGTTCCATATTTATCTGTCACCATGGGGACATATACATTGACTGATCACTTCTTTTTGGTTGACATACCTGACACCAATGTGATATTGGGTGTGCAGTGGTTGATTACTTTAGGGAATTTCACCACAGATTGGGATACTTCGCAGATGGAATGGGTGGATAGAAAGAGTGGCAAAATTCAAATGATTAGAGGCATGAACACATATCCCTCACAAAAAACTTCCACATAGAAAAAATATATGGATTTGCAAAGTGGAAGTAAGGACCTAAAAATCCCATCTATTATGCACATGAATTTGGCGCAGGAGACATTATTTTTTTGTGGCAAACCACTTAGGAGGCCACCTGATCAGGAGTTGGTAAGAAATTTCTCACAACATGGTGCACCATTCATAGATCCAGGAGGAGTGGGGGCATTGGGAGGTCATGGTACAACGTTGAGAGTCTTGGGTAGACTCAAGGAGGAGGTATACATTCTCCCAACATCATCATTACCCACTCTCACCTCAGATCTTGCACTGAGAAAGGAGCAAGAGAGGGAGGATAGCAACCTACCAATATGTGAATTTGGCATAGGAGATGTCAAAGAAGGGAGAAACCACATGACATATGCTTTATATGATAGATCATCAACGATGTCACTTTGGAGGATAGATCCATATTGGAAATCCCAGCTGTTGGTGGATTATTCCAAGGATATTTTTACTTTTATGATACTTGATGACCAACTACTAGAGGAGGGATATTCAGTCAGAAAGGAGGTCATATACTATCATGGTATAATATTCTTATCTAGAATATCCATGCTCAAGGAGAAGTCACTACATGCAACACATGACTTTTTTCTCTTTAGCCACACTTCTTCCATGAGAGCATACCATACTATCATGGAGTGATATACTTGGGAAGGCTTTGATGAGGAGATATATCAGAATTTGAGGAGATGCATGGATCATGTGGAGATGGAGGAGACACATAAATCTTTGATGGAGTTATCACAACCACCTCTTTCCTCTTGGGGAATGATAGGGAATCTATCTATGGACCACTCCATTAATATGATTGAAGCATATGGTAAGGATCATGTTTGTATGCATTGTTAGCCACTGATAAATTATGTCATACCAAAAAGTGGATAATTTTGTTCTTAAAAAATTCAAGAGATAATTCCCTTTGAAAACCTATCATCTTTGAAGTTTTTTATGAAGATAACTAATATTTCAGTTAATATTCATTGTTGTTTCCCTCATAAACCTGAAAAATCTATTGTTTACAAGGAGAAAGGCTGCTCAAAAAACCCTTTTTTCCCTTACCCCTCCTTCCATCCATTAATAACACCATTTTCATCCCCTTTTTCTTCATAAAATTCCTCCTTTTCCCTCATTTTCCTTCATTTCCCTTCATAAATTCCCTTTGATAAGGTTTAAAACTCCTTTTTAAACCTTATCGAAACCCTCAAAAACCTCTGAAAAACACTCATTTTGGCCTAAAAACCTTCATTTTTCTATAAGGCCTTAAGCCCCTTTCGGCTTTAGCCCCATGCCCCTTTTCCGCATAAAACCCGGAGCCACGACCAAGCAGTAAGGCCTAATCGAAAATCACAAATCGGAGCTTTCTATTAATGCTTTTCCTTTGTTCATCCAAAAATCTTCCGATGCGATGAGTTTTCTCCCTTCAACCCCAGATCCAATCTCCGTCGTCGATCTTTATAAATCCAACGGCCAGCGCTAAAGTCGCATCATGCCAATAACCTTCCTCCATAACCCCTCCAATTGAATATTGAATGTCGATCTTACTTCTAGATTTGACGGCTGGCACTTAATTGCATCGCGTAAAATCTAAAGTGCCATCCCTTTGCCTCCTCCAATTTTGCGATCTCCGATCCAATCTCGACCGTTAGTTCCCACAGATCCGAAGGCTAAGGTATAATCGCACTCCACTCATAAGCCCATCACCCATGCCTGTCGATTCAATCATGGCTGTTAATTTCCCTTCCAATCTGACGGTTAGAATCTAATCGCATCGCCCATTTTCTGTCTGTCCACCAAGTCCTAAATCATTTTTCCGACGCAATCTTAGCCATCTATTCTATAGATCCGATGGCCAGGATCTATTCCACCCATCCATATAACCTTCTTCCCTTTTGAAGCACTGGTGCTCCTACCTTTGATCCTGACCGTCCATGCTGAAGATCTGACGGTCCACAATGAACCTAATGGCTCACCTCTGCCCTTGTCTTTTCTCCTCCATCGATAGATCTTGACTGTCCATTCCATGATCCAATGGTCAAGGTTTAAACAGCCTTTGACCCTGCCCACCTTTTCCACCCGTGCATCTTACCCCATCGCGCTCTCATTCCCACCGTCATATCTCTCCACATTTCATCCGACCGCTGAAACTCCATATCATGTAATTTTGTGCCTGAATGTTAATGCCAAAAAAATTAAGCGATATGGGCGGTATTAAAAGGACAGGTGTCAAGCGCAGACCTATATTGCATTTTTTTGGGAAAATCTTGAAACTGCCTTAGAGATGCGCGAAAACCATTCTGATTTTCCACCAAACCACCTTTCCCCATTACATTGAATCTACTTATTTAATCTTCGCCATCCATTTCATAACATCCAATGGCTCATATCATATCCTCATCTCAAATACATCTGCTTCCATCTACCTGACTAAAGAAATTATCGGGAAATCTCCGCCGTTGGATGCCCTAATCTAACGGTCCTTGTTCAAAATTATGTCCAAACTACATTTAAACCCTTTTTCGTCTCCGATAAAGGTTTTATCCCCTTTGTATTACATTTTCTTCCATTTTATTATAATTTTACCCCCTTCGCATTATAAAATTCTCGATTGATCTCAGCCATTGATCAATCTAGATCAACGGTCCAAGCTTAATCTGATCCTCATTTTCATCTGACCGCCTCCCCATCAACCCATCGAGAAATCTCAATCGTTGATTTATCTGGATCAACGGCCATGATTTCTTCTCGCACTCAGTGCTGTCTAAACCTATCCCTCACAGATTTTTCTTAACTTTTCTCGTTTTTTGTAGGTTATAAAGGTTTTTCCACTGTTTTTAAATGAAACAAAAGGCCAGGGATGACGATCCCCTTGGCCACTATAAATGAAGTTAATGAATATACAAGGTTCAAACAACAATTTTAACCATGACATATGAACATTGGTAATATTATAAAAACCCTTCGTGCACCTGCAACACAGCAAAAACACAGTCAGAGTCCATTTATTAAAGAAAATCAGCATTGAAGATAGGAGATCAAAGAGTATTAGGTTTTAAAGGTTTAAATCAGATTTTTTAAAAGGATTAAGGCATAAAACACTAGAAAATTTGGCGCAATTTCTGACGACCACTTCGTCGCTATTCTGACACATAGTCGTCACAAGAGCGACAGTTCAAGGATAGGCAAAGCATGGTTTACCATGATGTCACAATTCTGATGCATTGACAAAGTGTCGCACTATTGACACTTTTTCCATCGCTTCCAAACAAGCGTCGCTCTTCCGACGTTTCCCAAACCATCACGCTTCCGACGTTTGTAAACTGTCGCAATTCTGATGAAATGTGGTCCGACGTTTTGAATGTCGCTCTTTCAATGTTTGTAAACTGTCGCAATTTCGATGAAATGTGGTCCGACGTTTTTAACATCGCTCTTCCGACGTTTTTATACTTTCGCTCTTCCGACTTTTTTAAGCTGTAGAAAATTGAATAATTTGCTTAGTTATTCACTGAGATTATCCTGATTACACACTATTTAAGCTTCATGCATAATACATAACCTCTTCTACAATTGATCATCAATATGCGGAAATAGAAAGCAGTCGCATGCGCTCATTAAAAACACAATCAAGCACACATATGAACACAGGATGTAATGGGGAAAGAAATAGCTGAAAACCCCCAACTATCTGTATATTATAATGATAGAGAACATATAACAATACATAGCACAAAGCTCTCACAGCTCTCAGCACTATCTCAATGCTACACACAAAACTAGTATGGAAAGTGAACTAGTCACAGGTTCAAATCTCCTCCACAAGTTTGCATGCCTCTACTGCGCAATCCAAGATGAGAACGATGAGATCCAAGTTCGAATCCCACTAGCTCCAACTGCTCAATCCTCATTGGAAATCTCCATCAATGTGTGTGAAAATCTCATGCACAGGTGTAGTCACAACTGATAGTCACACTCACCCTTTCACCCACCTCTAACACTGGTCTCCACTGAACTGTCCATGCATTGCAGTTAACTGATGTGTTCTTTAGTTGATTTATGAGTTAATAATTAGTGAATTAATTAATAATTAATTCACACCACTCTTCACTAGTGTATTGATCGGTTAGACTAAATACAACTAGCTCAACTATGTTTAGATTAGTTAAACTGAACACAACTCCATTAACTCCTCAATCAACTCCACCAAACTCTGTCACATGAGTTCTAACTGAAGTATCCATGCAATAGCTCCACTTAACCTTTAGGAATAGCATAATTCCTTCATACACATCGGTTGCATGTGCCACATCCAAGCATCAAACTGAAGTGCTCCAAGAGGATAAGATAATGTTTATAGTCTAAATATTATTAAGGGCTAATAATATTCGACTGTTCTATTTTTAGACTAGCAGTCTAAAAATAGACTCCGCCCAATGTCTAAAAATAAAGGTCCATCTATTTTTACCAACTTGACCAATCATCCATAAATAGCATCCTGCAACTCATAGACCATGATCCATATGTCTAAAAATAGACTTAGTCTAAAAATGGACTTTGCGCCAAAAATAGCATGCGGGCCCACTTAGTGAAGGCGACTTATTTTCACTAAGCTCCATCATCTTGTTGCATTTTCAACACTCCCTCTCGGATATGGAGGTCTACAACCCTATCTGCCTACGCGGGTATTCGAATTTTCTCATGGTGAACGCCTTCGTCAAGATATCAGCATCCTGATCCTCCATGGGAATGTATGAAAGTAACATGATTCTCCGCTGCACACAATCTCTGATATGATGGTACCTAATGTCGATGTGTTTGGATCTATCATGAAATACTAGATTAGCTAAGAGTTTAATGCAACTCTGGTTATCACAATAAATCACAGTAGGCTCCAAGTTTGACCCGAACAACCCGACCATGATCTTCCTCATCCATATAGCCTCGCATGCAGCCAAACTCGCTGCCATATACTCGGCCTCTGCTGAACTGAGTGCCACGGATCTCTGCTTCCTGCTATACCAAGAAAATTCTATCGACCCGATACTAAAGATCCCTCCATATGTGCTCTTTCTGTACGTTGGGCTCCCTGCCCAATCTGCATCCGTGAAGCCACACAGCTTCACCTCATCCTCCTGTCTATACCACAAACCATATCCCGATGTGCCTTTAAGATAACGCAATACATGCTTTCCTGCCTTCCAGAAGAGCTTGGTAGGCTTAACCATAGCTTGCGAAAGCTGGTTAACAACATAGCATATATCGGGTCGTGTATTGACCAGATACATAAACCCCACCATTGTCGATAAACAGTGGCATCCACTACCTCTGTTGAAGTAGCATCCTCCTTCCTCCAACCACCAGGAAGAGGAGTATCAACAGGCTTGCAGCCATGCATGTTGAACTTCTCCAGTATCTCCCGGGCATACTTACCCTGAGAAACAACCAGTCCACCACTGCACTGCCAAATTTCCAATCCCAGGAAATCATGAAGGAGGCCCAAGTCCTTCATCTAAAACTCTCTTGCAAGATTCTCCTTGCATGAAAGTATCAACAGCTCATCACCCGTCAAAATTAGATCATCTACATACAGTAAAATTATCAAAAACTTCCCCTCCACCATAATCTGGTACAGGTTAGGATTCGCCTCACTCTTGGAGAATCCAAGTCCGGTGAAATAACTGTCTATCCGTGTGTACCAAGCACGAGGTGCTTGTTTCAACCCATACAGTGCTCTCTTGAGTCTGCACACATGCGACTCACTGCTGAATATCCCGAAACCTTCGGGCTGCTCTATGTACACCTCCTCCTCAATGACTCCATTGAGGAACACAGTCTTCACATCCATCTGATGGATGTGCCACCCCATCTGCACTGAGAGAGCTAGGATCATCCGTATGGAAGAGTACCTTGCGACAGGTGCACATGTCTCCTCATAATCGATCCCCTCGATCTGTGAGAAGCCTCAGGCAACAAATCTTGCCTTGTACTTCTCCACACTCCCATCAGCCGCCTGCTTCACTTTGTAGATCCATCTCGAACCCACCACTAATTTCCCCTCCGGCCTTGGGACAATCTCCCATGCACTGTTTCTGACAATCGAATCATACTCTTCCACCATGGCATCTACCCATGCGGGGTCCTCCACAACTTCCTCGAAAGAGGATGGCTCTGTCACGACACATTTTCTCACAAGAGCCATGTATCCAGTGTACCGATCTGGTGACTGTCTCTGTCTGCGCTGTGCTGTAGGTGGTCCTACAATATTCTCTGCATCTTGAGCCAGTCGCTCAGCTTCTGTAGTGCGCTTGCGCCCTCTGATGGTTGGTGCTGCATGAGTGGTCTCTTCGACTCCATGAACTTCCTCTTGTGGCTGATCCACATCCAGAAGCTCATCCTTATGAACTAATAGCTCATCATCTGCATGCAAGTGTGGCTCCCTCTCGACGAACAACATGGCTTTCTCCCTCTTTGAAATTTGATGTGTTAACAACGGTCTTGTAGCTGTACGGAAGCCACGATAGTTGTGGGGCGTATCAGTGTACCCCACAAATATTCCAACCTCTGCGGTCAGATCCAACTTCTTTCTGGCATCCTTCGTCAAATGTATGTAGATAGGTGAGCCAAAAATCCTCAAATGGGAAATATTAGGCCTCTTGCCAGAAAACACCTCCTCCGGTGTACTCATGCCAAGTATCTTGTGGGGATAACGATTCTGCACATATACTGCAGTATTTCATGCCTCAGCCCACAAGTGAAGGGGTAGGCCTTGATCATGCAACATCGCCTGTGCAGCACCCACGATCGTTCTATTCTTCTGCTCAGTAACCCCGTTCTGCTTTGGGTTATGGGTGCGATGAGCTCTCTCCGAATCCCTTCTGCGCTGCAAAAGTCCTTGAATTCAGCAGAGATGAATTCACCACCATTGTTTCTCCTAAGAGCCTTCACATGCTTCCCTGATTCCTTCTCAACCAACGCCTTAAACTCACAGAACTTTGAGTATGTCTCGCTCTTCTTCTGCATGAAGAAGATCCAGCACTTCCGAGAGAAATCATCAACAAATATCACATAGTACTTGTGCTTTGCTGTCGAAGCTACTGAAAAAGGTCCACACACGTCTATGTGAATTCTCTCAAGGATCTTCGTGGCACGACTATCGTTCTCGTGAAAGGTGGCTTTCACAAATTCTCCCAAGGTACACCCCTTGCACTGATCTGACTGCATAAGAGTGCCCTTAGGAAGCCCAGTAGAAATCTGCTGTAGTATCTTCAAAGCTCCATGGTGAAGGTGGCCCAATCTCCAGTGCCATAGCTCGCCATCATCCCGGCTCACCACTCCTTCCGCCTTGCATTCCATTGCTGCGCAGCCATCTACTTGCAACTGATAAAGGTTCTTGACTCGAACCCCTATCTTCCGGGTTTCTCCACTTGTCTTACTGCGCAGGAAATCCTTTCCCTCGCTGAAGACAACATCGTACCCCTTGTCTTCTAACATCGCCACAGAGATCAAATTCTTCTTCAATCCTGGAACATGCATCGCATCCTTCAATACGAAGGGTTTACCAGACTCCCTCTTAAAGGAAATGGTACCGATACCAGTCGCACTGTATCTACCATCATCGCCCATATCGATGTGCACTCCAAGATCTTTCTCATCTAAATCTGAAAACAGATCTCGATCTCCAGTCATGTGAAAAGATGCACCACTGTCCAAGAACCATACAGATCCCATCACACTTGAGACCAAGCATGCGATCAGTGAAAAATATAGCTCAAACTGTGAGGCTAAGGCCTTTCCAGCTGCAGATCCAGCAGCTTGCTTATTTTTCTTCTTCTGTGGACAATTTGTGGCATAATGTCCGTATTGGTGACAGTGAGAGCACTTCACCTTGGACATGTCTTGCTTCTTGCCTTTTGCACCGGAATGAGAAGCTTTCTTGTTCTTCCCCTTCTTTTCTTTGGCATCCAAAGTGCAATTTTCTTCATCAGATGCCTTTGATGAAGATCCGTCCCTGGTATTCCGCCTTATCTCCTCTTGCACAAGATCCGACCAAAGTCGCTCCCATCCTGGAAATTTCACCTGACCATTGACAGAATCCTGATAGGCATGCCAACTCTTCGGAAGACCAAGGAGATCCAAGATCACCAATTCCTCATCATCTACAGTAACCCCCACACTTCCCAGCTCATCCCTGCATTGGATGAACTTCGTGAGGTACTTGGGCATACTGTCGCCTTTCTCCATCTTTATATGTCTGAGTTTATCCTTGAGCGCCAACTTCGTCTGGTCGCTCTTGCTTTGGAATAAATCTGTCAATGATTTCCACATCAAATATGGAGAAGCTTTTCCATGCATGCTGGATAAAATGTGATCCTTCACACCCTCCAACAGAATCCTTCGACATTTCACCATCTTCTTTTGCCAAGCCTCAACTTGAGCAGCATCAGTAGGCTTTGGGATCTCAGCATCTATGAACTCCTTCAGCCCGTTATCATCTAATACCACCTCCATCCGGTCCTTCCATGCAACATAATTCGAACTGCCCTCAAGGGCATATTCCAGTCGCAATCCGTTGAAAGACATTTCAACTTTGGCACCAAGAAAACTACTGCAAATTCGAATTCCAAATTCTGCTGCAAATTCGAATTCCAAGCTCAAAACTCAGCTGCTTCTGGATCTGTGAGAACAAATTATTTCTAGCATAGAGATCGACTGTAAGGGCATTTACTGGATATATCACCTTTCAAAGAAAGGATGGATCCAGAGGCTACCTGGCCCGTTACAGACTCTGTCTACCGAAAATAATTGTAATCACTGTAATAGATCCGATGATCAATTCTGCTCCGATACCATGTAGAAATTTGAATAATTTTCTGAATTATTCTCCGAGATTATCCTGATTACACACTATTTAAGCTTCATGCATAATACATAACCTCTTCTACAATTGATCATCAATATGCGGAAATAGAAACAGTCGCATGCGCTCATAAAACAATAATCAAGCACACATATCAACACAGTATGTAATGGGGAAAGCAATAGCTGAAAACCCCCAACTATCTGTATATTATAATGATAGAGAACATGTAACAATACATAGCACAAATCTCTCACAGCTCTCAGCACTATCTCACATGCTACACACAAAACTAGCACGGAAGATGAACAAGTCACAGGTTCAAATCTCCTCCACAAGTCTGCCTGCCTCTACTGCGCAATCCTAGATGAATAATGATGAGATCCAAGTTAGAATCCCACTAGCTCCAACTGTGCAATCCTCATTGGCAATCTCCATCAATATGTGTGCAAATATCATGCATAGCCATAGTCACAACTGATAGTAGACTCACCCTTTCACCCACCTCTAACACTGGTCTCCACTGAACTGTCCATGCATTGCAGTTAACTGATGTGTTCTTTAGTTGATTTATGAGTTAATAATTAGTGAATTAATTAATAATTAATTCACACCACTCATCACTAGTGTATTTATCGGTTAGACTAAATACAACTAGTTCAACTAAGTTAAACTGAACACAACTCCACCAACTGTCTCATCAACTCCACCAAACTCTGCCACATGAGTTCTAACTGAAGTCAACCATGCAATAGCTCAACTAACCCTTAGGAAAAGCGTATTTCCTTCTATCAGCTGCATGTGCCACATCCAAGCATCAAATTGAAGTGCTCCAAGAGGATAAGATAATGTTTATAGTCTAAATATTATTAAGGGTTAATAATATTTGACTGTTCTATTTTTAGCCCGGCAGTCTAAAAATAGAAACCGCCCAATGTCTAAAAATAGAGGTCCATCTAATTTTACCAACTCGACCAATCATCCATAAATAGCATCCTGCAACTCATAGACCATGATCCATATGTCTAAAAATAGACATAGTCTAAAAATAGACTTTGCGCCAAAAATAGCCTGCGGGCCCACTTAGTGAAGGCGACTTCATTTCACTAAGCTCCATCATCTTGTTGCATTTTCAACATAAGCTGTCGCAATTCTGATGTCGTAAAAAAGTGTTGCAAGACCGACACATTGCAAAAGTATCGCAAGACCGATGCATCCCATAGGCGTCGAAATACCGACGCATTCCAAAAGCATCGCAATACCGGCCCTAGGAAGAACTGTCGCAATATCAACGGACTTCAAAATATCGATGGAAATCGTTCAAGACATCGGAAGACCGGCGCTTACAAAGCGTCGGTATACCGACGGTGGGTTAAATTTAAAAAAAAAAAATGAAACTTTAAAACAGGATAGTAAATCTCCAATATTTGTTATGAATTATGGGCATTCCAATGACCATGAAATATTAATATAATAAACCACCCCGTAGCGCTTCGACTATAAACAATCATATAAACATGGCTCTGTATTTCAAAAAACAGGTTTAAAATAGAAACAGGGCAACATTTTTTTTTTCCAATTGTTATGAACATAATTCGACCGTGAAATATTAATTTAATAAACCACCCCACAGCGCTTCAACTATAAACAATCATATAAACATGGCTCTGTATTTCAAAAAACAGGTTTAAAATAGAAATAGGGCAACATTTTTTTTTTCAATTGTTATGAACATAATTCGACCGTGAAATATTAATATAATAAACCACCCCGCAGTGCTTCGACTATAAACAATCATTTTTTTTTCACAAGAGAAAAAACGCTATTTTGAATATATTATATGAAGAAAAACAATCCATGAATTCATTACATTTTCACATCTGAATATTGGAACCCAAATATCCATCCAGAAAAGTGGAAGTCCCACCCCAAACAATGATAGAAAAATACCCCATGTCACATACAGGGACATGATATAAAACCCAGTAACGGTCCATATGGAGATTATCGACAATTTGAGAAAGCATCCAAATATGCCCGAGGCATATATAAGAAATTGAAATAGCAGTATGTAGAATAGTAAAGCAACAGATAGAGTACCGAAGTCCATTGTTCCAAATACAAATTAAAGTACTCAAAATCCTTGAAAAGAGAAAAACGCTAATCATGTGAGGAGTGTGATATGTCCAAAATATAAAAATACCATCAGACCATATCAATAAACCAGCAACATAGACCAGCATCACTAGTTTTGAAGGCAGAGTGATAACCTATCAACACCTAAAATAGTATCATAAAGCGCATACAGGAAATGTGCAGAGACATGTACTGTTGATATACGCCTCACACAGAAAGCATCCATGATAGAGAAAAAATATGTATAAACCCAGGGTCGATTGTATGTTCTAGCTCACTTGTTCCTGGAAATAAAAACCATTTGTAGAAACCCAGGCTCGCTTGTAAGATCCGGCTCGCTTGATTCCAAAATTGGTAACCATCTGTTGCATCCGAGATGTAAGGTTCAGGCTCGCTTGTTTCCATTAGTAGCCCGCTACAACATCCACCTTTTTCATAGCAAAAAGGTTCCTGTAGATATACAGAGAAAGAGTATAATATGTAGACCATATAAACATGGCTCTGTATTTCAAAAAACAGGTTTAAAATAAAAACAGGGAAACATTTTTTTTTTCCAATTATTATGAACATAATTCGACCATGAAATATTAATATAATAAACCACCCCACAACGCTTCAACTATAAACAATCATATAAACATGGCTCTGTATTTCAAGAAACAGGTTTAAAATAGAAACAGGGCAACATTTTTTTTTTCTAAGTAAAGTTAATCCATTAATAGTGGGAATAAAATTACAGCATGACCGAAGTCAAAAACATTTCCCAGACTTATGGCAAATTTTTCATCAAAAAATCAAAAAAGAAGACTTCCCTCATACGGGGAAACCAGTCTTGAACGTTTACAAAATTCAAAAATATTACAGAGGTCCAGCATAGTAATATAATCTAAAACATGCCCAATTAAGTGGGCCGCGAAGCAAGAAAACCAAATTAACCAAACTACTCCTCTGGTGGTTCCTCGACGATTTGGCACCATCCTTCAGAAGGTCCAGGATCACCAGGTGCTATCTCCACATTCATGCCACCTCTCCCCTCCTGAAGGCCCGAATACTGGCCGACTTTTTCTGAGCTGAGACCCGCTGGATGGGTGCATTGTTCCTCTACTTGGGCCTCCTCACGGAAAACCACGGTGATTGAACCTGTGATTCGTGGGCGGTTCAAAGAGAAATTAAAGGAAAAAAGCGTAGTGTGCATCGTGGGAGAAGGTGAAGTGGTGGGGAAATGAGGAGCAGGGGAGCCCATACGGTGGCCAGATCCTAGAACCTGACCCTGCCCACTTCTAGTGTTTGGATAACGACCTATGTAATAATCACTGGACTGGCCGGAAGATGACTCGGTTGAGGGGCTGGAGGGAGCGTGCAATGGTTGACCTCTAGTGCTCCCCCTGTGGCAACACATCCTTTGACGTAGGTGAGGCATGGGTGCAGTCTCAACAGTGGGCACAAGATGAGACAGAGAAGCAGGATTCCAAGAAACCAAGGAAGACAAACACAGACTAGACTGAGAGAAATGCAGATTTGCACCAAGGTCTAAGAAGAAGTTCAGCTGTCCACTTCTCCTTCTCATCACAGTGAGCAGGCAGTGTAACCCAGAACTAGAGAGCATCTGTAATTCAAAGGTTGCGGCTCATCTGAAAAACCATAGCAAAACGCCATTTTATCGACCCAACTGCAATGACATCAAAGAACGCCCGTCATAATTAATCTCTCATTGATGAGAGCCGAAGTCTGGATCATATTGGAGCATACGGAATTGCTAATAGGAGTGGAGGTTCGATCTTCAACAACGTTAAAACTTAATGCGATTTGATGTGAAAACCTTGGAACTTAAATATCAGCTAATTGAACATCGTTAAAACTTAATGCGATTGATATGAAATCACCACATCCATGTCCCATCGCCTTAAACGCCATCGAATGCACCCGCATCCGGGAACAGGGCAAATTTTGATTGAGGACACGTGGTAGAAATTGATTGGAGTGGATCTTTGTTTAGGCAGCTCGCGCAGTGGAAATCCGGACCCAAAAAATATTAGGGCGAATTTGATAAGAAATTCGTGTCACAACTCTCTCTCCGTACGCCAACCAAAATTCAGACCCAAAAAAGATTAGGGCAGAATATATTTGGTTTTCACGTCACAAAATTTGCCGACGTCAGTAGGCTATTTTGGAATGCAAATTTGGTTTGAATTATGGTTTATCGTCGTTTGAAGTCCGGCGGGCTCCACGGCTAAAGGGTTCGTTTGAAGTTTTGGCAAAGGTTTTGTTATATATTTTATTTTATATAACGCGTGGTGGAATATTTTTATTGTTTGTTAAGGTCCCACACTAGTTTTGGTAATATTTTGTTTTAAATGCGACGTATATATGTTATATATATATATATATTTCATATATATATTAAAACATTTATAAGTTATGGACCCCAGGAGCATTTTAATAGATTCGTTATTTGCATAGTTTTGTTATGTTTTTAATATATGCATTTCATATAAAATAAAAGGGTTGTGAGCCTGTTTCGGAATGTAGTTGTAGAGTTTATTACTAGAAATTGCACTAGGAGGTGCAAGGGAATGCCGAAAGAAGGCAATAACATTACTTGAGCTTGCATTAGTGAGTCTCAATGACCTATTTGAGTAGAAGGATACATAAATGATTGTTAATCCCTCTCAAGCCTCTAGAAATGGAATTGATATTGGTTGCCACAAACTAAAGCTTGTGTTGATTAACATCACTAAAGTTTGAGGCATGATAAACCAAGATACCCAATATTAGTGCTACAAATTAAAAACGGGGATTATTGTTAATATAAAGAAAATCAATTGCTTGATTTTGATAAACCAACACTAAACTCTACACATAAGGCTACTTTAGGAATCTCGAGGGGATTTGAAACTCGGCATGTAGAGTAATGTCATTATGCAAAAATTCAACACATGCCATGTTCACTGGAAAAATAAAATATGGAACACTACAAAATTAGAAAATGACATTGCAATAGCAAGTCAACAGAAGGTCAACACATGCGAGGACAGGTGGGTGACACTGTTCAAGATTATGTCAGTGATGACGAATCAGAACAGTGTCCTGAACATAAACCCAAAAATTTTCCATTTCCTTTTAAGAAACCAACACAAATTATGCAACACCTATACAATTGGGTAGGGATAGAATAATGTGAAAGAAATATTAAGGGAAACTCTGAATTTCCATATACACTATTCAAATAAGGAGATAATTCAAAAAAATAAATTATGAAAGCAATAACAAGAAAGCCATTCAAAAACTGTCAAATTTGGAATTTTAGAAAGAATACCCTCAATTGAAAAGTCAGATATAATCCATCTACAACTTTAGACTTCCAATATAACAAAAAAAATATCTTAAGCATATCCAAATTTAAATATATTTAAATATGTATCAGGTGGGAAACCTAAAACAACTCTAAACTTGGTCTGTAACCTAAAATTCTTCCACAATAGGTTCAAGTGACTTCCAAATTCAAATGCAAGTCTCTACAAGATCACGGTAGTGCTTAGCATATTTTCTCTGTGCAAGGAAAATAAAACAATAGACCATTTTATTTGAACCATGCTTGAGCAACATGCTGAAAAGATGCCTTCCACAGGTTTGTATCATAGTCTCAAAGATGTAAATATTGTCAAAACCACTGTCACGGTCTTGTAGGCAAAAAAGAAATGGGCCATTCTCTTTAAACCACGCCTGACTGAGCAACATGTTGAAAACGTGCCTTCCCCAAGTCTGTATTTGTCTCTAAAAAACATTAATATGATCAAAATTACAACCACGGTCTTGTATATCCCCAGAAACCTACAAATAAACTAATATCACCAAGGAATGAACCGTCATTAGCTAACCCAGAAGAGTGCCACAACTTACACATTAATTATTAGGATAACAACTTGTTTTAGGGCCAATCAACAAATAGCATAGCACCATTGCTTCACTGTGAAATCACTATAAATATTTAAGAGGTTTACATGGGTATTGGTTGACACCTGAAAGGCATTAGATATGTGTAACAGGAGAACAAAAAATATAGAACGAAAAAGAAAGGCAGAACAAAAACTAAGAATGCATTTTCATCTTTTTTTGTGTTGTTTTATAACAATGAAGAATGGATTTGAATTTTATGAAAATAAGAGAAAAGAAGGAAATATTAAGGAGAAGATAAAAGAATATGAAAGAAAATGAAAGATTCAGGTTGATCAAACCTGATCACCCACCTTGGATACACTACATAAGAGAGAGAGATGAGCAAAAGGACCTCCTAAACGAGACAGCAGAAATAGGAACAAAAGAACTCAATGAGGATGACATGAGCTAAGTAGATATAAACAGTGATATGTTTCCATCCTCAAATCAAATACAAATTCTGCTTATTAAAGCATATCCTGAAGATGAGTATTTATAATGAGATCTCCATGCGGAAAACTCCATGAATGAATTCTATGAAAATTGGAAACTATTGGCTTGCCACTAACTGCCAAAACAAAAACACTTACAACCCATGACTTAACATGTTATATTACCTAGAACAAATGGAGGGTTGTGAAGTATCGCAACACAGTGATTTACTCAATGACCTAAACAACAAAACTCTAACCAAAATGCTAATGAATCTGGAATACATGTAGTCAATGACCTTTGAGGATAATATATTATAGATTCAACATGTTAAAGTTTTCATTGTCTGCTAGACAAGGGCATGAAATAAAAACTGCAGAACAATGTAAAAAATATCCCCTAGGCATTTATAGATATGTTTAACGAAAGAAAAGGGAGAAACACATCAGTCAGGGTTACCCTTTAGGTTGATGCCTTACGAAAAGGTTAAATGAAAAAGTCGTACAACTTTGTAAGACTGCCTCTTGAATAGTAATGTTGGTATAATGCATTAGGTGAGCTTTACAGAGTCTGTATCAAGGAAATTCCAAAGCCTTCCAAGCCATATTTTTCAAGATAATTCTAAATATGCTTACAGGCATGAAATATTCCTCGGATTTTAGTTAAGCTGTTATAAAAAAATAGAAAATAGAACTCGGCTTGAAGAGATCTCTGCACCTCAGAAATGGTATATTAACTCTATTACCAGAAAAAAAAAAAAAAAAAAACTATTTTCTGAAAGTGCAATCCGAGATCGAGAATGTGGTTTAAATAACGAAGAAAAAGAGATTAACTCATGTATAGGATATCCAAAAGGAAAATTGAGTTTTAATGCTAAGAAGAACAATACCAGATGTTAATATACACAACCAAATGATTATAACCACTGTTGTAACTCACCATATGTTTATAATCAGAGGACTGCTTCACACTGCTTGATATGTCCTCAATAACTTCAATTAAGACTCTTCTATCAAAGTCACTTAAAATAAATCATAGTAATCTGCTTATTGTAGGTTGTGTGGTAGTTCACAGTTATCAAGACCTTGGTCAATATGTAAGCTTATTTTAAGCAACGATTTGATAGATATCAGTCCAAAAACCAGAATCTATGGATTTGTTCCTAATTTATTTCAGCCTAATGCATAAATTAATCTAGAAGTGAAAAATGGCCTTTAATCTATAAATTTGCATTCTAAGTCTTATTAAAAACTCGGCATAAGGACAACATTGTAGAAATGCAGTATAAAAGAGAAATCCAAAAAATGATGAGAATGATACAGATAATTACAGTGCAATATACAAGGTTTCCTTAAACCTTAAACCTTCCATATCCTTACTTTGAATGTTCGGTCATTTCACATATAGCTAAAGAAAATCGACCATGCACTCAGGGTGTCAGAACTGTACAAAATACATAATCACCAATAGTTTCTATACTAAAGAAAAATAATTTTTGATTATTTGCTGCATCAGTTTGGAGATATTCTGGTTAGATCGAGGTGATAAACTCTGCAAGGACAACATTAAAAGTGGATTACTATGGAAATTATCTATTGTGGGAACAAATACAGACCTTGATTTGTTTAACATCTATTTCACTTTACTTATCATGATTCATGGTGTAGACATTTAGGAAATGAATGATTGTATTGTGAGATATTCAATCCACAAGCAGATAACTCAGGTTGGGAAATAGAAACATCACGTTGTAATAGAGGTCTTGGGCATAGAACAGGGGACTTGGGTTTTTTGGAATCAAACTTTAGGTTAAAATGCTCATCTGAAGAATGGCACAATGAGCCTTATCATGGAGTTGGGAGTACCAATTTGAAGTGCAGGTAGGGTATTGTACAATAGACCAGTTAGATTTCTGGACCCTAATACAAAAGTTTCTTCTTCTTTCAAAACATGTTTCTCGTTTTCTATAACCAATGTGGGACCTTTTCTTGTTTCAATTGGGGATGGATCAACATTTTTTATTGCTCCAAATGATCACATTCTGGGTAGCCTCGGAGGCTATTTGGGGATGATGAGTCCAATAGGTCTCAATGAACTGTTGCCCTCGCCAGTGTTGGGTAGTGAAAGAGGTATGAAATTATTGAGCATTTACTTATTCTTTACCATAAATATACTCCTGTTTTCCTTGGAAAGGTAATTTATCATAGGAATTACAATAGAATTGGAAAGGTTTATGATTAATACGAAAACATGACTAAAAGCTACTTTTTGATTGACAAATAAGAATTCGGAGAGGTGAGAAGCTGTATCAAAGGCGAGGTTGAAAAAAATCTAACTGTGGCTCCAACAGCGTTGAATCATATCTAGCCAAAGGCAAGGAGATCTGAACGAATAGCCCACAAAGGACAGGGAACAACTCGGCCTCAGCCAGCACAAACAGAATGACGACTAAACATAGAGGAGAAAATCCCTCAGGATCTTTCGATCCTGAGGGATCGCTGTTCAAACTTATCTTGTTCCTTGATTGGTCCATTGAGATTTGATATATAAAGCCATGTCCTTTAGTGACAATGAGATGGATTGTTGTTGAAGTTAGAAATTGGTCGAAAGACTTTACATTTTCTCTGTTCTATTAACTCTCTGTTTTGAGAGAAACCTTTCTATAAAACTTTATGTTGGTTTAATACAAGGCACGCATTTTATCTACCTTCTGTAGTTCTGAATTAGCCCAACAGTATTTCACTGGCGCTAAGGGCCTGAATCTGGTGGAATAACTTCGTTGTTTGTATTTTAATCTTTGCTCATTGTCGTGTGGAGTGCGCTTAATGTTTGTTTTTATTACATAATTGGTTTATTGTTGATCATATCAAATAGAGAGTCATTGTTGTTTCATTTCTTTACAAGAAGCATAATTCGCAGTTCGATTATCTTGCTGTTACTATAAAGCTTCGCTGACTTGTATCTTATTTGAGTTGCTGTTCCTTTAGTTTATAATTTGTTATAATTGATTGTTGCGTGGTGAGAAGCTGTCGACAGAATTGAAGTATAGAAATCTAGTGTCTCGAATATGTTAGAATTGTAATTGTTGTTAATTTCACATTGTTGTTCCATTTCTGTTCTTTACTTATTCATAGTCTTTGATTAGCAAATAGATGAGTTGTAGTTACATATTGCTGTTCCTTTTCAGATTGCGTTTCTTTTAAGTTGCTTTCATTGAATCTGTTTTTGTTTCCATTGCTTTAAGATCTCCAACTGTAGAGGATAGAGGCTTTTGCTTCCAAGTCCCTAGATTGGTCATCTTGCATCGATTTCTAAGGGAAAGAGTTACTACTACTTCATCCCTGATCGATGTTCTGCAAGATTGAAGTAGTTTAATCTTTCCATTCATGTCATGGTATTTAGGTTTCTTTTCAAGCATTGGCTACTTTTGTTCTTGTTATTTTGTACTACATCTTCACAGCATTGCTCTTAGACAATTGTAGCCTCAGACAGAGTACACTCTTGAAATAAAAAGATGCTCCTGGATTGATGATTAATGTAGGCTAATTAGGTGTTCAAAAGATACCTTTTTATGACCCAACATTTTGGCGCCGTTGCCGGGGAGAGTGTATGCCATTTTAAAGGAGTAATGCACAGCTGATTTTCTTCTTCTTGTGGAGAATTGGGTATTAAAGACAGAAGGTAAGAACCTACGCACTGGGAAAGAAACACATTTGCTCGCAGCCCGCTTCACAGCAGAAGTAGGTAAGCTTATTTCTTTAGGTAGGAATGAAGGTTTGTTTCTTTCAATGAATAAATCGACTAAGCGAAACAAAATTCCTCCTAAAACTGAAAAACCCAAGGGACCGGTGACCCTTGGGCGCACAACCTTTATTGACGAAATCCTTAAAAGAACTGAATCTGAGCCATCAGTAGGATTTAAAATAACTACTTCTAAACAGCCTACTAGTTCCCTTCAGGCTACAGAGTCACCATCTGAAGCCTTTGCTAAGATACACATTCAAACAGAGGGAATTGAGCAAGATTCCCAAGAAATTGAGAATCCTTTCATAAGTTTCCTTCAAGAAGGGAACGCTAGCAATCTCCGAGAAGGAGAAGGGGAAACGGGAGAAATCACAAACTTGAAATCTCCTATTGAAACTGCTCGAACAATAAGCAGCCCAGATAAGGGAAGTGTTGTTCAACTTATTCAGAACCAAGGTCCTGAATCACCCCAAACAGTAGGTCGACAGGAAATACTTATTATCCCAGACAAAGGGAGTGTTGTCAAAGCCATTCCTGCCCCTACTCGTCAACCTAGAAATTCCTTTGAAATCCCAGAGGGACATTGGCATATCTTCGATCAAATGGCCCAGAACCAAAATCAGAATCAGTAGCAGACCTCTACGCTGCAATATCCTATAGTGGATACTGCAGTCAATGCACCCATGAAAGCTATACCTCTTTAACATATTCCCGCATTTCACGGCTTAACATTAGAGGAACCAGATGCAATTTTATTTGAGTTTGATGTGCTGTGCAGAGGATACGATTACACCACTGATGCCCAAAAACTAAAACTATTCCCTTCTACACTAAAAGGGGCAGCCCTACGATGGTTTATGGGATTAGGTGGGGGTGTTATAACTGATTAGGATCATATGAAGGCTGAATTTTTAAAGAAATATCAATATTACTGCAGGTCTCGGGAATTAAAAGATGAGATATTCCAAATGACGGCAAAACCAAATGAGACCCTGGAAGAGTATGTGGAACAGTTTCAATATAATCTTCATATATCCCCTTATGCATCTTTACCCTTACCTGATAATGTTTTGAAAACCACATTAATTAGGGGAATGAAAGATCAATGGGTTGAAACATTGAATATTATGAGAAAAGGTGATATATATCAGGAAAGTTATCCTAACATCATTGATTTTTGTATCAGGAGTTCGAGGGGCAATACAAGGTTGAAATCAGTAGAACGTGATATAATGACAAGGGAAAATAAGACCTCTAATGAAGGTGTGACTCATGAAAATATTGGAAATCTGCTAGAAGACTTTAAGACAAACATACTTGGGACTTTAACAACACATTTCGATATTATGCAAGCCGAACAGAAATAGGCAGAAGCAGAACAGAACTTGGCAATATTCTGTCCCAGATGTAGAAAGAAGCACAACCACAAATAATGTCCGTTGGATGTGATTAAATTCTGCGCCATTTGCATGAAAGATCACCCTACAGAAGGATGTCCTTCGCTTCCTGGCCTAAAAGAATTTTATAAGGAGGTAGAAGAGGAATCAGAAGTGGTATGTCTGCTCAATCAGCGCCGACAATGGAAACCACGACCATCAGGTATGCCAAATGATCCATTTTCTTTTCAAACTCCTCAATATAATGCTCAACAATATAGTGGGATGTGGCAGAATCAACCATCTTTCCCTAATTGGTCACAACATCCATTTCCTCCCACATCTTTGCCAAATCAAACAAATCAGAATAATTGGCCTAACTTTCCTTTCTACCCACCTTTCTGGCCTACACAATGGTCCCCCTCTACTTCCCAGAATCAGGCCTGACAGTGAAATTGGCAAAAACCAACAAATTAGCCAGCTCGATCAATTCCTCTCTCTCAACCTACACTGCCAGCTCCTTATACAAACCCCCAGACCAATTTAAGACCACAACTCCCAACCCAACCCAACCCAAACCAAAACAATAGGCCAGTTCAGTCTGTCCAAATAATGGAACCCCCAAAAGTAGAAACTGAACTAAGGGAGTGTAATGATCTTCAATTAAGGTCTGGGCGCATTGTTGAAACAGAGAGAAACAATGATGTCCACACTAAATATTCGCTACTTGTAGAACAAACAGTACAAAGTGAGAAGGAAGTCCAGCAAAAAAATCAACAACAAGTAATAACTTCCTCTCCACCATTCCCAAAACGATTAATTATACCTCATCCATTAGAACAACCTAATTTTGATCTTCTGGGAGAATTAAAAAAATTTTGTATAAAAATCCCTCTCCTCCAAGCTATTCAAGATATTCCTATATATGCAAAAACTATTAAGGAATTATGCATAAAGAAACCAAAGAGGAGAACAACAACCAATCCTACTGTCCAAATAGTCGGTACCTTATCTGAATTATTATCAGGAATGGAAACACCCATCAAACATGAAGACCCAGGGAATCCTATAGTGACAGTGCAGATCAATGGCCAATCATTTACAAATGCCTTAGTTGACTTGGGGCAGAAATCAACATTTTAACAACCACCACCTGTCAAAAACTTGGAATTACATCACTGGAACCAACAACAACCTTGTTGGAATTTTCTAACCGATCAGTAGTCAAACCAGAAGGTATACTACAAGATGTAATGGTATTTGTAGATTCCTGGGAATACCCTGCTGACTTCCTGGTTATCAATCCAAAGAATCGACTAGATGGACATCCGTTAATTCTAGGTAGACCTTGGTTGGCAACTGTCGATTCTTATATTGGATGCTGACAAGGCAACATGACAATTACAAGGGGAAATTATGTCAAGAATCTAGCCCTATATCCCCCATCCCAGCCAAGTCTATCAATAATCAAAACAAGAAAACCACCTGCATCATATCTTATGGAGAATATGAGATCACCTCTAACCATAGAAAATTCTCTTGATTTTAAAGATCAAATAGAGGATGATATCATTAATAATTTTATTAATAAGTCACAAACCAGATATCATTTGCAATGTCACATGATAAAAGCAACATTCGATAATAAAGAAGAAGAAGATCCTTTCAAGGATATTCCTGATCAAAAAATACCTACTACTTCTATGAGCAATAGCAAGGTTGTAGAAATTGAGCTGGAAAAAACTCTAAATATTAATAAAAATCTCATTGTTGAACAAGAAGAGAAATTGGTCCAATTATTACAAAAATACAAAGCAGCCTTTGCATGGGATTACCCTGATATGAAAGGAATTGATCCTCAATTGTGTACTCACCACATTTACATTGAAAAATATGCAAGACCCATTCTCCAACCTCAAAGGAGACTGAACCCTCACCTTAAAGATATTGTGAAAGTTGAATTACAAAAACTATTGGATGTTAATTTCATCTACCCAATATTTGATAGCAAGTGGGTCTCCCCATTAGTGGTAGTACCAAAAAAGAACGGGAAGTGGAGGATATGTGTAGATTACCGTGAACTTAATAAGGCAACACAGAAAGACCACTTTCCCCTTCCTTTCATTGACCAGGTATTAGACACATTGGAAGGGAAGAAATTATTCTCTTTCCTCGATGGCTTCAGTGGGTATAACCAAATCTAGATTTCCCCTGAAGATCAGGACAAAACTACTTTTACCTGTCCATTGGGGACATTTGCCTACCGAGTCCTACCTTTTGGCCTATGCATTGCTCCTGCTACATTCCAAAGGGAAATTCTCAGCATTTTTGTAGACTTAATAAATGAAGGCCTCGAAGTATATATGGATGATTTCACACCCAATGGGGATGACTTTGAGCCTGCATTGGAAAACTTAGAAAAAATATTGCAAAGATGTATTGACACTAGGCTTTGCTTAAGCAACAAAAAGTGTCTTATGATGTTGACTGAAGGAGTTATCTTAGGGAATTATATTTCAGCAGCTGGAATTCAAGTAGACCTAACTAAAATTCAAATACTCTTGTTAATTCCTACACCTACTACACAAACAGAGGTACGTAGCTTTCTTGGATTTTCTGGTTACTATAGAATATTTATAGAACATTATTCTTGAATAGTTGCACCTTTGTATGCATTGACTGGAAATGTTGATTTCACTTGGACAGATAAATGTGACAATGCCTTTAATGATCTGAAGAAGCTTGTTTCAACAGCCCCAGTGCTGAGGGGCCCAAATTGGAATTTGTCGTTCCAAATTTCATCTGATGCCTCAGACACAGCAATTGGAGCATTACTTGGTCAGGAGGAAGACAAGAAGCCATATGAAATTTACTATATTAGCAAAAATCTATCCCCTGCTGAATTAAATTATACTGTGACTGAGAAATAATTTTTAGATGTAGTTCATGCTATAAACAAATTTAGGCATTACATAACTAGGTATCCTGTAGTACTATATACTGATCACTCTGCCATTAAATTTTTAGCAAATAAACCTGTTACAAATAGAAGAGTGACAAGATGGTTGATTTTACTGCAGGAATTTGACATCACAATCAGAGATCGACCTGGGAAAGAGAACCCTGTAGCTGAATTTTTTTCAAGAATGCCAAAGCCAATAGATATAGAAGCAGTTGAAGACCACTTTCCAGATGAACATCTCTTCGCTGTTACTATCAGAACACCGTGGTATGTTGATATAGCGAACTATTTGGCAATAGGTAAATTACCTAAACATCTATCCCTTAATGAGCGTAAGCAAATAATACACCGTAGTACCCACTTCTCCTGGATTGGAGGTCACCTATTTCATACAAGTGTAGATATGCAAATAATGAGATGCATTAGGGAGGATGAGGTATTTGACATCTTGAAAGCATGCCATGATGGACAGTGTGGCGGACATTTTGCAGATCGTAGAAGTGCCCATAAATTTTTACGAACAGGCTATTAATGGCCTACTATCTTTAAAGATACTAAAAAATTCGTGCAGGCCTGTGATAGCTGACAAAGGGCAAGTCGCCCTGGGTAGTCTGATGAAATGCCTTTGAACCCTCAACTAGTGATCGAACCGTTTGAACGTTGGGCTCTTGACTTTTTTGGTCCTATTAGCCCCCCATCAAACCAAAAAACATATATCCTAGTTGCAACTGAGTATGTCACCAAATGGGTTGAGGCAGAAGCTCTTTCAAAAGCTACAGAGGACTCAGTAATACAATTTCTTTTCCAAATATTTGTGTGCTATGGCCTCCCAAGAGACATAATCACAGATGGAGGACCATAGTTTGTAGGTAAAAAATTAGCTGAAACATTGCAAAACTACCACGTTCAACACAAGATTATGACTCCATATCACCCACAGGCCAATGGCCAAGTAGAGAGCATGAACAAAGTAATCGAATATATATTAACAAAAACAGTTTCCTCTCATAGACGAGATTGGGCCTACGAATTGCCAGAAGCATTGTGGGCATATCGAACAATGTGGAGACCTACCACAGGATATTCACCATACCAATTGGTATTCGGAAAGGAACCCATCTTCCCTATAGAATTCGAAATTCAAACATTACGAACATCTCAAAAGGTGGGTCTAAATTTAAATGAAGCCCAAGCTAAAAGACTTCAACAAATTAATGAACTAGATGAAATTAGGCTCTCTGCTCTTCAACACACAGCATTTATTCAGCAACAAAGAGCCAAATGGCATGACGCCCATATCAAAGAAAAGATCTTCCACGAAGGAGACTGGGCACTCCTATATGATTCCAGGTTTCAGGATTTCCCAGGAAAACTCCAGGCACGATGGCTTGGACCCTATGAAATACAAAAAGTGCATGATAATGGCACTGTTACATTAGTTACCATTGACGGATCTGGACATTCCTTTAAGGTAAATGGTCATCAAGTACAATTGTATCATAAACCGCTTACCCGGGAATCCTTTTACCAACAATTACAGGAAGATTCTACCTTGGAAATTCTTGCTGAAAGGGATAAATCCTCCTCGGCATCAGTTTGATAAATCATCTTCTTTTTTAATTTTTGTACATAAATAAATTTTTTTTTTTCCGTTTTTTTATTGTTGTTTTATGGAATTTGTTTTTTAACATTCTATTAATATTACTGCTTTATTTCTTCATCGTTTGTTTCACGAAATTCGATTTCTTCAAAAAAATAAAAAGAGAAAAAATTTTATTTATTTCGTTTGTTTTGCTGTTACTTTCTAAAGGAAAAGCAGTTTCGCAGAGCATTTTTGTTGTTCCTTCCCAAAGGAACAACACTTCTGCACAGTGTTTTTTGTTGTTCCTTTTGAAAGGAACAACAGTTTCGTAGAGCGCTTTTTCTATTTCTTCCCAAAGGAACAACACTTCCGCAGAGTATTTTTTGTTGTTCCTTTTGAAAGGAACAACAGTTCTGCAGATTGTTTTTTCCTGTTCTTTTTAAAGGAACAAATTTTTTTTTAGGATTTTTTTTTTTTGTTTTAAGACAGCATTTTGAATTTTTGATTACTTTTCTAAAGGAAAATATATCATTTATATACAATCATACAAATTAAAGCTTAATGTAATCAAAAAATCAAAAGAAATCGTCATTTTTTTAAGAAAATTGTCTAGTAATGATAAGAAAAAAAGGAAAAAGGGCATGACCAATAACATAAATTTTCTATTTTTACCATTGAATTAATATGATCGATTATTTTTATCATGATTGGTTCTTTCTCATATGCTATAAATTTCTTTGATGTCTATCTATGGAATAGGAATAAGGGCATAATTTTTTTTTCTATTGAGATGTTCAGACTTCTTCCACCATCCCTACTCTTAAGGAGTGTTGAGCCATCCCTTATGAATAACTGAGGAAAAGTGCTGTGTGAAAAAGAAAAGAAGAAAAAATATTTACATATTTTTAATAATGATTTTGCAGATGGAGGATAGGGGGTCTCACCAAGAGCCAGCCTACCGTGATCATAGGGAAGGCAGTGAAGTGGCATTCCCATTATGGCCAGAAAACCAGGGAAATGGTCCAATAGACAATTGAAAAAATCAAGAATTCCTTGGAACAGGAGGTCTCATCACGAGCCGGCCTGCCCACCTTTCACTTCTTCCCGGTGAACATCATTGTGGTTTATCTGGTCACTAAGCCAACACAATGGCCTCCGTCATGATATTCAAAAAGAAGGGGATACTTCCTCAGTATACATAAAGGACAATGGTTCCATGGGTAAGCAAGCAACTCTGTTAAGGTTATGGACACCTGTGGGCAGCAGAGCTCTGCTGATGGTATTGGAGTCACATTTATACACATCAATAGTTATATTTAACCCTTTTCCTATATCTTTATTTAAATTTCAAATGAAATATGAATCTCTTACCTTTCCCTCCGAACCTATTATACATTAAAATCATTACAAATTGATCGTATTAGTTCAAAATGGTAAATAACACAATTGTATTTATGTTCATTTTATGCTGTCCCTTCTCCTCGTATTTGAATCATTACAAAAATATTTTCTATTTATTAATGATTCATCACATGCATTGATTTCAGTAATTGCTGTAATTTGATTGAATGTATCATAATTACGCCTGCTTTTTACTGTTGTACTGCTGCTGAGCCACACATGCTCCTCTCAATTGATGGTCGAGGGCGACCTTTCATTCATTCGGGGGGCGCGGATGTCTGCATACAAAACAAACTCCAAGATTCCTGTATACGGATTAAAATCCCTGCATTTTAGGAAATAAAAAATTTTCAACGAACTGCGCTGTGTTGTTCCATTGTGATTACTGTGTGTTGAGAAATTAACAGAACGCAGAAATGGGAGGATGGCCAATTCGCAGTGAACCGCAAGTATTGATCGTCTCTGATGCTGCACGAGCAATTTTAGAAAGAATAGGGTGGATTACATATTTCTTGAGAATGCAGCAACCCCATGAAGCTGTGGCCACTGAATTTTTATTGAACCTACAGGAAGGATCCTCCATGGTTAGAGGGAGGCAGATAGCTGTATCCGACGAGATAATTGTAGAAGTGTCTGGCATTCCCACGCAAGGGACTATTTGGAATCAGAAGAAGAATAGGATATGGGAAGCCATGAAAATTTTTCAAGATGATGGACAGACGTTAGTTATCAAAGTTAAAGGAGTCCACCTAGCGTCATTAGGAGAACCATGGACAGAGTTGGCCAAGATTGTGTAGGCTTACATAATTTGTGATGGAAGAAAGGATGTGGTAAGACCTCGCCACCTTAAGCTACTAGCTGTATTAAAATAGAAATGCACCATTAATTTGCCTGCATTTTTAAATTATTTGTTGCATGATACTGCTTGTGGTATAAGAAAATCCCAGCATGAAGATACGGTGGTCATCCACCATTGTCTAATTCGTTTAATTGTGAGTCGTAGCCTCGCCCAGCAACAGACCAGCTGGGAAGAATTAATATTTTTCCATTGACGGAGGGTTAGCTCTACCCGCTCCAAAACGGAAGAGGATGGCCGGCTCAATTGCTGAGCCTTCTACTCATAGACAATCCCTCCGATTGAAACAAAATAGAAGGATGGTGGAAGAACTCTCGGGCAGTAGCAGCTAGCCCCTGGAAATGCACAGCTCAGAGGAGGAACAACCTCCACAATTGGAGGGAGTAAGCCCTCGCACTGACGAGGAAGAGAAATTGGAGGCAGTAAGCCCTCACACTGACGAGGAAGAGAAATTAGAGGGAGTAATACCTTGTACTGATGAGGAAAAATAATTGGAAGGAGAAATTCGCTACTTGGACGAAGAAGAAATAAGTCGCCAAACCGATAGTGAAAAACAATCCAGTGCAGAGGAAGGAGATAACAAGGAAGAAGGAATCGAAGGAAATTCTGAATAAGAAGAAGTTGAGGGATAGATCTGGTATTCAGATGAAGAGGAAGGAAGTTATCACACATGTGAGGAGGCCAAGGACAATCATAATAGTAATTAGGATGAAACAAAGCTGGCTGAAAATGTTATTGTAAGTCCTTTACAGGAAGACCAATTGGCCTAGATTTTGGCCAATATGAGTGATTATGCATCGCCTCATAGCCCCTTGGATCTCAATATTGATAATAATCAAGTACTAGAATACTCTGCTATTTATAAAGAAACAACTGGAGAAAAACTGAATGAAACAGCAAACCCTAGCGAAGCTAGGGTTGCTTCTCCTGAGGGATGTGAGCAGGAGAAAGAAAACACTGAAGCTGGAAGCCCCCAGGAGACTACAGAGTTAACTGAGAATATGATTCCAAGAGAATTGAGCCAAGGGAATATGAATATAGAAGAGAAGCCCCAAGGAGAAGAACAAGAAGAGAATTTTACTGAAGGCACCGCTGATATGGGCCAAAATTCTGTTGAGAAAATAGGGTCGGATAAAGGAACGACTGTTCCATTAAGAAAGAAGAGGAAAAAAACTGAGATTGAGAAGATTTGCAGAGAACGAATAAAGCTTCATAAACTAGTAGAATGGCTTAGGCAAACCATCAGGGTTCTGAGAATGAAACACATGCCCAAGCGAGCCCTAAGAGAAGAAGCATTGCTATCAAAAGAAGCTTGAAAAAGAGAAGAGTGACCACTGATAGGAACCCCCAAGTTATAGAAGAAACCATACCTGAGCCTAATTATGAGAATGCAGAGCAAAAAACAGCTGTTCCAACACAAGCTATTCCAGAGGAACCGGTGTTGAGTGAAAATATGCAATCTAGCAGTCAGCACACTTTCAGTGAGCCGACACTGGTCAGAATTCAAGAATAATTGACATAGGCCCGAATAGAAAGGCAGAGACTGGAGGAAGATACTGTCCCAAGAAAAAGATATCAGGAATTGTAGCAACAAATGAGAACTATTCATGAAGCAGAAGCTGAAGCTCATGAAAAACGACGGAAAGCAGAGGTAAAGGCTGATAAGGTAATGAACCAACTAAAACTAGCCTACACTCAAATGGACACTCTCTGCTCCTTGTATACTGATGTCTTAGCCTGTAGATGCCCCACCAAAAACTATGCTTTGTTTTTACTAGAAAGATATTTACAATTAAAGATCAAGGCAGTTAGGGCAGGGAAATCCATAGAGCTAAAAACAATAGATGACTGGATATCATGCTGCAAACTTTATGGGATCAAAGTACAGTGCCTGTTATGTGAATTTTACTTGCATAAACTAATACTTGAAAATGACTGTGAATCAAACCCTAGCCCTTTTATTGGAGATGTTCAGTTTCAAGCATTCATTTCCTTTGTTGTAAATAAATTAAAATGGCTTAAAGCTTATAACGCCTTTCAAAGGCAGGAAAATGGATTAGATCTATGGGTCAGAAGTGAACCTCAGAACCCACTTCAATTTTGGGCTAGATAGAAAATTTTGATGACAAAGGAAGGCGTTACCCAAACTCTGGGGCCTGTCCACAAATCAATCATTTTGAATGGAACAGATTATTTTTCATCCATTATGAACCAAGCTTATATAGCAGCCAAGGTTCGATGGAGAACCTCGAATCAGAATGTGCAAAATAGGGAACCATTTAATTATAGAAACTTTGGGCTAGCTGCAGACCATTTCATTTCCTATAGCCATCTTGTTTTAAAAGAAGCACCATATTGGTTAGGATGTAGGTTTCGCAACCCTATTGCATGGTACCCTTCTTCGGACTACAAAGCTATTTATGAACTTCCTGAAAGATAGACAAAACATATTTTTGAGGAATTAGCTGCACTACATGGTTTTAGGCATGTGGATGACAAACCTTATTTAGCTTATTCTCTGACTACTCTCCATGTGAACTATAGTTTTCATGAGGGCATGAAAAACATTAAGCAGGGGGGTGTGTTGGGCAGTGAAAGAGGTATGAAATTATTGAGCATTTACTTATTCTTTACCATAAATATACTCCTGTTTGCCTTGGAAAGGTAATTTATCATAGGAATTACAATAGAATTGGAAAGGTTTATGATTAATACGAAAAGATGACTAAAAGCTACTTTTTTATTGACAAACAGGGATTCAGAGAGGTGAGAAGTTGTATCAAAGGCGGGGTTGAAAACAATCTAACTACTGCTCCAACAGCGTTGAATCATATCCAGCCAAAGGCAAGGAGATCTGAACGAATAGCCCAGAAAGGATAGGGAATAGCTTGGCCTCAGTCAGCACAAACAGAATGACGACTAAACACAAACGAGCGAATCCCTTAGGATATTTCGATCCTGAGGGATCGCCGTTCAAACTTATCTTGTTCCTTGATTGGTCCGTCGAGATTTGATATATAAAGCCACGTCCTTTAGTGACAAGGGGACAGATTGTTGTTGAAGTTAGGAATTGGTTGAAAGACTTTACATTTTCTCTGTTCTATTAACTCTCTGTTTTGAGAGAAACCTTTATGTAAAAATTTATGTTGGTTTAATACAAGGCACACGTTTTAACTACCTTCTGCAGTTCTGAATTAGCCCAGAAGTATTTCACTGGCGCTAAGGGCCCGGCTCTGGTGGAATAACTTCGCTGTTTGTATTTTAATATTTTCTCATTGTCGTGTGGAGTGTGCTTAATGTTTGTTTTTATTGTTGATCGGATCGAAGACAAAGTCATTGTTGTTTCATTTCTTTACAAGAAGCATAATTCGCAATTTGATTATCTTGCTGTTACTATAAAGCTTTGCTGACTTGTATCTTATTTGAGTTTCTGTTCCTTTAGTTTATAATCTGTTATAATTTATTGTTGCATGGTGAAAAGTTGTCGACAGAATTGAAGTATATAAATCTAGTGTCTTGAATATGTTAGAATTGTAATTGTTGTTAATTTCACATTGCTATTCCATTTCTGTTCTTTACTTATTCATAGTATTTGATTAGCAAATAGATGAGTTGTAGTTACATATTGTTGTTCCTTTTCAGATTGCAATTCTTTTAAGTTGCTTTGATTGAATCTGTTTTCGTTTCCATTTCTTTAAGATCTCCAATTGTAGAGGATAGAGGCTTTTGCTTCCAAGTCCCCATATTGGTCATCTTGCATCGATTTCTAAGGGAAAGAGTTACTGCTACTGCATCCCTGATCGATGTTCTGCAAGATTGAAGTAGTTTAATCTTTCCATTCATGTCATGGTAATTAGGTTTATTTTCAAGAATTAGTTACTTTTGTTCTTGTTATTTTGTACTACATCTTCACAGCATTTCTCTTAGAAAATTGCAGCGTCAGACAGAGTACACTCTTGAAATAAAAAGACGCTCCCGGATTGATGATTAATGTAGGCTAATTAGGTGTTCAAAAGATACCTTTTTATGACCCAACAGCTGGGGAATACTATTGCAGTGGAATTTGATACTATTTTGGATATTAAATTCCACGATCCTAATGGAAACCAGTACCTTCAGCTCCATTACCTATTCACAAAAGAGTGTGCCATAGTCATTCATGCATGCAGAGAGGGTGAATTGCAGGCATTGCAAGAGGAGGTGTTGTTGTTGTTGCATTGGCCACTAGATTGTTTGTCTATTTCTGTTACAAGTGCATAGTATTGAAAAGGACAGAAAAATTTAGTTCAGATATTGTGAAATTGCCTCAGAAATTCACCTACAAAGAGCTCAGAAATGCTACGAAAGACTTTTTTTGAATGTGATTGATAATCAATAATTGCAAGCAAGGGTAATCCCATTGTGAAACCCAAATTTCTGAGCATTTTCTAAGACCTGACGACAGAGTCATTTTAATGAACAAACGCCTAGTTCCATATTACGTCCAAATCTACCAAGCACCAAGATCTATAAAAAAAATCCACAGTATCTGCGAACTAAGAAGAAGAGGTAGAAAATGTATTCTGCTTACCTGTTCGAATAGTGGTTTTGGTTTACCACGACAAAAATTTGACAGAGCCCATGTAGCATTTCTTATTATTGAAATTCTGGCAGTATCATTCAACTGGGCAAGCACCTGCCTCAGAGCTCCATGACTGAGGGAAGGATCCCCAAATGTTTCAGAGTCTCCAGCAATATTTCCCAAAGCCCAAACAACCTTACATGAACACCAGTTGAACTCAAAGTTGGGTACTAGTTTTTTAAATCAAATCCCAAAATTATAACCATATAAAGATAGTTGGGAAGAATAATTTTATGCCTCTAAAATAAACGTGCTACCTGTTCTCGAACATTATCATTCCTAGAGGTAAGAAGTTCCAAAAATATAGGCAGTTCCCCGTAATCAATCACAACCTTTGTATTCTCAGAGGTTCCTGAGACTATATTAGTCAAAGCCAAAGCTGCTTCAAACTGCATCATCAATCACAAGGTATCACCATCAAAGCTATAATTTTAAGATAACAATTTATCTACCATTGAAACTATAATTTTAAAATAGATACACCTAGTGATATAGACACCTAGTGAGAGTAGAGGTTAGGAAATTATAATAAAAATTATTACAAGATATCACTCACAGTGCAGTTGATTGTTCATTGTCTGCTGTAACTATAATTTTAAAGAAGACACACTTAGTGATATAGACACCACCAAGTGAGAGCAGAGGTTATGAAATTATAATGAGAATTATTTCAAGATATGATATTACTCATAGTACAGTTAATTTTTTATTGTTTGGTGTAATAATTGTTTATTATTTATAAACAAAATCAAACATATTATGAGGGATGGTGATGAAATTGACAACGGTCTCATAGCAAACCATAACGGGCACATCCCCTAGCAAGATAGACTCTGACTAAGAAAGAAAGCAAAACAAAGTGATTACTTATAGGATCATAGGCTTTCTAAAGAACAAGATCTAGAGCAACATCTGTAACCCCTAAAGCAACACCTCTCTCTGCAAGATGAATCACTACATATTTCATATGTAGTCTAGCAAATTTTCTGAGCTCATCACGAGAAAGAGGATCAAATACAACTATCTCATCAAGTCTATTCAATAGCTTTGGCCTGAAATGTCTTCTAACCTACAAAAATATTCAAAGGCATGTCAAAGCATTGCAGCCAACTTCGTGATAAAATTATATGAAAAATATGCATACACAGAGTCCAGGAGAATGAAACGACAGGTGTATTGGCAGCCGCCGAAATGTAGCAACTAAAACGGCAGGTGTATTGGCAGTTGCGGAAATGCAGCTACTAAAACGGTAGGTCTGTCAACAGTTGTAGGTGTGTGGATTGTTGATGGTATTTTCAAACCGATTCCATGGAAATATACCAGAAACCAATGGTATGTCAAACCTAGAAGGTAACCCAAGAGACTGTGACTGTCAGATTAAACAAGTAACAGGTGTCGTGCCTAGATAGGAAGTGTTGACGAAAAAAAATTGATCTCTTTCATAACAGAAGGCCTATCAGCCTAAATATCTATGACATGTGGCACTCCATGATAAAGACAAATGGTGTGTGGATTTGATTTTTTCAGGTAGTCAAGTGGGCCGAAAATAGGTGAAATGTGGCACCACTCAGAGATTGACATGTGCCAATTGGTAAAAGTGGTAGAAAATTGGCATGCTCAAACAACGAGGTGATGCGGGAATGACACGAGTGAGAAAATATCAAAAAAGCCCCAAATCTGGAGAACTAAAGCTCATCACCAACCTGAGATTGACAACTTTACATGATGTAACCTATGAAATCGTAAATGGAGAAATCATAGTAACAATAAAGTAACCTATGTAATAATAAATTTGGATTCATCCTGGGAGTGGTAATGGGAGAAATCATAGTGAACAACAGGAAACATGCAGAGTTGATTACAATCAAATAGATGAAAAAACACATACAAAAAAACTAGATAATAATCATGAACAAGCTTAATATTGAATTATGAACTGTAAAGGAACTTACAAAATGTGACATTACGAACCTGGTCAAGCGCACAAGAAAAAATATCCTGGACATGACCCTGGTTGACAAGTTGTATTGCCCATGATGCAAGAGGATTTGTACTAGCACTACCAAGTCAATAAAAATCCATCATTATCTATACAATAAATACAAGTAATTGATCTAGTATTTTTTACTCTAAGATGCATTCTTATGATAATGTTAGAACATATGTTGAAAATGTCAAAACATACCTGAATAAACTCCTCTTTGTTTCAAGAACAATTTATTGGAGTCACATGAACTTGGAACAAGCCTCCCACGATCTGAAAGAGTAGCAACTAAGTCAACAGTGACTTTTTTTTTGCTATGTTGGATCGAGGGAAGTTTGCTCCAAGATTAAATTGCTCCAATAAATTATTCTCTACTAAGCAGGGCCAACCACGTGAAGGTGGAAGCTCTTATGCCCCCCCTCCTCATATCACTCTCAATTCCCCAATACCCAATCTATATTTCATTTTTTACTTTCATGAGCATAAAAATAACTATTCAATAACTAATAAGAAAACAATTCAACAAAAAGTACACAAGGAAAGATTGAAATTAATGCTTGACATACAAATAGTATGATAAATGAGTTTTTTATATAACGCAAAGAATGTTCCAAGTATGGTAACGTTTGTGTTATAATAATACAATATTTTACATTATCAAATTTTCTTTTTCTTCTTCCTATTTCTAAAGCTCCTAATTACATCATCAATATCATCGTGCTCTGCTCCTGTTTCATTCCTTTCGACCTACACTGCTGACCTAGTTACATAGTCATGATGTCTGGTCTCATCCAGTGACGGGGCATCGCCTACAAAAACAGATAATATTAAATTTTAATTATCTGTTTTTAAATATCATTGAACTAGTTCGGTAATATTAATAAAAAAAAATTGCAATGAGATTATTTACCTGGTGCACCAGTTGTCACCGTTGGGACTGTTGCCCTGTCTTCCTCTCTGGTGGTAAGATCCTCAAGGGAAACATTCTCTGTCATTTAAACAAAAAACGTTATAAGGAAAACCATCAAGGTATAATTAGAAAAAATTATAAGTGGAAATTAATTACCGTCATGGCCCTCACTGATAGTAGCATTGTCGGCCTGGTCCCCACTACAATGATCAGGTTGCACGTGAGGAGCATCTACATCTGGCTCTAAAACTGGGTTATTTGCCTCGTCGGTAGTGCTGCTCCCCTGATTTAAACAAAGTTGCTAGACATTAAATTTATGGACGAAAACAAACATATTGAAAGGTTAATGTTTTACCTTATCAGGCATTCTGGATCTTGGGACCTGCCCCAAGCTTCTGCGACGTTCAACTACGGCTTGATAGCCAAAATGGAAAGAGATATTTTTATCTTCCTATGTAGTTTCTGTTTCGAAGTCATCACCCTACATTACATATGATTGTGTATTTTTAATCATATTTGATAGGATTACAAAAACATTGGAAGGCGATACAATTAATTATAATATGTTTAGCTACTTAATTACAATTCTTGCAGCTAATTTCAAGTAGCCGCCCTGGCCTAGCTTGTGATGGCCCTTTTTTCCAATCCTAGCTTTGGTTGCCTTTGAGGTGTCAGGCAACCTAGCATCAAAATATTGAAGTCAGATATGACGTAGCACACTTTTATTTTAGACATAGAGAAAATTAAAGCTATTGAATTAAAGTTGTAATTTACCTTGCGGGTCCAGTTGACATTTTTCCTTCTTTCTTTATCCTTTTCTCTTTTGCGTCATGGATGAGTGCTCTCCACTCACTCTCTGTAACTTTGAGAGGAATCTCGTATCTAGGGTTAAATTTCAATTGCGTCCTATAGGTGTCCCTGGTATATTTCAAATATTCGCCGGCTACCCGAGCCATCGTTGTTCTATCAAATGTGCAGACCCCAAAAAGGGCTTCTAGATAATCTAGAAGTTCTTTTTTCAGGTTGGAATTCTTGGAATTCCACCTTGTGCATATGGTTGGGCCAAAAATTACCAACGCATGTCTCTCCAAAAACCTATAGAACTCATTGTTTCCTACAAAAAAAAAAAATATATTATCATTAATTTAAAAATAAAAATCATGATAAATATGTTTTAGATAGAGTACATGAAATAGTTAAAATATTAAAATTTACCTGGGAGTTGTACGTGCTTTATAGGGACACCTTCATCGTTCACCAACAACATGCCATTAATGGTCCCTGTGGAGCTGACATGTGTAGCTCCAGGAAACGCAATAATGTAGTTGGCCATATCAACCTCATCATTGCCAACACGTTCAGCGGTTGGCTGGGTGTCTGCTTGGGCAGGGTGTGTTTCTTGGCTGGCACCTAAAGGAGTAGAAGGTGTATGAGAGGGTTGTTGAGCAATCTCTTGCCCTTGTGTCCCACTACCACCAACACCGGGTTCAGAAAATGCCAGAAAAAGCTACATACAAAATAAATTTTTGTTAGTTTAGTCAATGTAAAAATTAAAAATCAAACTATCACAATTCATCTCATGCAGAACAAAAAAAATATCCTTTTGACTTTTTATTATTACCTGATATGTTTCTAGATGGGTCATAATTTGTTTTATTCTCTCTTCTGTTTCAGGTGTTTGAGGTGCATCTATCAAAGTATTAAATTCCGACCTTGCATCTCGTGCCTTTTTTCGCAACAAGAGCGCTGGAGATAGGGATGAAGAAAGCTCTTCTTAAAGAGCGAATCATCAGGCGTACCATGGCTAGGTGTCTGCATATTTGAACAAAATTAATATTATTTCAATTATGTAAATAACTAAAATACCTAAAGATAGAGCAATGCTGGCACTTTACATGTTCTTTCGCTGGCCTCTTTCCGCGATCATCCTTTCTCGGGGTTGTTCCTGTACTGCCCTGATCAGTCTGCCACATTGCGATAAAATTATAAATGTAAAAACTTGAAAACAATATCTAACTTGAAAACAAAAAATGAAAACTGAAATAATTTCTAATAAGACACTGGAAGACAGAGTTAGAGTTTCAAATATGCCTTGCATTGAATTTAGTCCTGGAAACATGTCATTGCACATTAAGGCACCCAAACAAGAGACAAGTTGAAAATGAAGACCTTATTGAATATATTTTTGGAACAACTTCTAGTAAAATTGTTGTGAAGACCTTGAGGACATTTTTGGAGAAACATTGTTGAAGCTGATGGTATAGCATTGTTGGAGACGATCTTGAAGGGCCTTGAAGTGAAGCTTTTGGAGCAACTATTGAAAAATCCTTAGAGCATTTAAGTAAGGCACTTTCTATCTTCCATCACCTTTTTCCTTTAAATATCATTTAAACAATTTTTTTGATATTTAATGTTTGAAATCACGTTATAATTCCTTGTTTATATGTGTTTGGGGACTTTCCCTTTGAAATTACCCAAAAATACCCTCGCAATTTTATCTTTAGGATGCATGTCTGACCCTATTGTTCAATATTTTGATTGATAGTAGTAAACATAGAGAGTTAGGGGGCTCTTGACTTGGTTTGGTTGGGCCATTAGATCCCTAACATCTACTAGGGAGAACCCCTCTTGAATTGGAGGAGAGCTAGCCCGAAGTGAAAAGAGGTTGGTGAGGTGACAATGGGGCTATTGAATTACACATGGTATCACACTTTAGCTTTAGTAATTTATCTTGAGAAGTGTGAGATTTCGCTATATCAATTCTCAAATTGTTTACAACACTATTGTTAAGAACTAATAAGAAGTGATGTTGAGGGGTTTTTGGGTATAAGAAACAATACCATTTAAGAATTAGGGTTCTCAGTCCTTGGCATTCCTTCACTTGGGCCTAGGGGCACACAAGAATAATTTCACACTAAACCATGAAAACTTAAAAGTAACTTAACAGATCCATAAAGTAATAATAATCATAATTCCTAATTTCCTATTGAACGATATGATGAAAATTATTCAAACATGAAGCAATGAAGACATGCAATGTCTGAATTTCAAGATTGATGAACCAATACAAGAAGTTAGAAACTACAACTTTGATTCAATACTCTGTGTCCTAACTGTAGGAAGGAATCTAGTTTGTAGTACAGAACATGCATCGTGTATTATCAATTCTTAATTGACAACAACTAAAGGTCATCTACCTCATCAATTCCTTCCCATTTTGTGTTTTATGTTATATTCCTTATAAAAGTGTCAAATTTCTCTCAAAGTAAGCAACCACTGAATAGAATAAAAAATAGTTGAGATATGATTGAGAAATGGTCATTTATTTCTTGAAAGGATCTTCACAATTTCTTTGGTTGTTTTTCATCTCAAGAAACAAGAAATGACCTAAGAAATTATCGTGATGTAATATAAGAAACAACATGGTGCAATGGCCATTTTCAAGGCCAAATGATGTCCATTGAGGACATGGCCTTTATTTGGTTCCTGTTTCATAGGAGTTTCGGGTAGAAATGGAACTTTGTTGTACCATTTCCAGTAGTAAAAAAGGAAAACCTTCTTTTTCCATGGGAAATAATTTACCTTTCCTTTTTCAAGATAATATAAATCACAAAAAATATGAACTATACTGCACACATTCTTGGATAATGTGAAAGTGGAAAAGGAATACCCTACACAAGTGATGCACACATGTACACTTGAACACTAATAGATTTTTGTAGTTTAAATACAATGCTTGTTTTCATTTAAATGTAGGGTTTTTAAAGCAGGGAGAAATAATGGCTGCCAATTTAATAAGCATTTCTTTGGGAAAAATTTAAATCTTGTATTGGGTGATGAAGATATAGAGGGTATTGAAGCTTGATTCTTAACAATGTGTTTAACTTGAATAACTCAAATGATTATAAATATCAGTGGATGAGTTATTTTTTCAAGTATGTCACTCAAAACTCTTATGTCAAAGCATTGTATGATGGCTAGCATTTGCTTGTTTCCCTTTCTTGAGTTCAATGTAAAAAGTATATTAATATATTGGAGCACGAATGATAACTACAATTGTTTGCTCTGCAGTATATCCAGCCCCAAGATTATGAAAAGTTTTCTCAAGTGGAGCTATTGGTTATTAATGAAGCAGCTGCAATTCCATTTCCCATTGTAAAGGCTATGCTCGGGCCATATTTAGTGTTTCTGTGCTCTACTGTAAATGGGTAATAATTATAAATGAGCCAACCACAATCATAGATTTTGTAACCATTCGATTTCCATGGATAGTGATGATGATATTAACCCTATATATCAGTGACCTATATCTATATGAGAATGATCTCAACATTGACCTTGATATGGTTGTATGGATGTGATCTTTGGTATGTCATCAGAAAATCCCAAAATATCAGAAAATCCAAAAATCTGGAGAACTAAAGCTCATCACCTTCGATCTGGAGTACTACCCTTGTGATAAAGTTTATGACTTTCGATCTCCCATTCTCTACCACTTTGCACTTCACCTTCAATATAGATCAGACCAAGGGAAATTTGTTACTGGGTGTTGAGATGGATGATTTTGTTGAACTAAAATCCATAGCTTAAACTTCATGAAACTGGTGGAGTCAAATTCATGCAAGCACAAACACATATTACACATCCTCTTTGAAACTCATCCGAAATAACATTGGAAGACATCTAGAGAGAACCCTATAGCTGAACACAATCCAATGGAATTGACCAAAAAAACCCAAATAGAGTCAACCCTACTATAGGAGGAAGGGCCTGCAATAAGAATTTACCATTTTGCAAGAGTTGAGGGCGAATGCTGTTTTTCAAGATTTGAGGGCGAATGCTGAGGGCGAATGCTGAGGGCGAATGCTATTCTGCAAGAGTTGAGGGTGAATGCTGAGGGCGAATGCTATTCTGCAAGAGCTGAGGGCGAATGCTGAGAGCGAATGCTGTTCTGCAAGAGTTGAGGGCGAATGCGCACGTGATATAAAACGTTAATGTAGTTTTTAATAAAATCATTTTTATGTAGCGTGCATTTGATTTTTTCATTTCAAATCATTTTTATATACATTTGATTTTTTCATTTCTAATACAAGTGACAAACAAATTTCTACAAGAGGTTGAAATTTTTACTAGAATAGCCATGAAAGACTAATTAAAATGGCTTAAAATGCAAGTGGATCTTCAAAATAAATGTAATTGAAGGTTCTCCCCACTAAATTTTTGCAAAAGTGCTTACATTATTTAAGTTATCTAGGATGTTTTTTTGTATTACACAATATAAATTAAATAATGAAATAGTTGGGTAGTCTTATTGTTTCAAATTAGGACACAATTTTCAAATGGTGATGAAGTTTCATGTGCTGATTAACTGACAATATTCTCCTTTCCTATCCTTGAAAAACTATACAAGGTTCCCTCCTGCCACATGAAACCCTAACTCATGTAGAAGCATAGGACCAGTCCTCCATTTTGCCCGTCATAAGGCATTTTGCACGTATTTGATGGCTAGAATTTGTGGATTCCCATTTTCCGTGACGTGCTAGGAAGGATAGAAGACTTAATTTTGAAGTTTGAAATTTTTTCAAAAAAATTCTTACGCCCTTTAATTTCCACTTACCAATAATTTTGAAACACTAGTCCTCTTCGCAATTGCAAGGTTGTACTCAAAAATTAAGGAAAGTTACTTTTTTGGCTCACCCAATATTAAAAATTTAATAAAGGAATTACAACTTATCATTATTGATATTTTAAAATTAGAATCAATTTATTTTTCCCCTTCCTATTACAAAAAGTTCACAAATCCTTTCTTTTACATAAAACACCAAAGAAAGAATAAAGCCCATTGCCCTGCAAACTTCCAAGGTTGTGATTAGTGAAGCAATGAAAAAGTACGGCTATAGCACTAAAAAATTAGAATGCCAATCTACCCCAACATGAAGTAGTGTTAATATAGCTGGTGGCTTGGCTTGATGGTCAAACAGTGAATTACACAAGCACAAAATAAAAGCTTTAGGTGTCTATTTCTTTACACTCGCACTCTCAAGGCATTCAGACTTAGGCCGAGCTCAAGATTGGCTCCGAGGAAACTAGATTGGCTCATTAACCTGCCATATTTTAATTTCATAAGGTATGTTCGAAGTTTGAACTGCTAGGGTAATTTATTATTGTGAAATCATAGTTCTAAATTATCTATTATTCTATGAGCAATGTAATCTATTAATTGTAAGCAGATTCATTAAAAAAATTGAAACTGATTTTAGCATGAATGATGACAATTTATATATTAATTGGTTTTTAAGAGTATTTGTATTATGTAGGACCACTGGAAAGAAAAATCAAGACTTCATTTTCTGTTTTCCTTTTGTTATTGGGCTGAACTGGAGAAAATTGAATATGAATGGTGAGTTAATTGTAAGATCAATGGGCCAAGGCCATACATCAACATTGAAAACAGTGGGGAAGTATAAAAGCATGGATATTCATGCAAGTATAGTTATTAATGTAAGATCAAAGTTAACTCTTAGCTTCACTAAATAAATAGAAGGCAAAGATATAGCATCAACTGAAACTCACGTGAAAAGGTAGATGAAAAATGTACAATCATCCAATGGAGAGGTAATCTATAATTATCCAGTAAGACTCTTGGCTATGCCTTGAGACTAAACTAATTCTCAATATTTTTGAATAATCATCCATTGGAATTTAGTATGAAAACCATAGTAAATCATTGTCCAATGGCCATGCAAAAATATATAAAAAATAATATTTGTTGGTTGTTTTTCAATAGGTGGACCATGATGGGACCACTGAGAAGGTGGGGGTGTTTTTTTAATCATGGAAGTGAGATTTAGTAGATTTATAGTCAAGTTACCTTTCCCTATAAATTTTCTCGATCAAGTTATTCATTCATTGAACTTTGATTCATTCATACTGTTTTGATACACAATCCAATCCAGTTGAGTCTTGAGTCTTCATTGAGAATGGCATTCATAGTTTGTCAAGAAAAAGGTTATCATGCACATGCACTCTTCTTTTCTTGGTATCTTTGTAACTATGTTCAGTTTGAGTTCTATATTTTTAAATTATCATAATAATTCGTGATTATTAGGATTTTATTTTGTCTTTTAAGAATTTTAATTTAATTATTATTAATCATTAAATTTAATATATATATATATATAGTTATTATAGTTATTAAACTTTCAATAGAATTATTAAACTTTCAATGGTACATCAAATTTCATACATGAGAAAATAGATACTCACAAATGGTACATCATGGCCTGATTAATTTCACTCAGCAATTTCAAATGGTATAACATTTAGTCAACAGTAATCATTAATTTCTGCACACAGAGACTAATTTCTCTAGAAGCCTGAGATTTCTTTGGCTTGTTATTCTTATAACTACATAGACATAATTAATAGAGAGATTGGGGACAAAAAAAATCTAGCGCTTAGTCTCCACTACTCAACATGAGTTTGTGAGAAATAATACATAGATTGATTTCTCTGAGTGCCTTAGCATTCTTTGGCTCATTATTTTAATCACAACAACAATAAAAAATGCATTGAGGTTCTGTTCTTAGTCCAATTATGCAATTTTTATAAGACATATTATGCAATATTAATAATAAACATAAATTTATTGTAATTTAGGGAAAGCTCGTTCATGTTTTTTTCTTTATATTGGAAGGTTACTTTATTTTTGAAGTAATTTTTAGTAGATCATAACATATATTGAGGAAATATTAGTTTTACAAGAATCAGTTATTTCTCTTGAAACTTTAGGTATTAAAAGTCCATGACACAAATATATCACACTCCAAAATCCAAAGAAAATGGAAGAGCGTTCAATTTTTTTAATAAAAATTTTATTGGTGAAGGGTTAATTTATTATGAGAGCGTCATTAATGAAGTGCAAAATTTTAAACATAACGTTTATTGACTAGGAAAATAATGACCAAAACGCCAAAAAAAATTGTGTGATGAGTAAAGAGAAATCCAAATTCCAACCCTGCCTGCCACCTGTTGGTGAGTGGAGGTTATTCACTTTTCATTTACAGCTTACCAGGTTACTCATGTTACCAATATTTTCACATGGCTCATTTTTAGGTGACTACTTATTGTACTTCTTATTTATAAAGAACAATTGGTAGATAATTGTATTATTTGAAATCTATAACAAATCTAGGCAACAAAATTACAACAAATAGAAAATTATGCAAAAAATTCACCAGGGAACTAATGTGTGGATACCCTATCATTTCTTAGATCCTCATAACTTACCAACACCTACTATATTGGTATACACATAATATGAAATTTACCTGAAGTATTTCATATGTATCTAGAATTAAATAAGTTGTATGACAATTGTTATGGCAGATATAAGATGTGTATTATAGCTTATATTTCAATTTTTCTTAAGTAGCATGCATGTGTAGTTAATATAGTGACTACAATTACCAAATATATTTCAGTGAAGATGTGAAGATGATCTCTCATTAGGTCCTAATTACTTAAAGCATCATTAATTAGTGTTAGTATGAATCCTTTGTCGAAGTGTACGAAAAAGGACCACTTTAGCTACGCATAACTAATAGCCCTAACAACAAAAGTGGCTGCCAATATCTTCAGATCTGTGGTTAGTTGAACATAAAAGAGCTGCAAAAACTAGATCTATGCATGGAAAGACATTAAGCAGAAAAAACAAGGGTTTTCTCCATATACCAATAGACAAGACAAGAACAATTTTTGAAAGAATTTTTATATTAATTGGGCACCTGGGAGGAAAACAAGAAGGTGTATCCAATTCTCCTCAGTGGGATGGGTTCTTGGAAGTCCTCAGCACTTCAGATCTAAGATTTCTCTCTCTTGTTGGTGTAGAAGACCCACACAAAGAATGGAAATCAAAGGGAGCTCACACAGCAAATGGCAGAAAATGGTGACCAAGTGTATAGATCCAGAGTGATCTAATAGGCAACAAAAGGTGAAGAATGGTAGGAAAAACCCTCCTATTTATAACAAAATATTGGGTCATTCTAGATCTTGGTACATGGGTTAACCAGATCTAGATCCACTTTTTATGGAATATTTTATTATATTTGTTGGAGGGAAAAGGTATTTGACTTGGGTCAAATCCCTTAATTTGTCAAAAATAAATAAATAAATGATTCATTTATCTTTTTAAGGAAGCGGTTAGAAGATAATCAAATAAATAATGGTTTATTTAATTATTTAAGGAAGTGGTTGAAAGATAATTAAATAAATAATGATTTATTTAATTATTTGTGGGTGGTTTGGTCATATTTAACAAGGAATGTTATCTAAATAAGGTTTAAATAATTATTCCTAGAAAATAATAAGATAAATAAGGGTTTATCTAATTAATTTCTTTGATTTTGGGTTAAACATGACTGGGAATAATAATTAAATTATGGTTTAATTAATTATTCCATGAGGAAAATCAAACAAATATAGGTTTGTTTAATATTTCCTTTTGGGGTTTTCTGTTTTAACATAGTGAAGGCAATTTTACTTAGGGTAAAATTGGTCTTACATGGTGTACTTGGGTCCATCTAATGATAATAGGTTAGATGACCAAAAAATGGTGTAACAGATTTCCCCCCAGCGTGCGAGTGTCAGGAGCAAATCGTATGACCGAAGTACGTTGTAAGAGCTCAATCACTAGACAACAAAAGGGAAGTCAGAGAGAGAAATGCAAGGTAGATAGTGTGCTGAAGGACTAGACCCTGAGGAGATGAGACTCGTAGGTGCAAAAAGTCTCTTTTTATGAGAGGGTACCTGTGCTAAAGGCGGCGGGGGAGGCATACCTATGCTCGTCGAGACAAAGTACAAAAGAATAGTGTGTCCAGTAAACAAGGGACCAAACCATAAAGTACAGCTGGCATAACCATGAGCCAGATAAAAATACAATGAGGAATCCCATATACATGCTGTGCCTGGGATAACAGCCAGGACTTGTAAAATAATATCTGAGTACATGAGATACAAATACAACCCAAATGCCCCCTGTAAATGGGGAAGGGCTCAGAAAATCTGACTGATACATGCAAATCAAAGAGGCGCTGCAAGTGGCTACGGCCAACATCATCAAATATCTAGAGCTGCATCGAAGGCTGCAAGGAATAGGTCATCCGGGCATGTGGGGGGCTACTTGCAGGGCCACCCCCTCAGGAGGGTTGAGACATCTCACACACACCCGAGAATCATCAAGAGCTGCTGCTGGATCATTGGACCATCAAGTATACGGATCTCGATCATGCTGAAAGGAGCTGGAGAAACAATCAAGTCAAAGGGAAACGAGAGATCCCTTTGCCTGATCCGAGGCACCAAACAAGAGTGGAAGCTGGAACCAAGGTACACTGCCCTCTAGACATGGCGTCTGGAAGGAATGAGATGATGTCGACAGAAGGAGGTCTGCCATAGGTGAGGCAATGAGAGACCCTCAACTAAGGCATGAGAGAAAAGAGTAGAGCAACGGATAGACTGACACTAATGATGATAGTGAAATGGAAAGGATAGAGTGGCGAATGGACGACTTCCCTTGTTAGAGCATAAAGGGCATGAATGACATGGCAGCGACTGACATAATATCATAAGGGATAGGGGACAGTGGGACTGAAGGTCATAAGGTGCGACACAAGAGAGAGACCAAGCAATGAAGGATGGAGGGCTATGGCGGGGTACAAAGGGACTCGGGATAGACTCCATGAATGTGATGATGACTCAACTTGGATGCTCTAAACAAGGGCGACTCGATGGTCCTGCCACACATTAAAGGCCCAGTGGGGGACCATAAAAACATGAGTACAAGATGGGAACTCATGACGAAAATTGACACGAACAAAGACAGGTAAGGAGGCGAAGTGGTGCCCGGAGTACAAGTGTCATAAGTGAGGAGATTCGATTTTAATGAAAGGGGAAGTGACCCTTGTTGGATAAAATGTGTCCTGCTGAAGTATTAGATCATGAAAAAATAACAGATACCCATTTGAGGGCTCGGTGAGAGCTTTCCAACGGTTCATACGGTTTATCAAACGGGGCTACGGTGTGGTCGCAGCAGTCGAAAGAAGAAACAGGGGTTCTCTTTTAATAAGGCAGTTTTCCCTCCAAATTCACTCATTTTCTATTGTTGCTGTGGTGAATGTAGAGAGGAGAGAAGGACCTAAATCTTGCGGTAAGCGTAGCGGACAAACCGACCGTTGGAATCGAGATCCGTCAGTTGCAGGTAAGAGGCCTAACCTTACTCTTTCATTTTGATGGATTGAAAGTTCATTTTAGGGCCCAAAATCCCAAAAACAGACCCTCCTTCATCTCTACATCCGGGTCGCACTTTTTGGGCCAAAAAGTGAGACCTGGGACGCAGGTTTCAGGGCAAAAGCTACGACCTGGTCCTGAACTGGGCAAAAAACTGTGACCTGGGAGATGAGGGGGTTTTGGTGCTGTTTTATGGCTGGGAGTTGGGTTTTTTTGTTTGGTTATGGTATTCCCGATCTGTATGCTGAAAAAGATGATGTTTTTGTGCAGGTATGGCAGATTTACGGGTTAACTAGAGAGAGAGAGACCTGGGTACATTATGGGCAGAGATCCAGGCGGATCAGGGTGTCCGTCGTGTGTTGGCCAGGTTTGGGGTTCTAAAGTTTTTGGAGAACCCATTGATGAGAGCAAGGGAGCCCTTGTTGGCCCGGATTATCAGTTATTGGGATCCGGAGCATGAAGTATTTGTAGTGTAAGGGCACAGGATCGAACTGACGGTCCAGGATGTATATTTCCTGACGGGTCTCCCACCACTGGGGATGGTAGGAAACACACAGCCAGTATTACCGCGGGGGCAGCATATCATGGAGTTTGTGGAACGACATTGTCGACCGGGTCTCCAAGTCAAGGGGACTCGGATACCGATCGGGGATCTAGAGAGGCTAGAAACCCGTGCGATGGCAAGCAAGCCTCCTTGCGTGTCTGGCAAACAGTGATTTCATCACATCATTGGGGAGTGATGTCTTTAGTAGAAATGTATTGAGTGGGACCTACTTTGCTTGGAGGCCAACGGGTCTGGTGTGTCAACGATGGTTGTCACTCTGCCTGAGCAGCAGTAAACAAGGACTGCTAATGGTGGGGACTTGTGTGGCACTGCTGAAAGCTCTCAACCTGTGGTCTCTAGTGTTGACTTCATAGAGGTAGAGAAAGCGGGATGTGGCCAGTCGGCTCGTCACGGAGGAGGGTGAGGAGTCGGGCGAGTGTTTCGACCTGAGTTTTTTGCCCATTGGGATCAGATGCCATTATACATAGACGACTATCCCTATAGTGGGACGAGTTATTGTGGAGATCCGGACCTGCCACTTCCTCCTAGTCGAGTCTAGGGGCCCAGTGGTAAGTGACAGATTGCTATTCTTGTATGGGCATGTTACAGTTTTTTGAATAGTAGCTAGGGTACTGATTCATGTATTGTTGGTATGCAGATATAGCGCCGGTAAAACCGGCTGGATATATGGGACGACCGGCAGCAGCTGGAGCTGCAGGTCCGAGTGGGTCGAGAGCAGCAAAAAATGAGGATGCAGCCGCCCTTCTGGAGGACATCTGCCGTAGATACGAAAGGTTGCTGACCGGAGTATCAGAGCGCGGGTGGCAGGACTTAGACGACCAGTACATAGAGCCATTTATTGGTCAACCCTCGGAATGGCAAGGGGTTATGCGGCGCATGGCGATGGCCGGTTAGGGGATACGTGATCTACAGGCTGCAAGGGTAGAGCCATTGGCTCGGGATCCGCCAGATAGTGATTAGGTGTGGGGCATGTGGTGCCCCCTATTGTGTATGTAGGGGCAGGTGGTGCCCCCAGTTTTGAGTTTTTTGTAACATGCTATGGGCATGTCATATGTATCAGAGTAGATGGACTCTAAACACATGTTTTGCAACACATATTATGGATATGCATCATTTTTAATGATTATGAATGTTATTGTCTTGTATGAAATGCGTGTGATAAATGCCAATCTAGAACATGGTTTGCAATACTATCTACATAGTGATTTTGTTCTCGAGGTACATGGTTGAAAGTTATGGTTTCAAATGCTCGTATCAAGAGTTTCACTCATAAATAGCATCTAAACAGCACAGGGTTATGCACACGATAAACACCATTTAGTTGCATTACAAGAAGTAGGGAATCCAAATGAACGTGCAGATGGAGGATGCAATGAAAGAGGGCATCGGCTAAGATACCACGCACTGCATCGTATTCGGCCTGATTGTTGGTGGCAGAACCAATGCAGACCCCGTTAGAGAGAACAAGGGCATGCAAGGGGGTGAAGATGGCCCAACCTGCCGAGGCTAGATTCCGAGAGTAACGACTTGCACCATCAGCGTAACCGATAAAGGGTGTGGACGGGGGGTCCTGCGAAATGGTGTGACAAGACAACAAATTAGGGGAGGAGAGGCAATGACGGCAGCGTGAGTGCACAGAAGAAATCGGGCGGCAACCGCGGGAGAGAGTGCAAGGAGCAGGATGACTATGACTCATATACAAACTAGAGGGTGATATATGAGGGCTATCAAAAGTATGGTGAGGACTCGGGCTGCGGAGGTCAACAGAGACACAGGTGGAGTGATCTCGTGTATGGGTAGAAAAGGGGGGGTCAGGGGACACAACAGGGGCGGATGCAGGGGGGCTAGGCTCCAAGTTTCTCGCAGAGGAGGATAGGTAAAGAATGGTTACAGTAGACTCCTTCATCTGAACATCAGGGGGGGCAATGTCGATGGGAGCGGGGGGATCCTTAGGCTGACCTGAAGCATACTACGCGAGGATGGGAGAGGCAGATTGATTTTGTTCAACATCATACTCTCAGACCACCTCTAAAGAGGCGCGGTAATGATTCAGGTGAGGACAGTGGTGGGAGTAATGGCCATGAACATCGCACAAAGCACAGGGTTTGTTAGTGCGGAGAGTCTTGGGGTTCTTGGTTATGGACGAAGAAGGAATGGAGGCTTCAGGGACCGTAGACTCGGGGAACGCGACTTTAACCATGGGCTGAATACGGGGCAACTCGGGACAAGCATGGGTGGCATGACCGGTGACATCACATAAGGCACAAGGCTTTGCGGGCGGAGGAGGGGCCAGGTCAGTCGTGGTGGTCTTGTCTTTGGGTGCCCCCTTGCGGGCTTTGCCTTTCTTTCCGGGAGCCGTCACGACAGGAGAAGGGTCCTGTGGAGGTGCGGGGGGCACAGTGGCAACGGAGGAAGCGAGGGGGACCGGTTGAACCGGTGTCAAAGCCATATAGGGTTTGGGGTGACCAGGAGGGGTGGTGGCTGGGGGATCAAGGTACCAGACTGGTATACCCAAGGTCAGGTTAGGGAGAGAGAGGGTGGCCATGACAGGGACATAATATACTCCGGGAGGGGGAGCTAGGAAAGGTATCTGCCCAGCAGGGAAATGACCAGGAGGGATGGCTTCGAGATGGTTAAGGCCTGGGGGAACCAATCCAGGAGGATAAAGGGGTTCAGGGATACCAGCTGTAGGGGGAGGGCCAGAAGGAGGGGGTCTGGCTGGCTGAGATGAAGGGCTAGGAGTGGGTTGCAGAGGGCGAGGGGGAGGTTGCTGACTAGCCGAGGCAGGCCGCTTACGGGCAGCCTGAGACGATTGCATCATGCAAACATTCGATGAGCTGGGATCAGTGATGGGAGGAGGAGGGAGATTAGGAAAAGTTCCAAGCAGGGAGGAATCTTTGTAAACGCCGGGGGAGACACTGGTCAAGGAATCGACGATTTGCTTGTTGGCTACAGAAGAGATGGTCGTCTCAGGTGAGGTCTGAGATTTTGGCTCATGATATGTCAACTGGTCAATGGTGACTATCTTTCCATTATGGGGGAAAGACATCTTGCGGAAAACCGCGGATGGGACAGCAGACATAACATAGGTGTAGCTTCGCCCCAATAGAATGTTGTAGTCTAGCGGGGCATCTATGACTTCGACGTCAACGCAAACAGTCTTACCGGCGAGGGTGATAGGACAATTACGGAAAAGGCCAATGGGCTGGGAGGCGTGGCCGTCCCACGCTCGAAGGGTGATCGTGGAAGGGGCCAGCTCAGGGGATCCGAGTTGCTTCCAAATCGAAGCGGACATCACATAGGTGGATGCCCCCTCATCAATTATGCACCGTGAAACGTTGGCGTTCTGGATTTTGACTGGGATTTGGAAGGCGACGGAAGCAGGAAGAGGGGGATGGTCTGATTGAGTGGCGTCGAAAACAATCATTTGGTCATCAGCAGGATCTACAGCGCCCACGGCAGATAGTAGAGCCTTCTTTTGGGAAGGGCACGACTGGAGGAGTTCCAGTGTGGAAATGGCAGCAGGAGATTGCGCCAAATCATCTACTATACTATACGAATGAGCAGCTCGACCGGAAGCAACGTTTCGACGTAGGGGTCCCTTAGGAATCTTGGTATGGACCTCAACCTTGGGTTGAGGGATATGTAAGGGGCCACTGGATGTTGAAAGAGGCTCTGTAGAACCTGAAGAAGGAGGCTCGAGGGTAGACTGAGCAGGAGGCTTGGGGTACTGGCGAGACCGAGTTTGAAGGTGAAGATCGACGGTCGGGTTAGGATTGGAGTGCATCAAAAGGATCTGGTAATCGGAGGAACCAGAAAGGGAAGGGGGAGTGGCGACCTGGCTGTCAGGCGGTTGGGTAGCCACGAATCCTTGCTGAGGGAAAGGATCAGTAAACACAGCCGGTTGGGTAGTGGCCACATTAGGAGGAGCATGAGGGGAAGCGTGTTGTCCGCGCAATGTGGCTTGAGACTCTCACATCTGCCGCATCTGGGGTAAGAAGGGACAATCGTGGGTGTAATGACCATAAACACCGCAACACGAACAAGGCTTATTTGTGCGAAGCGGCCTATCCAGCTTGGGCTAAGTGCCCTGTTGCTGGTTGGCAGTGTTGGGGTCCACACCAGGATTGGGTCCACGGGTACTAGGGGCAGATTGGTTTTGATTGCCTCTCCGCCTTCTTTGAGAAGAAGGGGGATTAGTCGCACCCTGCTGTGCAAATACTTGCCCTGGAGGGGGTTGTAAGTGTTGTTGCGGGTTTTGAGGAGGCAAGGGAGATGGAAGCGCGTATGCTAGAGGAGCTGGCAAACCAGGCTGCGGATAAGGGTAATGGTGAGGTTGGGCAAAAGGAGGAGGCATGCCGTATCCTGGATACATGCTACCGGGAGGGGGGAGAGTGCTAGAGGTGCTGGCCCCTCCCTGAGGGAGACCATAGCCCATAGAAGGTTGAGCGTATGGATGGGAAAGGGCTCCAACGATACTGTCGGTGGAAAGAGATGCCCCCGGGGCGTTAGCGCCGTCGGGCCTGGGGAGGTCAGGAAGAACGGTATAAACATAACCAGATTGAGCGTAGATCAAGTCATATTTCAAGGCGATTTGGAGGGTGGCTTCTTCAGTTTGAGGAAAGTGAGAGGCGACATCTTTGCCGATAGGAGCTAAGAGGGTGTGAAGGAACCAGTCCATGTAAACCCGATCTTCGAAGGGGGGGCTCGACATAAGCTTCGTCTTCGTCGCCATTCCTGAACATGGGTGGAAAGGCGGGTTGAAGAGGTTTGCTTGAATGAAGTCAAGAGCTCCGTGCCAGTATCGTATCAGAGAGGGAGCTGGAAATAAGATAAAAAGGCTTGGGCAAGGGTCGCAAAGGTGGTATGGGAAGAGGTGGCTTGTTCAACATACCATTTAGAAGCTTCGCCGATAAGCGTGCGTTGGAACAAACGAAGACGGATGGAGTCATCGGTAATGGAATTGGAGGAACACCACATGTGGAAAGATCAGACATGATTGGTTGGATCTTCTCCAGCAAGGCCTTCGAACTTAGGGATGTCGGAGGGGAGCTTGGTTGGCATAGCAGGCCAACCAACATCGTGGCGGATAGGGTCGTTGATCAACTGATTGAAATCGGGGAGGCTGAGGCCTGCAATGTACGGCAGCAAGGGTGTGGCCGAGGTTGTTCCTGTGGCGGTTCCGCTAGTGGCAGGTCCGGCATTAGGGCCTGGAGCACCACCAGCGTTAGGCCCTGGACCAGACATGGTGAAGGTGACAGGGGGAGAACTAGGAGGAGAAAGGGAACCCGATGAATTAGGAGAGGAGTCGGAGTGCGGACTCGGAGGAGGACTGGCTCGACGACGGTGGGTCAGAGTAGGTCGATCGACCGGAAACTGAGGGTGAAGGCCAAGAAGTCTCCAGGAAAGGCGCCTTGGGGGCGCAATGACGACAGGAAGAAGGAAACCGACAGGGGCAGAAAGGAATAGAATCAAGTGAGGTCAAGGGCAGAAAAGGTGCAGTGACAATTGATTTTAGAGTCTTTGCCAGGCGGTGTTAACCAGGCGCTTCTTCACTTAGGGTCAGTGTGTGGCGTGTGTTAATTTTAATTTTTAAACCCTTTCCATTTTGAGAGCAAGAAAAAAGTGTGCTGCGTAACTGAAAATAAACCTACAGAGAACAGTATATAATGCTGAAATAACAGAAAATTAACAGTTGTGCATCTATCTAACCCAAGAAGGCGGGTCTCTCAAAACTCAGCTAAAAAAAAAAAAGGGAAAAAATCTAGGCAAAACACACGGACAAGAGCCCAATAGATCTAATGTCAAAAAGGGACAGGGATCTAGAGGATAAGGCTGCTGAAAAGAGGTGCAGATCAGAGCCAAGAGACAGAGGCAAGGTGGCTGGAAAAAGGGAGGAAATCAGCAAAAAGCGGAAAGGACAGGGAGGAGGTCCTAAAGAGAGGTCCAAACAAAACAACAAGAGGTGATTTGAAAGGAAGAGAGGCTAATTTAAAAGGATCTGAAAAGGAGGTAACAGATCTGGACAAGGGGGAGCTGAAACTCAGAAAAACAGAGGCTGAAACAGCTAAAAACTCTTCCAAAAAAAGTGGAGGGTACTGAAGCCCTAGGGGGCTAGGTTCCCACTTAGATGAGCTAAAACAAATGAAAACCAGGTCAAAGCGGGCTGAAACAGAGGCTGGAAGACCCTGACAGAAGCTGCAGCAGAACCCAGAAAAATTGCAGAAAAATCACTGAAGAAATGGCAGGTCGCAGGTTCTAACCTATTTTCAGTGCAGGTCGCAGAAAAGGGGCATAAAAGTGCGACCTGGAGGTCCAGGTCGCAGGTTATGGGCCAAAAAGTGCGACCCCCTGTTTTGGTTGTCTCGACGGCAGATTTTCAGAAAAGTTGCCGTCTCAGTTGCAGCTGCTGTCGCTTACCTGCGCAATAGGGCCAGAAACACACGAAAGTTAGAAATTTGAATGTTTTAGGGTTTTATGTGAGAAAAACAACATAAAAATAGGAAAAATAAACAGCTGGAAAGAAACCCTAGGGTCTGAAGTAGCTGGATATGCAGGAATATGAAAAACAACAGTGGTCGTAAATTAAAACCCGTGTGGAGTCGCCATTTGTTAGTATGAATCCTTTGTCGAAGTGTACGAAAAAGGACCACTTTAGCTATGCATAAATAATAGCCCTAACAACAAAAATGGCTGCCAATATCTTCAGATCTGCGGTTAGTTGAACATAAAAGAGTTGCAAAAACTAGATCTATGCATGGAAAGACATTAAGCAGAAAAAACAAGGGTTTGCTCCATATACCAATAGACAAGACAAGAACAATTTTTGAAAGAATTTTTATATTAATTGGGCACCTGGGAGGAAAACAAGAAGGCGTATCCAATTCTCCTCGGTGGGATGGGTTCTTGGAAGTCCTCAGCACTTCAGATCTAAGATTTCTCTCTCTTGTTGGTGTGGAAAACCCACACAAAGAATGGAACTCAAAGGGAGCTCACACAGCAAATGGTAGAAAAATGGGACCAAGTGTATAGATCCAGAGTGATCTAATAGGCAACAAAAGGTGAAGAATGGTAGGAAAATCCCTCCTATTTATAACAAAATATTGGGTCATTCTAGATCTTGGTGCATGGGTTAACGAGATCTAGATCCACTTTTTATGGAATATTTTATTATATTTGTTGGAGGGAAAAGGTATTTGACTTGGGTCAAATCCCTTAATTTGTCAAAAATAAATAAATAAATGATTTATTTATCTTTTTAAGGAAGCGGTTAGAAGATAATTAAATAAATAATGATTTATTTAATTATTTAAGGAAGTGGTTGAAATATAATTAAATAAATAATGATTTATTTAATTATTTGTGGGTGATTTGGTCATATTTAACAAGGAATGTTATCTAAATAAGGTTTAAATAATTATTCCTAGAAAATAATAAGATAAATAAAGGTTTATCTAATTAATTTCTTTGATTTTGGGTTAAGCATGACTGGGAATAATAATTAAATTATGGTTTAATTAATTATTCCATGAGAAAAATCAAACAAATATAGGTTTGTTTAATATTTCCTTTTGGGGTTTCCTGTTTTAACATAGTGAAGGCAATTTTACTTAGGGTAAAATTGGTCTTACATGGTGTACTTGGGTCCATCTAATGATAATAGGTTAGATGACCAAAAAATGGTGTAACAATTAGCTTTCCAAATGAATAAAATATGTTAACAAATTAGTAAAAACTAGGAAAACAAATCATGCTTTAAAAAAATATGGCACAATGAGTCACACTCTGAGATTTATTTAATTACTCATCAAGTGTCGCTACAACATATATATGATCACCATTACCATAGAAATGGGACATGTGACCATAATTTTGGTTTCGCCAATGACATTCCACATCATGAGCATTTTTTAGGGTTGATTGTGTTGATTTTTTTAAACAAATCATTTATACATTTTATGGAAATTATAGACACAATTTATAATCACATTACAAGATCATGATGTATGGATATTCCTTATCATTTCTTAGATACTCACAACTTACCAACACCTAATATATTGATATACACATCATATGGAATTTACCCCTAGAATTCCACATGTATCCTAAAACAAATTAGTTGTATGGCAATTGTTGATGCAGGGGCATTAGTTGTGATAACCCGTGTTAAGCGACATGATAGTGGACAGTGTGGAATTGGACAGTGGTATGGAAATGTTGTGGTCAAGACTCATGTAATACAGTGGGAAATTCCATGGTAGAGAGGGTCCATAGGTCAAATTATGGATCTCCCCACAGTGTAATAGAGAATTGTGCTCGAGCCTTCGATTCAAGGTTCGATCGGTGCTACCACGTACATAGAACCGGCGTGTGAAGGAACCTCATGGAGTGCGAGTCCTTAATTGAAGAAAAAAAAACTAGTACAGGAAGATGCGAGTCAAAGGAGTGGAGGCAGAGTACAATAAAAGAAAGCTCGACGGAACCTGGAAGATAAGAGGCAGAATCGTGACCGAAGTGCAGAGTAAAACCACCTTTTGGAAAATCGGCGATATCGCGCAAGTTTGGAGGTGGTAAGCAGAATTGGTGAAAAGGACGAGACATATGTCTCCGTGAGACACGTGGCCGAGGGCGGAATTATAAAACCGTTCTCATCGCAGATTAACCCTTGGGCATGTTCGTTACGCGATATTTCGTTGTGTCCGTTGGATCCTCCAAACCGGCGCGATGCTCCATCGACCGTCAGATTGAGAGGTAAATTACTGTGGAGCCAAGAATGGTTTATGTATGACCATTGAGTTATAGACCAAAGTTGAGATTTGTTACGATCTTTGACGATTGGTGGAGATTATAATAAGGAGGACTGTATAATTATGTCAATGGCTATGTGTTTGGTTGAAACCAGGTGATGGAGTTTGAATTGACAAGGTCGACATACATTAAACATCACAACTGAAATACGAGAGGGTCGAGTAGTTGATACATTCGAATATGTAAAATGAGTGAGCCCAAGGTTTTTGGGTTTAATTCCTAAGTGGCTTGTATTTATTGGGGTATATATTAATGAGAGTAGGCTAGTCATTATATTTAGGGTGTGTAAAGAGTGGTTGAATGTTGATAGGTATGATGGGGATTAGACCATAGAACGTGGGGACTTATAGTATGGTTTAGAACCATCAAGTGAAGAAGTTTCGCATGCGAGAAGGCATGGAATATGCCTTGGGGGTATTATGATCCTTGGAGGAAACTCCCACAGCTAGAAGAGTAGACAAAGAAAATTGGATTGAGTACAAAGGTGTTGCATGTGGGTTTTACCCTGCACCAATTGTTATGGTGCATATATGATGTGTATTACAGTTTATCTTATAATTTTGTTGAAGTAGCATACAACAATTTACATAGTGATATGAGAACCACTCTCTAGAGTATACATCGATTTTGTACACATGGCTTTTCAGTTTCTTTTTAAGATATATCATTGGTGATGATCACATGATTATATAATGAACCATTAAGTGGAACTATGAAATTATTCCTCACAACACACACACACACATATTGATGAATTAATAATTTTTCTCATACAATTTTTCTAATCTATTTTGAAAAAAAAAGGAAATTATATATAATTATTTCTAAGAAGAACAAGAGAGAATTCCTTACCATATCTTCGTAAAACATGTTGAGAATGCAACAAGATGATGGAGCTTAGTGAAAAGAAGTCGCCTTCACTAAGTGGGCCCGCGGGCTATTTTTGGCACAAAGTCTATTTTTAGACTATGTCTATTTTTAGACATATGGATCATAGTCTATGAGTTGCAGGATGCGATTTGTGGATGGTTGGTCAATCTGGTAAAAATATATGGACCTCTATTTTTAGACATACTGGGCGGAGTCTATTTTTAGACTGCCAGTCTAAAAATAGATCAGTCGAATATTATTAGCTTTTAATAATATTTGGACTATAAACATTATCTTATCCTCTTGGAGCACTTCAGTTTGAGCTACAGATGTGGCACATGCAGCTGACAGAAGGAATTACGCTATTCCTAGGGGTTAGTTGAGCTATTGCATGGTTGACTTCGGTTAGAACTCATGTGACAGAGTTTGGTGGAGTTGATGAGACAGTTAATGGAGTTGTGTTCAGTTTAACTTAGTTGAGCTAGTTGTATCTAGTCTAACTGATTGATACAATTAGTGAGAGTGGTGTGAATTAATTATTAATTAATTCACTAATTATTAACTCATAAATCAACTAAAGAATACATCATTTAACTACAGTGCATGGACAGTTCAGTGGAGACCAGTGTTAGAGGTGGGTGAAAGGGTGAGTCTACTATCAGTTGTGACTATAGCTGTGCATGAGATTTGCACACACATTGATTGAGATTACCAATGAGGATTGCGCAGTGCAAGCCAAGGGGATTCGAACTTGGATCTCACAATTAACCATCTTGGATTGTGCAGTAGAGCCAGGCTAACAGGTGGAGGAGATTTGAACTTGTGACTTGTTCATATCTGAGCTTGTGTAGTGTGTAACAATCGGAGATAGTGCTGAGAGCTTGTGAGGAGTTTTTACTATGATTTTTACATGTTCTCTATCATTATAATATATAGATAGTTGGGGGTTTTCAGCTATAATATTTCCCCATTACATACTGTGTTGATATGTGTGATTGATTAATGTTTCAATGTGCGCATGCGATTGTTTTTAATTCCGCAAATTGATGATCAATGGTAGAAGAGATTATGTATTATGCATGAAGCTCAAATAGTGTGTAATCAGGATAATCTAGGTGAATAACTCATCTATTATTCAAATTTCTACAAAACATATAATAGCAAGAAAATTAATCTATTGAAATTTCATTTCCAAACATATGCATGGAGTAAAATGAAGATTAAAAGGATATATTCATGGATTTACCTATAACATCACCTCATAATTAAGAATGTAAATGTACAATATTGATGATACATAGGTTAGGAGAAAATTAATCTATTGAAATTTCATTTCCAAACATATTCATGGAGTAAAATGAGGATTAAAAAGAGATATTTATGAATTTACTTATAACATCACCTCATAAAAGTGTAAATGTACAATATTCATAAAATTTATTTATATATGATAAATAATAAACCTTTATCTCACATGTATCATATAATCATATAAACAAACAATTGCACCGGGGGTGCAAGGGAACACCGGAAGGAGGAGATGTGAATCATTTTGTGCTATATGAGGGGTAAAATGTGTAATAACTGAAGGAGCTGAATATTTTGCTTGTTTGTGACGATATGGAATATTGGATTTTATTTTTAATAAAAATAATAATTATTAATTTGATATTATCTAATTTTAATTTATTTAATTTAATTTTTATTTAATTTAATTTATTTATTTTAATCTTTATTTTATTTTATTTCTATTTATTTATTTATTTATTTTATCGAAATAGTGCTGAGTATTATTGGGAGCTTCTTGTCAAAGGCTCAACCTATGGTCTCAACCATAGTCAATTTCATTTTCCTTTTACACAAATGGTTATAAAACCATGCACCCAAGGTATACTGCTTGTGCGGGAGTGCTTTACCGTCACTATATGGTTATGAGCCCATACATATATAGTAAATCTACATATATCATTTAACCCGACATTCACCTTGTACTTACGGTCCACCAAGCTTTCGCCTTCAACTATGCAAATATATATATATATATATATATATATATATATATATATATATATATATATATATATATATATATTGGCCTAACGCATATACCATTTCTTGAAATTTAATCATACCATTCAACTTCGTAAGCCTCGATTGTGATTAACCCTGAACCCTATATAATATTACTTGGCCACACATATATTTCATATGGGCGCTAACTCTGCAAACACATTGATATAGGCCTACCACCTTTGTTTTTTCGATTTGAATTAAAATCACGGCATATAAACGGATGCTCAGGCCCACGTTCATATAAACGCACCTTGCTTAAAAGTCGAGTGGATCCAACGATCCATATGGCTTCGCTCCCCAAGCCTTAATTGGATGATCACTGAGCAATTTCGCGTTTTTTTTCTCACCGAGCGTTAATGCTCAAAAATAACGCGAAACTCGCGGTTTTGCAAATCCGCTTAGGGACACGTGGCATTTTCTTTGTGGTATCGCGTTTTTTATTTCAATACAGCTTACCACTAGTGGACCTGTGCGAAAACCATAACCCATTCCTGAATACCACCTTTACTATTTATGCATCACGGTTCCGTTTCATCTCCGCTTTGAGGTTCCTCATTAAAGTTTCAACGCTAATTAACTTTGGTTTCTTCCTTGTCCATAGAGATCAAGCTACACCATCGATCATCCACTTAACAAACCAATGTTTTTTACTTCAAACATGCAGGGAGTAAGCTTTAGGCAAATTCCGCCATCCTTTAATAGACAGAGCGTGGTTATACTTTCTCTTTTAACATGGCCTTATTCAATCTTTCTCAATTTCTTATGCAAAATGCACACACAATCCCTCATTCACTAAGAATACCCTCCTTGGTGCCTTCTTCGCCAGACTACGATGTGTTCATCAACAGTCGTGAACCCGATGTTCGTTTCTTCGCCAGGCATCTTCACAATAGTCTTGTTTCCAGAGGATTGCGAGTCTTTCTCGATAGCATAGAATTACAGGCTGGACAATCCATACCTTCACAAATCAAAGATGCAATTAAAGGAGCCTCTCTCATTATTACTATTTTCTCTCCAAATTATGCGCAATCGCAAAGGTGCCTTGATGAACTACTCCTTGCGCTGCTCTGTAAGCCGACCATTTTTTTGGTCTTTTACCACGTTTGAAGGAAGATGTCGCAATTGCGACACTATTCCCCAAAGCGTCGCTATTGCGACGGATGTCTCCAAACGTCGCAATTGCGACACTTAGACATTGTGTCGCAATTGCGACATTTGGAGACATCTGTCGCAATAGCGACGTTTTGGTGCATAGTGTCGCAATTGCGACACTTAGACATTGTGTCACAATTGCGACATTTAGAGGCAGCCGTCACAATAATGACACTCTGGGGCATAGTGTCGCAATTGCGACACCTAGACATTGTGTCGCAATTGTGACGTTTGGAGGCAGTCGTCGCAATAGTGACGCTTTGGGGCATAGTGTCGCAATTGTGACGTCTTCCTCCAAACGGCGCAATTGTGACACTTTGTCTAAGTGTCGGTATTGCGACACTTTTCTCTAAACGTCGGTATGGCGATGGTTTCGGGTGGGATTGAAAAAATTTGGGGAAATTTCCGACATTTGGTCAAAAGTGTTGGAACCAAGTGTCGGAATTTCCCCCAAATGTACTAGTGAAATCGTAAAATCAAATGCCTAATCTACAGTCAGTAGAATATGAAGACCGAAAGATAAGAATTAAGCCTAATCAGGCCTAAAAAACAGATCGAAGACAGATTAAAGGTGTTTTAGGAAAAACAGAGGAAAATATCAGTCCAAGGACACCTCAGAGCCACATCAAAGAGGCAAATTGAATCCTCTCCAACTACCAAAAGCCATCTGCAGCCTCAATAAATCGAAAAGAAGGTCTAGTTATTGCTAGAACAGAAGATATTTGTCTAAATATAGTTGAATAGTTATTTCAAACAAAAGAAGATATTTTAAACTGTCAGTGAAGTTATTGTGAAGGATAAATAGGCCTCGAAGTCAATATTTTTACCCATTAAGCCTTAAAAAGCATAAACAGAGTAAATGAAACAGAATTATAATTCGATGCATTCCTACCTTATGCCTTGCATGGTTTTCAAGGCAAGGAGTTGCGGTTAGTGTAGAATTTATTACACTTCAATCCTAAAACTCTTCCACCTCCTCATTTCTTCTATAAATACTTCTGAAGAAGATGAGATACAGGTTGATTGTTCACTAGTTGTAATACTAAAACTCTTTGAAATAATACATAGTCTGTTTGAAGTTGAGGAAGAAATTGATGTCTTGGAAGCTTGATGATGTTGAAACATGTTTGTTCTTGAGAAGGCTATATCATTGGATCCATGAGCTTGGCTGTTGGTGAAGTATTCTAAACTGTTTGATGTTTTCTCCTATTTTCATTTTGTTACATAAATTCTTACTACAGTAGGATGAAAGTTTTAGGCTAAGAAATTACTCTTAGAAGCACCTTAGACCTGTTCACCCTTCACTGTTTTATGTTTTCTTCTGCTAAGGTATTTTAGAGTCTTTAATATCTCTCTTTAGTCCTCATGCTTGTTTATTTATCTAATAGTTCAAATAGTTGGTTTCAGCATGATTTATGGTTCTCCCTGCTTGTCTGCTACCACTTGAAAGTTGTTTTTGAAGTCTCCCTTTGAAGTACCATTGTTTATAGTTAGCCAAGGAGGTCTGTTCTGATCATGCCCTTTGTCCTTGCGTGAAATTTTTTTTTAGAGGTCTTTATAGTTGTGATCATAGATGTGTTAGGTGTTTCCTCTTCTATGACTGCAATTATCAGTGAGCTTTTATGTTTTCTAATTCATTTGAAATAAAATCTTTGAGGAAATAGGATGTCCTCCCGAATCTTAGATTTCATTTTGAAATTTTTCTTGAAGTAATTATTTTCTTAAAGTATTGTTTGTAGAATTCGTGGTTAGCCCTATCTATCAAATACCTCTTTATTGTTCAAGTCATGTTTTCAAGTTCCCTTTGTTGAGAATTCAATTTCTCTTTCCAAATCATTGATGTCCATGTCATTCACAAAACCAAAGGATCTTGTGGCCAAGTTAGATTTGCCCTCTGATATCCCATATCCATTGATGAGTTTGTCAGAAACCTCTTCTTGAATCCATTACCCAATGAATCTAGCATTTCCCCTTTCTATCTATCTCTCATAGACCTTTCATGTTCTGCTATGTCATTCAACCAAACAAATAAACAAACACTTGCACTTAATAACTAGTCTAAAACCAATACTCAAAGCACACAAGATAAACCTTTGCAAAACAAATAATTCGAGAGATCCCTCTCTGAAGACAGAAGGACTAGATCCTAGAAATCTAAAGATTGGTTCTGATGTTGCCTTGTCTTTTGATTTTCCAATATATCAAAACACATGACCCCAACATAATGGCGATCATGGTGGGACCACTGAGTTCATAGTTGTCTAGCAAGCTCTTATAGACTCATTAGTCTTTCAAAAAACCATAGAAACTCAAAAGAAACAAAAAATATTTCATATTGGCTTCCTAATAAACATGGTGGTGGAACCATTCAATATTTTACCTTCATAAAAAAAAAAAAAAGATAAAAAGCTTCTACCTAGCGACTCCACTAGCCCCAGTAGGCCTATTACCCATATATCTCTCTATATTTCCTTAATATTTTGTTAACCAGCCTCGAGGAAGTTTAGAAGCCTATTCCCATACTAGATAAGACATTGTGAGAGGCAAAATTTTCAAAAAAAGTCCCTAAAAACGTCAACCTTTCTCATTTTTGAAAAAGAAGTCTGGCTTCACATAGGATCAACAATAGATCCCATCCAGACCCTAATCCTCCTACAATAGTTGACAATCTAGAGAGAATGCTATGGCAGACTTCTAAATCTAGAAAATTAGCTGCTAATGGGAGCCTCTTAAGAACAAAATCTGTCCCTGAAAATCTTGTTGACTTAGAGGATTTACACTTTGACTTAAATCACACAAAGAACATATTTAGAACTAGATATTAAGGTGATTTAAACCAAAATGATCTTGACATTGCAGATTTTCAACAGAGCTTTAGTAGAGAAGCCTCACCTTCCGCTCCTCCTGATTCCCAGCTTCTTCATCACTTTAGCCTTTTTCATAAAAAATCTGCTCAAAACTAGTTTGTTGGTCCAAGTGTCTCTTCCACTCCAATCCATACTACCACTATTCAAAACACTCCATTTCAGCCCACTCTCCCTCTTGTAAATCCACCCCTTGTGAATCCACCTTTCCTTCCAGCCATGGCAACATGGTATGCCCCATTATTGTTACCACAACCTCTGGTTCCCTTACCAAATGACTATCAATCTAAAATTCCTCATTTCACTGCAAATGAACCTACTACTGCTCAACAGCATGTAGACAAAATGAATGATTCTTTTGATTACATGAAGATAGATGATGATACTATTAAAATGATAATCTTTGCCCAAAGTTTAGGAGGAGAAGTAAAAAAATGGTTCAAAATCCTAACTCCTAACATCATCAATGATCTCCCTACTTTGCATCAAACATTCATAAACAAATGGGAAATAAAAAAGAATCCTCTCCAAATCTTAACAGAGTATAGCAGTCTTAAAAGAAATCAAGGGGAGAGTGTTCATGATTACTCCACCAGGTTTAATAGTATCTACAATTCTCTTCCACCTCACATGAAACCTCCCCAAGGCATGGCCTAAGTAAGATATCCTGAAGGTTTTGATGTTGAAATGGCCTGTCAACTAAGGGAGAGATATTACTTAACTCTAGAAGACATGCAGAAAGGAGCTATGAGTGTAGAAGCAAACATAATTGAGAAAAGAAATAGGTTGAGATAAAAAAAGAGGGTAACTTACAAATATGATATTATACCGTCAACCTCATCTTCTGACACCAAAATTGACAACCTAGTGAAAGTAATGGAGAAGATGCTTGAAAAGATCAACTTGAATGATAGAGTGCCACCAAGAGAACCTAAAAAAAACCAAAATGGAAATAGAAATCAGAATTATAGAAGATAAAACAATCAAGATAGGAAAAAAGAAAGTGACCAACAGATTAGACCTCCCTTCCAACAAAACTATGTAGATCAATATGAGGAAGATAGGGATATTGAAAGGTTGGGAGAAGGTAATGTAAACTTGATTGGATCAGACAGTGGGGATGATGTTTTCCTCACTGAAGAAGAACAAGGTTTCTTCTCCTCTGATCAAAATACAAACACCTATGAAGATTCTGATGATTATAGATTGGGGTTTGAAAATGCAATCATGGAGGTGTACAAAAAATATGATCTTAGAAGCAAAGGGAACATAGACAATTCAAAAGACAAAAACACCAACACTGCTGTTAAGAAAAATGCAGAAAATCAGCCTAAGAAAACAACAGACAAACCCAACATTTTGGCTAAGAAACCAGACTTAAATAAAGAGAAAAGTAGGCAGCTGAATGTTGAGCAAAATATCCCTAGCACTTTAGGTAGTGGAATTAACAAAACTGTCCCAATTACCAGTCCAAACAAGGTTTAAGAAGTCAAAATTTCTAAAAGGAATTCAATTGAAAAAGAAGATGTAAATATGACCAAATCAATAGTTCCTTTCAACCTTGAGGGAGAGATTGCAAAGATAAAAATTACTATACCTCTAGCTGAACTAGTAACCCAAGAAGTGTACAAAAAACAAGTTTTGAAAGATTTGAACTTAGGAAGTGATACTGATACCTTAAAATTGATAGATGACAAGCCTGAGTTTTTGTTTGGTCCAGAAGTTGAAGGAAAATACCAAGAAGGAGCTATCCCTCCCTTCTATGTTAGTTTGAATATACATGAGAAAATTTTACACAATGCCATGTTAGACTCTGGAGTTTCACATAATCTTATGCCCAAAGTAGTAATGGAAATCTTAGGCTTAGAAATTACTAAAACATACAAGGATTTGTATTCCTTTGATTCCAGTAGAGTCAAATTCTTGGGTTTAATCAAAGATCTATGTGTTAACTTATCTCAAATCCCTGCTAAGAGTCTAGTGATGGACATAGTTGTAACTGACATTCCCCCAAAGTATGGCATGCTTTTATCAAGATCATGGGGAGCCAAAATTCAGGGGAGCCTTCAAATGGACATGTCTTATGCCACTAGCCCAGTTTTTAACCAAAACAGAAGGTTATATAGGGAATCCCACATGAAATACATGGTGAGCAACATAGATAAACCAAAAAATTATGCAATCTATTCCATTCAGTCAAGCTTAGATTCCTTCATCTTATACAATGAAGATGAAATCACTCAACAAGAAAAGGAAAACCAAGAGCAAATCAGTTCACCAAAACAATCAAATCTTCCCTCAAATCAAATTCAAAACATTGAAAATCAACAGCAACAAGAGAATGAAAATGAGGCTGATATACTTTGGACAATAACCTTTGATGGATCTTGTAATAAAACAAGTGGAGGGGTAGGTGTATGGATTCAAAATACAAATCATATTTTTTCATATAAACTGGATTTTCCATGCACAAACAATATTGCTGAATACGAAGCACTTCTCCTTGGCTTACAATTGCTTAAACAATTGGAAGCCCAAAGGATATCAATCTTAGGAGATTTTGAACTTATCATAAGACAAATCAAAGGATAATACTCAGCTATAAACCCAAGACTTAGAGAGTATCGAAATGCTACCCTAGATTTATTAAAAAACTTTGAAAAGTATGAACTCATTTTCATTCCAAGAGCACAAAATCATCTAGAAAATGAACTTTCCTTCAATGCCAGCAACTTCCAAATACCTCAGATAAATGAATAGCTTATTGTAAAAGTAAAACATAGACCTACAGTGCTGGATAATGAGGATCACTGGCAAGTGTTTGACTCTAACAAACACATAGATGATTTCCTAAAATCAGAAAATGATTTTGACATACCAACATTAGAAACCAACCATAAAGAAAACTTTGTACATTGAACAAATCCCAGAAATTGAAATGACACCTTCTGTTGATATAAATCAATATGAAAATCTTTTTGAAGTAGAATTAATTGACAACACAAACCAGAAAGACTTGGAAGTCTTACAATGCAAAGGTGATACAATTCCAAGAGGTCTCACGCCTTTAGAACACCTTTTTGACTTTAATGATGTAGCCAAATAACCAATAATGGAGCTTGTGGAAACAGATGTAGAAGAACATAACATAGGCAGCCTAGCAGAACCCAAGATGATTAAACTATCCAGCACTCTCCCAGCTCACATAAAATTGTAGTACATAGAGTTGTTCAAATAATTCAGGGATGTGCTTGCTTGGGCATACAAAGACTTGAAATCTTATGATGCCAGCATCATTCAATACAAAATTCCTCTTAAGGAAAATAAAAAACATTTCAAACAAAAACTAAGGAGAATAAACCCTATTTTACTGTCTTTAGTTAAGAAAGAAATTGAAAAAATGCATGATGTTGGGATTATAGTACCCATTAGATATTTAGAATGGGTGTCAAAATTAGTTTTTGTTAGGAAGAAGACATCGGAATTCAGGCTCTGCATTGACTTTAGAAATTTAAACAGAGCCTCTCTAATAGACAACTACCATTTGCCCAGGATGGACCATATACTTCAAAGGGTAGTTGGGTCAAAAAGAATATCACTGTTGGATGGGTTCTCGGGTTACAATCAGGTGTTAGTGCTCCCAAGTGATCGACTCAAAACTGCTTTTACTACACCTTGGGGCACCTTTATGTATGTCAAAATGCCATTTGGTTTGATGAATGCAGGGGCCACCTTCCAAAGGCCCATGGACATAGGCTTCTCTGAAAATATTGGCTATTTTACAATCATTTACCTTGATGACATAACCGTTTTCTCAAAAACTGATGAAGAACATTTGATTCACTTGAGAAATTTTTTTGAGAAGTGTAGGAAATTTGGCTTATATTTGAATCCCAATAATACACTCTTTGGTCTCCAAGAAGGTAAATTTCTTGGTCATATAATTTCAGAAGAGGGAATCAAAATATACCCTAAAAGGATAGATTTCATATTGCAAATCAGCCATCCAAGAAGCCTCAAAGAATTACAATCTTTCATTGGGAAGATTAATTTTTTTAGGAGGTTTATCCCCAACCTTGCTGAGCTATTAAAAAACATTACAAGCATGCTTAAGAGGGAGGTAAGTGTGAAATGTAATTTACAAGCTAAGCAATCATTTGAATGAGTTAAACAAGCTCTCACTCAAACACCAGTCTTGATTAGTCTAGATTTCACCAAATACTTTTATATATTTTATTTTGCATCTGAGCATACAATAGTTGCAGTATTACTTCAAAAGAATGACTTTGGGAAAGAACAACCAATATCCTTCTTTAGTAGGGCCTTAAGAGATGCTCCTCTCAAATATAACATCATGGAGAAACAAGCCTTAGCATTAGTGAAAGCATTGAAGGACTTTAGAGTCTACATTTTACGCTCTCACATAATTGCTTTTGTTCCACATATTGTTGTCAAGGATATTCTATGTCAAGACCCTAATGGTAAAAGGGGAAAATGGATTGCTACTATTCTTCTATATGACTTAGAAATCAGGCCCACCAAACTAGTTAAAGGGAAAGGATTAGCAAAAATTATGGTTGACTCTAACTTCCAAGCACTAGATATGAACATGGTATATGTGTTGGAAGAAATAAAAGAATCCACTGCTCCTTTCATTGAAGAAACATTTCTGAATTCTTCTTGGTATGATGACATCATTTATGTGCTTTTGTATTTAAATGCCCATCCTTCTTTGTCTAAAAATAAAGCTATAATTTTGAAATAGAAAGCTTTAGTTATTGCGTCTTAGCTAGGGTATTGTATTGGAAGAATGTTGTTGGAATTTTTCTTAAATGTTTACTTGAAGATGATGCAGGAAAAATCATGCATGAGATTCATGAAGGAGAATGTGGAGGACACCTCTACCGAAAGGCCACAGCAAAAAAAATCCTTAGATCTGGTCACTATTGGCCCACCCTTTTTCCAGACACTCAGAAGTTAGTCATGTCTTTCCATAAGTGTCAAATTTTTGATGGAAAAATAAAACTCCTTCCCTTACCTTTACATCCTATCAGTGTTGAGGAACATTTTCAACAATGGGGCTTGGACTTCATTGGGGAAATTCACCCATCTTCCTCAACCCAACATAAATGGATCCTCACTGCCACTGACTACTTTATCAAGTGGATAGAAGCTATACCCTCTAGGAATGCTACTGAATCTGTCATTATCAATTTCCTTAAAACAAATATCCTATCCATATTTGGCTGTCCTACAAAAATCATAACAGATAATGCTGCTACCTTTAAGTCCAAAATAATGGTTGATTTTTGTTACAAATACCACATTACCTTGGGCCATTCTACTGCCTACTATCCCCAAGGAAATGGATTAGCTGAATCCTCCAACAAAAGCCTCATCAATATCATCAAAAAGTTGTTGGAGCAGAATAAAAAATCATGGCACAGTAAGATGGTTCATGCCTTATGGGATGATAGATTAACTACAAAAAATTCAATAAATATGTTCCCCTATCAGCTGGTCTATGGCATGGATGCAGTCTTCCCAACATCATTAGGAGTTCCAGTCATGAAAATCCTCCAAGAAGTGAAAATTGAAGAGAATGATATGCAAAGAAGAATCAACCAAACCATTCATTTACAACAGACTAGAGAAGAAGTCTATGAGAGAACATAGTTAGTCCAAGAAAATATCAAGAAACTATTTGACAAGAGGACTAAGGCAAAAAATTTCCAAGTTGGAAATGTTGGTCTTAAATGGGATTCAAGAAGAGAAGAGAAGGGAAAACATGGCAAGTTTGAGAACTTGTGGAAATGGCCCTATATTATTCATGCTGAGAGGGGTCACAATGCATTTTTCTTGAAAGAATTGAATGGAGAAGTGATGCAGGGGCATTAGGCCCAAGACAAGACCTTGTATATAAATAGACTTAGGGGGGTTTATGTTTTCAATTTCCTATGTAAATTTTCATATTTAAGTGATTTTAATAAAATGTATAAGGAATTGTAACTGCCCTCGAATGATTAGAGGACAGGAGAAGTTGGTTAGTTGGAGTGTGAAGAGTCAGTTTAGTTATCTATGAGTTAGGCTAAAATTAGGATTTGAGGAGTTTGTCGAATCATTGGAGGAAGATGAATCAATTGATTCCAAAATTGTATAAAAATAAGCCTCAAAGGAAGAGACCTGTAGACCTGCATAGACCTAAAGATTGGGAAAAATCTGCAGAGTAGAAAGGGCCATTGACTTGAAGATCTGGCCGAGGACCAAGAAACTTGTAAGTGAATTCATCTGAATATATGAATGGAATTGGTTCAATGCTGCATGAGTATTGTCTGATTTAATTTCTGTATGGAAGGGCCTTGAGTCTCAATAAGAAATGGTATAACCAACGCGTGCAAAAACCCTGTGTTAAATAATTAATGTATGTAATGTATGCTTGAAGAATGTTTAAGTCCCAGAGAGAGGGCGTATAAGAAGTGCATATTGAAATCTCTGAGTTAAAATTTGAAGCAGTGATTGTAAGTTTCTGTGAATCGATAACAGAGTGATCGATTTCCCAATTTACCTCTATTATTGATTTAACCTCTTTGTAATGGACTTGAGTTCAATAAGAATTTGCTCAGAATACATGATATTTGTTCTGACAATGTAATGCGGTACATTATGGTATTATGTCTGTGAAGGTCACATGTTGTACTGTTTGAATTGAATGAAATAAGGGTTCATTAGAGATTCTGCATATATATATATATATATATATATATATATATATATATATATATATATATCCGAAGGGACATTTGGTAGGCCTCAGTACTTGGGGTTAAATGTTAGCAGGATGTCTCTGGCTCCCATAGTTAAACGTGCGGTGTGAATGGAGTTGTGCATTATAACAAATGGAAGCGCACAGTCCCTAATTAAAAGTGTGGAATTTCATTATTTGGAGAGTGGATGGAACATGGAGTAAGAAAAGGCAGAAATGTGAGCTAAATGAACAGTAAAACCACAGTTGGGAAAACTAGCAGTGTTGCGCGATCACTTAAGTGGTAAGTGGAATGTGACATAAAAATGCGATGTCATAAACTGAACGATGCGTGGCCTTTGGTGGTATTCAGAAACCATCCTCATTGCGTAATTTTGGAGGATTAACCCCTAAGAACCTAATTTACGCGAAACTTCATTATATCTATCGGATGAGAGCTGAGTTGGCTTTTGTAGCGCGACGAAAGTTGGGCCTTCAGATCCATCTGACACTTAATGCAAGGCAATAAGTTGTGGGGTCCGAACATTTCAAAGGTTAGTGCTGGGGTTTTAATTCTAAGTCCAAGGTCCATCAATATTTATTTAACGTTGAGTTGAGGAGTATATATATATGTTTTGATATATATATAAGTGGTGGTTGGTATTTTATTAAAGTTTGGGATATATCTATATATATATATATATATATATATATATATATATATATATATATATATATATATATATATATATGTAGGGACGCACATTCATATATGGTGACATTTTAAACAATGCAAGGTTCCGTTGGGTTTTGCATATGAGAGCATATTATATGCATTGTATTGTTATGGTTTGAACCATAGAATAGAAATGAAACCTCCTCTTGTGGAATTGTATGAAAACTGAGCATTGGGTTTTAATAAGAGGTTATATTATAGGCATTGTAGGTTTTTATAACCTTTGAAGAGAAAGCTTCCGCATCATAAATCTATGTTGTGTGAGCAAGTTTATAACATAAGAGAGTTTTAAATTAATATCTCAAATCACAGATTTGAGATATTAAAGCTTCCATATTATTTATTTAAATTTCTAGCTCAGTAAAAATAATGTTGTGAGTTTTCCAGATAGTTAAGATTTATTTGAGTGAAAATTTGGAGTTGCATTTATGAGCACACAAAAGAGGGGACTGTGGGTTTTACCCAACATCAAGAATATCTTTATGGAGGTCCTATCAATGGAAGGATGCTCAAGCATTACTTCTGCCAAGAATCATGAGTTTCAAGGAATTTTGTTTTCCATTGTAAATATCATTGTTTAAACATTGCATTCAAAGTTAGAAAAATAAAAATCCAAAAACAATAGAAGAGAGAAAAGAGGGCAGATTGAAAAACAAGAAAGGTACAACCCCATACCAAAAATAGAAACAAAGTCTGAAAGTGTGCAAGCTCAAATGCCACTCCTAAAAACACACTTCTAGTTAGTCATACAGCTTAATCATGACTAATTATCTTTTCAATTTTCTGCTGATAGGTTAGTAAATTAAGATTTACCAAACAACTCGATCTTGGCTCATCAATAAGGTAGTTTAGGTTAGAAGAAAGAAGGTTCAAACATGCTCAAATATTGAACCTTTGATATTGAAAGAGACAAGGTTTTGATATACTCAAAACTTGAACCAAAAAGAAAGAAAAGGTAGCTCAAACAAATTCAAAAACAAAGCTAAAAAGATAGTGAAGGATGTTTTTAATTTTCAGATCTTAAGCCTTCTTATTTTGTTTTAAATTTTCTGCAAATAATAATCTATGTGCAGCTTGTTTTTATGCCATAGATCACAGCAAGTCAAACAGCTTAATCTTGGCTTGATTGTTTTTAAATTTTTGTCTTATAAATTAGAGAATAAAATTCTGTCAGACAGTCTAATCCTAACAGACAGTAGTTAGGTAGAGAAGCTTCTGAACTCAACTGTTTAAACTGAGTTCATGGAGAAATAAGATTAGACTTAGATTAGTTTTTGTTTTTCAAAAAGAATAAAATGTTGTTGAAGATATTTTTCCAATCTAAATGCACTTTGAAAGAAGAAAAAATGTTAGGATCATTAGGAATGGGTAGGTAGACATGTTGTTTTGACATAATTCCATTGTTTTAAATTGCTGTAGATATCATCAAAAAATAAAGGTTGTTGCCCAATGGATTAAGGCACTGATTTAATGAAAGCCAGATATTTGTAGCTGAGGTTCTAGGCACCTAAAGAACTAACTGTCTTCCCCAAGTGGAGCCACTGCTAGCCACTGATAAATTCTGTTATACCAAAAAGTGGCTAATTTTGTTCTTCAAAACTTCAAGAGATAATTCCCTTTGAAAACCTATCATCTTTGAAGTTTTTTATGAAGATAAATAATATTTTAGTTAATCTTCACTGCTATTTCCCTCATAAACCTGAAAAATCTGTTGTTTGCAAGGAGAAAGACTGCTCAAAAAACCCTTTTTTCCCTTCATTTTTACCCCTCCTTCCATCCATTAATAACACCATTTTCATCCTCTTTTTCTTCATAAAATTCCTCCTTTTCCCTCATTTTCCTTCATTTCCCTTTGTAAATTCCCTTTGATAAGGTTTAAAACTCCTTTTTTAACCTTATCGGAACCCTCAAAAACCCTCATTTTGGCCTAAAAACCTTCATTTTTCTATAAGGACTTAAGCCCCTTTCGGCTTTAGCCCCATGCCCCTTTTCTGCATAAAACCTAGAGCCATGACCAAGCACTAAGCTCTAATTGCAAATCACAAATTGGAGCTTTCTATTAACGTTTTTCCTTTGTCCATCCAAAAATCTTCCGATGCGATGAGTTTTCTCCCTTCAACCCCAGATCCAATCTCCGCCGTCGATCTTTATAAATCCAATGAACAACACTAAAGTTGCATCATGACCATAACCTTCCTCCATTACCCCTTCGATTGAATATTGACCGTCGATCTTACTCCCAGATTTGACGGCTAGCACTTAATCGCATCGCGCAAAATCTGAAGTGCCATCCCTTTGCCTCCTTCGATTTTGCGATCTCCGATCCAATCTCGACCGTTCGTTCCCATAGATCCAACGACTGAGGTATAATTGCACTCCTATCATAATCCCATCACCCGCGCCCGTCGATTCAATCCTTGTCATTAATTCCCCTTCCGATCTAACAGTAAAAATCTAATTGCATCACCCATTTTCTTTCTGTCCACCAAGTCCCGAATCATTTTTCCGATGCAATCTTAGTCGTCCGTTCCGCCCATCCTTCTAACATTCTTCCCCTTTGAAGCATTGTCGCTCCTACCTTTGATCCTGATCGTCCATGCTGAAGATCTGACGGTCCACAATGAAACCGATGGCTCACCTCCGCCCTTTTCTTTTATCCTCCATCGACAGAACTCGACCATCCATTCCATGATCCAATGGTCAAGTTTTAAATCACCTTTGACCCTACCCACCTTTTCCACCCACGCATCTTACCCCATCGCACTCTCATTCCCACCGTCATATCTCTCCACTTTTCATCCGATGGCTGAAACTCCATATCGCGTAATTTTGTGCCTAAACATTAATGCCAAAAAAATTACGCGATATGGGCAGTATTAAAAGGACAGGTGTCAAGCGCAGACCTATATCACGTTTTTTGGGGAAAATCTTGAAACCACCTTAGAGATGCGTGAAAACCATTCTATTTTTCTGCCAAACCACCTTTCCCCATTACATTGCATCTGCTTATTTAATCTCTGTTGTCCATTTCATAACATCCAACAGCGCAGATCATATCCTCGTCTCAAATACATCTGCCTCCATATACCTGACTAAAGAACTTATCAAGCAATCTCCACCGTTGGATTCCCTAATCTAACGATCCTCGTTCAAAATTATGCCCAAACTCCATTTAAACCCTTTTTTGCCTCTGATAAAGGTTTTCTCCCCTTTGTATTAAATTTTCTTCCATTTTATTATAATGTTACCCCCTCTGCATTATAAAATACTCGATTGATCTCAGCCGTTGATCAATATAGATCAACGGCCTGGGCTTAATCTGATCCTCATTTTCATCCGACCGCCTCCCCATCAACCCATCAAGCAATCTCGATTGTCGATTTATCTGGATCAACGACCACGATTTCTTCTTGCACTCAGTGCTGTCTAAACCTATCCCTCACGGATTTTTCTTAACTTTTCTTGTTTTTTGCAGGCTATAAAGGTTTTTCCACTGTTTTTAAATGAAAAAAAAGGCTGGGGATGATGATGCCCCAGGCCACTATCAATGAAGGAAATGGATATACAGGGTTCGAACAACAATTTTAACCATGACTCATGAACATTGGTAATATTATAAAAACCCTTCACACACCGGCAACATAGCAAAAACACAGTCAGAGTCCATTTATTAAAGAAAATTAGCATTGAAGACAAAAGATCAAAGAGTATCAGGTTTTAAAGGTTTAAATCAGAGTTTCTAAAAGGATTAAGGCATAAACTCAGAAAATAAAATGTTTGATCTACAGTTAGCAGAGTATGAAGACTGGAAGATAAGAATTAAGCCTAATCAGGCCTAAAACACATATCGAAGACAAATTAAAGGTGTTTTAGGAAAAACAGAGGAAAATATCAGTCCAAGGACACCTTAGAGCCACATCAAAGAGGCTAATTGAATCCTCTCCAGCTACCAAAAGCCACCTAAAGCCTCAATAAATCGAAAATAAGGTATAGTTATTGCCAGAACAAAAGATATTTGTCTAAATACAGTTGAATAGTTAATTAAACCAAAAGAATATATTTTAAACTGTCAATGAAGTTATTGTAAAGGATAAATAGGCCTCGAAGTCAATCTTTTTACCCATTAAGCCTTAAAAAGCATAAACAGAGTAAATGAAACAAAGTTGTAATTCGATGCATTCCTGCCTTATGCCTTGCATGGTTTTCAAGGCAAGGAATTGTGTTTAGTGTAGAATTTATTACACTTCAATCCTAAAATGATTCCACCTCCTCATTTCTTCTATAAATACTTCTGAAGAAGATGAGATATAGGTTGACTGTTCACTAGTTGTAATACTAAAACTCTTTGAAATAATACATAGTCTTTCTAAAGTTGAGGAAGAAATTGAAGTCTTCGAAGCTTGATGATGTTGAAACACGTTTTTTCTTGAGAAGGCTCTATCATTGGATCCATGAGCTTGGCTGTTGGTGAAGTATTCAAAACTGTTTGATGTTTTCTCCTGTTTTCTTTTTGTTACATAAATGCTTACTATAGTAGGATGAAATTTTTAGGCTAAGAAATGACTCCTAGAAGCACCTTAGACCTGTTCACCCTTCATTGTTTTATGTTTTCTTCTGTTGAGGTACTTTAGAGTCTTTAATCTCTCTCTTTAGTCCTCATGCTTTTTTATTTCTCTAATAGTTCAAATAGTTGGTTTCAGCATGATTTATGGTTCTCCCTGTTTGTCTGCTGCCTCTTGAAAGATGTTTTTGAAGTCTCCCTTTGAAGTACCATTGTTTATAGTTAGCCAAGGAAGTCTATTCTGATCATGCCCTTTGTCCTTGCGTGAACAATTGTTTTAGAGGTCTTTATATTTGTGATCATAGATGTGTTAGGTGTTCCCTCTTTTATGACTGCAGCTATCAGTGAATCTTTTATGTTTTCTAAGTCATTTGAAATAAAATCTTTGAGGAAATAGGATGTGCTCCTGAATCTTAGATTTCATTTTGAAAGTTGTCTTGAAGTCATTATTTGCTTAAAGGATGGTTTGTAGAATTCATGGTTAGCCCTGTCTATCAAATACCTCTTTATTGCTCAAGTCATGTTTTCAAGTTCCCTTTGTTGAGAATTCAATTTCTCTTTCCAAATCATTGATGTCCATGTCATTCACAAAACCAAAGGATCCTGTGTCCAAGTTAGATTTTCCCTCTGATATCCCATATCCATTGATGAGTTTGTCATAAACCTCTTCTTTACTCCATTTCCCAATGAATCTAGCATTTCCCCTTTCTATCTATCTCTCCTAGACCTTTCATGTTCTGTTATGTCATTCAGCCAAACAAATAAACAAACACTTGCACTTAATAACTAGTCTAAAACCAATACTCAAAGCACACAAGATAAACCTTTGAAAAACAAATAATTAGAGAGATCCCTCTCTGAGAACAGGAGGACTAGATCCTATAACTCTAAATATTGGTTCTGATGTTGCCTTGCCTTTTGATTTGCCAATCTATCAAAACACAGGACCCCAACATGCATAATGATTTATATAATGAATATGTGCATTCCTTAACCATACATGTGCAGGCCATTGCTCCAAGTGGCAGAATTATTCCTTATAAAATTCATGGCAAAATTTGGGCCATAAACAATGTTGAGCATGGCCACTCCCTAGGAGGATATAGGGAGATGACATACCATTCAGGGTGCACTCCAAAGGCACCAAACATTTCTCACCTTCTCAAAGAATGGGAGAAGACTATGGCAGCAAGTAAGTGGTGGGGAAACCACTTACCATATGATTATCTGAGGTATTCAGGAGATATACTCCGTTGGTTCAACATGTGAGACTATGATCCACCTCCATAATGGCATATGAGAGCTTATATGTACTTGATTTTGATCTGATACATTGATGATGTCCTTATTATTTTTATGGGAATGAATGGAGGAAGGATGGAAGGATTGGATGTGCCCTTTGGGAGATAGATTCTCCATGTTTCTTATGCTACATGTTTCAGGGGAACATTGGGCAAACCATGATTTCTTCATTGGGTCTTTTTTTTCCTTGTGGGATGAGTCAATTGCATCTCATGAGTACTTGGGAGGATCATTTCATGGAGGGATTGATTGGGAGACAATTGGCTTATGAGGAGAGCTTATCACATGGAGGTGTCACTAAGGAGGAAGGAGAAGAGTTGCATCACTCACCATTATAGTTTCTTGAGGACAAGCAACATTTGGGAGGAGAGGACTATAATATTCCCAATTAGCCATGAGCTAGTTGGAAAATTAATTTTTGTTTTTGCTTCTTTGTTTGATGAATAAGAGGGTATGGAGACCAACAAATATCTCTAATAAGAATAAAATCACTCCTAATGTGAAAGGATGTCATATTAGCATCTTAATTAAGCACCCTTGTGTGTGAAAAGGGGATGGAGCATGAAGACTGGGTCAACTTTGACCAAATTAACAACGTTGTTATGGAGGAGTGAATATTTATTGAGGGACAACGCAATTTTGGAGGGAGATCTCATGCATGGAGATACTGGCTTTAATGAGTGGGGCCAAGGGTGAGGAAGCTCACCACTTATATAAGGAAGAGCATGACAACCATAGAGACTATGTTATGTTATGATATTTTAGATTTTATGGTCTATTTAGAATTGTTTCTCTCTTCAACTATTTAACTAAGATTGCAATGATGTTTAGCACAGGGTGTTCCCAAGTAGGAATCCCACCTCTATCCTTGGGGAACTCCTAGTGTCCACTCACAAAGATTATTTTCACTATACTTCCACATTCAGGCATTAGGCCAAGCTCTATCTTTATTCTATGGTGCAATTTATGTTGAGAGATGTGCTGAGTTACAGGGTGCAGCAGTGGAGAATACATCTAGGTGATTTATGATTTAGATTTTCAATGGAGGAAGATTTCCTTCCATTTGGAGGCTATTAAGGAAGGTCCTTGAGCCTTATTGTATACTTTGGAATCGGGCCACATTATTATTTTCCCCTACAATGCAGTTTCAATCTTGGACTACGTTATTTTAGGGAGGCGTTTCAGGGGTGGTTTCAATACACCATTTGCGGAGAATGTTTTCCAGTAAAGGGATCAACCTTTTATCTAGAGAGTCCATTTTAAGAGGCTACATTATTTTTCATATCAGATCAGCCACATCTTTCCAGTTATATAGTTGTAGTGAATCTTTAGCCCTAGGGCTTGGGTTCATATCTTATATTTTGGTGTATTTCTGAAAACCCTCTTGGGTTCTTTGTTGGAGGTTGTATAGAGCCTGGATCTTCATAGTATGTAATATTTTAGGCATATATCAGCCATTCATATTGTGTATATTCATTTTCTCTAGTAGTACTCCTATGACCACGTTGTATCAGTCTTTCGACATTTTTTGATATAGTAGCAACACCTCATTCTTGAGGGATTTACTCATTGGAGACTTGTGGACTTGTATTGTATTATTTGTGCCTCATTATATTGTATTACTTGCTGTTTTTATAAATAATGAGAAGGCTCCATATTTGTCTCATGTTTTTATGTGATGTTATACATTGCTATTTCCTTTTTTATACACTATATTCCTTCCTTTCCCATTTGGGAATATTACACGCTTCAATCCATTTGGTGAAATAATCAGTGGTTGTCAAAATCCAGCGATGTTGTCCCAAGGATGCAGGGTGTATTTTTCTAAAGAAATATAATCCTCATTTCTAGAAAGGAGCTTCAACATAAATTGGTTTCAGGGGTAAAGGAGTTAGCTTCTTCTTTCCATAAAAAAATTGGCATTCATGGCATGCAAAAATATTCTTGTAGATATCTCAAAACATGGAAGGCCAATAATATCCCACTCTGACTATATTGTTTGTTGTGGCCTTCCAATAATGGTTTCCTCCACAATCTCCCTTATGAAATTCATCCATAACATTTTCAGCCTCTTCTTCTAATAAGCAATTCAAAAGAATACCACTTGTGTCCTTGCAATTGAAGTTTTTGTTAAAAATGAAGTATCTCAAAGACTTAAGCTTAAAAAACCTTGACTTGGACTTAATAAATTGAGGAGGGCTTTATGATGATGTAGGAAAAAAATCATATCTTTTTACCATTCATACAAAGCGAATTTTTCTTTAATAGGAACCAATTCTTCTTCCTAAACTACTTCTGAAATTTATGCAATGAAATCCATGTCTAGGCACTCAAAATTCCACTATGCCATCAGTTTTTCTAGCCCCTGACCCTTTACCAACTTGGTAGGCTTAATTTATATATCGTATTTCAACAAAGTGGTGATCCACTTAGCTCTTTTTCCATCAGGATCAGCTTGGGTCAGAATGTCTTTCACCACAGTATTAGGCACAAATGCTATAATACGAGAATGAAGAATGTAAATTCTAAAATATTTAAGATCCTTTCCTAAAGCATATGCTTGTTTCTCCATGATATTATACTTCAATTAATATTTTGCAAGATTCCTACTGAAAAAACAAATAGGCTTCTCACTGCCTTGATGTATTTTCTACAATAACACCCCAGCAATTGTGTGTTCAAAGGCAATGGTAAAAACTAGAAAATCACTCGAAAATTCGGGACTTATGAGCACTGGGGCTTGAGCGAGGGCCTTATTTATGTCTTCCAATGATTCATTTGTCTCTGTTGTCCATTTAACATCAAAATGCTTCCTTAAGATATTATTAATGTGTTTGACAATCATACAAAATTAGGAATAAATATTCTAACAAAATTTACCTTTCCAAGAAGGATTGAATCTCTTTCTTATTCCTTGGCAAGTATATTTTTTGAATGGTAGTGACCCTACTTGGATCAATTCTTATTCCTTCCTTTGGTATGCTATTTCCTAACAATTTACCATTGGTCAAAGCAAAGACACATTTAGTAGGATTGAGAGATATACCAATTTTTTTGCATTTCTGCAAAATTTTCTCCAATTGTTTAAGGTGTTCTTCCTCCTTCTTTGAAAATACAGTGATGTCATCGAAGTAAGCCACAACTGATTTATCCTTCTCCTCAGTAAATTCAATATCCATCGCCATTTCGAATGTCGCCCCTGTATTCATGAGACCAAAAGGAATTTTGGCATACATAAATGTACGCCATGACATAGTAAAAGAAATTTTTTCTTGGTCCTCCGGATGTACTAATATTTCATTGTAGCCTGAGAAAGCATCAAGAGTCAAAATTATTTGAGAGCCAACAATATTTTTTAGAATTTGATCCATTTTGGGAAGAGGGTAATAGTCTTCGAGAGATGCTTTATTTAAATTTCTGAAATCAATACAAATTATAATCTCACCATTCTTCTTCCTTATAGGTATCAAATTAGCAAGCCACCTTGAAAACCTTAAAGGGACAATGATTTTTGCATCAAATAATTTCTTAATTTCTTTCTCAATCAGTGGCATGAGCAAAGGATTATTTTTTCTCAACTTCTGTTTGAAAGGCTTTTCATTATCTATGATGCAGATAGTATGTTGAATAATATTGGGATCATACCTTTACAAATCAGCATAGCTCCATGAAAATACATCAATATACTTCCTCATCATATCCACATACCTTTGTCTCATCTCTGAAGAAATAAATATAGACAAATTGATCATCTTAGGAATTTCTGTAGTACCGAGGTTCCAAGTTTCCACCTCTTCATCATCAACCTTCATCTTTGGGGACTTGAAAACATCATTCTGATCAAAAAATTTCTCAAGGCCTATTAAGCCTTTGGGAATACAATTATTTTTCAGCTGAAGGACCTCTGGATTGACTTTAGTTTCAGCAAACATATTCTGTTGATCTACTTGAATGTTCTCAAACTCTTCTTTTAGCTCAAATAAATTTCGGACCTGTTGATCACTATGAAACACCTACCAATGGATGATATTATTAGGGATAGATAGTCTATGCCTAACATCAACCTCATATCTCTCACTGGAATGAGTAGTAATGAAAAAAAACTAGCAGAGACAACAAAAGAATCAACCACTGAATTATGGTCTCTAGTTTTAACAGTGAAACTATATTCTTTCAAATTTTCAAGCATTTCAAGTATTGAATTTCTATAAGCCCTCATCTTGACATCTTTGGTATGATAAGATCATTCTACTTGCATGATTACTAATTCAGAATCACCATAAACTGATATTTTATTGGCGCCTAAACACTTCAAAGTTTCTAGACCCAAAAACAATGACTCATATTCGGCCATATTGTTTGTACAATCAAAGTTCAGTTTGTAAGAAAAAAAATTACATTCATCATTAGGAGTGGTAATCCATATTCCTGCACTGGATCCTTCTCTTCCAACAGCACCATCAAAATGTAAATGCCACCAACATTCTTCATTTTCCTCTATACTTCTCTAATTTTTTTCTTGTTGAGTTTCTGTTTTTTTTCTTTCTAATTTTTTGCCTCATAGGTGAGTCCATTAAAGAAAATTGAAGATCCCAGTTCAGTCTCTAGTGCATAAATAGGAAAATTTTGTGGTTTTTCTTTGACAATTACAATGTAAGCCATCCTAATTTCTCTGTATAACCTCCTCTACTCACCAAAGACTAGAATGGTGGCATAAGTCATATCCATCTGCATAGTTCCTTTAATTTTCATTTCCCAAGATCTAGATAAAAGCATACCAAATTTCAAAGAAATGTTAGTTAACACTATGTCTATTACCGTTGTCTTAGAAAACACTTGAGTTAAGCTAACAACCACATCTTTAATGAGAGAAATGAACTGAACTCTCTTGGAGTCAAAATAAAACAAGTATTTATAAGGTCTTGTAATGTCTAAACCCATTCTCTCCATGATCACTATTGGAACAGGGTCTCCTAAAGCTACAAATTTTGTCCATTTTTTTATATTTTTGTATTATTTAGTCTAACATAGGTATTTTGGGGTGGGTCAAAGACCCGAATGCATTGTAATGGGTCAAGGGTAGACCAAGAGTTTGCAAACCACAGTTTGTGGATCATTGGATGCGTAGGCTAAATCGGTATAAATAGATGAACCTTTTTGAGTATTAAGCTAGGAAATAATTGAGATTGATGTTAAGCACAAATTGTTAGATCTGTTGTTGGGTTGTTTGGGTAAGGACTCCTGCTAGCTGTGTGCGCGAAGATCCTCAGTCTTGATGTGTGCGGACCCTGCTGGTTGTGTGCGCAGAAGGTATTTTGGGATTGTAAGAGGATTTTGGTATTAATATATATGCTAAGTACTATTGATATCTAATGTTATCTAGATATTTTTTCTTATGATTGATGCGAACTTGGGTTGTATGATTAAGTTGTGAAAGTATCTATTTGATAGTTGCGAAAGTATCTTTGTTTCTGTTATTTGAATCTATGATCTGTTAATTGCTATGATTATAGTTATTGTGATGATGTATTGGTATTACGCACGTGGATGCAAAGGTAATTACTAGATCTGTGCTATGTTATAAAAGCCTATAAATAGATCTATTAAATGTGAGCTTGATAGGCTGGGAATGCAAATCTTCTTGACCTACCTACTCTCTCTCAGGGTGCGGAAACCTGGTTCCAGCACCCTCCCATACTGCTTCGGGTGAGACTTTGGCCTGCGCAAGCAGGTCACTGCCAAAAGGGCCAGTAGTATAGGGGTTTTTTGGAAAACCTTAACCTCCGAACCTGGGTCAGGACCCCTCGAGCCAACAAATGGTTCCATTTCCATCACCAAGAGCATTTTGAGAGAGAGATCAGGTAATGCCAAGAACTCATTAGAGACCTGAGAAGAAAGAGATCGACGAGTGGTTAGAAAATAAAATTCAAGAATTCGCAGTAAGAGAGAATTGCAGTGCAAATATAACCACAAAGAAGTGGAAGAATAATTACATTTTCACAAAGATCTACGAAATTTTCTTTGTAACATTTGTGACCGAGCTTCAGGAGTGACTTGCAATGCTCATAGATTTCCAGAAGTGCTGGAACAATGAACAGGTCATGCAATGGACCCCAGAGCTGATCCAGAAGTTAGAAAAGACTGATAACACCATCATGCACACGGTAGATCACTGGGTGGACAGTTTGATAAGAGGATTTGTGACGAAATTTGCAATTGATCAATTTGTGTCCTACTCCGAGGCGGAATGAAGGTTCTTCGAGGGTATCCAAGGTAAGTTTCTAAAAAATCTTCCATTACTGATTAAGATCTTATTGTGAAAAAATAGCATTTTGTGCAGTCATACAAAGTGAATGAGCTCTGATCAAAGTGAGGGTACACTGAGCAGTCGTAAGTACTACAGAACTAATCAAGAAGGAGATCGATCTGTCTACAATCTAGCAAGAAATTATGTTGCGCATAGCCCTCCATCTACGCCACCGTCGAACCCTCATAGGGGTAATAACTCACCTCCACCACGACTAGAAGATGATATGGCCTCGCACATGAAGCTACCCACCTTCAAGGGCATAGGGGATGAAGATATGGATTGGTTCTAGTTTTTCGCAGGATCGGTATGGACTATGCAAAACATGGCCATCGATGTTGTGAAAAGGTTGCAGCTATCCCTTGCCTTTTATGGGAGAGCCTTGGACTGGTATATGGGATACATAGCTTAGGATTCGAATGCAACCATTGAAGAGATTAAGAATGCCTTGAAACAACAGTTCAAGAAGCCTAAGTCCTACTCTCAAATAGTGAATGACCTAAAATATTTCAAGAAAGGACCATATAAGTCTATACGGGAGGTTGACCAGAGGTTAAAGAAGGTAATTAGAGAAGGAGGATTTCTGCGTGATGATAGGAAGCACACAGAGTGGTTCATTTCTATGCTGGTGCCCCACCTACATGTGCCAATGGGACACTAAGCCATTGAATCACAGGAAAATGCCTTAGAGATTGTGATGAAGCTGGAAGCTGCACCAAGGGACGATACCCAGTTAGGAGTACAACAAATACAAGGATAGTTAGAGGGAATGCATATGGATATCTAGAATCTGTGGAAGGAACAAGGAACATAGGCTAACCCTAACAGATGGTGCATACGATGCAGGATGAATGGCCACACCAAAGATAACTGTCTGCTGCCAGTAGATTACATGCAGGCTGGGGGACATAGCCTATTGCATCCTAGGGAAGTTCTGGGGCCAAGTGGGCCAGTGCTATGGTGTGATGATTGTCACATAGCTAGGCTGCATGATACCAACCATTACCCCACCTTGCTGCATATGTTCCTGAAGTGACGCAACAATGGTGCAGGTTTTTTAGATCTGTAGGACATGATGAGAAAAAATATCAAACCTATGATCTGATGATAGACAGAGGAAATATATATAGGGTACAATCAAACCCTTCCTCACCAAGTTCCCCCTCTAGTTTGGGTGGCTCCCCAGCTAGGGGTAGGGGAGGGGGCCAAGGTGGAAGCACAGGTAGGGGAAGAGGACAACTTATTTGATATAACTGTGGAGAAATATGGCAATTTGCAAGGGACTGCACGAACCCTGTGATACAATCCTGCAGATACTATAGGTAGCTATATCATGTGATTGAATATTGTCTGATTCTAATAGCCAAGGTGCAGGAGAAGCAGCAGACACCTACGTAGAATGTATAAAGGGTCAAGGCAGAACCTCAAGATGAAGGACCAAGTGTTAATGTTGTAACACGTAGAGGCATGGCCACTGGAGGAGCTGCGGAGAAAGCTAAGGCGGAGCCTCTTATCCATAAAGTAACCATTAAACAAGAAGGTTTGGACTTACAGAAGGAAAAAGAAACCTTTGTCACGGCTCGCCAAGTCTTTTCTAAGGTTGCAGCATCTACTCCTCAAGCCACCGCGAACCTAAAAGAAGATGATGAGGTCAGACCATTCCTGTAGGCATGTATGAAGCTGCTGTGAAACCAAAGGACCATAGAAAACCTCCAAGCTTTGATAGAAATATGTGCAAAAAGAACAACCCCAGCTATGGAAATTAAGGATGTACACAAACTATATAACCATAAGAGATGCACTGGTAAGGAGATGTGGTTAACCATGCAGATTGGTGATAATGAGATGGACCAGGTTATTCTAGACCTAGGCTCAGATGCGAACGTACTACCTAAGTAAAATTTGTAGTGAATGGGAGAACCTAAGTTAGAATGGTCCACTATCCAGCTGTGCAATATGGCTAATCAGTAGAAGTGGCATACCATTGGGGATATTATCAAAGATCGTGGTATAGATATCGCAGGGGTTAAGATTCAGGCTGACTTCGAGGTCATTCAGATTGTATAATATGCGGACCCCTATCCTGCACTCCTAGGATTGGACTGGGCCATAGATATGGGCAATATCAATTTGAAAAATAGAAGCATGGTGTTTGAAAGTGAAGGAACATGAGTGGTAGTACTGCCAGATCCCGCAAAGGGAGAAAGGTATATAGAGCCAGTGCATAAGGAAGAAGAGGTGGTTCACATAAGTTAACTATGAGGGAAGAATATTGGATCAATCCTATGGCTGATGGTGTGATGTGCTGAGAAAATGATAACAAATGCTTTTCTGACTCAAACAAATAAATAGAAAATTGGAAAAACTAATTACATGATGTCTCTGCACTGCGTTGCCTACAAATCACAAGGGACTTCCGATGAATATACTCAGAGGCAAGAGAACTGCCCTACTTTGATGGTTCCAGTAGCATACAGGAGCTTTTTCGAACATTTGAAGTTCAGTTTCCAAGGGAACGAAGGCTATGGGCCCTTAACCTAGCTATGCATGCAACACTTGCAAGATGGTGGGACATGCATAAGGGGGCATTCCAGGATTGGGAGGAATTTCAGGATATGATCATCCTATGATTTGAGCCTCCGGCTGACATAGACCTCAAGATATTTCTTGGCCCAAGGGATCTGTGCAAACATTTGTTTGCCTGGATAGAAAAATAGTGGGATTGCACTACAGAAGAGTGGGTTCACCTGTTTATTCATGCCTTGGGACCAATTCCCACCACATGGTACTTATATGTAGAGCTACATCAACGCACCCATGATTGGGAAACCTTAAAGGAAGAATTTATGGGGAAATTCAAGTTAACAGGAGGATCGGAGGTGCTTGACGAAGCTCTACAGGATATAGATACCTTTTTATTTGGTGACTCCAGCCCCTACGCAGCAGTGGGGATACCAACATGGGAAACATAGATGTAGGATATTTTAAACTACCAGAATATCACAATAGAAGAATGTGATGAAGATCCATGCAATGTATCAATCCCAGAATCAGAAGGGGAGCGTGCAATTGCAAGACCACTGCTATACACTGTGGATGTTACGAAGCCTCTGAAGCTGCGAGAAGTTAACATTGGCATGGAGGAGCAACCCAAGTTGGCTAAAATTGGAGATCACTGGGATGATGAGACAATAGGCAAGGTTGCAGAACTACTCACAGAATATCAAGACTTATTTCCACCAAAGTTTTTGGAGCTTAAGGGGATCACGGGGGATTTAGGGGTTATGCACATCACATTGAAACCATATGCACACCTTGTAAAGTATCGCCCTTATCGGTTGAACCCTAAGTATAAGCAGAAGCTTAGGGAAGAAATCGAAAAAGTGCTCGCCACAGGTATCATTGAACCGATCGAACAATCGGACTGGGTGAGTCTTATGGTGGTTCAAGAAAAGAAGACGAAGGCGTAAATCTGCATCTGCGTGGACTTGCGCAAGCTGAATGATGCATGCATACATGACCCTTTCCCAACACCATTCTTCGATGAGATCCTGGATAGCGTAGGAGGCCAGGAGGCATATTCATTCACTAATGGGTTCTCAGGGTACCATCAGATCAGAATCGCACTGAATATTGCAACAAAAATACATTTGCTACCGAATGTGGATCCTTTAAGTATACGGTCATACCATTTGGACTAAAAAATGCTCCTGCCATCTTCTCATGGGTAGTAGTCGTAGTGTTCAAAGAGTTAATCCATAAATTTTTGGAAGTATACTTTGATGATTTTACTACCTTTGGCTTAGTAAAGACACATGTTTTGAACCTACGCATGATGTTGGATGCCTATCAAAAGCACCATATTTCCATGAATATCAAGAACTATATCTTCTACGTACCCTTTGGAATCTTGCTAGGACATATAGTTTGCCGACAAGGGCTGATGGTGGACCCTATGAAAGTTGCAGTGATCATCAATTTGGCAGTCCCTATGACTGAGAAGCAGCTGCATTCAATCCTCGGACATATAGGCTATGATAGAAAGTTCATTCATGGATACGCGCTGATCATAGCCCCTCTAGAAAAGTTATTTAAGAAGGATGTTTCATTATTTTTGGATGACGAGTGTCAGAAGAGCTTTGAGCTACTAAAGGAAAAGATGGTCTTTGTGCCTATCCTTATTTTTCTTGATTGGGTGAAGGTATTTCATGTTCACATTAATGCTTCCAGAATCTCCCTAGGAGTGGTCCTTACACAGCCTGGAGAGGGAGACATTGACCACCCAATTGCATTAGATAGTCGAAAACTCTTGGGTTCAGAGCGCAACTATTCCACCATGGAGCGGGAAGGATCAGCCATGGTCTATGCATTACATAAGTATCAAAATTACCTATTAGGGGGACACTTAAAAATGTTTATAGATCATATGGCTTTGAAGTACCTGGTGAATAAGCCTGTGTTGGGGGGAAAATATGTTGATGGCTTTTGTTGTTCTAGGAGTATGACTTTGAAATAATTGTCAAACCAGGGAGGTTGAATGTTGGGGCAGATCACTTGTCCCAAATTGAGATTGGTTAGGAACCAACTAACCTAGAGGAAGGATTTCCTGATGTGCAATTGTTTTCTCTTAAGGTATTCGATGCACACTTCACTGACATTATTCAATTCCTGACTATAGGCATGGCACCCCAAGGTATTCGATGCAACTAAAGAAAGAATTGGTAACCCATGTTTTGGATTTTACCATCATCGTAGGTCACCTCTATAAGATGGGAGAAGATGAAGTGCTGTAAAGGTATGTTTTGGAACATGAACGACATGCTATCTTGGCAGAAGCCCACGATGGGGTGGCAGGAGGTCACTACGCAGGGAATGCCACAACGCGAAAGATATTAAGAGTTGGATTATAGTGGCCTACCCTGCATAGTGATTCTCACAACTATTGTAAGGCCTGGGATACATGCCAACTCACTGGAAGGCCATCCCACAGGGATGAAATTCCCCTCCAACCGCAAATGGCCCTGTAATCATTTGACAAGTGGGCCATTGATTCATAGGACCTATCAACCCACTCGGAAAGAAGACAGGTGCGTGTTACATTATAACTGCTACTAATTATGTAACCAGGTGGGCTAAGGCATAAGTAGTAAAGGACTACACTGTAGATACTACTGCGCACTTCATCTTTGAGAATATTCTGACCAGATTTGGATGTCTGAAAATCCTGATGAGCGATAGAGGTACGTAGTTTGTCAATGAAACAATACAGGCCTTGACGGAAGAGTTTTAGATCCATCATGTGAAAATTACTTTGTATCATCCTTAAGAAAATGACGCGCTTGAAGCTTTTAATAAGGTCTTGGAGCACGCACTGACCAAGGTCCGTAATGTTGATCGCAACGACTGGGACGTGCTCATTCTGTTTGTTATATGGGCTTATCGAACCACCTATAAGAATTTGACAAGGAAGACACCATTTAGGATGGTATATGGTAAGGAGGCCTTTATGCCCATGGAATATATTTTTCCTAGCCTACACATCGAATTCTTCACAAATATGGCAGAGTCTGATATCATGGAGAAGCGGTTAGCACAACTTGTGGCTTTAGATGAAGGCAGTTTCATTGCCAACTTCCATCAGCAGGTTCATAAGGCATGCGATAAGGCCTAGCATGATCAACATATTCATCAAAAAAACTTTGCGGAGGATGAATTAGTCCTGCTATATGATATTAAGTTTGCAAAACACCCAGGGAAGTTCCGACAGCACTGGCTTGGGCACTATATATTTAAGGAAATCATGGATGGCAGAGCTATTCAATTAACTACCCTGCGCAACAATATTCTACCAGACTATATCAATGGTAGTCAGCTCAAACCATATCAGATCAAATGACTATATGGTTGAAGTAGCTGTATGAAGTGGGATAGACCCACCAAGGAAGGTAAGTGCAGCAGGTACCATGCTCCACACAGGAGGTAGCTGTAATATAGGATGCCTGGGGAAGTGCGTCGAAGGAACAGGAATAAACTCAGAATGAAGCAGATGTGCTAGGAGCACAGGAAGTTTTCTAAAAGTGTAGGGGTGCGCTGGGAGTGCAAGGGTACGCTGAGTGCACCAAGGATGAGAAAAATAGTTGTTGGAATAGTCAAATCATGTAAAAAGAAAAAGTTACCATTGGAAGGAGCGTGTGGATGGCATTTAATGAGGTGATTTCTGGAGATTTTTTACCATTTACTTCATGGTAAGTTCCAAGTGAATTTTACCCTACCATCGGGCAATCACCAAAGCTATAAAACAGATAGGCTAGATCAGAGAAGGGTTCTGTATCACTTGAATAGATTGTACTTGGCATGTTTGTCCTTAAAGAATTTGTGTCGTAAGAATTTATGTGCCTTTAGCATCTCTTTCATGTATGAGCAACCTACTCCCTCTAACAGTAGAAATCTTGAGTTTTTATTTTGCGCCAAGATGACGACCACCAATCCTGCCAAACCCTCAAAAACAGTGACCTCAGTGGAATAAGGAACTGAGGAAGTGGTGGAGAATGGGTCTGAAGCTGAAGAAGTTTTCTCCATGCCAGTCACAAAAGAGGGAAAGGAAAAGGTAGAAGGCTTAGGGAAACCCATGAAATGGGCTAGAGGGAAGCCCCATACTTCCCCGAGAAATGTAAAACCCTGTGGGAGATGCCCCAGGCATGTGTTACTCAGGAGGAGGCCCATCTTGCCAACCCGATCAATTGGTTACCTCCCTTTGTCTAGCCGCGTAGGCCCTCAACACGCACGCCTAAGAACCTCTATGGTATAATAACTTATCTGTAGATTCCACTGACCTCGGGAGAGGTCCCCTTCATTGGTGAACCTTTTGGACGGCTCCATGAGATCAAATTTGACAATCACAACTTGGCCAATTTGGAGGCCTTCCCTAAGCTGGCACCTGAGTTATACCTTGATATGATTCAGGCAGATGATGGGATCAAAATTGTCCCCCAACACTGGGTGTGTGGATTGGCCGGGTCTGGGCTCTTGAACTTGCTAAGGATGCCACACTTCGGTCACTACAACATCACAGACCGGCTAGCCCAACAGTTGCTCGCCCTAATTCATGATGGTTTCCTATGGATCTAGGACAGGATCCCCATCGATGTTGTGCTTGTTCATAAAATTACTGGCCTTCCCATGAATGGACCAAACCCTTTAGAGCACGTGGCCAAGAAGTATAAGGGGGAAACTACTGAGTACGTGCACAAAACCTACCATGTGGAGCGAAATACTTGAGGCTTTATAATCAAGTCCATCAGTGACCAAGGCACGTAATTGGGCACCATGTTGTTGGTGTGCAATATGATGAGAACATGTCAGGTCACCTCTTTCCCCACATACATAATTCAGTTAGCAGGCCAATGTGGGAAATGGGTATGCTTCAACTGGGTCCGGTATTTGTGCGATGAGTTTCTCGCTAATGTTCGAGAGTCCTAGGAGTAGGGATGATCCTTTTTTTATGCGTGGTTGTTGCTCCTCATAGCGTTGGCCACCTAGGAATCCCCTACAGAGTTAGTCCTCCCTAAGTTCACTCCAGACATGTGTGAAGGGGCTCGTTATGTGCACTTATGGGATTCTAAGGATCCTCAGTGTCTCGAGGACAACTAGTTTTTCTAGGTCCTCTTTTAGAGTAGCTTGGAAGCAACCATTAATTCTTGACCACGGTTGTCCCCAGCCATGTATGAAAGATACAAGGGAATTGTGGCATTCCAGATCACCATGCACAATGTCCAAATCAGATAATGCAAGGATAAAGCCTGGACTTCGCTCCTTTATATGGTGGCAGATGAAGAAATTGACAATGTAATTGCGCTCTGGCCTCCTAACTAGAAGATCGGCTTCAAAATCGGCATGAAGGGCACTAAAGGAACTAGCACACCAGAATTAATCCCACCTGTCATCATCAAGAATACTGGAGGACCGAGCAAGAGCATCGATAAGGACACGGGCACAGAAGCACAAAAGGTTGCGTAGCAGAAATAGACCACTGAGAAGGATGCAGACGTAGAGACTAAGCTAGATTTTCCACCAGACTTGGGTACATAAGGACTGGATGAAGGAGGAACTGCCTCCCCCCGAGGCACGAAGCAAACAAGCCATCCTGTCAAAGGACCCCGAAAGAAGCAGCACTCGCATCGAGTGGAACAAGATGAGACAGTCACGCTGACCGACGAGGACCTCAAACAAATTGCTGGCACGGTCACTTTGGCCATAGAAGATCGATGGTTAGCCTTAGAGGAACAACAGAAAGTTGTGATCGATACTCTTCAAGCCGAGCTTTGTACTCTGCAGTTGAAAATAGACACGATGTAAACTAATGTGGTTCAGGTACGCATGCCCTTGGCAACCAACATTGTAGTGCTAGTTACAGAAGAAAGTCACCTCTATTTTGTACCGGGCACAACCCTTGTGATTAGTCCACCCGACCTGGGAATGCAATTCTAGGCTGGTGCAGAAGTACAGCTGAATTTAGCCAAGTTGCCACATGAGGCTTTTCAGGCTTTCCACGCTTGTTTTTTTCAGGAAATTCACCATCAGGACCAATAAGTGCACCAACATCTTGGTGTGGCTGAACAGATAATTGATGCAAATAATGTTGAATTGTGCCTCACTACCACGCAGCAAATAGAGCTCAAAAACGTGATTCACGACTTTGCACTGATGTTACAGAGGAAATCCTAGCCACAGCCACCCCCCAGGCTAATATTGAGGGGTTGGTCGCAGCATTGAAGGCCTCCAGGATGGAAGTTCAGGTGGTTAAAACATAGATGGAGTAGCAAATTGCAGATTTGCAGGCTAAGTTACAGCCCGAAACACCTCTGGAGGTATGGGCCTAGTGAGCTGCATTGGTTACCGCGACTACCAATGTCATTACAGGGAAGATCGCTCAGGGTGCCAAATTACTGGAAACATCCATGCAGCTATGGACCAAGGTCCATCATGATCTAATCTTGCGAGAAATAAACCAAGACCTATGGCAGAAGGAATAAGCACTCAAGAAGATAGAGGCCACATTTCCTACCTTAGTTCCTGCTCAGAGCTTGGCATGGCTGCAAACCAGCCATGCCCTCCAAAATGATATTGAGGAACTCTGGCATAAGAAGAAAGATCTCAGTGATCTCCTGAAGACTTGGGTCACCGAAGCCCTCAAGCTCTCATAGGAAGTTGATGTTGCTGTTAAGCAGCTAAACCAGACTCTGGAGAGCGTCGTCGCTGCAATGGAAGGCTCAACTTCGCAGAAGTTGGTAGACATTATGAAAAATGATGCAGCTCAGAGTGAAGGTGTGCTGCCCCCATTAGCCGAAGCGATCAGGCTACTATAGGCGCAGGTGGAGACCCCACCATCATAGTGACTCTAGACGAGTCACAAGATTGTGTTGGGGGACTATTGGAACAGGGTCTCCTAAAGCAGTGAATTTGTAAATTTGTGTATATTTTTTGTATTATTTAGTCTAGCTCAGGGTTTTTGGGGTGTGTAAAGCCCCGAATGAATTTTAATTGGTCAAGGGTAGACCAAGAGTCCACAAACCATGGTTTGTGGACCATTGGATGCGTAGGCTAAATCAATATAAATAGATGAACCTGTTTTAGTCTTAAGGTAGGAAATAGTTGAGATGTATGTTAAGCACGAATTGTTAGATATGTTGTTGGGTTATTTTGTTAAGGACTCATAATGGTTTTGTGTAAGGAGATCCTCAGTCTTGTTGTGTGCGAACCCTGTTGGCTGTGTGCGTAGGCGGTGTTCTGGGATTGTAAGAGGATTTTGGTATTAATAAATATGCAAAGTACTATTGATGTCTGATTTTATCTGGATCTGTTTTTTTATGATTGATTGGAACTTGGGTTGTATGATTAAGTTGCGAAAGTATCTCTTTGATAGCTGCGAAAGTATCTTTATTTCTGTTATATGAATCTATGATCTTTTAATTGCTGCGATTATAGTTGTTGTGTTGATAGATTGGTATTACGCATGTGGATGTGAAGGTAATTAATAGATCTATTCTTTGCTATATAAACTGTAAATATATCTATTAAATGTGAGCTTGATAGGTTGGGAACGCAGAACCTCTTGACTTACCTACTCTCTCTCATGGTGTTGAAACCTGGTTCCAGCACCCTCCCATACTGCTTCGGGTGAGACTTTGGCTTGCGCAAGTAGGTCACTGCTGAAAGGGCCAATAGTATAGGGGTTTGTTGGCAAACCTTAACCTCCAAACCTAGGTCAGGACCCCTCGAGCCAAAAATCACCTTAGGCATTAAATTGTGAGAAGTTCCCTAGTCTAACATGGCATTATGCAAAATCGTGTCATGAATTTTCAAACTTACAAGAAAAGGCATAACTTCTTCATTCTGTTCGTCTTCTACCCTTGGCCCTAGGAAAATGGTAGGATGGTCTTCTTGCAGATTTAGGATATCTAAAGTTCCAACCTGAGTGTTAAGAAAATTGACAATTTTTCTTCTATACTTAGTGACCTTAATGATCTCACGAAAGGGAACTGGAATTTTGATTTTGGAAATCTCATTTTCTAAATTTAAATTAGATGATGTTTTTTCAATTTCTTTGCCATGAGGTGGTGGTGGTGTGTCTTTCTTTGGTTCAATTGGTTTAGGAGCATCTTTCTTTGGCTGATATTTATTGGTTGTAGTGGGAACATTGTTATTCCTCAAATTATATTATTTTTTCATTTAAAACATAGCATGTTGACAACATTTTAAGTGATCAGATTGTTCCTCACTTCTCCCCATATCATGAATAGAATCATCATGTTATTCTTTAGTTAGAAACATTCCAGACACATATTCATCTAAACAATGAATAATATCTTCTTGGAATTCAGTTTGTGTTTCCTCTTCATCTAATAAATTTTGTTGAAAATGAGGTCTTACCTATGGATTAGGATGATTTCTATTGTCTCTTGGTCTTTGCTGATTTTGAGGCCTTAGGATAAATTGAAGATTTTTTATGTGTCTCTTGTTATGCAGGAGGTAAATTATTTGCACCAAGCTCAAGCCTATCCATAAGCTTCTCCATGGTCTTCATCATAGTATCAAACTTCACATCTCAGGATGAAGAAGGATTCTCTTCTTCTTTCAGTATAGTTTTTCCCATCTTAGACCTCTTGTTTGTAACCATATTCACCTCAACATTTACTGCATCATTTTGCATGTCACCCAAAGAAGAAGATTATTTTTCCCTTAATAATATGGAAAACTCATAGTCAGAAGCTTCAACATAGTGTAATTGAGTAGCTCTTGGGGGAGGTTTAATATGAGCAGGTATGGAATTGTAAACCTTGTTAAAGCTCTTAGAAAAATCTTGAACCGATTCATCTATGGCTCTGTTCAATTTTTTATACTCAGTTAAGGATTGAAAAAGGTTCACTTTACTCCCCCACTTTGTCAAAAAACTATCTTCCAACTGGTCCCAATTTTGTAAACTAGCGGGGCCAAATATTTAAATCATTTTCTTACCTCACTTGTGAAACTTTGAGAAAAAAACCTCATTTTCACATCATCATCATCTACCTCCACTCGATCAATAAATTCATTAAATTGGTCAACATGTTTCTCAGTTGTTATTTCAAATGCACTCTCAAAGGTTTTAATTCTAGTAGAATATCCATCTATACGGTCATGAAGAACATTAGGAAGGAAAAGTGGAGAATATCTTGCAGTTCCTGCAGGAGGAAAAACTCTATCCATAATGATAGGGACTGTGGTACTTGGAAAAACAGTGGATGAACTCAAATTCTGATTTTGAGAAAAAACAATGAATGAGGGTGAAATGTTAGGAGATGCTATAAATGGAATTTTGAGACTAGAGACAAAGGAAATCCATTCACGAAAGGGAATACCAAACTTTCTCTTTAAAAAAAATTCAAAATGGTATAACTCTTTTAATATTTCAAAAGACTCTTTTTCCAATCACTGTTCTGATGTGACATTCTTCCAGAAATATTCTTTTTCTTCTTTCGACACTAGGCAAGCTTTATCAATTCCTATTCTTTGTAGGTCTAATATTATATTAGTCAATTCATTCTCAGTCTTAGACCTAAAAAGTACTTCTTATATCTTTTCATCAAATTGTTTACCTTCAGGACTTAGAACAACCTTAGAGGAGAAAGATAAAACTATTGAATGGAATGGAATACATGATTTTGAAGAGCTTGTAATGCCTCTAATAATTATTTCTGGATTATCCACATTTACATGTGAGTTAGGATATATATTGCTCCTTGTATGTATCTTTTTCAAAGCCACCTTTAAGCATGAAAATTTTTAGTGGATTCACCGAGGTAGAATGCAACCTCGAATGCTTCTGAGCTCCTTCTACCTCCAAGATTTCAATATTTGTGTTTGAGCACAAAACTTTGGGAAATATGTCTTCAGACTCCCCTCAGATGCACCAAAATTTTATCATTAAATTGAGATTGATGGGTTGCTTCAAAAATCATCCTAGAGTAACTATTTCAAACCTACTTGTAGTTGAAACTTAGCCTTTCTAGCCTGAGATGGCTCTCTCAAGGATAATGATGATATTACGTAAATGATGCTCAAAAAATGGCTAACTCTGTAATTGGTTTTAAATGTATTTTTGTGCAAGTGAAAAATGTAGACAAATTACTACTATTGGGCATATGGAGTCAGTATAAAAAAATTCAATGACATGTGAAACTCCTCTCATGGAAGTTGAGACATATATCTTCTGATGAAAACATAACATTTACAGAAGACTAAGTCTTTGAAGGAATTTAGAGCATGTAGGCCATGAATTCTAAGTAATCAAACAATAGGATACTAAAAATAGAATTTCAAAACATAAAATACAAGTATTGATAATAGTATCAATGAATCTCAGGTAAAGAGAAGTATGTTTCCATTGTATATTAATGATAAAAGTGTTATGCATAATTATGATATGTGGATAAATAGAATTCCCTAAGTGTGGTGCTAGGCACTTGGAAGAACAAATGAAAGAATGTTCTATCGCTTTTTCTAAGAATAAATACACACAGAATGATAGAAGAACCTACTTGTGATCCAAGTGCTTCTTCTTCTCCTTTTGTCACTTTTGTTGTAGCCTCCAATCCAACTTAGATTTCCAAATTGATTCCTACAAGTATAAACAGAGAACAACAAACAAATTGCAATATACAGATGCCTATTTATCTTAATCACTTAAATCAATTAAACATGAAACATATATATCATTCAAGAGTCCATTGCATGAGAAATAGAAACATAAACAGATGCATATATGGGAAAATGAAGAACAATATTTATTAAAGAGTACAAGGGGGAGGTTACAACCAATGATCTATTTGATGTCACTAGCTCCATTTTCATCCCAGCCTCATCACATCCAACATCACACCAGTAGCATACCAGTACTTTCACTCTCTCAAATGAGAATCCAACACCATTTATTTACCAAAATTCTTCCCTCCCTAGCACTAGGATCTGTGCTCAATTTATAAGGCAACTGATGATAGTTTCTCAATGAATGAATTTCTAATAACAGGCAAGACATGTTCCAAGCTCAGAGTTGTTATATGGAAACCTGGATTTGAAGTTTGACACATATGGACTCTTCTATAAGACACTGGCCATGTGGAGATTTCGGAACAATGAGAATTTCACTCCCATTTGACCAACACACCCTTGAATGTAGGGAAGTGCATTGCAATGCACCCTTGAATGGAGGGAGCTTCATATGCAACACAGTTAGTCCCTTGAGAGACATCATTGGGGAGCTCATAAGTGATATAACATATACTTCAAACTTGGATATGAAAATAGAAGCAATGAGTGATTTGTTCTTCTCTTAGGGCATATAGCAAGTAAAATGTAAGGGGATGATAGACCCTATTTCAATGGTCCCGGAGATGATGTCCAGTTGACCAGGTGTTGGCTTGAGGGGTCCTAACCCAGGTTCTAAGTTCAAGGTTTTTCAACAAACCCCTATACTACTAGCCCTTTTGGCAGTGACCTACTTGCGCAGGTCAAATTCTCACCCGAAGTAGTATGGGTGGGTGCTAGAACTAGGTTTCCGCACCTTGAGGAAGGATAGGTAAGGCAAGCAGAGCTGCGTTCTGCCTTGAGATGTCCAGATCTCCCTGAGTAGGACTTATGGGTCACTTTCTGCATCCACGTGTGCAAGGTTAATTGTACTATGGGGCTCAATAATCATATACTTCAAGACAATAGCTCAATATTCCATAAACATAATAGAACAGATCTAGATGTAGTAAAATACTTACACAACAATTTCGCAGCAGAATATAGAATATGCATAAGATAGTAATTACCAATGATTTTCATAAAAAGTACACATATATTCAGTTCCCAAATAGCTTTTCGCATTCATTAATTCATCAACTTCCTCTTACAATACCCATCCCAGCCTGTGCACACAGCAGTAGGGCCTCCACACAGCAGGACTTTGGATCTCCGCGTACACAGCCAGCAGGAGTCCTTCCCCAAAAACCCAAACAGACTTACTAAACCAAAATTCACATCAATAGCTCTTCATTGCCTCCTTACAATTCAAAATTTTCCTCTATTTATAACAATCTAGCCTAATATTTCCTATGATCCACAAATCGTGGTTTTCGGACCCCATGTTTACTCTTTTACCCATTACAATGCTTTTGGGGCTTTTACCCACCCCAAAACTCCTGCGCTAAACTAAATATAATAAAAAATATACAAAATCGGACCAATTTCGCAACTCGTAGGTGACCTGTTCCAACAGTACCCCAACACAATCTTGTGACTCATCCCAAGTCACTATGGTGGTACGGTCTCTATCTATGGATGCAAGGCATTGAAATAAACGATGAGTGAAGGTAACAATTCCTGACTTTGGGCAGCAGCTCTGTGTGCGATATCGACAAGCTTCAGGGAGGTAGGGTCCTCAGGAGTTGTGGTAACTTGCTCCAATATCTGGTTGAGGCATGTGATGGCATCATGAGCACCCTGAGATATCTGGAAGGTGGTATCGGCCCATGGCTTCAAGTGCTTTCTGATGACATACTTGGCACTTCAGAGATTCGTGACCATGTCTATGAAGGCGTTGCTCGTTTTCAAGAGGGCTAGACATTGCGCAGGGACGAGGGAAGGCAAGGTAGCTTCAATCTGATCGAAAGCAGATTATTTCTGTCGTAAGCCTTCCTTCACACGTTGAAGCATCAGGTTGAACTGGACCGTTGTCTAGAGCTTCATGTCCACCTCGAGCAACTGAGTGCCCAGAGTAACTTTTCCCTTAATAATATCCATTTCTGCTATGATCAACGCAACCATTGTGCCTGTACTTCCGGGGGTATGGTAGGTTGTGCTTGGGCCTGACACTTGGAGAATTGGTGTGCCATGCGGGCCTTGAGGATTTGGACTTTGGTTTGGGACACCTTGAGTGCTGCAACCAAGCCTTCGATAATATCCTGGGCTAGAGCTGAAGCCGGGATTTCATCAGGGAGCACTGTGTCGAGCTCGTGACCCATTGTTTCGAGCTACTGCTATGCAGTCTGGTCACGATGATGGATCTCTCACAGCACAATAGTGTGTAAATCCTGTAAAACTTCACGGGGAAGTTGTGCCAAGTCTAATTGTAGGTTCGTAGTTGTCTGGGTGGGGTCACCAACCATGATAGTGCGAGGTAGCAAAAAAATATTTCTTTCGCTGGCAGGTAGTCTGGAGCTACAGAGAAGTCGCAGCATATCCCTATATCCCTTCATCCCCCATGGAGAAGGAGTATCCCTGTTAGTCATCCCTTTCGTGCACAGGACTAGCTGTGACTTGACTGTGCCAGTTTTGATAACGTACTATGGCAATTGCGCATCATCCTTTGTGGCATCTCTTGAGGCTGTCTAGTTGGGGCCTGTGATCACTCCAGGGTTATAAAGGTCTGGAAGTCCCATTGCGTAGCTTTGGCGCCCTTCTGCACAGTGTTCAAAGTCAATTTTCCCTATGGGGAGCTAGAGGGCAATCATCTTACCAATCTCGGCATCCCCGTACCCTCTCAACACAATGTCTGCAGGCACTGAAATGGTAGGTGCCGAAGCATTTGGTAGGTTAGGGGCTGCCATAACAACAAAAGGACAGGCCTCCCAAAGTGGAAACTCGCAGATAATTCTAAAGATCTAGACAAGCAAGTAGGAGAATAACAGAGGCATAATAAAGAGACAATATGGAGCCCTGAGCAGAGTTATCCTATTGTCCTTATACTATTTGGGGCTATCCAACGGTAGAGTAAATCTAACTTGAAATGTACCCTCAATCAACCGGTAAAAACTCACCATAAATTTCTGCATTGATTTCCAGCTGCCTATTTTTTGTAACGGTAAGGTTCCCTTTTCACCAATGTGCAGTTGTCTGACAGTTATTATTCATAACCAAGTTCTTTCCCACAAATTTACAGACTTTGGATGACGCCTGAGTGCTGCTCTTGTACCCTGAATTAAAGCCAATGCCAGGTGTTTTGTAATGCGGTTCAGGTACCACTCCAGCAACTTGGCCACCGGACGCATCTCACCCAGTGCCGTGGTTGGGATAGTACTGGGATCAGTCTTCCATTCTTTCAAGCTACAACTCTAGTATTTACCCATGTGTGGTACAGGTGTATCCCTTGATCCAGGTGAAATGACCAAGTATGATCTTCCCTTAGTTGAGGTGGTCGTGTGCTGCAGACCTGCGTCGAGTGCCCCTGTGCCATATTCCACACTAAATGTATGCAGGAACTCCTCTCGCAAATGCTCCTAATGGCACATGCGCTAATGCTGCTCCACATATAGATACCATGCAATGGGACGCAGGTCTAGGTCATGAAGAAACAGGTGAACCCATTCGTTTGGGGTCCTATCACCCCATTGCGTTTCCCATGCAATAAAATATCTTCATGGGTCTTCTGACCCAAGGAACTTCTGGATCCATCTTCTAGCTGGGGCTCCAAATCGCAGGGTCATCTTATCCTGACATTCCTCCAAATTACAAAATACCATCTCATACGTATCCCACCAACACACAGGCGCTCCACACAGGGTTAGCGGAAGGAGCCATAGCCTACGTTCCTTGGGAACTTCTGCTTTGAATGAACGTAAAAATTCCTTAATGTCACTCGAGTCCCCAAGGTATGTCAGGTCTCTTACCTCAGCGGAGATGTAGCGGAAGCTCCTTGTCACCTGAAGACATTGTAGCACTGATACCTCATGCAACTGGCCTTGCCAATTCTCTAGTTCCCTATCACAGTCGGAAAATAATTCACTATATTTTTCCCAGTAGAGCACTCCTTCTGTCGTGGGGTTAATCCATTCTTTGTCCTGCGTAGTCAACTTGTAAATGTGATCTACTTCCTCTTCATCGTGCGCTGGATCTGTATACCATGCACCTTCCACAGGATCCAGTGGTACTATTACGTGTGTACCGTTATTTTCAAACACCGTGCTGTGCTTTTTGAGATTGATAACACCCCCCATATATATATCCCAGTCCATTCCTAGGAGTGCAGGGTAGGGATCTGCATCTTCCACAATTTCGATTACCTCGAAGTTAGCTTGGACCTTTACTCCTGCGATATCCACCATGAATTTTGGTAGCCTTCCCAGAAGGATGATATTTTAGTGATTTTCCATGCACAACTGGATGGTGGACCATTCCAATTTAGGTTCTCCCATTTGCTACCACATTTTCTTAGGTAACACATTCACATCTGATCCAAGGTCCAAAATAACTTGATCCATCTTGTAGTCACCAATCTGCGCACTTAGCCGAATTTCCCTACTAGTGCGTTTTCTATACCTGTATATTTTGTGTACATCTTTGGTCCCAGAGGTTGGATCAGGCCGCGCTGCACATCTATTCATTAATTCCTGAAGGTTTTCTACAGCCTTTGGGTTACACAACAACTTTAGACATGCTTCTAGAAAGGGCTCAACCCCCTCATCTGTCTTGGGGTGTGTTGGTACCTGCGCAGTAGCTGATATTCTTTGAGTGAGGTCTTGGTCAGCTAGGGCCATGGTCTCTTGTCCCCTCTTTATGTTCAAACCTTCTTCCTCCTTCGATCCCTGGGTGAACCTCCCACTACGTGTTATGACTCTCACGCATGGGTCTATGTTCCTTAGCTCGACTTTAACTCTCTGCACATTCTGTGTAGGGGTGGGATACTTTTCCTGCATTTTTTCTATTAATATTAGGCAATATTTGACCACATGGTCTAGCTGTCTACAATATTTGCAGCATTTCCTAGTGGGATTTGGACAGTCCCTTGCAAAATGCCCCATTTCTTCGTATTTATAACAGATTAGTTGTCCCCTCCCTCGACCTGCACTTCCCCCCCGACCTCCCCTGCCTCTTGCTGGTGAGCCACGAAAGTTCACGTGAGATCTTGGTGACACAGGGTCTGATTGTACCTTATACAAGTTTCCCCGATCCATCATTAAGTGGTAAGTGCGACAATTCTGCTCATCATGTCCTAACGATTGGCAGAACCTACACCACTACTACTTTAGTTCTGGTACATACGCACCCAGCCAAGGGAAATGGTTTGTATCATGCAGCCCTAATACACAGAAGTCATCTTACCATAGCACAAGTCCACTCGATCCTGGTTGTAATAGGATGGGTCCCCCACTTGCTCCTGGCTGGATTGAACTAGGTCCTCCTGCCTGCATGTAATCTGATAATAGCAGGCACTGATCCTTCCTATGGCTAGATACCCGACATCATATGCACCACAGATCGGTGCTGGATCCTTTTCCTCCTTCTTTTCACAGATTCTGAATTTCCATATGCATAGCTCTGAGTTGCTCCTGAATTTTCTATACTCCTAATGATGTATCTTCTCTGGGCACAGCTTCTAATTTCATAGAAACTTCCATAGCTTTTTCCTGCAATTCAAAGTTTTGGTGATTCATTGGCGTATGAAGGTGGGACAACAACATAGCAATGAACCACTCTATATTTTTTCTATCGTCATACTCAAATCCCCCTTCCCTAATTGCTCTCTTCAATCGCTGATCAGCCTCCCATACAGATTCAGACACACCTTGCTTGAAGTCCTTCAATTCTGCTACCAACTAATAATAAGATTTTGGCTTTCGGAATTGTTGCTTCAGAGCGTCCTTAACGTCTTGAATACACACACTCTTGTTCTGAGAGACGTATCGCATATACCAGTCGAGTGCTCTATCTTCGAATGCTAGGGACAATTGTGCCCTCTTCACCGTGTCGTTTGTCACATTTTGCGCAGTCCATATGGAATATGCAACAAACAAAAATCGGTCAATATCCTCATCTCCTATCCCCTTGAAGGTAGGTAGCTTCAAATGTGTAGCCATATCACTGTCCGACAAAGGTGGAGGTATGTGTGAGTTCTTATCTTTATGCGGCCTGGACAATAGTGTAGTCGGGGGGTCTTCGCACAGAGGGTTATAGGCAGATTTTTCCCCCTCAAGGTTGGTCCCGTAGTATTTACCACTGTGCGTCGCTCTCCCATCTATATCTGAGGTCATTTAGTCAATATTACTACACAGAATGCTCTTTTCATAGTGTAATATCTTAATCAGAAATGGTAATGTTTTTAGAAATTTTCCCCGAAACCATTTAAAGAATCGTTGATCTGCCTCAGAGTAGGAGACAAATTGATTAATGGAAAATTTTGTCACAAATCCTCCTAGCACATTTTCCACCCATTGATCTACCGTGTGCGTGATAGTATTATGAGTCCTTTCCAACTGCTCGATCAGCTCTGGGGTCCATTGAGTGACTCGTTTTTCCTTCCAACACTTTTGGAATTCTACAAGCCTAGCTAGCCACTCCTGAAGATCACTTTCAAATGTTACAAAGAATATTTCGTAGCTTTTTGTAAGAATGTACCTATTTTTCCACCTTTCCGCCGTTAACTTCTCGCTATGATTTTCTTTTACTACAAATTCCTGGATCTGCTTTTCGAACCACTCCTCAATTTCCTTCCTTTCAGGATTCCAATACTCTCTTGTCATTACTCGATCCCTTTCTCAAATTTCTCCAGGTCCCAGCAACGGAACCATTTGTTGGCTCGAGGGGTCCTGACCTAGGTTCAGAGTTCAAGGTTTGCCAACAAACCCCTATAATACTAGCCCTTTTGGCAGTGACCTACTTGCGCAGGTCAAAGTCTCACTTGAAGTAGTATGTGTGGGTGCTGGAACTAGGTTTCTGCACCCTAAGAAAGGATAGGTAAGGAAAACAGAGCTGTGTTCTGCCTTGAGATGTCCAAATCTCCTCGAGTAGGACTTATGGGCCTCTTTTTTCATCCATGTATGCAAGTTTAATTGTACTATGGGGCTTAATAATCATATACTTCAAGACAATAGCTCAATATTTCATAAACAGAACAGAACAGATCTAGATGCAGTAAAATACTTTCACAAAACTTTCATAGCAGAATACAGAATACGCATAAGACAGTAATTACCAATGATTCGCATAAATAGTACACATATATTCAGTTCCCAAACAGCCTTTCGCATTCATTAATTCATCAACTTCCTCTTACAATACCCATCCCAGCCTGCGCACACAGCAGCAGGGTCCACACACAGCAGGACTCTGGATCTCCATGCACACATCCAGTAGGATTCCTTCCCCAAAAACCCAAACAGACTTCTTAAACCACAATTCACATCAGTAGCTCTTCATTTCCTCCTTACAATTCAAAACATTCCTCTATTTATAACAATCTAGCTTAAGCTTTCCTACGATCCGCAAACCATGGTTTTCGGACCCCATGTTTACCCTTTGACCCATTACAATGTTTTCGGGGCTTTGACCCACCCCAAAACCCCTACGCTAGACTAAATATAATCAAAATTATACAAAATCGGGCCAGTTAGGAGACCTTATTCCAACACCAGGTCATGGGGGATGACGCCCAAATCGACCTATAACAGCTGCCCCTTCAAGCATGAAGTCAAAATAATAAAAATATTTTTAAATGAGATGCTTTACGATGTGATGAGATGGAACTGAAGTACAGTGGTGATGTGCTTCAATCTTACAATACATTACATCATGATATTTTCATCTTGATCAAGAATTGTTGAGGGAGGCATTCCCATGCTCAACACATAAACTATATTATAACATGTACATAATGCAGAAAGTCATCTACATTGGAATGTTTCCCAATACAGAAATGACTACAGATATAGGCCCATGTTGGGATGACAATATTTATGTAAGGTCACTGTACAGATGAAGTGTACAACAATCCTGAAATCACAACCCAGATTGCTGAAACTAGATCCAAGGTCTTCTTATCTTGTTCACTCAATGGTTCGAGTACAAGTCTATCCATGCGAATATATGATTTGTAGTCGAACATGGTAAGACATCATTTGATTACCGGCCATGATGTGAGCTATCAACAAATGCGACAAAACCACCATTGATGTTAATGGCTCTCAAGGTACTGCACTACATTTTGTAAGGCATGAATAGATGATTTGATGTCGAACGCCAAAAAAAAATATTTCAGTCAAAGGTCTAGAAGCGAGGATCTTGTCAATGTAGTAACAAGCCTCATGGTGGAGGATGATGTTTCTAAGTAAAATTCCTGCATGATGATTTGATGTCGATAGGTATACACTTTATCGTGAAACATGAGTTACTGATTTCATAGAAAAATTGTGACTTGATATAGCAATGTTCAGGGGTGACTGTCATGAGAATGAAGGTTTATGAGTATTGCAAAAGGATGATTATTCAGTCGATGACTTCTCTTGAACATATCGACGGTACTGAGATGAGTTGGTAGCATTGACCCAAAACCGAAGTGAATTTATGATGAACCATAGGTATGAATGAACCATCAAGAATATTAACCAACCCAAACAGTCACGATGATGGAGTGAAGTGTCATGTTCAAGAGCAACCTGCTACCGTAAAAGTTCTATTCACTTTCCCAAATTTTCCCGTGTCATTTGTCAACCAATACCTCTCTATTTTTTAACAAGCTTGAGGAGGATAACATATCCTTGATCTATAATTCAACCCTTCAGGTGAATATGCATCACTATTTAATAATTTAATGAGTAGAGCGATAAATGAAACTCGATTATTGCCATGATCGACAAGGCTGATGTTATTTTATGTTTAACGAACCTAATGACGGTGACAACCCAGTCCTTTTTCATATTTAGAGAGTTTGAAAAAGAGGAAAAAAGAAAACTCCATAAGTATGTTTTCTTAAAGTTGTCGCTAAGATCCAAAAAAGTGTAAAAATGAATTCTGAGAGAACCTACTACCCATGTTCAACTAAGGTTTTCCTTTTTCGTAAATAATCTATCTCATTTCGAAAAAGGGTTAAACTTATATTGAGTAGATATCAATAAATTTACTTTTATGAGCTCAAAAAGAAAAGTGCTTGGCAGTCTTTTCACATTATCAGAGTCTAAAAGAGCTTAAAAGAAGACTCCAGGGGTTCCTTTTTCGCCATTATCGAAGCTTGAAAAAGAGATAAAAGTGCACTTCAAGTCATTTTCATTTTTATCAAAGCTCAAAAAATAAGGATAAAAGTATGCTTTGTGGTCAAATCATTCTCGAAATAAATGTGCCTGACTAATCTGCTATATCAGTTGCAAACTTGTTCAAAACAACATCAAATGGATTAAAATACCCATTTCATGATAAAAAATGAATAAAAACCATATTCACAACAATAAATATGATTTGAAAATAATCAAATGACTGATTAAAAAAAAATTTATTCATTTTTTACCATTTGAAAGTTACCTTTTGATTTTGGAGCTTTGAACCTATTTTTCCGCTGAATTTCAACTGTTGATTGCGATCGATTCTATGGACAGTTTTCCTCATCATTTGATCCAGGTGAGTCCTCAAAGACTGTGGGTTTCTAAAGTACTTCATATTATCTGGTATGAGGATAAATATAGAACTTTTGGAGTTCCTTGTTCGTCCATGGGATCCGACGATAGAGGCATTTCATATTGGGAACAATGTGGTCCCAATTTTAGTGGAGGATATATATTTTCTAACAAGCGTGTCGAGGAGAGGCCTACCCATTTATCTCTCATGGTCTACTCTCAGAGGAGAGACAATGAGAGAGTATATATTGTAGTATTGCAATCCAAGGGTAGAGCCTAGTAAGGATGGGAAGATAAAATCCACGATGTTCGTGATTTTCCATTGAGAACCATATTATTCATGATCACAAATATTGCTGGTACCGCTACACTCCATGTAGAAAACAGATCTTATATGCAGTATGCACTAGAGTGCATGGAACCAACAATTTTCAATTGGGTTGAAGCTGTACTCTCTCTAATGAAAGAACAACTGAGCAAAGCAAAGGGAGGAAGGAAGAAAAATTTCAACTATGGTTCGATCCTCATTTCGTTTTCCTTAGAGCGGATTCCACTGATGCTTCCTCAGCATGTGATGTTGGGTATATCTAACCTTAGACATCCAAGGATGCAGAGATGGGTAGACCTGATGGCTAGACATGCTGGGAAATCGTCCATTATGTTCTAAACTACATTCTTCACTTGGTTCAGGTGACATATTATCGCCATTGATGACTATGCATATGTAGGCGTCAACTTCTGAGGAGACCCAGATTTAGCTTTACCAAAAGGCGCTCTGGGGGGTGTAATTGGTAAGAATGTTTTGAATATTTTATTTTTTTTTCTAAGGTTTATACATGTTTTTTTATTTTAATTTTTTCCCAAGACTAAACTAAAATTTTTATGTAATGCAGATGTGGGTCGAGCTTGACCAGTGGGATATCCAGAGCATGGAGTAGATGAGCCAACAGAGAGGTTTGTCGGGAGAGTAGTCCTTCAGGATTTAGATATGGCTGAGACTCTTGTTGAGCTTCAACAGCACATACAGGGGTTGACCTTTGGGATTCCAGATTGCTGGATCAAAGAGTTACCCATGCGATTACAGTGCCATACTATTGGCGTTCCAAACCGTTGGATGTAGTTACTGCGTAGGATAACTAGATCAATAGCATGTTATCATGAACACCACTAGTTTACTTTTGACATGTTGCATACTTTTTAAGGTTAGATGACCAATGCATCTTTGGCACAAATTTTGTAAGAACCTATAACTATTTATCTATTTGATTTCAGTTTTTTCCTATTAAATTATGTGAATGTATCTTTACATGTGTTGCAAATGTCTATTTATAACATAATTCGCTAAAGATTCAGTTAACGTATTCAAATTATGGAAATGTGTTGATATTGAATGAAATGAAAGTGTCTTTCCAAAAGTCAAACTCTTAGGAACATATGATGTAGTGTTGGATTTCTAACAGTATAAACACTAGTAAGTTGGATTACCAAAATTTGTGAGTCTAGCCTAATATTGATGCGGTTAATACCAAATGAAATGGAATAAGAGAGAAGTTAAATCAATCTACTATAATAAATTATATTTTTTGTAGATCAAACAATATAAATCCCTTGAAAACTCACTAACTTGTTATTCGGAGTGAAAATGGCCCACGTTGGAGAGGATAGATTCTACGTACTACGACTAGCACCATTAGCATACCCAACAAATGGTTCCAAAGATTCAGACATCTGCAATGAAATTTAAAGAATATTACTAACTTCAATAAAAATCTATAAAAACAAACTAAGACATTAAATGAAAATCAACAACATATATAAAATATGATACAAAAAAATACTACGCTCATGATTAAGCATAGTAACGTTTCAGATACAACTAATTTTGGGGTTGCGCCAACATAATTCCATCGTAATATACCAACTCATAGGCACCTTTATAAAGAACTCTTTTAACAATATAGGGGCCATGCCATAACGACTCAAATTTTCCTGTACCTATTACATAAGCTTCTTGATCATATAGAAGGACCAGGTCACCCTCTGAGAAAATGCGAGGTTGGACATGCTTTTCGTATTATGCCTTTGTACGCCAGTTATGTGCTAAGTTGGCCAATTGGCCTTCACGATGTGTTTCATCAAGATGGATGAGGTTAAAATTACACACTTCTTCAGTAGAGGTGTCAGGTAACAAGTCGATTGCGAGTTTTAACGATGGTATTTCACATTGGATTGGAAAGATAGCTTCCAAACCATGCACCAATTGAAAGGGGGTATATCCAATTGCGTTTCTTACCGAGGTTCAGTATGCCCATAAAGCCGACTACATGATCAAATGCCAATTTCATTTATGAACTCCTATCATTCATTGAACCATGTTAATAGTTCCAAATTTTCCATTTGATTATGAATAAGGAGTAGAACTATCATGCGAAAGTCCGAATTTGGTAGTCAAATAATTCATCATATGATTGCGAAAATGCGAACCATGATGTGTGACTATAGCCTGTGGGACCCCAAACCGTGAAATGACATTATTAAAGAAAACAAATTCAACTGTTTGTCATGTGTTGTTGAATGTAGGCATCACTTCGACCCACTTGGTAAAGTAGTTTAATGCAAAAATAATATAACCATGCCCCCCAGACGAGCGAGGGTTACAGGTCATGAAGCCAATGTCCCATTTTGAATATGATCCCACAAAGACAATAGGATGTATTAGCACTGGCAGTTTACGGATTTTATGATCAAATATCTAGCACGCATGACAACGTCTGACTGCGAGGATGCAGTCATGAAATATGGTATGCCAAAAGTATCCAACGTGGAGTATCTTCTACGCGGTAGCATATCAAGAGAAATTTCCACCACAAGCCCCAGCATGACAATCATTTAAAACATTTTTAGCCTCCTCATGAGTGAGGCACATTCTTAAAATTGTATCTACACCACGATGATAAAATGTGCATCTCCGACGATCATATAATATTTGGCTTGGTATCAAATACATCGCTGGTCAGAGCAAGAGGTATCAAGATGAAAAGTTTGGGTCTGAAGATAAATGATAAAATCCCCATACCAAGGATCAGATGATCCAATCTGAAACAGAGACTCATTAGGAATAGATGGTTCCAATATAGTAGCAGTGCTATCAGAGGGAAGGTCACAGAGAAGCTCAGCAAAAACTAAATACTTCTTTGACTTGGATTTGATGAATTCCAAATCAAATTCCTGCAAAATGAAAATCCATTTTGAATATTCCCCCCCAAAAATTGACGCGATAAGATATAAGTCATGATGTTGCAATCGAAAATGACAATATTCTTTCGAAATAGGATATAGTGGTGAAATATTTGGATAGCTTGAATAGCCACCAATGTAAGATTTTATATGTATGAATACCTCACTTCCGTATCATTGATATTACGACTCAAATAATAGATCAGATGTTCTATCCCATTTTATACTTGGACATATACCATATCAGTCGTCGTATCAGTCATGGCGATATATAAGAAATAATCACTTTGATAATTGGGAGGATACATTAATGACGCCCCGACAAGTGTTGTTTGGAAAAATACTAAGAGGGGAGGGTGAATCAGTATTTACTGCATATTCAAAACTTTTACTTTTTCTTTCTTCTAAAACCCATACGCTACTTTCCTGAAACAGACTCGCGTATATACGCGGATACCCTTTATGAAACTCGCGTATACACAGATATCTAATTATGTTATTAGATCTTCACTTAAATAATTCCATCATTCATTCATCAGATGTTTAATAAACAGTAAACATGAACAGTAAGAGCAGAGTAAACCATCACACAAAGCATCACACATGAACACCAGGATTTTTAGGTGGAAACACAAGTCGGGAGAAAACCACCACTGCCATTGCTCAGCCTTCAATCTTTTATTATAGAGAAAACATCTTACAACATATGTGCTAGTGCAGACTCCTACCAGCATGCAGGCACCCACCTGCGCTCGTTCACCAGCCTCTCCTGGAAGGGAGTTCCAACCCCCTGACTCGTTTACCAGCCTCTCCTGGAAGGGAGATCCAACCCCCTGACTCGTTTACCAGCCTCTCCTGGAAGGGATCTACGACCCCCTGACTGAAGGCTACAACCCTCAGCACCAATATGGACCACGTTTCATCAATTTTCACACTGGATCCAAAGCTTCCACTAGGACACCACTTGCAGGCCACGTTTCATCATATTTTCAAACTGGACTTATTACATACTTTTAAGCTCAAACATACATCACCAACAGATACTTACCAATTCAGACAACACAGATCAGATAGCAGTAATACAGCAGAACAGATCAGATGTTTCATACCTCATGCTTCAGCAAACCCTAGTTTGCATACACACTTTCACTTCACTGATGTCGCGTATATACGCGCTTCCGTTGACACAAACCCGCGTATACTTCAATACAAATTATAGAGCCAATTTTATTGCGCATACGCGCTTTCTCTTCAGCGAAGCCGCGTATATACGCGCTTCCTTTGCGGCGAAGTAGCGTATAGATCTTCAATCATTATAGAGCAGCATACTTCTTTGGATCAGATATTCAGTTCAGATTTACCCTTTTACTTCAGACAGATGTTCGCCTCATTTCAGATCTAAGCCTTCCATAAGCAGATCTAGCAAATACAAGTACAATACAGATCTAGATCCCCTTCTTCATCACTCCTTCATCCGTGCATCATACATTCAGATCTTTCATTCAACTATAACCCTTTCCATTCAGATCTACTTCAGAGAGAAGTATTCATTCAAGCTCAGACATCTTGCACCCACACTTCTAATTTGCAAAATGAATTTCTTCTCTTTATATAGGATTACCCTTTTTCAATACCATGAGCCCCTTTTTCAATACCATGAGCCAAAACCACATTACTTCCGATGGTATTCCTGGATGGGGTTATTTAGACGAATCACTACCCAATACAATGGGTCAATACCATGGTGGTTACCCCTGGTTTTGCACTTTAAGAGCGCTTTTTCCCATACGCGACTTGGCACGTTGTTTCCCGCGTGCATACGCGACTTCCCCTAGACAAATCCGCGTATGCCTAGAGACATACTCTTTTCATCAAGATTTAGCACATGCTGAATTCCTTTCTTCATTGCCTTCTGTAGATACATCAGATTTACTTCATCAAGAACATATTCTATTAAGCACAACTTCATCAAGTAAGTTGCCATCATCTTCATCAAGTGGGTTGCCATTCAAGGACAACACTCAGCATCATATCATTTCACATCAGATTTACATCATTTACCAAGTCCATCAGGTCAATAATAACTTCATCAGGTGGTTTTCCATCAAGGACAACACATGTCAACAATCTCATGTCTTCATCTTCATCTAGTGGGTTGCCATCAAGGACAACACTCTGCATCATATTGCCAACAAGTGTATCCTTGACAACATCAAGAAAAGCTTGTGCAACTTGGTCCCAAGGGAAGGGAATCCCATTTTTCAAGAGTTGAGTAACTCATTTATCCATTTCGGCCTAGTTAGCTATGAACCTCCTTAGGAAGTTAGCCTTTCCTTGAAGTTTCTGTAACTGAAGAAAATTTGATGGCACAGGCAAATCAACAATGCCCTGGACCTTCACTGGGTCTATTCGAATTCCTTATTTTGAGATGATGAATCCTAGCAAATGACCATAACCAACACAAAACACACATTTATGTGGATTGAGGCTTATTTTGTAGTCTCAACAACGTAAAAAGATAACTCTCAAGTGCATAAGGTGATTAGTCTGGTTTCGTGAATGCATGGGTAAATTGTCTAGATAGGGTTGAACATGTTCTTAATGTCATTGAAAGCATAATCCATTGCTCTCTGAAAATCTTCCCCAACGTTCTTTAAACCAAACGAGAGTTTTCGATAAGAAAATGTGCCCCAGGAATAGATGACTGATGTCTTACATTGGTCATCTGGATGGATATTAATTTGATTGTAGCCAGAAAATCCATACATGAATGAAAATATTTCGCATCCAGCACAATCATCACTATTCTGGTTGATAAAGAGAGTAGGATAGTTTTATTTTCGATAAGCAATATTGACGTCCCAATAATTGATGCACACTCTGATGGTTCCTTGTTTTTCCATGATAGGAATGATGTTGGAAACCCACTCAGTTAGCGGAACAGGGTAAATGAAACCATTACACAAATTTTTTTCAACTTATGCTTTAATGGCAGCTACCTTCTTCAGATGAACAAGACGAAGGTGTTGATGTACCATCTTGACATCATGGTACATATTAATAGTGTGTTAAATGATACTAGTATCTATGCCTTGTATTTCCTCGTAATAGCAAGAAAATACATCACGAAATTCATGAAAGCGAGAGCGATATGTTTTGAGTTCTGATGGAGAACAAGATACGTCGACATGAATGTTTTCTACAATGCCTGATTTGGTCGAAATATAGATAGAAATGGTTTCTTCAATATTTGATAAATTTTTCTCGGAATCGATTGCATTAATATGTTAGGTCACTCTATTACTAGTTTAGTCCCTTATTATTATTAGTGTAGCCCCCTTATTGTTATCATTGTACCACTGTAACCCCAATATTGTTATTACTGTGCCCTTACATTGTTATCGTTTCGTCAGCGATGATTATATTGTGGGCCCATGGACTCCTATATATAGAAGGAGGTTTTGGTCATTTGTATTATCCAAGAATTGATCATTTATGTAATGTATTAGAGGTTTCCCCCTCGAAGTGGCTTATTTCTAAGGTGTTGATCTCTCTTTTCTTCTATTTTTGGAGTTGGCTTCATAAAATTTGGTATGAGAGCTTTGGATTCTAGGGTTTCGCTGCTCCAAATAGGTCATCATGGAATTTTCTCTATAACGTTTTTATACGAAGGTTCAGAAGCTAAAATTTTTAGAGTGCAAATCCAAAATCCTGACAAACATCTTTGAAATATTTCAGAGCTTGGTTCACAATATTTTCAGAGATATGATCTGTGGTAGTTAGGGCCTTTTGCAGGCTCCTGAATTTAACCTAAATAAGTCATTGCATAATTTTCACTATAAATATTTTTCTACGAGGTTTTAGAAACTAAATTTTTCACAAAGAGAAGCCGAAATCCTGAAGAACATAGTGTAAAAATTTCAAATCTTGGTTCGCAATATTTTTGGAGATATGATCTATGGAAGTTATGATTTTTTCAGGCTTCCGAATTTCATCACAAAGAGGTGACAGTGGGAAAAACATCATAACTCTCTCTTTGAGCATCAAATTGAGATTCGGTAAAAAGTGTCTGCAATTAAATGGAATTTAGTTTTTATTATATCAATTTCAGAGCCGAAGGAGGAAAAATTGAGACGTGGCAAGTTGTACAAGTTCGCTCTACTGAACCAATCCATAATTATGTCATCGTGGGGGATTGGACATAAATTTTCCTTGAAGAATCCAAATCAGGTCAGACCTATGGCATTCGAAATATGATTCAGAGGGCTTCTTCAGGGCCAAATTTTAGATATTGAAGATCTGAAATTACAGAGATAATTCAGTTTCAATATCGAGCTCCTCAAAAGCAAGAAAAATTTGTGTATTTTTTCGAATTACATAAGTCTCATTTGAAAAAAAAATAGTTTGAATTTATTCCAAGGGCATATTGAAGAATAGATATCAGTATTGGGTTCTAAAATAGCCCCTAAAAAGAATTCAACACCCATTAATCCTTCATAAGGCTCTACTATGACTCATGAAGACGAAGAAACACAACATGAGATATCAAAATTACAAGAGCAAGTGCACCAAATTTCGCTATCGCAAAGAGCAACAAAAAATGAAATGGAAGTTTTGAAGAAAGGTGTGGAAACTAAGATGGATGGTTTGAAGAAAGGCATGGAAGCTAATATGAATGGTTTGGAAGCTAAAATGGAAGGCATGGAAGTGGGCATGGAAGCTAAGATCGATGAAAAAATGGAAAACATGAAAAACCATATAAAAGTAGACATCAAAGGTTTGGAAAATTTGATCCAAGAAATGTTTCCTAATGGCAAAAAGATAGTAGAGGAAACTCATGATGAGAAAAAAATAAATGTTAATCATAATTTCATAAACTCTAATGTTGGATGGAAGAACCACCATATTCCAAAGATGGATATGAGGAAGTTTGATGGCAATGATCCCGTAACATGGATACAATATATGGAGCAATATTTTTATCTCAATAACGTGCAAAACACACAACAGGCATGCATTGCAACTTTAAATTTATAACAAAATACATTTGTATGGTATCGATGGCTTTACTCCTATAAAAAAATTGCCACTTGGTCAATTTTTACGGAGGAAATGATAGCACATTATGAGGATACAAAAAGCAACACCTTCTTTAACCAATTGATAACTCTCAAACAAAAGGGTTTAGGGGTGGAGCACATTGAGGACTTCCAAAAATTGAATATGAGGGTAACTGATATTCCAGAGGAACACAAGATTGATTTCTTCAAAGGGAATTTAAAGGACAACATCCAACTTGAGGTTTGAATTTGGGAACCTAATTCATTGGAAAAGGCATTCAAGTTGGAAAGAAAAATTGAATGTAAAATTATGGCAACAAGGAAGCCTACCACTCACATATATAAAGATGGAAGTGTTGCTACTCCTAGAATTCCACAACCTACAAGGTTTACACCACAACAATTGGAAGAAAAAATAGAAAAATGGCTTTTCTATATTTGTGATAGCAAATACACTAAAGGTCATAAGTGTGTTGAGAAGAAATTATTTTACATAGATTGTGAAGAGGAAGAAGAAAATGAACAAGAATCTTCAAAAGAAGAGGATATACACCAGGAACCAACTCTAGAAGAGGAAGAAATGAGTCTGACCATATCGTGTAATGCATTGGCAGGAATTACCACTCCTCAAACTCTCAAGATAGAAGGACATATCATGAAGAAAAAGGTAATAGTGTTGATTGATTCAGGTAGTACCCATAATTTTATTCATTGTAAGGTAGCCAAGGAATTGAATTGTTTCCTATACCCAGCACCAGAATGTCAAGTGATCGTTGCAAATGGAGGAACTATAAATTGCTCTGGAAAATGCCATAATATCAAGCTAACCATGGGGGAATATGTATTGAATAGTCCAATGCTTTCCATTCCTATGGGAGGTGCTGATGTTGTACTAGGAGTACAATGGTTACAATCTTTGGGGATAGTAGCTTTTAATTTTCAAGAAATTTTCTTGAAAATTTTTTCAGAAGGAAAGGATGTTGAATTATGGGGTATCATAGGGAATTTGGGAAAGATAATAAGCTCTAATGTCATGAAAAATCTTCTCAAGAAAGAAAAACGAGGCATAATTGCACAATTATGCTCACTAGAAGTTTCAACATCAAAATCATCTATTTCTGCAGATCTCCAAAAATTATTGGACAATCATTCCAAGGTGTTTGAAACTCCCAAAGGACTCCCACCTATTCGTGATCATGATCGTGTTATTTGTTTGATTCTAGGAAGTGTTCCTCCAAACATCATGCCTTATAGATATCCTTATGTCCAAAAGAGAAAAAATGAAAATATGATTGCAGAAATGTTAGAGGCTGGTATAATTCAACCTAGTCAAAGTTCTTTCTCTGCTCAAGTAGTGTTGGTGCACAATAAGGATGGATCATGGTGCATGTGTCCGGATTATAGGGTGCTCAATAAGATCACCATTAAAGATAAATTTCCCATTCCTGCGATTGATGAATTTTTGGATGAATTACATGGAGCAATTTATTTTACCAAGTTGGATCTTCGTTCAAGGTATCATCAAATTAGAATGGAGATTGAAGATATTCTAAAAACAACATTTCGAACTCCTGATGGTCATTATGAATTTTTGGTCATGCCTTTTGGCCTTACCAATGCACCTTCTACATTTCAAGGTTTGATGAATTCCATTTTCAAACCATTCCTTAGAAAATTTGTTCTAGTATTTTTTGATGATATACTAATCTACAATAGGTCTTGGAAGGATCATGTTCAAAATGTTGACATGGTGCTCAAACTATTGCAGGAGAAACAATTATATGAAAAAACATCCAAATGTTTCTTTGGAGTACAAGAAGTGGATTATCTGGGTCATATTGTATCTCACGAGGGTGTTAAGATAAACCCTAACAAAATTAAAGCCATTAAGTAATGTAAAGTCCCCACAACCATAAAGAAGTTGTGAGGATTTCTTGGTTAAACAAGGTATTATCGCAAGTTTGTTAAGAATTATGGGAGAATAGCAGCACCTCTAACAACATTATTGAAGAAAGATGCATTTTCATGGACTCTTGAAGCAACTAAGGCCTTTGAAAATCTTAAAGAGGCAATGTGCCTAGTACCAGTCTTAGCTATGCCAGACTTCAAAAAAACCTTTATTGTGGAATGTGATGCCTCAGGAAATGGGATTGGTGCTATTTTAATGCAAGAAGGAAGACCCATTACTTTTGAAAGTCTTCCAATCAAAGGAAATTATTTACAGAAAGATATTTATGAGAAGGAAATGTTTGCAATACTACATGCACTAAAGAAATGGCAACCTTACAAAATTGGAAGACACTTCAAGGTAAAAACTGATCATGATAGTCTTAAACACTTTTTGGAGAAAAGACTATCTTCAGAAGAGTAGCAAAAATGGGTCACAAAGATGTTGGGTTATGACTTTTAAATAATCTATGAAAAAGGGAAGCTAAATTTTGTTACAGATGCACTCTCAAGAAAGAATGAAGAGTTGGAAGCATTGCTTTGTGCCATTTCTATTATCCAACCAGATTGGATAACCAAAGCAAGGGATGAATGGAAGAGGGACGAAGAAGTGTGGACACTCATCCAAAAGTTGCAGCAAGATCCTAGTACATATGATACATTTATTTGGAAAAATGATTCCTTATGGTACAAAGATCGCTTATATCTTTCTAAGAATTCCAAACTAAAACAAAATATTCTTTTGGAATTGCACACTTCTCCTTTAGGAGGACACTCAGGATTTTTAAAAACTTACCATAGGGTGAAGAAAGAATTTTTTTGGGATGGCCTTAAATATGATATTCAAAATTTTGTGATGGAATTTTTGGTTTGCTAGCAAAATAAAGTTGAGACAATTAAGACCCCAGGTCTTCTACAACCTTTATCCATTACAAGTCAACGTTGGGAGGATATTTCAATGGATTTTATCACAGGTTTACCTAAGTCCGAAGGAAAGAGTGTCATCATGGTGGTAGTTGATATAATTACCAGGTATGCACACTTTTATGCATTATCTCGCCCATTTAAAGCAATCACAGTTGCTACTACATTTATGGACACAATTCAAAAGCTACATGGAAACCTGAAGGTTATTGTGAGCGACAGAGATGCCATTTTTACTGGAAATTTTTGGATGGAGTTATTTTCTTGTTTGGGTACTCACTTAGCTCATAACTCATCTTATCATCCTCAATCCTATGGTCAAACTGAGATAGTGAATAAATGTTTGGAAGAATATCTTCGTTTTTTTGTGTCTGATAAACAAACACAATGGGTCAAGTGGTTACCTCTCGCTAAATGGAGGTATAACACTTCCTTCCATACTGCAGCAAAAATGACCCCATTTATGGCACTTTATGGATATCATCCACCATCCATCACATAATATTTAACAGAAAATTCTAAGGTTAAAGCAGTGGAATATCACATCGAGCATCAACAAGAAGTTATCCAACTCTTAAAGGATAACCTAAATTTGGCACAAAATCAAATGAAACAACAGGCAGATCAACATCGCAACGAGAGAAGATTTTATGTAGGATACTGGGTATTTTTATGGCTACAACCATACAAACAAATTTCCCTCAAGCAAGCTAAGAAGGATAATAAATTATCGCCAAAGTACTATAGTCCTTACAAGGTGTTGCAAAATATTTGTACTATGGCATACAAATTGGAGCTTCTTGCTTCTTTGTGGGTGCATCCACCTTTCCATGTTTCATGCTTAAAGAAGGTTATAGGTGAAAATATTCCAGTTCAAACAATATTACCAAAACTTTATGAGGAAGGAAAAATCATATTGTAACTTGAAGCAGTCATGGAAACAAGAACTCGATGGCTATGAAATCGATCAATTTCAGAGTATCTCATCAAGTGGAAGAACTTACCCACTAAAGATTCTACATGGGAGGATGAGAATTTTATACAGAAGCACCCAGAGCTACTCAAGCGTTGAGGACAACACTTTTTTGAAGGAGAGGGGATTGTTAGGTCCCTATATTACTATTTTAGTCCCTTATTGTTATTGTTGTACCCTTGTAACCCCAATACTGTTATTATTGTGCCCCTACATTGTTACTGTTAGGTCAACTACGATTATATTGTGGGTCCATGGACTCCTATATATAGAATGATGTTTTGGTCATTTGTATCCTCCAAGAATTTTTCATTTATGTAATGTATTGGAGGTTTACCCTCGAAGTGGTTGATTTCTAAGGTGTTGATCTCTCTTTTCTTCTATTTTTGGAGTTGGCTTCATAACATAATGGGAAAATAATTTGAAAAGAATGTTTTCATTGATGGGTGATATATTTCACTAAGACTATATTGTTCGTAACCCTAAATATGGGAGTGATGATTATGATATTCCCATGGTTCTCCTGCTGACATCATGGTTTCTAGAATATTCTCATCTGTCAAGAAATTTGAGGAAAAAGTATCAGATGGAGTGCCAAAATCTAATGAACGATCAACCCAAATGACCAGAGACGATGATTTCGGGTTTGCCACCCAAGCCATGTGGATTGATTACTATGCGAGCTCAATTAGGCTGGGCAGCAGAAACACATCCAACGTAACAACTTCAAAATCACCCATAATTTTCCTTAAGCCAGATGGAGTGAAAGATATCATGTAGTAGGTCTCTATACTTTCAATTTCTGCCGATGTCATAGGCGGAGGTAATGAAAAGGTTCCCATAAGAGGGGAATCCTTTAAGATTCCTACACCAATGTTCTAAGTGCGAGTTTGGGTGCGTCAACTAACGGAACACTTCCAGTTACCTGGGAACTGGAGGCAAAGAAGGATAGATTATTGATGATTGTGATGACACATTTATGTGGAAAGGAAATCATCCTAATATATGTAGAAACAATCGCAATCATAGAATATAACCATGGCCTTCCAATTAATATATCGTATTCAAGGGTGTCAACGACCTCAACTTCAAAATTCATTTTTTGCCCCCTAGTTCAACATGCAGGTTATTGATAATACCACAAGGCTTATATGTACGTCTTTTAAAAGCTTTCAACATCGTAGGCGATTGAGATAGGCATGCTGGGCCAAGTGAATTCTAGAATTTTAGAGACATAATGCACGTAGATGCTCCCTCATCAATAATAGTACGATGAACAAGGTGAATGAGAACATTAACCTAGATGGAGAATGCCAATTATGTTGGTAATTGTGGCACATAGCCCGCATGATTAAAAACCATGAGATTGGAATTTTTCGGATCAATTCCACCAATTTCCGACAACAAAGCCTACTTATGGGAGGGACAATTTTGTAGCACCTCAAGTGTTGACATAGCTGAAGGGGATTGAGCCAAATCTTCAACTTTATTATAATTTTGAGTAGCTCTTGCTTGAGGACAGATTCATCGTCGATAGCTCTTGCTCGTGGACAGATTTTTAGAATAGCAATTGGCAGTATCGATTCTATGGACAAATTCATCGTCGAGGTAGTAGGTTGATCAGTAGCCTGAATACCATAATACTTATTACTCATTGACACTGAAACATTAGTCGATGGCTTCGTGACAGATAACATAAGCATTTGTCCACTAGAATTTGGATCCGTAGCAACCAAATTTGTGTCTGGATTTAGAAATGGATCTGTCAACACAACTGATGCATGCGAGGTCTTAACCATTTTTTAGACTTTAGTGTGGTCAGGACAGTCTCGAACAAAGTGTTCCTCATTACATATTATGCAAGGGTTACGATTTTTCCTATTTCCAGTCGATTGATTAGATGATATTTCCTATGGGGTAGAATTTTACTTTTTCTTTGATTTCCTCTTTTTCTTACTTTTGGGTTGCTTGTCACTTTTTCCCTTGTTAGATGACATGGCATGGATTTTGGAAGAAGGCGCAGGATCATATGTAGTAGAGTGATGTGTGCTTGCAGTACCAATCATACCATCTCTAGTATGAGAGTCCTTAGATGGAGGAGGAACAACAAAATTAGATCGCGGTGCGTTGGGAATTTTCTCGTAGAGCGTGCCAGACTAAGTATAAATCAAGTCTAAATATTGGGCATGAGAAATGACCTTCTCTTTAGTGAAGAAGCTACCCTTACCCACATCCTCAGTTATATATGGTAACAAGAACTTAATGAACCACTCAGCAAGAAGTTGGTCAGGAACAAATGTCTTAACCATTCGACGACGACGACGCCACTCATGAATATGATAAAAAATGTGAGTAATATTAGTCTGTATAAAAATAGTCAAGATTTACGTTCTAGTTTCATATCATATGGGTAATTGGAAGTGAGTAAAAAATACAGTAGCTAGGGTAGTGAGATTATCAAATGAATCTCTTGGTAACTCAATGTACCATTTTGTGGCTGGACCAGTGAGCATACGCTGGAAAAGACGTAGTCGAACATATTCATCATTTAGGGAGTTAGATGAACACCACAAATGATAAGTCATAACATGAGTTGACAGTTCTTCCCTATTATTTCCATTGAACTTAGGAATATTCGAGGGTAATTTATGAGGTGTCATTGGCCACCAAGAAGCGTAGTTGATTGGATCATTGGTGAGCCAGCTTAAATTCGGTAACTCTAAATTTGCAACAAAGAGAAATTGTCGATTAAGGTCAGGTTGAGCATAGCCAGGGTATGATGGAATTTCTTGGGAAACAAGTCTTTGAGCACTAGCATAAGGAATATGTTGATGGTAACCCAGATATGGGTTGTTTTGATAAGTAAACACTTGAGGATTCTATTGACCAAAACCTGGATACACTACTTGTTGAAATGAAGGTCATGGAATTTGCGCTCGTGGTTGCCAAGGGTTTGTCCACCAAGATTATAAACCACACTAGGATAGCTTGGATTTAGTTTTGGATAGGTATAACATTTTTGCGGCTATGAAATCCCATAACATGGCAATCCATATTGCAATAAATGATTTTGGATATCGGTGGTTGTTGTAAGCCGACCGAAGGAGTTGGAGTCTGAGGGCCCAATACTTGAGGGTATTGGGTTGAAGGACCCTCCTAAGATGGTTGAGGTACAACATTTTGAGTCTGTAACAGGGGTAAGGATGTATTAGCAAGCGGATTTGATGTGGGTGCAACAAGTTGAACCAGTTGGTACGAGTGGACAACCGTTTGTGGTTGGATGGGTAGAGTGGGTTGCCACTGACAAACATTCATTCTGATATTAGGATGACCAAATCACGATGGAATACTATCAAAATGGGTGACCATAGGTTGCCCCCTAGCATGAGGAGTATAATAATATGGAAAATATTTTTTATCCAAATGTAGGGAGTCTAGTTGAAATTGTACTAGATGTAATATACCCAGATGGACCAGCTTGATATTTCCTTGATGATGTATATAAAGGATCAAGTTGTTCATTAATCACTATATATTTACCAATTAGAATACCAGACGATGACATTGGAGAAGTCTATGGGTTTTAGGATGCACCATAGAAGGTTCCAGATAAATATTGGTAACCAAGTGGGACAGAAGGGCCACCATATAAATGTGACTCTGGTGAAGTTGTGAACATCGACGGGGTAGCGAGAGAAGGTGCTATCGCAATTGGAATAGATGATCCAACTGAATATGTTGGCTCAGGCATGGTTATTCGACCAAATGTATACCTTATTGGATCTACGGGAACTCCAATAGACACATGATCAACAAGAGAAGAGGCATGTGAGTGAGGAAAATACTCGTACAGGTAAATATCTACCCCAAAATGAGTTGTAGTTAAAGGTTTTTCGTCCTCTGGTATTTCTTCAATCGAAATTAAACCAGGTGGAAGGATTTTGCTGTCAAGCCCAAAGTATATTTTAGGAGGTTGACTATGCGATATGGGAGACTCAATGGCTATAATAGATTATGGGGTGATCAATACAGGAACAAATTATGGTCGTTTGAATTCATGATGCAGATTTTTTGGGAAAAAAGTGACAGGATCTAGATCAACTTCTAGTTGAACAATGTCAAGTTCGAGAGGTATGGTCTCACTAATTGGATGGATAGTGACCACGGGTAGTTATGAGGACTCCGTATCAACAACAGTAGATGAACCAAGATTTTTAGAAACAACTTGTTCCGACTCTGGTATATGTGAGGATGATGTCACACCAGTGCTACTGGCAGTACTAGTTTCAGTAGAGCGATGTCACCTTCGCCGACCAGAAATGGCTTCTAGTGGTAAAGGTGGTTTCACTGCTATTCTACGCAAATGACGAGGAAAGGGATGTTATTATTCCATGATGAATGATTCATTTTATGACCAAAAACAAAAAAACAAAATTAAAGGGGTAATTCTAAGAAAAAATTATACCAAGTAATTTTGAACTGCAGAATACATCCTAGCGAACCAAGAAGTATGGGTAGGCAATATCCCCGAATGTTGTTTTTGGTGTATCACAAGTTACAAGGTGGCCAACTCGGTTTACTATGGATGGATAGCAACCTAATTTTTTCCTCCAAAATATACCTGAAGGTACGTGGAGGTCCAAGTCTGTATTAGCGATGTCTAATGAGAAACCGCACAGTGAGAGCACCCCCTTCTAATTTTTGTACTCGAATACTGCCCGATATACCAGAAGGTACGTGGGTGAGCTCCAATATACTTACGTATGTGGAGTGAGGTATCACACTTGAAATTTATTGTAAACAAGTTGACGACAACTACTATGGTTAACGACGCCGAAACACGTCTCTAGCCTAGACCTTCTAAATGTTCTCGTTATGGTTCCAATGATTTTTTAGGTAAATTGATGTAAATTTTAAGTTGATCTTGTTTAACAATTTTCCTTTTGAGTTTCACTGCGTGATGTGATGGAAATTCCTAAAAATGAAAACTAAAATGATAAAAAAACTTTTCAATTTTAGATTTTCAATGAAAATCCTAGCTACTAAGGGAAAGAGCAATCAGTTTAGGAGCAAAAAACAAAGAGCACAAACTAAAATTCATCTTTCCTAACTTTTTCCTATGCAAAACACACAATTAAATATATGCACATGCAGGTTTTTCTTTTCAGATCCCTTAATGTAAATGCAAGAAAGGAAACTATATGCATCAAATCAACAAAAAAACAAATGTTTTCTTCTTTGAGAAATCAAGAATTTAACAACAATTTCTCTTTTAGGAAAACGAAGAATGCAACTACAATTTTTCCTACAGGAAACGAAGAATTTAATGAAAATTTCCATTATGAAAAAAATGTATCGAATGCATAAATGAAATATTTTGAATTTTATTTTTCAATGATAAAGAAAAACACTTAAAGAGACATTGAAAAAACTTACTTTTCAAAGGAGGAAGAATCAGGAAAATTATATTGGTCTCTAGGAGGTATCAGACAATTGAAAACACAACAAAAAAATGGCTAAAAATGATGGAAATGAAAAATTCAAATGGAATTAGTTAGCTAAGGGGCCAACGTAGTCTCTAAGGGGAGACAGTGTGTTGCAGTGCACCCCTAAGTGGGAGACAATGCATTGCAGTGCAATGTGTCTTGACCAACAGTGTGTTGGGCACAACAAAAATTGAAAGTGAAAGCTAAAGAATGCACTTCTAATGCAATTAATTGATTCAAAATTCTAATAACTGAAATTAGATGCTATTGGGTGGATAAGTAGAGGAAAAAACAAAAGGAATGATAGGAAACTCCCAGTGGAATCACCAATTTGTTATGCAGAATTATGATCCGACGGATAAATCAATTTCCTTAAGTGTGGTGCTAGGCACTTAGAACAACATATGAAAGACTTTGATATCACTTTCTCTAAGAATAAATAGAAACACTGAATGATAGAAGAACCTACTTGTGATGTAAGTGCTTTTTCTTCTCCTTTTGTCGGTTTTGTTGTAGCCTCCAATCCATCTTAGAGTGCTAGATTGATTCCCACAAGTATAAACAGAGAAAAAAAAACAGGTTGCAATATACATATGCTTATTTCTCTTAATCACTTGAATCGATTAAACACGAAACATATATATCATTCAAGAGTCCATTGCATGAGAAATAGAAACATAAATAGATACATATATGGGAAAATGAACAACAATCTTTATTAAAGAGTAGAAGGGGGAGGTTACAACCAATGATCGATTTTATGTCAGCAACGCCAGCTTCATCCCAGCCTCATCACATCCAACATCACACCAGTAGCATATCAGTACTTTCACTCTCTCTAATGAGAATACAAAACCATTTCTTTACCAAAATTTTTACCTCCATAGTACTGGGATTTGTGCTCAATTTATAGGGCAACTGATGGTATTTTCTCAATGAATGACTTTCTAATAATAGGCAAGACATGTTTCCAAGCTCAGAGGTGTTATATGAACACTTAGATTCAAAGTTTGACACAGATGGACTCTTCTAGAAGGCACTAGCCATGTGGAGATTCTGAAACAATGAGAATTTCGCTCCCATTTGACCAACACACCCTTGAATGTTGGGAAGTTCATTGCAGTGCACCCTTGAATGGAGGGAGTTGCATATGCAACGTAGTTAGTCCCTTGAAAGTAAAATATGGTGAGCTCATAATTGATATAACATATACTTCAAACCTTTGAAATATCACAATAGAATCCATGAATGAATTTTTCTTCTCTTAGGGCATATAGCGACTAAAATGTAAGGGGATGATAGACCCTATTTCATTGGTCCTAGGGATGATGTCAAGTTTGACGAGGTCATGGGGGCTGATGCCCAAATTGACATATAACAAAAATGAATTACAATATTATTATGTATTAAAAACATCAATCAACCCTCTCTCGATCAATTATCTGCCTATTTATATCTCTAGGCACCTTTACAATGAGTCTTCCGGCAAGGCGAAACCTGCGAATATTTCTAATGACACCTAGACTAACCAAAAGAAGACTAAAGGAGAGAAAACGATCATCTACTATTCTTATGACTTAGAAACCTAATAAGACTCTAAAACTCTTTATTATATTAAAAAACTTTAAACGCTGCATGTTTAAATCGAAAAGATAATTTTCTTGAGGTGGCACTGACCATGACTAAACCATAAATAATCCGACCAATTTAGGAGGCCTATCTTCCGAAATTTGAGGAGGTGGTGTCATGATTGTTGATGTGGCTTCCATGATGAGGTGGTAACTTGAACAAATTTTTTGAGTGTGTCTTCATCCAAACAATAAACTGATGACTTCTCAACTTTTGAGGTGGTTGACTTGTCCCAAAAAGACAATCAAGACTTGAAAAATCTCCAAAATCTTCTTCGCTATAGAAATAGGGGACTTTAAGGCAAGTCTATAGCGAGAGTTCATAGCTTTTTTCAACTTCGACCATTTCTACAAACTATTTTCTCTCTTTGTTGATTTGAGGTTTTCTAGTGAGTCAAAACAATTAAATACATGCCTTTACCTACATTTTCCATGAAAAAAACTGACATGTATAACAAAAAATAATCTTCAGTGATTTCATAGTGTTTTCTTGGCTTGAAGCCTGATACATGCTACGAACTTGTTGTTGTGATTCAACAATATGATGACCCTAGTGAAAATTAAGCACCTACACTAGAATGGAGCCTCGACCTATTTTTAGGTGTAATTTTATTTTTAGAATGGATGAGAAAATTCTATTTATAGCAGAAGTCTATTTATAGATGATGAGAAAATTCTATTTATAGATGTATGTGTGAATTCTATTTATAGATCACATGTCTATTTATAGATACATGTCGACTATTATTATCCCTTAATAATAGTTGGACAATAAACATTAATCTATTCTCAATGATCACTTGGAAATAGTTAACTGAAGTGTCAAATCAGTTAGCTAAGTGAATTTCAAATTGAATGGTTAGTTGGTGGGACATGCAAGTGGACTTAGTTGTAACTGAGTGATTTGAAGTTGTAACAGAGTTGGATGTGTAGTTATGTGAGTTGTAAAATAGTTTAACTCAGTTAAGTGAGTTAAAATAAGTTGTGCTAGCTGTATCTAAACATACACTAGTGAGAGACCAGGGAATTAATTATTTAATTAATTCACAATCAATGGTCTCACATGCAACTCAATATTTAGTATTGTTAACTAAATGCATGTTAGATCCAGTGGAGACCCAGTTGAGAGATAGGTGAAAGGGACAGTTTGACTATTAGTTGTGACATTAGTGGGTGCACTCATGCAACCACACACACATTGGAGATGCCAATGATGATTACGTAGTCAAGGAAAGTAGGATCTTTATGGTTTCCTGGTAAAAAAAATTTGTGTTATGTGTGATAGATCTTTCTTCATGTGTTTGCAATTGGCGATCGTGTTTTAAATTTCCGCAAGAATTTTTGTAGAAGAAATTATGTATTTAGTAGTGGCATATAATTGTTAGATCAGAAGAATCCAGTAAATACATAATTTTCATTAAAATTTCTAAATGGTATCACAGCACAGAAGATTGCAATTTTGAAGCAGGAGCTGAGTTTTGTTGGTGGAAACAATTCGAATTTACCACAAGAATTTATTGGTGCGACAATTGAGTAAACATATAAATGGCTTTCAACGGCTTGCAGCTAGAGTATTCACTCGAGGGAAACTTGAACTACATTTATTGGAAGGATAGGATGGAGGCAGTGCTTGAAGATGATGGCTTGAAGGAATTCATCAAAAATGATGTTCCTAAGCCCACTTCGATGGATGCTTCATTACTTGATGCATGGAAAAAGAAAGTAGCGAAAGCGAGAAGGATTTTTTTGGAGGGTGTATGAGACCACATTGTCTCCAGCCTTCATGGGAAAGCCACTCCATATGCTATGTGCAAGGCTTTGATGAATCTTTTCCAAGGCAGCAACGACCATAGGAAATTGGCGCTTAAGGATAAACTCAAAAGTATCAAGATGGAAAAGGGTGACAATATTCCAAAGTATCTCACAAATTTTGTCCAATGTCAGGATGAATGGGGGAGTGTGGGAATCACGGTTGCTGATGATGATTTGGTGAGATTGGATCTCTTCAGACTTCCTAAGATTTGGTATAGTTATGAGGACTCTGTCAACGGACGGGAAAAACCATTTGATTGGGAATGATTGTGGTCAGATCTAGTGCAAGAGGAGTTTAGGCGAAACACCAAAGATGGCTTTTCATAAAAGCATGATGATGAAGAGGATTGTGCTTTGGCTGCCAAGGCAAGGAGATGGAAAGGAAAGAAATTACATTCAAAATCTGAGTCTGAAGGCAAGAAGCTGGATTGTTCCAAGGTGAAGTGTTTTCACTATCACGAACATGGGCATCTCGCCACTAACTGCCCACAGAAGAAGAAGAACAAGAAGGTTGTTGGAGATGCAGTTGGTGAGGCCCTTGCCTCGCAATTTGAACTTGATTTCTCTTTGATCGCATGCTTCGTGTCAAGCTCAATGGGATTGGTGTGGTATCTTGATAGTGGTGCTTCCTTCCACATGACAGGAGATAAGGATCTTTTCAGTGACTTGGAGGAGAAATATCTCCAAATGCATATAGATATGGGAGACAATGGACGATACAGTGTGACCAACATTGGTACCATTACCTTTGAGAGGGAGCCAGGTAAACCATTTCAATTGAAAGATGTTATGCATGTTCCAGATTTGAATAAAAACTTAGTCTCAATCACGATGTTGGAGGACAGAGGCTATGACACTGTTTTTAGTGATGGAAAATATTTCCTATGACATAAAACAATGGGTCAAGCCAGGAGGATAGGGATTCAAGTTAAGTATCTCTACAAGCTAGAGGTAGATAGTTGCACTGCCATGATGGGCAAGGCAGAAAAAGTGGTGAGTCGAGATGAGGGCGAATTATGGCACAGGCGATTAGGCCATCTTCATCATGGAGCCTTGAAAGTCATGCAACAAATATTTACCGGACTTCCAATGGGAACACTTTCTCAGTTAGATCAGTGCAAGGGTTACACCATGGGGAAGTATGTAAATTCCACCTTTCATGAAAAGGAGAAACGTGCTTCGGTGATCCTAGAGAGAGTTCACACAGACGTGTGTGGACCATTCTCGATTGCTTCAACATCAAAACAAAGGTATTATGTTATTTTTGTTGATGAATTTTCTCGTAAATGGTGGATATTCTTCATTGAGAAGAAGGATCAAACATTCTCAAAGTTTTGTGAGTTTAAGGCATTGGTGGAGAAAGAGTCAGGGAAGCAAGTGAAGGCTCTGAGGAGAAATAATGGTGGAGAATACATCTCTAATGAATTCAAAGACTTTTGCAGTAAAGAAGGAATTTGAAGAGAACTCATAGCACCTCATAACCTACAAAAAAATGGGGTCACGGAGAGGAAGAACAGAACGATCATGGGTGCAGCATGAGAAATGCTGCATGATCAAGGCCTACTAATGCATTTGTGGGCAGTTTCATGCAACACTATAGTTTATGTGAAAAACCGTTGTCCTCATAGAGTAATTGGCATGAGTACACCTGAAGAAGCTTTCACTGGTAAGAAACTAGAATTTTCTCACTTTAAGATTTTTGGCTCATCTATTTATGTGCATGTGACCAAGAACGCCAAGAAGAAGCTAGAGCCAACTGTTGAAGTTGATATATCTGTGGGGTACACATAAATGCCCCATAATTATCATGTGTATTTTCTTAAAAGTAATATGAATGTTATACAACGAGATATAAAATTCAATGAGGGGAAAACCATGCGGTTGTCGCTTGAGAGGGAGTTGGACTTGCATGTGGAGGAGGAACTGTTGGTTCCCAAAGATGAGTCTCTAGATGTGGATTAGCCATAGGAGGAGGTTCATGGAGTGGAGGAGTCCACTCACGTAGAGCCAAACATCAGAACTGGTAGAAGGCATACCATAGAATCTGATAGGCTGAGACTTGATGATGCGTAGAATGTAGGAGCCCCTACTTCAAAGTGCAGACAAATATAGTCTCTTGACTAATTTACTAGATACATGGCTCTTGTGAGAAAATGTATTGTGACTAAGCCATCTTCCTTTCAAGAAGAAGTGCAGGAGCCCACATGGGTAGATGCAATGGTGGAGCAGTATGACTCCATTTTCAGAAATAGTGCTTGGGAAATTGTTCCAAGGCCGGTTGATAAATCAGTGGTAGGTTCAAGATGGATCTACAAGGTAAAGAAAGTTGCTGATGGGAGTGTTGATAAATACAAGGCCAAATTTGTGGCCTAGGGCTTCTCACAGATTGAAGGGATTTATTATGAAGAAAAATTTGCACCTGTCACACTATATTCTTCCATAAGGACCATCCTTGCTCTCTTAGCGAAGATGGGTTGGCACGATCATCATATGGATGTGAAGACTGTGTGGGATCATTGAGGAAGAAGTGTACATTAAGAAACCTGAAGGATTTGAAATCTTCAGCAGGGAGTCACATGTGTGTAGACTCAAAAGAGAATTGTATGGGCTGAAGCAAGCACCCAATGATTGGTACACTTAGATCAACAACTATTTCATCAGACTTGGCTTCACCAAGAGTGAGGCGGATGCAAACCTATAAAAAATTGTGGTGGAGGGTAAGCTTTTAATCATTTTTCTTTATGTTGATGATTTAATATTTACTGGTGGTGAGTAGCTGATACATTCATGCAAGGAGGACCTTGCAAAGGAGTTTGAGATGAAGGATATGGGCCTCCTTCATTATTTCCTTGGATTGGAAATATGGCAGCAAGATGGTGAAATTTTTGTGTCTCAAGGCAAGTATGAAAGGGGGATACTGGGTAAGTTTCAGATGGAGGGCTGCAAACCGAAGGATACTCCTCTTTTAGGAAACTGGAGGAAAGAGGATGCTACATATGGAGAGGTAGTGGATGCCACTGTCTATCTACAGTTAGTGGGTTCACTACTGTATTTAGTGAATACAAGACCAGGCATATGCTATGCGGTGAACCAACTTAGTCAAGCGATGGTTAAGCCTACCAAGCTCTTTTGGAAGGCAGGAAAGCATGTCCTAAGATACTTGAGGGGCACGTCTGAGTATGGCTTGTGGTACAGACAGACGGATGAGGTGAAGTTGCATGGTTTCACGAATGCAGATTGGGTGAACAACCCAACAGAAAAAAAAATCACATCAGGAGTGATCTTCAGTATCGGATCTACAATTGTTTCTTGGTACATCAGAAAACATAGATCTGTGGTACTTAGTTCAGCGAAATCGGAATACATGGTAGCAAGTCAAGCTACATGTGAGGCTATCTAGATGAGAAATATCATGGTTGGTTTGTTTGGTTCTCATTTAGATCCTACAATGATTCATTGTGATTATCAGAGTTGCATTAAACTCTTGATTAATATTGTGTTTCATGATAGATCTAAACATATAGATATCTGGTATCATCATATGAGATATTGTGTGCAGCAGAAGATCGTGTTGGTTCAGTACATTCCTACGGAAGGTCTGGATGTAGATATTCTGACAAATGCACTCACTAGGAGAAAATTTGAATACCATAGAGACAAGATCGGGGTGAAGGATAATCCCTTTCTTGTTGAGAGGGAGTGTTGAGATTCAACAAGATGATGGTCCTAGTGAAAATTAAGCACTTACACTAGGATGGAGCCTTGAGCTATTTTTAGGTGTAATTCTATTTTTAGAACGGATGAGAAAATTATATTTATAGTGGAATTCTATTTATAGATGATGATAAAATTCTACTTTTTATATGATGTTCTATCTTTAGATGTATGTGCAAAGTATATTTATAGATCGCATGTCTATTTATAGATGCGTGTTGACTATTATTATCCCTTAATAATAGTTGTACAGTAAACATTAATCTATTCTCGATGAGCACGTGGAAATAGTTAACTAAAGTGTCAAATCAGTTAGCCAAGTGAATTTCGAGTTGAGTGGTTGGTTGGTGGGACATGCAATTGGACTTAGTTGTAATTGAGTGGTTCGAAGTTGTAATAGATTTGGATGTGTAGTTATGTGAGTTGGAAGATAGTTTAACTCAGTTAAGTGAGTTAAACTCAGTTGTGCTAGTTGTAGCTAAACTTAAAATAGTGAGAGATCAGTGAATTAATTATTTAATTAATTCACAATCAGTGGCCTCACATGCAACAAAATATTTACTACTATTAACTACATGCATGTCACATCCATTGGAGTCCCAGTTGAGAGATAGGTGAAAGGGAAAATTTGACTATCAGTTGTGACATTAGTGGGTGCACTTATGCAACCACCACAACATTGGAGATGCCAATGATGATTGCACAGTCAAGGAAAGCAGGATATAATTAATTCAGGGATTGCGATCAACAGGGATTGCGCAGTGGAGGCAGGCTGTCAGGAGACAGTAAATTGGCACATGTATTTGACAATTTTTGTATGACAGTGTGAGATGATTGTATATTGTACTAAGAGATCTTGGATTATATTTTTGAATGATATTGTTTCATGGTCTGTGATATATACATAATATATGATAGTGGGGTTTCTAGCTTCAATATGCTTTCCTGGTAAAAAATTCTATGTTATGTGCGATTGATCTTTCTTCATGTGTTTTCAATTGGTGATGGTGTTTTAAATTTCCCCAATAATTTTTGTAGAAGTGATTCTATATTTAACAGTGGCATATAATTTTTATATCAAGGGAATCCAGGAAATACATAATTTGTATTAAAATTTATACACTTCCCTAATTGACAACAAACTTGAAAATTTTGGATTTCTTCTTCAAATTTCTCATGGCTCTGTAAGTGATGAACTATAATGAGACAAAAAACATTTTCGAAGGTATTTTACCCCCTTTCAATTGGCAGTAGCTTCATCCTTGGCAACAATGGCTTCAGTTTCTACATGTTCATTTATGACTGTCATCTTTAAACCCTTTTTCTTGAGTTTTGTTTGTACCATTTCCATCTACAACTCCAACTCTTTCACTTGACCTTTGAGCTTCTTTCTCTCTTCCTGCAGCTAGGTGTTCCATTTTCTTGTATTATTCATCACTCTGCATAAACGGAGAGTTATCTTCAACCATTTTTTAGAATTTTTTAAGGCTTCATCATAATCATTAATTTTCTCATTCACTTTCTCTTTCAACTCCTCCACAATTCTTCTTTCTAGCTTAGCCTCTTCCAACTCCAAATTTGTTTCAACGACTTCCTCCCTAGCTCCCCTCAATTTCTCCTTTAAAATATACACTTTAGATTTTTCAGTGACCTTCTCCTTGCCTTTCCTCTGCTTGATAATTTCTTCCTTTGTTGGGGATCGTTCAATGATGTCTTCTACCATAGGTTGTTTACCCTTTTTTGTCTCTTCAGTATTCTTGTCATCATTGATACCTTTGGCAAGTTGAAATCTTGTGAAAGGATTTCTTGGTTTAAATACAAAACCTGCATCTTCACTTGAAAATTAAATTTTCTTGGCAGTGAGGCCTTTATTTTTCTTCTTACCTACTTTGGCATCCACACATTTGACCACACAATTTTCTTCTATATCTATGGCTTGTAAAATGTCGTCAAGACTACCTTTTCCCACTGTCTGGCTCCTAGTGATTCTACCATGACTCTTTTTTCTAGGCTTTGGCTTGCTACTTGTAGGTGTGGGATGAGGTATCTTTGCTTCCTGTACATGTTCTATTTCAATATCCATGGCTTCTCTAATTTCCTGCATTTCTCCTTCCTATCCACTCTCTGCTTCAATTATAGGCTCATCATTCTTACTTGAAGGGATGGTCTTTATTTAGGTTTTTTCTTAGGATTTAATACATCCACTTCATAACCACTAAGAAACATAAATGTATCCCTATCTCTATTTAAAATTCTAAACTCTTCCAAAACTAGTAGCTTGATTAATCCATGATGAAATATTGAAGTTTCACTACTCTCAGGCCTAGCTTGGATTTTATCTGAGATTTTTCCTAGGCTTCTGAATAAGAAAAATGGAAGGTCCAAAAGCTTATTACCCATGAAATGGAGAAAAATCATAAAGTGATACTAATATATCATGTGAAACCTCCCTTCACATGTGAAATACTTCTGAATCACTAGCATGAGTTTCGAGTAATTTTCTTTGAGGTAACTTCTTGGGATCCCTGAGTTCATGTCCACTCCAATGTGCTCAGGCTTCAAGAACTCATCACAATTATTCAATTTGAATTTGGTGGATTTAAACCACTCTTACCCTGTCCTTGGAATATCTGTAGCTTTGGAAATAGTTTCAGGAGAAACAATGAAACTTAGCACACCCACCTTTGATGCAGTGCTAACAAAATTCACTGAAAATTCCTTAGAAACTTGGGCATGATACCCCTACTACTTCTAGAAAAACCTCATGCAACTGGCACTGGTGAAGACTGATACCAAACTTGGATCTTCAATAATTAATTTTAAATCCATTGGCTCATACCTGGCCACTGAGCCACCTTTGGTTTTCCTTTTATGCATGGTCATTCGTTTCAACACAGTGCTGGCCTGTTTGGTAATATTACACCTGTAGAGAACAATTATGCACAACAAGGAGCTTGTAGACAAAGGTTTAACCTTTCTAAAGATAGCAACAACATCGATACTCAGAGGAAAAATGAGAAGGTGGAAAAAAATAACTCACAAGGATAATTTTAAAAAAGGTAAGTTCGGATGTGAAAGGGATGAAGAGAAATAGGAAGGCTAAAAAGAATGAGGGGATGCCAATTATGATCACACATGCTCCATGAATCAAAAAAACTAATCACATGACCTCAGATTGACCTCTATCCATTTGAAACTTCACATATCAACCATTACCTTTCCGGTGTAGAAAAAATGAGTTAGTAGCGTTTTACGTTATGATTTTGGCTGATTCGCTATGAACTTGTTAGGTGAGTCCATAGCAAAAAAAACATTTTTTCCATATATTTTGCTGTGGAATCACGAAAATGTTGATAGGTGGCTAAAACCGAATTTGAACCAATGGATGTAGATTTTTGATAGATTTTTATTGATATGGCCATGATGACATGACATATGGGGACTCTAAAACCTTAAGATTATAACCAATTCATGAAATTTCATCAATTTCATGAATAAATTTACCAACACAATAACACCAATACCAAATGACCTTCCTAACCACAATAAAATTTTATTGGTGATAACATAGGTTATCACAATTGTAGCCTTGAAAATCGTTACTATGACTGCTTGAATATCTTCATCTATGTACTGAGAGTCATCTTAAAAACTAAGTCATTAAAAATCTTTCAACCATATCTTCCCAATTTTTTGTTCCATATCACAGTTCAGTTTCAAGATACCAATTCATAGGTACCACATGTAATGTGTGAAATAATGTATGTACCCATTCTGGTGTTGGATCTTTGCCCCAAATTGTAGACCAATGAAAAATATGACCTTGAGGGTAATCCTTGCCATCATATTTTACTTCGAGTCTGGTATTTACTTGATTGGAACTGATCTTCATCAATCTACAGTATTCTCTCCAGATTCCAATATTTTTCTTATGAGCACCCCACCATCTAGTAGGTGTAGATCTCAACACTATGTCCAAAGCTTGAAACCTTTGTTCTTTAGGTATTTCCCTTTCAAATTCATAAAGAAACAAATTTTCATATCATATCCATACCTCTATAGTGATGCAGCGAAGTGATCATGTAATTTTGTTACATTGCTTAGTAAAAACTTCGTGCAACCAATTCTACAGGTTCTCGAGTTCTAGAATCTGAGATACATGAGTTGTCCCTTTCCTAGTGTATCCTTCCATATGTAGTGGGATTTATCTATTCTTCCTCTTTAGTCATGAGCTTGCAGATATTATAATTATCTACATCGTAGTATTCATCGCAAACAGGCTCTATATACCATACTCCTTTTGATGGGTCTAGGGGAACAATGACCCTCAAATAGCCTTGTTTAAACACCATATTTATCTTCTTCAAATTAATTATTGCATCCGTATCAAAAGAAAAATAAAATCCAAAAAGTGTTGGATATGGATTTCTATCATCTACAATCTCAATTACTTCAAAATATTCCATAGCGCACACTCCTTCAATGTCTACTACTATACCAATCAATCTTTCCATAGGAATAATATTTTGTTGATTAGTCATTCTTAACTAGATCGGTGACCATTGCATCTTCGGTTTTCCCATGCACTCCCATGTCTGCTTAAGCAAGACATTAGAATCAGATCCAAAATCTAGGATTACCCGATCCATGTCGTAGTCCCCAATATACGCAATTAATATCATCTATCTTCATGTCCTCTTCTTATGCTGATGGAATTTATTTACTTTCTCTGGCTCATTACACAACTCTTATATTAATTTTGGGAAACTAGGTAAAAAATCCATATTGCACTGCTCATATGAAGATGGTCATATTTTTGTTGGATTCCTCTTTCGGAGAGGTGGAAGATTGATCTAATTATCATCTTGATCAGATCAACAGAACATTGATTTTGAATTTATATTCCACATGTGCAAGGTCAGCCAGATTTATCCCACATGCCTAAGAGATGTGTCACACACCCTAATTGATGAATATAAATTGGAGAGTCTTGGAGGTAATTTTCTCATCATCTCATCACACATTCTCTATTTTTGATCTGATTGGTTTGATAGCCTTTGGAGGCATTTTTATTCTCACACGTATGGAGCAAAGTTGTTGTTTTCTACGCTAATCTGTTTAGGGATTTTTTGCTGCATTTTTTACCAACGTTGACCATGGCCAATCCTTGGTCGTTTGACCTCAATATTCTGCGTAAATTCCAATTATAGGAGTCTTTATAGATGGGCACTAAAATCGAGGAATTCCAGGCTGTTTGAAAAAAGCCCTAGTTTTTTTCATTGACTTTTCTAAAGCTGCTTGCATTGAATTTTATATGATGTCCCTGGTTTGAATTGCATTGAATTGTGATAAGATGTATTTGAGGGTTGTGGGTGTGACACATGAAAGTGTTGGCTAACCGATAAAGACTTTGCTAATTGAAGCATCCTTCTGACCGTCGTAACGCATCAATATCTCATATCTTTGCTGGACATAAGGAATTGTAAATATGATCTCTATTTGGATTATCTTCTATTGATATATTAGTGTGTTCTATTCAAGTTTATGTTATTTCTATCTTGTATTGGTCTTAATAAATATTGAAGTGAAAGTTCATCAAGCATAGAACACCATTGTTATCTAAATTTAACATGGTATCACACTTTAGGTGAAGATAAAGTCCAATAATCCAAGCTGGTGTTAGAAGAAATCTCTGAAGGAAGAAATCCTATCAAGGAAAAATGACTTCCTCAACCTACAAGGGTTTCAAGGTTGATGATAAATTGAATGATAAGTCTGATTATCATGCATGGAAGATGTCCTTGGATTTGGCGCTAGAAGATCAAGATGTCATGGACTATGTATAGGGGAATATTCAAGAGCATCCATAAAATGTAGGTGCTGACAAAAAGACAAAATATAGAAAAGGGGAAATCAAAGAAAAGATTATTATCCAGGATTCTATTCATAAGAACTTGGTTGCTTACATTTCTGAGCTGAAGACATCTAAGGAGAAGTATGAGAAGTTGGTGAGCATGTTCAAGGCTAGAAATGCTAATACAATCCTCTTCTTCAAGAATCAATTGAAGAATATCAAGAAGGGTAAGGATGAATCTATTCAATCCTATTTTATGAGGCTCACTGAAATCAAGAATAACTTCCTAGATATTGGGGAAGAAATATCTAATCTAGAGATGGTTCTTATTGCACTTGGAGGTCTCCCCTATGATTGGCATGTATTCAATCATTATTCTCAATAATAATGTGATTCCTGATTTTGATGAAATATTGACGAGATGCACTCAAGAGGAAACAAGAATGATGTAGTATGCCTCTAATGGTAATGGAAGTGACCCTACTGCCTTTGTCGCTCATGCAAAGAAGAAGAACCATGGTGGCCTGAGAAATAAAAAACATGGGGCCCAAAGGAAGGAAGGGAATATGTTACGCTTGTAACAAGACTGGTAACTATGCAAGAGAGTTCCCTAATATAAGGGACTCTCCAAGGGATGATGAGAAAAACAACTCAAGAAGGAATGGCAGGAACAATAGGTTCCAAGGAAAATGGAAGGCTCCCTCTGATCATAATAGAAATGGAACCTTTAAAGAGGTCAAGAAATTCCAGGTATGATGAGTCTAATGTTGTTGATAATAATGGAAATGAATTTATTATTATATCTACCCTCTCTGTTTCATCTCCACCCAACACCCTGGATGTCTTGTTGATTGATAGTGGTGCTTCAAGGCACCTCACTAGTTATAAATAAGCCCTTTTTTATTTGGTTGAGTAGGATACTAATCTGGAAATTATCCTTGGAGATAATTCCACCAATCCCATGAAATGTATGGGGACTGTGACCCTCCATCTATCGCAAGGTCAAGCCCTTTGATTACATGATGTGTTGTATGTACCTGATTTGAAGAAGAACCTTGTGTCCATTTCAGAAATGGAAGACAAAGGGTTCAAGGTGGCATTCGTTAATGGAAAGGTACTTATCTGGAAGAAGAACTTCAAGGGGGATATTTCTATTGGTTTTAGATTTTATACACTCTACCAGGTGTTATCACTCAGATTTTCCTTGAAGTTGTTGGAATAGGAAAGGGGTTCGAGGTAACCACAAACCAACCTTCAGGTACAAAATCTAGCCAATCTGTACCCAGAGAGGGCTCTCTCTATAAAATTTAGATTTGTTTTGCAAGGTATTAGGCTAGTTATAAAGTCTAGGGGTTTTGTTTGAATTTATGTTGATGGAATTATTTAGCTGAGATTAAGATCAAATAGTTTCAATCCATTGGGCTAATGGAGTCAAATGATTGGCTGCACTGGCTTAAGTTTTTTAACAAAATATGGTTTATTAGGGCAAGATAATCAAACTAGAAACAATTATAGATCTAAAGTGAATGGAATGGAATTCAAACAGATGAAAGGAAATAAATAATCTTTCAACACATTCAATAGAAGAGAAATAAATTGATTATCAATAAAGAGCAGTTAAGTATTCTTTACTAAATAACCAAAGATGTATGAACTAGACAAATAGGAGAAATTAAGAATTCGCTGTTTAAACCAATTTAGAAGAAAACATTTAGAATAATAACGACTGAAATCATATTACACCTAAGTAATTTTTGATTTAATCCTTTTCCTTAAATATTAAGATAATGAAACATAGATGATATTGTAAACAAATATAAAACTTCAGAACATGGGATAGAGATGACTTATTGATCCTTCATTTGACACATGAATCCTGAGAAAAGTCTTCTGCCTCAATTCCTTGTCCAGTTTTTCCACGAAAAATTTCTCCAAAGCTCTTTATTCCAAGATATTCAATGTTACATCAGAGTATAATAATCCACCCAAAACACTTCCAAGAGTGAAGTATTTATACAAATTCTAAACTAAAATATCTTGAAAAAATATCAAGATTGGTTCACAAATCTCTCCAACTATTTTACATAAATAGAACTTAAGTAAAGTACACTCAAACTAATGCATCTATTTGGCACTATTTTTTATGGATAGGTGATGAAAAATAGCATAATTCGAATTTTATCCAACTCTTAGTTGATGATGAGGCATCCAAGTCACTAACTGCTTCCTTTCTTTGTGCATTCTACTCCAACAATTCTGCAAACTTGGGGTCCAATGATACCTTTTTATTTCTCAATCCGTAATATATATGTAAAAATTGAAATAAATTATTGTAGATAAATATTTTGGTGAGATAAACCTCTTTCAGTTTCCTAAAATTCCTCTCCAGCTGTGCACAATAGGCTCTGCAAAAATATGTGTAAAACATATTTTTACAGAGTCTGAAAAACAGCCTGTAAAGATGTGCATGTATCTCTCCGTCTGAAATCACTGTACAAAAACTGAGATAGGTTTTTGTAGATGGGTCTCTTAGGAACGAAAAAATCATTCTATTTTGTATGATGTATTGTTTATTGGCCACAATCCTCTGAAAAATGATGACTTAACTGGAATTTTCTGCAAAAAGTGTTTTCCAACATTGTTTAATATGTCCAAAACCATAATAGCTGTTAAAAAAGTGAGAGAGGTTTTTGTAGATGTTCCTCTTAAGAACATAAACCTCCTTTATTTTTTCAAAATTCATCTTTGATTTATCACAATAGTTTCTGCAAAACAATGACGAAAACATGCAATTTCTGCAAAAATGTTCCTTCTTGTTGTATTTTTCATCTTTTCACTTTTTTGTTTTTTTAACTGTTTTACTTTCACTTTAAACAAACTTCAATGTTGGTGAAAGTATTTTAATTTATTTTTACCATTTTAATGCCTCTATAACTACTTTTATTGTTTACCTTTGACTGCTTTGTAACTTCATTTTAACTTTCACTCTGACTTTTACCTGATACACTTTAACCATGAACTTGTATGTTCTTTTTTGTAACTGTCTTCCTTGTTGTTTATCTTCATGCTACCTGATTTACTTTACTAGGTCTTCAAACTGATACTCTTTAATCCTAATACTCTTTGACTGTTCTTTACTGTGTCCTTTTACCTTCAATGTGTAGTTTAGGTTTTTACTGTCTGTTTCAACAGTAAATCGTTTAATATCCTGTTTCCTTTGCTTGTCTTTCAACTGTATGTTTTATCTTCCATATCTGTTTGAATAGATTTGATAACACTCTTGGAGTAAACAAGTCTTATGACTAGTATGAAGACTATTTTATCCAAGGATGTGGTCTTCTGATCACTTGTAAAACAAAACAAATTGTTAAGAAAGCATTGGTTTGCAGGGGAGGTCGAAAACTTTCATTTGATGTTGAGAGGTCTGTGGAGTGAATCTAGAATGATTTTTGGGAGGTAAACCATGCTCGAATTGGTTAACAGAGGCTTCAGGTGGCGCAGCTAGGTTACAAAGGGTTTTATTGCACAATCAGGTAAAAATGAGCAACACTAGGGTGTTTGTGTTTAAACGGGTAAACGGTTGATATTGGCGGGTAAGCTTTGAATGAATAGTGGACAGATGGCGCTGACTTGATGATGTGAATTTTTGTCGTTAGTGGGAGGCGGTAAGCAGTACGCGATCGCACCACTTTTGGGGAAAGGTGGTTTTGGGCGGAGGGCGAGCGATTCCATACGATGAACGACGTGTGGCGTGGTACTATTCAGAAAACCGCTTGGCCATCGCGCATTATCGTTCGAACGAGGATGGCTAGCGATATTGATATCAACCATAGATATGAGATTTGTTGATCGAACAGTGTTCGGGGTTACAAGATGACGAAAAGATAACGAGCGGGCCCAATGTAATTTATTTTGAATTAATCGCATCGGGGGTGATTTGATTGGCGGAGAAATGTGCTCACGATTAATCAAATATTTGACTAATTAATCATGATTAATACATTAATATGGTTATTTTTCAACCAAAGGGGTGGGATATTATTATTTGGGAATTATTAAAATAATACGGGAAAAAGGTGAAAATTTATTTGGGAGTTATATACTATGTGTTGAAGTTAATATGATTATGAAATGAAAAGCACCAAGTTAAAACATTTCACGTATATATTCAAACTTAGGCTAAGGATGAAAAAGGGTTTTTTTAGGTGATGTTATGTATTTTCCTAAGTAAAGTAGGAATTTACACTTAGGAAATGAGTTTATGAAATCAAATGAATGGTTTATGGATGATTCTAAGTATTTAGGCTCTTAAAGCATTGGGCTGAGGGTTCGGTCCCTCCAAAAGTCAGATAAATGCTCTGAGCCCCTCTAATCTTTAAATGCCTAGTACTTAGGAGAAATTAGTGAAATTTTTAGGGAAAAGATGAGAAGGGAAGTTAATAATCTGACTTTTCATTGCTTGAAATTATTCAATGTATTGTCTGCCTATGCACTTGTGATGAAAGTAAAAGATTTACCACATCTAAAGCCATCATTCATCACATGTAATTTTGCAACATCATCTACCTACCCTATCTACTTTACCCTACCATTTTTTCTTCTTTATTAGGGTGCACTTAGACTGGAAAACCCTTATCACACTTATTTTTCTTTTACATATGAAAATCTATCTAATTCTAACCTTATTACATTTAGGGGCTCAGATTAAACTGTTGAGCTCCTTTTATTCACTCTATCTATATAATTATCTGCTAAGATTAAACAGATTGGTCAGATTTTATCCTCTATCTCTAAAACATGAAATTGAAAGATGAACTAGCCAAGCTTAAACTGTTTGACTGTTCATAAATTGTGGCATAGTTTAACAAGCTACACACAATTGCTTATTACATAAAATGAAATAGTAGTGGCATTTAGACTTGCACACTTTCCTGGTCTATTTTTGTTTGGGGTTCATTTCTTTCACTTTTTTTGACCATTTTATTCTTTTCACCCTTTGATTTTCTTTTAGGGTATACCCTCTTTAAATTTTTTTAAATTTTTTGATTTTTTTTTAAAATATGGAAAACCTTTGCAACAAGGAAAGGAATGAAAATATTACAAAGCTCATCAAGTCAACCATGAAATATGACACCTATTGGTTTAGGAGCATAACACTGGCTCCACTTGGGGATGGATTTTCCTGGTGAAAAGTCAAGAACAACAGGTCAGTTGCCCTCATCCATTGGCCTTTGATGATCTTAGTAAATGTATTTTGTCTTCTGCAAACTGAAATCTGGTCTGAAACTAAAAAAACACACAACAATTTTCAAACCAACTTAATGAAAAACTAGCTGAAAATTGAAAACTAAAAAAAATGCTCAAAATTCTGAGCTTATTGGCACTCATCTACCTACTCAATATATTGTTCAACTGCTAGTTACGTAAAATGAAATAGCCAATGCAACCATTCAAGAATTATGTACTTTGATAGATTTTGTTGCATTTTCTTGTTGATTATCAAAATTGTACTTCTGCAACCTATTAGAAACTTGTCAACAAATGAGAGGATAAGGAAACACTTGATTTCCTTTGTTGACTCTAGAAAATGTACAAAAGGATCTTCCAAAATATATACACTGATGCTTAGCTGATCTACGCAATTGTACATCTGTTTTGTATGGCCTCCATGCCATGAATCTGAAATTTTATTTTCGTCTTTATCTCCCTGCAAACTTTCAGATAAGATTTGTGATGATATTCCTACTGATTGTATTGTTTGACTGCTAAAATCTTTATCATCTTGATTCTGAAAATAATAGTTAGTTAATAGATGAATGCTTTGAATGCCTTCAATATTCAACATATCTGCTATTGGATCCTGAAAAACTTGGAAAAATGGCTGTAACCTATAGCATATAGGTTTCCATGAGACTTCATAAAATTCAACAAGTTTCTCATCCTTTTGATTAAATATGTTATACCACATTTCCTTTAAAATATGAAATGGTTCAAAAAATAGTGGTATGGAACTTTCTTGTGTCATTTGATCATTTATTTCAATGGGAACTGATAACTGCAATTGTGAAACTAAAAAATCTTGATCAATAGTTTCATTATCTTCTTTGTTGTCAATCACAATTCCTAAAGATTGTTGATTATTTATGGCATGATAGTTGTCTCTAATGAACTTAAATGAAGCAAAGCAAAGAGGTAAAGAACCTTCACTTATTTCCACATTTTCTGCTTTTTCTTCCTCACTCTCATGGCTGATCTATATTGGCTGATCACTATCTTCAATCTGTTGAAATTGAGTTTCTTCATCCCACAAACTATCTTTTGATTGCTCTGTAAAGTTAGTTTGAGTTTGGAAAACATAACTATCATCATAATGATCATACTTAGGAAAATCATCAACAAAAGGAATGTCATAAAAAATACACATTAGATCAGCAAATTCCTCTTCCTCATATTGATTTGTAATTTCATTTTCTGATATATGATAATTGGAATTAGTAGGAACCTTTTCATGGCTATCAACCTCTTCTATTTCTTCATGGTGATTTTGAATAAAAAATTCATCTTTCATAGTGATCTCCTCTGTTCTTTCATCTAGTTTTCTTACCAAAAGGTTGAGTTTTACCTCTGCAATGTTTTTCTTTTCCTCTTCTTCGGCTTTCAACTTTTCCTGTTTGATTTGGAGATTAACTTCCACATCAACTGCAATGTTCTGCATCTGTAAAAGTGTTTTTGGATCTCTTTCTCTTAATCAAAATTCTATTTCTGGATCAAAGGCACTTGGATAATGCAAGAGATCTGAATCATGAGGAGGTCTAATATTTTCTGGCATTGAATAATAAAATTGATTAAATCTGTCAGAAAATTGTTGTATTGTTTCATTTGAATGTCTTTTTAATTGATTATATTCTTCCATGATCACAAAATGATTAACTTTGATTATCCATCTATCAAGGAAAATTTTGATAAACTGCTGGAAATTTGAGAAGCTAGCATTAGGCAGATTTTTGAACCAATTCTTTATTCTATTTTGCAAAGAAAGAGAAAAAAGTCTGACTTTAACATCATCTTCATTAATCTCAAACAAATCCAAATAATTCTCAAAACCTTGAATATGTTTTTGGGCAGTGATATCATTCTCTCCATCAAATCTAGGAAGATACTTGTAGTATTTTTTAGGAAAATAATGGAGTATAGGAGGTAAAATAAGGGGCTTATATCTATCTGGAACTTTATATGGTACAGGGATATGTATAGGGATTGTAATATCAGTCTTGACTATTTGAGGCTTCTTAATTGGAAAATGATCATCATTAGATTCATAAGAAAGCTGCTCAAAGAGATTAGGAGAATTATTACTTACAATCTTCAAAGGAAAATAACTAAAAACTAATCTAAGATCTTCTATAAAATACAATATACATTGAAAAATTTTCTTAATGAGAAAGAGCAAAATGTCTTGGATTAAGATCCAAGTTGAAAGCCTGATCTTTCCATATTGTCCTTTGAGGTTCATTCCTCCAGTGGAGTCTTGATTGTGAGATTGATTTTGGAGTCACCAGGTGGATGATTTTAACCTTTGTGTGTCTGATCCCTGTCCACCATCATAGATTAGATTTAAACCTGTAAAAAAATTCTGAAGAAAAATTTATTTCTTCAGGAAACCAAATTTTGAGTATTTTATGATTATTTTGTTTTTTTATGAATTTTCAAAACAACTTCTATGATTTCTTTAAGAGGCTTTAGATATGAGATTTAAACTTTCTTAAAGACTTATTAAACTAGAGAAACTGATGAAATGTTTGAAACCAAAGCTTAGTTCATAAACTAAACTGGAGATAGACTAAAGCAACATTTATTTACTTTTGCAATTGCAGAGCAAGAGCAATTTCAAAGGCTACCTGGCTAACTTCAGGCTTCGTCTATAGTTCATAAAATAAACAATAGTAATAATAAAATTATTCAGATCCCCAGTATGGTCGCCACTATGTTATCACTCAGATTTTACTTGAAGTTGTTGGAAGAGGAAAGGGGTCCGAGGTAACCACAAACCAACCTTCAGGTACAAAATCTAGCCAATATGTACCCAGAGAGGGCTCTCTCTATAAAATTTAGCTTTGTTTTTCTAGGTATTAGGCTAGTTATAAAGTCCAAGGGTTTTGTTTGAATTTAGGTTGATGGAATTCTTTAGCTGAGATTAATATCAAATTGTTTTAGTCCATTGGGCTAATGGAGTCAAAGGATTGACTGCACTGGCTTAAGTTTTTTAACAAAAGATGGTTTATCAGGGCAAGATAATCAAACTAGAAACAATTATAGATCTAAAGTGAATGGAATGGAATTCAAACAGATGAAAGGCAATGAATAATATTTCAACACATTCAAGAGAAGAGAAATAAATTGATTATCAATAAAGAGCAGTTAAGTATTATTTACTAAATAACCAAAGATGTATGAACTAGACAAATAGGAGCAATTAAGAATTCACTGTTTAAACCAGTTTAGAAGAAAACATTTAGAATAATAACGACTGAAATCAGATTAAACCTAAGTACTTTTTGATTTAATCCTTTTCGTTAAATATCAAGATAATGAAACACAGATGATATTGTAAACAAATATAAAACTTCAGAACATGGGATAGAGATGACTTATTGATCCTTCATTTGACACATGAATCCTGAGAAAAGTCTTCTGCCTCAATTCCTTGTCCAGTTTTGCCATGAAAAATTTCTCCAAAGCTCTTTATTCCAAGATATTAAATGTTACATCAGAGTATAAGAATCCACCCAAAACACTTCCAAGAGTGAAGTATTTATACAAATTCTAAACTAAAATATCTTGAAAAAATATCAAGATTGGTTCACAAATCTCTCCAACTATTTTACATAAATAGAACTTAAGTAAAGTACAATCAAAATAATGCATCTATTTGGCACTATTTTGTATGGATAGGTGATGACAAAGAGCAGAATTAAAATTTGATCCAACTCTTAGTTGATGATGAGGCATCCAAGTCACTAACTGCTTCCTTTCTTTATGCATTCTGCTCCAACAATTCTACAAAATTGGGGTCCAATGATACCTTTTTATTTCTCAATCCGTAATAGACATGTAAAAAGTGAAAGAATTTATTTTAGATAAATATTTTGGTGAGATAAACCTCTTTCATTTTCCTAAAATTCCTCTCCAGTTGTGCACAATAGGCTCTGCTGAAAAATAGCCTGTAAATATGTGCATGTATCTCTAATTTTGAAATCACTGTGAAAAAAATGAGAAAGGTTTTTGTATATGGGTCGCGTAGGAACAAAAACCTCCTTCAGTTTTGTATGATGTATTTTTTATTGGCCACAATCCTCTCTTAAAAATGATGACTTAACTGGAATTTTCTGCAAAAAGTGTTTTCCAACATTGTTTAATATTTCCAAAACCATAATATCTGTTAGAAACATGAGAGAGGTTTTTGTAGATGGTCCTTTTAAGAACATAAACCTCCTTCATTTTTTCAAAATTCATCTTGGATTGATCACAATAGTTTCTGCAAAACAATGACTAAAACATGCAATTTCTGCAAAAATGTTCCTTCTTGTTGTATTTTTCATCTTTTCACTTTTTTGTTCTTTTAACTGTTTTAATTTCACTTTAAACAAACTTCAATGTTGGTGAAATTATTTTCATTTATTTTTACCATTTTAATGCCTCTGTAATTACTTTTACTGTTTACTTTGACTGCTTTGTAACTTCATTTTAACTTTCACTCTGACTTTTACCTGATACACTTTAACCATGAACTTGTATGTTCTTTTTTGTACCTGTCTTCCCTGATGTTTATCTTCATGCTAGCTGATTTACTTGAATAGGTCTTCAATCTGATACTCTTTAATCCTGATACTCTTTGACTATTCTTTACTGTGTCCTTTTACCTTCAATGTGTAGTTTAGGTTTTTACTATCTGTTTCAACAGTAAATCGTTTAATATCCTGTTTCCTTTGCTTGTCTTTCAACTGTATGTTTTATCTTCCATCTATGTTTGAATAGATTTGATAACACTCTTGGAGTAAACAAGTCTTATGACTAGTATTAAGACTATTTTATCCAAGGATGTGGTCTTCTGATCACCTGTAAAACAAAACAAATTATTAAGAAAGCATTGGTTTGCAGGGGAGGTCGAAAGGTTTCATTTGATGTTGAGAGGCCTGTGGATTGAATCTAGAATGATTTTTGGGAGGTAAAACATGCTCAAATTGGTTAACAGAGGCTTCAGGTGGCGCAACTGGGTTACAAACGGTTTTACTGCACAATCAGGCGAAAATGAGCAACACTAGGTTGTTTGTGTTTAAACGGGTAAACAGTTGATATTGGCGGGTAAGCTTTGAATGAACAGTGGACAGATGGCACTGACTTGACGATGTGAAGTTTTGTCGTTAGTGGGACCCGGTAAGCGGTACATGATTGCACCACTTTTGGGGAAAGGTGGTTTTGGGCGGAGGGCGAGCGATTCCATACGATGAACGACGCGTGGCGCGGTACTGTTCAGAAAACCGCTTGGCCATCGCTCATTATCGTTCGGACGAGGATGGCTAGCGATATTGATATCAACCATAGATCTGAGATCTGTTGATCAAACGGTGGTAGGGGTTACAGATGATGAAAAGATAATGAGCGGGCCCAATGTAATTTATTTTTAATTAATCGCATCGCGGGTGATTTGATTGGCGGATTCAAGTTATTAATTAATCATGAGGATTAATTAACCCTTATTGATATGGCGGAGAAATGCGCTCACGATTAATCAAAGATTTGAATAATTAATCATGATTAATACATTAATATGGTTATTTTTCAACCAAAGGGGTGGGATATTATTATTTGGGAATTATTAAAATAATACGGGAAAAAGGTGAAAATTTATTTGGGAGTTATATACTATGTGTTAAAGTTAATATGATTATGAAATGAAAAGCGCCAAGTTAAAACATTTTACATATATATTCAAACTTAGGCTAAGGATGAGAAAGGGTTTTTTTAGGTGATTTTACGTATTTTCCTAAGTAAAGTAGGAATTTACACTTAGGAAATGAGTTTATGAAATCAAATGAATGGTTTATGGATGATTCTAAGTACTTAGGCTCTTAAATCATTGGGCCGATGGTTTGGTCCCTCCAAAAGTTAGAGAAATGCTCTGAGCCCCTCTAATCTTTAAATGCCTAGTACTTAGGGGAAATTAGTGAAATTTTTAGGGAAAAGATGAGAAGGGAAATTAATAATCTGACTTTGCATTTCTTGAAATTCTTCAATGTATTGTCTGCCTATGCACTTGTGATGAAAGTAAAAGATTTACCACATCTAAAGCCATCATTCATCACATGTAATTTTGCAACATAATCTACCTACCCTATCTACTTTACCCTACCATTTTTTCTTCTTTATTAGGGTGCACTTAGACTGGAAAACCCTTATCACACTTATTTTTCTTTTACATATGAAAATCTATCTAATTCTAACCTTATTACATCCAAGGGCTCAGATTAAACTGTCGAGCTCCTTTTATTCACTCTACCTATATACTTATCTGCCAATATTAAACAGTTTGGTCAGATTTTATTCTCTATCTCTAAAACATGAAATTGAAAGATGAACTAGCCAAGCTTAAATTGTTTGACTGTTCATAAATTGTGGCATAGTTTAACAAGTTGCACACAATTTCTTATTACAGAAAATGAAATAGTAGTGGCATTTAGACTTGCACACTTTCCTGGTCTATTTTTGTTTGGGGTTCATTTCTTTCACTTTTTTTGACCATTTTATTCTTTTCACCCTTTGATTTTCTTTTAGGGTGTACCCTCTTTACATTTTTTTAATTTTTTTGATTTTTTTTGAAAATATGGAAATCCTTTGCAACAAGGAAAGGAATGAACATATTACAGAGCTCATCAAGTCAATCATGAAATATGACACCTATTGGTATATGAGCATAACACCAGGATGGAGGAAGTCCATTGGGGGCTATGTCATGTGATACAACTCTTAAAACGTAGTTATGGCACTGGAGAAAGCCCTTCCCAAAGCAAGGAATGTGGTGACAGGAATTTCTGAAAATTAAAATGAATTAAAAGACCTTTTGTAGAGAAGTTGGAATTAAGAGGGAGACCACAACTGTGTACACTAATGAGAAAAATGGTGTTGCCAAAAGAAAGAACAACACCATTGTGGAAGTTGTTCGTGCCATGCTATGTGACCAAGCTCTTCCCCAGCTTCTATGGGGAGAATATGCGAACACTATTGTGTATGATCAAAACATATGTCAGCATTCCACTCTGGACTCCAAAACTCCTGAAGAAGTATTCTCTGGTAAGAACGTTATGTTTCTCATTTTATAGTTTTTGGTTGTCCTATTTACTTTCACGTGTTGAAATAAAAGAGAAGCAAGCTGGATGCTTCTGGAAAGAAGGGAATTCTTGTGGGCTACATTGGAACTTTGAAGCCATATAGAATCTATGTGCTTGGTCAAAGATAAGTGGAGATATGCCACGATGTCACCTTCGATGAAGACGTTGCCCTCAAGAAATTAAGAAATCTTCCTAGCTCCAAGGAAGACAAGAAGATGAAGATGCAGGAGAGTTGGAAGAGACGAAGGATGACTTGATGCTCGATGTTGAAAGACCTATGGATCCCATTGATCCACCTCATTCAAATAAGAGAATACCCTAATGGCTTAGGGATATTCTCGGAGATTCCAAGAGTCATATTTACCTAAGGGGGACATTCCGTGAAAGCAATAAGCCGAAGAGATACCAAGGGTATCTAGTAGCCATGCATACGATAGTACAATCTCAACCTAGAACATTTGAAGAAGCCATAAAGAATCAAGTTTGGAAGGATGATATGCACGAAGAATATGATTCCATTATGAAGAATGATGTCTGGTAAGTGGTCCCAAGACCGGAGGAGAAATCTATTGTCACCTCGAAATGCCTCTATAAGATCAAGTATGGATCTGATGGAAGTGCTGAAAAGTACAAGGAAAGATTCATTTCTCGAGGTTTCTCTCAAAAATAAGGGATAGATTATGATGATATATTTTCAACTGTGGCCCACTATACCACCATCCTATCTATTATTGTCCTTTTTTCTATGCAAGGATGTAGTCTACATCAGATAGAGACACCCATGTATGAAGGTTGATGAAAGCCCTTTATGGGTTGAAGCAAGCCCCCAAGGCTTGGTATGAGAGAATAGATAACTACTTGATGAAGTTGGGGTTCACTCAAAGTAATGCTGATCTGAACCTTTATTTTAAGGTTGATAGAGAAAGGCCTCTAATTTTGGTTCTCTATGTGGATGATATATTCATGACAGGTTCTGACCCTCTCATTCATTAGTGTAAGAGGGATCTAGCTTCTGAGTTTGAGATGAAGTAATTAGGACTGATGCACTACTTCCTAGGCTTGGAGGTCTGGCAGAGGCCAGGCGAGATTTTCCTTTCTCGAGGAAAATATGTCATCAAGCTACTGGAGAGATTTGGTATGGTGGATTGTAAGTCTATGTCGACATCGATGGAACTCAACTTTAAGAATTTCTATGGAAACACTATTGGGCCCATGCCAGCAAATCCACCAAGTATTGACAACTCGTGGGGGCCTTGACATTCTTAGTGAACTCTGGTCTGGACATATGTTGTGCAGTGAACACTATGAGTCAACATATGGTTGATCCTCATCGCATTCATTGGATTGGTGCCAAGAATCTATTGAGATATATTCGGGGCCCAATCAACCATGGGTTGAGTTACACTGCCGCGAGTTTGACACTCCATAAATATGCTGATGCCGATTAGACTGGAAATGTTGTGGATCGCAAGAGCACATATAGATGTTACTTCACCTTGGGTTCTAGTTCGATATCTTGGATGAGTAGGAAGCAGAAGTCGGTGGTTTTGAGCACCGCTAAGGCCGAATACATTGTAGAGCATATGGCCTATTGTGAAGATGTTTGGTTACAAAAGCTATTTAGTGATATGTTTGGGCATGTGCTAGATACCACTGTTATCATTTGTGATAACCAGAGTGGGATTCGTCTTTCTAAGAATCCCATATTCCACGATCAATCCAAGCATATTAGGTACCACTTTGACTGAGACATGGTACAATGACGCACAACAAGCCTTGATCATATAGGAACTGATGAGAAGGTCACATATATTCTCATGAAGCCACAGGGGAAGGTCATGTTCCTAAACTTCCGTGAGAAGCTTGGAATCTTGGAAAGACCCTATTCTAAGGGTCCTGCTTGAGTTGGGCTATGAGCTCTGGAAGCTCCAAGGGGATTGGGGATAGCTTCTTGGAGCTATAAGCACACACTAGGCTAGGATTGCCGAACGTTGTGATTATTCCCCACCATTATGATATTGATTTGGTTCACCTCTCTTAGATATGTGCCCTGCATGCATCCTACCCATGGATTTTCAAAATCATGGGAAATACCTCTCATTTGGCCAATGAGGTGGGAAATGTGAATAGAGACCATAGCAATACTGATGGATGCATCAAATATTTCTGTACTCTCTATTTCTATGATGGTATGTGTCCAACACCTTGATCTGGGATCAAGTATGATGAGGTTCTTAACTATAAACTGACTTCGGGTCAATAAACTAACTTCGGGTTAGTATGTGACGCTTTTGAGTCTATTGAGGTTTTATCCTCTAAACTAACTTTGGGTCAGTAAACTAACTTCAGGTTAGTATGAGACTCCTTTTGAGTACAAGAGAGGTTTTTACCTCTAAGTTGAATTCGGGTCAACTGAGTGTGATGTCTTTGTGACTCACCTTTTTTTATGAAATAAAGAGTCAACAAAGAAAGTTACGATCGGATGACACATGATGTTTGGTTTGGTACATGATGGATGGCACTTGTGGACAGACGGAGTTCTCCCTAGTTGAGAGGGAGTGTTTATTTTGGGCAACTAGGTCCAAACTCCATGTTGCACTGCTCATATGATGATGGTCATATTTTTTTTGGATTCCTCTTTTGGAGAGGTGCAAGATTGATCTAAAGATTAACTTGACCAGATGAGTAGAACATTGATTTTGAATTTATTTTCCACATGTGCAAGGTTGTCCAGATTTATACAACATGCCTAAGAGATGCGTCACACACCCTCATTGATGATGTAATGTTCCCACTTAGCCTTAGCTATGAGGAACATTCAATTTTGTTTTAATTTCTATTTCATGAATAAATATATAAAGGAGGACATGTAAAACTCCTAAAAATTCTGAATAAATCAATGCCCATGTGAACAAAGACAAATCAGGGCCATGTAAATAATCACTTGTAGGTGTGAAATAGGTTTGAGCTAAAGACTAGGTCAACATTGGCCAAATCAACAGTGTTGTCTAGGTTCATTGCATCTCCAAAAGGGACAGCTTAGTTCTAGAAGGAAGCCTCTCATGTGAAAAGGGCTAATTCATCAATATGGTTTAGGGTTTACAAAAGCTTTATCATATTATAAAAGGAAAAGGAGGGCAGCAAGAGAAGGTTGTTGATTGATCATATTTCTGAGTATTTGTATTCTTAGACAAATACCATTCTCTACTGTTTAGTGAAAGATTGTGTTTGAAATTCCTATGCAGGGATTTCACCTCTTCCTTTGAGGATTATTGGAGGAAATTTTGTTGAATTGAACCACTATCAGGCTTGAGGCCAAGCTCCATATTACACTATAGCGCTGCTCATCTTGACGGTTGAGCTGTCTTGTAAGCTGCAGCAAGTGGGAGTCTAGATCTACAGAGATCTAGTGTATTTTTGGAGCCTCTTTCCCAAGGAGTGGGTCCTTTTACCTCATTTAAGATTGTCTCATTTATTTGTACTTCAGATCTGCAATTTTATAGTAGTTATTTGTGTCATTTTAGCTACAGCATTGTTCCCATGAGTAGACTGTGTTATTTCTATATGAGGGTTTCCATGGTGTCTAGCTCATAGTTTAGATCAGAGATCTGTAGTGTGGCTTTGCCTTCCACTTGGTGATCCATGGATTAGCTTGCTGATCTATGTGTTGTTCAGATCTGATCCATTGTAATGAAATGTCATATTCAGAAATTTACTGCAGCAATTTCCAGATCTACAACTTGTTTCTCAGATCTACTCTTATTTATGCATGCTTTTGCCAAAATTCCACGTGGATCTTGAAGAGAAGACTGTCTAGCTTCCAGATCTGAAATAGATCTTATTTTTTGTCCACAAATCTGCTCTATATCTAAGTTTTAACTTCCATCTACTGAAGCTTCATAAAAATAACGCTATTGAGGCATTTCGGCAAATATATATGTGTTCTAGCTCTCTTTTCTGAAGATTTATTGCTGTATTGACTCATGCATTCTACTGTATAATGAAAGGGCTTCATCATAATGCTGATTTGCTGCTATATTACTGAAATATAAGTCTCCTTGCTGATCTCTTTTGAACATTTGTTAAAACTACGCAATTCCTGAAGCAGTGCTTGCATTTGGCTGCAACCTTCGTCTTTGGGTGATTTTTAGCTAGTCTAGTTTTTGGGAGATTTGTTTAGTGAGTCTAAACTGATTTTTTTTTATTATGAAACTCCATATATAAGTCTCATACAACACAAATAAGAGGAAACAAGTCTTGATCTGTGTTATTTTTGAAAAATTTTACTTATACAACATTTCTCTTGAGCACCTTGTTGAAATTCCTAAAAAAGGATCATTACAGTGGTATCGGAGCTCCACTCTTGGCACAGTCTATGCTTTACATGGAGTACCAGTCACACTGCATTCTGAATAATATGATCCTCCCACCGAGAGGGAGAGGAGGTACCAAAATAGAAGTCATAGAAAGTATGAGTACACCATTGATGATCTTGACAAGGGTCAAGACAAGGGGAAAGCCCCTAAAACTTAAAGGATAAGGAAACAGAGGAGTTTTCAAAAAATATTTTGGAGACCATGAAAAATATCTCCAAGGAGATCAAAGAAATGAGGATGGATATAATGAGGGAATCTCTTGGGAGATTTCATCAAGGGAAAAGTTCTAACATGTCTCACTATGGGACTCGACAACCTGTGAGCTTGCCACAAGCTCCACAAGCCTCACAACACTCTACTATGCCTACCTTCTTGGCTGTAGAGAATGGAGGACCACAAGATCAAACCTCCCTTGAAGGTTACTTTGTGGAGTATGACTCTCAGACTCAGATATTCAAGGATAACTTGAGTTTCCAAAACTTTTGCCATCTCAAGGACCGGAGGAGACCATGGCAGCAGTATAGATATGGTGGTTTCTTTCATGGAAAACAACGCATTATGGGTAGATTCTTCTTGCCAAATTTTGATGGATCATCCTCTTGTTCTGCCAAAGCATGGGTGGAAAAGTTGGATATCTATTTCCAGTTGAACAAAGTCCCCGAAGTATAAGCCATCAAGATTGTTGTGCTACACTTTGAGAGTGAAGCCCATAACTAGTGGTTCCATGGGCTATCTACATTGGGACACATCAATGTGTCTACCTATGCTGAGTTCACTAGAAGACTGGTGGAGATATTTGACTGGAAGGATCCCGAGGCACCTTTTATAAGCCTTGCAAAGATGAAGCAGACAAGAGATGCAGAGGCCTATATCTCTGAGTTCCTGAGATTGTCATTCATGGTCCCTAATCTATCTGTAGCAAGGAGAGTCTACATGTTCATTTATGGCCTAGAGGAACATTTGCATGGGTTTGTTAAGTCTACCAAGCCCATCGCTTTTCATGATGCCATTGAGACAGCTATAGATCTTCAAGATGCCTTGCCAAGAGCAAAGGAAAATTTCCAAAGCAAATCCCTTCCCTCTTCTAAGGGGAAATAAGGGAAAGATGCTCCACCCAAGGAGAGCTCACTGAAGAAACCTCTTGAAATTGATCTCTAGAGGGATTTGAGGAAAAAGAGATTGTGTTTCACTTGTCAAGAGCCATGGGTACTGGGACATAGATGTGCTGCTGGAAGGGCACACTATATAGAGGTCTTCTCAGATTTTGAAGAAAAATATGGGAATGAGGGACCTATGAGGGGTCACAACACTGGTGAAGATGAGGAGGAAGATCAAACACCATGCATAAATGAAGAGTGAGCCTTTGCTCCAACAAGTGGGACTCTTGCTTCTTTGAGAGGAGTGCCCAAGTACTTGACACTAAGAGTACAAGGTTCAATCATGAACCAGAGAGTGTCTATTTTGATTGACAGTAGGGCAACCCACAAATTTATTGATGCTCACCTTGTGCAAGGGAGAGGGATCCCCACTGATACTTTTTATGGGTTCTCTGTTTTGGTCCCAGGAGATAGAACTATGCAATGTATGCAATATGTTCCATCACTTTCTGTCACAATGGGATCCTACACTCTGGTGGATCACTTCTTTGTAGTTGACATACTGGATACCAATATCATCTTGGATGTTCAGTGGTTGATTACCTTGGGGAAGGTCACCACTAATTGGAAGGCCTTGCAGATGGAGTGGGTGGACTTGAAGAGTGGGAAACCACAAATAATTCAAGGCATGCACACTGTTTGTGCTCAACCTAGTCTCCTAAATTGAGTTCATTAATTGTCAACCAGGGTTGGTAAACTGTTGAAGTGTGGTGCACTATATGTGCCTAGGTATTTGTTTCTCACTATGTTGTGTCTAGTGTTTTATGATGTTTTTGGTTTTTTTTTTATGGTTTTATGTTCACAAGGGAAAGAACTAAATGCCGGTGGAAAGAAGCTACTGGTTAAAACATAGTGAAGCCTAAATTATGGATAACAAATGGCAAATGAAAATACTGAAACAAAGCAAAGCCTAAACTATGGCTAGCAAAATACAAAGCTTGATAATGACTTCAAGGAAATAAATCACAACATGAACTTAACTTGTCCAATTCATTCATTAAAGATGTTTTGGAAGAGCTTGAGAAATGGGCAGTTAAGTGTACATAAATTTCTCCTAACTAAACAATCAAACAATCAACTTACAATGTTACAACATATCATCCATGATTAAAGGTCTATTGGAATATATTTGGAAAAGAACATTTGTAGCACCATAAGACTTCTATTCTAAACTAGCTTCTAATTCTGTTCTGCAATTCAATTTAACACCACTAGGCCTCATTCCAAACGTTATAGATTTCCTTTTTAGAATGGTATTTTGAGAAAAAGGCTTGTTTGTGAAATGGTAAAAAGATTGCAAAATATTCTAGGTCTTATACTGATACTAACTCCTGTCCAAGTGATTGTGTATTAATATAAGGTTGGAACAAAAGAAGTTTTGTAAATAATGAAGAGTACCGTGGTATTTGAATTTAACAATTTAACTAAATTCAAATACCACGGTACCCATGGCTAATGAAGAGAATTTAACAACTAATATAACTTAAAAATGCAATGGATGACAACTAGAATGGAGTGCTAATACAGTGAGCTAAACTAAACTAGAGTGCCACTAGTCTATTTGGAGTACAGTGAACAATGTTAGACTGAAAAGCCATTATCAAACAAAAAATGAAATGACAGAGCTGAATCACATGCATTCTAACTCCGGAGTGCTATAACTAATTTAACATGCAACTAACCTAAGGTTCTACAGTCCATTTTGTTCAGTATGAATGATGTTTTGGAAGAGTTTGTGAGAACAAGTATGGTTGTATTATTCAAAGCAATTGAACATAAACACAAGACGAAAAGCAAATACAATTAAAAATCCAAGACATCACATCTACTTCTTACTCATTGTTATGATATTTTGGAAAATCTTTATAAGAGTAAGATTGGCTATGCCACTTGGTGTAAACTAGCAACTAAAATCTACAATACCACAGTTATACCTTATCCATCATAATGATATTTTGGAAAAGTTTATTAGAGTAAGTTTTAACTGTGATAACTAACGAAAGTAAATGCAACTAAAACCTACACTATCACAGTTGTGCCTTATTCTTCATAATTTTATTTTGGAAGAGTTGATTAGAGTAAGTTTGACTGCGATAGTAAATATAAACAAATATGAACATAAGCTTCAGAAATCTACTTAAACTAGAAATAAAAGCGAGACTAAAACACTTATCTACTGTATAAACAAGGCCGCTCAGGAGGCAGGGGCCCTCTACCACCAGAGTAGCACGAAATCTAGTTCAAAATCGACTCAACGTGTTCAAGGAAATGCTGCTTCTTTCATTAAAGAGGAATCACCTCAAAACAGAGTATTCTCAGACTTCAAAGATCTAGCAGTCAACCATAAAATCTAACCAAAATCTAACCTTTTTCTCTCGGTTTCCCGAGCATGTTTATAGAAAATTTACATAACAGAACTTGAGATAATACAGGGATTACTGTCTTTCCATATTAAAATCAAACTAGAACTCTAAAGGTGGCATCGTAATATGACAAAGGACATCTGGACTGTCCTTGTCCTATTATGAGTCTATCTCCTAGCTTGAGTTCTCACGTGCATAACCACGTACAGAATTCCGTTCGATCTTCATGGAGAGCAACAAATGCTGAAGGCATGACGTGGAATACGACCATGTGTGGCTTCCCTTGAGAGGACATCTGGAACCTGCTTAAACATGAAGATGGTTGTAGAATTGGCAACTAGCTACAGAATGTCTGCATTCTGTAGCTAGTTTCAGTTCAAAAATTACTACAATGACATAATCATAAAAACATAGCAAGTTACCCACGATATTCATTCTTAAAGAAATTTTAACTAATTTCATTGATCATTTGAGCCTGGGATTAATAATGGATAAAAGAAATGGAGTGGAATGTGGTGGAAGAAAGAAAATTCTTGGAGCTCAACACACACCTATCCTTCACCTAATGTTTCCACATAAACAACTGAGATGGATTTGCGTTGTGGAGGCAAGGATCTCATAGTTCATTCTCTCATGTTTATGAGGATTTTTCAAGGGACATTCTTACCTTGTGGCAAGCCACTTGGAATGTCATTAGATTCTGATCTTGTGGGGAGAGCCTCACAAAGTGCTGCTCCAAAAATAGATGAAGCAAGGATTGGAGAGAAAGCTACATCGTTGTGGGAGGAAGGAAAGGGGAGGATCAACCTTCTCACAAACAATTTTGGCATGTGTAATTTCAAAGAAGCAATCAACAACAAGGCAAGCACCACCATAGATGTATCAACAGTGCTGTTATTGTTGATCTATGTAGATCCATATTGGAGATCTCAACTCCTTGTGGAGTACTCCAAAGATATTCACACCGGGATGATATTATATGGCATGAAGCAAGGGGGAGGCTATTTGGTCCATGAAGGGGTCATCTATCATCTTGGAAGAGTATTATTGTCACAAGCCTCCAATCTTAAGCAAGAGATACTACAAAGAGCACACAAAGAGTTCCTTTCTAGCTATATGTAGTCAGTAAAGATCTACACCCTCATCGTGAGGAGTTTTGATTGGGAGGGTATGGAGGAGGAACTACATCAGCACTATGATTGGGAGGAACTACATCATCACTTACAAGAGTGCAATAGTTATGAGGATTTGGGGCAGCCAAAGGACTCTATGAAGGAGTCATTTCATCCATCTCTTTCTTCTCTTAAAAGAGGATAAATTCCCATGTCCAACTCCATGTGTGTGGGAGACATGAATGGTAAAGAATCTGATCTTATGGAGCATGTTTATTTTTTTGATTTGACATATTCTCTTACCATATGTATGTAGGCCATGGCTCCTACAAGGAGTGATATTACATGTAGATCTTATGTCATTGGTGAGGCCAATAAGAATTCTAAATCTGGCCACTCCCTTGAGGTGCAAAGGGAGATTCTTTTCCATGATGGGTGCTTCCCAAAGGCACCTAACTTGAATATCACTTTCAGCCATGTTAAAGTGACTCATGAAGCAAAGGTGTGGTGGGAGTACCACTTACCACACTCAGATCTACTAAAGACAAGGAGTGCATTGCATTTCTATCTTATGTGGGATTGTGACCCACCTCCTCAAGTGCAAATTTCAGTTTGCATATATGTGATTTTTCTTCCATACATAGATGATATATTGGTATTTTTTATGGGTTTGTATGGGCAAAGGATGGGCAGTATATATGTGTCACATGGGATGGAACTTCAACTTGTACTCCATGATACATGTTTTAGATGTGACATTTCTTCACCCATGTTTATTTCTGTTGAATTTTACACTCCTGAAGGGATGGACTATGCCCCTATCATGTTAGCATTGGAGGAGAAATTTTTGATGTATTGGCTTAATGAGCACTTGTTCCATGATGAAAACTTGATCCTTGATGGTTCCATCAATGGAGAATGAGAAGAACTACAACTCTTGCCCTATCAGTTGCTTGAGGACAAGCAACATTTTGGAGGGGGGGACTATAATGTTCCCACTTAGCCTTACCTAAGAGGAACATTCAATTTTGTTTTAATTTCTATTTCATGAATAAATGAATAAAGGAGGACATGTAAAACTCCTAAAAATTCTGAATAAATCAATGGCTATGTGAACAAAGACAAATCGGGGCCATGTAAATAATCACTTGCAGGTGTGAAAGAGGTTTGAGCTAAAGACTGGGTCAACATTGACCAAATCAACAACATTGTCTAGGTTCACTGCATCTCTAAAAGGGACGACGTGGTTCTAGAAGGAAGCCTCTCATGTGAAAAGGGCTAACTCATCAAGATGGTTTAGGGTTTGAAAAATCTTTCTCATCTTATAAAAGGAAAAGAAGGGAATCAAGAGAAGGTTGTTGATTAATCATATTTCTGAGTATTTGTCTACTTAGACAAATACCACTCTCTGTTGTTTAGTGGAGGATTGTATTTGAAATTTCTATGCAGGGATTTCACCTCTTCCTTTGAGTATTCTTGGAGGAAATTTTGTTGAATTTAACCACTATCAGGCTTGAGGCCAAGCTCCATCTTACACTACAACGCTGCTCATCTTGAGGGTTGAGTTGTCTTGTAAGCTGCAACAAGTGGGAGTATAGATCTGCAGAGATCTAGTGTATTTCGAGAGCCTCTTTCCCATGGAGTGGGTCCTTTTACCTCCTGGAAGAGTGTCTCATTTCTTTGTACTTCATATCTGCAATTATACAGTAGTTTTCTATGTCACTTGAGCTATAACACTGATCCCATGAGTAGACTACGTTATTTCTGTATGAGGGTTTCCATGGTGTCTTGCTCAGAGTTTAGATCAGAGATATCTATTGTTGGGCTTTGCCTTCCACTTGGTGATCCATGGATTAGCTTTCTTATCTATGCTCTGTTTAGATCTGATCCATTGTAATGAAATTTCATATTCAAAAATTTACTGCAGCAATTTCTAGATCTGCAACTTGTTTCTCAGATCTACTCTTATTTATGCATGCTTTTGCTAAAATTCCAAGTGGATCTTGAAGCGGAGACTACCTAGCTTCCAAATCTGAAATAGATCTGATTTTTTGTCCACATATCTTCTCTAGATCTGAGTTGTAACTTCCAGCTGCTGAAGCTTCATAAAAATAACATTGTTGCGGCATTTCTGCAAATATATATGTTTTCTAGCTGTCTTTTCTGAAGATTTATTGTTGTATTGACTCATCATCTCATCAGACATTCTCTCTTTGTGATATAATTGGTTTGGTAGCCTTTGGAGGCCTTTTTATTCTCACACGTGTGGAGCGAAGCTGCTGTTTTCTTTGCTGATTTGTTTAGGGCTTGTTGTTGTTTCCTGCGCTGATCTGTTTAGGTATTTTCTACTGCAACATTAACCAGCATTGACCATGGTCAACCCTTGGTTGTTTGACCTCAATATTCTACAGAAATTCTAGTTTTAGGAGGTCATAAAGCTGGGCACTAAAATCGAGGAATTCCAGGTTCTTTGACTGAAGCCCTAGTTTGCTGCATTGACTTTTCTGAAGTTACATGCATTGAATTTTCTGCATTTTACCTAGTTTGACTTGAATTTACTTGTGATGAGATGTCTTTCAAGGTTTTGGGTGTGACACATGAAAGTTTTGGCTGACCAAGAAATACTTTGCTGATTAAAGCATCCTTCTGATCGCCGTAACACATCAATATCTCATATCTTTGCTGGACATAAGGAATTGTAAATTTGATCTCTATTTGGCTTGTCTTCTATTGATCTATTATTGTGTTCTATCAGCATTTTACTTTCAAGTTTATGTGATTTCTATCTTTTATTGGGCTTAATAAATATTGAAGTAAAAATGCATCAAGAATAGAACACCATTGTTATCTAAATTTAAGATCTTCCCTTCCTTTGCAATAGCCTATTAGCAGCTTGAGACTTTCGACAACCTTCTAGTCTCTTAATAAATTCATGCAGGTCTGAAAAAATGATTTCAATATCGTTGAATCAATTTCCTTTGTTGCAGTAACCACCTGGCTGTTGGGATTTTGAGCCATCAAATTTTGTTGATTTTGTGGCTGCATCCTCGATTTTGAAGCTCCGGGGTCCATGAAACTCTTATTTTCCTAAAAAAATATCTCCTTTTCTCTTTTCATATTGAAACCCAATATTCTTATCTCCATCCTTTTAGACTCATGAGTCCTCCATATGCTTGTTTCCTGCTATGCTATCTTCCCCCGTAGTTGCACCACTTCGAGTTACTATGTTAACAATAAGCTCTTCTTCATGTGGCTCCATAGTAATCATATATAAGTTCTGCATAGGCTGCTGATTTCTTTTCTCTTGCGTCTTTGTTATTAAAACAAGACAATATTCGATTACATGATCAAAAGATCTACAATACCTCCAAGAGGGGGTTGTGGAATAGTGACAATCCCTCCTGAAATGTCATGTTTTGCCATAGTTTTAACATATGATCTTACCACATCATCGACCAGTGCCTCCTCCTCGTCCCCATTCTCAACCTTGGAAGCCTCCACTCCTTCCTGGTGGACCATGATCTTCATGCACGTGACCTTGAGCCTGCATTCTATATGCATCCGCAATCTACCCTATCATTAACTCATAACTGCAACAATTCTTTCCATCATGTAATGTAGAGCTCCAAAAGTTACAAAACAGTTACTTCGATATCTACACATACTTCTGCATCAAATAAAATTCTTTTGTGCGATGTTGACCTGAAACTTTACACATGTCGCACCATACACTTGATCCTGGGTGCAACGGAATAGGCCTACCACCGTTGATGTAATATCTAAATACATGGAACCTATCTTTATAATGGCATTATTCCTTACATTTGATACACCATACCTCTGATTCAATTTATGATAGAATTTCCTTACCCTTCTTCAGATCTTGCAACTTCAAATTCATTGCTGCTAATTGGCTCTGAATCTGTTGTACCCATACCTAGGTATCTGCGACTGGCGAATCTTTCAATTTCATAGAAATTTCTATAGTTTCAGCCTGTGTTTCTATCTTCTATTGTGTAAAAGGTAGTCTAATATGTGGCAATAGCACAACTATAAACCACTCCTTATTCTTCTCTTTAGGAATTTGGAAGTTCACTTGTACTAGTAACATCTTGAACCTTTGATCTAATTCCCAAAGAGATTCAGTTTATGCTTGTTTGGTCTCTTTTATCTCTCTAATACACTACGACTATGATTTTGGCTTCTTAAATTCAACATTCTATGTTGTCTTTGTCTCATCCAATGTGGCAACTAGATGCATCGTGTAGTACTTCATATATCATGCCAATTCCCTTTCCTATAGCACTGTGACAAGCTCTACCTTATTTATGTCATCATTTATGACTTGTCGTGCTTTCCATACTCCTTCAATGACAAACAAAAACTGATCAGGATCTTATGATGTCTAACCTCTAAAAATAATCATTCTGGCCTCATTATCCATGTCTCTTGGGGGAGGTGGAGGCGGAGGTGGAGGTGGCGGAAATGTATGGGCATGGGGATGTGGAGTAAGTGGAGTAGTGGGATGGGGAATCCTAGAGGCACCCTAATGATCTCCAAATTCTAACTGTGACACACCTATATGGGTTGAGGGATTAATTTTTCCTTCTTCTCTTTCATATCCACTCAACAATGGACTATAATTAGTCTCAATGAATTTTTCACGATCTACCCTGAATATTTTACCACTTCACGTAGACCCAGAATTACTTCTTCCAAACATGAATATAATTGCATGGGAAAATTACCCTTTTCACATAAAAGCATATTAATCCACAACTTTAAATAGTTTAAGTACTTACCTCACAGACCCTTAAAAAATATTCGCTCAGCTTCGTCGTAGGATATGTATGTGTCTATGGAAAAATTAGTTACAAATCCTCTCACAATACTATCGATCCAAAAATCAACAGCTCTTGAGATCTTGTTAATGATCTTCTTGAGTCATTGCAATGGAATAGGCTTGTCATTCTTAAAAAATTTCTTATTCTTAGCCAACCTTGACAACCATTCATGAAACTTGTTCATGAACGTTGAGAAGAAAATATTGTGTTGCTATATAAAATGATATCTCTTCAACCAAGATTTAGTTCACAGTTGCATATTTCTATTTTCTTGAACTGTGAATTCTTTTTCTTTCAGACTCACCCAATCTTGGATCTATTTTCTAATTGAATTATATATCCACATATCTCTCAATCAAATCCCGGTCCCAGGAATGGAACCATTTTTTGGCTTGAAGGGGTCTAGAACTAGGTTCGTAGTAGCTGTGCTGCAAACAAAACCCTTTATTACCCGCATTTTCATAATGATCTACTGCACAAACTGTTACACCAATTTTTGGTCATCTAACCTGTTACTATTAGATGGACCAAAGTGCACCATGTAAGACCAATTTTACCCTAAGTAAAATTGCTTTCACTACGAAAAATAACTTAGTAATCCATAATTTATTAAGTTTTTTATGGTCTAAAGAGGAAACCCCATGAGGAAATATTGAATAAATCCATATTTGTTTGATATTCCTCAAGGAATAATTAGTTAAACAGTAGTTTAATTAATATTCTTGGTCATATTTAACCCAAAACAGGAAAATTAATGAGATAAATTATTATTTATCTTATTATTTTCTAGTAATAATTATTTAAACATTATTTAAATAATATTCCTTATTAAATTTGACTAAATCATCTATAAATAATTGAATAATCACTATTTATTTAATTATTACTCAACCACATCCTTAAAATAATAAATAAATCATTTATTTATTTATTATTTACAAATAAAGGGATTTGACCAAATTCAAATTCCTTTTCCCTCCAACAAATATAATAAAATATTCCGTAAAAGTTGGATCTAGATTTGGTTAATAATATTTTAATTATGCATCAATATCTAGACTAACTCAATATTTTGTTATAAATAGAAGGGTTTTTCCATTCACTCACTACCTTTTGTTGCCTAAAGATCACTCTGGATCTATACTTTTGGTCTGACTTTGATCCTCCATCATTGTCATATTTTTCTATCATTTTGCTTGTGAACTCCCTTTGAATTCCATTTTTTTATGGGTTTTCTACACCATCAAGAGAGAGAGATCTTAGATCTGAAGCACTGAGGACATACAAAAACCCATCCCATTGAGGGGGATTGGTAACATCTTTCTATGTTCCCTTCCCAGGTGTCATAAATACAAAAATTCTTTAAAAAAATTATTGTTTTGTCTATTGGATGCATGGGGCAACTCTTGCTTTTATTTACTACTTAATGTCTTTAACTGCACATATATGGATTTTGTAACATTTTTCTTGTTCAACTAACTGTAGATATAAAGAAATTGGAAGCCATATTTGACTCTAGGGTTGTTTTTTATGCACAGCTAAAGTGAGATTTTTTTTTACGCTTGCGATTAGAATTCACACTAACAATTGGCGACTCCACAAGGGTTTATGATTACGATCGGTGTCGTTTTTCAGATCCTTGCATGACCAGCTGCTTCAAACCCTATGGTTTCTCTTCAGCTTCTTGTTTTTCTTTTATTGATGTTTTTTATAACCTTTAAAACCCTAAAAAAGTAAAAATTCTAACTTCCGTGTATTTCCAAACCTATTGTGCAATGCATAGGTGACAGGCCTCAGCCGCAGCTGAGACGACACTTTATTCTAAAACTTTCTCCTGAGAGTGCCAGAAGTGTAGGTCACACTTTTTGGGCCAAAACCTATGACCTCAACCTTCATGATGTAGAAAATAGCCTCAAACATACGACCTCTGTAGAAATCAGGTCAGAAATTGCGACCTGTACTTTTTGTGGGAATTATTCTTTGAATTTTCTAGGTTTGTCTGGGCTACTGTTTAGAGTTGTCTAACCTCTGTCTTCACCCGTTTTGGACCTGTAATTTCTTTTTTTTACTCATCAAAGTGGGAACCTAGCCCCCTAGAGCTTCAGTACGCTTCCACCTTTCTAGGAGGAGTTTAACTGAAGTAGGTCGTCTGAGATTTCACTGTGTTCAACAATTTTCGGATCTAATCTTGTAACTTTAGATCCATTTCAGATTGGTTATTCATCCATCCAAAAAATTTCTTTTCAGTTTTTTTTTGTCCTCCTCTAGGGTCCCCTCCATTTCCCTTCAGGTTGTAGCCTTTCACCACCTCATTTGGAGCACTTCTCCCTCTAGTTTTTTGTTGTTTGTTGTGCCTATTTCCAGCAGATTTTATGTTTAGATAATTGTCCCTCCTGACTTTAGATCCATTGGCTATTTTGGTGTGTTTTGACTAGATTTTTTCCCACCCATAGACTAGTGTTGGGAAGCCTGCCTCCTTGGGTTTAGATTGATGCATCTTTAGTTGTTTATTTTATGTTATATTCAGTTTACTTTATTGTTATTTGTAGATCTATTTACAATTATACAACATGTTTTTTTCCCTTTTCTCTACACTTGTCGGGATTTAAAAATAAAATTATCACACTTAACACACACACCATAAGTGAAAAGTGTCTATTTTACACCGCCAGGAAAATACTATAACATTGTAATCATTTGATCTGATACCTCTCTACCCTTGTTTCGACATTGTAATCATTTGATCCTGTACCTCCTTGCCCTTATTGGTCTCTCTTCCTTTTGTGGTCTATTTTTGTTCTTCCATCATTGCGCCCCCAAGGCATTTATCTCAGATACTTCTTGGCCTCCATCCTCAATTTCCGTTAGGAAGATTTACTCACTCGTCTAGGATTCGAGTTATTCCTTCACCGATTTCCCATTCTGACTCCACTTCTGGTTCATTGGGTTCCCCTTCTGGTTTTATCGCTGGTTCTCTCCCTGTCACCTTCACCATGTCTAGTTCAGGACCTAACGCTGGTGGTAGCCCCAGCCCTAATGCTGGGAATATGAATAATGGGACCACAACAGGAACTATCCCGGCAGCTCCCTTGCTCCCTTATATGGAAGGCCTCAGTCTTCTTGATTTTAACCAGTTGATCAATGACTCCATACACCATGATCCTAGTTGGCTTGCTATGCCATAACCTACTATGCTTCGTCTAACTCCATCACCGATGATTCTGTCGGTATTCGGTTATCTAACATACGCTTACTGGAGAAGCTTCTAAGTGGTATGTTGACTAGGCCTCCTCTTGTCATACTAATTTTGCAACTCTTGCCCAGGATTTTATGGCTTTCTTCCGACTTCCCCTTCGTTATGATACTGGTACTGAACATTTGACCTCTTTGTGTCAATCGTCTGCGACCCGCCTATCCGATTATGTCCAAAAATGGAAATGAAGAAAGAGCCAATGTCGAGCCCCTACCTCGAAGGTCATGTCTACATGGATTGGTTTCTCAGATCCCTTTTGCCTGCTATCGACAAAGATATCGCATCTCATTTCCCTTAGATCGAAGAAGTTGATTTCTAGATTGCATTAAAATATGACCTGATCTATGTACAATCTCGTTATGTTTATACCGTCTTACGTGATCTCCCTAGACCTGGTGGTGCCAATGCACCAGGGTCATCCCATGCCACTGACGATATTAATGGAGCCCTTTATCATCCATACACTCATCCTCCCATGGGTTATGTTTTCCCTCAGGGAGGGGCCAGCTCCTCTAGCACTTTTCCCCCTCTCGGTAGCATGCATCCAGGATATGGCATGCCTCCTCCTTTTTCCCAACCTATTTACCAAAATGTTCCCCAACATCCTTATTACTTGTATCCACATCCTGGTGCTCCATATCCTCCAACATTAGCACCCCCGCCTCCCTTGCCTTCTCAACCCCCGCAACAACAGCCACCCCCCCCCAAGGGCAAGTGTATGCACAGAAGGGCGCAACTAATCCTCCTACTTCCAAAAAGAAGAAGAAAGGCACCCAAAATAAATCTGCCCCAGGTAATCCAGGACCTAATCCCCAAGGGAATGCACCTAACACTACTAACCAGCAATAGGGCACTCAACCCAAGTAGTGCAGGCCTGTTTGCATGAATAAGCCTTGTTCTTGTTGCAGTGTTTATGGTCACTACACCCACGATTGTCCTATTTTACCTCAGATGCATCAAATGTGGGAGAATCAAGAAGCAGCGTGAGGATAGCAAGCCTCCCCTTTGGTTCCTCCCAATGTTGCACCTATCCATCTGACTGTGTTTACCAATCCTTTCCCCTAGCAAGGATTCGTGGCTACCCAACCCCCTGAAGGTCAGGCGGCCACTCAACCTCCTCCATCTGGTACCTTTGATTACCAGATTCTCATGATGAACTCTGACCAACCCGTTATCATTGACCTCAACCTTCAGACTCGGTCCCGTCAGTACAACAAGCCTCCCGCTACGTCTGCTCGTGAGCCCCCTTCTTCATGTTCCACAGAGCCTCTTTCGATAACCAATGGTCCTTTACATATCCCTTAGCCTAAGGTAGAGGTTCATACCAATATCCCCAAGGGATCGTTATGCTGAAATGCTACTTTTGGAAAAGCTACCCATTTGTATAGTATAGTAGATGATTTGGCACAATCTCCTACGACCATCTCAACATTGGAACTCCTCCAATTGTGCCCTTAACAAGGAAAATCTCTAATAACTACCATGGTCTCTATGGATCCTTCAGATGATCGTTTGATCATCTTCGATGTTGACCAATCAGAACATCCTCCCCTTCCTGCTTTCATCACCTTCCAAATCCCCGTCAAGATCTGGAATGCCAACGTCTCCCATTGTATCATTGATGAGAGGGCATCCACCTGTGTGATGTCAAATTAAATTTGGAAGAAACTCGGATCTCCTGAGTTTTCCCCTTCCACTATCACCCTCCGAGTGTGGGATGGCCACTCTTCCCAGCCCATTTTCCTATTTCGCAATTTTCCTATTAATTTTGAGGGTAAGACTATTTGTGTTAATGTAGAAGTCATTGATTCCCCCTTAGATTACAACATTCTATTGGGTCGTAGCTACACTTATGTGATGTATTCTATCCCATCTGTGGTTCACCATAATATGTGCTTCCCTCATAATGGAAAAATAATCACCATAGACCAGTTGAAATATTACGAATCGAAGTCTCAGACCTCCCTTGAGTCCATCATCTCTTCGGTGGCCAATAAAAAAATAGTCAAACCTTTGACCAGTGTTTCACCCGGAGTCTACAAAGAATCCTATTTTATTAGTTCTTTCCCTGGTCTTCCTCCTCCTGTCTCTGATCCCAGCTCGTCAAACCTTTTCATGATGGAATCGTCCTGGTCTGACCTCAAGTGACTTGCTTCAACTAGTCAGCAGCCCCGCCCTCTGCAACCTGCTCCTAGAACCTTAACTCAACCTTCAGGACCCCCTCCTCAAGGCCCCTCATCTGCAGTTGGTATCCATGAGCCTCTCTACCCTCCCAACATGGTTCCTCCTAGACTTAACCATCTCAGAGTTGTCCCACCTGGCCATTACCCCTCCGGTCAGATACCATTCCTAGATCCCCCTCCTAGAGTATTTTGGGTACCTGTTATGGCTACCTTATCCCTTCCTAACCTGACCCTAGTGATCCCATTCTGGTACATTGATCCCCCAACCTCTATCCCGCCTAGTCAGCCCAAACCTTCCCTTGCTTTGACCCCAGTTCAACTGGTCCCCATGACTCCGCCCCTTCCTTCCGTGCCTCAGCCACCTCAACAAGAACCCACTCCTGTTGTGACAACTTCGGGAGAGAGAGGCAAAGCTCGCAAGAAGGCACCAAAAGGAAAGGCCTCCCCTACAAGCCCCACTCCTCCTTAGGCTCCAAAGCGTATCCCCCCATGTGCTCTGTGTGATGTTGTTGGTCATGCCACCCATCATTGACCTGAATTGTCTTGTTTCAAACCCATGGTCAATGTCACATTCCTTGAGTATAAGGTCCCAGAAGCCTCTATTCCTTTCTCAACTGCAAATAAGAACCCCAAGACTATTCACACCAACCACCCATGTTATTTTTGTGATCTCCATGGCCATTATACCCACCATTGTCCCTGCCTCGAAGAGTACCACTCCTCTTTGGAAGTGGTTCGCCAATTCGTGACCAAGCGCAACTAGTCCACTACTCCCTTTTTTGCGCATTTTTCTTTAGCAGAATCAAAGGACACATCCACTACCATAGGAATTCCCCCTCTAGATGTCAAAATGACATAGTCTTTGGCCACTGTCCACTACCTGTCATCATCTATGAGATCCACGGTGGAAGACCCCCCTGGGACTTCCCCTTTTGTTTTGCCTGACCTCCCTTCAGCGATCACCTTGGGCTCAACATTGGTGGATCCTTCACCTACTTGTTTTTCGGTCACCTTCCATGGCGATGTGCATGGGAACCTTTCTTTTCATGATGATGATTCAGGTAGCTTCACTGCGTCAGGTGGTCTTTCTTCCACCAGTCACCCAATCTTCTATTACGATGATGACATTATGGAAGCATTTACCACCCCTGACTTTATCCATTCCCCCTTACACCGAAACCATAAATTCAAACCACATACACCATGTGGTCATTAAATTGAGACCCAGTGTTTTTGTAAGGGAGCACTCATATTTGAGAGTCTAGATATTAACAATTCTCCACAACCCTCATAGTGCATCTGGTTGTGTCAACTCTACTACCATTATTCTTCCCCATTTAGAAGAGCCTCCAAAGCCCCATATCACTTCAGATCACTCTAGGGATGATACCCCTCATCATTCCTTCATCTTACATCAGCAACCCAATCCCCTCGACATTGTTGTTGACCAACTGGTGGGTTTTCTAGGAGAGCACCAGTTCATTATCTCCAAATACACTCTTTGGGATAGTGACACCATGTATGAAAACCCATAAAATTAATTCCATTTGTTTCATATATGCAGCACCAAAAGATATTGGTAATCCTCCATTCCCTTTCTCGAACTACATAACCATAATGAAAACAAATGGCGTACCACATTATAAAAGTGTGTTTAGATTCCCCTTTTCTAAATACATTTTGGCATGACCATAACATGCTTGAGGGCACCTATGCCCCTCAACCATAAAAATCCCATCTCCCAGCCAAAAACAACACTAAAACCCCCTTTCTCTGACAAGTCACACTTTTCAAGTCAATTCCTGGGACAAGTCGCAGTTTTCTGCATAGTACCTGCTACCCAGGTCATAAAACAGACCCAAAAAAGTGCGACATGGCCTGTTCATGAGCTCTGGTTATATAAAATGAAATTTTGATCCCCTTCATTAAAAAAATTATGTTAGGCCTCTTACCTGCAACTGACGGATCTCAATTCCAATGGTCATTTTTCCTGCTACAATCGCTACAAGATTGAGGGCCTTCTCTCCTCTCTACATTCACCATAGCTACACTTGCGATTGAGTGAATTTGGAGGGAAAATGCCTTATTAAAAGAGAAAACCCATATTTCTCTTTCGCCTGCTACGACCACCATAGCTCAGTTTGAAAAACCATCCATACCATTGGAAAGCTCTCACCGAGCTCTCAAATGGGTATCCTTTAGTTTTTTGTGAGTTAATACTTCACCTGAACACATTTTGTCCAAGAAGGGTCACTTCACCACTCCTAAAAATCGAATTTATTCACTTGAAACACTTGTACTCGGGGCACCACTTTGCCTCCATACTTGTCCATGCTCATGTCAATTTTCGTCGTGAGTAATTTTCTTGTACTCATTTCTTTATGGTCACCACTGGAAATTTTCTGTGTGGAAGCATTATCGAGTCACCCTTCTTTACAACATCCAAGCTGAATCATCATAGCATCCATGGAGTCTATCTCGAGTCCCTTAGTATCCCACTATAGTCCTCCATCCTTCATTTATTGGTTCCTCTCTTGTGCCACACATTGTGGCCTTCAGTCCTACTGCCCCCTGTCCCCTTTGATATTATGTCAGTTTCTGCTAGGTCATCCATGCCCTTCATGCTCTAACAAGGGAAATCATCAGCCCGCTACTAAGTACCCTCCATTCCATCATCATCCCTAGTGTCAGTTTTCCCGTCGCTCTATTATTGTCTCTCATTCCTTAGTTGAGGATCCCTTATTGCCTCACCTATGGCAGAACTCCTTCTGTTGACATTAGCTCATTCATTCCATAAGATAGGTCTAGAGGGTGATATACCTTGGTTCCAGCTTCCACTGTTGTTTGGTGCCTCAGATTAGGAAAAGGGACTCCTTATTGCCCTTTTACTTGATTGTTTCTCAGCTCCAGCTCCTTACGACATGATCGAGATCTGTATATTTGATGGTTCAGTGATGCAACATATTGTACTAGTGATTCCCGGGTGTGTGTGAGATGTTTCAGACCTCATGAGGGGGTGGCCCTTCAGGTAACCCCCCACATGCCCAGATGACCTCTTCATTACATCCTTTGATGTAGCTCCATAGATTTTATGGTTCTGTCCTTAGTTGCGTACAACGCATTTTAGTTTGCATGTATCATTCATATTTTTAGAGCCCTCTCCTGTTTATAGGGCCTCTTTGGTTGTACTTAGATATAATTGTACAAGTCTTGGTTGTTACCCCAGGCACAGTATGTATGTGGGATCCATTATCATGTTTTTATCTGGCTCATGTTTATGCCAGCATGTACTATATCGTTCAGTACCCTGTTTACTAGATGCATTATTCTTTGTACTTTGTCTCGAAGGGCATAGATATGCCTACCCCACCTCTTGTAGAATAGGTACTCACTCATAAAAGAGACTTGTCGCACATGTAAGTCTCACCTCCTCAGGGTCTTTTCCTCTAGTGCTTTAGTCTACCTTATATTTCTCTCTCTCTAACTTCCCCTTCAGTGTCTAGTGATTGAGTTCTTACAATGTACTTCAGTCATATGATTAGCTCCTAACGTCGCACACTGGGGGGTAATATGTTACACGAATTTTTGGTCATCTAACTTGTTAATATCATATGGACCAAAGTACACCATGTAAGACCAATTTTACCCTAAGTAAAATTGCTTTCACTATGAAAAATAACTTAGTAATCCATAATTTATTAAGTTGTTTATGGTCTAAAAAGGAAACCCCATGAGGAAATATTGAATAAATCCATATTTGTTTGATTTTCCTCAAGGAATAATTAGTTAAATAGTAGTTTGATTAATATTCCTGGTCATATTTAACCCAAAATAGGAATATTAATGAGATAAATCATTATTTATCTTATTATTTTCTAGGAATAATTATTTAAACATTATCTAAATAATATTCATTGTTAAATTTGACTAAATCATTTATAAATAATTGAATCAATCATTATTTATTTAATTATTACTCAACCACATCCTTAAAATAATAAATAAATCATTTATTTATTTATTTATTTTTTTCCTCGAGAAAAAAGTGCAATTTTATTACTGCAGGTGAGTACAAAATTACATTTGAGAAACACATAGATGTGTGTACAGAGAGACAAACCCAGGAGGTTGTTTACATTTTTCAGTTACAGAGTGTAAAACATGCCTAAGCATAACCAAAAAACTAACTTATACAAGCTGTTCTTCAAACAGATCATGAGTCCCTTTGGAGAAAAAACTGATCAAGAAACATAGCACTACTCTACAAAACACACAGTCCAGCAAGAACCACTTCTGAGAATAAAAAATCAACTACTCAACAAAGGTCCAGAAATAGCGCAGCCATTCAAGCGGACCAAATAGTAAGCAGTCAACGAAGAAACGCAGAAAAATTGTTAAAAGCACCGCCCACTGGAAACAGAGACTCTGTTAACCAAGTAATAAGAGTGTTTAGCCCACTGTGTTAGCCCATCCTTTGAGAAAAGAGAATAAAAAACCAGAGAATTCGCTGTCTACAAACACATAAAATCTTTGAAAGCGAACACCAGGAGTGTACAGCCCGTAAACTATAACAAAAGCATGCCTGAAAAACAGTATCGGCCCCCAACAAGCAAGTGTATGCATCTTGTAGACTAAAAATTGACATTACAGTAGAGGAAATCAGTAGCCACTCAGTCAAAAAGGGATGGTTGAAGATATTCAGAGATATCCCCATCCAGATGTTCTCTGATCCTCCACAAATCCACTTCCTGCTGGACCCCCCTCTTAGACGCACGATCAGCCATGTCATTATTTTCGCGATAAATATGATGACAGGAGAAGGAATCAAGTGAAGAGATTAGCTCCCTAATAGAGCGAAGAAAATGATGTAAATGGTGCACTCTGCATTGCTGGAAACCCTTTATCTAGTTAATCACATTCAAGGAGTCCCCATAAAAATTTAACTTTCTGCAACCTTTCTCCACAGCAAACAACAGAAGGATCTTAAGGCTCAACAGTTCAGCATTGTTATTAGTCCCTTCCCCAAGCCCAACGGAGATCTCAAACCAATGTGCATCAGATAGAAAAAGCAGAGCCACTCCACCACGGATATTTTGCTGCATCGCCCCATCAAAAAAGCCCCAAGGAATACTCCTGTCAATGTCCAACTGCAAAACCTCCCTCTGATTGGCAGCACGTATATGGATAGGTAAAGCAGATTGTAGACCAATAGTCATTGCACCAACAACCACCGGAGTACTGGCCCTCCCCTCAAAAAGTAAGCGGTTACGTGCCAAACAACAACCCTAGATCACAAGGAGAGGTAGAGCTTTTAGATTCTGTTCATCATGAGAAACCCACCAGGCATCCCAGGCCTGAGAAACAATTAAAACTTCCCATCTACAAAGGAGACCCAATAACCTGGAGCATTCCAGCCACACCCCTTTAATAAAGGGACAACTGAGGAAGAGGTGGTTTACGGATTCCTCATCATAATTACACAGACAGCACCAGCCAGGGCCCTAAAAACATCTATGTTGAAGAACATCCCAGGTGGGGACTTTGTTTTCAAGGACACACCACATAAAAATGCGAGTCTTAGGAGGACAATTTAGTTTCCAAAGTTTCTTCCACCATCACCGCTCTTCACCCAAGACAGCCCCAACACTAAGTTTTTTATAGCCAGCCCGAGGAGAATAGATCCCCGACGAATCAAAATCCCAAACAATCAAATCCTCCCTCTCCTGGAGCAAAATATTAGCCTGTTTTAATGCACTGAAATAAATAGCCAAAGCCCTCTCATCAAAAATCTCCAGACCTAAAGAAGAGGCCAAAATCCAAGACTGAATGCCCAACCTTCTCCGAACCGGATCAGCAATTTGAGTGAGAAAAGTAATCCCCCTCTGCCTTAAGGCCTCAACCGTTCTATCGGGAAGAAGATGCTGAAGCTCACTTCCCATCCAAGGATCCTCCCCAACCCGAAGCTTCCTACCGCTACCCACATCCCAAGCTAGAATTGTTTCCAGAATATGAAAAGAACTTACAAGAGCCTTCCAAATCACAGAACCACACGCGGAGGATTTCCTTGGATTCCTTATCCAATCAACAATAGAGAAAGAAGCAATATATTTCTGAGTAATTACCTGAGTCCAAAGGCTGTCAACATTTATGAGCCTCCACCCACCCTTTGCAGCAAGAGCCTGTGCAAAGAGAAAAATGTTTTTCTGTCCCCATCCACCCAACCCTTTAGGGACTGCAATTTTCTCCCACCGAACCCAAGGGGTCACCATAGCTTCCTGCTTCCCACTCCAAAAAAATCTAAAGCAAATCCTCCTGGCTGCCTCCAAAACACCCTTTGGGATCCAAGAGAGGGACAACCAATAAATCGGGACAGCCTCCAAAACAGACTTAACAAGGGTCAAGCACCCCGCTCTAAACATCCATTTATGACACCACACTCTTAAGCGCTTATCCATATTTTCCAGCAGCCACCTCCAATCATGTTTCCTATAATCATTGGGTTTTAAGTGGAACCCCAAATAAGTCAACCCATCATCCAAACCAACAAAGTTATAAGGAAAAATCCTTTCAAACTCACACCTCTCCTCCTCCCTCAAAAAATGAGAGGTGATGGATGACTTCACAACATTCACTTTCATACCTATGGCCTTGCTAAACAAATCCAAAATCTCACCAAGAGTAACTGCATCTCGCACCGAACCAGAGCAGAAGATTAAAACATCATCAACGAAAAGGAGATGAGTGATGAAAAAATTTGGAGCAACCTGAATGCCCTTCAAGGATCCCTGTCTCTTGGCCTCCTTTAGAGCTCTGCTCAAACCCTCCGCAACCAATAAAAACATAAGGGGAGAAAGGGGACATCCCTAACGAAGGCCTCTTTTAGCATGAAAAAAAGGAGATGCAACCCCATTAAGAAACACAGAGAAAGAGACAGTAGTAATACAGCTCATGATCCATCTAATAAAACCAATGCCAAAGCCAAGGTGAGTCAGGAGCATATGAATATATAACCAGCTTTCCCGGTCATAAGCTTTGGATAGGTCAATTTTTAGCACAGTCCCTTTGAGATTCTTGGTCTTCATGCTGTGGAGCACCTCTTGAGCAGAGCCGATAGCTTCATGTATTTGACGGCCATCCAGAAACCCAAATTGTTCACCAGAGATATGAGTCGACAGAATGCTTTTGAGCCTTCTCGCAATCACCTTGGCTACCACTTTATAAATAAAGTTGCAGAGAGAGATTGGATGAAAATCAGCCATAGAAAGAGGGTTATCCACTTTCGGGATTAAAGCTATGAAAGTGGAATTAAAACAAGCCGGAATTCTTCCATAAATTCTGATATCCTCCACAACTTTCAGCAGATCAACCCCTAGCACATCATAAAGAGCCAAGAAAAATTCAATCGTCCAGCCATCTGGCCCAGGACTTTTGTCTTTTTGAAAGCTATGAAGAACCTCCTTTAATTCCTTTTCAGAAATCTCAGCCATCAAAGATCTGTTATCAACCTCCTCCACAAATCTCGAGAAGAGTTGAGCCAGTCTAATAACCTCCGCAAGAGAAGCATGAGCTGGAGCCTTAAAGAGAGCCTTAAAATGATCGACTCCCAACTTTGCTTTAGCCTCAAAAGAAGAATGTTCATTGCCTTGACCATCTCTTAAGCTCCAAATAGTATTAACCGCTTTCCGACCACGAGCAAAAGCATGAAAAAATTTTGTATTGTCATCCCCACACGCCAACCATGTGGCCCTACTTTTCAACCTCCAAGCTTCTTCCTTATCCATAAGAAGGGAGTTCCTTCTTTTTTCAAGAGCAACAAGGGTATCTTTATCTGTTTGTGATTGAAACCCACCTCCAATCCCCTCATAGGTCATTCGAAGATCCTCTTCAACTTGTTTCAAATCCAGATCCTCCCTCAATCTCTTATCAGCCGACCAAGTCTTCACAGCTTCCTTGATACGCTTAAAATTCTCAGCAAAATGAAAAGCTGCAGTAAGAGTACTATCAGCCCTATAAGGGATCCACCTAGCAAGAACAAGGGCTTTAAAAGAATCATCCCTTAGCCAGATTTTGTTAAACTTTAATGGGTTGGGAGGCTGCCTAGGCCCGATCTTTAAATCAAGGAAGATAGGAAAATGATCAGAAGCACCCCCACAACAAATCCACTATCTAAGCTGAAAAGGCCTGTCCACAATCTGCTCAGCCACCAGGAAACGATCAATTCTCTTCTCAATTCTTTCATTAGCACATCTATTGTTCCTCTAGGTGGGCTTCATCTTTAAGGGCTCAATATCGAGCAAGTGATTCTCCACCATTTTTTGTGTGAAGTACCCAGAAAAAGAATCAGTATGAGCATGAGGACCCCAAACCTCAGCCTGGCCCAAAGAAAATTTCAAATCCCCTCCCAAAATCACCGAGTCCCCCTTGAGAAGAGAGTTACCCAAGAGTGAGTCCCAGAAAGGGATCCGATCTTGATATGGACCATAGATGTTAAAAATATTAAAAGCCTCACCCAGCTCCAGACTCTGAAAATTTAACCCCAGGACCGACTCCATACCCCAGAAATTCAGTGGCTTGATAGTTTTCTCATTCCAGCCTACGGCCAACCCACCCGACCTCCCTCTAACATCCAACATCTCAAAAAACCATCCAGGCAACCAACCTTCCAAATGAGCTTTGACCATAGACCCAACACCTAAAGTCTCTTGAAGCAGTATTAAATCCGGACAGTCCAGTAAAATAATCCTCCGGAAAGCAGATTTCTTTTGGGGTCCTGCCAATCCCCTGCAATTGTAGGACATGATCTTCATCACACACCAGACTTAAGGGAATGTCTTGCTCTAAGCGCCCTCTCAATAGAAATCTGCCTCCCATCATGTACATCCATCATTGCACGATCCTGGGCTCTCGCCAAGAAGGAGATCCTACCCCTACCCCGAGCTACTGGGGGTTTCCCCCTCCCAAACCCCCCTGCACCTTTTTTTCCACAAGATCTCAGGTTATACCCCCTGACCAAAGGAGCAGAGGATTCCAAAGGAGTCAACATACTTTCGCCTGGATCGAAGACAGTAGCCTTCTCTTGAAGAGATGGCAAGGATAAAACAAGAGCATCAATAGGTAGCAACCCACAGTCATCCATACCAGCCGAGACTGAATTCGATACCAAATTAAGTGAGATATTTATATTGGGGGAAAAAGGAAAAGATCCCAAGTAAGAAGAATACAAAGATGATAACACTGCTTTCAACAAACCATCATCCTTCAGTCGGAAGTCCGCATCAAAATGACAATTAAGAGCCTTCACAGCATCTAACAAACCTCCATCAGTTAACGGAGAAAGCGTCTTCTGCCCAGATGGGAGAACAGACTTCACATCCAATGCCTGGGAGCCCAAATCAACCGATATGTTGGATCCAAAGGTATCAGAGTTCAAGGAGCAAGAAAAAGTCGTAGTGGACAGAGTCTGAATATTGGAAGGGCCAGAGCCATCCCCTCTCGAGCTTGGTTCCACCTCAAAGCAACGAACCCACCGTCTTTTATCATGTCGAGAGAAATAGCAACATTCAGAGGCAGGATGACCATATGCATGGCAGCAACGGCATCTGAAAGGCACATTTTCATAGTCCAAAATCTGCTTAATGATATATTGCCCCCACCAAAGGTTCAATGATTCAGCCAGACCTTCTCTGATGTTTACCATGACTAATATTCGAGCAACACGCCTGTTATTAGTCAGTAAGAAGGATAGATCAGCCTCAAGAAAAACCCCAAGCGAATTACCAATACCCCGTAAGTGTTCCTCGGTCCAATAATGAAGAGGCAAACCTGGTAAACGAACCCACACAGGAACAGAGTCCACCCTCTCCCTACTTGCATCAAAAAGAGGGTGCCACGTTTGTTTGGTCAATTTAGTGTGTCCTAAATTGCTAACATAAATTATCAACCAGGGATTCATAAGCCGACGAAGTGTGGCGCACTATATGTGCAAGATAACCTATCTCTTACTTTTTGTCGTTTTTGGATTTTTATGAAATTCTAAAAGACAAGTATGGTTATGGATATTTAAGGCAATGATGTCCTTTATAATGATTTACCAACTTGAAACTGAAAAAGGAATTTGAAACATACAATGACAAAACTTGAAAGGAAATGAAAATGTGCTACTGAAATGAAAAAGGTGTTGCTAATCTAATAAATCAAAACAGTGAACTAGTGAGCATGAAACCAAACTATTCTTGCTGCTGTCTAAACACAAAAGAAACTATGCCGAAAGAAATCCAAAAGTTGCAATAAAGTAAATCTAAATCAAATTACATCAACTTGTCTTCTGATCCCTCATCATTAGTCCAGCTATGATTTTCGGAAGTAACCATAAACAACTTGAGTAACTGATATCTAACTTGCAGAAAGTAAACTAATATCAAACCACACATTCATACTTCAATCCCTCACCATCAGTCCAGCTGTGGCTTTCGGAGGTAACTGAAGATGTCATGCACAATTTAATATTTCTAACTTGCAGAAAGGAAACTAATATCAAACTACACATCCATAATTCAATCCCTCACCATCAGTCCAGCTGTGGCTTTCGGAGGTAACTGAAAATGACATGAGTAATTTAATATATCTAACTTGCAGAAAGGAAACTAATATCAAACTACACATTTCATAATACAATCCCTCACCATCAGTCCAGCTGTGGCTTTCGGAGGCAACTGAAGATGTTATGAGCAGTTTAATATATCTAAATTTGCATAAAGGAAACTAATATCAAACTACACATTCATACTTAATCCCTCGCCATCAGTCCAGCTGTGGCTTTCGGAGGTAACTGAAAATGACATGAGCAATTTAATATATCTAAATCTAACTACTGAAACAAATGTGCAAGAATGAAATAAACAAAGCAGTGCTGGAATTAAACAAAAACTAAGAAAAAATAAATTAATATCAGAACAATATTGATTCCATGTCATTAGTCAAAAGATATGCAAATGCCCGGGCTGCCATGAAAAATTATGCTAAAAGCTATGATTTCAGAAAGAAATCTAAGTAAGGAAATATGACAAAACAAAATTGAAAGCAACTTATCTAGAAAACATGTAAAAGCCTCCTTGGATAGCAGGGGCCCTCTGCTACCAATTTGGTGAAGTCCTTCAGCTCCTTAAAGATAAGATCACAATAGCATCAAAGAACTAAGCTTCTCTATTAAAAAGAACTCACAAATCTACATCCCATTCCATCTTGAACTTAGTTACAAATCTACTTCCTCATTACTTCTTCATTACTTATGATAGGAGAAAGCTTCTCCTATTTATACAAAATATGAGGAGACATCTCATTAATGGGAGTCCATGAATCTCTCCCTCCATCTCTAGAGTTACAATCAAAATAGGAAATGATAAGACACATGTCTTTCTAGAGTTTTAATACAACTTGAGGAATGAGACACATATCCTCTTAGAGTTTCAATACAACAAGGAAGTGAGACACATATCCTCTTGATCCCATAATCTTCTCCAACCAAATTCGAATTTGGCTTTAGAGTGCCACATAAGGGTCTTTTAGAAGTCTCCTTTTGACCTACACATGTCACAAAACTCATAACACATATATAGATATATGAAACTATGTTAATTTTCTAGTTTCTAATCATAAATTCATTTAAAATACATAAAATAAATAACTTTGGAAAACAAGGATCCTAACCCATATATTTATGAAAATGGTTACTTGATGTAGGGTTTTAGGTCAAATGGCTATGAAAAAAGAGCTAAATGGTTATGACATAATGGAAATATGTATGAATATGGAGAACATTTTTGAGACTCAACAATGTTTGAGGAGAAAAGGGGTGTGATCCAGTGCCCAACACTGATGCAATACCCACTGGATATGTTCAGGGAGCAGAAAGTTGAAAGCAAACCACCCCCTGGAGAGGGACACTACTTCCGGAACATATCCAAGGTCAGCTTTCCAATTTTCTTTAGCCCAAGAAACAACAGTTTTTAGTGCGAAAAACCTCCCCATGGCTCTCCCTACCAGAGTTCTACTAGCCATATGAGAGACCTGCTCCGAGCTTATATCTTCACCCAGAACATAGTTTATCTCAGCTCTTTTAACTTTGATCCATTTCTTCTTACAGCCCCCCTTCTTTGACTCTCCAGCCTCCCTACAATTTCTTGAACCTGTCTCTTTTGTGCCTTTAGGAACAGGTTTCCCACACTGTTCTTCTAGACTTAAATGGTTTGAGACATCTCTCCCGCTATCCCTATCGCTGAAAACATTCACCCCTCTATCCGATAGCACAGACAGATCCTGATCCAACATAGACTCCGAGCAGAAAAATCTCTGAAAAACGCCCTCTTCACGGTCCCATTCACCTTCATTCAAATAGAGGGGCAAGCCTTTCCCTTGCAGATCGGGCTCCTTCACATCATTAGCCCCACAAATGGACAGTCCCTTTTTTAAAGGAACCGCGCCCCCTCTACCTGACAAGCAATCACCCACCTTCCCGACATGTCCACCTTCAGAAACGGAAAAAGACAAGCCTTCAACAGTAGAAGGTGGGATCCCCTCTTCGCCTTGAGAACGTAGCCCCGACAGAAAACCTCTGGCCTGTTCTGTGGATGCAGAGGCGCGCAGACCCTGTGCAGTCGCCCACCCTTCGACGTTCAAAACCCAACTTCTCCTGCCCAGTGCCATCAGATCCATTTATTTATTTATTATTTACAAATAAAGGGATTTGACCAAATTCAAATTCTTTTTTCCCTCCAATAAATGTAATCAAATATTCCATAAAAATTGGCTCTAGATTGGTTAATAATATTTTAATTATGCACCAATATCTAGACTAACTCAATGTTTTGTTATAAATAGAAGGGTTTTTCCATTCACTCACTACCTTTTGTTGCCTAAAGATCACTCTGAATCTATACTTTTGGTCTGACTTTGATACTCCATCATTGTCATATTTTCTTATCTTTTTGCTTGTGAACTCCCTTTGAGTTCCATATTTTTTTGGGTTTTCTACACCATCAAGAGAGAGAGATCTTAGATCTAAAGCACTGAGGACATATAAGAACCCATCCCATTGAGGGGGACTGGTAACATATTTCTATGTTCCCTTCCCAGGTGTCATAAATAAAAAATTCTTTAAAAATATTCTTGTCTTGTCTATTGGATGCATGGAGCAACTCTTGATTTTATTTACTTATTAATGTCCTTAAATGCATAGATATGGATTTTGTAGCATTTGTATTAGTCAACTAACTGCAGATCTAAAGAAATTGGCAGTCGTATTTGATGTTAGGGCTATTTGTTATGCACAGCTAAAGTGAGCTTTTTTCGTACGCTTGCGATCAGAATTCACACTAACACAGACCAAAGTCTCACCTAAAGAAATATTGGGGGATGCTAGAACCATTTTTCTCCATTCAAAGGGATATTAGGACATGGATTTACTGCTATTCTTCTTCCTTATGCTTTCTTGAACTGTGCAGAGGCAATTATCTACTTTTACAATTTATGCCTTATTCATTAATTACTACTATCACACACTACACCTTTATCTGTTTTATGCATTAATCAACCCAATAGAACACATATAAACGTCATAAAATACTTCACTATTCACAAGCAATCATACATGACTTCACAATATATAACACAAAATCAAAGAAAAATCATATAAAAATTGCGCAAATACACAGAAATACTTCAGAATCTTCCTTCCCTTTATTGATAATGTGTCCTTTCAGTAGAATCCTTCCTTGACACACGCACACAACTATAGGTGGTATGCGCACACAACTATAGACCAAGGCCTCGGAGCACATAGGTGCAGATCCTTCTTCGAAGACCCAAAACAAACTAAAACACATATAATGCAATGATGGTTCTATCTATGTATATCTTGTTTCTTGACTCACTAAGTTCTCTACTTATATAACTTTATTTCTTACAATACCATGGTTCAAAAACCAAGGGCGAAGCTCAAGGTATTAAAAAAAAATGATACCTTTACAAACATAGGGGCTTTGACCCGCCCCAAACCCCCTAAAACTCCTAGAAATCCATGCAAAGATCTTAAAATCCTTACGATGGACTTATTTCCGCTGGATTTTGCACTCCACTTCCTTAAAATGTGGAATATTTAACTCAAAACTAGACCAAGTTGGGTCCTAGCCAACAAGCTCATGCAAACAATTATGTTGTGGAGAATATATACAATGTGTGAAACACCAATACAAAGGTGCATTGAATAAGATGTGTATTTAAACACTATGGTAAAGGAAGAAATAAGGTCACATCTAGGCACACCATGAAAAATATATCAAATAGTGCTATTGAATTTTCCTAATAAACACTGCAATAATAAACTTACCAAAAGTTGTGATAACATGAAAAATATAATATTAAAATCTGCAAAAGGGCGATACACCAATGCATACAATTATTGTAAAAACGTTGTAATCAAAGGTATAATGAAACGTAGCAAATAAGGTGATAATGAACGCATGTAAAATTCATATATCAACACAAGAAAACTTGTATGAACACGACGAAAGGAATATTAAAATGTGATGGGGAATATATTGAACAATGAGTGTAAATTATATATTAATGTTGGTGCATTGCAAAGGTTATATAAAAAATCGTGTTGAAAAATTATGACAAAAGGTTATGATGGATACTATGTCAAAGAGCTGCAATAATACTATGCCAAGGGATATGAACCATCAACTTCATAAACTAATGATAAACAATGCAATGAAGGTTATATGAGTTTCCTTAACTGTCTAACCAGTGAGCCTGCATATCCAGACTTCTAACGTCAAATATGGCTTCAAGAACGTTATTCAATAATGAAGGATATGCCAAGGAAACATTATGGGGATTAGACCTTCCTACACAAGATATACGCAACACTAGTTCAAGTAGATAATTTTTGACAATATCGTAGAGGGTAAAATATGTAGCCCAAATAAAAAATTTCAATCAATCTATGATATATATGAATTTTTCTGATTCATAGGGAATACGCGAGGATGCATCCTCTCTTACTCAGCACACAACCTCCTGGTAAAAAAAATGTGCTTCTAGCTATAACATTGGATGAAGCCCTGGTTAAATATACAAGAGCTATCTGGTGGATAAGTATTGACAATAATGAATCAATTTTCAATATCTATCATGTTCCTAGGTTGTTAATGAGTTTACTTATGGTATTTTACCTTATACTTCTGGTTTTATTGTGCGGGATCAATATTTTGGAAGAAATACAGCCCAACCTCATATATGGTGACTTTCTTATTCACATCACCTTCATACCTATGCTTCTGCCATGCATATTGTTTCTTAAATGTTTTCATTTGTTTTATGGCACAATAGGTTAGACTGTATTATGTTGTTATACTAATCTATATGCTTCCACAAGTAAGGAGAAGCTTTGGGGTGATAATTATTATCATATATCCCAATCTTCTTAACTTTTCATGAATGTATTAATTGGGTATGCAATTGTTTCAAATATATTTCAAAAGATTTATGCTTCTACCATGCATATTGTTTCTTAAATGTTTTCATTTGTTTTATGGCACAATAGGTTAGACTGTATTATGTTGTTATACTAATATATATGCTCCCACAAGTAAGGAGAAGCTTGGGGGTGATAATTATCACCATATATCCAAATCTTCTTAACTTTTCACGAATGTATTAATTGTATTGTTTCAAATATATTTCAAAAGATTTATGATGTCTTTCACTATTTCGGCCAGATGCTAACCTATGGTACACTAGGTTTCCCGTTCCAATATGTGCCTTGAGCTATCATATAGTTTTTATGCCACTAGTGAAAGAAAAAGAGAGGAAAGGAATTTAAAGCATAATGGTTTTCAGGAATTACTTTCAGGATTCAAACAAAGAAATGTGCCATCGCAAAACTGAAGGTTTAAAGAGAAATCATTTTTTCCAAAGAATCTACATTCTTGCTTCCATACCTCAACTACAATAGATTTTCAGTTACAGATTCAAAGGAAAAAGAAATTGTTTGTGACCTAAAAAACTATAAGAAACAATGACCTCATTCTTGAGACACGGAGATATCCTTGCTATTATTTTTTTTCATAGTTTATTATGTTGGAGATTTTTACATTTTATTATGTTGGAACACTTTACGTAGTATCGTAACTATTGGTTGCACGCATGCAAGAATGGAGCTAATTGAGGAATTTTATAGTATATCGATTCACACACTATTCCATTAGACCCATTGTGTTTTGATTTTTTTATTATAAATATCATTGTTGTTTAGTGGTTGATTTGAGCATGAAATACCATTAATCCTAAAGAGAATAGGCATAACAATGTATTAATAAAATGAAGAGGTCTTAAAAATATGATTATTTCTTTAATAATGATATAATGAGACACTTGTAAAGTATGCACCTTAGCATGTGCTAATGATAAAATTCATGTCCTATTTTTCTTTTAGAATCTCATATTAGGGTTTTTTTTTCATTTGTGCAGTAGTATTATGGGAATTTAAATTTAGACTCATGCATTATTAAATTAATCTTGGTTTTAATTAAAAAAAACTAACAAATTATTTTAATTGGAGGAGAATTGAAAATACCTTATGCATATGGATAGAGTTAATATATTGCAGATCTTGCTAACAAGTTCATTAGTGCTAAAAATCCCCAGCAAGATGAACCAGGTACCATTAGGAAGGAAAAATTGCTAGGATGATTTCCAGTCACTGTGATTTACATGATGAGGCTTCAAATTTTATTTCATTTCCTTTGTTACATTATAATATTTTATGGGAATTATAAATAATAAGGGTCATCCAAAACTTGGAATGTAAAGAGTCATATATGTCAAATAGGTAATGAAGGAATATGGAAGGTCATGAGTGAGGTGAACAGTCACCTATCCACTTGCATAAATACCCCTCATGCCTATTTCATAGGGGGCTTTTGTCATTTAATAATTAGCATAATTGTAGTATTCTAGGCTTTAAGCACTCTTGCTACTGGTAGTTGATAGGTTGAGGGATTGTGATGTTAGATTTTATGTTTTAGAGATGATATGAATTTCTCTCATTCCAATATTGGATTTGAATAGGCTTGCAACCTATGTTCTTGGATTTATCAACGGTTATTCAGAATATTTCCACTTATTACATTAATTCCCATGCATGCTAATGGCACTTGTAATGGATATCCATGATTTTTTTGTTTATGCATGTGTGCTTACATATTGGATGTATTTTTATGAACTAATTCATTGCATGCAGCTTCTGTGTTTGATTTTAATCTATGCCCTTGATTCAATATTAATGTTAGTAATTGACTATGAACTAATTTGTAGTTGGTTCCTAGAATTTTCTTACTTGTGTATGTCTTAGTTAATCTCTGCTATCTAATTATTTCTTAAGTTATGCTCTTTATCATTTTTGTTGTTGTTAGTTTCTTGTATTATGTTCTGCAAGTTATCAATTAAGGGTTGATTTCGTCCTTGTTATTTAGGAATTTTACACTTGGTATCACACTTGTTTCTCTACATTTAAAAGCCAAGCATAACACACACACACACACACACACATGGTGGCAGTCAAGCCCACACAATGGATAAGGCTCCTATCCCAAACAATGTGAGGTTTAATTGGGACTTCACATCTAGGAGGCCCCCTACTAGTGTTCACTATATCCTATCAACATAAGCACAAGTCTGGTCATTGTTAGTCATACTGGAAGAAATTCACTAACCTTTCTATGTCAAGTTGGTGATGAGTCAATAAGCACTATGACTCATGTTGGGGATGTTATACCAACCGCTATAAGTCATTTTGTATTAAGAAACTAACCTCTACAAGTCATTTTGGGGGTATGATTCTAGCTAATGTTTGTCATACTAGAGTAGGTTCACCAACCATTGTGAGTCACATTGGAGGTATGTCGCCAACCACTATGAGTTATGTAAGACATAAGTCACCAAACACTATGAGTCATATCAACAACTTACCAATGAGCACTATGAGTCATATTGGGGGTGTGTAACTAGCTAATGAAAGTTATTCTAGGGGAATTCATACTAATAAGAGACATAGACAAAGAAAACTTAAGCCTAAGCTCCCTTATAGGCTTTGCAAGGGAGGTCACCTTAATTATTTTTTCCTTGATATTTTAGTGGTACAAATATTGTGGTATGCTTCTAAAGCTTATTCTACACCAAAATATCCAATGATTTCTCAAAAACCTACACAACCATTGGTTTATTTGAGATAATGGAAAATTTGGCCAAAACCACTCCTTTTTTGGCGGCTGAAGTGTCTATTGGACAAGTATGCTACATTTCTCTCTTAGATTCTTCCAAAAATGATGCAATTCCACTCACTTAGAGTGTACACCCTCAAATTTGTAGGAGTGTTTCCTTTGATTTGAATAATCTTGTCGAGCCTCTCCTTCCTTCTTATACACTTTCTAAAATAAATTTCATAGTTTATTCTAAAATGATTAACTAATCTTTTGGGGATGAAGGATCCTATAAAATTTTATTCTCATTTGCTTGGAAAGATATGGGTTCTCAAAAGTTGGTTATAGTTTCTAGTCAGTTGTTTGCCTATGATAGAATTTATAGTGAAGCTTTGGGTATTATTCCTCATTTACCTTGTTATACGAAATCTACAACTATGGAGAAAAGTATCTTCCCTAGACTAGGCGGCCTAGCCTAAAATAAAAGAAAGACAAATAATTTAATGATTCCCTTAAAGTAAATAGATAATGGGATGAAGCATATCTGTAATCCATCGTATGATTCAATTCTCTCTTGGATTGTATGCTCCAATCCTAGGTCCGATCACTATAATTATAACCTGCACAATCAAATAACACAAGCCAACGATATACAACATATATGTAGCATCATATAATAAGTGTATTTAATGGATCAACATGGCATCGAAATACATGAAATCATAACATCACATATAGGAAAAAAAAAATTCACTAATCCAAATGGAGTGAGTTACAACAAAATATAGGAATTGGTCTTGTAGAAGAGCTCATCCAAGTTGAATTGTCCTTTTTTTCCACAAACTGTACAACTATGTCACCATAATCCATGGAATAATGAATCTTCATAGAAGCATCATGAGGGTAGAATCTATCTCCAAAATCAAACCCCCAGCTTGTGGATGGCCACAAATATATAGAAGAGGATGGTAAGTTGGGATTTTTTATCCATTTACCAATATAGACCTGAGATCCACTCTTGATGGGAGGATGAGATCAAAGGATAAGGGATGGAAACTCCAAGTTAGGATAGGATATAATTCAAGAGTTTTATCCGAGGTAAATAGTTGTAACAACCCTTGGAAGCTTCTCGAAGAGGAAGCTTCTAGAAGAGGAAGCTTTTGGAAGAGGAATCTTCAAAAATATTATTATTTTTCCTGAATTTATAAAATAAATGCACCCCAATATAGGGAAACATGTTAGTGATAAACCATACTGAACATGGAAAAACCTAATGTTGAATGCATTTCCACGGGCTTACCGACTACGTTGGTCCTTAAAATGGTTGATTTGAGGCAGTTTCAGGAAAAAAAATTGGGATTAAGGATAGTCATGCTTAGGGATTTGTGAAATGATGATGTCAAGGGGTAAAAGGATGTTGATTGATCATGTTTGTAGATCGATTGACCAGATTTGACAAATGGCCTGTAACATATTTCCCCCTAAAGAGAAAAGTCCTAAATGATGACTGATGACTGAAGTGGTTTACATTGGGACAAGTCAATATCAAGAAAAATCAATGAGATCATCTTCTATTACAATACATTTAAGTCGTGACATATTTTTTGCGGGAGGCATACCGATTCTCAATACATAAGCTAGCACTACATGTACTATTGTGGATCATCTGCATATTCTGCATATCCTTTTCTATTTTATTTTGAAGATCGAAAAATAACAAAAAAAAAATTCTGAAATTCAGAAAAAGTATGTGCTATAGTATAATGTTTTTATACTATATCATAAAAAAGAAACGTTTCTACAAGCTCGATGCAAATTAAGTTTATCGTTAAACTTTATTTGAATGTGTATTATAGTTCCATGTTTAAATGACAAGCAAGTCTCCGAGTGGAAGTATTAAGTGTTGAAGAAGATGATCAAATGCGGAGGCGCAAAGAGCTCGAGAGTTATTGAATCGTGTGCCCCCGCAGTTGCCCTATTTGACCGCGGGTAAAACACGATCGACGGTGTGGATTCACTGCGGGGGGTTCTAGCTGAAGGTAGCCGCCGTACTCTAGGAGCATCTGCGATGATGTCATGAAGCCATGTGGACGACAGTTGTAATCCACGATAATCCTTGTCAATGGTTTTTTTTTACACGTCAGTTCAGGCATTTAATATGGGTTTGCGCAGCTATTAAATTGATCCTTATTTCATTTTCAAAGTCATTTGCAATTATTTTCCCCTTTGAGCCGTGTCATTGCCACCTTTTCATTCCCCATTACCCTACGGTTAACTTCTGTTGTCTGTTTAGCCATGGCCAAGCGAGTTTCTCTACCTGGTTCGACTAGCCACATTTCCCTCATGGACAGTGAGCAAGACATTCAAGATACCGTGTCTTCCATAAACCATCCCCTCTTTCATCATCAAGTAACCCTAAATGCCGAAAATTCCCGAGTCTTTTTCTGCCCTGAAGAAATCTGGTGTCCTATCTGCATGTATCCCAAAAGCTCATTTCTTTCCCGAATTTATCTATTGGTTGGTTTCTTCAATGTATCCTAGTAAGTGCTTTATAATGAATTCGCAGGGGGATAATGTTCTACAGGTGTCGACGCAGTTAATTCTCCAAGCGTTTTGCTTCCCCCAAGATGAATCACCACTTCAATTCTCAGAAAGCTCATTGGCAAGTTATTTCGAAAACCTTTCAGGAGAATAATTTAATCAGTGTATGTTTTATTTGAGACCGAATTCAAAATAATTTCAACCAGAAGCTGAAGAATTCAATTTGGAGATTTTTGATGCTAAGAGTAGACCAGTCCTGAGTTGTATTGCAGAAATTCTGGGCAAAGATAATGACCATACAGTTGACAAATCAGTATTAGGAATGTACGCAATGATGATGAAACCAGGGACAGTTCTGGATATTCCATCGTTCTAGAAAGAAATTGTCAACTCTCAATTGATGAGGTTTTCTCTCACAGGTTACTTTAAATTCCCCTCGTTAATTTTTTATTTATTCTTATATCAAAATGTTGAGGAATTTACGAGTTTGGGGCTAAATATAGTGGATGTCAATAAACAGAAGCAGTCAGTTATATTTTGGACTGACATAATTATAAGAGAAGGAAATGAAGTAGGGTTATTCGAGTTTTCCAGTCATTATATGTCAATTGCTTATAGAATATTGAATGGGGTTTCTCCCCCTTGTTTTCTACCAAAAGCCAGAGAGTTTTTACAATTGGGACCTAGTTGCAGGTTTGGGGATTGGTTCGTGTTTGAGGAATATTCTGAGATAAGATTGTATGGAACTAATATCGAGCCTTACAAACTCCCAACATTTGTACCTATGAGGCTTTTTTCCCTTGAATTCATCAGACAGAGTCTCAGTGTAGATCAGGTGCATTTTGTTTCCATGAAGAAAGGTCTCATGTATAAGTTTCCCATGAGTGTGGGACCCTTTGTGGTAAATACGAGACAAGCATTGGGTGAAGTGTCCAAGATGTTAGAAGAGACACATCTGTTACTAGGTGAGAAATGGTCATATGATCCTCATGGAGTGATTTCCCAAAGGAGAGTTGAAAATGGATATTCTGCTTTTACTCATGAAAGCAGACCTGAGCAAGAAAAGCTGGCAAACACCGGAGAAGTGAATTCAGCAAAAACAAGCATTCAGACACCTATTATAACTGAAAGGATAAATAAAAGAAGTAGGGATTCTGTTGTTGAGTTAGATGATGAGGAACCAAGAGAGGAGAAACGAACTAAGTTGGCTGAAGATCATTCTTCAAATTCACCAGGTTTCACCTTCCATATAAATGAAGATAAAAATGCTCCCTCTTCTCCTGGAGGTCATGAGCTTTAGCAAGAAAAGGTGCCCTCAGTCAAATAGGTGTTTACACAGATTGAAGAGAAGAATCAAAGAATAAAAGCTAGTGTGGAGGCTCAGGTAGAACATCACATAGTTACTAATCAGTCTAGGTTGCTAACTATGATGGACCTCGAGAAGGATCAGTTCAGAATGGCTTTAACACATCCAAAAAGGATGTCTCTTGGATCTTCAAGCAGTTTTAATGCTGTAAATATAACTATTGATGTTAAAAATATCCCACGGTTGGATAAGATGAATCTACATATGCAGACTGGACAATTAATTGTCAATGATCTAACTAAGACCAATGCCACGGTTGTTAAAGCTGAAAATATGTTAGCAAAATTTATCAAGCAGTTCAAGTTGGAGAAGGCCAATTCAAGGGCCTTATCAGTTCAAAATGAAGAATTGAAAAACATTATCATGAAGATTGGTGTAGATCCTAGTGATAAATTTGCAGTACAGAAGCTCATGAAGAATGCTGACATAGAGATATCCACCCTGAGGAAAAAGCTGAAGTTACCTTCTGCAGAGCATTCAATGGCTGCGGAAGTGGCAGAGGTGGAGAAAGAGAAAGAGGAACTTAGTCAGAAATTGTTGCAAAAATATGAAGAATTGTCTAAAGTAAAGCAGACTGCCATCTCTTTACAAAATCACATTGAGAATCATACTTGTACCTTTACTTTTCCTACAGGTGACGCAGATCCCCAAGCATAGATTTCTCAACTCGACATAGAAATGAATATGGCAGAAAGAGATCACACGCAAGCTCATTCAGAATTAGAAACGGCCACAAAGATCATACGGTCATTAGAGAATGAAGCTGATCGGAATAAACAGAAGTTACAAAAGGCTGAAGCTGAGATTAAAGATCTCAAAGAGAAATTAAAAGGAAACATCTCACTTATAAAGGCTAAAGATATCATTTGGGGTGAAATTATCTCCGAAATGAAGTCCAGTTGGAACTTCTTGAATATAGTTGCAAAGGAGAAAAGCCTTATCTCAGAACATGAAGAAGAGATGTTATCTGATAAGCAAACGACAATTAAAAGAGCCAACTGGGCTAGGAAGTTCATTAACTTTATCAATTCCAAGTCAGATGAGGAATTGGAAGACATGGGAATACAAGATAGATATTTTTATGCTGTGGAGGTTAATAATATGATAATTAGGAATGACCTTCGGAAAGTTGCAGAAAAGAGGCTACTAGAAATCGAAGAGACAATGAAGAGGTTTGATATATCATTTGATAAATTAACAAGAACAGGTTTACCTTTATGTTGGACAGAGAAAGGAAATATTCTGATATGGAAATTTTATGAAGACTCATTAATATTGGAAAAAAGCAAGGCGGATAGCAGGCATGAAAAGACACAGATCTTAAAAGGGGAAACAGTGTTTAATTTCTTGCAAAGGCATTTTAATTTGTTACGGATGGTGAAGACCCTCTTCACAGAAATACCTACACACAGTTAGATTGTTGCATTCAAGTTGGAATATCATAGTTTCAAAAATTCTTCAACAACCTTCTTCAACAACCCAAAGTGAGATATGGAAAAAGTGCAAAACATTCTCAATGGACTCAGCAAAAGGAATTCCAGCATCTCAGCAAAAAGTAGTCGTTGATTCAGCAACCGTATCAGAAGCGGTTGTTCTTATAGATTAGGAATTTTTGATTTCATGCTATGTTATTTTCTCAAAATCATGTAAATTGTAATAGGACAGTTTTGAGGCATGTACCTCCGTAACTGCAAGTAGTTAAAGCATTTAGAATTAGTTTCGTCGCTGAAAACTGTTTTGTTATTTTGTATTTAAGAAAAATTCCAAGAACGAAAAAGGTTCTGAGTTTTTGAACCTTGTAGCCAAATTTTTGTATTGAGGAATATGAAATCAATGAAAGAAGTATGCAAGTTTCTACCATTCTGTTTATGCTGAAAAGTTATCCGGTTTACACTGTGTTTTCATATCTGTGATTAAAATAGAGTAATTTGAGCAGTAGGTCTCTTTATAAATATGTTTTTAAGAGTTAAACAAACCTTAATGTGCGCTCCTCTATTTTAGCTTTACCTTTACTTAATTCTTTAGGATTTAAAAATGATAGATTCTGTTTGAAACAACATATCAGATTTAAATCCTCTTCTCATTTTCTTCCGTTCATTCATTTCGGAACAAGTGGAATATGGCATTGCAGAACATGCATGGATTTGATATTTAAAGGTTACATAATCAATGTTTAAGGGTTTATAAGACAGAGACAATTCAGTGACATAATTAGATAATGTCTTAAGCACGAATTCCTTATCACAGCTAAGGAATTGTTTCTTAAGGTACAACATGTACAATGATAAAAATATGCATCCACTGATAAAAAATGGTAGAACCATGACTTGATGGGTTCCTAAGTGATCATAGACATCATACATTGTAATCTTGTATTAATCCTAAAATTGCAACCCAAATGGATGAAACTAGATTTTGGGTCTTCTATCTCGTTCACACGAACGTCTAATGTATGAGTCTAACGATCTGAATCAATGATTTGGAGTCAAGAATGGTAGACACCATCTAATTACCAACCAATGATGTAAGTTGTTAACAGACATGAGAGAAACCATTGATGATGTTAGTGGATCTCAAGGCATTGGAATACAATCTTTATGGTGTGAATAAATGAGTTGAAGTAAAACACCATGCAGAATGTTTCGATTGAAGGCCAATGATGTAAAATTTTCGTTGAGCAAGGAAAATTTCCATTGATGTATGCAAGAACAAAAGTACCAAAGGGTTTTTTCTAATTCAAGTTCTTGGATAATGAGTTGATGTCGATAGGAAGTGACCCATTGTAGGAGGGCCTTTATGTACCCCCCATCAATGAAACGACACGGGTATCATTATTTGAGACAAAATGATATGATAAAAAATTGGATCAGTAATGATAGACATGGAGTGAAGGCTTAAGAGTATTTTAGTATATATTGACTGAATGAATTCTCTAGAACAAAACAATGACACTAAATAGAGTTGGGGGAATTGACCCAAAACCAGAAATGGAGGCTTTGAAAACGGTACGATAAACAAAAATAAAAGCATATTTCCCAACCCAACAACCACGAAGATGAGGTGGAAGAGTCTCATGTTCAAGAGAAACTCGATACCATTAAAAAATGGAGTACCCTATTTTCCCATTTTTCCCAACCATACTAGTTAGTACCTCTATATTTTTTAACAAGATTGAAGAGGATAAAATATGCTTGATCAATAAATTCACCCTTCAGATGAATCCCTCCAAGTATTTTTAATGAACCCTGAGAAGGAGTGGTTTGGTCTCATCATGTTTGACAATTCCATCACTGTTTGATGTTTTAATGAGTCCAACGAAGGTAAAACAAAAAATATTTTTCATGTTTAGAGAGTTTGAAAAAGAGGAAAAAAAAAACTCCAGATGTTCCTTTTCGTAGATAGTCCCTTGAATATGAAAAGGTTTGAAAATAATATCCAAGAGAACCTCTTAGCCATGTTCAACTAAGATATTCATTTTTCATAAATATTCTATCTCATTCCGGAAAAGTATTAAACTTATACTGAGTAGACTTATTTTCATTTACTTTAACGAGTTCCAAAAGACAAGTGCTCGACAATATTTTCATATTTTGCGAGTTTCAAAAGAGTGGAAAGAGGACTCCTCCTACAGGAACAAGTGGTATAAATGGTAGCAACTAGTTCTGATCATGATGGAATTTCTCAAAACATGTAGAGGTTAAAAGGTAGGCTAATAATACCACTCATTGCAACGATTTCTCAGGAAAGGGTAAAACAACCAAGTTAAAGTGTATGATTGGCTAAGAAGACGGTAATAATGGATTGATAAAACCAAGGCTCATATAATAGAAACAGGGTGATAAAAATGGCAATCACGAGAGGTGAGATGAAATGGTTTCATTTTTATAGAAGCTTGAAACATGGGAAACTATGCTTGGAAAACACTTTAAGATAGTTTCATTTTTCACAAGCTTGGAACATGAGAAAAAATATGCTTGATCATAGTTTCTTTTTTACACAAGCATGAAATAGTGGAAAAATATGCTTGAAATAAGTTTTCATTCCCTGAGAATAATGACTCAATTTGAGGCACATGCCCCCCAAGATTCATTTCATTCACCTAAGAAAACTATTGGTTACTAAAATGTGTATGGAATGAAGGTTCATTCACGAGATCAATTGAAAGAATCGACTGGGAATTTATGAGATCTAATCAAAGACTCAAATAGTAAGGGGATCTATTTCATTTTGTAATGAGTTTGATAGGGGAAAATAACTATGTTCATGACACCTTGTTTCATTTTTTAAGGAGCTTAACAAAATAAAAGGAGCTTTTCCCTGAGGAAGTTGATCATAACCTATGGAAGGACATGGCTTCCAAGAGGTTATTATCAAATGCGATAACAACATTCTAGAAGGTATAAAAGGATCCAATGGAAATATAAAACTCCAATTCCCCAAGTAAATGATGCACTACATCACCTACTAGATCATGAGTAGATGCAATCATGGAACATGTTACCACATAATTAATTTGTGGAGGGGGAGCTACCACTTGCATAGAAGGACCATTTATGGAAGCTAGTTGATTGGGATTCAAATTAGGACCAATGAATGAAAGTTGGTCAATGGTCACGATTCTTCCTTCATGCAAGAAACAAATAACGCGAAAGAGTGAAGAGACAAGAGCTCCCATGACATAAACATAGTCACGCCCAAGGAGTAAATTAAAATTCAAAGTTCATTAGACTACCATCACATCGATATAGACAATATTTCCTCCCAAAGTAATAGGAAACTTAGGAAGGATCCCTAATATTTGATTGGCTCCTTTATTAAAAGCCAACCAATTTTGTGTAATAGGCACAAGCTGTGGAGAACCTAAAGCTTTTCAAGTAGTTGAGGATATAATACTAACGTATGCGCCTTCATCTATGATTGTGCTAGGTATGGCCACGTTATAAGAATGCACTATGATCTGGAAGGGCACGTAAGGAGGAAGACAATATCCCACTAGTTGAATCCAACCAAAGGAACTAACCATACTACTTGGAGGGGATACAGTAGGAATGGGAGAACTTCTCCCTTGTGATATGGTAAAGAGAAAATTGTCCCCCGTACCGTGGGAATGGGAATATTTCCCCCCCATTTCATTGGAATATGAAGAAACAAGAAGAACCTAAGTGGTATGAACTTCACTCTATATGGGAAAGGTACGATCAAATGAAGGTGCAATCGAGTCAACCATTTTCTCAACCAATAGTTGGTCAGGAACAAACTCATGGGATTCACATTCCAAGAGAGTGGGATTGACTAGAGATGAATTTTGATCAATGTTGGCAATATGATGCAAAGTGTTGTCCTTGATGGCAACCCACTTGATGAAGATGATGGCAACCTACTTAATGAAGTTGTTCTTGATGCTTGATGATGATGTAAATATGATGTGAAGATTGTTGGCATGTGTTGTCTTTGATGGTAATCTACTTGATGAGATGAGAATTGGCTATATGATGTGATGAATTTTTCTTTGGACAGCAACCTGTTTGATGAAGTGGTTCTTGATGGAAACTGACTTGATGAGTTGCAACCTATGTGTCAAATATGTAAAGATGATGTATCTATAGATCAGCTAAGGAGTACAGAAGAAAGAAACTTCAGAAAGGGCCAGAGAAATGATGAATAAGACATGTCACTATGCATACGCGGGTTTGTTTAGGCGAAGTAGCGTATGTACACGGAAAAGTACGTGCCAAGTCGCGTATGCTCAATTGCGCTCTAAATATGTAAAACCAGGGGTTACTACCATGGTATTGACCCATTGTATTGAGCGCTTGAATATCTAATTGATCCCATCCAGGAATACCATTAGAAGTTATGTGGTTTTGGCTCATGGTATTGACAAAGGCTAAATCTATATAAGGAGAAGAAAATCATTGTGCAAAGTGTGTGCAAGATGTCTGGGTTTGAATGAATACTTCACTCTGAAGTATGTCTGAATGGAAAGGGTAACAGTTTGATGATAGATCTGATTCTATGATGCACCTATGAAGAAAATTATGAAGAGGGATCTCTAGATCTGAAATGTATATGTATTTTCTAGATCTATTTATGGAATGATTAGATCTCTGATCTAGCAAATCTGAGCTGAAGTAAAGAATGAATATCTGAGCTGTTTACTTGTTTTGGAGAGCTGCACTGCCCTAAAATGTCTGAAGATCCATACGCAGGTTAGTCGAGGAGAAAGCGCGTATATACGCGGCTTGTATTCAGCAAAAGCGCGTATGGGAATTGAAGTCAGCTCTGAAATGTGTGCAGATGTATACACAGGTTGGTAGTTTCTAAAGCACGTATATACGCAGGTTCAGTGAAGTAAAAGCACGTATGAAATCTAGGGTTTGCTGAAACATGTGGAATGAAATATCTGATCTGTTCTGCTGTTTTACTGCTATCTATCAATGATGTATTCATACAGATCTGGGTTGTCTGAATGTTGAATATGCTACTGATTATGATTGATTGAAGATCAAGTTGTTGGTTGTTTGGTTGATGATTCAATGAGTAAATTGATGGGGTTATGAGTTTCAGTTTGATGAATGATGAGCTTAAATGTGTAGAGTGGGTCCAGTCTGAAAATATGATGAAAAGTGGCCTACAAGATATGTTGTGTGGAAACTGTTGGATCCAGTATGAAAATTGATGAAACGTGGTCCGTAGAGGTGCTGAAGGTTGAAGCCTTCAGTCAGGGGGTTGTAGCTCCCTTCTAGGAGAGGCTGGTAAACGAGAGCAGGGGGTTGTAGCTCCCTTCCAGGAGAGGCTGGTAAACGAGAGAAGGTTGTAGCCTTATGCAGGTGGGTTCCTACGTGCTAGTATGAGTCTGCGACAATACATGGTTGTAAGATGTTTTCTTTATAATAAAATATTGAAGGCTGAGACAACGACAGCGGTGGTTTTCTCTCGACTTGGGTTTCCACCTTAAATCCTGGTGTTCATGTGTGTTGCTTATGTGTGATGGTTTATTCTTTTATTACTGCACCTGCTTACTGCTAACTAAACATCTGATGAATAAATTATGCATAGATCCAAGTAAAGAATTAAATGCATAATAAGATCTTTGTGTATACGCGAGTTGTATAAAGGATATCCGCGTGTATACGCGAGTTGTCTTCACTAAAGTAGCGTATGGGTTTTAGAGAAAGAAAAAGTAAAATATTTGAGTATGCCCTAAATATTGATTCACCCCCCCCCCCCCTCTTAGTATTTTTCCCAACAATTGGTATCAGAGCAGGTCCTTCTGAAGGAGCTTGATTGCTGGAAGGAGATCTGTCACAATGGGAAAGAAGCAAAAGAAGAAGGCTACTAAAAGAAAAGAGATATCTCAAAAAACATGTGCAGCATAAAATGAAGAAGATGAAACAGGTAGTGATTGTTGTTCTTGTGATATTCTTCTTTGTGCAAGCAATGGTGAAGCTAGTGAAAGTAATGCTATGGACCTAGAAGAAGTTATCAAAGATAAACAAAGAATATTTAATGAGAAGGAATCTTCCTACAAAGATTTGATCTCTAGACTGAAAGGATGTATGATAATGTATCCAATCGAAGTAAAGGACTTGAAGCAGAAATCATATCTCTAAAAGCAGATCTGGATAAATCAAATAAGAAGAATGAAGAACTCATCTCCTTGAAAGCAGATCTCGAAGCATCAAACAAGAAGAATGATAAACTTCTACAATGATTTGAAGAAAAAGGACTTGAAGCAGAAATCATCTCTCTGAAGGCAGATCTCGAAGCATCAAACAAAAAGAATAAAGAACTTCTACAATCATTTGAAGAAAAAGGACTTGAAGCAGAAATAATCTCTCTGAAGGCAGATCTCGAAGCATCAAACAAAAAGAATAAAGAACTTCTACAATCATTTGAATAAAAAGGACTTGAAGCAGAAATCATCTCCCTCAAAGAAGATCTGGAAAAAGCTAATAAGAAGAATGAATAACTTTTACAAACTGTTGAAGAACAAGAGAATGGACTGAAAGAAGGGATTTTAAAATTAAATGATCAAGTAGAAGAAAGAAAAAGGGTCAAAGAAAGCATGAAGAAGCAATGCCAAAAAATGGAGGTTGAGGTAAACATTCTCAAAGGTAAATTAGAAGAAAAGGATAAACTCTTGAGGTTTCAAGATAGTACTAAGATTCTGGACAATATTCTTAGTAATCAAAGATCTCCTGCTATTAAACTTGGTCTTGGTTTTCATGAAACTGTTAAAGGAGAATCTAGTTCACAAGGAAGTGCTAAAGACTCAAAGGATGTCAATGCAAAACTTGAAGAGTTGAAAGAAACAAGAAGTCAACCGAAAATCATGAACACTCAAAGGAAATCATTCAATAATGTTGAATGCTTTAAATGTCATAATTATGGGCATGTTGCAGCAAATTGCAGAAGTAGATTGTTTCAGTCACAAACAAACAGATTCTATACAGAAAGGTACTCTGGTTTCTTTAAGGGATATTGTTTTTCATGCAGCAAGTTTGGTCATAAAGCAGCTGATTGCAATAGAAGAAAGAATAGAAGAACACAGTATGATCCTTATGCTTACTTTTTTGGTCACATAAGATGTTATGCTTGTAACAAGTATGGACATGTGGAAAAAGAATGCAGGATGAACAGATCTAAGAAATTGGACAATTTCTAGCACACGATAATAAAGTTCAAGAAAAGCTGGAAAAAGAAGGAGGACCGGTCAGAAACGTAGGGAATATTGACCCTACTGCAGTCATCCGCTTCTAAAGCTTACTTCTCATAATGACTGCAGGAATGATGTGAGATAAATTATAGAGATTAGTAATGTATCATCACAGGGGGAGCAATGTATGATGATTCTCATGGTTGATTTGGTAATTCTTGTTATGTTTATTTCTGACAGTGCATCTGTTGTGAAGAAGACAGGTACAAGTGATACAAATTCAGGGGGAGATAAAGGAGTGAAATGTTCAGTGCTTCACTTTCCATATGCGGGTTTCATGAACAAAAGTCGTGTATACACACAAGTTACTTTGGAGACAAAAGCGTATGCAATTCTGTGATAAGAAATTCAGAGTTCAGCTCAAGAACAAAAGCACAGGTTCAGGGGGAGCATCAGTAAAACTACTAATGAATGCACTGTTTGCATTGTATCTGCTTATTCCTTAATATGCATGCTCAAATGATGATGATATGATACATGGTTTCTTATTATGACATTATGGATAAGCCCGGATTGCTTTTTTATGAAGAGTATTTTGTTTTATGGATGAGATGGAAGTCTTATGATTCAGAGATATGAATAGATCATGTAGATTTTGTTGCTACGGTTCAGACCTTTTATACATAATTCCATCACATGTTGCTTCATGGTATAAATCTTGAAGATTTTGGTGATATTAGATCACTTGGATGATTGCTTGACTCATATTGTCTATTGAAGAAGTTGTTATGGAATGATAATTCCTCTTGGAAAGAATATGTTGATGCTACAAAGAGCTTGAAGACTTGGTTACTGATAGGTTTATGCTACAACTATTGGATGACACTTGAAAACATAGCTACATTGTCCTATCTGTTCTCACATATTCCAGGGAAGCATTCAAAATTTCTCAGACAGAAGCTGGAAGTAATCTCTGCCTTTAGGAGATCAGATTTGATCAAAATCAGAAGATTAAAATGGATACGCGGGTTTCCTGAAGGACAGTCACGTATATACACGAGTTTATACACAGAAAGCCATGTATGGTTGGTTGTTGACAAATTTCTCTGAGCTGCAGTATAGTTTGATATCTCTGGTGGTGTTCCAGTACTCATAATTCTGTTTCAGTCTCTAATGTTTCTTGATAAATATGCCTTGACGATTTGATGTTGAAAGTATTCAGGATGCACAAGCTAAGGGGGAGAATTGGTCTTGTGGAAAGGATGAATTGGTGACATTCTCATTATTCTTGCTGAGAGTAATGCATTGTTGGCATTATGATGACTCAGATATATGATCTTTCTCTTGAGATATTTTTGGTATTTGTTACAAAAGGTCATATTTGTAATTTGATAGAAAAAAAGAAGAAGAAGAAGAAGAAGAAGAAGAAGAAGTCATGTTGAGTCCTATGATGTAAAATTGTAATATTCAGTCATGTAAGGACTTGTTCAAATTTTTAAACCCACTTTGATGGGTAGTTGAGTCAAAATGAGTAAACCCACTTGGTTGGGAAGTTGATTCAAAATGTGTAAACCCACTTGGTTGGGTACTTGAGTCTCATATGTAAATTCACTTGGTTGGATCTTTGATGTAAGTATGAGTCCTTGGCGATAGGAAGGTCATAGAGTCATGTACTTCATTGAAAATATGTCTGAACATTCATCATGAACTCAGGGGGAGCATGATAACTTCAGTGTACATCAGATATACAGTGCTCTTCTTTCTACATGAAGGGAAAAACCTTGTGTTGGTTTTGATCTGGCCTTTGCCCTTGATGTCAAAGGGGGAGAGTGACATGGTGTTTGAATAGGGGAAGAATACCATTATGCTTAATGTATCTATTTGTTGTGGTGATCAAACACCATCGTGGTTGCCATCAAGTCCAAAGGGGGAGATTGTTGGCAATATGATGTAGAGTGTTGTCCTTGATGGCAACCCACTTGATGAAGATGATGGCAACCTACTTAATGAAGTTGTTCTTGATGCTTGACGATGATGTAAATCTGATGTGAATATTGTTGGCATGTGTTGTCTTTGATGGTAATCTACTTGATGAGATGATAATTGGCTATATGATGTGATGAAGTTGTCTTTGGATAGCAACCTGTTTGATGAAGTGGTTCTTGATGGAAACTAACTTGATGAGTTGCAACCTATGTGTCAAATATGTACAGATGATGTATCTATAGATCAACTAAGGAGTACAGAAGAAAGGAACTCCAGAAAGGGCCAGAGCAATGATGAATAAGACATGTCACTATGCATACGCGGGTTTGTTTAGGTGAAGTAGCGTATGTACGCGAAAAAGTACGTGCCAAGTCGCGTATGCTCAATTGCGCTCTAAATGTGTAAAACCAGGGGTTAATACCATGGTATTGACCCATTGTATTGAGCGCTTGAATATCTAATTGATCTCGTCCAGGAATACCATTAGAAGTTGTGTGGTTTTGGCTCATGGTATTGACAAAGGCTAAATCTATATAAGGAGAAGAAAATCATTGTGCAAAGTGTGTGCAAGATGTCTGGGTTTGAATGAATACTTCACTCTGAAGGATGTCTGAATGGAAAGGGTAACAGATTGATGATAGATCTGATTCTATGATGCACCTATGAAGAAAATGATGAAGAGGGATCTCTAGATCTGAAATGTATATGTATTTTCTAGATCTGTTTATGGAATGATTAGATCTCTGATCTGGCGAATCTGAGCTGAAGTAAAGAATGAATATCTGAGCTGTTTACCTATTTTGGAAAGCTGCACTGCCCTAAAATGTCTGAAGATCCATATGCAGGTTAGTCGAGGAGAAAGCGCGTATATACGCGGCCTGTATTCAGAAAAAGCACGCATGGGAATTGACGTCAGCTCTGAAATGTGTGCAGATGTATATGCATGTTGGTAGTTTCTAAAGCGCGTATATACGCAGGTTCAGTGAAGTAAAAGCACGTATGAAATCTAGGGTTTGCTTAAACATGTGGAATGAAATATCTGATCTGTTCTGCTGTTTTACTGCTATCTGTCAATGATGTATTCATACAGATCTGGGTTGTTTGAATGTTGAATATGTTGCTGATTATGATTGATTGAAGATCAAGTTGTTGGTTGTTTGGTTGATGATTCAATGAGTAAATTGATGGGGTTATGAGTTTCAGTTTGATGAATGATGAGCTTAAATGTGTAGAGTGGGTCCAGTCTGAAAATATGATGAAAAGTGGCCTACAAGATATGTTGTGTGGAAGTCGTTGGATTCGGGAGTGAAAATTGATGAAACGTGGTCCGCAGAGGTGCTGAAGGTCGAAGCCTTCAGTCAGGGGGTTGTAGCTCCCTTCCAGGAGAGGCTGGTAAACGAGAGCAGGGGGTTGTAGCTCCCTTCTAGGAGAGGCTGGTAAAAGAGAGAAGGTTGTAGCCTTCTGCAGGTGGGTGCCTGCGTGCTGGTATGAGTCTGCGCCAGTACATGGTTGTAAGATGTTTTCTTTATAATAAAATATTGAAGGTTGAGACAACGTCAACAGTGGTTTTCTCCCGACTTGGGTTTCCACCTTAAATCCTGGTGTTCATGTGTGTTTCTTATGTGTGATGGTTTATTCTGTTATTACTGCACCTGCTTACTGCTAACTAAACATCTGATGAATAAATGATGCATAGATCCAAGTAAAGAATTAAATGCATAATAATATCTCTGTGTATACGCGAGTTGTATAAAGGATATCTGCGTGTATATGCAAGTTGTCTTCACTAAATTAGCGTATGGGTTTTAGAGAAAGAAAAAGTAAAATATTTGAGTATGCCCTAAATACTAATTCACTCCCCCCTCTCAGTATTTTTCCCAACAATCAATCACTTCATCAATTAGTAGAGGATTGGGGGAATGCTTTCGATAACTAACTAGTAGAGGAGGGTGAGAAGTTATAAGGTTTTCCAACAATTTTGAAACTTCATCCATATACAGAAAAAGGTGAATAGGACGATTCCCTTCACAAAACTACAAGGAAATTTGACTTTACCCTTTTTCGCATGGATCTTACTTTCACTAGGTGATGGTTTATCACTAGCGTGATCTCTAGAGGCTAATGATAAAGGCTAATGTGAGCTTGCAGACCACACTTCTAATACCTATAGAATACTAGGACAATATCTAATAAGGTGATAACCCTTACATACCTTGCAAGGGAATTTAACTTTTCGGGGTTAATTTGAAGGTTTCTCCATACTAGTTTATCTATAGCAATGGTTTCTTGGTTCCCCCCTTCTTATTTTGATTCTTCTTCTTCTTCTTCCCTTCCTTGTTCTTCTTTAATTCCTAGTTACTAGAATCAATACTTTCACCAGGTGAGGAGGAATAAAGGGATGAAGAAACAACAGGTAAAGAAGAAAAAGGGTTAACTTTAGGATCAACTTTAGGTTGATATTGTTCAAGTGGAGGAGAACCTGGCTGAGGAGAATTCTAGACATTCAAAACCATAAAGGTAAAGAAAAGCCAAAATTGGAAAACCAATGTTAAATCCATGAAGGGACACCATTGCCATATAAGGAGCATCAATATTTCCAAAAGAAGGAAAAGGACCAAGATTCCCATTAGAGGGGTTTCCTTGATTGGTGTAGTCAGGAAATATTTCCATTAGTAGCAACCTAAGATCCACTAAGGATTTGTTGCACAGGGAGGATTTTATTCCGCAGTCAATTAACTTATTTTAGAAATTAACAACAAAAATAAATCAAATAGGCTAATATAGGAATAAAGATCTACCAAGCAAATATGAACTGCAATACACACCTTGGAGAACCAAAGACTTAACGTACGTGCATTCAATATCCCCAAATGATGTGCTCGGTGTATCACGGTATATAAGGAGGAAAAATTGGTTACCTATGGTGAGGATAGAAACCTATAGGAGACTTCCAAAATATACTCGACAGTACGTGGAAGTGCATTCCATAGTATTGTTGTATAATGCGTAACCGTTTGATGAGAGCATTCCCATATAATTTTCATGCATGGAGCACCATCCAATATACCTGAAGCCTGAAGGTACACGAAATACAATCTTATACACTTACTTGGAACAAGATATCACCCCTGGGATAAAACATTGGAAAACAACGATCGCTCCTATGTTTAAAAAAACCAGAACATGTCTCTAGCCTAGACCTATAGATGTTTGTGTTAACGTTACAAATGCTTGTTAGGTTGATTCAATAAATTTAAATTTTTATCTTTGACTAAGTTTCATTTTTATGGCTCACCACGAGTTTCACTTGAATTCTATAAAATACAAACTAGCATGAAGAAATTAACACTTTCTCTTTCAATGAAAATCTTTCAAAGGGAGGGAAGAGGCAAAGAGTATGCAACATAGAAAATGAAAAAAAATATTAAAATTGCAATTCCATTTGAATGCAACTATTCAAATATTGATGCACACACAAAACCCTATATGCCAATGAAAATAATTTCCTTTTTCAATTCCTCTTAATTTTCAAATATGATGAAAACTAAGATATTTTCTTAATCATTGATAAAATAATTTTTTTATAATGATGACTAAAACACAAATTATTTCAAGCACTCAATGATAAAAAAAATTCAGTTTTCTAATGAAATAATTCCAAGAGAAAGGGAAAATATAAACAAATTATTATCAAAGGCACTCAAAACCAAAAGCAAACAAGGTGAAAGCTTCATAGGGACTACAAGATACTCAAAGTCTCAAGGAAGAGTATATGGAACAAGGTTGATCAAAGAGAAAATCAAAACAAGATAAAATTCATGAAAGAACAAGGGCCAACATAGGTGTAGAAGAGGAAACAGTGCTATGCAACAAAGGTACAAAGAAGGATTTGTAGGGTTGCAACTCTCTATCCCTAGACTCTTTGGAGCATTGGTTAATAAATAAAAAATTTTGGCACAAACATTGCTATTGAAACTCAATGAAAGGTATTCCTAGGTTTTTTATTGATTGAGTATGATATAAAAGGTCTGAAGAAGAGGTAAGACAAACAATAATGACAAATAAAATGTTGAGATTGCAACAATATGATGAGCTTAGTGAAAAGAGTCGCCTTCACTAAGTGGGCCCCTAGGTTATTTTTGGCGCAAGTCTATTTTTAGACATGTCGATCATATTCTATGAGTTGCAGGATGCTATTTTTGGATGGTTGGTGAAGTTGGAAAAATATATGGACTTCTATTTTTAGACATATTGGGCGGAATCTATTTTTAGATTTCCTGTCTAAAAATAGATATGTCGAATATTATTAGCTCTTAATAATATTTGGACTATAAACATTATCTTATTCTCTTGGAGCACTTCAATTAAGTGCACAGATGTGGCATAGGAGATGACAGAAGGAATTACTCTATTCCTGAGGGTTAAGTGGAGCTATTTCATGGATAATTCAGTTAGAACTCATGTGACAGAGTTTGGTGGAGTTATTGAGGTAGTTGGTGGAGTTGTGTTCAATCCAACTCAGTTAGTCATAGTTGAGCTAGTTGTATCTAGTCTAACTGATTGATACACTAGTGAGAGGGGTGTGAATTAATTATTAATTAATTCACTAAATATTAACTCATTAATCAACTAAAGAATACATCAGTTAACTACAGTGCATGGACAGTTTCAATGGAGACCAGTGGAGACGTAGGTGAAAGAGCAGGTTGACTATCAGTTGTGACTATAGTGTTGCATGATTTGCAACACCCAATGATTGGAGATGCCAATGAGGATTGCGTGAGCAAGGCTGGACCAATTCAAGTTCATTCAGAGCCAATATTCAGTATGGATTGCACAGTAGAGGCAGGCTAGCAGGTGGCAAAAATCGGTGCATGGATTTGCTAGATCGGGCCTGATTAGTGTGTAGCGATTGTATTGTACTGAGAGCTTGATATGATCAGATTTGTATGAGGATTGTTACATGATCTCTATGACATATATTATATACAGATAGTTGGGGTTTTTAGCTTTAGGCTTTCCCGTTAAAACATTGTGTTCATATGTGTGAATTTTTATGGTTTCAATGTGTGCATGCAATTGATTTAATTTCCGCAAGTAATGATCAATAGTAGAAGAGATTCTGTATTGTGCATGAAGTCAAATAGTGTGTAATCATGAGAATCTCAGATGTCTAATGCATTAGTTATATAATTTCTACAGAAAATGACAAGGGAATAGACCATTCCTAAGTCAAATTGCCAATTTTTTATACGGAATGTATGACTGCAGAGAAAAGTATCTTCCCTGTACTTGGTGGCCTAGCCTATAACAACAAAAATACAAAGAAGCTAATGTTTCCCTTAAATTAAATAGATAATGGAATGAATCCTACCTATAATATGTCGTATGCTTCACTCCTCTCTTGGCTTGTATGCTCCAATCCTAGCTCTGGTCACTGTAATTAGAACTTGCACAATCAAACATCACAAGCCAATGATTTATGGCATCTATGTAGCATCATCTAATAACTTTATTCAATGCATCAACATGGCATCGAAATACATGAAATCATAACATCACATATAGTAAAACAATTAAATCTTTGCATTAATATAAATGGAGTGAGTTACAACCAAATATAGGAGTTGATATTGTACAAGAGCTCTTCCAAGTTTAGTTGTCCTTGTTTGCCACAAAGTGTACGTCTATGTCACCCTAATTCATGTAATAATGACTCTTCACAACAAAAACATGAGGATAGAATATATCTCCAAAATACAACCCACAGCTTGTGGATGGACACAAATATATATAAGAGGGTGGTAATTTGGGAATTCTTATCCATTTAGCAATATAGGCTTGTGATCCACTATTGATGGGAGGATGGGATAAAAGGATAAGGGATGGAAACTCGAAGGTAGGATAGGATAGGATTTGAGAGTTTTATTTGAGGTAAATAGTTGCAACAACTCTTGGAACATTCTGGAAGAGGAAGCTTCATAAATCTTTTTATTTTTCCATAATTTCTATAATCAACGCACCCCAACGTAGGGAAACATGTTGCTGATAAACCGTACCCAACATGGATCAAAATAATGGTGAAAGTAGGTCCACAGGCTTACAGACTATGTTGGGTATTAAAATGACCGATTTTACGCTGTTTCAGGAAGAAACTTTGGGATTAATGAGAGTCATGCTTAGGGATTTGTGAAATTATGATGTGAAGGGGTAAAAGGATGTTTATTGATCCATTTTGTAGGTTGATTGACCATATGTAACAAAATTTCCTATAACATACCTACCACATTGGGTGTGAACATTTACTTAGTCATTAGAGTGGTCATGGATAGACCATTATACTTTGATATGCTCCTTGATTATGATTATATCTATGATATGAATGATCTACTGTACATACGCTTTTGAGTGATGTATTTTCTTTTCCATGGAAGCATTGTCACTATTTATTAGCTTGCATTTGACGATTACCATCCTAATTTTACTTTGGATTAGAATACCCCTTGAAATGATCCCAATGTTTGGGAAGAATATACTTGACCTGGATGAACTATATAGAATCATATACTCAATGTTCAATTTATTCTAATAAGGGTCCATTGCACTCAAATCATGGAAACTTTTAGGGGCTAATATTCGCAGGTGGGATAATCTTTTATCCTTTTACCAAAAACAATATTCACCAATTTTCATTTTTTCTGAAAATAATTCACCAAAGTTTTATAGTATGAAATTATTTTACCTTAAAAGTTGCCAAGATATTATATAGACTAATATAATATAATCATAATTTTACATATTTTACAAAAATACCATCAAACATTTTACAATTTTTCTATTATAGATTACTAATATTCGCCAAGGTTTCTAAACTTCCAAATAGATATCCATCCCTAAAATTTTCCCTGACTCAAATTTTCCTTCTCAAGACTTTGTCCCAATAATTTATCAAGTTTTTTCTCCATTGGGGGCATGGTAGCCATTGCTTCCCCCTATTGATCTTTCCAATTCTCATGATTTCGAGATGTTGAATTTCCTTCACAAGACGTTTTCCTTAAAGCCATTACTATAGTTGATATACCATGATAATATATGCATCATCGATCATATTTTATTATTTAACTAGAGGCATTGGTGTATAATTACCAAATGAATCCTTGGCATGAACCTCTTTAGAATATTGACCTAAAGAACTATTGTGTGTACGCCACAAAGGTTGTGTAGTTATTTGTATGATAATGTAAATATAAGGTTTCTGGTTTTCAAGTTTTGTATTCTTTAGCACAAGATTTTTTTAAAGTTTGATAGATTGTATGTGTTAAATTCTAGCCTAGTGTTTCTAATTATGTTTACAGGACTTCGAAGTCATTTTATTTCATATCTTCTAGGTTGATCCACTTTCAAAAATATTGGATCTTGAAACTATCATATAGGTTAATCCCACCACCTTGCATGGTGAATTATTAGTTTCCTTTTCCATTTTATGTTTTAGGATCAGTCCCACTAAATTAAGATGGAAAATCTTCTTGTTGTTCTCAATGATTAGAATTTGGATCACGGGCAAAAATTAGCTCAAAACTCAAAGTGCTCAGAATTTCACCAAACTAGAACCACAATGACTGGCTCATTGCAAGGAATCCAATGCAACTCATTTTGTTGAAAACCGAATTCAGATGAAGGAGTTATGGTCTGTTGATCACTGTTTAGAACATGCAAATTTAAAAAAAAATATTGCAGAATAGGTACAGCTAATGACATGGAAATCTAGTCAGCATGCAGAGAATCTTCTTCAGTTTTTAGTCTAATGGGGCTGTGACAAGTGTCACTACGAGATTCGCTAGTTTTGTTTGTGAAGGTAAAAATTGCCCAATGTCCTCGAAAGTTGAATTTGGGTTCATGATGATTTTCATGTGGGAAATTATTTTTTAATTAATTAAAGTTGGATATATATATATATATATATATATATATATATATATATATATATATATATATATTAAATTAAAAATTTACTTTATATTATTTAATAATCCACATATATTATATTTCAAAGTCCATTACCCAAATTTTATAATACGTTGGTTATAAACATATGTTACAAAGTTTATTAACATATGGTGAAGGCATATATAACATGGTGGGTTCATATTAATATGGTGGTTGATTAGAATGGCACAATCCGTGGCATATTAATGTTGGTTTATAATTTCCCATCACATGATACAAAGGCGTATCTTATATGGTGTGTAAAAACTGTGCAAAAACGCATATATGGGGTAAGGTCGGGGTTCGACCTCATGACCTCCCCCTTGACACTAGCACCTTCAACCAATGAAATGTAGCCTCATAAATTGAAATGGAAGGCGTGCAACTGATATTTTAACACTGTTGCAGATTCCAATGGAGGAGCGGGAGGGGCCATCCCTCCTCCGCATGAGACCTCACCATATGACCTTGTTTGAGTGCCTAGTTAAGTGTGGATTAGTGATCAATTAATGCATAGTTAAGCATAGTTAAAACCTTAATTAATCTACAGTTAAGTTGGTGTATTTTTAGTAGATTCCCCAATTTCAGTAGACTTGCCAAATTTGGTGGAGCTAACTAGCAGTTTTCTAGATTTAGAGGCAGAATCTAGGGAAAACATTAATGAGGCCTATCTTGGTCAATTTTTGACCAAGTTTTGTTGAAGGATAGTCATTCTTAGTATATTGGCATGATATTAATACATTTTAATAGCTTTCAAAGGACATGGATCTCATTTACAGGTGTTTTTGGCACGTTGAATAATTTTTAAGCCCGCGACCACCAGGAGAGAAGGCCATGCCTAGATCAGCTGAAGGCCAATTTCAATGAGTGAATAATCATTTTTTTATGTATTTTATGCTCTAAACATAGTGGTATAGTTTAAAGAGTTGTTGGAGCACATTTGAAGGTGATTTTGTCACTTTGGAGATTAAACAAGCCCATGGCCACCAGGATTGGAGGTCAAACCTAAAGGAGCTGGTAATCAAATTCAGAGATTGTGTTATGCAACCAGCTCCAAAAATAAATGCCTTATAAATAAGCAAACTCGAGGGTGAGACCTCCTTTACATTACATAAATTACAAATTCTTAGATGATACAAATGACAAAACCTCCTTTATATATATAGAAGTCCATGGGGTCACAATATAATCCTAGCTAACCTAAAAATAATAATGTAAGGGCACAATAATAACAATATGGGGGTTACATGGGTACAAAAATAACAATAAGGGGGCTATACTAACAACAATAAGGGACTACACTAGTAATATAGGGACCTAACATTCCCCTCCCCTTCAAAAAATTGTTGTCCCTAATGCTTGAGTAGCGCTGGATGCTTCTATATAAAATTTACATCCTCCCATGTTGAATCTTCAGTGGGTTAGTTCTTCCACTTGATCAGAAACTCTGAAATTGATCGATTTCACAGCTATCGAGTTCTTGTTTTCGTGATTGCTTTAGGTTCCAATATGATTTTTCCTTCCTCATCAAGTTCTGGAAACATTGTTTGAACTGGAAGTTTGTCACCTATAACCTTGTTTAAGCATGAAACATGGAAAACTAGATGAACTCGAGAAGAAGCAGGAAGCTCCAATTTGTATTCCATAGTACCAACCTTTTGCAACACCTTGTAAGCACCATAGTAAATATACGCAGTCTCCTACATCAAAACTTATCTCTCTGCGATGTATCTACTTGTTGTTTCATTCGATTTTGTGTCAAATTTAGGTTATCCTTTAAGAGTTGGAGAACCTTTTGTTGATGCTCGATGTGATCTTCCAATGATTTAACGTTCAAATTTTCTCTTAAAGATGATGTGATGGATGGTGGATGATATCCATAAAGTGCCATAAATGGGGTCATTTTTGTTGCAGTATGGAATGAATTTTTATACTACCATTCAGCCAAAGGTAACCACTTGACCCATTGTGTTTGTTTATCAGATACAAAACAACAAAGATATACTTCCAAACACGTGTTCACCACCTTAGTTTGCCCATCGGATTGAGGCTAATAAGGTGAGATATGAGCTAGTTGAGTACCCCAACAAGAAAATAATTTCATCCAAAATTTTCCAGTAAAAATGGGATCCAAAATAATCTTGGGTTTCCATGTAGCTTTTGAATTGTTTTTATAAATGCAATAAAGAATATAATTTCTTTAAATGGATTAGACAAAGCACACAAGTGGGCATAGCTAGTAAGTCTATCAACTACCACCATGATGACACTCTTTCCTTCGAAATTAGGTAAACCTATGGCAAAATCCATTTAAATATCCTCCCAACATTGACTTGGAATGGATAAAGGATGTAGAAGACCATGGGTCTTAATCGTCTCAACTTTATTTTGCTCGCAAACCAAACATTCTACCACAAAATTTTGAATATCATATTTAAGGCCATCCAAAAAAATTCTTTCCTCACCCTGTGGTAAGTTTTTAAAAATCATGAGTGTCCTCCTAAGGGGGATGCGTGCAGTTCCAAAAGAATATTTTTTTTTTAGTTGGGAATTATTACAAAGATATAAGCGATATTTGTAACATAAGGAATCATTTTTCCAACTAAATGTATCATATGTAATAGGATCTTGCTGCAACTTCTGAATAAGTGTCCACACTTCTTCGTCCTTCTTCCATTCATCCCTTTCTTCGGTTATCCAATTTGGTTGGATAATAGAAATGGCACATAGAAATGCTTCCACCTCTTCATCCTTTCTTGAGAGTGCATCTGCAACAACATTTAGCTTCCATTTTTTGTAGATGATTTCAAAGGCATAGCCCAACATCTTTGTGACACATTTATTTTTCTCTTCTAAAGATAGTCTTTGTTCCAAAAAGTATTTAAGACTATCATGATCATTTTTTACCTTGAAGTGTATTCCCATTAGGTAAGGTCACCATTTATTTAGTGCATTTAGTATTTCCAAAATTTCCTTCTCATAAATAGCTTTCTGTAAATACTTTCCTTTGATTGGATGACTTTCAAAAGAAATGGGTTTTCCTTCTTGCATTAAAACCACACCAATTCCATTTCCTGAGGCATCACATTCCACAATAAAGGTTTTTGTGAAGTCTGGCATAGCTAAGATAGGTGCTAGGCACATTGCCTCTTCAAGATTCTCAGAGGCATTAGTTGCTTTAGGAGTCCACGAAAATGCATCTTTCTTCAATAATGTTGTTTGACGTTTTGTTATCCTCCCATAATTCTTAACAAACTTGCGATAATACCCTATTAACCTGGGAAATCCTCACAATTTCTTTATGGTTGTGGGGACTTTCCATTCCTTAATGGCTTTAATTTTGTTAGGGTCTACCTTGACACCCTCGTGAGATAAAATATGACCCAGATATTCCACATCTTATACTCCAAAGAAACATTTGGAGGTTTTTGCATATAATTGTTTCTCTTCAAATAGTTTGAGCACTCTGTCAACATGTTGAGCATGATCCTTTCAAGACCTATTGTACATTAGTATATCATCAAAAAATACTATCACAATTTTTCTAAGGAAGGGTTTCAAAATGAAATTCATCAACCCTTGAAATGTATAAGGTGCATTGGTAAGGCCAAAAGGCATGACCAAAAATTCATAATGATCCTCATGAGTTTGAAATGTTGTTTTCGGAATATCTTCAGTATTCATTCTAATTTGATGATATCCTAAACAAAGATCCATCTTGGTAAAATAAATTTCTCTATGTAATTCATCCAATGATTCATCAATCATAAGACTAGGAAATTTATCTTTAATAGTGAACTTATTTAGCTACCTGTAATTCGAACACATGCACCATGATCCATCCTTCTTGTGAACCAATGCTACTGGAGCATAGAAAGAAATTTGAGTAGGTTGAATTATAGAAGCCCCTAACATTTCTACAATCATACGTTCAATTTTTCTCTTTTGGACATAAGGATATTTATAAGGCCTAATGTTTGGAGGAACACTTCTGTAATCAAATGAATAGCATGATCGTGATCACAAATAGGTGGGAGTCCTTCGAGAGTTTCAAACACCTTGGAATGATTGTCCAACACTTTTTGGAGATCTGGAGAAATAGATGATTTTGATGTTGAAACTTCTAGTGAGCATAATTTTGAAATTACGCCTTGTTGTTATTTCTTCAGAATATTTGTCACGACATTAGAGTTTATTATCTTTCCCGGCTTCCCTGTGATACCCCGTAATTCAACTTCCTTTCCTTCCGAATTTTTTTTTCAGGAAAAACTCTTGAAAATTAAAAGCTACCATCCCCAAAGATTGTAAGCATTGTACTTCTAGTACAACATCAGCACCTCCCATTGGAATGGAAAACCTTGGATTATTCAATACATATTCCCACATGGTTAACTTGATATTATGGCATTTTCTGGAGAAATTTATAGCTCCTCCATTTGCTACCATCACTTGATATTTTGGTGTTGGGTATAGGAATAAATTCAATTCCTTGGATACCTTAAAATGAATAAAATTATGGGTACTACCCGAATCAATCAACACTATTACATTTTTCTTCTTAATATATCCTTCTATCTTGAGTGCCCGAGGAGTGTTAATTCCTGCCAATGAATTACATGATATGGTCAGACTCATTTCTTCTCTCTCTAGGGTTGGTTCCTGGTGTATATCTTCTTCTTTTGAAGTTTCTTGTTCATTTTATTCCTCCTCTTCACAATCTATGTAAAATAATTTATTCTTAGCACACTTATGACCTTTAGTGTATTTTCTATCACAACTATAGAAAAGCCCTTTTTCTATTTTTTCTTCCAATTGTTGTGGTGTCCAGCTTATAGGTTGTGGAATTCTAGCAGTAGCAACACTTCCATCTTTATAGATGTGAGTGGGTAGGCTTCCCTGTCACCATAATTTTATATTTAATTTTTATTGCAAACCTAAATTCCTTCTCCAATAAATCAGGTTCCCTAACACGAACCTAATGCTGGATGTTATCCTTTAAATTCCCTATGAAGACATCAATCTTGCGTTCCTCTGGAATATGATTTACTCTTATATTCAATTTTTGGAAGTCCTCAATGTGCTCCACCAATGAACCCTTTTGTTTGATATTTATCAATTGGCTAAATAAGGTGTTTATCTTTGTATCATCATAATGTGCTATCATTTCCTCCATAAAAATTGACCAAGTGACAATTTTTTTACGAGAGCAAAGCCATTGATACCATAAAAATGTATTTTGATATAAATATAAAGTTGCAATGTGTACCTTTTGTGCGTTTTTCACATTATTGAGATCAAAATATAGCTCCATTTGTAGTATCCATGTTACAGGATCCTTTCCATCAAACTTCCTCATCTTGATATTTGAAATATGGTGGGACTTCAAACCAACATTAGAGTTTATGAAATCATGATTAAAATTTATTTTGTTCTCATCATCAGTTTCCTCTACTATCTTTTCACCATTAGGAAAAATGTCTTGTATCTACTTTGTCAAACCTTCCATGACTTCTTTTAGATCATTATTCATGTCTTCCATGTTGTCTTTCATTTTTTCTTCTATACGGTCTCTCTTAGCTTCCATGTCTTCCATGCCATTCTTCAAACCATCCATATTATCTTCCACGTATTTCTTCAAATTATCCATATTAGCTTCCATGCCTTTCTTAAAACCATCCATCTTAGATTCCATGCCTTTCTTCAAAAATCCCATTTAATTTTTGTTTCTCTTTGCGAGAGTGAAATTTGGTGCACTTGCTCTTGTAATTTTGATATATCATGTTGCACTTCTTCATCTTCGTGAGTCATAGTAGAGTATTCTAAGGACTTAATGAGTGTTGAATTCTTTTTAGGGGGAATTTTATAACCCAATATTAATATCTATGCTTCAATATGCCCTTGGAATCACTTCAAACTGATTTTCCAAACAAGACTTATGCAATTTGAAAAACAAATACACACCTTTTTGTTTCTTTTCAAGAGCTCGATATTGAAACTAAATTATCTCTGCGATTTCTGATCTTCAATATCTGAAATTTGGTCCTTTAGTAGCCCTCTGAACCTTTTTTCGAATCCCATAGGTCTACCCTGATTTGGATGCTTCAAGGAAAAGTTATTCCTAATCTCCCACAATGACCTAGTTATGGACTGGGTCAGTAGAGCGAACTTTTACGACATTCCACATGTCACTTTTTCCTCCTTCATCTCTGAAATTGATACAAAAGAAACTAAATTTTGTATAATTTCAACAAATTTTTACAGAATTCCAATCCGATGCTCATAGAGAGAGCTATGATTATTTTCCCACGGTCACCGTGTTTAGATGAAATTTTGGAGCCTGCAAAAACTCTAACTTCCATGGATCATCTATCCGAAAATATTGTGAACCAAGATTTGAAATTTTTACACGACGCTCCTTAGGATTTCGGCTTCACGTACTACAAATTTCAGCTTCTTGACCTTCGTAGAAAAAAAATTATAGTGAAAATTACACAATGACCTGTTTGGAGCAGCGAAACCCTAGAATCCAAAGCTCTCATACCAAATTTTATGAAACCAACTCTAAAAATAGAAGAAAAGAGAAATAAATGCTTTAGAAATAAGAAAATTTGAAGGGGAAACCTCCTTACAATACATAAATGAACAATTTTTGGATTATACAAATGACAAAACCTCCTTTCTATACATAGGAGTCCATGGGGTTACAATATAGTCCTAGCCAACCTGAAAATAATAATGTAAGGGCACAATAATAACAATATGGGGGTTACAGGGGTAAAACAATAACAATAAGGAGGATAAAATAGCAACAATAAGGGACTACACTAGTAATATAGGGAACTAACCGATTGGATAGTCATTTTTGGAGTTTTCATGTCTTCTAAATCCAATGGAACAGTCAAAAAATCCATTGGAGCATCACGGATTCTTGTAATAAAAAATTTGACTCATAATCCCAAGAAGGCCTAGCTAGTTAAAGCATTTCCATGGATATGTAGCCAAGGAGGGGTGAACTCCATCATCATCCATTGTGTTATGTGATTGATGTGAGTTATTTTATTTCATTTCATTTGTTGTTTATGAGTTTTAAAAAGTTAATTAACTCATAATTTGAGCATGAAAAAAACATGAAACTTGACACTTTAACCCCTTCACAAATGGTTAAATGAGATGATCCTTAAACATGTTTTTAACAATGATGAGGGTGCTTGCATAACAATAACAAGTTTTCCCATATTCATATCACTTAAGTGTCATAATTTGTATAGTAAAGCCTACATTTTCATGGGTTCTAAAGATAATACCTTGTTTCCATTTGGCACCCACACTGAAATTTCCTCCTTGGGCTCAATAGCCCTCTTCAATCCCATCATAAATCGTGATAAATCCTCATAATTATTCTCAAATCTTGTTCTGGATATTACCTAAAGGACTTCCAAAATGTTGAGTTGTATTATTTCATTGCATATGTCTGCTTACACTTTTTAGCATATTTTTGGCTCTATATTTTTGTCTTATAAGAATTTTTCATATACATTCTCTCAAGTTTTAGCCTTGCATATATTTCTTTTGCAACTTGATACCCTTATCCTTGGAGGGAATATTCCCTTAAGTGTCCATATCCTGCATTTTTTCCTTGCATTTAGCATAGAATGTTCCAAGCACTAGAATTAGTTTTCTTCATCGCAACACTCACTCAGTCCATGGTATCAAAGAATTATTTTATTATTTTAAAAATTACTATAATAGGGAAAATACAAAAAAAAAAATTATTAAATAAAATGAGGAATAGTTTCTTTATCAATGTTTGGAAACAATCATTACTCATTTCATCATTGAAGAAAGCATTAAGTTACAAGTCTTGCTCTCATCAAGTTGGGTTTTAGTGTGGACTTGAGAATTCAAACCTTTTTTTTTGAGTTTTTAGTCCTCTAGTTGGTTACTCATCTAATCATATGGAGATTCTGTTGATTCCTCCTATGTCACATAGCTATATCATTGTTCATTTTTATGTCTTTTCTTCCCAAATCATAATTGTTTCATGGTTATGTTCAACAAAAATCATCTGTATGTCGACCATTTTGTAGTATCTCTTTCGTCATTATGTCAATCCCTCCAAGTTTCAAAGTCACATTTAGTATCAAAAATATATTATTCATACACTAAATTCAATATGGAACACCCCCATTTACTTCTTACTGATAGGTATATACTTATCAAGTCTGAAAAATTGCTCTACAAGTTGACCTAGAGTATAACCCTGGCCTTATTTCCATCATTGATAGGTGACCTTATACTCAAAAATTATTTCCAACATTGGTCATTAACTGGGTGATTTCCCTTTTGTTCAACATTATCTTACACTATCCCACATTAGGAATCATGTAGTACCTTGGTTTCCATTTTCCTCATTGGTGGAATTCCTAACCTCTATTAGTAACTTTCATCATTTCCTATTATTCAAACTCTCTCCTACATGCTCTATTCAATCTAGTGCTTGTGTTGAATATTGTATTGACATTGATTTCAAAGATAGGGGGAGACTGAGAGATGTTCATTTTGTATCCTCTTTAATCGTTTTTATTGAAATCCATCATGAAATGTCACTTCTCGCTACAATCACATCTTATATGTTTGAACCCATTTTTTTGGACAATACCACTCCGATTCACATGCACTTGGTACTTCATACAGGGATCAATTTTTCACTCCATTTATCCAAATATCCTCTATTTTTATACTGAGACATAGCTCCACTGCGTACTACTTGTGGCTATGATCTATTTGACATGGATCCACTATGTTTTTTTTGTGGTTGTGGTTATCATTTCATGTATATAAATAATATGTAGTGTAGATGATTTGGAATACATGTTTTTCCTTCTCTGATCATGGATACTCCAACCTTGGGAGATGATTTTTATTCAATTTTCTTCCACATGTATTTTTTGGTCCACTATGTGGTGAAATCATCTTGGGTACACTTTACAATGTCATCATAATTATATATAATGTACATTTCTCAACTTATACCCTTCTAACCATATACCTTATGAGTCATATGTTATAACATCATGTGCAACACTTGTTATAAGATGCATTTTTTTCCATGATATCATATCCATTTCCCTGTAGCAGACTTGAATCCCTCAAAATATTCTTCAAAAAATAATTTTTTAGTTTCCACATGCCCTTTATATTCTAGAATAATGTGTATATATGTTACTCTAAAAAATGAATAATGTTTATGTTCACAAGTATCTTGAGATAAACTCACGAATTCCTTCAAATTGTACCTAAAGAAATTAAGCTTGTCATAATCATGCATTTTGAGCCAAGGTTTACATGTTTTACTAAGAGCCACCTACTCTAGCCCATACCCCAATGTCCATAACCAACTTTTGGGAGTAAATTGATTCATTTGGTAAAATATTAATATATGACTACTTTTGCAACATAATTTTGATGAATTTATCCTAATATAAGTCTACTCCCCTGAGCTTTTAAGTCATCCCCTCAATAAATAAAAAAGAAGCTCTATTTTATTTATCTTCTAACTATCTTATTAACCTTTTCTTGAGCCCCACTTATCTCTCACATTGCTTAAAAATACAACATTGTAAGTAGTGTCCTTTAGTGGCCCAAGAAGGCGATGATCATTATTCATTATAGTGTTTCTTATTTAATTAATAAGAAATTCATATTTTCTATCTTCATTTCAATTTTAGTATCACAAATTTTATGTCTATGCATTGAAATTTGGATTTCTCTAACATTATATGTTCAAGTTTACTTTGATTTTGTTTTTGTATATTTATGTTTTATATGTTGACCTCAAGTCTTGACCTGAAGAGCAAGAGATGGAGATTAAACAAGTGGATATTATTCAACCATAGAATATCCTAGTACCTATACCAACCTTTGGTTAATAATTTCTCTTTTTTTCTTAATTATTTAGGATGAGTTCTTGAGTTATTTTTGTTCAATCTATTGAGGCTTCTAACTATGTCCTTAGGGATAAATTTCATGTACCACACAATTAAATTTATAGAGAAAATCACCTTCACATACGTTCATTCCATCACATGGTTTAAAAAAATTAGTGGATAAAATTTTGAAGATACACCCAGCTGAAAAAGTCAAATTGGGAAACACTTTTAGCTTGTTTTTGACATGTGAAATTGTAAATTTTTAATTTTTATGTTTTGTCAACTTCAATTGCTAGAAACTCATGTTTTCTTCGAGAATTTTTATTTTCAGTAAAAAAAAAGATTTCCAAATAATTGTCTTGCCTTCATACTCATATTTAAAAAAAAAACATTATGGACATATAGATGGAGAAATTTAGTGGATGTGGAATGCATATACATGAAACTTTCAAGAAAACATAATGAGTGACTTCAATATCCACCATGGTTTGTAGAGATAGTAATTCATTTTGGGAAAAAATTAGATCATCACAATCTACACAAATTACACTCAAACCGAAACTATTTTTGGTGTATTTTCAAATGCAATCGCTATGTTTAATCATTTGATTAAATAGGGTAAGGAAAAAAAATGGTGAATCTTCAACACTTTTGGCTATCCTTCAATTTTCATTTTAATGTGATCACCAATCAGTGTGCTGAAAATACCATTTTGAAGAGGAAACACAAAGGAAGTATCTAGTTAATTTTCAAATGATTTGGTGTTTTTAACTTGAAGTTAATGATTTTTCATTTCAGCTAATTTTCAGAAGTCTGAAAATATGCACTAACCCATTTCAGGTTAAAGTTGTTAATAAATATCAGTTCTTCATCAATATTAATAAAACTTATATAATTTGAAACTAGATTCAAATTTGAATCAAATGGTACTAAAGGCATCATATAACCCCTAAATTTGGAAGGGATTTGACTCCTGTGAAGTAGCTATATCCTGAAAATTCTTGAATTTTTTGTTTTTTATTTTCATTGATAAAAAAATCCCAGCTAATAAAATATTTTGGTCGACATTTATGAAAACATATTGAACGAGAAATTTACAAGTCTCGATTGATAGTTTTTCACAACTCTAGTTGACATTAACCACACTAGATTAACAATTTTGAAACTCTCATTTGATAAAATTATCAACTCTCAAATGACAACTGTAACAAAGAATCCACCCTTGTGAACACTCTCAGTCGAGCTTTGGAAGAGAATATTAATTTCCCATACCCTCACCTTAGAGTTTTATAAACTCTTGGGTGAAAGTTTTTCTCTGAAAAACTCTCTAACGAAAGATTTATAAACCCTCATCCAAGAGTTTGTACGAAGAATCTTCCTACCGACCCATGAGATTATTTTATGAATGGAAATGACTTTAGATATTTAATTCTTTTACTTGAGAGGTGTATAAATAATCAACTGAAATTTTCAATTGAGACCACAACTTGTGAATTCTCAAGTGTGAAACACCATTTTAGGGAGTTCAAATTCGGAGAAAAACTTGAAGTTTATCTTTAGAGAAATTTTCCATTGAAGGTAAGCTTTTTTGACATGGGAAAAGGAGATTTTTTTTATTGAAATAAAGGGACTTTTATTGTTTGTTGTTGGGAAAATACAATATTGTCTTTTTGATAAGGGGAAAAAAGAGATTATATATATATAGTTAGTGAGAAAATGATTCTTTGTGGAGAAGAAGAAGGGTTGTTTTATTATTTTTCTATGGAAATTAAATATTAATATTCTTCTATGAAAAAAAGAAATTTGAATGTTCTTTTTCCTAAAGAAGGTATGTATAAATTTATTTTAGATTAAATTATAAATCACTATAAAAAAATTACACTTTGAGATATTTGAATTTGTCTTGAATCATTTATCATATTAAAAGGTTGAACTAACTTGTGTTCTTTTGGAATTATATTTTATATTTATAAATTTAAGAACATGGGAAACCAAAATAATTGTGAACGAAATTATCATCACATTAGACCTGATTTAAAGGAAAAAAATGAGAAACTAAAAGAAAAGAGGAGAGAACTGAGGGAAAATAGAGAGACTGAAAAGAATGTGGATATATCAAATAGTGAGCCTGAAGGAGATGTGGAGATACCAAATAGAGGGCTCGAAGAGGATGTGAGGGTACAAAATAGGGAGTTTGAAATAAATGTGGATTTACATGGAAATTATGAGGAAATGAGAGATGTCAAGGAACTTGTCAACGAGAATACAATACTACTGGTGAGTTAATTAAATTTTTAAATTTTTAATAAATTGTAATAGTTATGTTAAATTATATTTTGAATTCATTATTATGATCTATTTTAATAATTTTCAATGTAAATATATGTCAAGTATAAAATACAAATTTACATTATTTTAATGCAAGGACAACATCCAACCCGCAACGAGATCTTACGACATCTAGAAAAACATGGAAATTAGTTGGAAGATTAAGTAACATTATATTTGGTGAAAATTTTATGGAGAATATGGATCCAACTACAAGGGAAGAAATGGGGCCATCAGTGAACAAACGAACAATTTGAAATAAAGTAATCAAGGTGATCAAAATGTTTTTTCAAGGTAAATCTATCAAGGCACAAGCTCAAATATTTTTTCCCTAAGGAAAAAATTGTAATTTCCATTGTTAAAATAGTGAAGATTAGATTTTGTATCAATTGCATAAAGCATATGCTTAATGTATTGATGGTTCAAATAAATTGTTTGATATATTCAAAACAAAAACTAGATAAGTTTAGTACAATATAAAAAAATACAGTAATAGGTCTGTAAAAACCAAATATATAGCAAGGACGACATAAAAAGCTGCAAAATTCATGGAGTTGGTTGTGTGATCACTCGATGCTATATAAATGGCATGTGATAATACTGATAGCTCTCCTACCCCTGTTGTTCATGAATCATCCATTGGCTGAGAGGTAGCTACATGGATTCCTTGGAAAGACTATCAGAAATTTGGTTCATTTCCTTGTAAATATGATTACAAATAGTATAATCAAAATGGAGTTTTAGTGCTGATATTCCCTTTAGACATCCTCTTAGCGTGTGAACCTGACATTGAGATATAGCATTGAACCAATTTATGACAATTTTGGAGTCTCCAAAAATCTAAATGTGCCTGCAATGATGTTCATGTGCAAAGATACAGAGGGTTGTAAGGAAGTTTAGTTAAGCATAGTTGTTTGTACCCCTACCCAATCCCATTTTAAGTTTGAAGTAATGGTTCTCTGAAAGATAAAGGATGGTGCCTCCACCACACCCATTTGCTTGGGTTTATCCATCAAAATAAGCACAAGGGTAAGACTTGTAAATAATTTTATGTATAATGTTCCTCACACCGTTGGATTGGTCTTCTTTCACAATTAATTTATATAGCCCCTGTATGTGTGAGAATATGATATTCCAGTCGCTTGTGACGTCCTCAAATATTTGTTAGTTGTGGGAAATCCAAATGCCCCAATAGACCAATTGAGGAAGATTTTGAAGCTTGTGATCACCTTCATTATGCCACCAATTTTTCCAAGTAGAAAGAAAGTTGTCACCTTGCCACCTTATATGCAAATTGAGTAACAAATATAATTGATCCCATACATGCTGAGTAATGGGGAAGAATTAAAAAAAATGGTTGATGGATTCTGACATTTTCTTAAAAAGGAAGCAGCGTGAGGGTCCATGAAAGGATCTTCTCATGAGATTGTCTTTAGTGGGGACCTTATTATTAACCAAACACCACATGAAAAAATTGGCTTTAGGGAGATATTTTAGCTTCCAAAGAGGCCGCTAGCCCCAGTCTTTTATTGCAGGCTCTTGATCAACACATACGAAAAGATATCATTCCTTTGGGCTATAACGACCATGTGAGGAGATGACCTAGATCAGCTCTTCCTCCAAATATGTTATCCTAGTATGGGATTCTGCTAGAGCAGTTGTTGAGCCTCAAGACTGTCTCTATTTTTGACATTTATCTCATCACATTTCCTTCCTTTTTGACATAATCCACAAACTCAATCAATTTTAATTGATGCATTTTAAGTTTGAGAAGGCATTTAAATGATCTATATTTTATATTTTAATGTTTCTTATTATTTGAATGAATTTTTTATTTAGCTACAAAATTCATGCAATTCTGTAGCTAATCTTTGTTTCTGCAGCTACTGACATTGTTTGATAGGTCCCGAAGAAGAAGGAGAGGAGCGAATATATGGGTATTTTTTGAATGATTCATACATGGATTTTTTCCTGCTCACCTGTCCAAAATCGAGAAAAATAACGCCTACAATCATGGTCAAAGCACTAGTCAAACAGAGGAGCGAGACCAGCGGATGAAAAATTCAAAGCTTCACAATTTTCTTTCCACGAAGAAAATCGTGAAAGTTGTGAAGACCACAATCCTATTTAGAATTATAATCCTAAGTTTCATTAATAGTTTTAGGTGAGATAATCTCAAAACAGTTGAACTTAACGTGTTATAAATACCAGGTTGTTTTGAACCGTAGATAATTTTAATTTTTTTAATACTGCTACATAGCGAAACTCCGTTTTTATTAATGCATGGAGAAGGCATGTTCAATACCATTGATGGGTAATTAGACACAAATGATTCCGCAAGTCGTTCTATTGCAGTGGCCCCTGCACAAAAAAGGTTTCATAGCTTAATATTTTGTTGTTTTCTAGTTTAATTTTTCATTATCGCATAAATTCATTCATGAGTTTTTCATAAGTTAGATGTTGTGTTTTCATAAAATTAATATTGTGTATTTCACATAGTTAAATGCTACTATTTTGATTTCCTAAAATATATTGATGTCATAATATTGTTAACATATGGAATGAATCTTTTTTCGAATTTTTTCATAGAGTAATCTAATATCTCAGATCAGACAAGCATTTTACCTTTCCACAGTAGGAAGAATACTCTGTTTTCCCTCTTTATTTCAATCAACCTTTTGATTTACATAGAATAGTAATTTAGATTAGATATTCATAGGTTTAATACTTCCATTTCATATCTTTTAGAATAAAATCCATTGTTTCAATATTGAATAGAATTTTAGAGTTAGTTCCATACTCTGTTTTCATAGAATTAATTTAGATAGTTTTCATTTGTTAAATAGAGCGAAGTTTTCGATGCATATCTTGATAAAAATTAATTATAGTTTGGATTGATGGTTTGTTCAGATTTAGAGGAGATTTAAGTAGATATTTTCATCCTTTAATCAAATACATTTAGAAGAAGTTTAGATAGACATTTTAAAGATAATTTCCGGCATAGAATATTCTAACATAGTTAAGATTGAACATTTAAGAGGATTTCTTTTTATACAAAATAGATTTTTTTAGATCAGTTTTCTTTCTTAAATTTACAATTCCTTTTCTTCCTTCTTGTAACTTTCATCTTCTAGTTATTATAATATTTTCTTTAGAGTAATTTATAGATCAATTTACTTCTTAGATTAATATTAAAACATTTCCTTTTCTTCCTTCTCAAGTTTATTTCTCAAGTATTAAAATTCTTCCAGATTTAGTTACTTTCTTGCCTTTAGATTTCATTCATATAAAATTTCTAAAAATACAAAAATATTGAAGTTTATTTTCTAGTTCTCTTAAAATCAATTGTTCATATTTTCCGAAATAGAATTCTCATCATAGCCTTTGATAATTAAGTTTAGATTTCATTTCTTAGATAATTTCTTAGTTTTTTCCTATTTCATTCAAACATTTAAGATAAAACATAAAATCTAGAGAATGAATTAAGAAGGATAGGCTTCTTGCATATATAGTGCACCTGCACTTCACAATATTACTAACTTCGATCGATAATTTATGATAGTAATTTAAGACATTAAATTGACTAAAAATTTTGGCGACGTTGTCGGGGAAGTGTAATTAGGAGCCTTATCTCTTAAATCTAAAAAAAAAGCAAAAACATGATATGCATATAAAAAGATATTCTAGGGGTATATTTGTAGCCAGAGGTAGAAGTTTGATCCCAACGACACCACTCACCCCACCAAGACCTCATAGTGCCACACCACTATCTCAAACTCATATTACATTATTAAAACATAAACTTCCTAAATTCTTAAGGTCATATTCCAGCCTAGAGAATCTCCAACTTCATCAAATGAAGCAGTCCTAGAAGAAGAAGATCTTAGATCTCCAATAGAAGGAGTAATATTTTTAACCTCTACAGGAGAAAAAATCTTAGCTCAAGAGATAGAAATCCCTAGTGAAGAGGATGAAGGAATCTTCTTCAATATACCATTGAGGACCAGAAGAAAAACAAATAACTCCAAGAATAGAACCCTAATATATTAGTTCTGAGGAATCTACAATGGTTGTAGAAGGAGAAGAAGAAGTACACAATTTGAATGGATAAACCTTAATAATAGGAGGAGGAAGAAGAGATGGAGGAGGAGGTCGAGGAAGAGGAAGAGGAGAAGAGAATATGGATGAAAATAGAGAAAACCTTGTTGGATTTCCTATATATGATGAGGATACAAATGTCATAATGAAGAATATCTCACCTTCCATCCTTCCCAATTTTCAAGGATTAAGAAATGAAAATATTTAAACATTTATATTTGAATTTGAGGTTTTATGTATATCATATGACTAGTTACAAGATTCTCAAAAATTGAATTTTTTTCCTGCAACACTTAAGGGTGCAACATTAAAATGGTTCATGGGATTAATATCACATTCTGTTAGGACATGGGAGGAGATGAAGAGTGCATTATTGAAAAAATACCAGGATTAATGCATACCTCATAGTCAGAAAGATGAAATTTTTAAGATGATGCAAACAGAGGATGAAAACTTAGAGGACCGAATTGAGAGATTCAGTTACAACTTAAAAAGAGCTAAAATGGAAAACTTGGATCAAGATAATTTAAAAGATATCATGTTGAAATATATTAGAGATGAATGGATAGATATTCTTAATATTATGGGAAAAGGTGACATTTCTCAATTTCCATTACCTGATATCTCGTAATTATACATACATATCTCAGGAGTAAAATCAAGAATAAGAAAAAAGACAAGAAATCTTGTTCTATCTAGAGTGAATAAATCTGCAGCTAGAAGAGTAAGTAGGGCATAAATACGAAATTTTCTTGATGAATTCAAAATAGACATTTTGCAGAGTCTTAGTGAACAAATAGACACCTTAAAATTAAAAAACAAGAAAAGAGCTTAAAGTGACACCTTATCTATCTTCTATCCTAAATGCAAAAATAAACATTCCCTAAGAGAATGTCCTATTGATTTGAAAATCATAGATACCTATTTCATATGTACATAAAATCATGAAACAAAAAAATTTCCTTCTATACCAGCTCTTAAAGTTGTCTTCTAGGAAGAAATAGCCCCACATCTAGTAGACCCTCTTTGTTTTGTTTCTATAATACCATGGCAAGGGCCATAAAATCAAGGTTTTAACACAGATCTATACTCAACCCCACAGAATACTTGGAATTCATCAATGGCATGGAAACAACCTTGGTCTCAACCTCAAACATGGGCACAAGGAATGAAAAATCCTTATGGAAGATATTCTCAATATCACGAATATCCACAATCTTATCCGAACTATCCTCCACAACATTTTCCTCAACCTAGTCAAAAACCTCAATTTTCAAATCATAATCCACAACTTTCATTATCATTTCCACAAAGGCCAAACCAACTACCTGCTCAGCCACTCCCAAACCCAAACAATAAAAATGCACAACCTATTTATAACATAGAGGGAAAGAATTTTCAAAATTTTATGATAATTCCACTAGATCTTAACAATGTTCAACTTAGACCTCGTAGGATATTAGAAAATAAAAAGCCCTCTATTTTTATTCAAGAAAAATCTGATCACTTTGATGAGGAAATTTCTCTCCATCAAAATGAAAATATTCAAAACAAAAATAATCATTCTGGAGAAGGGACATCTCTTCATCAGAATCAAAATTTTCAAAGTAAAACACAAAAATATGCAATAAACTCAACTCCTATCATAGAGAAACCTTCAGTATCTATATCTAAACCCCCTTTTCCTAAAATATTAGAAATTGATAGAGAGGTAGAAAAACAAATTTTGTTGCCTAGCTATGATATATTAGATGAATTGAAAAATTTTTGTATCGAAATTCCTTATTACAAGCCATTAATGAAATTCCAATACTTTCCAAAACAATAAAAGAGTTGAGTATAAAGAAATCAGGAAGAGAAAAAAAAGAAGTGAAAATAATATAGTTAGTGGGAAAAATTTCAGATATCATGATGGGAAAAACAACCATACAAAACTATTTGGATCCAGGAAGTCCCATTGTAAAAACAAACATAAATGGTATTGAGATTCCAAATAAATTCATTGACTTAGGAGCAGCCATAAACATCATGAGTAAAAAAACCATGGAACAATTAAAACTTCCAAAACTTCAATATACACCAACATTATTGCAATTAGCACATAGATCAGTAATCAAGCCAGATGGTGTATTAGAAGATATTTATGTATCGTTAGCCTCTTGGGAGTATCTAGTTGAATTTATGATATTGACTCCCAAAAACAAATTAGGAGGACATCCATTGATATTAGGAAGAACTTGGTTAGCTACGAATGATGCTTTCATCAGTTGTAGATATGGTGATATGTTTATTTTTGATGGAAACTGAACAAAGAAATTCATTCTATGTCCTCAATCAAAATAAATGATAGAAGTAGAAGATGAAGAATGGATGGATGATGAAAATGGTATACAACCTATTTTTACTATTTCACACACTAGTGAAGAAAATAAAACTCTAAATTCAATAGAAAACTATGAAGCACCTTCACAATGTGAGAATAGTAAAAATTTTCATGAACAATGTAATATTGAGTACTTATCATCTAGGAAAATGTCTTTATATTCTATGGAAGAATTTTGTAATTCTTCAATTGAAGTATTTTCAGGTAAAACTTTAAACATAAACAAAAACCAAGAAGATTTTCAAAAATAAGAGTTAATCAAAACACTGCAAAAACATTCTTCTGCATATGCATGGGAGTAAACTGACATGAAAGGAAATAATCCTAAGACTTGCATACATCATATCTAAATTGAGGAAAATTCTAGACCAATCAGACAACCTCAAAGAAGAATGAATAAAAATCTTAGGGAAATTGTAAAGGAAGAACTACATAAACTACTGAATGTAAACTTTATTTATCCAATATCATACAGTAAATGGGTTTCACCTTTAGTAATTGTCCCTAAAAATAATGGAAAATGGAGGGTGTGTATTGAATATAGGGAGTTGAATAAAGCTACTTTAAAATATCATTTTCCATTACCTTACATAGATCAAGTTTTAGATACATTAGCATGGAAGAAATATTTTTCATTTTTCGATGGGTTCAGTGGGTATAATCAAATTCAAGTAGCACCCAAAGACCAAGACAAAGCCACATTTACTTGTCCATGGGAAGCTTATGCTTGCCGAGTACTTCCTTTTGGATTATGCAATGCACCTGCAACATTCCAAAGAGCAGTTTTAGGAATTTTCTCTGATTTAATACATGATTGTGTGGAAGTGTATATGGATGACTTCACAGTCTATGGAAATTCTTTTGAAGAGGCTCTTGAAAATTTGGAAAAAGTTCTTATAAGATATAAAGAAGAAAATATCTCATTAAGTCATGAAAAATGCTTTATGATGTTTACTGAAGGAATTTTTTTAGGACACCATATTTCAGGAAATGGAATTAAGGTGGACTCATCTAAAGTTGAAGTTACTTCCAAATTATCAATCCCAAATTGTCAAAAATATGTTAGGAGTTTTCTTAGTTTTACAGGGTACTATAGAATATTTATAGAAACTTCACAAAATTTGGATCTCCACTCTTCAAATTGCTCACTAAAGATTGTGAATTTAGCTAGAATCATAAGTGCCAAATGGAATTTGAAACTTTGGAAGCAAAGATATTTGAAGCACCCATTTTAAGAGAACCAAACAGGAAATTACCTTTTCATATCTCAACTGATGATTTAGATACAACTCTGGGAGATGTATTAGGAAAAAAAGATCTAACCCCTTATGCCATCTACTATACAAGTAAGAATTTGACTCCTGCTGAGTTAAATTACCCTATTACTGAAAAAGAGTTTCTATCTTTTGTCCATGCTATTAACAAGTTTAGACATTACATCACTAGCTATGAAACCTTCATTTGCATAGACCATTATTCAATTATATATCTAATGAATAGATCTATGACTAATGGTAGAATCACAATATTGTTACTACGCTTGCAAGAATTTAACATCACCATTTATATCGACCTGGAAAAAAAAACACAGTTGCAGAATTTTTATCTAGAATTAAAAATGATAACAATGATACACTAGTAGAGAATAATTTTCCTGATGAATATATTTTTTCAATATCTACTAAATATCCATGGTTTTCAGACATTTCCAATTACTTTGCGACAGGAAAACTACCATCATATTTGTTTCCTAGAGAAAGGAGAAGGATAATTCAAATAAGTGCGTCATATTCATGGTTAAATGATGAATTATACAAGACAGTTCCAGAACTCATCATTACAAGATGTGTTCGAGAAGATGAAATACCTGAAATACTAAAGGCATGCCATGATGAGCCATGTGGAGGACACTTTACTGATAAAATTATTGCTTTTAAAATCCTTCTTTTAGGATATTATTGGCCTTCCCTTTTCAAGGATGCCAAGGAGTATTTTAGAAGGTGTGACAGTTGTCAAAGAATGGGGAAACCTATTCCTACAGATGAAATTCCCTTACAACCACAGGTACTCATCGAACCCTTTGAAAAATGGGCTCTGGATTTTGTTGGACCAATCAATCCACCATCAAGACAAAAGAGGTATATTTTTGTATGCACTGATTATGTTACTAAATGGGTAGAGGCTAAAGAAATTTATTTTTATAATGAAAATGTTGTAGCTTCATTTCATTTTGAGGATATTTTTATTCGTTTTGGTGTCCGAAGGGAAATTGTGACAGATCAGGGAACTCAGTTTACATCTAGAATGGTGAAAAATATCGTGGAAGTATATAAAATCAAGCACATAAAGTCTACTCCATACCATCGATAGGCAAATGGACAAGTGGAGTCCACTAATAAATTGATTGAAGCAATCCTCACAAATATTTTACATTCACATAGATAGGATTGGGCAGAAAGGCTTCCTAAAGCTTTATGGGCTTACTGGACCACATGGAGGAATACAACATGATATACTCCCTATGAACTTTAATATGGGAAGCAATTCTTGTTTCCAATAGAGTTCCAAATAAAAACCTTACAAACAACAGTCAAATCGGGACTTGAATTTTCAGAAGCTCAAAAGCGTAGAATGGAAAAACTCAATGAGCTTGATGAAATAAGGCAAGATGTTGTTGAGTCTAAACTTTGCCCATTTTTTTATACCTATCCTAGACCTTGCATCCCTTATTTTTGAACCCTTTTCGCTCTTTAATTATACCTAGTTTGACTAATTTATCTAGTTTTGGATAAAAATGATACCATAAGCCTAAGGTGTGTTGAATTATCATAAGAAGCGTCATTCTATCTAAATTCAAGTATTATTTGATCTAGTTGTGTCTTTATTGCATTACTACTCTAGCTATTCTAGAACTCGTGCACAGATTTGGTAGATTCGAATAGTTCTGTAAGTTTTGCAGACAACTCATGCGGCCAAGATTCCTGCAGACGTTATAAATTTCCTGTAGATACGTCGATTTCCTACACCCATCTCAATTACCTACAGTAAGATTAATGGTTGACCCTGTTCCACTCATCTCCAGATCGAGTAAAGACATCGGTTTTGAAGGGAAATTGTTGCATATGTATGTTGTCCTATTCATTGTTCCAAATCCTCTTTTGCAACCACTCAAACCTCCATATCTTCTCTCGTGCCCACATAGAGAAACAAATTCAGCCACATAACAGAAATCGTCTAATCCATGCTTCCAGTCATGGATTAGACTTAATAAACATGTCAATTTGTATCTGTATCATTGGTTGTAGGCTTAGAATAGTGATATACTTTGTTCAAGCCAAATATGAGCTTCGAGAAATATATAAATTAGATGTATTTTTCTTTTTAAGAGGGTTGGGTTGAGATTGCTATTGATAGCAAGATATCAAACTGTACTTGACTATAAATTCTAGATTAATAAAATAGTGTATGTTTTGTTTATCCTTTTGAGCAGTTTCTTCAGCTTTTGAAGGAGTTGTGAGTGAGGGAGGCCCCCCTTAGATCACACCTCCCGAAGCATAGTATGTGTGTTTTATTTCTGTTTTATTTATGCCTTAATAATTCCTATATATAGCTAGTGATTTATTTCTGCATTTCCTGCAGCAAACTGTTCACTGGTTAAGTGATTTAACTCTTTATATTAATGAGTTCTTTTCATTTGATCAATTTTTGTATTAATTCTCTTTAAGTTGGATTCTTGATTATGATTTATATTTTATCTTTTCCTGCATCAATATCAACAAACTCAAGTGCTGTAGAGGGATGATATATGTCACTCCATAGCCATTGCTGGAAAGTATTGATACAGGAAGGAAGCATGAGTTGTTGATTATTTTTTTATCTTTTATATTTTAATGATCAATATCAGAAATCATAAGTTTTGTAGAGGGATGATACATGCCACTCCATAGCCATTGCTGCCAAGTATTAACATAGGAAAGAAACATTAGTTGATGTGTGTACACTTTATTAACAGTTGAAGTAATCAACCTACATATACTTTACACTGCATCTCATGAGTTTACCTTCCTGGGTTGACAATTCATGATTGGAAAATTATAAGCATATAATTTGACTCAACAGATGCAGTTCAAAAGACAAACCTAGTTCAACAAAAAAATTCCAAATGGCATGATAAATACATAAAAGAAAGAAATTTTTTTGGCAAGAGATTGGGCACTTTCATTTGACTCAAAGTTCAAAGACTTCCAAGGGAAATTTCAGACTCATTGGTTTAGGCCTTATGAGATTGAAAGAGTCTTTGATAATGGAGAATTCAGGATAAGGACTATTGATGAAGAAAATGTTCCTCTTCTTGTAAATTGAAATTGACTAAATTTCTATCATAAATCACTGATAAAGGAGGAATTTTTCAAAAATTGTCATGACAATGTTGATATGAACTTGGTGAAGAAGAATCGTTCTTCTTCCCCAACTTAGTCTCTTTTTTTTTTCATATCTAAAAAATTAATAAATAATTTATATATATATATATATATATATATATATATATATATATATATATATATTATTCAAAAAAATAATAATAAAAAATAAGTTTGTATAAGTATGAAAACCAATCACTGATTGGCATCCTTATACAGAAAATAGAAGATGAAAATTAGAGTTTATTTCTGACATCTTATATTTTATTCAATCCCATTCTAAAAATCCCAAATTATTTTCATTTCTCTTTCTTTTTCAGAAAGATAAAGATTAGCTAAATAATTGTTGCATTTCTGCAGCTATCGTGACATTCTGTGGCTCTTATACATCTTCGCAGCATAGATGAACAAGACTATTTGACATAAGCAGGTGAAGACAATATTGAAGATCATATTGAAGAATGTACTCAAGAACACCTGAGGAATCAAGACAAATAAGAAACAATAAAGGTTATCTATATCCAAGGTATGCTAAAAAGTTGTTTAAATAATAAGGTTCAAAACATTGATATATATAAATTAGATGATCGTATATTTCCAACTCAAAAATGTCATCATTAAAACTAATTGTGTCGAATAAAAATATAATCTCATGATTTGCTACCAAGCCTGCATCATAATCTCCTCAATGATCAAATTTGATCTCGTCCATTAATAATTCAACGATCATGTCTCATGTCGAAGCTCTCACTTATGCCAAAACCTCACTCACATTCCTAAACCCTCACTGATTTTTTACCTGCACGTCTCCACCGTTTCATGATATAGCACCTCCACATTTTCAAGCTCAGAATAAAACCCTAAATTCATCCAGTCAGGAAGAGACAGTCTTGACGGAAAAAACTATCAGCAAAGAGATGGGTTTGATTGTAACAACAGAGCCTATAGGAAGGAAATTCATGGAGTGATATCCGCAACTAAAGGAGATACTACGGAAGGCACATTGGCTTAAATTCATAGAGAAATTTGATGGGTTTCACAAAGAAGTCACGAAATACTTTGCAAGAGCATTCGATGGAGTAGAGGTCGAAATTGGTGACATCAAATTTTCAGTCACAGAATCCTTGGTAGCAGAGGAAACTGGACTTCCAACAACGGGTGAAAGGTGGTTTGAAAATAGGGGAATCAATGGAGAAGAATGGAAAGTCTTATTGAAAAACCCAGGTATGGAAACAAGTATTTTTAAGAAGGGAATTCCTAGCACAACTCTTAAGAGTAAATGGAGAAACATGCTTTTGGTAATTAATAAGTTTATTACATGTGAACGAAGGTTTGGTTGTATGTTCTTCTATCATGCTACTTTACTAATGAATTTTATAGAAGATAAAGAGATAAACCTTCCATATTTTTTGCTGAATAATCTAAGTAAGATGGAAGGGATGGTTCAAAAGAGGATTCAGTTTATAGATAACACAATGCATCAACATGCATTAATAAATATACTCATTGAATTTAATTTAAAGAGCACAGGAGATACTTGGGAAGATTTCTTAACCATAAATGATTTTCAAGAAAAAGAAGAAAAGCCATCTGGGTGATAACAAAGGGAAAAGAGGCAGAAATAGAAAAAATTGAAAACCTTGTTGAAGATGAACAACTACCTCAAACAAAATTAGAATATGTGTTATGAAACCAGCTCCAAAAATAGAAGAAAATAGAGATCAACGCCTTAGAAATAAGCTACTTCGAGGGGAGAACCTCCTTTAGATTACATAAATGAAGAATTCTTGGATGATACAAATGACAAAACCTCCTTCTATATATAGGAGTCCATGGGGTCACAATATAATCCTAGCCTACCTAACAATAATAATATAAGGGCACAATAATAACAATATGGGGGTTACATGGGTACAACAATAACAATAACGAGGCTACACTGACAACAATAAGGGACTACACTAGTAATATAGGGACCTAACATGGCCCTCTCCTTAAAAAAAAAAGTGTTTTCCTCAATGTTTTAGTAGTTCAAGATGCTTCTGTATAAAATTCTCATCCTCCCATGTAGAATCTCCAGTGGGTAAGTTTTTCCACTTGATGAGATACTCTGAAATTGATCAATTTCGTAGCTGTCGAGTTCTTGTTTTTGTGACTGCGTCAGGTTCCAATATTATTTTTCCTTCCTCATCAAGTTTTGGTAATATTGTTCAAACTAGAATTTTGTCACCTATAACCTTGTTTAAGCATGAAACATGGAAAATTAGATGCACTCGCGAAGAAGCAAGAAGCTCCAATTGTATTCCATAGTACAAATCTTTTGCAACACCTTGTAAGGACCATAGTACTTTGGCGATAATTTATTATTTTTCTTAGCTTGCTTGAGGGGAATTTTTTTGTATGGCTATAGCTATAAAATACCCAGTCTCTTACATCAAAACTTCTCTCGCTGCAATGTTGATCTGCATGTTGTTTCATTCGATTTTGTTCCAAATTTAGGTTATACTTTAAGAGTTGGAGAACTTGTTTTTGATGCTCTATGTGACATTCCATTGCTTGAAGCATATAATTTTCTCTTCAAGATGATGTGATGGACGATGGATGATATCCATAAAGTGCCATAAATGGGGTCATTTTTGCTGCAGTATAGAATGAAGTGTTATACCACCATTCAGCCAGAGGTAAGAACTTGACCCAATGTGTTTGTTTATCAGATACAAAACAACGAAGATATCTTATGGGGGGTAAAACCCACAGTCCCGATTTTTTTTTATTTTTCTCAATCTCAAGTTGTGTATAAGTGCATTCAAAATTAATTTCCCAACCAAATCCATAACCTGGGAAAACTCAACATGGTCTAGTTTCTGAACTGGCAAATTAAGTATCTTTGTGTGCTTTAATGTCTCAATCTGAGATTGAGATATTTTCCTCTTATGTGGAAACTCTCCCTCTCTTTTTATCTTTATATAAACCTTAGTATCAACCCTCAAGGCATATAAGATGCTCCTTTAATAGAACCCACCAATTCTTTTGTTCACATCAAGGTCAATATCTACCTTGCAAATTCACCATATGAAGGCTTATTCTTGCCTTTAGTTCCATGACTTTAAGCATATGTTAGCTTCTCTTAAGGGTATTCGAATTAATTATTCAAATTTCATTTTTCTCAAGGCGCCAGCTATCAAACGGATCCATGCCTCCACTTAATACTTATACCACACAAAGCTCGGCTTTGAATCTAGTTAGATTCTGAACCTTCTTCAGTCCACCCCTGGAATATCCATTCATTTATTTAAATAACCTTGACCATTCCTTATACATGGTATCCTTCAGGGCCCACGCTTCTACTATATAAATTTCACTTGTTAAATAAAAAACTCCAATGTAAAGCACTGGCAATACTTTAACTAATATTCATTATTAAATATCGACTTAACAAAACCCAATAGACGTTAAAGTCATATGGTCCCACAATTCATATAACACATCTTGGATTAACAGTCGAATAGATCCAACGATCCTTATGACTTCACGCTCCAAGCATTGATCGAACGGGCGTAAGTGAATATCGCGCAACCAAATAGCACGAGGGTTAATCCTCAGGAGTTACGCGATGTAAGCGAGTTTCCAAAACTGCTTATGGACATGCATCCTTCACTCTGTGATATCGTGTTCTTTTCTAAAAAACAACTTACCGCCCTGGGACTTGCGCGATACTGCCAGGTTACCTCCCTCAAAACCACTCCCACTGTTCATTAAGGTTTTGACCACTCTTTGACTCAAGGTTCTGCTCTATTCCTTTTGATACGATTCCTCCATGTTACAACTTGATAGACCTTCATTATTGGTTAACGCATAGCCCTTCTACCAACATCGTTTCTTTAAACACAACCAGAGTTAACCAATCCCTTACTCAAGAGATCTCAGGGTTCATCGCACGGGTTTTAACCAATTCTTAGAGGAATTCAAGGCCCAATTGCACAGTAGCTAATTCAAACAAGACATGTATGATGCTGAGACATGTTATTCATCTATGCAAGGGAATTTTCTTACAAAGGCTTCTGCCCTCTTCCAATTACCAGAGTGCTAATTAACCCTCATCCTAGAACTATTCAGGCATGCTATATAGTTCGAATCCTTAATACAGGGTTACAACTAAACTTTTTCCACAGAGGCTCATAAAGTGAATCAACACATGGCATTGGCTCTTGAATCGGGTTTCATCACACATTCACACCACCGAATGCACAGACAGGCTCTAAACAAACCACAAGTCTTATTCACACCCAGCTCATAGGGATACAAGGCATTCTTACTCAGATTTCAAACACATTTCCTTGTTTATACCTACGAGCTCAATTATAACCCTTCATTCATTCGGTCCTAAATCATGGATCTTGCCATCAATTCTTCCACTGAACCAGGGCATATCCTAGCCTTATCACAAGGTATTATTTTCATACATAATTCATAAGGATGCAAGGCATTCTCCACATAGAAATTAAACAACAAATGCATAGGCAGTACCGAAACAATTTCTTCTATCACATATACTTGAAATTACATACAAAGTTCTGGCCAGATCTTCAATCAATTGGCCTTTATGCTACCTACTCTCTGCAGATCTCTCCTATAGCTCTATGCAGCCTTGTGCAGGTCTCTATGCAGTTCTTTTCCACAGAGACTTATTTAAACAATTAACATTAATTATTTCATATTCCCTCAACGCTCAATAAAACTCTGCAATTCCTACAGTCCTAATTTTAGCCTAACTCTTCTAACAGAATAAAATGGACTATCTCTTCCTATGCCCACCAATCATTCGGGAAGTTACATTTTCCTCCACAATTTAACTAAAAATAACTCAACTATGAATAATTACATGGGGAAACAAAAACATGAGACCCCCCTTATGTTTATTTATGTACAAGGATTGTCTTGAGCCTAATGCCCCTGCATCAATATCCTTCCATACACATTTTCACTATTTCAGTTTGACCATCAAATTGAGGATGATAAGATCAACTATGAGATAGTTGAGTACCCAAACAAGAAAATAATTCCATCCAAAAATTTCCAGTAAAAATGGGATCTCTGTCACTTACAATAATCTTTGGGTTTCCATATAGCTTTCGAATTGTTTACATAAATGCAATAGAAACTATACTTTCTTTAAATGGATGAGAAAATGCACAAAAGTGTGTATACTTGGTAAGTCTATCAACTACCACCATGATGACACTCTTTCCTTCAGACTTTGGTAAACCTGTGACAAAACCCATTGAAATCTCCTCCCAACATTGACTTGGAATGGATAAAGGTTGTAGAAGGCCTGCCATCTTAATTGTCTCAACTTTATTTTGTTGGAAAATTAAACATTCTGCCACAAAATTTTGAATATAAGATTTAAGGCCATCCCAAAAAAATATTTCTTCAACCTGTGGTAGGTTTTTAAAAATCTTGAGTGTCCTCCTAAAGGAGAAGTGTGAAATTCCAAAAGAATATTTTGTTTTAGTTGGGAATTCTTACAAATATATAAGCAATATAATTTGTACCATAAGGAATCATTTTTCCAACTAAATGTATCAGATGTACAGGATCTTGCTGCAACTTTTGAATGAGTTTCCACACTTCTTTTTCCTTCTTCCATTCATCTCTTGCTTCGGTTATCCAATCTATTTGGATAATAGAAATAGAAGAAAGAAATGCTTCCACCTCTTCATCCTTACTTGAGAGTACATCTGCAACAACATTTAGCTTCCTTTTTTTGTAGATGATTTCAAAGTCATAACCCAACATTTTTGTGACCCATTTTTGCATCTCTTTTGAAGATATTATTTGTTCCAAAAATTGTTTAAGACTATCATGATCAATTTTTACCTTGAAGTGTCTTCCCATTAGGTAAGGTCGACATTTCTTTAGTGCATGTAGTATTGCCAACATTTCCTTCTCATAAATAACTTTTTGTAAATCATTTCCTTTGATTGTACAACTTTCAAAAGAAGTGGGTCTTCCTTCTTGCATTAAAAGAACACCAATTCCATTTCTTGAGGCATCACATTACACAATAAAGGATTTTGTGAAGTCTTGCATAGCTAAGACTAGTGCTAGGCACATTTCCTCTTTAAGATGTTCAAAGACCTTAGTTTCTTCAAGAGTCCACAAAAATGAATCTTTATTCAATAATTTTTTTAAAGGTGGTGCTATTCTCCCATAATTCTTAACAAACTTGTGATAATACCCTATTAACCCAAGAAATACTCACAACTTCTTTATGGTTGTGGGTACTTTCTTCCTTAATGGATTTACTTTTGTTAGGGTCTACCTCAACACCCTCATGAGATAAAATATGACCCAGATATTCCACCTCTTGTAATCCAAATAAACATTTGGAGGTTTTTGCATATAATTGTTTCTCCTCCAATAGTTTGAGCACCCTGTCAACATGTTGAACATGATGCTTCCAATATCTGTCGTATATTAGTATGTCATCAAAAAATACTAACACAAATTTTCTAAGAAAGGGTTTCAAAATGGAATTCATCAACCCTTGAAGGGTAGAAGGTGCATTGGTAAGGCCAAAAGGCATGACCAAAAATTCATAATGACCGTCATGAGTTCAAAATGTTTTTTTCAGAATATATTCAGTCTTCATTCTAATTTGATGATATCCTAAACGAAGATCCAACTTGGTAAAATAAATTTCTCCATGTAATTCATCCAATAATTCATCAATCACAGGAATGGGAAATTTATCTTTAATATTAAACTTATTGAGCTTCCTATAATCCGGACACATGCACCATGATCCATCCTTCTTGTGCACCAAAACTACTGGAGTAGAGAAAGAACTTTGACTAGGTTTAATTATACTAGTCTCTAACATTTCTGCAATCATACGTTCAATTTCACTCTTTTGGACATAAGGATATCTACAAGGCCTGATGTTTGGAGGAACACTTTCTAGAATCAAATGAATAGCATGATCATGATCACGAATAGGTGGGAGTCCTTTGGGAGTTTCACACCTTAGAATGATTGTCCAAGACTTTTTGGAGATCTAGAGAACATTAGGGGAATTTTGAGGTCTAAAATGGGCCTCCTAAGGAAATTATAAAATAATAGTGGAAATAATAAAATAAGATTTGATGATATCATCAAAATTTAGAGGGAAAAAAAGAAAAAACTATTTTTTCAACTCGTATTTCCAACTTATCTCCTAAACATTTTACTCAAATTTCGAGCAAGAGTACTCATTATATGAAAAATTTAATTCCTTGTCTAAGGAGTACCCATGTTGCATACTTTTGATGGACCCTGCTAAAGGAAAAATGAGAAATACATGAAAAATGTGATTGCAATCACATTGTTTCATGTATTTCTCATTTTTCGCTTAGCACGGTCCATCGAAAGTATGCAAAATGGATACTCCTTAGATGATGAATTAAATTTTGCATCCAACGAGTACTCTCACTTGAAATTTGAGTAAAATATTTTGGAGATAAGTTGAAAATACGAGTTGAAAAAGTAGTTTTATTATTTCATTATTTTTTAATCTTTTTCTCCTTTTCCTTAAAAAATAGTGAATCATCCTCCATGTTTGACATCATCATCTTGAACCCTATTGGTTCTTATAAAGTTTATTTTTAATGTACATTTTTCTTAGAAGGTCCATTTTAGACCTCAAAATTCCCCTTATGTAGATGATTTTGATGTTGGAACTTCTAGTGAGCATAATTGTGCAATTATGCCTCATTGTTGTTTATTCAGAAGCATTGCCATGACATTAGAGCTATTATATTTCCCGATTTCCCTGCAATGCCCTGTAACTCGACTTGCTTTCCTTCTGAATTTTATTTTATAGAAAATTTCTTGAAAATTAAAAGCTACCGTCCCCAAAGATTGTAACCATTGTACTCCTAGTACAACATCAGCACCTCCCATTGGAATAGAAAGCATTGGACTATTTAATACATATTCCGCCATGGTTAGCTTAATATTATGGCATTTTCTATAGCAATTTATAGTTCCTCCATTTGCAACCATCACTTGAAATTCTGATGTTGGGTATAGGAAGAAATTTAATTCCTTGGCTACCTTACAATGAATAAAATTATGGGTACTACCCGAGTCAATCAACACTATTAAATTTTTCATCTTGATATGTCCTTCTATATTGAGATTTTGAGGAGTGGTAATTCCTTCTAATGCATTACATGATATGGCTAGACTCATTTCTTATTTTTCTAGGGTTGGTTCCTAGTGTATATCCTCTTATTTTTAAGTTTCTTGTTCATTCTCTTCCTCCTCTTCACAATCTATGTAAAATAATTTCTTCTCAGCACACTTATTACCTTTAGTGTATATGATATCACAACTATAGCAAAGCCATTTTTCTCTCTTTTTCATCCAATTGTTGTGGTTTCAACCTTGTAGGTTTTGGAACTCTAGGAATAGAAACACTTCCATATTTATAGATGTGAGTCGTAGGCTTCCTTGTCACCATAATTTTACATTCAATTTTTCTTGCAAACCTGAATGCCTTCTCCAATGAATCAGGTTCCCAAAGGAAAACATCATGTTGGATGTTATCCTTTAAAGTCTCTATGAAGACATCAATCATGTGTTCCTCTGGAATATCAGTTACCCTTATATTCAATTTTTGGAAGTCCTCAATGTGCTCCCCCACTGAACCCTTTTTTTTAGATTTACCAATTGCCTAAAAAGGTGTTTCTCTTTGTATCCTCATAATGTGTTATCATTTCCTCCGTAAAAATTGACCAAGTGAAAAAAATTTTATGGGAGAAAAGTCATCGATACCAGAAAAATCTATTTTATTCTAAATATAAAGTTGAAATGTGTACCTTTTGTGTGTTTTTCACATTATTTAGATCAAAATATTGTTCCATCTATAGTATCCATGTTACAAGATCCTTGCCATCAAACTTCCTCATATTGTGTAATGTTCCTAATTAGCCAAAGCTAATTGGAACATTTGATTTTGTCTTAATTTTATGTACTGATGAATAAAATAAAAAGGAGGACATGAAAAACTCCTAAAACTCAAGAATAAATCAGTGCCTATGTGAAAAGAGGCATATTTGAGCTACTTGAATAAAACTTGTAGGTGTGAAAGGATCAAGACCACCAAGGGAGATCCTATTTGACCAATTCAACTAGCGCTATCTAGGTTCATTGAACCTCCTTGATGGACTGCGTTGTTCTAAAAGGGGTTTCCAAGTGTGAAAGGGGCCAAAGAGATGAAGTGGTTTAGGGTTTGCCAAGAGACCCTAATGTTATAAAAAGGAGGAGAAGGAACATGAAAAGGTTGTTGATGATATTTCGAATTAGAGGTTGCTTGAGAAACTCTACTTCTCTTGGTTGTTTAGCTAGGGAAGGAGGATCTCCTGTTTAGGAATCCTCTCTCCTTCCATGGAGTAGCTCTTTGGAGGAGAATGTGTTGCATTTCTACACTATCCAGCATTTTGGAAAAGTTTCATTTCCATTAGCAGCGCTGGTCCTGTTGAGGGTTTTGTAGCTGCTGTGAAGTTGCAGCAAGTGGTGACTCAGATCTGCAAAGTTCTGATTGTTTTGAGGGATCTCGCTCACGGAGGGTGTCTTGGGACCATCCAGAAGAGGATCTCCATTGTATTTTCATTTTAGATTTGTATATTTCACATATTTCCATATTTTTTTCAAGCTACAGTGCTATCTCCATAGGGAACTGCGTTATTTTCTATGTACTGCTTCACTATTGTGCAAATATCTCATTGTACTTGCTTTCTGATGATTGAGGCTTGCCTCTCATCTTGAAGATTCAATTGTATCTTGCTGATATCTATTTTATAGATCTGATATATTGTAATAATAATCATCTTCAGCAATTTCTGGAATTTTTCTGTAGTTTCATGTATTAAAAGTCAGATCTACATTTCCTAGTGCATTATTTTGTTAAAACACCAAAGGGGACTTGTAGAAGAGGCTGAGTAGTTTCCAGAACTGGTATGGATCTAATTTTATAGCCATGGATCTACCATATATCTTAAATCCATTATTTATCTTCTGAATCACACTTAGAGGGACGCAGTCCATTCTTTTCTGCAGTTTTATAGATGTCGGAGATGTCATTTTAATGGATTTTTGCACTATTATCTCATGAGATTTGTTGTATTTTAATGGGATAATATTTCATAATGCTGGTATGATGTCCTATGTCTGAATTCTAAGCCTTATGGCTGATCTCCAGTTATTACTGGGAAAAACTGCGCAATTATGGTTGCTGGGTTTTCATGTTGTAGCAGCTCTTCTCTTTAACTGATTTTTAACTAGTCAACTTTGTGGGAGATCTGTTTAAGGTCCTTAAACATATTTTTTTCAGCTAAAATTCAGCATGGAGGTCCCAAATAGCCTAAGATAGGGAATCCCTACCCTTTTCTACATTATTTTTTCACTACCTTGCTTATACAATGTTTTCCCTAAGCCAGTCGTAGAATTTCCTGAAGTGGAATTTCCCGCTTCTTCCTTGGATGGTTTTTTCTCCTCTTTGGACTCAACTATTAGATATGAATATCTAAGAATCCTGGGGGCTGAAAAATCCATTTGGAGTGCGTCATTCCCATCCTTTCTGTGTTTCACCAACTTTCTATAGACAGAGTCTGAAACGGGCTAGGTAGCCTCTGGACCTCACCCTCTCCTTAGAGGTGACACATCCAGTAAAATCCCCTTCAGTCTATCTCTGGTTTATAATTTCTGGTGCATTTCCATACTACTATGAATCCATAGAGGAATATCTCAATATATTCCCTACTGATCCTATTTTTCCCCATTTAGAACATTAGAGTGGTAAAAGAGCACGATCTCTGGCAAAACCTGTGAGATCAAGCTATTAGAGAAGTGCTGAAGAAGTAGAAAGTAGAAAGCATGGAGAGGATGAGATTACTCTCATATCTTTTTAGATCTAAGAATAACCCTTCCAAGGAGGTTGTGCAAGAAAAACAAAGAAGAAGCAGTGAAGCTCCCAAGGAGTTTCAAGAAGGAGAAGATCTTCCAATCAAATCTACAAGATCTGTGCTTGAGGAACATCCGGAATCCTCATCTTATGGATATGTGCACTCAACCATATCATCATAGCCTCAAAATTTTGTTAGTAACTCCATCATGAAGAGGGAAAAAGAAGGAGTGAGTTTATCAGATGCACTGCCAAGGGTCAGATCTCCTTTGGGTGAAGGGTCCTCTTCTCAAGAGGGAAGCTGTAGTGAAACCTTTATGAGGTTTCAATAGAAATAATAAGACATGGGGATCCCTCCTTCAAGAGAATTCCAATCTCTAAGGTCTCCTATTGAGGATGAGGCATGTTCCATCTCTGAAGAAAAGGCTAGGGGTCATAGCGCATACATAGCAAGAGGACCTCTAGTATTGCATGAAGAAGAAGAAGGAGCAACTTCTCCAAGGAGTGAAGCTCTTGCATTTTTGCAAGGTGTTCCTAAGAATCTCACACATAGAGATTATGGCACAATCCATGGGCATCATGTGCCACACTTATTAGATGGTGAGATCTTGAAGATTGCAGAAGACAGAGGGAAGGGCAAGCTTCAAATGGTGAGAAACTTTTTCCCCTCTATATTTCAGAAACATGTTGCACAAAGACGGTTGAAATAATAGTGCAAGAAAAGCAAGGACATATCAATCCCTACATCTTCTCATGATCTATGCCTTGATGTCTCCTTGTTTGAAGGAATTCCACCAAGGAGTTTCCATGATGAGCAAAAGAGAAAAGTGTTCCCTCAACCTTGTGCATCAATGTCATCTCTTCCCAAGGGGGAAACTATCACAACACTGGAGACCTTGGGTAAGATGCATGCTTATGAGAATCACATTTCATTTTATGGTTGCATGCATTTTCCTACTTCATATTTGCAGGCCATAGCTCCTAAGGGGAGTGTGATACCTTACAAGCTTCATGGCCAACTATGGGCCAAGATTATTTTCAGATATGGTCACTCCCTTGATGGGCTGAGGGAGGTGATGCAACATGATGGGTGCTTCCTTAAAGCACCAAGAACCCATTTCACTTTCAGCCATGGTGGAATGATGAGGGCAGCAAGCAAGTGGCTTGTGAATCACTTACAACATTCAGATTTGATGCAGGAAAAGGACAACCTACGTTGGGTTTTGTTGGGGGAGTTTAGACACTCCCCAAAATCTCTGATTTTCTTGTCACATGCCTTGTATCTTAAGAGAATGCTGCATAAGAAGAAGACATGTGTGTTTGGGTTGACAAGGAAGAGGCATGGACATCATATGATAAGCTCCATGTCCATACATTTACTTTTGCCTACAATGTATGTACATGTGTTTTTGTTTAAGATGCATTTCAAAATCTTGTATGTACTTGGGCTTGGGAGAAATTGCAATCTTCTCATGGGTTGGAATAAGGGGAGTTGTTTATATCATGATATTGATGCCCCATGCATGAGAGGAGGGATGACACATTGGGTGAATGTGTTCATGGTGGATGAGATCTCCCATATCTATTCATGCTTCAAGAGGAGGATAGAATATTGCATGGTAGCTTCATTGTGTATCTTGTTTATTTTTACAAAGGGCCATGTATCGAAGTTATGTCATGAAGGAAAGTCCCTCACATGGAGGAATTTAGAACATGACATGTATTTTTTGAATCATATTTAGCCAACACCCATTATCCTCCACTATTCTCAAGCTTTGAAGAAGCTTGTTGCAGTAAGAAGGTGGTGGGATGGCCACCTATTGTACTATGGTTTGGAGCAGCATGGGGAGTGCTTTGAAAGAGGGTTACATCAGTGTTGTTAAAGAGGCATGGTCCATGTAGAGTTTGATCAGCAACATGGCTCTTTGGGAGGGTTGAATCAGCCCACTCTTCCTTCTCTTAAGGAAGGAAATGGAACCATGTATCTCTCCCTTAGTTGGAGAAAGATTATTGGTGTAGAACATGATCATGTTACACATGTTTTTATTTCTGATTTCATGCACTCTTACACCATTGTTTTGCAGGCCAAAGTTCCAAGGAGAGATGATAAGATATGTGAGCCTCTTGGCCAATATTGGGCTCCAAAATTTCTGATTTGAGCCACTCCCTTGAGAGGAAAAGGGGGATTTTTACAGAAGAGAAGGGTGATGCCCCAAAGCACCAAACATGCATCACACTTTCAGCCATGATGATGTGGCATGGGCAGCAAGAATGAAGGATGGCATGTGCCTCATGAGAGGACCACTCTCCATGTATTGTTGTTTCATATTCTAGAGAGAGCATGGGGAAAACCATGTTTGTTTCATATGATCTATTGTATCCTTATGGGATGAGCTAATTGCATCTCATGAGAACATTGGAGGAGCAAGACATGGATGGATTGGTGAGCACTTGGCTTATGAAGGAAGCTTATCTTATGTTGGTGTCACCAAGGAGGAAATTTTGCAGCACTCACCTTGCAGTTTCTTGAGGGCAAGCAACAATTTTTGGAGGGGAGGACTGTAATGTTCCTAATTAGCCCAAGCTAATTGGAACATTTCATTTTGTCTTAATTTTATGTACTGATGAATAAAATGAAAAGGAGGACATGAAAAACTCCTAAAACTCAAGAATAAATCAGTGCCCATGTGAAAAGAGGAATATTTGAGCTACTTGAATAAAACTTGCAAGTGTGAAAGGGTCAAGACCACCAAGGGAGATCCTATTTGACCAAGTCAACTAGCGCTGTCTAGGTTCATTGAACCTCCTTGATGGACTGCATTGTTCTAGAAGGGGTTTCCAAGTGTGAAAGGGGCCAAAGAGATGAAGTGGTTTAGGGTTTGCCAAGAGACCCTAATGTTATAAAAAGGAGGAGAAGGCACATGAAAAGGTTGTTGATGATATTTTGAATTAGAGGTTTCTTAAGCAACTCTACTTCTCTTGGTTGTTTAGCTAGGGAAGGAGGATCTCCTGTTTAGGAATCCTCTCTCCTTCCATGGAGTAGCTCTTTGGAGGAGAATGTGCTGCATTTCTCCACTATCTGGCATTTTGGCCAAGCTTCATCTCCATTATCAGCGCTGGTCCTATTGAGGGTTTTGCAATTGCTATGAAGTTGCAACAAGTGGTGACTCAGATATGAAAATTTCTGATTATTTTGAGGGATCTCTCTCAGGGAGGGTGTCTTGTGACCACCCGGAAGAGGATCTCCATTTTATTTTCATTTCATATCTGTATATTTCACATATTTCCATATTCTGTTCAAGCTACAATGCTATCTCCTTAGGGAACTGCATTATTTTCTATGTACTGCTTCACTATTGTGCAGATCTCTCATTGTACTTGCTTTCTGATTATTGAGGCTTGCCTCTCATATTGAAGATTCATATTGTAGCTTACTGATATCTATTGTATATATCTGATATACTGTAATAATAATCATCTTCAGAAATTTCTAGAAGTTTCCTGCAGTTTCATGTATTAAAAGTCAGATCTACATTTCCTAGTGCATTATTTTGTTAAAACCCCAAAGGGGACTTGTAGAAGAGGCTGAGTAGTTTCCAGATCTGGTATGGATTTGATGTTACAGCCATATATTTGAAATCCATTATTTATCTGCTGAAGCACACTTAGAGGGACGCAGTCCATTCTTTTCTGCAGTTTTATAGATGCCGGAGATGTCATTTTAATGGATTTCTGCACTATTATCTCATGAGATTTGTTGTATGTTAATGGGATAATATTTCATAATGCTGGTACAATGTTATATGGCTTAATTCTAAGCCTTATGGCTGATCTTCAGTGATTACTGGGCAAAACTGCGCAATTCTGGTTGCTGGGTTGTCATGTTGTAGCTGCTCTTCTCTTTAGTTGATTTTTAATTAGTCAGCTTTGTGGGAGATCTGTTTAAGGTCCTTAAACACATTTTTTTCAGATAAAATTCAGCATGGAGGTCCAAAATAGCCTAATATAGGGAATCCAAGCCCTGGTCTACCTTATTTTTGTACTAACTTGCTTATACATCGTTTTCCCTAAGCCAGTTGCAAAATTTCCTATAGTGGAATTTCCCGCTTCTTCCTTGGATGGTTTTTGATCCTCTTTGGAATAAAATATTAGATATAAATATATAAGAATCCCAAGGGCTTAAAACTCCATTTGGATTATATCATTCACATCCTTGCTGTGTTTCACCAACTTTCTATAGACAGAGTCTAAAACGGGCCAGGTAGCCTCTTGACCTCACCCTCTCCTTAGAAGTGACACATCCAATAAAAGCCCCTTCAGTCTATCTCTGATTTAGAATTTATGGTGAATTTACATACTAATGTGAATCCATAGAGGAATATCTCAATATATTCCCTACTGATCCTATTTTTCCCCATTTACAACATTACATATCGATCTTTAGAATATGGTGGGTCTTCCATCCAACATTCAAGTTTATGAAATCATGATTAAAATTTATTTTGTTCTCATAATGAGTTTCCTCTACTATATTTTCACCATTAGGGATCATTTCTTGTATCAAATTCATCAAGCATTCCTTTAAACATTCCATGTATTCCTTCAAACCTTCCATTTTTTCTTCCATATCTTCCCTGTTTTTCTTCAAACCATCCATCTTAGCTTCCATGCATTTATTCAAACCCTCCATATTAGCTTCCACGCCTTTCTTCACACCATCCATATTATTCTTCAAACCATCCATCTTCACTTTCATGCCTTTCTTCAAAACTTCCATTTCATTTTTTTTTCTCTTTGCGAGAGAAAAATTTGGTGCACTTGCTCTTGTAGTTTTGATATATCATGTTGCACTTCTTCATCTTCATGAGTCATAGTAGAGTATTCTGAGGGCTTAATGGGTATTGAATTATTTTTAGGGGGAATTTTAGAACCCAATACTGATATATATGCTTCAATATGCCCTTGGAATCACTTCAAACTGATTTTTCAAACAAGACTTATGCAATTTGGAAAAAAATACACACTTTTTTCTTGCTTTTGAGGAGCTCGATATTGAAATTGAATTATCTCTTTGATTTCAAAACTTCAATATCCAAAATTTGGTCCTATAGTATCTCTTTGAATCTTTTTTTGAATTCCATAGGTATGAAATGATTTGGATACTTCAAAGCAAAGTTATGCCCAATCTCACACAATGACCTAATTATGGAGTCGTTCAATAGAGCGAACTTGTACGAAGTGCCATGTGTCCCTTTTTCCTCCTTCGGATCTAAAATTGATACACCAGAAACTAAATTCTATGCAATTTTAACCTCTTTATATATAATTCCAATCTGATGCTCAGAGAGAGAGTTATGGTGACTTTCCTAAGGTCACCTACTTTAGATGAAATTCAAGAGCCTGCAAAAACCCTAACTTCCATTAATCATATCTTCGAAAATATTGCGAACCAAGATCTGAAATTTTTACACGAATTTCCTTTGAATTTTAGCTTCGCATGGTAATAATTTCAACTTCCAAACTTTTGTAGAAGAAAATTTATAGCGCAAATTCCACGATGACTTGTTTGGAGTAGCGAAACCCTAAAATCTAAAGCTCTGATACCAAATGTTATGAAACCAGCTCCAAAAATAGTAGAAAATTGAGATAAAATCTTTAGGAATAAGACACTTCAAGTGGGAAACCTCATTTACATTACATAAATGAAAAATTCTTCGATGATACAAATGAAAAACATCCTTCTATATATAGGAGTCCATGGGGTCACAATGTAATCCTATCTGACCTAACAATAACAATGTAAAGGCACAATAATAACGATATGGAGGTTACATGGATACAACAATAACAATAAGGGGGATATAATAACAACAATAGGGGACTACACTAGTAATATAGGGACCTAACAAGATGAAATTCCTATTGCACAGTTGTTTGGAAAGGCTAAGAAACAAATCAGTAAAAAGAAAGGAGTCAACATGAAAGGAAAAGGAAAAGTCATACACACAAAAAAAGCAGAAACTCTGAACATTCCATGACCAGTAATAATAAGCTCAAGACTTTGCAAAGTAGCCAAAATTCCAGTCTTGGAAGTTACAGAACCTATTGATCTAGAATAAAATCTTGAGGTACCATCACATATCATTTCTTCTCCCATATAATATCCAAGTAGAAGAAATCTAGATAATGGCACTTTCCAGCAAGATATATATTGAATATTTGGAAAGAAGAAATTCAAAAATGACATCAATTCATGATGAACAACCTTCTAGTTGACAAGAACCTCTAGTGAATACTTTAAAGCAAGAAAATTTTGAGCTAGAGATACTAAATAGGCATATAAAGCAGAAAAATGAAGCTCCGAAGATTCAGAACCAAATTGATAAAAACATCAATGAAAATACTCTTCCACATATGGGGTTATGGTTAAAAAAGAAAAATCAAATGAAAAATAGGAATAGATACCTGAACAGACAAATCATAAATTTGAAGTACAAACTTCTGATGAAGAAACCAATAGTAGCAGTGACTTCAAAGAGGGGAAAGAAGCTAAATTTGGATGTCCTAGCATAAGTGTCAGAACATATGCAAGAATGAGGTGAAGACTCACAATTTTGGAATTGCATGATGACATTCAATGGTCTCTTAGTTGGGGTATGTTGACCCTTAAGACTGTCTCTATTTTTGACATCTATCCCATCACTTTTCCCTCCTTTTCGACATAATCCACAAACTCAATCACTATTAATTGATACATTTTCAGTCTGAGAATACATTTAAATGATATCTCTTTTATATTTTAATGTTTCTTATTATTTGAATGAATTTTTTATTTATCTACAGAATTCATGCAATTCTGTAGCTAATCTTTATTTCTGCAACTACCAACATTGTTTGAAAATTTCTAAATATGAAGGAGAGGATCAAAGCATATGGGTAGTTTTGGAATGATCCATACATGGATTTTTTCCTACTCACCTGTCCAAAATCGAGAGAAATAATTCATAAAATCATGGTCAAAGGATTAGTCAAACAGAGGACCAAGACCAATGAATGAGAAGTTGGAAGCTTCACGATTTTCTCTCCACGTAGCAAATTGTGAAAGCTATGAAGACCACAATCCTGTTTATAATTCTACTCATAATTTCATTAATATTTTTAGGTGAGATCATCTCAAAGTAGTTGAACTTAACCTATTATAAATATTGGGTTGTTTTGAATGAGATATAAGTTTAATTTTTGTAATACTGCTACACAACGAAACTCTGTTTTTATTAATGTGTTGAGAAGGCATCTTCAAGACCATTGATCCATAATTAGTCACAAGTGATTCTTCAAGTCGTTCTATTGCAGTGGGCCACTGCACAGAAAATGTTTCGTAGCTTAATTTTCTGTTGTTTTCTAGTTTAATTTTTCATTACTGCATATAGATTAATTGTTGAGTTTTTCATAAGTTAAATGTTGTGTTTTCATAAAATGGATATTGTGTCTTTTGCATAGTTGAATGCTCCTATTTCATTTTTCTAAAATATATTGATTACATAATCTTGTTAACATATGGAATGAATCCTTTTTCGCATTTTTTCACACAGTAATCATATATCTCATATCAGACAAGCATTTTACCTTCGCACAGTAGGAAGAATACTCGATTTTCCTTATTTATTTCAATTCACCTTTTGATTTACACAACACAGTCAATTAGATTGGGTATTCATAGGTTTAATACTTCCATTTCATAGAATTTAGAATAAAATTCTTTGTTTCAATAGTGAATATAATTAGAGTTAGTTTAATACTCTATTTTCATAGAATTAATTTAGATAGTTTTCATTTGATAAATAAAGTGAAGTTTTCAACACATATCTTGATAAAGCTTAATTATAGTTTGGATTGATTCTTTGTTGAGATTTAGAGGATATTTGAGTAGATATTTTCCTCCTTCAATCAAATAGGCTTAGAAGTAGTTTAGATATAAATTTTAAAGATAATTCCGGTATAGAATATTCTAACATAGTTAATATTGATCATTTAAGATGATTTCTTTTTACACAAAATAGATTTGTTTTAGATCAGTTTTCTTTCTTAAATTTACATTTCCTTTTCTTCATTCTTAAGTTTATTTCTCAAGAATTAAAATTATTCTAGATTCAGTTACTTTCTTGCTTTTAGATTTCATTCATATAAAATTTATAAAAGTACAAAAAGTTTGAAGTTTCTTTTCTAGTTCTCTTAAAATCAATTTTTCATATTTTTGAAAATAGAATTCTCATCATAGGCTTTGATAATTAAGTTTAGATTTTAGTTCTTAGATTAGTTCTTATTTTTTTCCTATTTCATTCAAACATTTAAGATAAAACACAAAACCCCCAAAAAAACATATAAAATATACAGAATGAATTAAGAAGGATAAGCTTCTAGCATATATAGTGCACCTTCAATTCACAAGATTACTAACTTCGGTCGATAATTTATGATAGAAATGTAAGACATTAATTTAACTAAACAACAGTGATATATCCATCCCATTCATGTCAAAATTGAATGGGTATACTAATATCATCATCCGATTTCCAAGCTTGACGCTATAAAGAAGAGTTTTCAGCATCTGCAATTTTTTATAAGTATTTAATTCCATCCGAGTCAACATATATTCTAAGCTGGATGGAAGAAGGTGGGAATTCCCACAGCTCGACCAAGCATCACCTCCAATAAACGCATGTTCACAATAACCAATATGCCAAGCCAATCCATGTTTAGTAACGGATATGGAGTGTAAAACAAATCTCCAAGTGGTTTAAATGTCAGACCTATGTCTGGTAGGGTTGTGAAATCAATTCAGGATTGATAGAGGGTATATGTATTTGTGGTAAGTCACCTCTTGGCAGACATCGATTAATGTGAGAAGTTTCCAGCCCATTTTTGTAGCAAGGTATTTTGCAAAAATTTTGATGTCTTACATACCCCAGCACCCCCCCCCCTCCCCCCCCAATTTCTTTGGTTTGGCAAGGCGATCCAATCTTAACTAGGAAAATTTTTTCCCCTAATAGCTTCCTCTCCAAAGAAATATGCAACAAATTTGTCGAATTTTTTTTGTGATGCCTTTTGGTATCCAAACTAATGTCATCCAATATAAAAGGATTTCTTCTAATATTGATTTTATGAGTACCAGTCTACCCACCCTAGATAGCTATCATTTTTGCTAAATGTTAATCCTGGCCTCAATCTTTTTAATTAACCAAGTCCAGTCAATAATGCAATAATTATTGGGCTTTAATCTGTACCCTAGATATTTGATGAAATCCTCTAATCCCAGGGGCCTGTAGTGGAAATGATTAAGTGAATATCCCTGATCAATTAAAGGGTAATAGATGACCATGATGGTTGATTTTTCATGATTTGGGACTATGCTTGTAACTTTGCCGAAGATAGATAATATGTGCAAAATTTTTGATAAATATCGAATGGAGTCATAAAAAAATATCAATACATCATCCACAAATAAAAGGTGGGATAGTGTGGTTGCATATAGGGTTTTTTACCGCATTTATATACCCCGATATTTGGGCTTCAGTGGTGGGTCCACTCAGGAATTCCATGATGAGAAGGAAGAGTAGTGGAATTAGGGGACAACCCTGTCTAAGTACACATTCTGAATGAAAAAAATTGAGGCCTCACCATTTATAAGGATGCCATAAGAAACCGAGGTAACACATCACATAATACAATTGATAAAGGAATGGGAGAGGTAAATATGAGTAATAATGAGGCGAATTTAGGTCTAGAAAGCTCTATCAAAGGCTTTGATTAGGTCAATTTTGAGTATTATGCTCTAAATATTCTTAATCTTAATGGAATGGAGACCTTCTTGGGCGGTGCCTATGGCCTCATGAATTTTCCTATGGGAAAGGAATGCAAACTTTTCTTTGGAAATATCTTGGCATAGGATGTGTTTTAGGTGATTTGAAATCATTTTGGATATGATTTTGTATATGAAATTACATAAGAAAATGGGCCTAAATTCATCAAAATATTGGGGATTGTCAACTTTGGGGATAAGGGCGATAAACGTGGAATTGCAAGCCTCATATATTCTACCATTTAATCTGCAATCTTAAACAACCCAAATAAGTTAATTGTCTAATTATTTGAAAAATGTGAGATAAAATTCAATGAGCCATCCATCATGACCCGGACTCTTATCTCTCTGAAGCCATTTTAGGACAGCTGCAATTTCCCCCACAGTGACAAGTTTTTTCAAATTTTTTGAGTCATCCTCATCTACAAACCCTGGGAATATTATGCCTATCCTGAGGATCTATTCAATGGTGGCCTCACGAGGAGAAATGAAAATATTACTAAAGTACCTCACACCCAAATCTACAATCTGATGGAATGATGAAGCCTATCGACCCATATTGTCCTTTACTGCCCAAATGGTATTGGTGATATTTCACCCCTTTGCACATTGTTGGAAGAATTTGGTGTTGTCATACCCTTCCTGAAGCCAAATGGCTCTACTTCTAAGCCTCAATTCTTATTTCTTATATCTTAAGAGTTTATATTCTTAGCTTCTAACCAATATAAAGTGAGTTTGTTTTCTATGGATATGAATCTCAAATTACTGGAATCCATCATATCCGTGAGATCGACTTCAATTTGAATCAATTTAGCCTCATCCTTTCGCCTCTTATCCTTGACCCAAATGACAGTTCTACCTTTGAGTCTAGATAGATTATTTGCAATAACTTCAGTTGAGGCCCTATCATTCTCCTGACTGCAAGTTGTACAGGCATCTCTAACTAGCTAATGGAAATCCTCCTCTTTTAGCTAAGAAAACTTAAACTTAAAAGGGGATTTTGGTTTGGGGGGGGGTACCCATAATCACCATGTATATGGGTGAGTGATATTATATCCCACCAGTACCCACTGATTGCCTAATCCTGTCAAATTTTTCCACCAGGGGAGCCTTGATGAGAAAGAAATATAATCTTCTTGTGAGCATGGCTTACCCTATATGCATATTTCTCCATGTAGGTTGGGCCCTGGCCATATCAATGTTCAGTAGGCTGTAGTGATCTAGAATATGTTCAAAAAACTGTGAGAGGGTCAATCTGAGCATGATTTCCCTAGGATTTAGCATTCCCAAGTTAAACATTTAAATCACCCCCATGATGATATTACTTGCTCCATAAAGGGTGTACTCAATAAATATCCCCAGAAAACTTATTTTTTGTGACAAGATCCATATATATTGAACATACACAAGTTCATACCTAATTCTTCAGAAAAAACCTCTGTGGCCAAAACCCCATCCCTTCCCCATATGTTGGCAATCCTCATCGTTCTGTTGTTGAATCCAACAACACATCCACCCGAACTACCTTTCACATCCAAGATATGAAAAATCCATCCTAGAAGGATCAATTTTAATATGTTACTTATAATAATTCCATCTCCTATAGTCTCTTGTAAAAATAAGACATCCAATTTTTAGTTTCAATAATTCTCCTAAGGGAGAACTTTTTATCGAGGATCGCCAGGCCCCTGCAGTTGAAAGATATGCACTTCTAAGAACCCTATCGATAGATATTTTCTTTTCAGATGCCACCTCAATCTTCGCTTGAAGAATGGATTTTGAGATGTTAGAGTGTCTACCCCTCAAGGATATAGAAACCTTGGGAGCATATGGCTCAACAATACCATACCCGGAAGACAGAGCTATATTGGGAATGCCACAGGAGCAGAGATTGTATCTGTGGGAGGAGATGGGGTCTGATGAATGCTCACCGACATTGGGCTTTAGGATGCCAGCACCAAGGGAGGTCGGGATATGAATAGGGATTCTAGTGGCAAATGAAACTAATGGATAAGTGATGTTATTTAAATTACAGGAAGAAATAATATTCCTAGAAGGAGATAAATATGCAGAGGAAAATACAAGAAACAAATTGAGAGATGTATGTAGAGATTGGTTTGAGAGAAAAATACCCAAAATAGGACTAGTTCGACAAGAGTGTGATCGATTAACCCTTGTTGAAGGTGGTCGAGTGGTTGGTTGTTGTGGAAAATCTTCAAAATCCTTCAACCTATAATATGAAGAAGTGAGAGGAGATGATGTAGGTATACTAGTTCCTTTATCTGTAGTTTGGGTGCCTATCATGGCCAGGGATGGAATCCTATGCCTAGTGTCATTTTTATACACAGGGAATTCCTTATATAGGTGACCAAATTTATGACATTGTCTACAAAAAAATCAAATGCCCTCATAATCGAGGATCTATAGCTTGGTGTGCCCGTGATATTGAAGATTCATACTTTCAACTAGCCCATCCCAGGTGTCTAGATGAACAAGTATAGAAGCAATATCCATATTCACATACTCCGAGTAAGATCTTTCATGATCAAGATAAATTCCCAAATTATCTCCAACACTTCAAAAAACATCCTCAAACTAGAAGTGGAGTGACAACCCTGGAATTCTTATCGAGATAGGGTCTGCACCTAGATTCTCCTTGTTGGGGTCAAATAGAGGTGTCCACCTTTTCAAAAGAACAAGACCCATTTCTATATGCAAAAACTTGGACAAAACCTAGGTAGCCTGAAATGGATGTGCAAAGATTAGATTAAACCATCCTTGGGTCATTGTTATGACCGATGGACGATGCATGAGGGCGTTACCCCAAATCTCCACAACCCAACACTCGAGTATAGTTGAAGAGTAGTTCTAACCCATAACTCTTCCCACTAGAACCAATTTTTTTTTTGCAACCTAAACCACAGAATTTCTTTTCCAAAACCCAAAATATGACCTCTCTCTCTAACATTTTTTCACTTACGCTTCTTTCTAGGTTTTTTGTGTAGGGTTTCCACTGATTTTTCTACATAGGAAGGCATAGCTTCTTCCGAATCTGAAACCCTAGGCTCTACCTGAGAGAGAGGAATATTGTATGGGATGCCTTAGAAATAACCTGAAGATATTCTGGATGGAGGGTTTTGATGGTCCCAATCATATGGGTTCGAAACCCCTTTATTCCTAGTCTCTAATGGCATAGATCTATTGCTCATACCACTGATATAATGATCCTATTTTTATACATTGGATTCTCACTTGTGCTAGATGTCAGAAGTTGGTCGAGTGCCCAAGATTGAATATATAAATGGGATGAGATAGAAAGGGTAGGATGTGACGAGTAGTCAGGCAGAATATGGTTGCCAAAGGAATACTATGAAACTAATGATTGAGATAACCCTAACCCATAAAATTTAACCTCCCCTTCTTCCATATAAACATATTGTGTGTTTGCCTAGACGTTTGGTGCATTGGTCACATCTGGAGAAAGCATATCATGATGATAAGGTGGATCCATGATCCAAATCGAACTGGAGTTGAGGGAGTCAGATAAATAGTCGACCATCTCTTCCTCCATCACGAGCGAAAAAATATTGCAATATTCAATGATATGGTTGTCGATGTTGGAAACTTTCACCTTTGATTCTTGGGCACTACTTGCTGTAGACCGCTACGTCCTAAACCATCGCTGACCGATCCACACCCGTAGTTGTAGGACCATCACTTAACCAAACCCTAATCTTTCACATAAAATCACACTACAATAGTTACTCAGAGCCATTTTTCACCCTACTCCAAGTAGGTTTGTATGTATGCACAAGCTCAAATGATACATATACTTTCAAACAGGGAAAATTTTAAGGATGGATAACTATTTGAAAGTTTAGAATCCTTGGCGAATCTTAGTAACCTCTAATAGAGAAAGTGTACAAAATTTTGTGACATTTTTGTAAAAAGTTATCTAAATTACTGATTATATCATATTAGTCTATATAAGATTATGACAATTTTTAAGGTAAAATAATTTCATACTATAAATCTTGGGCAAATTATTTTTAGAAAAAATGGAAATTGGCGAATACTTTTTTGGAAAAAGTATAGAAAATTAGCCCATCTGCAAATATTAGCCCTTAAAATTTTACCTTCTTTTAAAACACAAATATTTCAGAGATGTATTCAATTAACAGGTATTATAGATTCCAAATATGTGTGGATAACTCATTTGGCATAAAAAAATATGACATCGAACCTTGGCACACCTACAAAAAATCAATCTCGAGATGGAAAAATTTCTCATAGATCATTGTTAATAAGTATTCTCAGAAAAAGAACTGCATCACATCAATTGTTGTATATATCAGTAAGAATATAAAAAACATCAAGAAAAATTCTACAGAGGCATAAAAACTGTAGGGTTCAAGTAAATGGGAATGATGAGCTTTCATGTTGTGCTAATATCTGTAGGCAATCCTATCAAGATAGACTTGGAGATAATGTGAGAGACACAGTGAAAGAGTTTTGGAATTCGCATTCTTGTGTGTTACCAAATGAAAATTACATTGTGTGGCATCGTATATCTATGGGTAATTATGAATATCATCCCAAAAAAATAGCATAGGTGAAGAAAGTGGATTTATTTCACAATTGTTTATAGAGTAACACTAATGTGAATATTTCCTTACTGCATTTGTGAAGCTTAAATCATGGTATGTCAAGCCTGTAATTGTTCGTGGCACATGTTGTTTTCAATACCATGTATAATTCCAATTTTATTATGATACATTCTAAAATTTAGTGTAAATTATTGGTCCAATGATATCCCTCCTACTAGTGTTCGTGAATTTTTATCTAATATATTATGTGGTTGAGAAAATGACCAATTATTTTATAAAAACGAATGTGTTGGTGGAAGAAAATGAGCAATTATATCTTTTGGAACTCTTTGATGCTAAGTATCCCATTGATATGAATGATTCACAATTGTCAAATGTCAGTGTGAAGTGGAGAAAATATGAATATATTACATATACTATTGTTGCAGATTCAGTGTTAACATCAATAAATATTAATTTACTTGAAGATGACATTTCTATGACATCATTTACAGATAATTTTAGGGATAAAATATATAAATATAATAAGCACTCTCGTACAACAAAATAGTAGGACTTATTGTTCAAATAATCATGTGATGTGTTCCCAAATGGAACAATATTGTCGATTGTTGTTTTTTCTGAGAATTACATATGCGCTCCACAAATGGAAATACAAAGTGAATATTATCATTCATACAAGGTGTCTATAATCATGCAAATTTTGTATAGGCATGCAGAGCTTGGTATCAATGGTTTTGATAGTAATGAACATAATCATGAAGTGATTAAAGAGTATCATTTCTACATCAATGATGATCATACACATAATACATGTTTTGTTAAAGATTGCTTTATTTATAATCATTTAAATGAATGACATACCACTTTTAAATAATATTGGCTATGGTTAGCTGGTTTTATTGATTAACTTAAATCATCACGGTCATTCCTCTCATTGTCTCTCCATAAAAAAATTTACATTTTCCATACATGGAATTTATTTGATATGGTTCATGGAAAAGGAGATAGTGATGGTGTTGGGTCATGCGTAAAACATGAACTTAGGAGGCATCAATTGAATCAAGAGGCTTCCCGACTTGTAGATTGAAATGATGTTGTTAAATGGTACAATGAAAATTTAAGCCATGTATCAAATCCAAGGATGGATCATGATAATATATATATATATATATATATATATATATATATATATATATATATATATATATATATATATATATATATATATGGATTACGTGTGTTTTTCTATCAAAACGATATATTTAAAAATCACTAAATTTCACTTACATGAGATTTTTTGTCAAGTAGGTACTTTTGGAATATTCCATTCAAGGTTTATGTTAATATGTTGATGCCATATAATTGTCAATCAATCCATTGAACAAGAGGTTTTCACTCAATTATAAGTGAGAAAATGATAAATATATTCTCAATTCAGAAAAGAAACTTCTCTTTCTTTTTTCCTACATGTATAAATGATATGGACTCCAACATTGAGTTTGTAAACCAAAATAAAAAATATGTCAAACCATGGGTACATGAAGAACTGATATAATTGCCCCCACTTCCAAATTTTATTGGTGATGAGATGGAAAATGAAGTGGTTGATATTGACAAATATTATGATAGTCTTTCTGATATCGTTAGAGAAGGTGATGTATTTGTTGTCATTGCACCCGAAGATAATCTAGAGAAAGTGCATTATTATTTACCGTGATGTACTAAATAAAAAAGAACATTGTCACGAGAGTATACATATCCAGTTGGTTTGGTGGTGTTAATCGGGCATTGATTTGAACAAATAAAGAAATGTAAATACCACATTATTTTTCACGACTACCAACTACATGTTATATGTTCCCAATGTAGTCATTTGGTCATAGCAGCTCAGTTGTATTTGAAAGAAGTGAAAAGTAGAAAAGAAAAATATGAAAATTAAAATTATTGATAAAACATCATGATACCATTCTTGAAAATTTACCACTAACACATTTCATGTGAATGGAACACATTAAATTATATTAAATGTAGTTATTTTTTCCTATATAGTTACAATATTGAACTATAATTTTATAACTTGTATTATGTTGTCTTGAATTTAAGGAAGAAAATACTTCTACATTTTAAATTTTTTTTTTATTGTGTATCAATTCCATTATATGTGTGTGTGTGTGTGGTTAATTAGGATTTTTTATATTATATTTCTTGTTATATTGTTATATTTTTATTTTTGTTATCACTCTACCAGATTCCCAAGGCTGAGGAAAGAATCCCAACAGAGGTAACCACACACCAAGATTTTGACTTGATAGATAGCCCTATCAGGTCAGAGAGGCCTCTCTCAAAAAAAGGGTCACGGCCAGGAGGGTTGGAGAAATTAGGGTTTTTAGGATAGATATAGAGTGCAGGGGGTTGTTTTTAATTGTTTTGGTTGGGGAAATTATTGGATGAAGGAATTATGTTAAGGAAAGCTAGGTTAGGGAAAATGAGTTAGGGTTGCAGGGATCAATGGGGAATGATAGATACAATGTGTAGCACTTGTAGAGAATTGTTATGGAATGGTGTTGAAACTGTAAGAAGGATAAGAAAAGAATGACATGTATTTTTCTCAGACGAAAGAATTTGAACAAAATATGATCAGTTACACAAAATGGAGCATTTGCAAACGTGTATTCTGATTATCTAACTTGTAAAATATCATAATATAGAAATGGAGTGAACATGACCAATACATTAAAACATATGATACTGAAGAAAAAAATATGATAAACATTCAATACCACAAGTATCCCATAAAAGTAGCCGCAACTCCTCTTTATTAGCTTGGCCCGACTAAGTACAAATTTTCCTTGATCAATTGGCGAACATCAAACTGATTCCAAGCCTTCTCTATTTTGAAGAAAGGGAAAAAATAGACATGAAAACAACATTCACTCATCCTCAGGGGTAAAATCCACGAGGTGATAAAGATATTACATAAAAAGCTGAACTGATAGCTAAAGTATAGGATGGTCCAAGTGACTCATTCCTAACTTAAGTGAATGGATTCATTACACCTCATTTGTTTGATTTACCTAATGTATTTACCCTAGGTAATAGTAACACATGATAATTACATTTTTTTTCATAATTTACATAGTTAAAATCATCATTTCCCAAGATAAAAATCAAAACAGGAGTGAAACTCAAAAAATTTCATAAGACTGCCAAATGTGCCATCTCCTTGTCAAATGTGCCCTCTTTGTGTCAAACACGCCCTCTCTGTTCAAGGGTACTTTTGGGTGTCTTCCAGGTGTTCAAATTTTCTCCAAGATGGCTTCCTAGAAAGAATTTCAAGCCTAATTTCTAGAAATGCCTAAAGTTTGCAAAATGAAGCCCATTTGCATTATCAAAAACTCATTTTACCAATACTCATAAACACGTCGTACCAACGCCAAAAATGAGGCAGAAACATGGTTTTTTGGTGGATTTTTTCCCTTTTCATTGACCAGCTTGCCTCCAAGTTCTTAGAAAATGTACAGGGCGCATGTCCTTGCCATTATGAATTCATTGGTGGTGATCATTTTCTCATTGGATTCCCCAAAAAAGAGCACAACATCCTAGGTGTTGTGCGTTTGAGATTTTTGTTGTGTTAAAAATGTCCCTAAAAACACAGATATTTAAAAACTTGAAAAATTTACGAAAAACTTGTCAAAATTGAAGGGATGATTGCTGATCATGTGTTTGAGGCATGGAGTGTTACCTAGGCAAGTATGTCTAGCCTCCTTTTCTCCTCTTTCTTGGTCAAGGCTTCCTTTTTTTCATGGGCTCTTTTGAGCTTGGCCCTTGCAATTTTGTTCCTCATGGCATAATGCTTTGCCATCCTTGTTTGAATATAATTTTCCTTTTGAGCCTCGACCAAGAACTTCTCCAAGTGATGGTTTACCTTCTCAAACAAATACTCCCATTCTCGTCAACATAGGATGGTATTGGACACTTTTTACTTTCTCACAGAACTCAAAATAGCCTACGTGCTTAAAGCATGTCACAGTGAGGGGAGATTCCATGAGTTCTCTGGTATTGGCTGGCTCATGTCTAATGATTCTCCTTCCTTTTTTAGATGACATTATCTCCTCTCTTTTTTCCTCCTCGCTATGACTTATGTTCTCTTCTTCTGCCATGATGTATTTGGTGTCAAAACCCTAGGGAGATGATGGAATGGAATGTGGGTGTAACAAGTTTGGGTTGGTGTGAGGAAATTTGAGGAGATGGGAATAGGGTTTTTTTATATGAGGGAGGTGACAGGGGTAGGGTAAATTGAAATGGGGGAAGGGTTATGAAGGTTTAGTGAGTGAAATTGAGATGTTGATTAGTTTTTGAGGAAAACTAGGGTTTTGCATTAGAAAAAAACACCAAATTTCTTTTAAACCAACTTACACATCCAAAATGACTTTGATAAAGAGGAGTGAAGCAAATTTTAACTTAATTTCTTGTTTGGGGGTGTGAAGAATCACTGTTAAAGGATTGAAGGTGAATTTTTAAGTTTAGAGGCCCTCCTAGAAATTTCTAAATGAAAAGGGAAAATGCACAACACATAGGTTAAACATGCCCTCCTCTTGAAAGGCACACAATGCCTTTAGAAAATGTGCAGGGTTTTCAAGAAAACTCTCAACGCCTATGGAAAATGAATAGTGCTAGTGTAGAATGCGCCCTCTGCCCCTGTTTTGCACAATTTCACCTAAAAACTCAAGAAATTATCCTTTTCTAAGTATGCTTGAGGGTCTATGAAGCAAATGAACTTTGAATTGATGTCTTTGAGGGCATTTATACTTGAGTGGGTTTGATTTATGTTTTGAAAACCCATTTTTCTATGTTTCATTCCACCTTTCAAATTTTCACAGTAGTGCTCTTTGACTTATGACTTTTTATTTTGTAGTTTGATCAATTGATGGAGTTTGTTATTTCTCTCCTTCAGTTTGGCATGATTATTTTGAGTTGGTAGCTAGGGAGTGAAAATATTACATATAGAAAACATAAAACTACATAGGAAAGTAAAAAAAAATTACATCTCTATTTTCATATCAAAACGACTTTTTGATATGAAAATCATATAAAATCAAAATTACAAATTTAAAAATATAATATTTACATACTAATGATCTTCTTTAGATGAAAATAGAATGTTATTGAGTCTCTCACACTTGTTTGCTGACTTTAATGTGATGAAATGGTGCATTTTTGGACCCTAAAAAACAACACCTAATGACCTAATGGGACCTTTAGTGACCTGACTTCCATGATTTACTTTGACTGAGATAATACATGATGAAATGAGCTTTTCAAAAGTGTTATTATGCTCAACAAGACATGAACGTGAGCTAGCAAACGTGAGTTTTTTGAGGGAGAGTGAAGTTTTATTGAGTAGGGCTACCATCAATGAAACAATTTTTAGCATGACCTAATGGGATGATATAAAAATTTCAGTGGGACACCTAAAATGAGAATGAAAAGAGTGATATTTACCACTGATGGCAAAGAGTGATATCTTATGTATATTGTTAAATTGTTATATGTTATATTTCCTATATGAACTAGGTGTTAAATGTTATGTTATTATTTTTCTTAAAAATGTGGATGTATATTTCTTATATTACATTATTTTATTTCTTATCTTTCTTATTGTTATATGTTATTGTTATATTTTGTATGCTTCTTATATTTCTTATTTTTATGTCGTGTTATATTGTGCTATATTATGTTATATATTTTTTATGTTATATTGTTATTTTTTTTTTTCTGAATTAGTTTAAATCTATTAAAAATGGAGAAAATATTTTACATATTGGCCGCAGCCTTAACAGTGCCCAGAAGAGTGGCATAATTAGCATATGAAGTCCAAAAAAGAACTAGGGGAAACCAGTCCGAACCAAATAGAGTTCTTCCAAATTGCCCGCGCAAGGGTATTAATGTGCAAGTTTGAAAAACTGTAAAACAGAGACTACTATATTCTATATCTAGAAAATCAAGAGCAATCTCAACCAAGTGGGAATTGTAAAGAAAAAACCAAAATCTAATGAATAAATTAAGCATCATTCTGGGGAGGAGGTTCCTCTAGGATAAAGCACATGTAAGCATCCATATCGTCAACATCCTTGGCCTTGTCCGCACCTGAGATGTCGCTTGGCTTGGAGCGCTCATGCCCATCGCTGACCTTCTCCTCATCTTTGGGAGCTTTACCTTTATCCTTATTCCCTTGATGTTGTTGCTTGTCCATTTCCTGAGCCGAAGTAGAAGAAGCTACTACCTAAATCACTTTGGGGTCAACCTACTGAGGTTCTTCCTTGAAGACCACTGAGATAGAGGCAATAATGCAGGGTCTATTCAGAGAGCAATTGAAGAAAAATTGGGCAGTCTGGAGAGTGTCAGAGGTCAGATTGATAGGAGAGGTCGGAACGGGGTTTGCATTTTGAATTCTTCCCCTCCCGCTGCGTGTATTCGGATATCTTCCAATGAAGTAGTCTGAGGAGGCCGAAGAGGAGTCCGAATTGGAAGAGGAAGGGGTGTGTTGGGGTCGGCTTCACATGCTGCCCCTTCGACATCTCATGTGATGTCTCAGACGTGGCATGGTGAAGGGCAAAGACAAAGGTGATGAAGGAGGTGGGGAGATGGAATTGGGTTGAAACGGGGAACAAAGAAAATCCAAAGTAACAGAATATTGATTGCAGAGGCTGATACAGGAGAGGTGGAGCCCTTCCCTGAGCTCAATTTAGCAGCTGAGATGACTGCGTATACCAATGGTAGTTCGATGGCAAGGATACAGAGCCGAGGGAGAGAAAATTTGTTGCAGTGGAGGAGGGGGGAAGTCTGAGCTCCAGCTATCTTCCTCCATCTTTAAACCCAAGAAAGTGTTGTCTCGAAGCTCTCTTGATCTTAAATCCTCATAAATGTAAGCATCAAGAGTGTGTAGATAATTCCTTATAGTGGTGTGCATGAGCATAATGGTCAGATATTGACCTCAGATCTGCATTAAATCTGTGTGGATATAAGCACTGATATGAATGCTGTGATGGTGGGTACGCGGGCTGTATCTCCTGGCGATCGCTTGGGTGGCCAAGTGGCTTCTCCACTTGCCGAACCCAAGTCCCATCAACATCTTAACAGTAATAATCACCCGCATCCGGGAATTCCGCATCATGCTAAAATATATTTTTTTATTCCTATAGTTGTTCATAGTCATGGATGATATTTTGAGAGCCGACAAGAATATTTTTATCACCGTTCACTCCTACATTGGCCAAAAGTTCTGCAACCTTATTGCCCTCCTGTTTAACATGTTTGAACAGGAACACTTGATTGGTGTTGAGCTCTTGTTCAATTAAATCTAATCAAGCCTTAACTCTCTAGCTTTTAGCAATTTTTCTAGCATGGCCCCCTTGGAGGAGTTGATTAGCCATATTTATAAGAATTTGAGAGTCCCCTTCAATCTCCAAGGGAGGCAGACCATGAAGATGGGACAGATAAATGCCTTGCCAAAGGCCTTCTAATTCAGTTGAGTTGTTCGTGTCCCATCCTATGCTACACAGAAAAATAAGGAGAGGTTTACCTTTGTGATCTCTGAAGATACCAAAAAACCCTGCCAGTCCTGGATTTCCTTTAGAAGCACCGTCAAAGTTGAGTTTGAAAGTACCCGGAGGGGGGGGGGGGGCAACTGCTAGTCTCTGAAGAAGCATTGTGAGGTGTTCTGGGAGATTTCAGAAGTTGGGGGAGTTGAAGATTCGAGTTAGCCCAGATGTCCTACTCTTGAGGGAGAGTTGGAAAATATTCAGCTTGCCAATTTTGGAGAACCAAGGTTTCCTAGAGATTGAGACATAGGTTGCTCCATAAGGTGTCTCGAGGGGTGCTTTGGTTCTTGAAGATGCGCCGATTTCTTTCCTTCCATATTTTCCACAATAGAAGGCCTAGCAGAAGGCGCCATAGTTGGTTAAGAAGCTCACTTTTGAAAGGAGACTACTGCCAATCACAGATTGTGTCAATTATGTCCTCTGATCCTTTACACCTTTTTTGACATCTGAAGCTGGCCTTCTCCCAGATTCGGTTGGCCAGAGAACAGGTTTCCAGGAGATGTTGTATAGTTTCTTCCTGTTGATTACAATTCAGACATCTAGATGGTCCATGAAAATTTCTTTTCCTTAAGTTGTCCCAAGTAAGGATTTTATTTTGACCAAACAGCCAGAGGAACATGGAGACCTTGGGAAAAATTCGTGGAGACCATATTATGCTCCATAATGGGTCAGGAGGCGTTGGATCAGAGCAGATTATTTTGTATGCCTTTTTGGTAGTGAAAGATCCTCGTGGGGTGTAGCCCCATCTTAGAATGTCCTTTTTGTCAGAGTATCTGATTTTTCAGTTTTGTGATTCAGCTTCTATGGCCACCTGGAGGTGCTCTGCTCCATTCCTGATCAATTGGGCAACTCGGCGCCATTGTCTGTAATATTGCGTTAAGTTGGGGGTCCATTATTGCTGGACAGTTTCCCTTTGTTGCTCTGCCCATTCCTCACTAGGTGGGGGATTGTAGATGCTGCAGAGCCGTGGTTGTTGTTTCCAAGATTCCATCCAAAAATGAGTTGTGTTACCATCCTTGATTTCCCAAAAGCTGTGTTGTTGGATCAGAAGGAAGTGATGTCTAGCAACATTCCATATTAAGGATCCCTTTTTAGTTGGTGTGAATCTGATTAGCTCTTCAGGTGGCCTATGATGAGCATATTTAGCAGTCCAGATTAATTCCCAAGGCGTGTGAGGAGATGATAACCATTGCCACCATATTTTGGCTCCCATAGTTGCATTACTGTGAAGGGGATCTCTTAAGCCTATGCCCCCAATTTCCTTGGGTTTGCAAACAGTCGGCCATTTGACCAAGGCCCATTTTCGATTTTTTCCTATGGCTCCCCAGAGAAAATTTCGTTGTAGAGTTTTGATATTCTTGAGAACCCACTTTGGAGCTGCTAAAAGAGAGAAAAGATAGAGAGGCATTTCTTGTAAAAAAAATTTGATTAAAATCAATCTACTGGCTATGTTAAGAGCACGATACGTCCAAGAAGAGAGACGTGCTTCTAGTTTTTCTAGAAGATAATTCCAAGAAGCACGTTTTATGGCCGAGTCCGTTAAGGGAGCCCCTAGATATTTGGAAGGAAGAGTAGCTATGGAGAAACAAACAATACGGGCTATAGCTTGTTGAGTCATGGGAGGGGTGTGAAAGAAGAATATTTGGGATTTAGCTGTGTTGATGCAGGCTCCGGAAGCCTCGGAGAAGTCATCAAGGAGTGATTTGTATTGTGAGGCTTCTTGCACAAAAGGATGGCCAAAGAGCATGTTATCATCAACAAATTGTTGGTGGGTAATGGCAGGATAGTTGTGGAAGGAGATGCCCCTGAGGTGCTGATATTGTAGCGCCTACTTGATATGATGACCTATACCTTCCGCCATTAACAGAAAAAGAAAGGAAGAGAGGGGGTCTTCGTGCCTGATACCCCATGTGGGACTAAAAGGAAGAGATGGAATGTTATTGATGAGGATGGAGAATAAGGTGGAAGAAATTAGACTCATTACCCAACGGATCCAAGGTGGGGAGAAGCCAAAGGCTGCCAACATTTTTTTAATATAAGTCCAGCTTAATTTTTTGAAATCTTTAGAAAGGTAAATTTTGAGAAGCATACCTTCCTTTTTAGAGCTTTTGAGAGAATGTATAAACTCATGTGTGAGAATTATACCATCCAGTATTTTCCTGCCCTCCACATATCCTAATTTCTCTGGCGAAATGAGGAGGGGAAGCAGTGGTTTCAGTCGAGTAGCAATAACTTTGGATATGACTTTGTAAATGACATTGCATAAGGCAAGTGGGCGGAATTTGTCTTGTGTGAAAGAGTGCTCTTCTTTAGGAATTAGGGCAATGAACATCGAATTTAAAGAAGGAAGCATCCAATGTAATGTTCTAGATTCTTCCACCACTTGTCAAACTTCCTCTTTGATGAGGTCCCAGAACATGTGGAAAAAGGTGGTGGTGAAACCATCTGGACCAGGAGCCTTACCTTCCTTGAGATGTTTAATAGAAAAATCTACTTCTTGAGGGGAGACTGGCCTTAGGAGTAGCTGATTATGTTTCTCCGTTATAATTATCGGAATATTTTGAGTGAGTTTTTTTATGGCTAGTAGTCTGTTGATTTAGGGCTCCTGATGAACCATTTGGAAATGGTTGATGATCTCCTCTTCAATCTCTTCGTGATTCTCCTTCCTTTCCCCCTGCTGATTCTGAATGTGAGAGATGGTGTTATGCATTTTCCTTTGTATAGTAGTTCTGTGAAAGAATTTTATGTTTTTCTCTCCTTCTTTTAGCCATCTGATTATGGATTTTTTCTACCAGAGGATTTCCTCTTGCTTTCTCCGCTCCTCCAACTAATTTTGAATCTGCCTTTCTTGTTCCAAAGTCTTCTCTATTCTGCCTTAATTGATGATATTTTGCTGGAGAGCCATCATTTCTTGGTTGAGAGCATTCTGATCCTGAAATATGTTTCCAAACGTGGAGTGATTCCATCTTTTGATATGCATTTTGAGAAATTTGAGTTTCTGCTGGAATTGAAACATTTTAGAACCCTATGGGGTAGAGAATTCCTTCCAATTCTTGCGGACCAAGTAGTTGAAGGTTGAGTGAGTGAGCCAAAACACTTCAAAACGGAAAGGATGATGAGTAGAGTTGCCCAGTATTTTCCATTGTAGAGAAATGGGCCAATGATCTGATCCAGAGAGGGGCAGAATGGAAGCTGAGATATCACCTCCTAGATGAATGGCATTATCAGAGATTAGGAAGCAGTCAAGTTTAAATGCTATTTTCTGCCTGCCAGCTCTGCGATTGCTCCAAGTGTACATTCCATTGCTGAATTGCATATCTATTAACCAGTTTTTTTGTATAAAGTCCTTAAAATGGCCACTTTCGTTCTCCAGTTTTGCTCTTCATCCTTGTTTTTCCTTGAGTCTGGTTATCATATTAAAGTCACCTCCAGTAATCCATAGTGGGTGGATTCTATTAGAGTTGAGCTTAGCTATAGTATCGAGCAGGGCGGTCTTGCTACCAGCATCCTGAGGGAAATAAACATTAGTGAGATGTCCATGAATATTGGTTCCTATTATGTGGAATGTAGCCTGAATGATATGATGAGATGAGTGAAATTCTGAGAGTGTGATAGCTTGCGTGTTCCATGCGATGGCCAACCCTCCAGATGCACCAGAGGCGTCCACTGCAACTGAGTGACAGCCTGGCCAAGCTTTTGTTAGAATGTTTCCAAGAGTGGTGTTGTTACACTTTGTTTCTTGCATGAAGAAAATTTGTGGTTTCTCCTGCTTTATCATGTTTTTTATCATTCGTAATTTTCCAAGAATATTTAGCCCTCTTATATTCCATGATGTGAGCTTCATGATTCACTATTTGGTAGGGGTTTGTAGTACTTTGTCAGCTTAGACTATCTTCCTGATTCCACCAAAATCTTGTTGATGGTGATGGTTCTTTGCAGATCTATCTTTCTTCCACGCTTCTTTGAGTCCTTGGGAGATAGTGCTCCGTCCCATTGACTACTTGGTTGTATTCCTAGTTGGTGTTGTTGAAAGGATCTAGAGATTATGGCCTCGAGATTATCTACCTGGAATGCTTGGATTTTGTCGAATTATTTCTTTCTGCAAGCTTGCTCAAGGCTTAAGATATCAAGTCCTCAGAGGTCTATACTCTCAAGCTCCTCCTCCATATTTTGCGCCTAGCTGTTGCCCGCCAAGTTATCATTTGTGGAGTGAGGCTGGTGAATGACACAATCAATGTCCATTCCATTTGGTTTCCAATCAGGATCCGAATGAGTCATATTCATGTTAGGTTGGTTATGAGCTGAAGGCAGGGGAGACGGGATTGAGCCAGAGGGTGGGGTTGCTTGGGCTAATTTGGGAGAGGCAGCTTCTTGCTGGTTAACAGACGGAATGGAATCATTTTCCTTGGCTAGTGCTTCAAAGTTGTTGCTGGTGGAGGGGATGGAGGAAGTATCATGGAGAGATTTTTTCCCGGAGGGGGGTTTTTTATCAGACCTTTTTTTGGTGGCGAATTTATGTTATATTGTTATAGGTTACATTGTATCTTTATTATATTTTTATGTTATATGTTATTGTTATGAACTATATATTCTTATTTTATGCTATGCAATATTTAAATGTGTTAAATTATTATGTTATATATTGTTATATATTAAGGCGTGAACGTTTCCACATTCAGATACATAATGTAGGTTAGAACTTCTAGAATCATGTGTAATATGATTGAAGAGCTTGACATTTTGGGTGAACACTTCACCCATATTCAGAAGGAAGAAGCTTAGCATAAGATGGGTGAAGTGTTCACCCAAAACATCGGGCTCTTCAATCATATTAAACAAGATTCCAGAAGTTATAACCACCTACATTATTATATATTGTTATGTTTACACCGAAGGTGTTCCTATGCATGATTTAACTGGAAATATTTGACCAATCAGATCCTTTGATTTTTGTCCTCCTCCATCGAAACATTTTTTTACCAGGTGGAAGGATCTCACGTATCTTGGATTTCATCTCCAAGATCCCAAGACTCAAGAATCTATATTGGAAATAACTTCAGCAATCTAGTTCTCATCACCTTCATTGAGATAATTAATCAAGCATTGAAACAAAGTCGAATGAGAATACTTTTTGGAGCCCCAATGCAATAATGGGCCACACATATCTTGGCCCTAATTCTCTCCCAACTATGACACCACTAGATTTTCCATGAGTTTTAATTTTTGTATTGTACCAGAATCACAATTATCTGTTATTTTTCAATCGATTCCGGGGTTCAATAATTTTTTACAGACCATAGATAAGGAATAAATATAAATTTTATTGGCTACGCATACAATCTACAATATAATACAAATTCAACTAGATTATAGAAAATTTTATAAATTTAGCTTCACTCTCAGAGTCTCGGATGAAAATAATGTCTTTGTGCACTCTTGATTCATACAAATTTATCATCATGAATTTTGTTATTATGGCCCATTGACATGAAACAAATGCGATACACAAAATTCTCACAACATTGTTTTGGGTGTGGGTATCATCATTGTCCTCCTTGTCATGTTTTCATCTGTTACAATTCTCATTCTTCTACGATCAGTTTCAACAAGTTGCAAAAGCCAATTATTGTTTTCTTTAGAGAGAGATTAATGTTCCCAACAAATATACATCAATACGTTCCCACTTGTTATTTTAATCATATTGAATCATCACCTACTCTGCACATAATTGAAATACAGATTCTCTCTTTTAGGATTTTTGTTCTGAATACTTTTCTATTATAAGAATCTTACCACTAAATGGATTGCTTCAATTAAAAAATTTGTTGGTAGGTACAATGAATATTATAGTTTTGTAATTTTTTTTATGGATGAGTACTGTTAGTCCCTTAAATTGCATTCTTTTTTACCATTCTTCCCTTCCCAAACCGTAATCACTTACCCTGTTTTACCTATCTGATGCACCCTCATCCTGCCCTAGTGCGAGAACGATGACACATTTTGCATAAACTTCATATTTTACATTTTTAACTTATATTAGCATTTATTAACTATCTATTATGTGATTTCTTACTTAGAATTACTTTCGTAACTTATCGTTACCTCCTACACTATTTAATAGATGATCACTTATCTTGATTGCTGATTTTTAGTGTAGAATAGATCCCGCACTAGCACCAGTGCCGTGAATCTTGGCAGTGAATCTGGATCACTTTGGTTGACTGCCTATTTTGTATATGATCAATGAGGATATATCCAAAGGCATCTGAGTCCCAGCTATGACAGCAGATAAATCGAGAGTAGCTGAGATCAGACTTAAGAGAGATGGACAGCTGGAGATAGCCGCAGCCTATTTTGTAAAAGCAATTTAATTTTGAAGTTCGAAAGCTTATTCTGCAATCGGTTATGTAATTTTTTGTAACGATTTCTGCAATTGAATATGTAATGGTAAACGATGCTTTTGGCTTGCGGCCAAAAGGATCTATATAAGAAGAAATGTAAATAGGACAAATAGTGGAATTTGTTGAGAATCGAATAGAACCAGGAGGCGGTAACAAGATTGTTTTGTGTTATCGCCCAAATCTGGGGCTGGATATGTAATCATGTATGTAATTGCTTTAAGAGTCTAATATGAAGAGCTCTACCTCATGTTCTGTATATTTTACCCTTTGGCTTAAATAGTTGATGAGTAAATTCTGAGTAGCGTTTTCGTTTGAAAGGGAAATGCGCTGGTTGGCTAAGGGCCCAGCCAAACCAGCACGTTCTCCCTCCTTCTTGTTCTCGCAATTTATGTTTTAAACTGTCAAGTGTGATTTAATTTTCAGTATTTGAATTCTGTTTGAGTGGAAGAAAATCTGATGTGTGAAGTAGTTAAGTTGCTTTTTGAACGGTTGATTTATTTCCCTTGCCTGGTTCGAGTAGGAGGAGTTACCTGCCCCAGTGCACGTTGATGTGCTATTCATTTTCTGCACGATCTGGTTTATTTCCTTTGCCTGGTTCATTCCTGCAGTAGTGCATGTTGGTGTGTTATTTATTTTCTGGACATTGGTTTGGTTTCTCCCTAGTGCAAGCAGGAGAACTGTTCTAGCACCAATGTTAGATAATATTATGCAGCAAGCCTTTCTAGCTTACTTCTAACAACTTTCTTTCTTTCAGTCATATATTAATTAAAAATACTATTTTCTCATTCTTTACAGATATTCATCTTTACTATTTTACCACACTGCAGTAATGAATCATTGATTTTAGGGATCAAATGTTAAGGTGAAAGAAGCTCGGATCGAGTACAAGAACCAGTTTCTTGGTATTGGATCTGAGTTCTGCGGACTCGAGAAAGTTGAAAGCCCTTGCATGAAGAAAAGCCTTTTTAGTAAAGACATTACTTTACACTTTCTGCATAAATTGTTGATTCCTACACTAGTGCAGGAAGACTGCACTAGTGCAAGATTGTTTTTTCGCAAGGAAGATCTCTTTATAAATGCAGGATTGAAGGGGCCCATTTGTTGGAAACTCCTAAGGTGTCTTTGCTGAAGGAAATACATTCTTAGTAGCTAATCAATATTTGGCTAGAGTGATTACTCCTCTTTATTTCTGAATCTCTTTTGCAAGTACATTTCTTCTTGTTCTAGCCTCAGATTGTTTTGATGGTTTAAGTTTCATCTTTCTTCTCTAAAGTTTGATTTTTCAATTCTTCTTTTCAAAAGTAGGAGTTGAGATTAGAAATATTCATACCATCTCTAGCATTTCCTGTGCTTCATCTCTAAGTTTACGAATCCCCCGGGTTGACAATTAAGTGTTGAGGATTTTTACTTAAGTGTAATTCTTGCACCCAACATTTTGGCGTCATTTTCGGGGAGGTGATTTGATTTGGTAAGAATTTTTTGATTGTATAATAGAGGTAATTTTCCTTTATTTTTGCAAGTATTTTTGAAGGATTTTTTACTAGTGTTGATTGATTTCTGACAACATTTTTTTTAATAGAAATTGTTTTGATATTTTTCTTTCTTTTTTGAGATGAATGCCTAAGAAAGGTAAGGGTTCGAAGCCCACTAAGGGCCAAAAGAATTTTTCTAACATTGGGTCTCCTTCTGCAAGCAGGAAGCCCAATTCAATTCAAACCCATCACGCAGGAACAATCCACCTGGATTCTGGTACTAACAGCTCAGGTGTGGATCAACCTGTGGAAAGTGGTAAAAGCAAGAAGGAAACAATGGCAGACCAAGGAGATCATTTGGAAGGGACTGGTGACAACCAGGTAAGTGAAGGACAATCTACTTTTGTGTTTCCAATTATGTATCCTAACACCGTGTCACAGATGAAGAATATTCCACCGTCAGCTCTCCCTTATTTCCATGGTAAAGTTCATGAAGACCCTGACTCTTTTCTATTTGAGTTTGATATTTTGTGTAGAAGTTATGATTATGAAACTAAGGCTCATAAGTTAAGATTATTTCCTGTTACCCTCAAGGACTTAGCTTTGTGCTAGTTTATGCAGTTAGGAGGAAACACCATAACTTCCTGGGACCAGATGAGGAGGGTATTTTTGTCTAAATATCAAGAATATTGTAAAACTTGGGACATGCAGGACAAAATTTTTACAATCATAGAAGATGATGATGAAATGCTTGAAGATTATTTGGAAATATTTCTGTATATTTTACAAAGGTCAAAACTTAGGCTTGATCCCAATACTATTAGAACCTTGTTCTTAAGAGGACTTAATGATAATGCTAGAAATAATTTGAATCTGTTAGGACAAGGTGATATTTCTCAACAAACTTTTTATCAAATTTGTGAATTATGCCGCAAATTTTCAAGGAATCAGTATAGATCTGGTAGAGGAACTCGAAATAAAAATATAAAAATGGAATCTACCAATGCTATGATTATTGGACTGGAAAATAAAATGGAAAACATGAAAATTGATATAATGAACACTGTTACTAAACAGTTAGACTCTTTAAAATTTCAACAAAAACTTATGAGGGAACAAGATTCATTATGTATTTTTTGTCCTAAATGTAGAGACAAGCATCCCCCTAAATAATGCCCTCTTAACTTGAAAGAAACTAATAAGTGTGCTATTTGTGCAGAAGACCATATCACAGAAAAATGTCCCTCTATACCTGGACTTAAAGCAGTATTTACAGGGGGGCAGCCTGAAGCTGAACAATTGTATGCTATGGGAGCAAGAAGACATTGGCCTCAGGTAGGTGCATGTATGGCTCCTAAATTTCCTCCACACTATTTTGGTTATAATCCACATGCATATTCATATCCTAACTCTCATCAGCAGTGGTGGTATGTAAATCAGTATCAGCATGGGAAACCTTCCCAACCATGGAAACAGGGTTGGAAAGGCCCAACTCATTCTCCATATTCCTACTAGCCACCTATGCAACCATATCCATCTATACATGTACCTTATTCAATGCCTCAACTTCCGAGTCAAATTACCCCATTACCTTTACCTCCACCCTTCCGACCTCCTCAATTGCCTGCTCAACCCATGCCTAATCCTAATAATAATAATAATAAAGCAGTGAAAATGATCCATGTAACAAACTTGCCTTTGCCATTCAAACACCAGTCTATTCTAGTTGGATTTCATGATATTCAATTAAGATCGGGAAGGACTGTAATACCAGAAAATCAGAAACAACCTATGGTGATTGTTGAAGAGAAAGGGGAAGAGGAAACTCTTAACCATTCTCCGAAAATTGTCACCAAGCAGCCCTTACCCTCTGAGTCCTTGCCATCTTCTTCCAACCAACCTCCCTTTCCAGAGAAGCTAGTAACGGAAAGAAGAGAGCCTATTTATGAGACTCATTTGGCATTGAAACTACGGAATATTTTCATTAAGAAACCTTTGCTCCAAGCCATTAAAGAGATCCCCATTTGTACCAATATTATTAGGGAACTCTGTCTCAAGAAACCCGGGAGGAAGAGATTGAAACCCCAAACTATTCAATTTGTTGGTAGGGCAGCAGAGTTAATGACGGGATGTGTGTCTATGGCAAAATATATTGATCCTAGAAACCCTGTTGTCGCAATTAAAATTGGTAATGTCCTTGTCTCTAATGTTCTTATAGACCTAGGGGCAGCCATTAATGTAATGACTAAGAAAACCATGGATCAACTTCAGTTATCTCATCTTCTCCCTACTCCCACTGTGCTTGAATTAGCAGATAGATCTAAAATTAAGCCTGAAGGAGTATTGGACGATGTGATCATCTCATTGGATTCCTGGGAATATCCTGTTGATTTCATTGTGCTTCAAGAAAAGAACCCGGTAGGAGGACATCCCTTGATGTTGGGTCTGCCATGGCTTGCTACAGCTGATGCATATATTGGATGTCATTCCGGAGATATGTATATTTCACATGGAGATTCTAGGAAGAAAGTTACCTTATACCCCCCTGCCAGATCCATTCAGGACCTTCGAGACACTTTATGGTTGGACCAAAGCAGTGATGAGGAGACTCAGTCTATTTCTCTTATTCATCATTATACTGGATCTTCACAAGAAGATGAGATTCAAGATTTTTTGAACAATCTAGACACCATGCCTAACTTCGAGCCTTTGAGCCAGATTTTTAGCCTAGATTTCCAAGAAAACCATGATTCTCATTCTTCTATACTGTTGTCTTTGACCACTCCTTTGAGTACTCTGGAGCCTAATACTACTCTTGTCGAGATTAGTTCTAGTAATTATTTGCATATTAGTTTAGATTTAGACCCATCTCAGCAAGAACATCTTGTGAATTTGTTGCAAAACCATCTTAGTGCATTTGCTTGGCGCTATGAAGACATGAAGGGTATCCCTCCTAAAACTTGTACACATCATATTTATATTCAGGAAGGAACCCGACCTGTCCGACAACCCCAAAGATGAATGAATCCAGCTCTAAGAGATGTCATGAAAGAAGAAATACATAAAATTTTAGATGATGGTTTTATCTATCCTATTTCTGATAGTCAGTGGGTCTCTCCATTAATGCTAGTGCCTAAGAAAGATGGAAGGTGGCGTATTTGTATTTATTATCGTGAATTTGTTAAATCCTTTGTTAAACTGAGAGGGGGGGGGGGTGAATCATTTTAATGAATTCATGGTCTTGTAAAACTTTCATTTAGACTTATTTACATCTCCATTTCATGATTAACTTAATCTACAGTGAAACCACAATCTTAATTAGTGACCAGCAGGTATTAAGTAGATTAAATACAGAGTATCAACACATAATCATCATGTACATAGACACTAGATATAAGTGGTAACCCATAAGGGAGAAAACCACATCTTATTATTTTTGTGATGCAAAGGCAAGCTCCAACTCCCTCTCACCACTGATTTTCTGTAGGCTCCAACCTACAGGAGGCTCCTACCTTAATTCTACAAGCTACAACTTGCAAGGAAGCTCCAAATCCCATCTAATTTTTGCAGGCTACAACCTATAGGAGGCTCCTACCTCAGCCAACTACAACTAATATCTATCAAGCTACAACTTGATATGGAAGCACCAACTTCCTCACTCTTTCATAAAAAAACACTTGCTGATTTACCTGGATATCAGCTCTATTTTGTTCCTTCTTCACTGTTGTCCACCAGCCTTCATATCTGCTTTATATCATCTCTAAATCTTCACAACTTCTCTATCTGCTCCTCCTTCTTCTTACCCTCTCTGCCTCATTTCTCCATTCTCTAACCTCTCTATGCATATCTATGTGACATCATTTATAAATATTACCTCATGATTGTTTGCATTCCACAGGGAATTCGAAATGAATAGCCATGACTCTTTGCCTTCCACCTTCTCATTTCTTTTTCATCTCGTTCAAAAGAATATAGTAATATGTACATATTTCAGTTTTACAGTGGAGTTTTTTTTGCCTATGGAGACATGCCTTTGCATCACAAACAATATAAAAATTAATTAAAACATTTTCATTTACATTTTCAACAGATATATCTGATTCAACCCTTTTCAGTTCTTGGCTCACTGTATGTTTGTCTTTTCTGCTGCTGTCATTATATTTTCAATTTCTGTTGTTATACTATAGTTCTGCCGCAAAACCCATGATCTGCATACCATTTCTCTTCAGATTACAAGCTCAAATATCCGATGGCTACAAATTCTGATTCCGATGCGATGACCACCGATCAGATTGCGATTAAATTGCACCATCGCAATCACAAACTTCAATGGCTTGTTCCATTGCTCTGCCTCCACGCCGATGCGATGGACCCACACTGCATTGATATATATATTGGCTCATACATACTTACCGGATCACCTTTATTCATCCTTCAACTTTGTTCTAAACACCTCGGTGCCAACATATATTAAACCCTATGCTAATATATCAAAATTTGTTTTAAGACCCAATCCGACGGTTGACATTCCATCGCACTATCGCTATAGCAATCGCAACCTTCTGTTGTCCGATGTGCTTGCTGTACAAGTCAGCCCCTCCATTCAAATTTTGGCCAAAGTCTCCTCTTTCCCCTTTATCGTTGCCCTTTCCCGAGCCGGAAACACATTGAAAAAGGCTAAAAATCCGCTCTTTAAAGTCATAAAAGGCCTAGCTCCTTTCTCCCCTAGCTCTGCGCCTCCCTTCATCCATACAGCCAAGCACTACCCCTTAGAGCGTTTACCGCAAATCGCATGATCGCGCCATCGCACTTTCCCCCCATCGCAAAAGCGTAGTTTCCCATTCATGCCATTCTCCGTCATCGCACTTTTCATTTTTGCGATCTGCGCTCGACCGGTCACGCCCATCGTAGAGCGCAAAGCGCAGTTTCTTGTTACTCCATCGTTTCCCCATCGCACTTTCTCCACTTGCGAGTTTGCGATGTGCGCTCTGGGTCCCACTTCCAAAGCCTTTGCTCCAGTGTCTTGTCATGTTTTCCTTCGTAACTTCCACGAAAGTTAATCTTTGATTTTTCGTGCCGTTAGCATTTTTCCGCCATTTTCCATCATCTGCCCATGTGTCATTCGCTTTTCCCTCCACTATTCACATATTTCGTTTATGTGTTGCGTTTCAGTGTTTTTGTTTGATGTCTTTGCCTCATGCACTTATCATCGTCCCTCTGTATTACCCCATTTTCACTTCCCATTCCTCTGTTGTTCCTCTGTGTTCTTCGCCACCCCACGTCACCTCATCATCCCCTCAAATCTGTGCCACCACTTCCATTAACCTCACTATGTCCACTGTCTCTATGATTAGTTTTATTCAACAGGATTTTGTTTTTGCAGGACCTTGTTGTGGAAACGAAATTGGCGGAAAGGATCTGGGAGTCACTATGATGTGACCTCCATCAAAGAAAGATATTTCAATCTATAGAACCCTCTAGAGAAAATCAAAAAAGGCGAATTTGGGCAGATGAAAACATTAATGCAGCAACAGATTATTGATGAAGGAGCAATGAATTCAGTGTCCGGCATGAGAGGTTTCAAATTTAAATTCAAAATTAGAAGGCCGAAAGTACTATGTACAGAAACAGGTGCCTCAAGGTTTTATTGCTGCAGATCTTCCTCCTCCAGCAAAGAGCCGAATATTTACATATTTTATTATTTATGTCTTGTTTATAAGCAGATTTTCATTTTCAGCACTCATTTTCGCAAATAAGTTGTAAAGTACATTCATTTATGTTCAGTTATTCATAGTGTGGCGCGAGTGTTTTCCGCCACTTGATTCAAAATAAGTCATTAAATGCTTTCCATCTACCTCCTCCTCTAGAATTCTCTATCTCTCCTATAAAAGCTAGAAAGAAAGACATTGTAAGGGTTCCTGATTTCTATCAGCAAACTGTGCAGTGAAAAGGCTTTTGTATACATTGTGTAATATTTCAGTATGAAGGTTCAGAGCCCGTAGGGTCTCAGTGAGGAGGAGTTATAACTGTAATGAGGATTCTGGTCTTTGGTATCTCACAGTATGTAATTTTCTCTTATGTGTTAATACAATATCTCATTTCATGTTATTTATCTTCTTGCATCATGTTCTAGAATGCGAGTGGCTCACTAGTTTGCAGTAAGGATTCATCCTTGTTGATGCCCTTTTTGGGATTAGTCAAGCGCTTTAAATAGGCCTAGTCATGATATACTGTTCCATGTTCACTTTATCCATACTTTCTGTTGTATTAGTTACTTGAGGAGGGTGCTTTTAAAACGCCATTGTCATATAAGGATTCATAAATTAATATGCCCTTATGTGGTTGTGTTGTGTATCTGGGTATCAGTCTCATGTCAACTAATATCTCCTTGAAATTTTCTTCACTGCATCCACCTTCTGATATTTGATTTCTATGGCATATTATTTGAACTGGCCCTCTTTACAGTAAGCTGTCTCTTAACTGTCTGATGCATTTTGTATTGAAGTTTTACATGATGTTCCTACACTATTGTTATCTCTGTACCAGCTTCTGAGGGAGATTGGTCTCGTTTAAACTAATTTCCTTGTTCAACAAGAGATAGTAAGCGAGCTTTTGGATTGACAACCCATGCTATATGAAGAGCTCCTTGCTATATTAAGATGTCCTAGGCACTGGTCTATGGCAACTCTAGACTGTCTCTAGGGGGTGACAAAATTGTCCACAACATCTTTCTGGTGCCGTTGCCGGGGATCGAATTCAAGAATATCAGTTTCCCTGGGCCTCGAAAAATTGTTTTCACTCTCTAATCAGGTGAGCACAGAGAGTTGAAGAGTTGCATATCTCTCACCTTGGCGACTCCACTGCTTTTATTTGATAAATTTATTGGTAGTCCTGGCTCCTCGCAAGCCACATTTGAGGTCAGATACATCTCAGTCAAAAGCATCTTACGTGTCTGACCCAGAGAATATCATTCATAAAAACGTTTGGAAGGAGAGGAAGTCAGTTCATGCTGAAAACCCTGAATATTCCATTGGATATTATCCACCCTCTTCTTCTCAAGAGATCAGAACAGAAAATCCCAATTTTTTCTCAGAAACTCCACGTAGAGGAAGTACCTGGATTGAAGAAGATTCTCATCCTACTCCCGAGGCTGAGGAAATCAAAGAATTCACAGAAGTAGTTGCTATTAATCGTGAACTATTCCCATCCACACCTCAGACTTCTGTGCAATATATTCCCATTGTTATTCATACTCCACTTCCTCCTACTCCTCTCCCTTCATTTGTATCTCAGACTGTCGTACAACCCCCACCTCCTTCAATGGCTAATGTTCTTTCTTTTCTATTGAAAAAATACGCTCCACTGGCCTTACCCCAAGTGCTAAATGATATGCCACAAGATTACTTGAAGATTCTGCCGAGATTCAATGGTGAAAATGAAGTTGATGCTCAGAAACATCTTGAGACCTTCTGCTCTTTTGCAGAGAACTTAAATGTTGAACATTTGGATGTGGTCTTAAGATTATTCGTACAGTCTTTGGAGGGTGAAGCCAGAAAATGGTTCAAGACATTGGGAAATCGTTCTGTGACCACCTGGGACCAGATGGATAATACTTTTCTCAGGAAGTGGGGAGAAAAGAAATATCATGGCCAGTGTCTTACTGAGTTTAATACTATGAAGAAGAAACAGAATGAAGGGGTATCAGAGTTTATTAAAAGATTCAACAAGCTATATTTGAGTCTGCCTCCTGAAATGAAGCCCCATGAAGCTGCTGCCAAGATAATTTTCATAGCAGCCTTCGATTTTGATTTTGGATTCTCATTGAGAGAAAGAAAACCTGCCACTTTAGATGATGCACAGTCAGATGCTCTGGAATTGGAAGCAAACTTTGCCTCCACTGGGAAATTAAAGGGAAAAGTTGAACAAGAAACTAGGAGGAGAGGCAAAGAAGAGGTTTCCACCTCTAATCATGAAAAGGATTCAGAAAAGATGGATGAAATAAGAAAAATGATAAAGAAGATGGTCAAGCTTGAACTAGAAGCTAAAAATGCAGCTCCCAAGAATTTTTACAATGCTCCAAATAGAGGATACAATCCCCAGTATAGAAGACCACCATTGTAGATATTGCCGAGAGAAACAAAGGAACAAAAAGACCAGGTACCTCATCCCTTGTACCTGGAAGGTTCAGCAGAAGACTCCACTGAAGATGCCACCTATCAGTTAGAGGATTCAAATCTGGCTTTTTCAAACAATGACGACATGGAATGCCCATTGCAAGATGAAGAAGAAGAAGCAGAGATTGACCATTATTGTAAGCAATTTGCTGATTTCATGCAAGCACAATTCAATGTAAAGTATGATCTCAGGTCTTCAAGGAAGAGGACCAGAAATCAGGATCAAGAAGAGGAGCCACCTCAGAAAGAAGCACCTGCTCAGAAGGAATTAGTAACAAAGAAAAGCATAGAAAAAGGTAAGAACCCTCTAAATGTTCCCCCGCAGTCTAATGATCAGATTCCTTCTTCTTCAAAAATAGTCGGTCCTCTTAATGTTGAGTCAGTGTCGAAAGAAATTAAATCTTCAACTGAAAATAAAGAATTTAAAGAAGCTGTAATAGAAAAGCCCCCTTCTGCTTTTAATTTACAAAAAGAACTTGAGAAAATTAAGATTCTGGTCCCCCTGACTGAACTATTAAAACAACCTGTATATCAGTCTCAAGTTACTTCCTTCATACTTCCTCCTGAAATACCAATCGTACCTGACAGTTTAAACCTTCAAGAAGAAAGACCCATGGTAGTCTTTGGCCCACATGTCGAGGAAATAGATCCTTCTATGCCTCCTTTTTATGTCTCCCTAGTCATCCATGACCTGCTATTACACAATTGTATGTTAGATTATGGGGCTTCCCATAACCTTATGCCTTTGTCTGTCATGGAACACCTAGGACTACAAATTACAAGACCATATAAGGACTTGTATTCATTTGATTCTAAAAGGGTTAAATGCTTGGGAATGATTAAGGATTTAGTGGTCAATTTGGCCCAAATTCCAGCAAAGAGTGTGGTCATGGACATTGTGGTTGCTGATATCCCAGCTCGCTTTGGCATGTTGCTGTCAAGGTCATGGGGTACAAAAATTGGTGGGTCAATCAAATTGGATTTAACATATGCTACTGTTCCGGTTTTTGGAGGTCAGGAAAGGAGGTTATACAGGGAGACTAGATTTGTTAAGATGGTAACTAAGGCTGACTGCTCAGAGAATTCTCCAGTTTATAACAAAGAGGGAGACTTCTCATGTTTAATGTTAGAAGAAAATCAAAATTATGCTCATGAGCCCATTTTTGGTCAAATCCAAGCTGAGCAGCCTAAAGAAGATTAGGCATCAGAAATTTGGACTTTGCATTTTGATGGGGCAAATTCAAGGGAAGGCAATGGAGCTGGGGTGTTATTGATCTCTCCTACAGGAAAATGGGTGCCACTGTCCTTTAAATTGGAATATGAAGCTACCAACAACGTAGCTGAATATGAGGCACTATTATTGGGACTACAAACAGCAAGAAACATGGGCATCCAAAGTCTAAAAGTCATGGGATACTTTGAGCTGGTGGTAAGGCAGGTTAGAAATCAATGTCAAACCAAGCACCCTCGGCTGAGAGCACATAGAAACGAAGTATGGGACATGGTAGAAAATTTATTCTCAGCATTTAACATACATTTCATGCCCCGGGAGCAAAACAGAATAGCAGACTCTCTTGTTGTAGCTGCCAGCACATTCCGCCCTCCTCAGAATCCACTTTTAAGATACGAAGTGGAGGTACGTTACAGACCATCCATTCCAGATAATATAAAGCATTGGCAGGTGTTTGAAGATGATGAACAGATGAAGAGATTCATGGAGACAGTGGGAGAATTCTCCAATATGGAGATCGATGACCATGAGGAGGGAGAAGTTCAAAATATTGTAGAAAATAGATGGGAAGAGAAGATAGCAGGTAATAAAGTGCTGCAGCTGAAAGGAAACATTATACCTAGAGGGCTGGTGCCTCTAGAAAGATTATTTAACAAAGATGACATTCCATTGCAGCCAAACAAGGTGACAGAAGAAGATCAAGTGGGAGATCTGAATCTGGGTACTTATGCTGATCCCAAAATTGTGAAGTTATCTAAAAGAGTCCCAGAAGAATATAAAGAAAAATATTTGAATTTGTTTCAATCTTATAAAGGTGTATTTTCTTGGTCCTATCAGGACCTAAAAACTTTTGATGTTATTATAATGTAGCATAAAATTCCTTTGAGGGAAGATGCAAAGCCTTATAAGCAAAAGCTCAGACAGATAAATCCTCTGCTGCTTCCCTCTATTGAAAAAGAAATCAAGAAGCTACTGAAGGCCAAAATAATTGTGCCATTGAGATACTCAGAATGGATAGCAAATCTTGTTCCTGTTCGAAAGAAAAACGGAGAAATAAGGCTGTGCATGGATTTCAGGAATTTAAATAGAGCATCTCTAAAGGATAATTATCCACTGCCTAAGATGGACTACATCCTGCAGAAAGTGGTAGGAGCATCCAGAATGTCAATGATGGATGGATTTTCTGGTTATAATCAGGTGGCCATGTTCTTAGAAGACTAGAAGAAAACTGCATTTACTACACCATGGGGAACATTTATGTATGCCAGGATGCCGTTTGGGCTAATTAATGCAGGAGCTACTTTTTAGAGGGCAATGGAAATAGCCTTTGTGGGAGAGAAGGACAATTTTTTGGTGGTATACCTTGATGATATCACAGTGTTTTCAAAGAATAATGATGATCATATTGAGCACTTAAGAAGAACTTTTGAAAAGTGCAGAAGGTATGGCTTATCCCTCAATCCTCAAAAATCTTTATTTGCATTAGATGAGGGAAAACTCCTAGGGCACATTGTAACTAAAGATGGTGTGAAAATAGACCCTAAGAGAGTTGAAGTAATAAACAGCATTCCTTTACCCAGGAATAAGAAGTAAGTGCAGGTGTTCTTGGGCCAAATCAATTTTCTAAGAAGGTTTATTCCTAACTATGCTGAGATAGTTAGGCATATAACTGATATGTTGAAAAAATATAGTGAAGTAAAATGGTCCCAGGAGTCTAGAGATGCATTCACCAGGATAAAACAGGCATTTGCTGAAGCTCCTGTGCTAGCCGGGCCAGATTACGCAAAGCCATTTATGATATTTTCATTTGCATCACCCCATACAATTGCCGGAGTCTTATTGCAGAAGAATGAAGATGGATATGAGCAGCCTATAGCTTTCTTCAGTCAAGTACTGCATGATGCTGAATTGAAATATAATATATTGGAGAAGCAGGCGTATGCCCTAGTAAAGTCCCTCAAAGCTTTTAGAACTTATGTTTTGCAATCCCACATTACTGCATATGTTCCCACAGCAGCTGTCAAAGACATCCTAGTTCAAGGGGACAACGAAGGAAAAAGAGGAAGATGGATTGCAAAAATGCAGGAGTATGATTTGGATATAAGGCCTACTAAGCTGATCAAAGGACAGGGACTTGCTAAGATGTTATCCGAATCAAATCACCAAGCCTTGGGCATTAATTTATCCATCATAGCAAATGAGGAATCTGAAAAAGGAGAAGAGCAGCAAGGACTAGAGATGGCCACTCAAAAGATACATATGAAATATCTAACTAGTTCTTGGTATAAGGAAATAGTTGAATATCTTTTAACACTTAGCTGTCCTCCGAGTTGTGATAAGACAAAATACAGAGCTGTAAGGATGAAATCTCAAAAATACATAATTGCTAATGGACATCTATATTGGAGAGACCCTTTAGGTATATTACTATTATGTCTCACAGAAAATGAAGTGGAGAATATACTGACAGAATTTCATGAGGGAATATGTGGAGGGCATTACAGCTGGACGACTACAGCTCAAAAGATCCTGAAGGCTGGGTTTTACTGGCCAAAATTGTTTACAAATTCTTTTGCTTGGGTCAGGGCATGTGACAAGTGTCAAAGGTTTGCAGAAAGACAAAAATCAGCAGCTTTGCCCTTGATTCCTATTCATGTAAATGAACCATTTCAAAAATGGGGATTAGATTTTATAGGAGAGATACATCCCCCATAAAGTGGCCAATATAAATGGATACTAACAGCCACATATTATTTTACAAAGTGGGTGGAAGCCATACCTACAAGAAATGCTACTGATGCCGTGATAATGAAGTTTATGGAAGAAAATATCATATCTAGGTTTGGCTGTCCTGCTAGAATTGTAACTGATAATGCACAGGCTTTCAAATCTGCCAGGTTTTTAAATTTCTTCCAACGATATAACATCATATTGACTCACTCTATTGCTTACTATCCACAAGGAAATGGTTTAGCAGAGTCTTCTAATAAAACCCTGGTGAGGGCCTTGAAGAAAACAATCAGTGAGAATTAGAAGAATTGGGATTCCCAATTAAAGTTTGCTCTATGGGAAAATAGAATAACCAGCAAGAGAGCAACAGGGAAGTCACCCTATGACTGGTGTATGGGCGAGCAGCTGTGTTTCCTATGCAATTGGCGTTGCCAGTGGCACGTTTCATGCAAGAAAACCAAGAAGAATCAGATGATATGGTCAGAAGGATAAATCAGTTGGTAGAATTAGAGGAAACACGCGACCAGGTGAACCAAAGATTAGCCGAGTATCAGGAAAAAATGAAAGATATCTTTGATCAGCATGCTAAAGATAGAAAGTTTCAGATTGGGGACCTAGTTCTCAGATGGGATGTCAGAAGAGCTGAAAAAGGAAAACATGGGAAATTTGACCCCCTTTGGTTTGGTCCATTCAAAATTGTGCAACAGGGAGGCAACAACACATTTATATTGGAAAATTTACAGGGTGACTGGTTAGATGCCCCCGTGAATTGACGATTCCTTAAATCCTACTTCCAGTACTGATTCAAGCAGACTAGGCTTGATGTATTATAATGCATATGATGTATATAAGTGTGATTTCAATTTTGAATGTAAATAGTATAAATAAGCTGATAAGTTTTGAAGAAAAGCAAAGGGATCATAGAATAAAATTCACACACAAGAGGACCTGAGGTCTGCGCGTTCTCGACATGTCCAAAAACAAACATGCCATCCCCAGGTGGAGTTAATGTTGTACAAGTCAGCCCCTCCATTCAAATTTTGGCCAAAGTCTCCTCTTTCCCCTTTATCGTTGCCCTTTCCCGAGCTGGAAACACATTGAAAAAGGCTAAAAATCAGCTCTTTAAAGTCATAAAAGGCCTAGCTCCTTTCTCCCCTAGCTCCATGCCTCCCTTCATCCATACAGCCAAGCGCTGCCCCTTAGAGCGTTTACCGCAAATCACATGATCGCGCCATCACACTTTCCCCCCATCGCATATCCGCCCCATCGCAAAAGCACAGTTTCCTGTTCATGCCATTCTCCGTCATCGCACTTTTCGTTTTTGCGATCTGCGCTCGATCGGTCACGCCCATCGCAGAGCCTAAAGCGTAGTTTCTTGTTACTCCATCATTTCCCCATCGCACCTTCTCCACTTGCGAGTTTGCGATGTGCGCTCTGGGTCCCACTTCCAAAGCCCTTGCTCCAGTGTCTTGTCATCTTTTCCTTCGTAACTTCCACGAAAGTTAATCTTTGAGTTTTCGTGCCGATCGGCATTTTTCCGCCATTTTCCGTCATCTTCCCACGTGTCATTCGCTTTTCCCTCCACTATTCACATATTTCGTTTATGTGTTGCGTTTCAGTGTTTTTTTTTTATGGCTTTGCCTCGTGCACTTATCATCGTCCCTCTGTATTACCCCATTTTCACTTCCCATTCCTCTGTTGTTCCTCTATGTTCTTCACCACCTCGCGTCATCTCATCATCCCCTCAAATCGGTGCCACCACTTCCATTTACCTCAATATGTCCACTATCTCTGTGATTAGTTTTATTCAACAGGCTTTTGTTTTTGCAGGACCTTGTTGTGGAAACGAAATTGGTGGAAAGGATCTAGGAGTCACTATGATGTGACCTCCATCAAAGAAAGATATTTCAATCTATAGAACCCTCCAGAGAAAATAAAAAAAGGCGAATTTGGGCAGATGAAAACATTAATGCAGCAGCAGATTATTAATGAAGGAGCAATGAATTCAGTGTCCGGCATGAGAGGTTTCAAATTTAAATTCAAAATTAGAAGGCCGAAAGTACTATGTACAGAAACAGGCGCCTCAAGGTTTTATTGCCGCAGATCTTCCTCTTCCAACAAAGAGCCGAATATTTACATATTTTATTATTTATGTCTTGTTTATAAGCATATTTTCATTTTCAGCACTCATTTCTGGAAATAAGTTGTAAAGTACAGTCATTTATGCTCAGTTATTCATAGTGTGAGTGCGAGTGTTTTCCGCCACTTGATTCAAAATAAGTCATTAAATGCTTTCCATCTACCTCCTCCTCTAGAATTCTCTATCTCTCCTATAAAAGCTAGAAAGAAAGACATTGTAAGGGTTCCTGATTTCTATCAGCAAACTGTGCAGTGAAAAGGCTTTTATATACATTGTGTAATATTTCAGTATGAAGGTTCAGAGCCCGTAGGGTCTCAGTGAGGAGGAGTTATAACTGTAATGAGGATTCTGGTCTTTGGTATCTCACAGTATGCAATTTTCTCTTATGTGTTAATACAATATCTCATTTCATGTTATTTATCTTCTTGTATCATGTTCTAGAATGCGAGTGGCTCACTAGTTTGTAGTAAGGATTCATCCTTATTGATGCCCTTTCTAGGATTAGTCAAGCGCTTTAAATAGGCCTAGTCATGATATACTGTTCCATGTTCACTTTATCCATACTTTCTATTGTATTAGTTACTTGAGGAGGGTGCTTTTAAAACACCATTGTCATATAAGGATTCATAAATTAATATTGTTGGAAATATGATGCAGAGTGTTTTCCTTGATGGCAACCCACTGAATGAAGATGAAGACATGCGACTATTGACATGTGTTGTCCTTGATGGCAATCCACCTGATGAAGTTGTTCTTGACTTGATGGACTTGGTAAATGATGTAAATCCGATGTGATATGATGCTTGTTGATATTATGATGTTGAGTGTTGTCCCTGAAAGGCAACCCACTTGATAAAGATGATGGCAACTTACTTGATGAAGTTGTGCTTAATAGAATATGTTCTTGATGAAGAAAATATGATGTATCTAAAGTATGTACAGAAGGCAATGAAGAAAGGAATTCAGAATGTGCTCAAAGTATTATGAAAAGAGTATGTCTCTATGTATACGCGGATCTGTCTAAGGGAAGTCGCGTATGCACGCGGAAAAGAACGTTCCAAGTCGCGTATGGGAAAAAGCGCTCAAAAAGTGCAAATCCAGGGGCCCGTGGTATTGAAGGCTCATGGTATTGGTTTGGCTCATGGTATTGAAAAAGGGGCCCGTGGTATTGAAGGCTCATGGTATTGAAAAAGGATAAACCTATATAAGGAGAAGAAATTCATTGTGCAAATCATGAGTGTGGGTGCAAGATGTCTGAGCTTGAATGAATACTTCTCTCTGAAGTAGATCTGAATGAAAGGGTTACACTTGAAGATAATTCTGAATGTATGATGCACCTATGATGAAGAAGGGGATCTAGATCTGAAATGCACTTGTATCTACTAGATCTTATTATGGAAGGCTTAGATACGAATTGAGCGAACATGCAGAAGTAAAAGGTTGAAAACGGGCGAATGTATGATGCGAAGAAGTATGCTGCTCTGTAATGATTGAAGATCTATACGCTACTTTTCCGCGGAGGAAGCGCGTATGTACGCGGCTTCGCTGAAGTGAAAGCGCGTATGCGCAATGAAATATACACTGAGGTATACGCTGGTTTGTGTGGACGGAAGCGCGTATATACGCGACATCAGTGAAGAGAAAGCGCGTATGCAAACTAGGGTTTGCTGAAGCAAGGGGTATGAAATATCTGATCTGTTCTGCTGTGTTTCTGCTATCTGATCTGTGTTGATATGTATCTGTTGATGATGTATGTTTGAGCTTAAAAGTTTGGAAAGGGTTCGGTATGGAAATATGATGAATTGTGGCCTGCAAGTTGTGTTCTATTGAAGTGGTTGGATCCAGTGTGAAAATTGATGAAACGTGGTCCAAGGTGGTGCTGAAGGTTGTAGCCTTCAGTCAGGGGGTCGTAGCTCCCTTCCAGGTGAGGCTGGTAAACGAGATCGAGGGGTCGTAGCTCCCTTCCAGGTGAGGCTGGTAAACGAGTCAGGGGGTTGGAGCTCCCTTCCAGGAGAGGCTGGTAAACGAGCGCAGGTGGGTGCCTGCGTGCTGGTCAAGTCTGCGCCAGCACATATGTTGTAAGATGTTTTCTCTATAATAAAATATTGAAGGGTGAGCAACTGCAGCGGTGGTTTTCTCCTGACTTGGGTTTCCACCTAAAAATCCTGGTGTTCATGTGTGATGCTTTGTGTGATGGTTTATTCTGTTCTTACTGCACATGTTTACTGTTTATTGAACATCTGATGAATGAATGATGGAATGATATAAGCAAAGAACTAATGACATAACTAGATCTCTGTGTATACGCTAGTTGCATGAAAGATATCCGCGTGTATACGCGAGTTTACTAAAGGAAAGTAGCGTATGGGTTTTAAAAAATGAAAAAGTGAAAAGTTTTAAGTTTTCCCTAAATACTGATTCACCCCCCCCCCCCCTCTCAGTATTTTTCCCAAAATTGGTATCAGAGCAGGTTCTTCTGCAGAAGCTTGATCGCTTGAAGGAGATCCGTCGCAATGGGAAGTCAAGAAGGAGTGATGTCTATAAAGCCACCTCTATTCAATGGAAGCAATCTGATATTCTGGAAGGTACGAACAAAAGCGTATCTACAAAGTCTTGGTGCAGATGTATGGGCAATCGTGGAAGAAGGCTATCAATACCCGGCAAGTATTCCTACTGATGCAGCTGAAAGGAAGAAGTATGAAACCAATGCCAAAGAAGTAAATGTCTTGTTAGGAAGCATGTCTGAATCAGAATTTGCTAAAGTGATGCAGCTACATTCAGCAAAAGAAATATGGGACAAAATCATTCTGAGCTATGAAGGAGATACAAAGGTAAAAAATGCAAAACTCGAAACTCTTAGAATTGAATATGAAAATTTGAAGATGCATAGTGATGAAAGCGTTGCCAGTTTCTTCCTTCGTCTAGATGATGTTGTAAATCGAATGAGAAATTTGGGTGAAACCATAACTGATACTACTCTGGTGGAAAAAGTCTTAAGATCCTTGACTTCAAAATTTGACTCTAAAGTTTCAGCTATTGAAGAAAGGCAAGATATGCAAACTCTTACTATTGTTCAATTACATGGTATTCTGACTGCTTTTGAAATGAGACAAGGAGGTCCTTCTCAAATCAGAGAAACTTCTTTTAAGTTATCTTCAAGAAGAAAAGAAAAAGAAGTTGTCAAAGAATCCAGCTGCATATCCGATGAAGAAGAAGCGAACTTCGTAAGAAAACTCCAACTAGGAACTGTAAGATTCAAAGGTAAGCTTCCTTTCAAATGTTCTGAGTGTGGAAAAGTTGGTCATTATGCTGCAAAATGTCCTTATAAAGGAAAAGTAGTAAGAAGGAATAAGAACCGATCTAGCTCTAAGAAAAGTTACTACACTAATGAAGATAGTGATGGGTCATCTAATAGTGAGGATGAATGTGAAGAAGATCTTAGACTTCTCATGGCATTTGAACAAAAAGAAGAGAAGGATACTTTTATGGATGCTCTAGAGGAAAATTATTTTCTTGAAGAAAATAATCAACTCAAACTACGCTTAGAAGATTATAAAATTCTCTTAGAAGAACAAAAGATAATCAGAGAGACTATTGAAAAGCAGCTTGAAGAAGCAAAGAAACACATTGAAAAACTGGAATGTGAAGTCGTAAGTCAAAGAAAAGAAGTTGAGAAAGCAAAGACCTTGAATCTTAAATTTGCTAAAGGATCTGAAACCTTAGATGAGATTATCAAGGTACAACGTTCTCCTCTTATAAAGACAGGTCTTGGATATACCGGAGAATCTTCTCAAACTTCAGCACCAAACTATCTAAAAGCAGTTACAGGTGGTTTACTACATTCAGCCACTCAGCAAGGGAATAAAGGATCTCTACAGGGAAAGCAGGACCATCTCAATTCAAGGAATACTAACAGGGATAGCTTTCAAAGACACTACAACCAACAGGTAAATTCAAATAGAAGATTCCATGATCGCAGAAATTTCTACTTCAATGGGGCAATGTTTCACTTGTCACAATTTTGGCCATAAAGCTATTCAATGTGTTGCATATAAAACCATCATGACAAGAGAAGCAAGAAAGAAAAGGTTGGATACTGAACCAAAGAAGAATACCTATAACAATTTTTCTCCTCTTCAAAGTCAAGTTGAATGTACTTATTGCAATAACTTTGGCCATGAAGAATCTGAATGCAGGAAAAAGATCCAGCCAAAAGAACATGTTCCCTCAAGCTCTAAAGTATGGAAAAAGAAAGAACCGGCGGTTGAAAATTGTGGGATAGCATTATTTGCAGAAGGTGAAGAAAATCAATGGTACATCGATAGTGGGTGCTCAAGACACATGACAGGTGACAAAAGCAAACTTCATACTTATAATGCTCTGGAAAAAGAAAAGAAAGTTACATTTGGAAATGATACTCCTGCTGTAATTAAAGGAAAAGGGTCGGTATTTCTAAAAGAAAAGGTGAAGGCTAAAGATGTCATGTATGTGGATGGATTAAGACATAACCTGTTAAGTGTTAGTCAAATGTGTGATCAAGGAGCAGAAGTGGTCTTCAGTTCCAAAGATTGTGTGGTTCGTGATCTTGATACAGGTAAAATCATTATAAAAGGAAAAAGAAATCCAAGCAACCTGTATGTACTAAATGGCATAGATCAATGTTACTTGAGCAAATCTTCAGAAAATTGGCTATGGCATAGAAGGCTGGGGCATCTAAGTTTCTCTCAAATCAACAAAGCAAGCAGACTTCAAGCTGTTCGTGATCTTCCCAAGGTCAATCTTCCAGAAAGTACCATATGCAAATCTTGTCAATTTGGTAAGCAGACCAGAGTACAATTTAATGCCAAAGAAGGATCATCAAGTAAGCCTCTTGAACTCATTCATACTGATATCTGTGGACCTATGAGGAAAAAGTAATTACGTGGGGATGAATACTATATCTTATTTATTGATGACTACTCTAGAATGTGTTGGATCGGGTTCATTAAACACAAAGATCAAGCACTTGAAAAATTTCAGAGCTTCAAAGCATTGGCAGAAAATGAATTAGATCTAAAAATCAAGTGTCTTAGATCTAATCGAGAAGGAGAATATTCTTCAAATGAATTCTTTGAATTTTGTGAACAACATGGCATTAAAAGACAGTTCTCTGTAGCAGGCACTCCACAACAAAATGGTGTAGCAGAAAGAATGAATAGAACAATTGTTCAAATGGCTAGGGCTATGCTTGCTGACTCTGATGTTCCTGACATGTTTTGGAGTGAAGCAGCACGTACAGCAGTTAACATTCTCAACAAGGCTCATGTTCGGGTAAATAGTGACAAAACTCCATATGAACTCTGGTATGGTAATTCTCCCACTGTGAAGCATTTTAAAGTTTTTGGAAGTAAATGCTTTATCAAGAATAATGATGAAAAGCTTGGCAAGTTTGAACCTAGATCAGATGAAGGGATATTTCTTGGCTACTCATCTTCAAGCAAAGCATTCTCATGTTACAATAAAAGGCTTCGAAAGGTTGTTGAATGTATTGATGTTGTTATTGATGAGTCTCCTGCAGCTCCTAAAGAAGAAAAACAAACAACAAAAGAAGATGATAGCGACATATGGCCTTCTACATCAGATAGAAATGATATAGATAGTGGATCCAATGAAGGACCTGAAGATGATCTATCTGAAAAAGCTCCATCCAGATATGTTCAAAAGAATCATCCTGAATCTCAAATTTTGGGTGACAAGGAATCTGGTGTACGAACAAGGAGAACTCTTGTAGGATCTTCTAATCATTTGGCACTCATATCCACAATTGAACCACAAAATGTCAATGAAGCTAGCAAATATGAATGTTGGAGGCAAGCCATGGATGACGAACTTGTTCAAATTGAAAAGAATGACACTTGGGATTTGGTTCCAAGACCTCATGATAAAAATGTCATTGGAACTAAATGGATTTTCAAGAACAAGTTAAATGAGAATGGGGATGTTGTTAGAAACAAAGCTAGACTGGTTTGCAAAGGGTATACTCAACAAGAAGGTATAGACTTTGAAGAAACTTTTGCTCCTGTAGCTAGACTTGAAGCCATAAGAATGTTTCTTGCTTTTTCAACTTATCAACAAATCAAAGTTTATCAAATGGATGTTAAATCTGCATTTCTTAATGGTGATCTAGAAGAAGAAGTATATATAGAACAACCAGAAGGATTCATTTTGGGAAATGATGCAAATCTTGTTTGTAGACTTAAAAAGGCTCTATATGGTCTCAAACAAGCTCCAAGGGCTTGGTATTATCGTCTTGACAAATATCTTCATCAACGAGGATTTTCAAAAGGGTCTGCTGATAGCAACTTATACACAAAAGTTGAAAATGACAAACTATTGATTGTGGTTGTATATGTTGATGATATCATTTTTGGGAGTAACGAAGAATCTATGAGTCAAAAATTTGCCTCTGTCATGCAGCAAGAATTTGAAATGTCTTTACTTGGGGAACTAACATTCTTTCTTGGCTTGCAAGTGCATCAAACTGCAGATGGTATATTCCTATCACAAGCAAAATATCTTAAGCAAATTCTAAAGAAGTATGGCATGGAAGAATGCAAACCTGTAAGTACACCGATGATAACCGGATGCAATCTTAGTTCTCAGGATGATTCTCCCACGGTGAATCAACCAGAATACAGATCGATGATAGGGAGTTTACTTTATCTCACTGGGACTAGACCAGACATTATGCATGCGGTTGGGATTGTTGGACGATTCCAAGCTAATCCAAAAGAGTCTCATCTTCAGGCTGTTAAAATAATATTCAAATATCTACAAGGAACTCAAGACTTTGGTCTGTGGTATCCAAAGAATGCTGATCTTACTCTTCATGCTTACACTGATGCAGATTGGGCTGGAAGTGTTGATGATCGGAAAATCACTAGTGGTGGTGCATTCTATATGGGACCCCGATTAGTATCTTGGTTCAGCAAGAAGCAAAATTCTATTGCCTTATCTACAACAGAAGCAGAATATGTGGCTGCCGCATCTTGTTGCACTCAACTCCTTTGGATGATGCAAACCTTACAAGATTTTCAAATCAAATGTACATCTCCTATCTCCATTATGTGTGATAACACAAGTGCCATCGGTATCTCAAAGAATCCGGTTATGCATTTGAAGACCAAGCACATTCCCATCAAGTATCACTTCTTACGTGAACAAGTGCTTGAACAAAAGGTGAAGTTGGAGTATGTTCCCTCCAAAGAACAAGTTGCTGATATCTTTACCAAACCTCTGCCCAGGGAAGCATTCGAGTATCTAAGACAGAAGCTGGGAGTGTTCTCTGCCAGTCAAAAGAACAAATCTGCATAATTTTTAGAAGATGGTAGTGGATACGCGGGTTTCCTGAAACACAGTCGCGTATATACGCGAGTTCCTGCACAGAAAACCGTGTATGTCTGATTGATGACATTTTTTTTTTGGAGTCAGCTCTTTTCAGCACAGCTGCAGTGATGTTTGGTATATCTTATACTGTTTGGTATCTCTGGTGGTGTTCCAGTTCTCATAATTCTTTTTCTAAATGATTTGATGAAGATGCCTTGATGATTTGTTGGTGAAAGTGTTCAGGATGCACAAACTAAGGGGGAGCTTTAGTCACATGGAAAGGATGTTTGGATGCACAGATTCAGGGGGAGCATTAGCTTTGCTGAGTATAATGCATTGATGGCATTATGATGGTTCTGAAATATGTTCTCTTTCTTGAGAACTTTCTGGTGGTGGTCTTAAAGTTATATTGGTAGTTTGATGAAAAGGTCTTGTTGAGACCCATGATGTAAACTTGTAATATTCAGTCATGTAAGGACTTGTCAAATTTTTAAACCCACTTGGTCGGGTAGCTGAATTGAAATGTGTAAACCCACTTGGTTGGGTACTTGAGTCTTATATGTAAATCCACTTGGTTGGATATTTGATGTAAGTATGAGTCTTTGGTGATAGGAAGTTCATAGAGTCATGTACTTTATTGAAAATATGTTTGAAGATTCAGCATGAACTCAAGGGGAGCTTGGTCCCTTCAGTACATATCAGATCTGCAGAATGCTTCTTCCACATGAGGAGAAAAGGGGGAGAGTATGTTGGTTTTTGATCCGCCCTTTGCCCTTGATGTCAAAGGGGGAGAGTGACATGGTTTTTGAATGGTGTCAAAAATGGAGAGAGTGACATGGTGTCATTGTGTTCTTAATGTACCTATCTGTTGTGGTAACCAAACACCATCATGGTTGCCATCAAGTCCAAAGGGGGAGATTGTTGGAAATATCATGCAGAGTGTTGTCCTTGATGGTAACCCACTAAATGAAGATGAAGACATGCGACTATTGACATGTGTTGTCCTTGATGGCAATCCACCTGATGAAGTTGTTCTTGACTTGATGGACTTGGTAAATGATGTAAATCTGATGTGATATGATGCTTGTTGATATTATGATGTTGAGTGTTGTCCCTGAAAGGCAACCCACTTGATAAAGATAATGGAAACTTACTTGATGAAGTTGTGCTTACTAGAATATGTTCTTGATGAAGAAAATATGATGTATCTACAGTATGTACAGAAGGCAATGAAGAAAGGAATTCAGAATGTGCTCAAGTATTATGAAAAGAGTATGTCTCTATGTATACGCGAATCTGTCTAAGCGAAGTCACGTATGCACGCGGAAAAGAACGTTCCAAGTCGCGTATGGGAAAAAACGCTCAAAAAGTGCAAATCCAGGGGCCCGTGGTATTGAAGGCTCATGGTATTGGTTTGGCTCATGGTATTGAAAAAGGGGCCTATGGTATTGAAGGCTCGTGGTATTGAAAAAGGATAAACCTATATAAGGAGAATAAATTCATTGTGCAAATCATGAGTGTGGGTGCAAGATGTCTGAGCTTGAATGAATACTTCTCTCTGAAGTAGATCTGAATGGAAAGGGTTACACTTGAAGATAAATCTGAATGTTGATGCACCAATGATGAAGAAGGGGATCTAGATCTGAAAAGCACTTGTATCTACTAGATCTGCTTATGGAAGACTTAGATCTGAATTGAGGCGAACATCTGTCTGAAGTAAAAGGGTTGAATCTGAACTGAATGTCTGATCTGAAGAAGTATGCAGCTCTGTAATGGTTGAAGATCTATACGCTACTTTTCCGTAGAAGAAGCGCGTATACACGCGGCTTCGCTGAAGAGAAAGCGCGTATGCGAAATGAAATTTGTACTGAAGTATACGCTGGTTTGTGTGGACGGAAGCGCGTATACACGCGACATCAGTGAAAGGAAAGCGCGTATGAAAACTAGGGTTTGCTGAAGACTGTGGTAAGAAATGTCTGATCTATTCTGCTGTATTTCTGCTATCTGTATTCTACAGTGCTGAGTTGTCTGTATCAGTTTGGTTGTATGTTTGAGCTTAAAAGTTTGGAGGGTCAGTTTGAAAATATGATGAAATGTGGCACACTTGGAGTGTTGTTCCTATTGAAGTAGTTGGATCCCGGTGTGAAAATTGATGAAACGTGGTCCAAGGTGAAGGGGCTGAGGGTTGTAGCCTTCGGTTGGGGGTCGTAGCTCCTTCAGTGAGCTAGTAAACGAGAGCGGGAGTAAAGTAGCTCCCTTCAGGCAGTAAGCGGTCGGGGGTTGTAGCTCCCCCTCCCAGGAGAGGCGGTAAACGACGCAGTGGGTGCTGCGTCTTGGTGTCACAACGCCAAACTACATATGTTGTAAGATGTTTTCTCTATAATAAAATATTGAAGGCTGAACAACGGCAGCGGTGGTTTTCTCCCGACTTGGGTTTCCACCTAAAAATCCTGGTGTTCATGTGTGATGCTTTGTGTGATGGTTTACTCTGTTCTTACTGTTCATGTTTACTGTTTATTAAACATCTGATGAATGAATGATGGAATGATTTAAGTAAAGAACTAATGACATAATTAGATCTACGGTAATGTCCGCTAGTTGCATGAAAGATATCCGCGTGTATACGCAAGTTTACTAAAGGAAAGTAGCGTATGGGTTTTAGAGCATGAAAAAGTAAAAAGTTTCAGTTTGCCTTAAATACTGATTCACCCCCCCTCTCAGTATTTTTCCCAACAAATATGCCCTTATGTGGTTATGTTGTGTATCTGGGTATCAGTCTCATGTCAACTAATATCTCCTTGATATTTTCTTCACTGCATCCACCTTCTGATATTTGATTTCTGTGGCATATTATTTGAACTGGCCCTCTTTACAGTAAGCTGTCTCTTAACTGTCAGATGCCTTTTGTATTGAAGTTTTACATGATGTTCCTACACTATTGTTATCTCTGTACCAGCTTCTGAGGGAGATTGGTCCCGTTTAAACTAATTTCCTTGTTCAACAAGAGATAGTAAGCAAGTTTTTGGATTGACAACCCATGCTATATGAAGAGCTCCTTGCTATATTAAGATGTCCTAGGCACTAGTCTATGGAAACTCTAGACTATCTCTAGGGGGTGACAAAATTGCCCACAACAGTGCCTTTGGCCACTGATCTCTGCTGATGTGATGAGCGAAGGGTCCCACCAGCTATCAACCAACTCAGTGTTCGATCCAATGATTACAAATAACCATGATCTAACGGTTGTGATTGGATTGCACCATCACAATCACAAGGTTCAGTGAGTCGTTCCCTTACTCTTCCACTGCGCCAATGCGATGAGAGATCGCCGATGTGATGAGATATCCATCGTCGATCTTATATATTCGATAATATCTCTGCCATTGATCTTCAACACTTCTGCTTTAAGCCTTAACATTAAGACTCCACCTTTCATGTGATGCGACCAACGTTAGATCTTCACCGATATTGATCCAATGGATATCGCATTCACAATATACCTACTGTCTAACATTTCCAAACGTCCATGCACTTTTCCCATGTGATCACCGTTGGATCTTCGCTGCATCAAATCAGAAAGCTATTGCGTTACTTTGACCCCTGACCTTTAATTATCAAAAATTATGCGAAATAGGCGGTTTTAGTATTGTGACATGTTGTAATATGATACGATCTCGTTCCAAATGGAATAAACCGCTCATGGCCCAAAAGCTGTGTGAAACCAGCGGTATGGTTTCCCAAAAAAACCACTTTCCTTGCGGGCCCCACTCTAATTACCTTTGTTTGTTTAACTGGACCTTAGGAATAGTGTTAACACCTTTGGAAATGTTTTGGCAATACATCGCTTTAATGAAACTCTTTTTTACCCATGTGACAACCTTCAGAACATTATAATAAAGCACTCAAACCAACATTAATTATAATGTGAACTCATATCATCGCATCGCATCGCATATACTAACACTTGCCTTGTTTTTTGTGATTTTGGTCTCTGCCGATGTGATTTTCATCGTTGATCTTCCCAGATATACGGTCCTTGTTGTTGTTGTTCCTCCTGAGGTTGTTCTGTATTAAAGTGCGCATTTCTCTCCTGAGCTTGTTCTGTATAATCTCTGGCCCTTGCTGTGTCTTGCACCTCCACTGCCTTTTCTTCATCTGTCATTTCTGCTTCAATTTGCTACCTTTGCTTCATCTGCTGCATGAGCTGCCTCTTTTTGTTGCCCTCGCTGCCTCTGCTCCTTGTCTGTCTCCTTTGCCTTATTGCTGGTTCTTCTTTGTTCTTTTTCCTTAGTGATAGTTCAAGTGCTGCTCCTTTCTTCTCCTTTGCCATCAATGACAATATTTCCAACAATATCCCCCTTTAGCATTGATGGAAATAATTTAATACTCTTCTTTTTCTTGCTTTTCCTCCCCCTTTGACATCAATGGCAAAGGGTTACACATTTCCTAGTGTGGTTTCCAAATCTTGTCCATAATACTTTGATCTTGAGGACCTATTCCATGCACTGCTCACTTGCTTTGGCTCTTTTGTGACAATATTTGTTGACTGATCTCCCCCTGGAATGATGCTTTCTTTTCTAAAATCCCCGTGGAATGATGCTTTCTTTTCATGTCAGAGAGTAACATCTGTAGACACTACCCCTAGTTTGTCTCTTAGATATTCGAATGGTTCTTTAGTAAGAGGTTTTGAGAATATGTCTGCTGTTTGTTCCTTTGTTGGTACATATTCCAACTTCACTACTTTCTGTGCTACTTGTTCTCTGAGGAAATGGGACTTAATAGGGATGTGCTTTGTTTTTGAATGAAATACATGATTTTTTGATATACTTATTGCACTTGTATTGTCACATTTGATTGAAATGGCATCATCCATGTTTAGCTTCATGTCTTGGAGAGTTTGCTTCATCCACATTACTTGTGTGCAACATGTTGCTGCTTCTATGTATTCCGCTTCTGTTGTAGATAGAGAGATAGAAGTTTGTTTCTTGCTTAGCCATGCCACCAGACTTTTCCCAAATAAAATGCACCTCCACTTGTGCTTTTCCTGTCATCCATGCAGCTGGCCCAATCTGCATCTGTATATGTTGTCAAAGTGAAGCTTTTGCTTTTTGGATACCATAGCCCATAATGTGCAGTTCCTTGTAGATATCTGAATATTCTCTTGATTGCTAGTAAATGATTTTATTTTGGTGCTGCCTGATATCTTGCCACAAGTCCTACTGCCAACACAATGTCTGGTCTAGAGGAAGTTAGGTATAGCAGACTTCCTACCATGGATCTGTAAAGTCTTTGATCTATATATGCAGATCCATCTTAGCACATAGCTTGCATCTAGTGATCATGTGAGTTGACACAGGTTTGCAGTCTTCCATTTGGAACCTTTTCAACATCTCTCTTAAGTATTTTTCTTCTGAGATGACTGTTCCTGTGTCCTTTTGTTGGATTTGAAGTCCTAAATAAAAGGTGAGCTCTCCAATCACAGACATCTCAAATTCTGATTTCATTTCTTCAGCAAATCCTTTTGTTAACTTATCTTTGTTGCTACCAAACATGATGTCATCTACATAGACTACTACAATTAGGAGATCATTTTCATTAGCCTTTATGTACAAATTTTTGTCTACTCCTCCTTTCCTAAAACCTTGTTTTTGTAATTATTTGTCCATCCTTGAATACCATGCACGAGGAGCTTGTTTCAACCCATATAAGGCTTTATTTAGTCTGCACACATAGTCATTTTTATCTATTAAGGAGAATCCTTCGGGTTGTTCCATGTAGACTTCTTCCTCTAAATCTCCATTCAAAAAGGCAGACTTCACATCCATTTGGTATACCTTGAAATAATGATAGCGTACAAAGGCCAAAAACATTCTTATTGCTTCCATTCTGGCTACAGGGGCAAAGGTTTCATCATAATCAAGACCTTCGATTTGAGAGTATCCCTTGCATACAACTCTGGCTTTATTTCTGATTACTTGTCCTTGTTCATTCATCTTATTCTTGAATATCCATTTTGTGCCAATGACATTTTTCCCCGTGGGTCTTGGTATTAACTCCCATGTATTGTTCTTCTTAATCTGGTCTATTTCTTCATTCATAGCATTTACCCAATATTTGTCTTTGCTGGCTTCTTCAAACTTCTTTGGCTCTATTTGTGATAACATGGCTAGGTATACTTCTTCTGTCTGTTTAGCTAACTATCTTCTAGTCTGGACTCCAACACTCTTGTCCCCAATGATTTGGTCTTCTGGATGATTCTTTTGAGTGTGTCTTGAGGGACCTCTTGAGTTTAGTTCAGTATCTTCTGTTGTCTTGCTCAGTTCATCATTATATTGGTTCTCATCTTCAAGATCATCTGGAGGATTTTCGCATCTTGTGTTTCTTGTTTTATTTGGTAGTTCTTTGTCGAATCTTACATAAATGCTTTCCATAAACTTATGCAGTATTTTGTTGTAGCACCTGTAATCCTTACTCTTGGATTCATATCATAAAAATATTCCTTCATCTTCTCTTGCATCAAACTTTCCTAGATTTTCATCATTATTTTTTATGAAACACTTGCTTCCAAAGACTCTAAAGTGCTTGATTGATGCTGGTTTACCATGCCATAATTCATAAGGAGTCTTATCAAAATTTGGTCTTAGATGAGCTTTGTTGATAATGTGAACGGCTGTGTGTACTGCTTCTTCCCAGTAGGTTTGGGGAATGTTACTTTCTTGCATCATAGCTCTAGAAATCTGTTGCACTGACCTAGTTTGCCTCTCTACCACTCCATTCTATTGAGGTGTACCTGCAACTGTAAAAAAAAAAAATTATCCCATGCTCATTGCATAGGTCTGCAAAAACATAGTCTATGAATTCACCTCTTCTGTCTGATCTGATGCACTTTAGCTTGCATCATGTTTGATTTTCTGCCAATGCCTTGAATATCCTAAATTTCTCAAGTGCTTCACATTTATATTTGAGAAATTCTACCCACGTCATTCTGGAAAAATCATCTATTATCAGCATGAAACAAGATTCTCCACTTGGTGTTTTAGTTCTTGAAGGTCCACACAGGTCCATGTGTAAAAACTGAAGAGGCTTAGTTGTAGATAATTTCTCTTTGGTCTTGAAAGATGTGCAGGTCTACTTGCCCAGTTGGCAGGATTTACATATGGTATTTGAAGGCTTCTTTATTGCTGGCATATCTCTGACTGCGTTCTTCTTGTTCAGACTGATGATGTGGTCAAAGCTAAGGTGTCCCAATCTTCTATGCCATAACCATGATTCATCAAGTTTTCTTATGTGGCATGCTTCATTCTCTTCTTCCACTATATAGACATTATTTTCTATTCTAACACCTTTGATCAAGGTCTTTCCTGTGGTGCTTGATCTTACCTCACAATCTTGGGCTCTGAAAAGGACCTCACAGCCTTTGTCACACATTTTACTAACACTTAGCAGATTGGCTTTTAGCCCATCCACAAATAGTACATCTTGAGCCTCTCTTCCATTATCCAGACTGACTGAGCCTTTTCCTTTGATTTTCCCTGCTTTATCATTTCCGAATGTTACATTCCCAGAATTCTTTTCATCAAAGTTTACAAAATTGCTTCGATATCCAGTCATATGCTTTGAGCATCCACTGTCCAAATACCATTGGTTTTTCTGATATTGAGCTATTAGAGCTAGGTCACACTTATTCAACTTCTTTTTCCACTGCATGCATCCTTTTGTTTGGTACCTTTCCTGAGAGGATGGAACACATTCTTTGAGAGGACATTTGTGACACTTGGGCCCGATTTGATGGCAATCAAAGCATTTGATTATGTTTCTGAATGACTTATGTACACAAGTGAATTCTCCATTGTTCATCCATCTCCTTGAGTTTCCATACATCAGTCTTTTTCCATTCGTTCTGTACTACTTGGCTTTATGGATGAACTCCTTACAGTAGAAACAATACCCATAAAAATAATTAGCGTACCTAACGAAGGGTTGTCTTCTCCATTTGTTTGCTAGAGGTAGTTTTTTCATTTTTTGCGTCCTTTTCTGGTTGGAATCGATTCTCCTTTTATGACAGTATGCAGCAATATGTCCCAGTTTGTGGCAGGCATAACAAGTGACATTTTTCATAGGGGGGAATAATCTCCTTTGATATCTTCCAAATTTTATATATTCAGGAGTATATGAGCCTTTTTCAGTTGACTATTTATTTATTTCGTTCTTTGTCATTTGAGGTTCCTTCATGTTTTTGTTTACTTCATTGCAGGCTTTTACTTCTATAGGAACCTTCTGAGTTGCTTCATTATCCTTAAAAACTTTTACAAAAATGATATTCCTGTTATTTGTTTCTTTGACTTTACTTGTTTCTCCTTCATAGCCTATCCCAGTTTTTATCAGAGGAGATCTTTGAGCATCTAGTATTTTATTCAACTTATCAGAGCTTTTCATTTGAGGAGTTTTTATTGACAATTTCCTTTGGGTGTTTTCTAATTTCTTCCTCAAGCATACTACTTTTTCTTCCAATTTCTCTTACGTCTGAATTTTATCCTTAATTTTCTTAAGTAGAGTGTCTTCTACCTTCTTGGCTTCTTCAAGCTCTACTTTCAACTGAATGAGGTCTTCTAAATTTTGTTCTTCTCTTACATATTTGAGGAGAATGTCTTTCTATTTTCTGCATTTTAGTTTAATTCTATCTATTTCCTCCAGGACACTTCTTAGCTCCCCCTCAAGTTCTACTTCACCTTCTTCCTCATCTTCTAGAAGGAATCCTTCCAGCTCTTCCTTGGCCATCAATACAAATTCAGAGGTTCCTTCTTCATTTGAGGTTTCATTTGAGTTTTTAGATGCACTGCTATCTTGCTGAGCATAAAATGATTTTCTCCTGTATCTATTCCCTTTCTGCTAGTTCTTTGATATGGTTTGCTCTGTTTCTTGAGTCTGATTATTTTTTTTCTTATGAGGACACATAGAAGCATAGTTCCCAACTATTCCATAGTTAAAGCATTTAAATGGAATTCTACTTTTATATTTTCCAAAGCCTCTATCCAACCTTCTGACAAATTTGGCCTCTTCTTCATCAGAGCAAGAGCATATATCTTCTTTTTCTTCTTTGTTCTTCTCTATCTTAAAGGTTGCCTCCCTCACATTTGACTCCCCCTGTGGAAGTATAATCTCATAGGATATTAAGTTTCAAAGTAAGTGGTTCATGGTTAGAGTTTCCCAATCAACTATTTCTTCTATGGAAGAAACCTTGGGGTTAAATCTGGATGGTAAAGATCTTAGAATATTTTGAACAATTACACATTCTTTTATAGTTTCTCCTAGAGCTTTCATGTTATTCACAATTTCTGTAACTCTTAAGAAGAAGCTGTAAATGTCTTCATCATCATTCATTTTTATATTTTCAAATTGAGCTCTATAGACTTGTAGTTTGGCTATCTTCACCTTTTTGTCTCCCTCATGGATGCTTTCTAATGTATCCCATATTTCTTTGGCAGTATTGTTGTGCATTACTTTGATAAATTCTGCCTCACAAGTCCACTTAAGAGAGCATTCATGGCTTTTGCATTAGCTACAAAATCTAGTTTGGCATATTTCTCTGAGTCAGACTCCTTTAGGGCATATTCCAATTCCACAGCAGCCCAAACTTCTATTCCTAGAGACACTATGTACGTCCTCATTCTTATTTTCCAGAAGGCATAATTTGTACCGGTGAACAAAGGGGCTTTATTTGTTGAGCATCCTTCTAGACTAGCTATCCTGGGGACCTAGGATCTCCTTCCAGTTGTTAAAATGATACAAAAAGAACCGACTCTGATACCAATTGTTAAATCCTTTGTTAAACTGAGAGGGGGGAGTGAATCAGAGTTAGAATTCATGGTCTTGTAAAACTTTCATTTACACTTATTTACAACTCCATTTCATGATTAACTTAATGTACAGTGAAACCACAATCTTAATTAGTGAGCAGCAGGTATGAATTAGATTAAATACAGAGTATCAACACATAATCATCATGTACATAGACACCAAATATAAGTAGAAAACCATAAGGGAGAAAACCACATCTTATTATTGTTGTGATGCAAAGGCAAGCTCCAAATCCCTCTCACCACTGATTTTCTGTAGGCTCCAACCTACAGGAGGCTCCTACCTCAATTCTGCACGCTACAACTTGCAAGGAAGCTCCAACTCCCATCTAATTTCTACAGGCTACAACCTATAGGAGGCTCCTACCTAAGCCAGCTACAACTGACATCTATCAAGCTACAACCTGATATGGAAGCACCAACTTCCTCACTCTTTCATAAAAAACACTTGCTGATTTACATGGATATCAGCTCTATTCTGTTCCTTCTTCACTGCTGTCCACCAGCCTTCATATCTACCTTATATCATCTCTGAATCTTCACAGCTTCTCTATCTTCTCCTCCTTCTTCTTACCCTCTCTGCCTCATTTCTCCATTCTCTAACCTCTCTATGCATATCCATGTGACATCATTTATAGAGATTACCTCATGATTGTTTGCATTCCACAGGGAATTCGAAATGAACAGCCATGACTCTTTGCCTTCCACCTTCTCATTTATTTTTCATCTCGTTCAAAAGAATATAGTAATATGTACATATTTCAGTTTTACAGTGGAGTTTTGTTTTCCTATGGAGACTTACCTTTGCATCACAAACAATATAAAAATTAATTAAAAAATTTTCATTTACATTTTCAATAGATATATCTGATTCAACCCTTTTCAGTTCTTGGCTCACTGTATGCTTGTCTTCTTCTTTTTTTCGTTATCTTTTCAATTTCTGCTGTTATACTATAGTTCTGCCGCAAAACCCATGATCTGCATACCACTACTCTTTAGATTACAAGCTCAAATATCTGATGGCTACAAATTCTAATTCTGATGTGATGACTGCCGATCAAATTGCGATTAAATTGCATCGTCGCAATCGAAAACTTCAATGGCTTGTTCCATTGCTCTGCCTCCACGCCGATGCGATGGCCCCACACTGCATTGATATATATATTAGCTCATACATACTTACCGACTCACCTTCATTCATCCTTCAAATTTGGTCTAAACACCTTGGTGCCAACATATATTAAACCCTATGTTAATATATCAAACTTTGTTTTAAGACCCAATCCGACGGTTGACATTCCATCACACTATCGCTATCACAATCGCAACCTTCTGTTGTCCGATGTGCCTTTGGCCACTGATCTCTGTCGATGCGATGAGCAAAGGGTCCCACTAGCTATCAACCAACTCAATGCTCGATCCAACGGTTACAAATAACCGTGATCTAATGCTTGCGATTGGATCACACCATCGCAATCACAAGGTTCAGTGGTTCATTCCCTTACTCTTCTATTGTGCCAATGCGATGAGAGATCGTCGATGCGATGAAATATCCACCGTCGATCTTCTATCTTCGATAAGATCTTCGCTGTCGATCTTCAACACTTCCGCTTTAAGCCTTAACATTAAGACTCTGCCTTTCACATGATGCGGCCACCGTTAGATCTTCACTGATCTTGATCTGATAGATATCGCATTCAAAATATACCTGCAGTTTAACATTTCCAAGTGTCCATGCACTTTTCCCATGCGATCACCATTGGATCTTCGCCGCATCAAATCGGACGGCTATCGCGTTACTTCGACCCCTGAACTTTAATTCTCAAAAAATATGCGAAATAGGTGGTTTTAGTATTGTGATGTGTCATAATATGATACGATCGCGTTCCAAATGGAATAAACCGCTCATGGCCCAAAAGCTGTGTGAAACCAGTGGTATGGTTTCCCAAAAAAAACCACTTTCCTTCCGGGCCCCACTCTAATTACCTTTGTTTGTTTAACTGGACCTTAGGAATAGCGTTAACACCTTCGGAAATGTTTTGGAAATACATTGCTTTAATGAAACTCTTTTGTACCCATGTTACAACCTTCAAAACATTATAATAAAGCACTCAAACCAACGTTAATTATAATGTGAACTCATATCATTACATCACATCACATATACTAACACTTGCCTTGTGTTTTTTGATTTCGGTCTCTGCCGATGTGATTTTCACCATTGATCTGCCCAGATCTACGGTCCTTGCTGTTGTTGTTCCTCCTAAGCTTGTTCTGTATTAAAGTGTGCATTTTTCTCCTGAGCTTGTTTTGTATAATCTCTGGCCCTTGCTGTGTCTTGCACCTCTATTGCCTCTGCTTCATCTGTTGTTTCTACTTCAATTTGATACCTTTGCTTCATCTGCTGCCTAAGCTGCCTCTTTTTGCTGCCCTCGCTGCCTCGGCTCCTTGTCTGTCTCCTTTACCTTATTGCTGGTTCTTCTTTGTTCTTTTTCTTTAGTGATAGTTCAGGTGCTACTCCTTTCTTCTCCTTTGCCATCAATGACAATATTTCCAACAGAATTAAACAAAGCCACTCTCAAATATTACTTTCCTCTCCCTTTCATTGACCAGGTTCTTGATACCCTTGCAGGAAATAAATATTTCTCCTTTTTGGATGGTTTCAGTGGCTATAACAAGATACAGATTGCACCCAAAGATCAAGATCAAATTAATTTTACATGCCCATGGGGTACCTTTGCTTATAAAGTGCTTCCCTTTGGATTATGTAATTCTTCAGCTACCTTTCAAAGGGCAGTCTTGACTATTTTTGTTGATCTTGATTTTGTAGAAATTTATATGGATGACTTTTTTGTGTTTGGTAATTCTTTTTAGGAAGCTCTCGAAAATTTTGAGAAAGTACTTCTTCGTTGCAAAGAGGCCCACCTTGCTTTGAGTGACAAGAAATGTGGATTAATGTGCAAATCAGGAGTGGTAATTGGCCATCTAATTTCTGACAAGGATATCCAGGTTGATCTGGAAAAGATCGAAATCATTCTGCATCTTCCTGCACCCAAAACTCAAAGGGAAGTAAGAGGTTTTTTAGGACATGCTGGTTACTATAGAAGATTCATTGAAATTTTTTCTAAGATAGTTGCTCCTCTTTTCCGAATTCTAGCTAAGGATAGTGATTTTTCTTGGTCCACGACTTTCCAATAGTATTTTGAAACATTAAAGGAATATTTGGTGCAGGCGCCAGTTTTGAGAGGTCCAAACTGGTCCCTGCCCTTTCATATTTCTTTCGACGCCTCAAACCTGGCTGTCGGCACAACTTTGGGACAAGAGAAATACAAGAAATCCTATGCTATTTATTATATTAGTAACAATTTGTCTTCTGCTAAATTAAATTATACAGTTACAGAGAAAGATTTTTTAGATGTAATATTTGCAATTAATAAGTTCCGACACTATATCAAAGGATATGAAGTATTTTTTCATACTGATCATTCCACAATTAAATACTTGATGAACAAACCATTGACTAGTGGTAGAGGGACTAGGTGGTTTCTATTGTTGCAGGGATTCAATATTACTATTGTTGATAGACCAGGAAAATCGAATGTTGTAGCAGATTTTCTTTCTAGACTAGATAATCCTGGTGATGTAACTCCTGTTAATGATGATTTTCCAGATTAACATATTTTTGCTGTGTCTATAAATTCTCTGTGGTTTGCTGACATCACCAATTATTTGGTTACTGGAAAAACACCACCTCACTTTCCCACTCGTGAAAAGTGGAACATTATTCAGAAAAGTGTTGCATATTCCTGGATTCAAGGAGACCTCTTTTACATTGGTCCAGATTTGATTATCCGCAGATGTGTAAGAGAGGATGAAGTGTTTGAAATATTGAAATCTACTCATGATGAAACTTGTGGAGGTCACTTCGCTGACAAGTGAACTGCATATAAAATATTACGTTCTGGTTACTTTTGGCCTTCCTTGTTTAAGGATGCCAAGCAGTATGTCAGGCGATGTGATAGTTGTCAACAAATGGGCCAACCTAATCAAACCAATGAAATGCCTTTATACCCTCAAGTTATGATTGAGCCTTTTTAAAAATGGGCTATTGATTTTGTAGGGCCAGTAAATCCAACATCATTAGGTAAAAAGCATATTTTGGTTTGTACAGATTTTGTTACAAAATGGGTGGAAGCTAAAGCTGTTTCTTTTGCTAAAGAAAAAGTTGTTGTTGATTTTCTCTTTTCTGAAATATTTACTAGATTTGGTGTGCCTAGAGAAATTTTTTCTAACAATGGTCCACAATTTTTTTATAATCTGGTACAGGGAGTGATGGAGCAATACAAGATCCGGCACCGGAAGTGTACACCGTACCACCCGCAAGCAAATGGCCAGGTGGAATCTCCAAACAAGGTGATCGAGTCCATTCTCACAAAGACGGTGAATATGAATTGGAAATATTGGGCTGATAGATTACCAGAAGCTTTGTGGGCATATAATACCACTTGGAGAAATAGTACGGGGCACACACCATATGAGCTGGTATATGGAAAACAGGTTCTGTTACCGATTGAGTTCCAAATCAAAACTTTCAAAAATGCAGCTCTGCTAGGACTTGATCTCTCTGAGGCACAAAAATAGTGTCTTCTTCAGTTAAATGAGTTGGATGAATTTCGTAGAGATGCAATTCAACAAAACATATTAATCCAGTAGCAATGGAAAAGGTGGCACGACAAGTCCATTCAGAAAAAGCAGTTCCAACCAGGTGATTGGGTACTCCTTTATGCTTCTAGATTTAAAACTTTTAAAGGGAAATTTCATACACTTTGGATGGGACCATATGAAGTAATCCAAGTATTTGAGAATGGAGCTGTAGAATTCAAAACTATTGATGGACAGGATACAATATTCTTGGTAAATGGACATAGATTAAAGAAATATTTTCAACCACTTGCCAAGAAATATTTTACATAGCAAGTTCAACAGCAATTTGGAACGGTAGTGGTAAATGGTAATACCAACCTCTTGAAAATTTGAATCCCTCTTCTTCGAAAAAAAATTAACAAAAAAAAAAATTAAAAAAAAAGTAAAAAATATTAATTTCTTGTAATTATGAAAATCAATCCGCTGACATGATTGCAGAAGGATCAACCTGAAAACCAACTTGCTCGCGGGAAGATCAAAAAAAAAAATATTCTAATAAAAGAGAATTTTGCTTGATCTTTAGATATGCTAGTAACCACCGAAGTAAAATCAGGTTCAGCAGAACCAACCTTTATACAATTGGGGTAATTAGCATGGATATTTTTTCCAAGTAGTTCTTAATTCTCGCTGCAGTTATTTTTTCTTGCACCGGTGCAGGCAGACCTTTCAGATTTTTTTTTTCCTTTCTTCATATCCCATTTCATAATTTTCCCTTAGCTTTCTCCTCAGAATACTAGTGTAATTAACCTTCCCATATTCTTCTAAATTCACCCTATATGCTTCGAAGAAATCCCACTTTAACCCTAAAATTTTTTCCCCTATCCCACTTCTATTTTCCCTCTTTTGGTACTTTCCTGGAATCCCTGTGACAGAATTCCTTCCCATTCTAAAATTTCCTTTTCCTGCTCCTTTATTCCCTCATGAAGTTCATTGCAGGATCCTACATATAAAGAGCAGAAGGTTGTGCTCTGAAGCATCAAAGGGTGACGCAAAATTCAGAATAAGTTAAAGAAATCATGTGAAACCCAGCCTATATTTTAATTCTCTGTCTTAACATCATGCTTGCACTAGTGCAAGCATATTTTCCTATATGATATGAGCAGAAAAGTACCAGCAGAATGATGTGATTTACGTGGTGCAAGGATCAATATAAGCATACACCTTGTCAGCAGCAGTACAAATTATCATATGGCATAAGAAAGTGTTCATGATGAAAATTTATATGATGTTCTTCATATCATTGATAAGCGGTTATGCTATTATATTACTTAGGAGGAAATTAGTTGAAAGTACAAATTTTTTTAAGTAGGAATCATAATCTTCTTAAATGAATGCTAAGTCTTTTTTTGTAATTATGAAGGAATGTGAAATAGTGTAATCGTTATTTGCATATAATCCACCCCATTCCGCCATAATGTGAAACATCCTTCACTCATAACTCCCCCGCTCCTACCTTCATTCCAAACATCTCGTCATTGTTGTACTTGACTGTTAAACCACCGTCATGCATACCAATTGAGCCTGACCAGGAATGATGAGTACCTACGGCAGGTAAACTGGATACACGATGGACAAATGGTTAATTTCCTATTTACGAAAGTTGATCCCCTGGTGTTGCATGCAAGCCTCATAACTCATCGTTCATAGCCGATAGCAGCAATGTCGCCCATCCGAAATGAACCCCTGTCCCTCAATAAGATTGAGAAAAATGCTGAATTTCATAGCTGTCTTCCATTGTTGCGAGAGTCGGGATTTTTACAGTTCCTGCAAAAGTTTGATGGGTATGACAGGGACGTCGGCTTAAAATTTTCAAGAAGTTTTAAAAATGGACAAGTGGGAATTGGGCCGCTCAAATTCAAAATCATGAAGAAATTTGTAGCAGCAGCAATAGGTCTGGAGAATACGGGAGTGGAATGGTTCAAAAACCAGAAGCTGGAAGTTAAATGCTGGTAGTGTTTTGTCGTGGATAAGAAGATGGAGGTCAATTGGAAACACAGAGTTCCGCGCAAAGCCCTGCTAGGTCAATGGAAGGATCTCCTCTTTGTTTTGTAGAAATTTGTGACCTGTGAAGGGAGATACACCTCTTCCCTAGTGTATCATTTCAGACTGCAACAACATTTTGAAGGAGGCTGACACATTCGTTGGAGGATGAACTTCCCCTACTTTTTTATCAGAAGTTTGGAGAAAATGGCTAGAAGTGTACAGTATGGAAGGGAGGACCAGGTCGATGCACGATTATATCACCATGGCCTGATAAAAATCCTGGTCTTAAAATAATTAGAACGCGAAGGTATGACATGGGAAGAGTTGTTAAAACAACTGCACAGGAATTCGGCAAAGGAAGAGAAGACACAGGCCCCTAGTACAAGCAAGGGCCTGAAGAGAAGAAAAAAGGAAATTCCTTCTTGCGGTAGTGCGAAAAGGAGGCAGACAGAGAAATCAACAGAAGGGAAGGCATCGTTTTCCACTAAGGAAATAGCCAGTGCACAGGCACAGGCCTCTGAGCATGAAAGGCTGTCGGTTCTTGCAGATGTAGCGAATATTGCAAGATGAACCAGAGGAAGAAGAACCTGAAGAAGAACCTGAGGAAGAAGACCCGGAAGATGAAGATGAAAAAGAAGAAGAACCTGAGAAAGAGGAACCGGAAAAAGAAGGACTACAGGAAGAAGAATTCCTTGATGTGACCATGGGAGATATAGAAGTTTTGGAGCCAGTAACAGCCCCTGATGAGACAGAGGAAGTGACTCCTGTTGCTCGCATAGCAGAATTAGAACTCCAAGTACAAAAATTGGAGCAGCTTGTGACCAAAGCACAAGAGGAGAAGGAAAAAAGCAGAGGATAATTGATGGCAGAGCTCAAGCAAAAGAAAAGCGAGGTTAAACTTTGGAAATATCGGGCTAGATGCTATTTCAGGCAGTTAAAAAAGGTTTCAAATAAGTTAAGGCATATCAAGAGGAAGAAGGCCAAAACAGTGCAGCTTGAGGACAACATGCTGGAACGGGACTGAGTTGGAGTATTCAAAAATTTTGATTTTTTGCAGAGGTAAAAAATTTGTGTGACACACAACATTTTACGGATGGGAGGATGTTAGTCCCCTAAATTACATTCTTTTTTACCATTCTTCCCTTCCAAAACCATAATCACTTACCCTATTTTACCTATCTGATGTGTCCTCATCCTACACTAGTGCGAGAACGATGACACATTTTGCATAAACTTCATATTTTACATTTTTAACTTATCTTAGCATTTATTAACTATCTATTATGTGATTTATTACTTAGAATTACTTTCGTAACTTATCGTTACCTCCTACGCTATTTAATAGATGATCACTTATCTTGATTGCTGATTTTTAGTGTAGAACAAATCCTGCACTAGCACCAGCACCATGAATCTTGGCAGCGAATCCGGATCACTTGGGTTGACTGCCTGTTTTGTATACGATCAATGAGGATATATCGAAAGGCAACCGAGTCCCAGCTATGACAGCGGATAAATCGAGAGTAGCTGAGATCAGACTTACGAGAGGCGGACAGCTGGAGATAGCCACGACCTATTTTGTAAAAGCGATTTAATTTTCAAGGCCGAAAGCTTATTCTGCAATCGGTTATGCAATTTGTTGTAACGATTTCTGTAATTGACTATGTAATGGTAAACGATCCTTTTGGCCTGCGGCCAAAAGGATATATATAAGCAGAAATGTAAATAGGACAAACAGTGGAATGTTTTGAGAATCGAATAAAACCAGGAGGCGGTAATAGGATTGTTTTGTGTTATCACCCAAATCTGGGGCTATATATGTAATCATGTATGTAATTGCTTTAAGAGTATAATACGAAGAGCTCTGCCTCATGTTCTATATATTTTACCCTTTGGCTTAAATAGTTGATGAGTAAATTCTGAGTAGCATTTTCGTTTGAAAGAGAAACACACTGGTTGGCTAAGGGCCCATCCAAACCAGCACGTTCTCCCTCCTTTTTGTTCTCACAATTTATGTTTTAAACTGTCACGTGTGATTTAATTTTTAGTCTTTGAATTCTATTTGAGTGGAAGCAGATATGCTGTGTGAATTAGTTAAGTTGATTTTTGCACGGTTGATTTCTTTCCCTTGCCTAGTTCGAGCAGGAGGAGTTACCTGCCCCAGTGCACGTTGGTGTGATATTCATTTTTTGCATGATCTGGTTTATTTCCTTTGCCTGGTTCGTTCTGGCACCAGTGCACATTGGTGTGTTATTTATTTTATGCACATTGGCTTGGTTTCTCCCTGGTGCAAGCAGGAGAACTATTCTCACACCAGCTTTAGATAATATTATACAGCAAGCCTTTCTAGCTTACTTCTAACAAATTTCTTGCTTTCAGTCATATCTTAATTAAAAAGACTATTTTCTCATTCTTTACAGATATTCATCTTTACTATTTTACCACACTGTAGTAATGAATCATTGATTTTAAGGATCAAACGTTAAGGTGAAACAAGCCTGGATCGAATACAAGAACCAGTTTCTTGGTACTGGATCTGAGTGTTGTGGACTCGAGAAAGTTCAAATCCCTTGCACGAAGAAAAGCCTTTTTAGTAAAGACATTACTTTACAATTTCTGCATAAATCGTTGATTCCTGCACTAGTGCAAGATTGATCTTTCGCAAGGAATATCTCTTTATATATGTAGGATTTAAGGGGCCCATTTGTTCGAAACTGCTAAGATGTCTTTTCTGAAGGAAATACATTCTTAGTAGCTAATCAATATTTGGCTAGAGTGATTTCTCCTCTTTATTTCATAATCTCTTTTGCAAGTACATTTCTTCTTGTTCTAGCCTCAGATTGTTTTGATGGTTTGAGTTTCATCTTTCTTCTCTAAAGTTTGATTCTGCAATTCTTCTTTTCAAAAGTAGGAGTTGAGATTAGAAATATTCATACCATCTTTGGCATTTCCTGTGCTTTGTCTCTAAGTTTACGAATCCCCCAGGTTGACAATTAAGCATTGAGGATTTTTACTTAAGTGTAATTCCTGCACCCAACAAGTACCTTAGCGGGAAATTCCATGTTCATTTCCCATGGTATTGTCTAGGCTTTAATTAATGAACACTTCGTGGGATACTCATCATGGTCAGAATTTGTCAGTTTAAAAATATTCAACAATCATATTGAACAATTCGGGAAATTTGTGTGATAGGTACTGAATCTATGTTACAGTATTTGAAGGATAAATTTTTCAAATTCAAGCCCTTCCTCTATGCTTTAGATCATCATTGTTCCGACCCAGATTACAATTTCTCATCGGATAATAGAAGATGATGTGGTTTTCATAAACACTTTTTAGAGGATGACGTCATATCTTTTGGGAAGCCTAAATATAAAGAATATCATTTAAACAAATCAAAAATGACATCAATTTGAAAAAGTGTTTCACACATTTATGTTTGTGTTATAAAATGTGAATAATAAACATAGAAAATGCATGATGTCTTACAATTTTCTCATTGAAACCATACCTTCTATGCTAGGAAATTTGAATAAGTTGCAACATCTATGGTTGGTGGGTTGAAACCTTGTCAGAGAAATTCAAAAATACTTTAGGAAATATTTCAAAGCTCACAAACTTTGACTTATCCATGAACCAAATGTTTGGATCAATTCCCAAGAGCATCACGAAGTAGGAAAAATTTGTATATTGTTTCCAATGTTATAATTGTTGGAAATATGATGCAGGATGTTGTCCTTGATGGCAACCCACTGAATGAAGATGAAGACATCTTACTGTTGACATGTGTTGTCCTTGATGGCAATTCACCTAATGAAGTTATGCTTGACTTGATGGACTTAGTAAATGATGTAAATCTGATGTGATATGATGTTTGTTGACAATATGATGCTAACTGTTGTCCTTGAAAGGCAACCCACTTGATGAAGATGATGACAACTTACTTGATGAAGTTGTGCTTGAGAGAATGTGTTCCTAATGAAGAAAATATGATGTTTCTACAGTGTGTACAGAAGGGTATGAAGAAAGGATTTCAGAATGTACTCAAAGTATGATGAAAAAGAGTATGTTTCTTGGTATACGCGGATTGGCCTAGGGGAAGTCGCGTATGCACGCGGAAAGGAACGTGCCAAGTAGCGTATGGGCTAAAGCGCTCAAAAAGTGCAAAACCAAGGGTATCCACCATGGTATTGACCCATTGTATTGGGTAATGATCCGCCTAATTAACCCCGTCCAGGTAGTTTTGGGCTCATGGTATTGCTTTGGCCCATGGTATTGAAAAAGGGGCTCATGGTATTGAAAAAGATAAACCTATATAAGGAGAAGAAATTCATTGAGAAAATTATGAGAGTGAGAGCAAGATGTCTGAGCTTGAATGAATACTTCTCTGTGAAGTATATCTGTATGGAAAGGGTAAAGGTTTGATGATAGATCTGAATCTATGAAGCACTTATGAAGAAATGATGAAGCAGGATCTTTAGATCTAAAATGTACTTGTATTTGCTAGATCTGTTTATGGAGTGATTAGATCTGTGATGAGGCGAACATCTAGGCGAACATCTGTCTGAAACAAAGGGTTGAATCTGAGCTGAATGTCTGATCTGATGAAGTATGCTGCTCTGTAATGATTGAAGATCTATACGCTACTTCGCCGTGTAGGAAGCGCGTATATACGCAGCTTCGCTGAAGAAAAAGCGCGTATGCGCAATAAAATATACACTGAGGTATACGCTGGTTTGTGTGGACGGAAGCGCGTATATACGCGACATCAGTGAAGGGAAAGCGCATATGCAAACTAGGGTTTGCTGAAGCAAGGGGTATGAAATATCTGATCTGTTCTGCTGTGTTTCTGCTATCTGATCTGTGTTGATATGTATCTGTTGGTGACGTATGTTTGTGCTTAAAAGTATGGAAAGGGTCCAGTATGAAAATATGATGAAATGTGGCCTGCAAGTGGTGTTCTATTGAAGTTGTTGGATCCAGTGTGAAAATTGATGAAACGTGGTCCAAGGTGGTGTTGAAGGTTGTAGCCTTCAGTCAGGGGGTTGTAGCTCCCTTCCAGGTGAGGCTGGTAAACGAGATCGGGGGGTCGTAGCTCCCTTCCAGGAGAGGCTGGTAAACGAGTCAGGGGGTTGGAGCTCCCTTCCAGGAGAGGGTGGTAAACGAGCGCAGGTGGGTGCCTGCGTGCTGGTAGGAGTCTGCACCAGCACATATGTTGTAAGATGTTTTCTCTATAATAAAATATTGAGGGCTGAGCAACTGCAGCGGTGGTTTTCTCCCGACTTGGGTTTCCACCTAAAAATCCTGGTGTTCATGTGTGATGCTTTGTGTGATGGTTTATTCTGTTCTTACTGCACATGTTTACTGTTTTATAGAACATCTAATGAATGAATGATGGAATGATATAAGTGAAGAACTAATAGCATAATTAGATCTCTGTGTATACGCGAGTTTTATGAAGGATACCCGCGTGTATACGCTACTTGGCTTCAGCAAAGTAGCGTATGGGTTTTAAGGAATGAAAAAGTAAAAAGTTTTGAATATGCAGTAAATACTGATTCACCCCCCCCCTCTCAGTATTTTTCCCAACAATAATATGAGTGAGGTTCGTTATTTTTCTCATGACCCAGGTTCGATACTTTATCGAACATTTCTGAGGTGGGTACTTTACTTTCATTTCATATTTGTTGTGTCACAACTTCTGGGACTTGGCCCAAAATCACTCGCTCTTTATATGTGACAAGGGTTGTATGAATTTTTGAAGGGCTTAATATTTGTTTAATGTGGTGTTTGTAAGGTCCAAAATTGGGTTTAGACATATATATTTGCAGAGAAGTTTGGATTCATCCTTTTTCCTCTTTCTTAGTGGACATTTTATTTTTACTTAGAAATATGCATATCACTAGCAAAAACCTAAATGGTTAGGGACGATCAATAATTTTATCCCAAAAAATTTATTATTTTCTCTCTTCACACTTACCCTAACTTGATATGGGGTTTAGGTTTCACCTTTACTCTTTCATATCCTGGGTTTTCAAGTTTATTATGTTTATCCCATGCTAAAACACTTCATAAGATAGGGTAGAAACAACAACATAGTTGGAATCTCCACCACTCTCAAATGAAAATATCTGAGAATTCAGATGTGAGGGCTTCCTACAAAATTTGATTTAAATACCTAATCAAGATTTAATTACTATGTTAGAGGTTTTGGGCTGGTCAAATTTAGTGCACATGGTAGTGTAACACAATCCTGCGACATTTACCCAAGCTAACTGGTACACTTTGTTAAACATGTGACGAGAGGCTACTATGATATATTTCAAATCCCCATGTATAATCAAGGAAATGGAACAAAAAAAAAAACCAATCTAACCTTCCTTGGGAGCTACAAACCCTTAAGGAGGAAACCAACCCTTCCAGGTGCCTAACTCCTAAGAAAAATTTTCATTTTTCTAATATGGACCCTTCACCACTCCCATGAAAAGCCATGCATATGAATGATGCCTTCTAGTCACTCTCACAGCAGGCCATGCCAACAGATGTGGACTTTCTAAAGCAATTCTGAGCCACCGACCCCAGATTCAGAGCCACTTTTTCAGGGCTAGGCCTCAGGCCTCTACCCAGAACTTCATGAAACTTCCAAAAATGAATAATAACAATATAATAAGGCTAATAATGCAAAAAATTGTACAAGTACTTGATTTGACCCCTACTAGCCATGGAAGGCATTTTTTCAAACATGTCACAAATATGTAATCTATAGGTCATAACAACAAATATGAGCATAGGAGTCTTATAGTTATCTGAGAATCATAAAGAATAATTAACATGGCATCACATTAGTTTCATTATCATCTATTAGGTCATATATTCATTTCTCGTACGTTTTCTAATCAAATATTATAATAGCCATACATCAAGTCTGACATAAAACATTCTCACAACTAGCATATCACCAACAAAAATAACAAGGATATAAGAACCATAAAAACCACATATGAACAAGTACATGAAATAAATGAAATACCAAAAGATAAGGAGCTCTTATTAATGAATGAATATTCCAACCAAGTTAGTGACTTACACGAACCACTTGACCATAGATTGGGTTGAACCAAATATTTCTTTAAACCGATCACCCTCGTGGTATATTCCATCATGAATGTGGGACTCACAACAAAACTAACAAGGGCTTCCTTAGGATTTACCATATATCCCACCAAGGGATTCCTAGGCCTGAACCCTCATCAATACAACCAGTATTTACTGCAACCCCACCATATACCAGTTCAGGGATCACTAGGCCTTTAAAAGCATGGATGCCAAAAGATTTGTCCACCTACATTGTGAAGAGATTTCTTGTCTCCTAGTCTCTAGGATTTATCGTATATCTTATCATTCACCATTCGAGGATTCCTAGGACTAATTGAGACTCCACCCTCTATGATTTAGCGTATATCTCGCCATTCAATGGTCGAAAATTCCTAGGCCTAATCATTGGAACACACCTCCAGGCTTTATCGTATATCCTGTCATTCTTGAGTCAAGGATTCCTAGGCCCACCGAGGTACAAAAAATATAACTTTACCTCAATCCCACTGTAGAGCCTCATAATTGCCTCATTTTGACACTTCTTTTCTCCTATCTTTCCTCCTTTTTATCATCATCATCAACTCAAACAAGAATTAAATTGCAAGTTTTGACATGGTAAAGTATTTTAATGACCTATATTTCATATTTAGTAATGTTCCTTATTATTATATTAAAGATTGTATTATCTACATAATTGACATGATTCTGCAATTGATCCACGTTTTTGTAGCCATATCCATGGTTCATTGGTTTTTGAGGTGCTACTTGAGTAGAAATGTATGTGGACAGGTAGAGAATGACCCCCTCATGTATTTCCTCATATCCATCCAATCCAAATTGTGCAGGAAATCACCCAATTGCATAGTTAAAGGAGCAGCCAAACACGTGTTGTACAAGTGGACGAGAGTCCAAAGCTATCACGGTTCATGATTTGCTTTGCCAAATAGAAAATAGTGAAGCAACACAATTATATTATCTGTTAGAAGCTTAATATAGAATATTTTTAGTCCAAATATGTGTAAAAGCCTCAGAGTAGTTAATGAACATGCTTTATAAATAGAGGGAAAAGAAATGTATTGACAGTGCAAAATTATGATGCGGCTGTGAAACTCTTGAAACTCTGTTTTATTCCTTTTTAATTGAAGAAGTATTTTGAAGGTTCGATGTGCAGCTGGAGTTGGATTAAATCATTGAAACCACTTATTTGTGGAGTGCCCCTACAAACAGAGAAGGTTCTAATTTATTTTATGTTTTGTATTTAGATGTTTTTCATAGCTCTGTTTTATCATTTGATGTAGCCTCAGTTTATGCTTTCACTATGTTAAACTTTGTAATCATTTTCATAATTTCATTTTGCTACTTAGAGTATATTCTTAGATGGTTTTCCCTTGTCATTTGATGTAGGTTCATCGTCCTTGTTTATTTGATTCATTGCATAAGTAACCTTAGTTTTATTTCCATGCAACAATGGTTTATGGTATATTAATTTTTCATGTGTGATTTATTTCCAGAACATTGAAATATTTCATTTCTAGTTTTAGTGAGTTCATTTCAATCAATAATTATTTAGTGATTTAATTTTTGGTAGAAGAGTGTGAATGTTTTCTAGTTTTATAATTATTTCTATCCATAATAATAATGACTTGTTCATTTCTTTGCTCGGTTTCATTTACATAACATTTCATTTCTAAAAAACCATCAAAGTTCCTTTTCTTTCTAGAATTTGATTTCATTTTCTTATGTTAGATTGTCAAAATTATTAGATACTAACAAATAAATTAGTTGAAGCTTATTCAAATGTGTTTCCATTTTTAAAACTTAGTTGATTTATAGAATTTAATTAATCTTTGCAAAGTTGAACTTTTTTAGAATTTAGTTATAATTTAATCCATCAATTTCATTTAGGACATAGGAATAAAAACATCCTTAGAAGAAATCTCCACGAATATGACCATCACACTAATTTCTTGGGCCTTCTACCATATACAGCACACTTTCACTTCATGAGTTTACTAACTCTTATCGATAATTTATGTCAGCAATTTAATAACATTAAATTTACTAAACATTTTGGCATCGTTGTCGGGGTGGTGTAAATACGAGCATTTTTCCTTTCTAAAAAAAAACAAAACACACCTATAATAAAAATAGAAATATGATATGCATAGAGAATGAGATTCTAGTGGTATATTTGTAGATAGAGGTGGAAGCTTAATTCCAACAACACCACTCATCCCATATAGACCTCGTAGTGCCACTCCATCCACCCATAATCGTATACCATCCTTTGTAGGCATACATAGGCTTATTGAGGTATTAAACGAAGCAGTGGTGGAAGAAAAAGATCCTACATCCCCAACAAAAGGAGTAATATTCCTAACTACAATTGGGGAACAAATTTTAGCTCAAGAACTAGAAATCCCTAGTGAATAAGAGGAGGAAAAAATATATTATAATATACCATTGATAGAGGAACCAAAAGAAGAACAAATAAATCCAATTTTAGAAACTTATATTATTTTTGACGAGTCTACAATGGTTGTGGAAGGAGAAGGGGAAGTACACAATGCGAATAATGAACATTTAAGAATTGGAGGAGGTGGACCTAGGATTGGAGGTGGAGGTGGAGGTAGAGGAAGAGGTGGAGGTAGAGGAAGGGGAAGAGGAGGAGAAGATATAATAGAACCATATCCTATTAGATTTCCTATCCTCGATGAAGATACTACAACCACAATGAAAAATATCTCACCCTTTATTCTTCCTAACTTCCACGGATTAAGAAATGAGGATCACGAAACATTTATTTTTGAACTTGAAGTTTTATGTAGATCATATGACTAATTACTCAATTCTCAAAAGTTGAAATTCTTTCCAACAACTCTTAAGAATGCAACATTAAAATGGTTCATGGGTTTAATAACACACTTTATTATAACATGGGAGGAAATGAAAAATGCATTCTTATTAAAATACAAGGATTACTGCATGCCTCATAACCGAAAGGATGAAGTGTTTAAAATTATGCTGAGAGAAGATGAAATGTTAGGTCCCTATATTACTCATGTAGTCCCTTATTATTGTTATTGTAGCCCCCTTATTGTTATTTTTGTACCCATATAGTCCCCATATTTTTATTATTGTACCCCATAAAAGAACACTATTTTTATTGTTGTGCCCTTACATTATTATTGTTAGGCCAGCTAGGATTATTTGTGACCCCATGGACTCCTATATATAGAAAGGAGGTTTTGTCATTTGTATCATCCAAGAAGTGTAAATTTATGTAATGTAAAGGAGGTTTCACCCTCAAATATGTTGATTTATAAGTCTTTGATCTCTCTTTTCTTATATTTTGTGAGCTGGTTTCATTTACAATCAGAGCCTTGGATTCTAGGGTTTTTCTCCTGCAAACAGAACATCATGGAATTTTTTCTATAACTTTGTTTGTGTGATGGTTCCGAAACTAAAAAAAAACCCATTTGAGTAGAAATCCTGATGAATTTCTTGTGAAAAATTCAAATCTTGGTTCGCTATAGTTTAGGAGATATGATCTGAGGAAATTATCTTTTTTGTAGGCTCCAAAATTTCATCTCAAAGTGGTGATCTTGGGAAAATCATCATAACTTTCTCTTTGAGTATCAGATTCAAATTCTGTAAAAATTGAATGAAATTGCACGAACTATATTTTTCTTATTTATGGATTTCATAACTGAAAGATAAAAAAGTGACACGTGGCATGTCATACAAGTTCAATCTACTGAACCAATCCATAATTAGGTCATTGTGTAGGATTGGGCATAACTTTGCCTTGAAGAATCCAAATGAGGTCTGACCTGTGGCAATGAAAATAGGACTCAGAGGGCTACCACGGGTTCAAAGTTAAAATATTGGGGATCCAAAATCACAAATATTGTTGATCTCTCTTTCCTTCTATTTTGGGAGCTGGTTTCATAACATAGATATAACAAGATCAATATCAAACTCCTTAAAAGCAAGAAAAAGGTGTGTATAATTTTTTTAAATTGCATAACGTTTGTTTGAAAAAATAGTTAGAAGTGATTGGAAGGGAATATTTAAGCATATATAACAGTATTGGGTTTTAAAATTACTCCCAAAAATAATTACATGCCCATTAATTCCTCCGTAACTTCTACTATGACGCATGAAGAGGAAGAAGTGCAACATGATATATCAAATTTATGAGACCAAGTGAAACAAATGTTGCCCTCACAAAAAATAACCAAAAATTAAATGGAATCTAAAATGGACGGTTTGAAGAAAGTAATGGAAGCTAATATGAGTGGAATTGAAGCTAAGATGAATGGCGTGGAAGCTAATATGGACGGTTTGAATAATTTCATGGAATATAAGATCGATGGTATAAAAGAAAAACTAAAAGCAAACATGGAATATTTGAGGGAAGGTTTGAAAAAGTTGCTACAAGAAATGATTCATAATGGAAAAAAGGTAGTAGAGGAAATTCATGATGAGAAAAAAATAAGCATTGATCATGATTTCATAAACTCTAACATTGGATTGAAGACCCGCCATATTCCAAAGATCAATATGAAGAAGTTTGATGGCAAGGATCCTGTAACATGGATACTATAGATGGAGCAATATTTTGATCTCCATAATGTGAAAAACACGCAAAAGGTATGTATTGCAACTTTATATTTAGAACACAATACATTTGTATGGTATCAATGGCTTTTATCTCGTAAATTTTTTTTTGCTTGGTTAATTTTTATGGAGGAATGATAGTACATTAGGAGGATACAAAGAGCAACACCTTCTTTATCCAATTGATAAATCTCAAACAAAAGGTTTCAATGCTAGATCACATTGAGGACTTCCAAAAAATTAATATAAGGGTAACTAATATTCCAAAGGAACACAATATTGATGTCTTCATAGGGAATTTAAATGATAGCATCCAACATGAGGTTCGCCTCTGGGAACCTGATTCATTGGAAAAGGCATTCAGGTTGGAAAGAAATATTGAAAGAAAAATTATAGCGACAAGGATGCCTACCACTCACAACTATAAAGATGTAAGTGTTGCTACTCCTAGACTTCCACAACCTACAATTTTGACACCATAAAAATTGGAAGAAAAAAGAGAAAAAGGGCTTTTCTATAGTTGTGATAGAAAATACACTAAAGGTCATAAGTGTGCTAAGAATAAACTATTTTACATAGATTGTGAATTGGAAGAAGAAAATGCACAAGAAAATTCAAAATAAAAGGATATACAATAGGAACCAAACATATAAAAATAACAAATGAATCCAACCATATCTTGTAATGAATTGGCAGGAATCACCTTGCTTTGCTTTGTTTCCCTAGAAATTCTCGTCCTTTGCAGCCCTTGATAGCACATGATCTAGCTTTTTCTTTCCTTCTAGGAGCTTGATATTTAATCTGATGTATCTCTGTGATTTTAGATCCCCAATATGTGATATTACGTCCTGTAGTATCCCTCTGAGTCTTCTTTCCAATGCCACGGATCTGACCTCATGATTTGGATTCTTCAAGGAAAAGTTATGCCCAATTTCTCACAATGACCTAATTATGGACTAGTTCAGTAGAGCGAGCTTATATGGTGTGCTACATGCGACTGTTTCCTCCTTCGGCTCTAAAATTTATACAAAGAAAACCAAAGTCCATTCACTATCCACCACTTTTTACAGAATTCCAATCCTCTTCTCAGAGAGAGTGTTATGACGATTTTTCCAAGGTCCCCTTTTGAGATGAAATTTGGAAGCCTACACAAACCCTAACTTCCACATACCATATCTCTGAAAATATAGCGAACCAAGATCTAAAATTTTGGCACAAGCTTCATTAGGATTTCACCCAAGCGGGTTTTTAATTTCATCATCTAATACTTCACATAAATAAATTTATAGCAAAAATTCCATGATCGCTACGTTTGGAGGATATATGAAATTTCTTTTTATAGAGTTGAGAGGGGCTTCTATAGAGAATGTTGGAGGGATTTTAGGAGCTTTAAAAAATATTAATTATTGAATATTCAATTACCACAACCAATTATTAGTGGCATGCCACAACCCCATGGGGTTTTAGCCCATTAACTGGGGTTACTAACTTCAAACATGAATATCTCTCAAATCGTGAAGAACTACATGGCATGCCATATATCAACGGAAACATCTCGACAAGTAGACAATAAAAAATATCCTTGACTCGGAACATAGTAATTTGGTAAGTCAAAATTATCATGCAAGATAGGGGTAGCCCCTGGTGCTGCTTGGGTTGACATCAATGAAAACCACTAATGAACACCTTGGTACATGTCAATTTTATTTTACACACATGGAAATGTTAGATAATCAATAAAGATCATGCAATTAACATAGGTACTCTTCTCCTTGGTCTATATTGACCTTAATCATCACATATCAGTCAACATGTAATCATATTTAGCCAAATATCCTATAAAACCATGCATCGTAGTATAATGAAATAAATATAAATAGGACTAACAGATCAGGCATATCATGCATATCAATAAATTATCTAGTGTGTGCAAGTGAGCTTTTTTAGGTCCATTGTATAAATTGGTGCTTTGATACCACTTTTTAACACACCCCCTTACCACCCATAGCCCACACTAAGGGTATAAGGATGCAGTTACTATGATGACCCAACCTCAAATGTTTAGTTATGGAATTGAGGTCATAAAACCCCTCAAATTTGATTCTTCTCTAAATCCAAAACCAACACCACCATCACAACTAGCTCATCATGAGATTTCCAATGATATCAGTTTTATAAAAAATTGACTTTTGGATCACAAGGTATGGCCATTTAAATTTTGTCCCAACAAACCCTAGCCACATCAAAAAGAGTGATACCAAGTGGAATTTTTGTGGAACTCCACCTCATGTGGTGGTCCACATCACCCACCGTGTGGAATTTTCCACGTAGTTACACTAATGAGGTCGGCCCTGGCCCACCAGTTGAGACTCCATTAATATTTTTCAATAGGCACTTAACCGAACTTCCCAATCCCTGACCAAGATCTGGGTCCCGAGCCTTGACCTATGAGCTCGCTGTGGTCCTAACCCCTGATTAAGGTCGGGCCTGACCATTACTCAGAGTTTACAAAATTTTGCGAGGATACGTGACCTCAAACAATCCCGACGTAAAGCAACCCAACCATCCCAAATTATTAACCTTCCAGACTCCAAGTAAGATTAGGCCTAGCCCACTAATTGGGACATCCATCTAGTAGAAATTTTACAATTTTTTCCCACCTTCCTTAATCCTGAGCAAGTTCAGGCCTAGCCCACCAATTGAAAACTTCCATCCATAACATAACCCTGAAGGTTCTCGACCCCAAAAGGCCCTGACTATCAACACTTAGTGGATTTTTGTATTTTTGCATTCCTCCACTCTATTATTTCTTCAGTTTGGCCTTGATTCTCTAAGGGCTTAAGAAAAAAAAGCAAAACACAAGGCCACACCACTATCCAACCTGATTCAAAGGATTTCTCCTACATAATAATAACAAGGGAAAATTTAACCCAAATTAACACATACCAAACAAAGTATAACAACATAGAGCTTACACATAACATCAACGTAAAGGAATTTAATATTCTTATGTTGATAAATGTTTACCAGTCTTAATAGGATTAAAACCAAGCCTATAAATTCACTAAGAATCAACAATATTTATACCCCACACATTCATCATTCAACAATACCAATAGTCTTTTATTTGACATACAAATCAAATATGAAAACATATATGAGTCACTGAACTTGCATGAATGCACGCAACACAATAAACTTATATAGGCACTCAAAGCCTTAACTTACAGTTCCTTAGCCGATATTTATAAAATCCACAAAATATTTCAAGGAAAATTCAACCAATCAATTTCATGTACCAATTTCTGCATTCATGAAATAATCCACAGAGCTATTAATTAACTTTAACAAGACACAATCCTTAATATCATAGATTTCAACTAAAGGCACTTATTTACAATACAAAAAGAGGAAAAATGAAGGTGGGACTTCAGTTTTCCATGCAACCATAGACCTATTGTAGTCAAAATTACTTACAACACTCAACCTGAGCTAGATCCACGATCTAAGGGGGAATTTTCCTTTCAGTAGCCTTAGTAAGAATCCATATTCAACACACTTAGGATAGGAAATACATGTGACAATGGGTAGTTTTTCATTTAGTCAATCACAGCAAAGTTCATAGTCATGAGTCGTTTATCAACTGAGTCAAGCACTATAGGAGTATTTTATCATCCCCTAGCAAGAATCATGGGCGGTTTATTAGTTTTGTCAAGCACTCAATGAGTAGTTTATCAACCCAGAGAAAGAATCCTTCTACATGTGTTTTTTCAACCTTATCAAGAACCTTGAGTGGTTTCTCAGCCAGTCCCTTGGCAAGCACTTATTTTATGTCCTTTTCATCTTCTTACTCTTCTGGTCAAAATTTTTTCTTTTAGGAAATCCCATTCCCTCAGCTCATAGTTCTTTCTAGCTTTTCTCATGAGCTCCACCAAGAAGAGGTCCAAACCCCACATTGTTGTGCATTTTCGTTTTTATCATTTCCTTAGGGTTCTCTTCATATTTCTCTTGGAATCTTCCTCTTTTTTTCTCATTATTTGCACCATAAAATTCAGTTAAAGTGCCAACTAATCTCATTTGGTTTATCATTCCCCTTCCCTCTTATATCATGTATTTTTTGTCCCACATTTTGAGCCATTACATAAAAACATACTCATTTCTAATTTAAGATGACCATTACATTACAAAATTAGGGGAAAAATTACTAAGGGTGTCACACTAAGCCATAAATGATTTAGTCAGTTCTCAACATTCAAGATGATCCTTACTGTTTCTCTTAAAAAGGATTACACAAATTTTAATATTGAAAATTTGGGAAAATTTCTCTAAATTATGAAATGGATGAAATGGGATTTTGCCGTGTAGTATATAGCCTTTATTTCGGGACATCAAGAACGCACAGTAGACTTCCTCCCACATTTCATTTTCTTAGGGAACAAAATTATGAAGTTAACATCTTGTACATGGAAGAATTGTAGTTACAAGAAATAACTTGGGAAACCTTTGAGTCCCAAGAAGGACACCTCTCATTTTCATGAACCTTAGTTTGAATTTATTTGTTGTTTTAGAGTATGTGGTAGATTAAACTTGTTGAAAATGATTTTAACATTGGCTTCCTTTTCGATTTTTTTTTGGGAGTTTTTGAAGTTTTTTTAATTCAATATGTAGATTTTAGATGATGATTTTATGGAATAAGACAACTTCGACATGTATTATTGGCCACGGATATGCTCCTTTTTGAAATTGAAATACTAGTTGGTATCTCCGATCGTAATTTTGTTATCGTTAATAAATTTACCATTTATTTTTGGAAAAAAGGGAGTTAAAGAAACGCTTAATGTTCACGTCTCTTTTTAGATTGACTTTTAATATAGGACATTATTTATATTTTAGTAGTTTAGATGTTGTTACCATAATATTTCCATGGATCTTATCGTTCTATGGAGGCTATTAAAGAAATTGGTATGTAAGAATAAATGACCTCTCACACTTTTGGCTACAAGAAATATAACTACAAAAGTTGATTTGGAAATAATTCTTCTCGTCGTGTCTTCAGTGTCCATGAATGCATGTAAAAGTATTTTTGAATTTTAGTAGAAGGCAAGGCCAACATTATTTTTAAAAATAAAAGGTGGTTAAAGTGGCTAACAAAGTAAATATTGTTGTCAAAACTTAGCAATAAAATTTGGTACAAATTTAGTATTGTCATTCAAACTATGGGCTCAATTAATATGTTTTCCTTAAATGTCAAAGATAATTAAAACAAATGTGAAAAGATTTGACCACCTTGAAGACTAATTCATTTAGACCCAACAATTCATTCTAATAATTTGAGTGCTTGATGTTCTCCAATGACTTTTTAATTGACAACTAGTAGAGAAAATCATACTTTAACTCTCACAATTTAGGCTTTGTAATAGAAAATGAAAAATTAGTTTATAGATGCTAAGGAAATGGTTCAAAGCTCATAATAATGACCTAGAGCCTATGGCAATTTCCCATCGAATAAAAATAATGTAGATTTTAAATATTCATTTTGCTAAATATTTTATAAAATATATTTTAATTACATATATAAAAACTTTCTTATAATATTTATTAAAATTTGTCTTTAAATTATAAACTATTCATAGTATAACTAAATGTACTACAACCTCGTACTGTTGAAACCCTAAGCTTTTATTTCATGATTTGTTTGATCTACAATGGCTTCCACAAAGTGGGTTCCTCCCCATCCTCCCCCTCCTTCTCCTGATGATGAAGCTATAACCTACCAAGAATCAGTGGTAGGCCTCTCAAACAAACCCAAAAATAAGGAGGCGCAATCGAAATTTGTAAAGAAAGTTGAATCAATACCCTTGATATCTCTTCCTTTTGGAGCGCAAAGGATGGCTTTGGATTTATCTGAATGAGATTTGGTTGGAAATTTTACTGGAATGTGGCTATCTCCTCACTCCATGGATTTGTCGATAGACCAAACCTATAAGTCGATGATGAAAGGTAATATCAAGATTTATACGTGTGGAAATGGGATTTTTTCTTTATTTCTTAAATTTAAGGAAGATCGAGATGTTATCTTTATAAATGGTCCTTATTTCTTTGGATTGAGAGGGATGTACTCAAATAAATGGTCCCTGTATTTTAACCTATATGAAGACATCCTGATTGCAATCCCAGTGTGGGTTAAACTCCCTCGACTTCCACTTTCTTGTTGGAGTGACGATTACTTATGAGAAACAGGGAATGGCGTGGAAAGTATTTGGACAAAGTCGAGCCTAAGAGCTCCCAATTCACGTGTTCCAAGATCTGCATTGAGGTAGATCTATAAAAAGTATTTCCTTCATAAATTAATCGCATATTCGGAGGATGGACCCATTGTCAAACCTTGGAATATGATAATATATCCTTCAAGTGTCGGTCCTATCATGAATTCGGTCACTTTGTAAGGGATTGCAAGAAATCCCTTGAAATAAAAGGACTCAATTCATGTGGTAGTCAAGGCGAGCAATGGAATACTCAACAAAGAGGAGGAAATAAAGTTAGGTCCAATGGAAATAAGAGATAAATCATGCATAACAACAATAGTGATTCTACATCTGCAAACCCTTCTGATGTCTAGAAAAATATGAAATAAAATGAGTAGAATGTTCCAAATATGAGTTATAAATATCCAAATGAAGAAGTAGTCATAGAAGAGAAAGGATATGGGGAGGTAAACAAATAGAGGAGGTCCAAAATGAAGAGGATAATAAATATCCCCACCTATCAGAGTTTATTAACGCAAAGCCTCTTGAAGCCCTTACTCCAACCATAAAGATCCTAACCCCCATATATGGAAACATTGAAGGAGGACAACCCAATCCAAGAGTGATCACATACAATATGGTGCAAACACTGATTTGGGCAGAAGATGGAAGAATTTAGGAAACGAAAGGGATTAAGAAGAAGTAGGGTCATCAAAAAGAAAAAGTGAGGGAGTGGGAAGCAGAGAAAAATAAGAAACTTGGAAATAAACCAATAATCTCAAAAATCCTGAAGCCAAAAATCACCAAAGGTCGGGGGGAACTATATCAAGGAGGAGGTTCTCTGCAAAACCCTCCTAAAAAATGATGATAATCCTCTCATGGAATATAATGGGTTTGGGAAGCCACATAAAATCCCTGGCATTTAGGGGCTTGGTGAAACAAGAAAATTCGTGGATACTTCTTCTCCAGGAGACCAAGCTTGAGGAAAGAGAGGAAAAAAAGGCAACTAATTTTTTGGAAACATAGTGTGGGAATAACTCAAGATTCATGGGGATCTTCAGGAGGATTAAGGATGTTTTGGTATAATCTACATTTCCAACAAATCGATAAAATGAAAGCTCAATTATGTATTGTGGCCTTGTTGGAAAGAAAGTATATGAAGGAAAAAACACCTATGATAAATATCTATGCCGCTATGTAGTATGAAGAAAAAATGGAATTTTGGGACTGATTGAATCAAATCGGAGAGAAAGAATGGAAAATCAATTGTGTGATGGGGGGAGACGTAAATACAATACTCAGCTCTTCAAAAAAGTGTAGAGGTTTCCATGTTTAAGACCCTTTTCGCAAAAGAACGGAGAATATAATTAGTTATTGGGACTAGGTGGATATTCCCCCCAAAGTTGGAAAATGTACATGGAAAAATTGGAGAAGTGGATTAAACTATATAGAAACCCATTTGGACAGATTCATTATTCACATTAGTTGGATTCTTTAAGGTCTAAAATGTGTCTCCTTGATTAAGGCTTAAGGAGACTCAAATGATCATCATATAGCCGTGTCTATGAATAACTAAAAGAATTTAGGACCAATTTCATTCAATTTCAATCTACCTTGGATAAATAAGGAAGGTGTCATTGACTTGATTAGGAAAGCATGGAGTAACCCTATGATAGGATCTTCGATATTTGTTTGGGAGATAAAACTAAAGAATGTAAAGCAAGCATTGAGAAAGTGGCTTAAAGAGTGTTACTAACCACTAGGGAAAAAGTGCAATGGATTTCTCAAACAATTAGAATGACATCAAAGTATGTTTGAGGAAGGTAATCTTGAACCTCAACGCTTTGAAAAATAAAGAGAATTGACAAAGGAAATTTTTGTAATAAGTAGGCAACAAGAAGAATTATGGAGATTAAAATCTCGTAGCTTGTGGCTTAAGGCAGGAGATCAAGATACATATTTTTTTCACAAGCAAGCCAAAACTTGTGAATTAAGGAACATAGTCATAGAGATAATACCTGAAGGTAGGTCGAAGATATCTTCCTTTGAAGATATAAAGCAGGGATCCTTCATTTTTAAGCCCTTTATCACAAAGATAGAGAGGTTGACATGTATCAAGCTCATGATTTTCTTAATTGTGTTCCCTCTATTATGTCATATTCTGATAATCTGTATTTTGTCAAATAAATAGATGAAGCTGAAGTCATGAATGCAATTTGGGAGATCGATCTCGATAAACCCTAGACCTGATGGTTTTTCTATAAGTTTATTTAGGTATTTCTAGATCATGATAAAAAAAGGATTTTCTTAGGATGCTAAAAAATACGAGGAAAAAGGAAAGGGTAGGTGGTGAAACTAATTCCTCCTTCATTTCCGTTATCCCTAAAGACTTGGATCTTGTAATTTTCTCTATATTTTAGCCCATATCCTTATGCAACTTGGTTTACAAAATTCTTATGAAGATTATTGCAATAATACAGAAGAAGTTGCTACCAGGAATAATCTAAGAATACCAGGGGGTTTTTATGCAACAAAGACAAATCTTGGACAATATTATCCATGTTCAAGTGGTGATATATTCAATTAAGGAAGCTAGAGAATCAAGAATGGTGATAAAATTGGACATGGAAAACACATTTGATCGGGTAAGACAGTCCTTTTTGTTTCTTATGCTTGAAAATTTGTGCTTTGGTAATGATTGTATTCGTTGGATAAGGAAATGCATTGGTTCTCCTTGGATTGTGCCATTGGTTAATGGTTATCCCACCCCTTTATTTACATCTTCTAGAGGTTTAAGACAGGGGTTCCCGTTGTCTCCTATCCTCTACATGATCATGGTTGAAAGTTTGAGTCAAAATATCGAGAAAGAGAGTTATGAAGGAAAACTTGTGGTGTTGAGTATAGAAAGGAATATCAAAGGAGTGAACCACTCCTAGTTTGCAGATAACACTCTCTTACTAGGGGGTGCTTCAAAAATAATAGTGACTTTCATTGAAAATATTTTGAACCCATATATGGATCTTTCTTGAGGGTAGGTCAACAACAAAAAGAGTCACGTATGTGGGTGGAATTATCTCGAATCATTGCTACAAAAGATATCTCGAATATTAGACTTTCTTTCTGGACTGGAGATATTTCAAATACTTGGGAATTCCAATTTCCTTGGGTTCATCTAATGCCAAATGCTGGGAGGTAGTGTTGAAAAATATAAGGAAAATAATCCAATCTTGCGGCACCTGGTGGTTAAATATGGAAATAAAGATAATATTAATCAAATTAGTTTTAACCTCCCTTCTAGTATACATGAGTACATGTATGCTACCTCAAAAGGTAATAATTCACCAGATAAGTGGTTTATCATGAAATTTTTTTTGGCATGGGTGAAGAATAAGGAAAAATGATTTCATCTTGCAAATTGGATCATTTATAGCTCTAGAAATTAAGGATATTAATCTTATGAATATTGCGTTGGGTTCAAAAATTGTATGTAGTCCTCTATAAGATTCTAAGTAATGGGGGAAGATTGCCTATATTCACAAATATTTTAATATTCAATGCTCCTTAGACCCGAGATTGAGCCATGGCTAGACCAAGGTTCAAAGATTTGGAAATTTTGTAAAATAATGGCCCCCATCATTATTAACAATCTGAGATGGGAAAGTAAGAATGATTTACATATACACTTATGGAAGGATCGAATTCCCACTGCAGAGATCACACATAACAATGTCAAAATGAGGGAACTAGCAAAATGGATGGATGATAAATGATATAATAGGATTGAAGAATTTTTTCAGTGGGATAATGAAGGCCAGTGGACAGGTTGGTCTTTCCCTTATGTACCTTCAGATTTGCATGGACATTGGATTGCCTTGATCAAATATCTAAAGGGATATGCACCAATTGTTACCTCTAGGTGGATTAGAGGATTTGAACGGGTCACAAAAATAATATTTATTCAGTTAAAGAAGGTTATGAATCACTGCTTCAAGTATTCCCACACCCTCCTTCAGATTGAATTTTGGGAAAAATATGGAATACATATGGGATGCCAAATATTAATATTTTTTGTTGGGAGTTGGTACATGGTAAAATTTTGATTGCAAAGAATCTAAAAAAAAGGGACATATAGGGCCTGTCTCACTATGTTTTGTGTAAACAAGTAGAAGAGGACATCCCCCTTCTCTTTTGGCAGTGTCCCTTCGCATTGGAAGTATGCAAATTAGCTTTAGCTCAAGTCATGGATCTTCCAAATATTCCAAAGGATTGGCAAGAAAAGTTTGTGCAATGGAGGCAAAAAATTCCTTGGAAGGGAAAATATGACTTAGTGGTGGTGAGAAGTTGGCTAGCTCTTCCAAAGTATTTATGTTAGCCAATTTGGATTGCTTGAAATCAAACCATATTTTAGACCTTTTTTCCAGATCTTGTTCGTGTTTCCTCTAAAGCCTTGCAAATGATTTTTAAGACAATATCAACAAGAGGATTCAAAGTAACAAATATCAATGATTTATCCATCAGTGAAAAGGATTATTTCAAAGAGGAACTAGTTTCAAATCAGGTTGGCATCTTCAATTTCAAAAGTGTTCTCACAAAAAAATTCCTAATAAGAATGGAGAGCAATGAATTCCAAAAATGGATAAAAGATAAGAATAAATATTCACTAATCTTTGATGAAGCTTCGAAAGGTAACCCTAGTGTGGTAGGAGCGGGAGGGGTTATCTTCTGCCCAAATTAAGAAAGGGAGATTCATTTTTCCTAGGGATTGGGGGCTTCAACTAATAACTAGGTGGAATAATTAGCATTATGGAAAGTATTAGATTTGAAAAAAGTTACTGATCAAATAAAAATTATTACCTTAAAACGAGAAATTTAACCAATTTTTTATTTTTACATATGAAAAAACAACTGGAAACCGAAAATTTGTATTCTGGAATAACATTTTTTTTAGGGTAAATTTTCAACATTTTAAAAAAATGGAAGTAAAAGCCAAATTTTTTGTGCAAAAAACAGGCTGAAAACAAAAAGTGTTGATACTGGAATAACGTCGTCAATTTTTTGTGAGCAAAAAACACCTTGAAAAATGAAAAGTGTTGATGCTAGACTAACTTCACCAATTTTTTTTTTGCAAAAAACACTCTGAAAACAAAAACTGTTGATGCTGGAATAACAACGTCAAATTTTTGTGTGCAAAAAACACTCTGAAAACGAAGTGTTGATGCTGGAATAACGCCTTTTTTTAGGGTAAATTGTAACATCTTTTAATAATGATGTTAAAGGTAAAATATCATGACTCTTAAAAAACTTAAAATTCCAACGATTGACATGACATTAAAGATAAAATATCAAAAGTAAAATTTCAACGATTTTTAGGCATGGTATTAAAGATAAAATATCATGTCTCTAAAAAGCCTTAAAATTCCAAGGTTGACATTAAAGATAAAATATCACCTCTACGAAAATCCATAAAATTCCAAAAACTTTCAGTCATCATATTAATATTATTTTAAAAAATTATTACCATTTAATTTGTATTCATTTATTTTTATTTTAAGCAAATCATATTAATAACAGTTTATTAAATATAATTGTTTTTTTTATATATATAATGTATCGAAATCACTGGGTAGGAAACACTTCAGTTATGATGAATGAACAACTTTAAAAACAAATGAATTTATATGTGATTTTGGAGATTTTGATACTCTCTTCATTCAAACATTTTTTTTTTTGGGAAATTTGTGTAAATATTTTATTTTTAAATAATTTTAAGATTTTGAAATTTGCAAATTGTTTTTTAAAACATATATATATATATATATATATATATATATATATATATATATATATATATATATATATATATATATATATATATATATATATATATATATATATATATATATATATATTATCATAACAATAATAATTTATATTAAAATTATATTTCTTTTGAATTTAATAAATCAAAACTAATAAACAGATTAAAGATTATGCAGAAAAAAAAAATTGTCTTTTTCAGAATTCTATCTATAGCTAAAGAAGTACAACATCAACAAAAAAATTGTTCTTCTAGACTTATTACTTCTACATATTTTTCACTTTAACACACATACACACACATATCCAATCAAATATATTAAAAAATATACTAAAACCTAAATAAAAATATATTTTTAACATAAAAAAAAAATTTAAAAACATGAAAATATATAAAAATAAAAATAAAATAAAAATAAAAACATTAAATAAATAAATAAAATGTAAAAAAAACTAACTTATAAATGGTCAAAATAACAAAATAACACAAAATAAAAACATAAAAAAATGAAAAAATGAAAACATTTCAAAAAAATAATTTAAGAAAAGAATTTTTAAAAATGACAAAAAAAATAATTGTTGATGATGATGATGTTCACTGAGACCAATGCGGCCTACCGAACATCAAGAAAGGAAAAATAATCTAAGTTTGATTCTTCAAAATATTGTTTCTATGATCAAAGAGAATGGGAAGAAGCACTCCAACATCTCTATAGGTGGGTTGGCTTAATAGGTCAAGAAGATTGGAAGTGTGGCAGATGTTAGGGAATTGAGAGCGGAAGTGAGCAAGAGATGGGTAGTCTAAAAGAAAGTGTTTTTCATCTTCCACCCGCTTAGTATCGCAAATCTAACAGATTTTATCGTTCCAGGGAATCTTGGGAATAGACCACCACCCGGTCTCACTCCAAAGCTCATGAGAATTAGTTCTAATCCTAGCGATGTTCATTTTTTTCTTAGTGTGATCAACATAAAGAGGTAATTTTGATTATCCAGGGTGGGGTTGATCACTTCCTTGTAGTATCTTAGCTTGCTTGATGAGACAAATTAAAAAAATACAATAAAAACAATTGAAAACAATACTTTCAGAGAAATAATTAAAAAAATTAAACCTTTTAAAAAAAAAAACTTAAAAAAAAAAGATAAATTGAAACAAAATGGATAAAAAAAAACTAAAGAAATAAGTGAAAATAAAATTAAAAATTAGTTTAAAAAACATTGAAAATTTTAAAAATAATAATTAAAAATATTGAAATTAATAATTAAAAAAATTCAACATAATATTTAAAATTAAAAGCATTAAAAAAACAAAAATAAAAAAACGCATTGAAACAAATTTTTGTATTAAAAAACAAAAAAAAACATATATATATATATATATATATATATATATATATATATATATATATATATATATATATATATATATATATATATATATATATATATATATATATATATATTATATTATAATAATAATAATAATAATAATACAATTTTTTAAAAAAATTAAAAACCAAAAAAAAAGAAAATTATAAAACATTAAATTTACATTAAAAAAAAAATTTATACCCACTAGTGGCCACTTGGACAGTGAGGTTGACCTAGTGGCGACCTAGTGGCGGGGCATTTCTTTTTATTTTATTTTATTTTTTAAGTAGTTTATTTTAATTTAATTTTTTTATTTAATAATTTTTTTTATTTATTTAATTTTAATTTTTTTTTTAATTTTAATTTTAATTATTTTTAGTTTTTAATTTTTTTTTTTTTCTTAAGCTCTTTTTTTTATGCTTGTTTTTTTTTTTTTTTTTAAGTAAGTCTAACTTCTATTTATAAAAACATATAGTACATGGATTGTCTAGCCTCTGGAATTGCTGGACTAGCCAATTCTAGAGGCATTGTAAGTCAAAAGCTAAAAATTATGACTGCCCCAGAAGGGAAAAATAGCCAAACCAGTTTTACTACCGCTGCCCACCACGGAGAAACCAGCTTCATAAAAAAGAAGTGATGAATGACGAAAATGTCTAGGAGCAACATAATAAACCGGAAAAAGAGTCCCAAACTGAAAATAAACCTATAGAATCTAGGTGTCATTGCGCGGGGGAGGTGGCACCTCCACTATAAGACACCTATACTCGGTGTCATTAGCAATCTTATCTTGAGGCACTACATGTTCAAGAAGGATGGTGGTGCGTGCACTGCCCATACCCCCACCATCACTAGACCAGTCCTTACTATTGTTGTCGCTGCCACTGCTACCACTGCCTATGCTACTGGAGGTGGGAGCGCCATGAACAATGGGGAGAGCTTCAGATTTTCTCGAAGGCGGCAGAGGCATCGAGTCTATAGTGGATTTTCTTAGCATTTTCCTGGGATGTGATCCGTGGATGTGTAATATCCCTGAAAAAACGTTTCAAACCCCTCTACCGTAACTCCCTATTTAATTTTTTAATGGTAAAAGGAGAATATACAAATTTAAATAAATTATTATTTAATATTTTATTAATAATGATGATGACTATTATTATAATTTACTACGACCAATGCAGTCTATCAAACCTCAAGAAAAGAAAAAGAAAAAGAATCTAAGTACGATTCTTCAAAATTTTGTTTTTATGATCAAAGAGAAGGGAAAGAAACAGTCTAAGATCACTATAGATGGGATGGCTTAATAAGTCAAGAACATTGGTAGTGTGGCAAATGTTAGGGAACTGAGAGCGTATATGAGTAAGATTTGGGCAATCTAAAAGGAAGTTTTTTTCAACTTCCACCTTCTTAGTATATCATATATGACAGATTCTATAGTTTGAGGGAGTCTTGGGAATAGACCACCACCCGGTTTCACTTCGAAGCTCATGAGAATTAGTTCTTATCCTAGTAATGTTTATTTTATTGTTAGTGCTTCTCAACATAGAGAGATAATTCTGGTTATCAAGGGTGGGGTTGATCACCTCCTTATAGTATCTTAGCTTCCTTTTACCTTCCAGCTCCTTATCCTCTCACAACTTGTCCTTAAAATTGGAGGTAAGAGTATCTTTAACACTATCTTTGCTTCCCATATTGATCTCCTCCTTAATTCCCCAACGGTTGAGCCAATACTGGGCATCCTTATGCCACCTGCGCTTGAGGCGGAGGTGGGGGTTTTGATTAAAGTTTGAAGCAATTTTTGGTAGCCTCTTGGATTCCATGTTGTAAAGTTTCTTCTTATACATCATATATCTAAACATAGTCATAATTTCAATGGGGGACATAATAACTTCGACCAAGAGAATAGGATAGGGAGTATTTCCATTGATCTTTAGATTGTAGGTTATTAATTTCTTGTGAATGATCTCAATCTTCCTCCATGATTCTTTGGATATACCGCAACCCCAAACTTCACATTTGTATAAGACAACAAGGGTGACAAGAGTCTCAAAGAGGAACCTCTTTTTTCTCCGAATGCAAATATCAACAGACTTACAATTATTTTCAAGCTCATAATAAAATTTTCAGCCTCCAATAATTCTTTTCTCGATGCTATAATTCTCATTGAGCTAATGAGAAAATTCCAAACCCAAATATTTATAACAAACCTGCTCTAAGCACTAGATATTATAAGAAAAACTACCATGGCTAATATTTTTTTATTTAAATAATAATATATATTTTTTAGCTTGTATTTATATTTTAACTAATTAATAATATTATATATTTTAATAATAATTTACTTTATGTTTTAAAATCCTATCTTAATTAATGTTTTAATTTAAAATTGATTTTTAATATAAAATAAAATTAAATAAAAGTGAAAGATATTAACAAACATAAATTAAAGTATCATATATTTTTTTCCCTTTTTTGGTCTAATAAAGATTAAGATAGTTTATCCCAAGTTTTCTAAAAAGTTTCAGGTGATAAAATTTATCTAGAATTTTTTAATTGAAAACTAAAATTTCATCTATTTGACCTAATAATTAATAATGATCTTCATCTTCTTAGTATTGTTGATGGACATTGTCAACTACAAACTCTTAAAAGAGATAGTAGTAATAATAATATAATTTTAAATTAACAGTCAAGCTAGATACTAAAAAATTAGTGTGTGAGACCTTTTTGTTTGGGGATAAGGGACCAACCTTCACACAACCTAATTTTACTAATAAAGTTTACAATGGTGTACATAATCTACTCACCACTAGATTTGTACATGCTTTCTTCAAACCCTTTGAATGTTTTTAAATATGGATCCATTTTAGTTAGAACAAATAATTGCGCCCAGAGGGGCTCTACAACCCAGTTAGCGTGGATGGTTGAGCATTAGATGTGAGATATTAGATGAGTTATTTTTTAAATTCATTTTTTTTATATTGTAATTTTGTTTTTTATTAATAAAATTACTAAGAATTTTTTAGATAAAAGAAAGTATAATATACATATCACATTAAAATATATAGCTCATAAATAATACTTATAAATTAACATTCATTTTACAATATAAATTAAAATTAGGATTGCATAACAATTTTTAAATTTAATTAATAAGCCTATAAAAAATTAATATTTAGAATATAACATTATTTTTAATAATGGATATTAGTAACTTCTAAATAGGCTTTTTTACAATACCATGGGCCAATACCCAGAAGAGAAAGATAGAGAGAGAGGAGGGAAAAAAATCATAATACCACAGGCTAATACCATGGTTTATCAACACGTTGGGTCATCTAGGCTTTTGATTATTATGTTATGGATCTAATCTTTTAATTATTATGTTACAATAGGATGGGCCAATACCATGGTCATTGACTTATCAATACCACATGCCCAAACACCATAACTTATTTCAAAATCAAAATATTTTACAAATACTTTATTTTAATTTAATTTTATAACATTTTTTTAATTAATTCTAAAGAAAAAAGGCTATAATTACTTTTGAGGTATATATAAACCCACCATCCTCATGACTACTAAAAATATTCCCATGGAGATTATATAGAGGTTTTAATAAATTAAAATTCAAAATAATTTTATATATACAAATGTGAAATTTATATAATATGAATGATATTATAAAGAACTATGATAGATGCATTTTAACCAAATATCCAAGAAGTAGCTAACAATGGTAGAGTAAATTTAGTGCATGAATCTTTTAAGTTATTTACTATTGCATTTTATTTCACATGATTGATCCAAAATATAGGTTTAATATTTTACAATCAAATATGTTTTTTTTTTTTTTTTTTTTTTTTTTTTTTTTTTTTTTTTTTTAATTTAGACAATTTATTAAATAAAATACAATGGGATCATATTTAATAGAGAGAGTGTGATATGGAGGGGGAATAGAGTGGGGGAGAGAGACATAGAGGTGGGAGAGACCGCGAGAGAGAGGAAGGAAGAGAGAGTGGATGGGGGAGAGAGGAGGAGAGAGGGAGGGAGAGAGAGGTGGATTTGGAGGGGGAATGAGAGGGAGGAAAGAAAAACTACATTGAGATATAGAGGGGGAGAGAGAGAGGGAGTGATATGGGAGAGATGAAGATTGAATGAGTGAGAGAGGAGACGAGGGAAGGGAGATAAAAGGATACGATGGAGATAGGGAAAGAATGGGAAGAGAGAGATAGGGAGACATAGATATGAAGAGGGGAGATAGGGGGAGAGTAAGATGGAGAGAGAGAGGGAGATAGTGAAAAATTTGGAGGGTGGAGAGAGAGCCTTCTGTGTGATGGGGGGAGAGATAGAGGGAGGTTGGAGAAAAAGGGAGAGAGAGGAAGGAAAAGAGAGGGGACTTGAGAGAGAGGAGAGAGAGGGGGAGAGACAGATAGATTTGGAAGGGGGGGATAGTGGGAGAGAAGAACAAATACAGTGAGAGATAGAGGTGGAGAGAGAGACGGAGTGATAAGAGAGATATGAATATGGAATTAGGAAGAGAGGAGATGAGGAAAGGGAGAGAAAAGGAGAGGATAGAGATAGGGAAATAAGGGGAAGAAAGAGATAGGCAGACATAGATATGGAGGGGGAGGGGAGAGGGGGAGAGTGAGAAGGAGAGAGAGAGGGATATAGTGTTAGAGTTGGAGGGTGGAGAGAGATAGTGTGTGTGTGATGGGGGTGGAGAGATAGAGGGAGGTGGGAGAGAAAGGGAGAGAGAGGACTTGAGAGAGAGGAAAGAGATATGGATTTGGAAGGGGAAGAATGAAATATATTGAGAAAGGTGGATAGGGAGAGGTAGTGACAAGGGAGAGATAAAGAGACAGTAAGAGAGAGAGAGAGAGAGAGAGAGAGTATGTTTTGGGGGTGAGAAGGAGATACAAAGGGAGGTAGATATATACATGCAGGGGGGAGATGGAATAAGAGAGAGGCAAAGAGAGGGAAGGAGGAAGATATATATATATATATATATATATATATATATATATATATATATATATATATATATATATATATATATATATATAGAGAGAGAGAGAGAGAGAGAGAGAGAGAGAGAGAGAGAGAGAGAGAGAGAGAGAGAGAGAGTGTATGTTTGGGGGCTGAGATAGAGATATATATGGATGGGGTATATATATATATATATAGAGAGAGAGAGATAGAGATATGGAGAGAGAGAGTAAGCATGCATGATGATATAGAGATATAAAGAAGGAGAGATAGAGAGAGATAGAGAGAGATAGAGATATATATGGGGGGACAAGAGAGAGAGAGACAAAGAGATAGAGAGATCATGACATGTGTGTAGGGGGTTCAGATAGAGAGACAATTAATAAGGAGAGATGGAGGGAGTTATAGATATAGATGATAGGGGGGGATGTAATAAGAGAAATATATGTAAAGGGACGGAGAAGTGGAGAGAGAGAGACAGAGGAGGGAGCGATGGGGGGAGAGAGAAGGATAGAAGGAGGGAGGTACACACACAATGGAAGGTTTAGAGGGAGGGAAGAAGAAAGAGACACAAAGAGACAAATATAGAATTAGAATTTAGATCTGGAATTTAATGAATATTTTGGCTTTTCACTAAAATATATGTATTGATTTCAGTGCAGTTGTTTATTTCTAGTCCTAGTTGATCACTTGCACTAGATGCATTGATTTCAGTGTAGATTTCAATTTCTAATCATATTTAATACCTTACACTAGATGCATGGGTTTCAATGTATATGTTGATTTCTACTCATATTTGATTACTTGCACTAGATGAATTGGTTTTAGTGTAGATATTGATTTCTAATCGTATTTGATCACTTTCACTAGATGAATAGATTTCAATGTAGATGTTGATTTCTAATCCTATTTAATACCTTACACTAGATGCATTGATTTCACTGTAGATTTTGATTTCTACTGCTATTTTATTTCTTGCACTGGATGCATTGGTTTCAATGTAGATATCTATTTCTAATCCTATATGATCGCTTGCAATAGATGCCTTGATTTCAGTGTAGATGTTGGTTTCTAATCCTATTTGATTTTTTTCCCTAGATGGATTAATTTTAGTGTATATGTTGATTTCTGATTTGATGCATTGATGTATGATGTATATTAATTTAAAATTAATTATATTAATAGTGCATTGATTTTAGTGTAATCAAATCTTTGCCCCCTCCATCTGTATCTATATCTCCCATTTTCTCTCATTCTTTATCTCTCTCTCTCACCCCAAACATGCACAATCTCTCTCCATATTTATCTATATCTCTCTCTCCCCAACCCCCCCTTTTCCACTCCCTCTCTCTTTATTCCCCTTCTATCTCTCTCTAACACTTATCTCTCCATATCTATATCTCTTCCTCCCTCCCTATCTTTTCCTCTCTCTTTTTCCCTCTCTCATCCCTCCATTTATATATCTATGTCACCCCCAAACATACACACACTCTCTCAGTGTAAGCACATAAACATTATTCATGACATGAATTGACTTCTGTGTTATAGTAATTCAACTATAAATAAAATACTTTAATTTCTTCCTAAATAAAATGTCCACTTACCTGAAATGTCTTCTTCCTGAAACTATAAACTATTTGTAATTGACTACATTCTTATTATTCCCATTTTCCATCATTTGAAATTTTTAATCACTTTGCATTCAAACTTGGTAATACAAAATAAAATATAGGTGTGACAATAACAGTAGAAGAAAATAGTTTTAGATTTTTCGCAATGAAGATTATTTGTAATTGAAGATATTCTTATTATTCGCATTTTCTATAATTCAACATTATTACATTGTCAATTTGCACTTAAAAATTTTATTTCATCATTTTTCACCATTCAAGTTACTAACATTCTCTCTCATATAAAAAAAACCAACGTAACTAAGAAACGTTAAAATTAAATTGACCAAAATAATCTTAGAAATATTTAGCATATTTAATATGATCAAAATAATTAGATGTTCAACAAATTTTGTATGACCACACACGACTAAAACGAACCTATATCCATCTTAACCCCAGATCTATCATGCACCGAGAGGGATCAAATCTCTCGAGGTACAAACCTTTCCTCAAGTTTTGCACTCAAGAAAGAGGTTTTCAACTTGAGATATTTTATCCCTCTTGGTGCTTGATAGATCTGGGGTTAACATGAAACTGGGTTGGTACATAAATACACTTGTGATGGCTTTCACTCCTCTACATGCAAATTAAGTTTCTTCTTAACGAATAAAATGATACACCAATGGTTAATAAACTTGTGTTACTATCGCTTCTCAATTTATTTCTTGATAAGAGTTCATAAGTTCAATTCTAGAAAAAGGTATAGTATAGACACCTCCATAGACTTTAGCAGTTAAATCACTACATCGAGAGGGATCCCTTTTCCCACAAAAAAAAATTCATACACCAATTGGTGTCTAACTCAGTTGCTGTTATCATTTTATATTAAAAAAAAAAATCAAACAAACATATCCCTATATCAATTGAATAAATTGTAACGATATAAATAAAGATGAGAAGTTACACTTCAAATAACATAAATCATATTATTATATACATTATTTTTTTTCCAGAAAGGAAAATTACAACCTTTTGTAATGATTGAAAATGATTACATGGTTAACATCAAAATAAAACTTTTCATGCAATAAGAGCAAGGATTTATATAAGGACTATGTCTGTACATGTTGTTGAAAAATAAGCTATTGACATTGGTAGTATACAAAAAACAACATATGGATAAATTATATAAATATCATAAGATATTTCCTGAGATATATAAATTCAAGTTTAGTGCTATAGTGTTGTTGGACATAAAGTAATACATACTGCTGATCCAATGATACCCATGGAGTAGAGAAAAATTAATGCAACAATCATAGATTTATAACAAAAATAGGACAAGGTTAATCCATAGGAATTTCCTGTCCCATGGGTAATAGAATTCTCACACGCATTTTTAATACACTTCCATGCATTTCTTCAAAAAAGATGGATCACTCATCTGAATATAAGACCTTCTTACATATAAATCTCATAAATTTTTCCATTCCCTATGAACATGATGGAAAGAGAGGAAATGGAAAATTTCCGGTTGAAAATGGCACCAAGAAATATTCTAATTTAATTTCCCCTTGAATTAAATTAGAAGAGAATCGTAATTCCACATCACATGACAACTTGTAAGATTTAACTAAGTTAGTTTTACTTAGTTGGTTCAGTTAATTCGAGTTGAAGGTCTAATTTAATTCATATAGAGTGGCTCCTACATTTTAGGAGCCATGGTTGTGTTTACTTGGAGTTGTAATTAATTAATCCAGATTATTTGAGTTAAAGTCATCTAACTAGTTCCAACTGTTGGAGGAACTAGTGAGAGGTCTAGTGTGAGTTGTGTAGACCATGATGAATGAATTAATTTATAAATTATCCATAAATAACTCATGCATGTGTGAATTGAGAGTTACCCAGTTGATATTTGAGTTCAAGGGAAGTGTATTATCAGTTGTATAATCATCCAAATTGTACAAGTGGTGCATGCAGTAAGAGGAAGGCCCTATATGGATTGCGTAGTATTGGCTGGGGATTTCCCTAATTAATAGGGGCTAATTACACAAGGAAACAACAAAAGGAAGAAGGGACTTTGGCAAGCCAAAATCTGGTTAAGTATTGGCCTAGGATTGTCTAGGAAGTAGTGAGACAGATAGAGATAGTGCAAGGGTTTCTTAGGCTTGAAAAAATAATTTTAATATTCTTATATTTTATGACTAATGAAATATAAAAAAGTTGGGATTTTAGTTGTGGATTTCCCAAAGAAATAATTTTGTATTTTTTTGATTGAATTCTTTCTCTTGTATGCTTCATGATTTCTCGATCGACTAAATTGGTTTCCACAATTGGTAGAGTAGATTCAAGTCTATTTTTTTAGAAAATTACAATTAGAAGTTTGAATATACAAGGAATTTTTACATGATATCAGAGATTAAATCACTATATAAGAGAATAATATGAGTTTTTTTTGTGCATTTGAATCGAATTTGTGGATCTATTCTCCAAGAATAGCAGTAGGATAAGGATGTTGTTCTATGGATTAAGACTTGAGTATGCCCTTGAGGGAAAATCAAATTACATAGCTTGGAAACAAAGGATGGAATAATTTTTGGAAGATAACAGGATGAAGGATCTCATTGTTAGTGATATTCTTAATACTCCAGTAGTTGATGCTCAAGATCTGGTGACCTGGAAGAATAATGTAGCAAAGGAGAGAAGGCTCCTACTGGAAGTTGTTTGAGATCATATTGTATCGAACCTACATGGAAAGGAAATTAAATATGCAAAGTGGAAGGCCTTGACATAATTTTTTTTTCAGAATATCAATGACAACAAGAAGTTTCTACTGAAGGGAAAGCTCAAGAAAATCAAGATGGAGAAGGGCGACAAAATACCAAAGTAATTGTCCAATTTTACCCAATGTCGAGATGAGATTGGAAGTGTTATTTTTATAGCTTTTGAAGATGATCCTATGAACCTAACACTTCTATTCATTCCCAAGAGTTGGCACAACTACCAAGATTTAGTAAATGGGAGGGAGAAGCTACCAAAGTGAGAGCGGTTGTGGTCCGACTTGGTGCAAGAATATATTCGGCGTAACACTAGAGATGGATCCTCATCCAAGCATGATGACGAGGAGAAATGTTCCTTGGCTCAAAAGGAAAATAAAGGGAAAGGGAATTCATCCCATTCCAAATCAAATTCTAGCTAGGTAGGTAAGAAAAAGGATTTGTCGAAGATTAAATTTTGTCACTGTCATGAGTTGGGATACTATGCCACAAAGTGTCCACACAAGAAGGTCAACAAGAAGCCATCAGGAGGAGTGGTAGGTGAAGCTATTTCTTCAAAATTCAAATTGGATTTCATCCTCATCACATGCATGGTGTCATCAGTGATGGGTAGTGTGTGGTACCTGGATAGTGGAGCCTCATTCCATATGACTAGCAAGAAAGAGTTCTTCAGTGACTTGGAGGAGAAGGACCTCGAGATGCACATCAAGATGGGAGAGGTTGGAATGTATAACGTGAAAAATATCGGTACTATTAATTTTCAGAGGGAGTCTGGTTCTCCTCTCACATTGAAATATGTCATGTATGTTCTGAGTTTGAAGAAGAATTTATTTTCAGTTTCTGTGTTTGAAGACCATGGCTACGATACATTTTTTATAAAAGGAAAGGTGTTCCTTCATCACATAGCCATAGGATAGGTGAATAAGATCAGGGTTTAGGTAAAGAAACTCTACAAACTGGGTGTAGAATAATGTGCTACTTTGAGCACGAAAGTAGAGAAGTTGTAGAGCCGAGACATCAGTGAGTTATGGCATAGAAGATTGGGCCATCTACACCATTCATTTTGAATATCATGTAACAAATTTCTACAGGACTTACCAAGGGTGCACTTAAGTAGTGTGATACATGCAAAGGGTGTAAATTGGGAAGTACACCAAAGCCACCTTTCATGATAAGAACAATTGAGTACAAGCGATCCTTGAAAATAGTTCACTTAAATGTGTGTGGACCATTCTCGATAGCCTCCATGACCAAGAAGAGGTATTATGTCATATTTTTTGATGATTTATCACATAAGTGTTTGATATTCTTCATGCAGAAGAAATACCATGCATTATTAAAATTTTGTGAGTTCAAAGCACTTGTTGAGAAAGACACATGCAGGAGAGGGAAGGTTCTTAAGAGCGACAAAGGTGTAGAATATGTGTCGAATGAATTCAATAACTTTTGTGCATCAAAAGGAATTCTATGGGAGTTAATAGAACACCATAACCCATAACATAATGGGGTTGCAAAAATAAATAACATAAGAATTGTGGGAGTTGCACGAGTGATGTTACATGATCATGGCCTATTGTTGCACTTCTGGGCAGAAGAATGCAACACAACGGTATATGTGCAGAAAATGAGTCCTCATCAGATTCTCGAGATGACTACACCAAAGGAATATTTTTCAGGTAAGAAACCAAATGTGGTGCACTTCCAAATATTTGGTCCATCAGTTTACTTTCATGTTTCCAGGGATGCATGGAAAAAACTAGAACTAACAGCTGAGTTGGGAATATTTGTGGGGTACACTAATATACCTCATAACTATTAGGTGTACATATTATCTCATAGAATGAAAGTTGTTTGTAGAGATGTGAAATTCGATGAAGATAAGGTCATGCGAATTTCCCTTGATAGGGAGATTTAGTTGCATGCAGATGAGGAGATTTTATCTCCAAAGGAAGAACCTCAGAATGATGTGGAGAAATCACATGCAAAGGAGAAGAGAGTGGAAGCATCCACTCACGTAGAGACATCTAGAGATGGAATAAAGTGCACCAGAGAGGCTGGCAGGTTGATGCATGATGCTAGAGATAAAGTGGGAGAACCCACATCACAATGTAGGAAAAGGAGGTTACTAGATCGGTAAACTGGCTACATTGCTCTTATGAGAAAGAGTGTAGAGACTAAGCCATCCTCATTTGAGGAAGAAGTGCAAAAAATAGTATGGGTTGATGCCATGGTAGATGAGTATGACTCCATTATCAAGAACAATGCATGGGAGGTTTTCCCAAGACCAGAGTACAAGTCAGTTGTAGGATTGAGCTGGATCTAAAAGTTGAAGCAATCAAGATATGGGAGTGTCGAGAAAAACACGTCTAGATTTGTGGCCAAGGGGTTGTCTTAAGCGGAAGGAATATATTATGAGAAGACATTTTCTCCAGTAGCAAGGTACTCTTCAATGAGATCTATTCTATAACTTTCAGCGCAAATGGAATGGAAGATACATCAAATGGATGTGAGGACAACTTTCCTCAATGGAGTGATTTAGGAAAAGGTGCACAGAGAGCAACCAGAAGGATTTGATACCTTTGACAGAGAGTCTCATATGTGAAGACTCAAGCAAGGGTTGTATGGAATGAAACAAGCACCTTATTCTTGGTACACCAGGATCGAAAACTATTTCATTGGGTTTGGATTCACCAAAAGTAAACCAGATAAAAGCCTTTACTATATTGTGGTTGAAGGTAAACTATTGATTATAGTATTATATGTCGATTATTTAATTCTAGCATGTGTTGAGAGGTTTATAAAATATTGCAAAGAATATTTGGCAATAGAATTCAAGATGAAACACATGGGTCTCTTGCATTATTTCCTTGGTTTGGAAATTTTGAAAGAGATAGGCACTAGGGAATTATTGTTGATCAACGATTGTCACTAATGTCAACCCAAGTAGCACCAGGGGATACCCCAATATTGCATGGTAATTTTTACCTACCAAATTACTATATTCTGGTTCAAGAATGCTTTTGATGGTTTCTAATTGTCTATATGTTTCCGTTGATATATGGCACGCCAAGTAATTCTTCACAGTTTGAGAGATATTCGTGTTTGAAGTTTGTAACCCCAGTTAGTGGGCTAAAACCCCATGGGGTTGTGGCATAGGTCATTGAAAGGTTAATAATTAGTAATTTTTAAGCTCCTAAATTCCCTCTCATCTTCACTTGTTGAAGCCCCTCTCAACCTAATCATTTATATAAATTGTGATCCTCATATCCTCCTTATGTAGGGATTTCGCTACCTAAAACAGGTCATCATAAAATTTGCGCTCTAAATTTTTTTCTACAAAGGTTCAGAAGCTGAAATTTTTATGAGGTAAATTTGAAATCTTGGGCAAGCTTCTGTAAAAAATTCAAATCAGGGTGCACAAAATTTTCCGAGATATGATCTGTGGAAGTCAGTATTTTTGCGGACTCCTGAACTTCATCTCAAAGAATTTACCTTTGGAAATTCGTCATAACTCTCTCTATGAGTATTGGAATGGAATTTTGTAAAAAGTGGCAGATAGTTCATGGAATTTAGTTTTTGTTGTATCAATTTCAGAGCCGAATGATTAAAGAGTGATACGTGGCACATCGTACAAGTTTGATCTAGTGAAATAGTCCATAATTAGGTCATTGTGAGAGATAGGGCATAAATCTCTCTTGAAGAATCCAAATTGGATCAGACCTGTGACATTGGAAAGAAGACTTAGAGTAATACTACATAAGTAAAAATCGCATATTGGGGAGTTGAAATAACAGAGATACACTAGATTCAATATCAAGATCCTAGAAGGAAATAAAAAGCTAGATCATGTGTTGTCAAGGGCTGCAAAGGACCACACTTTCTAGGGAAACAAAGAAAATCAAGGTGCATAAGAGGGTAGCATGAAAAGAGCAGCAATCAAGGTGCAGAACAAAAATAAGAAGTTCAACACATGAACTCTTCAAGTGGGCAGCAGTGCATACAATCATTGTAAAGGTATCATTGTACTAAATCATTGTAAATGCATCATTGTAAAAATTGTACAAGTGTCTATCTGCCAAGAGTTGAAGAGGTGGTGTCGAGAGGTCTAGGATCATCATTAGGTGGTTGTGTCATAGTTGGGGTTATGGTCTAGTGTGTCTTCTTCTTGTACATCATTTATATCATTGTAAAGTGGACCATTTTCCCTGGTACGAGAGTCCATTATTGTTTTATTCTTCTAAAGGGTGGTCTAAGGGTGGTGCTAGGGTGAGTTGTAACTCATTGGGTGTTGGCGCATCCGTTCAGTTGACTACTGAATAATCTCAGGCATTGGAGCATCCATCCAGTGGGAGCTGGAGAAGAATTCTTTTCTAGATTCTAGGAATTTGGAGCTTTATTTTCAATTGGAGTTGAATATTAAAGAATTATTAGAAAATCATTCAGGTGGTTTTTGTCCCAGAGAGGGTTTCCACCTTAAAATCTGTGTGCATTTGTGTTCCTTTTGTTTAATACTATCATTGTACAAACACTGATAATAATTGAAAATTAACTAATGCTCTAATTGAAATGAATATTGATTCACCCCCCCTCTCAGTATTTCCAACAATTCGTATCAGAGCTTGGTTCCTTCAATAACAGTTTAACAGCTGGAAGGAGGTCATGGAGCATAACAAGAATGGTGTACCTCTGTTTAATGAAAATAATTATGCACTCTAGAAAGTAAGAATGGAGGTCTATCTCTTGGCGTAAGGTTACAAAGTATGAGACACTGTTCAAAATGGATTAACATCAATCGTGGATGAACAAGGTAAGAAGAATTTGGTAAATGATGCAAAAGCAAAGAATATTATTATCAGTGGAATTATTGAATTTTATTATCATAAGGTGTTGGGTTGTAAAACCACCAAAAATGTATGGGACAAGCTTGAGAATATATATGCAGGTGACTCAAATATCAAAGAAGAAAAGCTTCAAATCTATAGAGAAAAATTTGAGCAACTCGGAATGAAAGAAGATGACAACATTGTTGCATACTTCCAATACGTTGCTGAAACAACTAATACTCTGAAAGGATTAGGAGAGCTAGTTGATGAGAAGACTATTATATGAAAGACTTAGAACGTTACCAGGGAGATTCAACCCAAAGGTATCGATCTTAGAATACAGTGCAAATCTGGACAAACTTAGCAAAGAGGAATTACATGGAGTTCTCATAGCATATGAAATGAGACTTGATGAAGAAGAGGGTACTTCACATCTAGAAACTGCGTTCATTGCATCTAAGAAAAAAAATAAGGACAAACAACCTTGAATTGAAAAGACATGCACCTGCAAGTGTGAAGAAAAGGGAGATGATGAAGAAGGTCTTTCAGATGAAGAATATGCTTACTTTATGAGAAAAATAAAAATTGGTAAGGGAAAATTCAAAGCTAAACTTCCATTGATATGTTTCATTTGTGGTGAGGTTGGGAATTTCCCATCAAAATGTCCAAACATAAGTGATGGAAACTCAAAAGGAAAGAAAGGACTAAGAAATTCAACAAGCAAGAAAAAAAGAAAGGATCCAAAAGGAACTTTCTCTCTAAAGAAGATAGCTCATCATCTGATGAAGACAATGACAACAAAGAAGAAGAAAATGAGAGAGTATTTTTTATGGCCAAGAACAATAAACAAGAGGTATCAAACAACGAAGAAGAAGGGTTGACCATTGAATAATTTTCTAAGGAGGAAATCAGGCTTATAAAAGAGTTCAAGGCTGAGAATATTGGTTCCAATACTCTTGAAGAACAAGTTCAAGGTCTCAAAATTGAAGTTGAAGAACACAAATGTATTGAAGAGTCACTTCAAAAGAAGTTGGAAGAAAGCAACCAAGAAAGGGAAGCATTAGAAGCCAAAGTAGTCTCACTACGTAAGGAAGTGAAGAAGGGGAAAACTATCCAAAACTATGCCAACAGCTCAAGGGAATTGGAAGAACTCATCAACAATCAATGATATTACAACGACAAAACTAGCCTCAGTTACAAGAAGAAGCAGGATCTGCTACAAAAAAATACAATGAACCTATGGGATCTGACATGCATGTAGACTTCATTGGACAAGATTCGCAAGAACATCCTTGGAAGACGATTCCTCGACAAATATTTCCATCCAAGTACCAACATATTTTTTATGGCTATTGTTATTCATGTGGAGAATTTGGTCATAAAGCTGTAGAATGTCGCACGTACCCTAGGAACCAATACACTTCCAGGAGATCCTTCAAATATGAACCTCCCAGGGCTTAACGAAACATCAATAGATTTGAACATTTAAGAAATAATATGTAATGCTACAAATGTCAGAACTTTGGACACATAGCCAGAGACTAAAGACTTGAAAATCCTCCAGAAGAATCTTCAAAGCCACAGAAGAACGAACATGGAAGAAGAAGAAGATTGATAATTCTGCTCTCGCTCTCAAGGCTCAAAACAACAAAGATGTGTGGTACGTTGATAGCAGTTTCTAAACACATATGACTAGAGATAGAAGGAAATTTGTATCTCTGAAAGAGAAGAAGGATGGAACCATATCCTTTGGAAATGATGAATCTTCAAATGTTATAGGATCAGGTACCATCACTCTTAGAAGAAAAGATGTTATAGTCAAGAATGTTCTATTGGTTGAAAACATGAATCGAAATCTTCTCATTGTTGGACAAATGTGGGATCAAGGACACACAATTCTATTCAACTTCACAAAATGTGAAATCAGGAAAGGCAGGTATGGTAAAATTGTGGCTACAACAAGTCGAGATCCAAACGACATATATGTTTTGGATGAAGCAACTAAAGCATGTCTACTAGATAAAGAAGATGAAAGCTGGTTATGGCACAAACGAATGGGTCACATAAACTTTGACAATCTTGTCAGGATAATAAAAAAGGAAGCAGTACGAGAAATGCCGAAAATCTCAAAACCTTCCAACACACTATGTGAGACCTATCGGAACAACAAGCAGACAAAATTCCGATTTAAAACAAAAGAACACTTTGCATCACATCCATTGGAATTTATACATACCGATCTATGTGGTCCTATGAGAAAAAAAGGCTTAGATGGAGAATTATATTTCATGTTAATGATAGATGACTATACTAGGATGACAGCCGTCAGTTTCCTAAAGAAAAATATGAAGCATTTGAGTGCCTTAAGATCTACAAGGAGTTGGTCAAAATTGAAACTGATTTGAAAATAAAGTGTCTACGATCAGATAATGGCAGAGAATTCACTTCCAAATTATTTCAACAATATGTGACGAAAATGGAATAAAAAGACAATTTTCAACTGCACAAACACCTCAACAAAATGGAGTTGTTGAAAGAACGAACATAACCATATAGGAAATGGGTAGAAAAATGTTGAAGGACTCAAAATTGGATGAAAATTTTGGGTTCAAGAAATTGATACAACAATCTTCATTATCAACCAAAGTATTCTCAGAAATAATTGCAACAAGAACCCATATGAATTATGGAAAGGAAAACTAGCTAATGTAAAATATCTCAGAATCTTCAGAAGAAAATGTTATATCAAAACAAAAGATCAAAATTTGGGTAATTTTGAATTGCGTGTTGATGAAGGTATCTTTGTTGGTTACTCATGCAAAAGAAAGGCCTATAATTGCTATAATATAAGAGAAAAACATATAGTGGAGAGCCTAAATGTTACATTTGACAAAGATGGTGTTCTAACGAATAATTATGAGGATCTGGAATCTTTGAAACTTGAGATAGAGGCTGAAAAATACACAGAGAAAATTCTAGAAAAAGAAGCAACTCTCAACCAGGAAGAAGTAAATAATGATTATCAAGATATACCAAAACAACAACAAGAAGCTCCTCCAAAGAGAACAAAATAATGGATTCAAAAGAACCATCAATCAAATCAAATCATTTGTGACATACATGAAGGTCGACAGCTTCATTCATCACAACAAGCTCACATTGCTTTTCTAGCAACCTTTGAGCCTAGTAGTTTTGAGGAAGCCAGTCATAATGAAAATTGGGTAGTAGCTATGAATGAAGAATTGGATCAAATCGAGAAGAATAACACTTGGTAATTAGTTCCATGACCAAAAGATAAAAATGTCATTGGGACTAAATGGGTGTTTAGGAAAAAATTGAATGAAGATGGACATGTTACTAGGAAAAAAGAAAGTTTGGTTTGCAAAGGCTATGCACAAGTGGAAGGAATTGATTTCGACGAAACATTTGCACCAGTTTCCAGAATGGAAGCCATCCATATGTTTCTCATCTATTCATGTTCAAGAAAAATCAAAATCTACCAAATGGATGTTAAGTCATCATTTCTGAATGGAGAATTTGAAGAAGAAGTTTACATCGAACAACCTAAAGGTTTTCTACTATCAGAAAAAGAAGATTATGTTTGCATGTTAAAGAAAGCTTTATATGGTCTCAAGCAGGCTCCCAGAGCATGGTATGCTCGTATTGATGGATATATACATCAACAAGGGTTCAAGGAAGGTATTTTTGATAGAAATCTTTATGTAAAAATAGATAAAGATAATTTAACAATTGTTGAGGTATATGTGATATTTGGTAGCAATGATGATCAACTAAGCAATAATGTAATATTACTACATTAGCATGCAACTAATGGGAATATTGAATTTTTATTTTGCACCTAGTAGATGAATAAATGGGGAAGAAGACCCATACTTAATTTAAATCAGCATAAAAACCCTCTTGGTATGAAAGGAGATCATTCTAGAAGCTGGATTTCATACCCTCATGTGTGAAAAGAGACTTTTTTCATGTGGACAGAGTCAAGTTCACCAAGCCAACAACATTAATATTTGAGGAGTGAATCCTAAATAAAATCAAAGCTCAATGTGAACAAGGCTAAATCTGAGCTATTTTCATAAGCATACTTAAGTGTGAAAGAGGCTGGATCAGTTGACCAAGTCAACCAGGACCAAATCATCAGCGCTGTCTAGATGCAATGAACCTCCTAGATGCACAGCGCAGTTCTAGTTGGAGGCTACACATGTGAACAAAGATAAATAATTGAAATGGTTTAGGGTTTGGTAGGATTTCTAAATTATAAAAGGAAGAGGAGGAAATCAAGAGAAGGTTTCTCATGATTATGATATTTCTGAAGATATTGTCTGTTTAGAAATTTCTTATTCTCTTGGCTGTATAACAGAGAATAGTGTTGTTTAGCACTAGGTTGTTCCTGATCGAAAATCCCACCTCTTCCATCGAGTAGCTCTTGGATGAGTCTTGCTGATCTTGTCCACTATCATGCACTTTTCCAAGCTTCTACTTCCAACTACAACACAGATCCTGTTGAGGGTTTGGTTGTCTTTGTAAGTTGAAGCAGTGGAGGCTAGATCTATTCAGATCTAAGCCATTCTAGTGCCTCTTTTCAGTGGGAAATACTTATATCCCCATGGAAATAGTGTATTGGATCATTGGAGCTTCAGATCCATACCTTGGCATCAGGCCAAACTATTCATCAATTTTACAGCACAGTATATCTTCCAAGACTGCGTTATCTGCAAGAGGAAAGTTGCAGGGAGTTTTAGCAATCTTTGAGGAGTGATCTCTAGTGATTGGAATATTCCTCTCACTGTGGTGATCCATGGATTTATTTTCTTATACATGTCATATTCAGATTTGATCTGAATACTCCTCTATAAGCTTTAGGAATTCTGTAGAATTATGCAGATCTGCTACATGAGATCTCAGATCTACTCCATATGCTTCATGTTTTGCTGAAAACCCGCAGGGGTATGTAAATTAGAGATAGTATAGTGTACAGATATGATATAGATCTAATATTTTTTACATAGATCTATTATATATATTATTTTTAACCTACAACTGTTGTATGCTCAATAAAATAACGTCATGCAAGATTTTGCAGTGAAATACATTGTTGCAGTACCTCTTTTAGAGGGTTTTCTTCATAAAAGTCTTCTATTTTTCTCCTGTACATTGTGTGAGCCACATTATTGATCTACTTTTTTGATGTACATGTCATTAAGAGCCTCCATATTTTCCTCTTACTGCTGTTATCTAAACTGCGTTATTTTCTGGGAAACGTACTTTGTCTTGCTGCAGTCCCTTCTTTGGGTAGTTTTCAAGCCATACTGGGTGTGGAAGATCTGTTTAACCCACCTAGTTTGATTTTTTTCTGATTTCCTCTTGGATTTGGGTCTTATATTATCAGATATAAGGGATCCAAGGGCTGATATTGGTTTTTGTAGCATAAATTCTTGAAAAATGCATTTTTTCAGGCATGTCTTGCTAGCAGTCCCAATTTGGGAATATTACAGTGGTATCAGAGCATGATCTTTGGCTCAGCCTGTGATTTCCTGCTATCAGAAGGATAAATATCAGAATGATGGGGAGAATGATATTACTCTCATCACTTTTCAGATCGAGAAAGAACCTCTCCAAGGAGGTTAAGTAGATAGAGGAAGGAGAAGAGGAAGGACCATGCACTTCCTATTCTCATAAAGAAGAAGACAAGGAGCATGAAGGACACTTGGATCATTAGATTCTAAGTGAATATCTTGTTGAGTACAAGTCTCAACCTAGAGCCTTCAAGGAGACTCTAGCCTTCCCACAGTTCATTCAGCTGAAGGAAGAAAGGAGACCCTGTAGCAGGGGAGAAATCAAGGGAAATAGGTTTCTATTGTCCACTTTTGACGGAACATCTGTAGCCAGAGCTTGGGAAAGAAGACTTGAAACATTCTTCCTACTACAGCCAGTGGTAGAGAGAGAAGCAGTGGAGATTGTGGCGCTGCACTTGAAGGGTGAAGCAATCAATTGGTGGTTCGTCCATGTGAGACATGCAAGAGTATCTTCCTTTGCATATTTCACTCAAAGGGTGATCGAGAGATTTCATAAAGAGAAATTAGAGGAAGAGAAGTCCTCACCACCTCTTGAGGAGACTTGTATCAACGTTGTCACAACATTGGAGGAGCAGCATTCAACATCAGCAGTTGAGGGAGCCAAAATAGTAGAATAAGGAACTCCTATAGCCATACAAGGTGTTCCCAAATCCCATCAAGGTATGATTGAATTTCCACATTCTAATATTGCAGCAAATATTTTGGAAGATTGTGGAAGTATACTGTTGCATGACCTAGAATCATCACTTACTACTAATCTAGAGCAGTAGACTTGCACTGCATTGTCCAAGAGCAGCAGTGAAGAAAGAAGGACCCATTCCTCATGGGAGCTTTCAGATGTCAGCTTCATTCAGGAAGCCATGGAGGAAGAGATGACAAAGGGTAGACATCTTGAGATGAGAAAAAATTTCTCCTCTCTAGATGACACTTTATCAATGAGCACGCCACAACTCAAAGAGAGAGTTCTACTTGCACCAGAACCAAGACCCCACTAGTTTTGGAAGCTTGTGCATGAGGAGGAGGTCTCATTAAGAGATCCCATGGGAGGTGCACTTCAACATTCCATGAAGTGAAAAGTTATTCAAAGATCTGAGAAGGTTGGTGTCCTACAATGGGAGGATACCAAGTATTTTCAGAATGAGATCCATGATCCACAAGTGATTGAGTGGATGTGGATGATGAGAAAGAAGCTGAAAAGCTACTTGCAAATATATGATACTGGGCAACAGGAGGCTTGGTTGCATTGGCTACTCCTGAAAGAGTTTGGCCATCATTCTCTTTCTAAGGGTGTGTGGGGGAAAGATGTGTGGCAGGATGCTTGCATCATTGGGAAGCAAGGAGTATGGACACATTGTGTTGATATGACATTATTCATATCAATCATCATGTTTTCACCACATGATTTATATTATGGAGGTATGGGGGGGCAGAAAAATCTTTTCTTTCTTTGGATATTCTTGGGAGAGAAAGGGCAGATTTGCTCTCACTTTGCATGATGTTGCAGGAGTAGGAGATGGCACTATCATGGTGCAAAGGGGCTAATACTTAGCCATGGATGATCTTTAAGTACTTCCACTTTGGAAGGAGCTTCTTGTTTGTAGCAACATTATGGAAGATGTATTTGACAATGAACATGTCAAATAATGGAACTATGTATTGGAAGGAGCCTATTTGCGTAGGCCAACAACGATATCACTTTGGAGCATGGACTTATGGATGGAGTGTCCCCAGGATCACTTCAATCTTGATGCACTTGATGGACAAGGAGGAGGTGAGAAATATGGAGTAATGGATGGAGACATCTATTACTGTGATATGTTCTTCTTGGCTTGGATTTCCAAGTATACGAGGAAGGATCTTCATGCAGCACATGATTCATTTCTCTTCATGAGAGTATGTCATACCATTATGGAGATTTTGTTCATGGATCCTATCATTATCTTACTTCTAGTAAATGGTAAGGATCTTTTTGTTGCATTTAGTGATCTGCATTCTCTTACCATTTCTATGCAGTGAATTTCTCCACAAGAGGGCAAGCTTTTCATTGAGCTCCATAATCAATAATGGGCCAAAATGTATGATGGAAACAACCATCTCTTATATGGTTTTTGGGCGGCTTAATTGTCGGATTAAACCTCTCAATATTAATTATCAATCTGGGAGTCGTAAACGCGATTTGTACTGTGTATTGGCTCAACCTAATGGTCAGATTATAAATATATTACTTTGTAATGATAAACTAGATACTGGAATGAAACACACATTTTCTCGCAAATAAACAATCTTGAAAATAAAACTCATTGAACTAATTCCTATCAAGAAAACGCCATACTGCAATTAAACTACAAAGCAATCCTCAATCATGTAACATTCTCGCACTCGCATTCTACTTTTTAAATCTCCTATGATATCTTGAAAACCTAATCTATTTATTCCTCTCATCAAATTGAAATTAACACTCGAAACTGATCTTGAGACAAGAAAAAAAGACACACACATTATTCTAATGATAACTCACACATTAAGCTAACTCAAAATACTCTTCATAATAGATTCAAGATTCACACTTAACCAAAGAAAGTTCTAATTATTGCTGGAAGAAAAACTACTTTACTCTATGTCAAATAACATTTAAAAAAAATCTTGTTGAAAATCATATTGCAAATAACCTATGATAAAACTTCTACATAGATGAAAGGAACTAATTCAAAAACAACCCGACTTCAAAATCAAATCATGTAACGGAATAATTAAAACTAAATCATGCTGCATTAGAATTCATCTCTTTCTACCTGCACAATCAAACCCATATTCAAACTTGCTCTTACAAGGAAATTATTACACTACGAAAACAAGAATAAAAAAATAAATCTAATTATTAAAATTAAATCAAATGAATAAAAAAATTAAATGAACATTAAATATGCAAACATTCAAAGAAATCACATAATGCAAAATTTTGATTTAATATTTTAAATGGGCAAGGCTAACATACTCAAATTTCAAAACATTACATTCTATTCTAGTTCCATATTTAAACTCAGAAATTGGGTGTGCCGATTGTATTCGATTTTAACAAGAGTAATAGAGTATAACTCTATACTAAAATTCAAGCACATATAATAATTTCTTAGTTTATTAATGGGCACGATGCTATGGTGACTGAAATTTTTTGGAGTTAAACCACACCTACCAAACATTCACACATTCATATAGAAATCGGAAACTATGCACACATATACTTATCTTACGCTGATTGATGAAGCTTGAATCCAGATGTGGTGGGCCCTCCCATGCCTGGAGTAAGCCGAATTACTGCAATAGAAGAAAGATTTTAAAGCATCACAAACTAGAATTCGAAATTGATCATGCACCATTGATTCTTCTCAGGACATCACTTAAAGGCAAAAGTGTATTGTTGAGACAACATTTAGAAACCGATTTACATAATTCTGGCACAATTATTCTAGGTTACACACACACAATAATTCCCCTATCTCTATTACATGACTCTGCAAATTTAATTATGATTCTTCATTTCAGAAAATCGACTTCACATCTACAAACATTAATTGCCTCCTCTCTAATTGATGGACATCTCTACATTTCGAAAGCGATTCCTCTATCTAATTGACAGACTCACTACCTCTGTGCCCTGTCTAATTGATGGTAGGACTCATTGATCCATCTAATTGACTGACTCCTCCTGATTTAGTGTGCAAATACTGCTTTATAGCAATAGCGTTGCCTTAATTAAATGTTGGTGGTTACATATAATACAAATTTAGGATTCAGGTGTTGTGAATTAAACAAAAATCAGAACAATGAGATTTTGTTTCTAATTTTAGTTTGAGCTAGTGTGATCCTAGGTTCTGGAAGAATGTGACCTCAAACAATGTTGGCAAAGGTATCGTACAGCTAACTGGGGCATCGTAAGGAAACTTCAAAAAAATATTTCATTCTCATTTTCCATATCATAAGGATGGCAACTTGTTTATTGAGAAGAGCTCGATGAAGGCTATGATTCTCCTTTTACGCCTCTCAGAATGCCATTAAGCTTGGATTATCCCCAATCGATAATGTATGGTTGAAAATGATGCGTGCTATGGGTGCCACAACCGATAGCCATGATCCTCGATCATCAATTCCAAAAAGCACACCACTAGCAGGGACACCTCAGATGGATTCCCATTCTTTTCGTCTTCACTCAATGCTTTCACTATTAAACCTGAAGCCAACCGTTCGAAGGTATTCCTTTTGTGTTGAGCCTTGATTTTCTAGCATTCTCAGAAACGATGATCTATAAAGACCCTTGGACGGAAATTGTAAAGTTGAAAAATTGATAGTCTTGGCCTCCAGAAATACAAAGGACCCAGCTCGATTGAATGTGGAGGCTGATTCTGTGCTCCACATTATTTTCTTTCAGAATATCCACAATCATGCGCCCAAATTCATCCTTTCCAACCTTCCCAACAAATGTTGATGAACCTCCAATCCTTGCTATACCAATGACAACATTTGCAGGGGCTCCTCCTAGAGCTTTCTTGAATGCAGGAGCATCAAATAATGACACTCCATTGACCGTTGGGGCAAAAGTAGATAGCTAGCTGAAGCTATAACAAGCATTGAAGCATTGGCGCGGTTGAAACCATGAATTATTCAATGATTGGTCATTAGTGGTATGAGCACTTGCAGGAAAATCATTGAAACCATTGAAACCATTATGCATCCTGAACTCCAGAATTGAACTCATGTCTAAGAAGAATCACACATTTCCATTCCAATTGCTTTGATGTAGTCAGAGCATGTTGTATTTCATTGAAGAAGACATTAGCATCCCGTTTACGAGAAATTATATTGTGGCTTTCCAAATCTCGATTTCAATGTAGATTCGTAATCTTGTTTCTAGATTAACGCTCAAGTCTCCTCACTATAATGGCTCATCATTGCCTTCTTGTACACAAACTTCTCACATGCTTGTTAGCTGAAGCTCAACTGAAAATTTTAAGTGTGCATATGAGTTTGTCTCTGAGGCACCCCAAATGCAAAAAAGTGTAAATAGATTCATTCAAGGACTTTCCATCAAGAGATATACTGAAAAACATCAATATTTGAATTTCTTCCCAGGAAAGGTTGGGGAAGATATATGAGTTTTGAGTTCTTGTATGGTACATGCTACTCCCTGATGGTCAATATGTATTTTATGAAAGGGTTAGCAAACATTGTACACACAACTAGTTTTGAAGCTATAATATCTTTGGAATATTGAGAGTAAACTGAGATTTGTTTTAATCCCCAAACATAACCAGAGTAGCAACATTCATAGAGACCCAATAGGTTCACTTTCAGAAATGGTTTTCAGTGAAATATTCCCCTAACGATAACTCTTTCAGGAAACCGAATTTTGCCAAACGGTTTCTAGGTTATATGAAACATGGTGCTCTGAACAAAACCCACGTCTCGGAATTTAGAGATTCTTCTCGATTTGGTCACAAAATTGATCTTTTAACCTTCATCAATCTCGTACTTAACTAACCAGTTGCTTGCTTAGCTGCTGCTTTTATGCAAGGATCCGTGTTTAAATTTAATTTTGCAATAACTTATTCACCTAACATCACCTGCCATCACCTGCCATCAAGAAGACATTTATTAACGAGACAATTTACACAAAAAAATTATTCAACAAGGATTTATAATTTAATTATAAATGACTCTAATTAACAATATAATGGATAAACAATGATTAAAATACTAGGTGCGATCATGTATCTATTCGATAAAAACCATAAAAATTTGGACAAAGATGCAGCTCAACATCCCCCCATGCTGAACTTCTTGCACATCCGCGTGCAAGCCAAAACTATAAGATGATGAAATAAGGTAGGGAAAATGTCAGCAAAGAGTTTATCTTGATATTCATTAACCCACAATGTTGGTTTTACTATTACTTTACCAGCTAAAACCATGTCAAATGATAAAACAGGATCAGGTACTTAAAGTAAACATTTATGGAGAAAATAGTGTTGCAAATACTTATTACCTTGTCCCAAATGAATTCCCTATTTTGTTTCTGCCCAAAGTCTTATGATGAAAATCTAATTTCACTGAAAAAGTGCAATTTCAAGAACAAAAACACAATCTCGTACCTAGGTCATGCATCACGTATTTAGAGGCAACTACAATCAATACACATCATCGGCAACCAACACCTTGTGAGTAGTTATCATTGAGTAATTCATCACTTTGAATACCATGAGAATTAAAGTGAGTTATGATACCAATCAACAACCTATTTATTACGTTGTCATCCATATTCAAAACTAAATTTCCTCTTAATCTAGTACAATGAATAACCTTCCCTAAGGGTACCACATCATTAAATATTCTTCAATTTTTGAAAGATAGAACTCAAAGCATCATGTTCAAATCGTCTTAAAACCATTGTCGAAGAAAAAAGATGATTCTTAGGGAAAGAGAAGGATAACCAAGAAAATCATAGTATGCAATTAACTTTAATACCATAGACATGGCCCTGCTGCCCGCAGGTGTCCATAACCTCGACAGGGATGTCTTTTAATATAGCGAAATGTCAGTATCCCACTTACTAGGTATAGATTTAGAGTTAGCTTATTTGTCTTTTTAGATGAAGGCCACTGTCCTAGCTTGGTAACCAGCTGGTGGTAGTGCCACTCACAAGAAGTAACATGGATGAATAGACCGGATCGTGATGATACCTCCTATCTTCCAGCTTTTCGGCTGAAAGCCATTAGTCTGGCTTGGTGACCAAGAGAAGTAATGTCATGCATGCTAGGTCCTATGATCATGGTAGGTGGGCTCATCACGAGTCCTCCTATCCTTCCCTAAGTATTTGTAAGCTCTGATTATGATTAACCTTAAAGGTCACTTAATAAGTGGGAGACAGATCTACTCCTTAAGAGTACAGGATGGTGTGAAATTTTTTTAATGACTAATCATTGCTGGCTAATTCCTCTACCCTAAAGACTTGTTAAAGATATCCCAGACAATGACTGAAAGATTCTTTGAGTTATTAATGCTAGTGTTCTCCCGAATAGCTTATTATGATCTTTACAAGAGTGGTCCACCATAGGGGTTTTCCAATAGTACGTTCTAAGGGAAACTTAAAATATATATATGAGACAACAACTTATTAGAGTGATTAATCATGGTTACTTTTGCAAAATCATAAGGTATTAGAGTGAATTGTACTCAACAAGATTTGTCACAAATGTGTGTGTTAACACTAATGTGGATCAAAGTAGTTTTAATAGCCATGATTTAAAATTAAAAACCCTCATAGCATTGCAACTGCTTTATTCATTTATTCTCCTACCCTACTTTACCCTAAGAGGCGAGAGACTCATTTTAGAGTATATGAGTACTTCCAATGAAGCCATCTGTGTAAAAAAATGCTAATTATACTCACGCTTATTTTTAAAGAATAGACTTAAATACATACAAAAGAATGAGAATTCAGTTTCTTTAATTGATATGGTATCAAGAGTTTCCGAATGCTGAGGAAATAAGATGTGTTGACGACTGCTCGAAACTAGGATTCAATGGAATCCACATATTTATGATTCTCCAACTGATTCAAATCTTCCACAGTCTTATATTCACTCCCTTGGAGGCATAAGGGAACAGGTGAAAGAAAAAAGATAAATCCTTCGAGTTCAGGCTCAAATATCTGCTTTTCAAACTGACAAGAATGGTTGAGAGAGATTCTAGGGTTTTGAGCTTTAACAACATTTTTAGAACAGGTTCCAATGAAAGATTGCTCCTCTTTTTTTTCTTTGAATTATATATTCTCGGGGTGAATGCTCTGTAGTAATGGGGGAAGTTTCCAGATTCATTCCCTTTTCCAACATGGAAGATGTAGCATTTTTTTCAATAGGGGAATCAACGTAAAGAATAGGTTGTTCAAACTGTTGTGCAACCTGATGGTTTAGATTAGGGTTTAAAGATGGTTTGGGCTAGGGTTTTGGTTAATGCTTGGACTAAGGTTTGGATTTGGATTGGGATTAGGCTTTGGAATAGGGTTAGGGCTAGGTTCTAGGGTGTGGATTAGGGTTAGGTCTACGATATGGATTAGAGTTAGGTCTAGGGTATGAAGTAGAGTTAGGGTATGGATAAGGGTTAGGGTATGAAATAGGGTATGGACTACGGTTAGGGTATGGATTAGGGTTAGGGTAAGGTTGCACATGTGGCTGGGACCATGGAGGTGGATAACTTAATGGTGTATTGGAAAGAAATTGTGGTTGTTGTTGATGCTCATATGATTGAATTTGAATGGGATATTTCCCTAGAGATAAATATCCAAACGATTCTTGAGGCCATGGAGATATATTGCTCAAGGATGGGGGCATAGGCAAGGGCCACTGCGAAAATGAAGTAGGATATTCAATTAGAGGAGGATTAAAATTTTGCCATGAAATTCCAAGATTACAAACATGTTGAGGAACCTGCTCAAGAAAATAATAATTATTCCAAGTATCAAATGGTGTTGGGTTTTGAGTTATACCTGGTGGTTGATTCGACTCATTACTTGATTCCCTGTGTACCTTTCGTAATCGTGGCAGTGATGGGCAGTGTTTGGTTGCATGACCATCCTTGCAAATTTCACAAACTATTAGACCGCTAAGTGGACACTTTCCAAGGTAGTGTTTCTTTCGACAGTTGGCACATAGGATAAGTAGTGGTTCATCATCTTTCTCTTGTTCCTGCAAATCATCCAATTCTGAAATCAAAGATTTAATAATATTGAATTTATATTCAAGCAAGGTGTTATATTCTACACTTGTGAATTTTTCATCGGATGAGTTGTTCGTTTCTGTAGCAGCATGAAAACTCCTCATTGAATTATTCCTCAAAATACGATCTTTTTGTCTTCAACAAGAAAACTGGTACATTCTTTCATCACATGGATTAGTACGCAAGGGTTCTTAAAGTACCCCAAAAATGATATAACGTTGAAGATTGGATTCTGAAGATAAATGGATTTAAAAGATACTGGTTGAAATAAAGCTCACCACACTTGCATGAAAGGAAAATGCCGAATCAAATTACTAGGGGGAAATTGCTGAATCAAAGCAATATTTAATCTATTGAAAGAAAAGAAATTTGAAAATTAAATGTCTAAAGCCTTCTTCCACAGGAAAGGAAATAAAAGTTCAAGAGATAAGCAATATGGCCAGACTTGGGAGCAACCCCACAAAATTCGATGCATGGCTCTTCACTCACGTCTTACCGTACACTCTCTGCCCTTTGACATCCTACAATACCATTGAAACTCTTTAAGAAAAATTTTACCTGAGCCAAAATACAACTCCCCTGCAACGACGCCAAAATGTTGGGTGGCTTAATTATCAGATTAAACCCTTCAATATTAATTATCAATCCGAGAGTCGTAAACGTGAGTTGTACTACGTATTGGCTTAGCCTGATGGTCAGAGCATAAATATATTCCTTTGTAATGATAAACTAGATACCAGAATGAAACACACATTTTCTCGCAAATAATAAATCTTGAAAATAAAACTCATTGAACTAATTCCTATCAAGAAAAATCCATACTACAATTAAACTACAAAGCAATCCTCAATCATGTAACACTCTCGCACTCGCATTCTACGTTTTAAATCTCTTATGATATCTTGAAAACCTAATGTATTTATTCCTCTTATCAATTTGAAATTAACACTCGAAACTGATCTTGAGACAAGAAAAAAAGACACACACATTATTCTAATGATAACTCACACATTAAGCTAACTAAAAATACTCTTCATAATAGATTTAAGATTCACACTTAACCAACGAAAGTTCTAATTATTGCTGGAAGAAAAACTACTTTACTCTATGTCAAATAACATTTAAAAAAAATCTTGTTGAAAATCATATTGGAAATAACCTATGATAAATCTTATACATAGATGAAAGGAACTAATTCAAAAACAACCCTACTTCAAAATCAAATCATGTAATGCAATAATTAAAACTAAATCATGTTGCATTCGAATTCATCTCTTTCTACCTGCACAATCAAACCCATATTCAAACTTGCTCTTACAAGGAAATTATTACACTACGAAAACAAGAATAAAAAAATAAATTAAATTATTAAAATTAAATCAAATGAATAAACAAATTAAATGAACATTAAATCTACAAACATTCAAATAAATCACATAATGCAAAATGTTGATTTAATGTTTTAAATGGGCAAGGCTAACATACTCAAATTTCAAAACATTACATTCTATTCTAGTTCCATATTTAAACTCAAGAATTCGGGTGCACCCATTGTATTCGATTTTAACAAGAGTAATAGAGTATAAATCTATACTAAAATTCAAGAACATATAATAATTGTTTAGTTTATTAATGGGCACGATGCTATGGTGACTGAAATTATTTGGATTTAAACCACACCTAACAAACATTCACACATTCATACAAAAATCAGAAACTACGCACACATATACTTATCTTATGCTGATTGATGAAGCTTGACTCCGGATGTGGTGGGCCCTCCCACGCCCGGAGTAAGCCGAATTACTGCAATAGAAGAAATATTTTAAATCATCACAAACTGGAATTCGAAATTAATCATGCACCATTTATTCTGCTCAGGACATCACTTAAAGGCGAACATGTATTATTGAGACAACATTGAGAAATCGATCTACATAACTCAAGCACAAATATTCTGGGTTACACACACACAGTAATTCCCCTATCTCTATTACATGACTGAAAATTTAATTATGGTTCTTCATCTCAGAAAATCGACTTTACATCTCCAAACATTAATTTCCTCATGTCTAATTGATGGACGTCTCTACATTTCAAAAGCGATTCGTGTGTCTAATTGACAGACTCACTACCTCTGTGCCCTGTCTAATTGATGGTGGGACTCATTGATCCATCTAATTGACTGACTCCTCCTGATTTAGTGCTCAAATACTGCTTTATAGCAATATCGTTGCCTTAATTAAATGTTGGTGGTTACATATAATACAAATTTAGGATTCAGGTGTTGTGAATTAAACAAAAATCAGAACAATGAGATTTTGTTTCTAATTTTAGTTTGAGCTGGTGTGATCCTAGGTTCTGGAAGAATGTGACCTCAAACAATGTTGGAAAAAGGTATCGTACAGCTAACTGGGGCATCGTCAGGCAACTTCAACAAAAATTTTCATTCTCATTTTCCATATCATAAGGATGGCAACTTGTTTATTGAGAAGAGCTCGACGAAGGCTACGATTCTCCTTTTACGCCTCTCAGAATGCCTTTAAGCTTGGCTTATCCCCAATCGATAATTTATGGTTGAAAATGATGCATGCTATGGGTGCCACAACCGATAGCGATGATCCTCGATCAACAATTCCAAAAAGCACACCACTAGCAGGGACACCTCAGATGGATTCCCATTCTTTTCGTCTTCACTCAATGCTTTCACTATTAAACCTGAAGCCAACCATTCGAAGGTATTCCTTTTTTGTTGAGCCTTGATTTTCTAGCATTCTCAGAAATGAAAATCTATAAAGATCCTTGGACGGAAATTGTGAAGTTGACAAATTGATAGTCTTGGCCTCCAGAAATACAGAGGACCCAGCTCGATTGAATGTGGAGGCTGATTCTGTGCTCCACATTATTTTCTTTCACAATATCCACAAGCATGCGCCCAAATTCATCCTTTCCAACCTTCCCAACAAATGTTGATGAACCTCCAAGCCTTGCTATACCAATGACAACATTTGCAGGGGCTCCTCCTAGAGCTTTCTTGAACGCAGGAGCATCAAATAATGACACTCCATTGACCGTTGGGACAAAAGTAGATAGCTAGCTGAAGCTCTAGCAAGCATTGAAGCATTGGCGAGGTTGAAACCATGAATTCTTCAATGATTGGTGATTAGTGGTATGAGCGCTTGCAGGAAAATCATTGAAACCATTGAAACCATTATGCATCCTGAACTCCAGAATTGATCTCATGTCTAAGAAGAATCACACATTTCCATTCCAATTGCTTTGATGTAGTCAGAGCCTGTTGTATTTCATTGAAGAAGACATTAGCATCCCCTTTACGATAAATTATATTGTGGATTTCTCAATCTCGATTTCAATGTAGATTCGTAATCTTGTTTGTAGATTAACGCTCAAGTCTCCTCACTATAATGGCTCATCATTGCCTTCTTGCACACAAACTTCTCACATGCTTGTTAGCTGAAGCTCAACTGAAAATTTGAAGTGTGCATATGAGTTTGTCTCTGAGGCACCCCAAATGCACAAAAGCGTAAATAGATTCATTCAAGGACTTTCCATCAAGAGATATACTGAAAAAAATCAATATTTGAATTTCTTCCCAAGCAAGGTTGGGGAAGATATATGAGTTTTGAGTTCTTGTATGGTACATGCTACTCCCTGATGGTCAATATGTATTTTACGAAAGGGTTAACAACCATTGTACACACAACTAGTTTTGAAGCTATAATCTCTTTGGAAAATTGAGAGTAAACTGAGATTTGTTTTAATCCCCAAACATAACCAGAGTAGCAACATTCATAGAGACCCAATAGGTTCACATTCAGAAATGGTTTTCAGTGGAATATTCCCCTAACGATAACTCTTTCACGAAACCGAATTTTGCCAAATGGTTTCTAGGTTATATGAAACATGGTGCTCTGAACAAAACCCACGTCTCAGAATTTAGAGATTCTTCTCGATTTGGTCACAAAATTGATCTTTTAACCTTCATCAATCTCGTACTTAACTAACCAGCTGCTTGCTTAGCTGCTGCTTTTATGCAAGGATCCGTATTTAAATTTAATTTTGCAATAACTTATTCACCTAACATCACCTGGCATCACCTGCCATCAAGAAGACATTTATTAACGAGACAATTTACACAAAAAACTTATTCCACAAGGATTTATAATTTAATTATAAATGACTCTAATTAACAATATAATGGATAAACAATGTTTAAAATACTAGGTGCGATCATGTATCTATTCGATAAAAACCATAAAAATTTGGACAAAGATGTAGCTCAACATCCCCCCATGTTGAACTTCTTGCATGTCCGCGTGCAAGCCAAAACTATAAGATGATGAAATAAGGTAGGGAAAATGTCAGCAAAGAGTTTAGCTTGATATTCATTAACCCGCAATGTTGGTATTACTATTACTTTACCAGCTAAAACCATGTCAAATGACAAAACAGGATTAGGTACTTAAAGTAAACATTTATGGAGAAAATAATGTTGCAAATACCTATTACCTTGTCCCAAATGAATTCCCTATTTTGTTTCTGCCCAAAGTCTTATGATGAAAATCTAATTTCACTGAAAAAGTGCAATTTCAAAAACAAAAACACAATCTCGTACCTAGGTCATGCATCACGTATTTAGAGGCAACTACAATCAATACACATCATCGGCAACCAACACCTTGTGAGTAGTCATCATTGAGTAATTCATCACTTTGAATACCATGAGAATTAAAGTGAGTTATGATACCAATCAAAAACCTATTTATTACGTTGTCATCCATATTCAAAACTAAATTTCCTCTTAATCTAGTACAATGAATAACCTTCCCTAAGGGTACCACATCATTAAATATTCTTCAATTTTTGAAAGACAGAACTCAAAGCATCATGTTCAAATCTTCTTAAAACCATTGTCAAAGAAAAAATATGATTCTTAGGGAAAGAGAAGGATAACCAAGAAAATCATAGTATGCAATTAACTTTAATACCACAGACATGGCCCTGCTGCCCGCAGGTGTCCATAACCTCGACAGGGATTTCTTTTAATCTAGCGAAATGTCAGTATCCCACTTACTAGGTATAGATTTAGAGTTAGCTTATTTGTCTTTTTAGATGAAGGCCACTGTTCTAGCTTGGTAACCAGCTGGTGGCAGTGCCACTCACAAGAAGTAACATGGATGAATAGGCCGGATCGTGATGATGCCTCCTATCTCCCAGCTTTTTGGCTGAAAGCCATTACTCTGGCTTGGTGACCAGGAGAAGTAATGTCATGCATGCTAGGTCCTATGATCATGGTAGGTAGGCTCATCACGAGTCCTCCTATCCTTCCCTAAATATTTGTAAGCTCTGCTTATGATTAACCTTAAATGTCACTTAATAAGTGGGAGACAGATCTACTCCTTAAGAGTACAGGATGGTGTGAAATTTTTTTAATGACTAATCATTGCTGGCTAATTCCTCTACCCTAAAGACTTGTTAAAGATATCCCAGACAATGACTGAAATGTTCTTTGAGTTATTAATGCTAGTGTTCTCCTGAATAGCTTATTATGATCTTTACAAGAGTGTTCCACCATAGGGGTTTTCCAATAGTACCTTCTAAAGGAAACTTAAAATATATATTTGAGACAACAACTTATTAGAGTGATTAATCATGGTTACGTTTGCAAAATCATAAGGTATTAGAGTGAATTGTACTCAACAAGATTTGTCACAAATGTGTGTGTTAACACTAATGTGGATCATAGTAGTTTTAATATCCATGATTTAAAATTAAAAACCCTCATAGCATTGCAACTGCTTTATTCATTTATTCTCCTACCCTACTTTACCCTAAGAGGCGAAAGACTCATTTTAAAGTATATGAGTACTTCCAATGAAGCCATCTGCGTAAAAAAATGCTAATTATACTCACGCTTAGTTTTAAAGAATAGAATTAAAGACATACAAAAGAATGAGAAATCAGTTTCTTTAATTGATATGGTATCAAGAGTTTCTGAATGCTGAGGAAATAAGATGTGTTGACGACTGCTCGAAACTAGGATTCAATGGAATCCACATATTTATGATTCTCCAACTGATTCAAATCTTCCACAGTTTTATATTCACTCCCTTGGAGGCATAAGGGACCAGGTGAAAGAAAAAATATAAATCCTTCAAGTTCAGGCTCAAATATCTGCTTTTCAAACTGACAAGAATGGTTGAGAGAGATTCTAAGGTTTTGAGTTTTAACAGCATTTTTAGAACAGGTTCCAATGAAAGATTGCTCCTCTTTTTTTCTTTGAATTATATCTTCTCGGGGTGAATGCTCTGTAGTAATGGGGGAAGTTTCCAGATTCATTCCCTTTTCCAACATGGAAGATGTAGCATTTTCTTCAATAGGGGAATCAACGTAAAGAATAGGTTGTTCAAACTGTTGTGCAACCTGATGGTTTAGATTAGGGTTTAAAGATGGTTTGGGCTAGGGTTTTGGTTAATGCTTGGACTAAGGTTTGGATTTGGATTGGGATTAGGCTTTGGACTAGGGTTAGGGCTAGGTTCTAGGGTGTGGATTACGGTTAGGTCTACGATATGGATTAGAGTTAGGTCTAGGGTATGAACTAGGGTTAGGGTATGGATGAGGGTTAGGGTATGAAATAGGGTATGGACTACGGTTAGGGTATGGATTAGGGTTATGGTAAGGTTGCACATGTGGCTGGGACCATGGAGGTGGATAACTTAATGGTGTATTGGAAAGAAATTGTGGTTGTTGTTGATGCTCATATGATTGAATTTGAATGGGATATTTCCCTAGAGATTAATATCCAAACGATTCTTGAGGGCATGGAGATATATTGCTCAAGGATGGGGGCATAGGCAAGGGCCACTGCGAAAATGAAGTAGGATATTCAATTAGAGGAGGATTAAAATTTTGCCATGAAATTCCAAGATTACAAACATGTTGAGGAACCTGCTCAAGAAAATAATAATTATTCCAAGTATCAAATGGTGTTGGGTTTTGAGTTATACCTGGTGGTTGATTCGATTCATTACTTGATTCCCTGTGTAACTTTCGTAATCGTGGCAGTGATGGGCAGTGTTTGGTTGCATGACCATCCTTGCAAATTTCACAAACTATTAGAACGCTAAGTGGACACTTTCCAAGGCAGTGTTTCTTTCAACAGTTGGCACATAGGATAAGCAGTGGTTCTTCATCCTTCTCTTGTTCCTGCAAATCATCCAATTCTGAAATCAAATATTTAATAATATTGAATTTATATTCAAGCAAGGTGTTATATTCTACACTTGTGAATTCTTCATCGGATGAGTTGTTCGTTTATGTAGCAGCGTGGAAACTCCTCATTGAATTATTCCTCAAAATACCATCTTTTTGTCTTCAACAAGCAAACTGGTACATTCTTTCATCACATGGATTAGTACGCAAGGGTTCTTAAAGTACCCCAAAAATGATATAACGTTGAAGATTGGATTCTGAAGATAAATGGATTTAAAAGATACTGGTTGAAATAAAGCTCACCACACTTGCATGAAAGGAAAATGCTGAACCAAAGTACTAGGGGGGAAATGCTGAATCAAAGCAATTTTTAATCTATTGAAAGAAAAGCAATTTGGAAATTAAATGTCTAAAGCCTTCTTCCACAGGAAAGGAAATAAAAGTTCAAGAGATAAGAAATATGGCCAGACTTTGGAGCAACCCCACAAAAGTCGATGCATGGCTCTTCACTCACGTCTTACCGTACACTCTCTGCCCTTTGACATCCTACAATACCATTGAAACTCTTTAAGAAAAATTTTACCTGAGCCAAAATACAACTCCCCGGCAACGACGCCAAAATGTTGGCTGGCTTAATTATCAGATTAAACCCTTCAATATTAATTATCAATCCGAGAGTCGTAAACGCGACTACGTATTGGCTTAGCCTGATGGTCAGAGCATAAATATATTCCTTTGTAATGATAAACTAGATACCAGAATGAAACACACATTTTCTCGCAAATAAACAATCTTGAAAATAAAACTCATTGAACTAATTCCTATCAAGAAAATTCCATACTGCAATTAAACTACAAAGCAATCCTCAATCATGTAACACTCTCGCACTCGCATTCTACGTTTTAAATCTCTTATGATATCTTGAAAACCTAATCTATTTATTCCTCTTATCAATTTGAAATTAACACTCGAAACTGATCTTGAGACAAGAAAAAAAGACACACACATTATTCTAATGATAACTCACACATTAAGCTAACTAAAAATAATCTTCATAATAGATTCAAGATTCGCACTTAACCAACGAAAGTTCTAATTATTGCTAGAAGAAAAACTACTTTACTCTATGTCAAATAACATTTAAAAAAAATCTTGTTGAAAATCATATTGGAAATAACCTATGATAAATCTTATACATAGATGAAAGGAACTAATTCAAAAACAACCCTACTTCAAAATCAAATCATATAACGCAATAATTAAAACTAAATCATGTTGCATTCGAATTCATCTCTTTCTACCTGCACAATCAAACCCATATTCAAACTTGCTCTTACAAGGAAATTATTACACTACGAAAACAAGAATAAAAAAATAAATCAAATTATTAAAATTAAATCAAATGAATAAACAAATTAAATGAACATTAAATCTACAAGCATTCAAATAAATCACATAATGCAAAATGTTGATTTAATGTTTTAAATGGGCAAGGCTAACATACTCAAATTTCAAAACATTACATTCTATTCTAGTTCCATATTTAAACTCAAGAATTCGGGTGCACCCATTGTATTCGATTTTAACAAGAGTAATAGAGTATAAATCTATACTAAAATTCAAGAACATATAATAATTGTTTAGTTTATTAATGGGCACGATGCTATGGTGACTGAAATTATTTGGATTTAAACCACACCTAACAAACATTCACACATTCATACAGAAATCAGAAACTACGCACACATATACTTATCTTATGTTGATTGATGAAGCTTGACTCCGGATGTGGTGGGCCCTCCCACGCCTGGAGTAAGCCGAATTACTGCAATAGAAGAAATATTTTAAATCATCACAAACTGGAATTCGAAATTAATCATGCACCATTGATTCTGCTCAGGACATCACTTAAAGGCGAACATGTATTGTTGAGACAACATTGAGAAATCTATCTACATAACTCAGGCACAAAGATTCTGGGTTACACACACACAGTAGTTCCCCTATCTCTATTACATGACTCTGAAAATTTAATTATGGTTCTTCATCTCAGAAAATCGACTTTACATCTCCAAACATTAATTTCCTCCTGTCTAATTGATGGACGTCTCTACATTTCAGAAGCGATTCGTGTGTCTAATTGACAGACTCACTACCTCTGTGCCCTGTCTAATTGATGGTCGGAATCATTGATCCATCTAATTGAATGACTCCTCCTGATTTAGTGCACAAATACTACTTTATAGCAATAGCGTTGCCTTAATTAAATGTTGGTGGTTACATATAATACAAATTTAGGATTCAGGTGTTGTGAATTAAACAAAAATCAGAACAATGAGATTTTGTTTCTAATTTTAGTTTGAGCTGGTGCGATCCTAGGTTCTGGAAGAATGTGACCTCAAACACTGTTGGAAAAGGTATTGTACAGCTAACTGGGGCATCTTAAGGCAACTTCAACAAAAAATTTCATTCTCATTTTCCATATCATAAGGATGGCAACTTGTTTATTGAGAAGAGCTCGACGAAGGCTACGATTCTCCTTTTACGCCTCTCAGAATTCCGTTAAGCTTGGCTTATCCCCAATCGATAATTTATGGTTGAAAATGATGCGTGCTATGGGTGCCACAACCGATAGCCATGATCCTTGATCAGCAATTCTAAAAAGCACACCACTAGCAGGGACACCTCAGATGGATTCCCATTCTTTTCGTCTTCACTCAATGCTTTCACTATTAAACCCAAAGCCAACCGTTCGAAGGTATTCATTTTGTGTTGAGCCTTGATTTTCTAGCATTCTCAGAAACGACGATCTATAAAGACCCTTGGACGGAAATTGTGAGTTGACAAATTGATAGTCTTGGCCTCCAGAAATACAGAGGACCCAGCTCGATTGAATGTGGAGGCTGATTCTGTGCTCCACATTATTTTCTTTCACAATATCCACAAGCATGCGCCCAAATTCATCCTTTCCAACCTTCCCAACAAATGTTGATGAGCCTCCAAGCCTTGCTATACCAATGACAACATTTGCAGGGGCTCCTCCTAGAGATTTCTTGAACGCAGGAGCATCAAATAATGACACTCCATTGACCGTTGGGACAAAAGTAGATATCTAGCTGAAGCTCTAACAAGCATTGAAGCATTGGCGAGGTTGAAACCATGAATTCTTCAATGATTGGTGATTAGTGGTATGAGCGCTTGCAGGAAAATCATTGAAACCATTGAAACCATTATGCATCCTGAACTCCAGAATTGATCTCATGTCTAGGAAGAATCACACATTTCCATTCCAATTGCTTTGATGTAGTCAGAGCCTGTTGTATTTCATTGAAGAAGACATTAGCATCCCCTTTACGAGAAATTATACTGTGGCTTTCTCAATCTCGATTTCAATGTAGATTCGTAATCTTGTTTGTAGATTAACGCTCAAGTCTCCTCACTATAATGGCTCATCATTGCCTTCTTGCACACAAACTTCTCACATGCTTGTTAGCTGAAGCTCAACTGAAAATTTGAAGTGTGCATATGAGTTTGTCTCTGAGGCACCCCAAATGCAAAAAAGCGTAAATAGATTCATTCAAGGACTTTCCATCAAGAGATATACTGAAAAACATCAATATTTGAATTTCTTCCCAGGCAAGGTTGGGGAAGATATATGAGTTTTGAGTTCTTGTATGGTACATGCTACTCCCTGATGGTCAATATGTATTTTATGAAAGGGTTAACAACCATTGTACACACAACTAGTTTTGAAGCTATAATCTCTTTGGAATATTGAGAGTAAACTGAGATTTGTTTTAATCCCCAAACATAACCAGAGTAGCAACATTCATAGAGACCCAATAGGTTCACATTCAGAAATGGTTTTCAGTTGAATATTCCCTTAACGATAACTCTTTCACGAAACCGAATTTTGCCAAACGGTTTCTAGGTTATAAGAAACATGGTGCTCTGAACAAAACCCACATCTCAGAATTTAGAGATTCTTCTCGATTTGGTCACAAAATTGATCTTTTAACCTTCATCAATCTCGTACTTAACTAACCAGTTGCTTGCTTAGTTGCTGCTTTTATGCAAGGATCCGTATTTAAATTTAATTTTGCAATAACTTATTCACCTAACATCACCTGGCGTCACCTTCCATCAAGAAGACATTTATTAACGAGACAATTTACACAAAAAACTTATTCAACAAGGATTTATAATTTAATTATAAATAACTCTAATTAACAATATAATGGATAAACAATGATTAAAATACTAGGTGCGATCATGTATCTATTCGATAAAAACCATAAAAATTTGGACAAAGATGCAGCTCAACATCCCCCCATGCTGAACTTCTTGCATGTCCGCATGCAAGCCAAAACTATAAGATGATGAAATAAGGTAGGGAAAATGTCAGCAAAGAGTTTAGCTTGATATTCATTAACCCACAATTTTGGTATTACTATTACTTTACCAGCTAAAACCATGTCAAATGATAAAACAGGATCATGTACTTAAAGTAAACATTTATGGAGAAAATAGTGTTGCAAATACCTATTACCTTGTCCCAAATGAATTCCCTATTTTGTTTCTGCCCAAAGTCTTATGATGAAAGTCTAATTTCACTGAAAAAGTGCAATTTCAAAAACAAAAACACAATCTCGTACCTAGGTCATGCATCACGTATTTAGAGGCAACTACAATCAATACACATCATCGGCAACCAACACCTTGTGAGTAGTCATCATTGAGTAATTCATCACTTTGAATACCATGAGAATTAAAGTGAGTTATGATACCAATCAACAACCTATTTATTACGTTGTCATCCATATTCAAAACTAAATTTCCTCTTAATATAGTACAATGAATAACCTTCCCTAAGGGTACCACATCATTAAATATTCTTCAATTTTTGAAAGACAGAACTCAAAGCATCATGTTCAAATCGTCTTAAAACCATTGTCGAAGAAAAAAGATGATTCTTAGGGAAAGAGAAGGATAACCAAGAAAATCATAGTATGCAATTAACTTTAATACCACAGACATGGCCCTGCTGCCCGCAGGTGTCCATAACCTCGACAGGGATGTCTTTTAATCTAGCGAAATGTCATTATCCCACTTACTAGGTATAGATTTAGAGTTAGCTTATTTGTCTTTTTAGATGAAGGCCACTGTCCTAGCTTGGTAACCAGCTGGTGGCAGTGCCACTCACAAGAAGTAACATGGATGAATAGGCTGGATCGTGATGATACCTCCTATCTTCCAGCTATAATGGCTCATCATCGCCTTCTTGCACATAATGGCTCATCATCGCCTTCTTGCACACAAACTTCTCACATGCCCGTTAGCTTAAGCTCAACCAAAAATATGAAGTGTGCATATGAGTTTGTCTTCGAGGCACCCCAAATGCAACAAAGCGTAAATAGATTCATTCAAGGACTTTCCATCAAGAGATATACTGAAAAGCATCAATATTTGAATTTCTTCCCAGGCAAGGTTGGGGAAGATATGTGAGTTTTGAGTTCTTGTATGGTACATGCTACTCCCTAATGATCAATGTGTATTTTATGAAAGGGTTAACAACCATTGTCCACACAACTAGTTTTGAAGCTATAATCTCTTTGGAATATTGAGAGTAAAATAAGATTTGTTTTAATCCCCAAACATAACCAGAATAGAAATATTCATAGAGACCCAATAGGTTCATGTTTAGAAACGGTTTTCAGTGGAATATTCCCCTGACGATAACTCCTTCACGAAGCCGAATTTTTCCAAACGATTTTTGGGTTATATGAAACATGGTGCTCTAAACAAGACCTGTGTCTCAGAATTTAGAGATTCTACTCCATTTGGTGGGAAAATTGATATTTTCACCTTCATCAATGTTGTACTCAACTACCCAAATGCTTTCTCAGCTACTGCTTTTATGCAAGGATCCATATTTAAATGCAGTTTTATAGTAACTTATTCACCTACCATCACTTGCCATCACCTGCCATCAAGAAGACATTTATTAATGAGACAGTTTACACAAAACACTTATTCAACAAGGATTTATAATTTAATTATAAATGACTCTAATTAACAATATAATGGATAAACAATGATTAAAATATTATGTGTGATCATGTATCTATTCGATAAAAACCATAAAAATTTGGACAAAGATGCAGCTCAATAATGGCCATGGGCAAGTGTTGTATTACTTCATGTATGTTTATTTGGTGTACACAATCATTTACTACTCATTAGTAGATGAAATAAAATACATAGACAACCATGTATCAAGAAAACACTTGCCATGTAATTTTCTAAAGCAACAGTTAGAAAAACTGTACTGTACCTTCATAGGAAACTGTTGGTACTTTCCTGCACCACATGAAACCTTCAGTATTTCCTTCATCTTGATGCTAATCATGGTTCCAATTGCTGCTGTTGTTCTTACTACTATGGGGAGCATGATTGGAGAGGAAACACATTGGTTGGATGTGTTCTTTTGGGAAGAGGATTCCCACACTTTCTGCATTGCATGTTCTAATGGGAGCGTGAGAGGAGATATGGCCTCCACAACCAAGCACTTGTTTCTTTATGAGGCGGGCCATGAGTTTGATGAGATGCCATATGGTGATGATTTCCTATCCATCACATATGGAATGGTTTGGGCCAGCTTGATTCACAACGTTGGAGAGGAGATATTTGGAGATCTGGTCTTCATTTTTCACTTGAGGGTAATATTATTGCAGCCCAAGATCAACAGTCACTCTACACTTATCATAATTGGAGAGGAGAATAGCATGGGGTAGGCTCCTATGCCTACCATGTTCATATTTTCAGCCCACCTACATTGCATGAACTCAAGGTGGAAGAGAATTTTCTGGAGTTGCCATGTTGGGAGGTGACTCATTTTGTATGGATGATTGCTTGGGGATGGAGGATCCACTTGGAAAAGATGTTTTCCCAATACATTTCAGTCTCCATGCCTTAGGAGGCAACTCTTCAGTTCTATCCTAGCATTTTCTTGAGGACAAGAAACATTTGGGAGGGGAGGACTATAATATTCCTACATTAGCATGCAACTAATGGGAATATTGATTTTTGATTTTTGCGCCTAGTAGATGAATAAATGGGGAAGAAGACCCATACTTAATTTAAATTAGCATAAAAACCCTCTTTGTATGAAAGGGGATCATTCTAGAAGCTGTATTTCACACCCTCATGTGTGAAAAGAGACTTTCTGCATGTGGACAAAGTCAAGTTGACCAAGTCAGCATCATTAATCTTTGAGGAGTGAATCCTAAATAAAATCAATGCTCAATGTGAACAAGGCTAAATCTGAGCTATTTTAATAAGCACACTTAAGTGTGAAAGAGGCTGGATCAGTTGACCAAGTTAACCAAGACCAAATCATCAACGCTGTCTAGATGCAATGAACCTCCTAGATGCACAACGCAGTTCTAATTGGAGGCTACACATGTGAACAGAGCTAAATAATTGAGATGGTTTAGGGTTTGGCAGGATTTCTAACTTATAAAAGGAAGAGGAGGACATCAAGAGAATGTTGTTCATGATTATGATATTTCTAAAGATATTGTCTGTTTAGACATTTCTTATTCTCTCGGCTGTTTAGCAGAGAATAGTGCTATTTAGCACTAGGGTGTTCCTGATCGGGAATCCCACCTCTTCCATTGAGTAGCTCTTGGAGGAGTCTTGCTAATATTGTCCACTATCAGGCACTTGGCCAAGCTTCTACTTCCAACTACAACGCAGATCCTGTTGAGGGTTTGGTTTTCTTTGTAAGCTGTAGCAAGTGGAGGCTAGATCTATTCAGATCTAAGCCATTCTAGTGCCTCTTTTCAGTGGGAAAGACTTTTATCCCCCTGGCAAGAGTGTATTGGATCATTGGAGATTTATATCTGTACCTTGGCATCAGGCCAAACTTTTCATCAAGTGTATAGCATAGTATGTCTTCCAGGAATGCGTTATCTGCAAGAGGAAAGTTGCAGGGAGTTTTGGCAATATTTGAGGAGTGATCTCTAGTGATCGGAATCTTTCTTTCACTGTGGTGATCCATGGATTTATGTTCTTATCCATGCCATATTCAGATATGATCTGAATAATCTTGTATAAGCTTCAGGAATTCTGCAGAAATCTACATATATGCTGCATGAGATCTCAGATCTACTCCATATGCTTCATGTTTTGCTGAAAACCCCAAGGGGTATGTAAAAGAGAGATAGTCTAGTGTACAGATCTGATATAGATCTAATATTTTGTACACAGATATGTTCTAGATCAAATTTGTAACCTACAGCTGTTGTATTCTCAATAAAATAATGATGTCAAGGCTTTTGCAGTGGAATACATTGTTGCGGTACCTCTTTTAGAGGGTTTTCTTCATAAAAGTCTTCTACTTTTCTCTTGTACATTGCATGGGCCACATTACTTATCTAATTTTCTGATGTACATGTCATTTAAGAGCCTCCATATTGGCCTCTTACTATTGTTATCTAAACTGCATTATTTTCTGGGCAGTGTACTTCGTGTTGCTGCAGTCCCTTCTTTGGGCAGTTTTCAAGCCATACTGGGTGTGGGAGATCTATTTAACCCACCTAGTTTGATTTTTTCTGTTTTCCTCTTGGATTTGGGTCTTATATTATTATATATAAGGGATCCAAGGGCTAATCTTTGTTGTTGTAGCCTACATTCCTGAAAAATGCATTTTTCAAGTATGCCTTGCTAGCAGTCCCAATTTGGGAATATTACAAATAAATTTTCTGCAAATATGAAAAGTGAGTTCAATATTTCTTTACTTGGTGAGCTGACATACTTCTTAGGGCTTAAAATATCTCAGCAAGAGAAAGGAATATTGCAAACCCGTCCTTACTCCGATGGTAACAGGATGCAAATTGAGCATAGAATACTAATCTAAGGATGTGGATCAGAGGTTGTACAAATCTATTATTATTAGTCTTCTACATGTAACAGTCTCCCAGCTAGATGTTATGCAAGCAGTTGGACAAGTATCAATATTCCAAGCATCACCAAAAGAATCACATATTATTGTTATCAAACGAATTTTTCAATATCTAAAGGGCATAGAAGAATATGGATTGTGGTATCCCAAGGGTAACAATCTCATTATTCAAGAATTTATAGATGCAGATTGGGTAGGAAGTGTTGATGATCGTAAGAGTACTAGTAGAGTGGAATTCTATCTAGGTGTTTGTCTCGTATCATGGTTGAGAAAAAAGAAAACCTCAATATTGTTATCTACAGCGGAAGCAGAATACATTGCAGCAACAACATGTTGTACTTAATTCCTTTGGATGAAACAAAATTTGCAAGATCTTCAAGTACAATTCATTGAGCCTATTCCCATATTCTGTGACAACACCGGTGCCATCAACATCTCCAAGAATCTTGTCATGCATTCAAAAACAAAACACATTCTGATCAAATATCATTTTGTTAGAACAAGTCGCTGAAAATAATATCAAACTTGAGTATGTTGGTACAAAAGAACAAATCATTGATATATTCACTAAACCTTTACTTCGTGAATCATTTGAATATCTTTTCCAAAAGCTTGAGATTCTCCCAAGTTCTCAATAGATTTTCCTTATTCAAAATATAAAGGGGGAGTGGAAGTGTGTATAGGTCCGCAGGATGGTTGCGTGTCAGGGGGAGTTACCCTTTGCCATTAATGTCAAAGGGGGAGAGAATTTTGTAGGAAGAGGTGTCATGATCACAAGGGGAGTACTTTTGTTGCCATCAATGCCAAAGGGGGAGATTTTTTATCAGCGATTGTCATTGATGTCAACCCAAGCAGCACCAGGGGCTACCCAAATATTGCATGGGAATTTTTACCTACCAAATTACTATATTCTGGGTCAATAATGTTTTAGATGGTTTCTACTTGTCGAGATGTTTCCATTTATATATGGCACGCGATGTAATTCTTCACTTTTTGAGAGATATTCATGTTTAAAGCTTGTAACCCTAGTTAGTGGGCTAAAACCCCATGGGGTTGTGGCATTGGTCATTGAAAAGCCAATAATTAATAATTTTTATGCTCCTAAATTCCCTCCCACATTCACTTGTTGAAGCCCCTCTCAACCTAAGAATTTATATAAATTGTGATCCTCATATCCTCCTTATGTAGGGATTTCGCTACCTGAAACACGTCCTCGTGGAATTTGTGCTATAAATTTTTTTCTACGAAGGTTCAAAAGCTAAAACTTTTATGAGGCAAAGCCGAAATCCTGAGGAATCTCCTTGTAAACATTTTAGATCAGGGTGCACAATATTTTCGAAGATATGATCTGTTGAAGTTAGTGTTTTTGCAGTCTTCTCAAATTCATCTCAAAGAAGTGACCTTGGGAAAATCGTCATAACTCTCTCTCTGCGTATCGGATTGGAATTATATCAAAAGTTACAGATAGTGCACAGACTCTAGTTTTTGTTTTATCAATTTTAGAGCCAAATTAAGAAACAGTGACATGTGGCATAACGTACAAGTTCAATATATTGAAAAAGTCTATAATTAGGTCATTGTGAGATATTTGGAATAAATCTCTCTTGAAGAATCCAAATTGGATTAGACTTGTGGCATTGGAAATAAGACTCAGAGTACTACCACATAAGAGAAAATCACATATTAGAGAGCTGAAATAACAGAGATACACCAGATTCAATATCGAGATCCTAGTAGGAAAGAAAAATCTAGATCATGTGTTGTGAAGGGCTACAAAGGACCACACTTTCTAGGGCATCAACGCAAAGCAAGGTGCAAGAGAGGGTAGCATGAAAATAGTAGCAATCAAGGTGCATAACAATAGAAAGAAGTTCAGCGCATGAAGTCTTCAAGTGGGCAGCAGTGCATACAGTCATTGTAAATGCAACATTGTACTAAATCATTGTAAATGCATCATTGTAAAAATTGTACAAGTTTCTATTTGCCAAGAGTTGAAGAGGCAGTATCAGGAGGTCTAGGATCATCATTAGATGGTTGTGTCATAGTTGGGGTTATTTTCTAGTGTCTATTATTCTTCTACATCATTCTATATCATTGTAAAGTGGACCATTTTCCCTGGTATGGGAGTCCATTCTTGTTTTATTCTTCTATAGCATGGTAGTGTGGCGCTAGGGTGAGTTGTAGCTCATTGGGTGTTGGGGCATCCGTTCAGTTGAATACTGAAGAATATCGGGATTTGGAGCTGTTAGCACCCCGTAATTAGCAAGATTGGCAAAATTCCAACTGTAGGGAGAACATTATTTCAACCACTTTGGGATTCTAGTATCTAGCCCTCCTGAATCCGGAGAGGGATCTCTCCAATAAGTGCAAAGATGGATTTGTCTTTGAAGTTTTGGGTAATGATATTGGGCTAGTTATGAAGGCCAAGGGTTTTGTTTTGTTTTTGGATGGTTGAGCATGATTATTATTTGAGGTGGAAAGTTCTAAATGCAAAGAGTTTCAAAGGTGTGAAGTTGCAAGCAATCAGAACAAGCTTTGGCCAGAAAGATAGATAATTGCAGGTTTTAGTCCATTGGGCTATGGAGTCATAATAGGGTTTAATTGAAACAAAAAAAGGCAAGAGTGGTCCATGGGGCAAGTCATCTATGTCTAAGGATCTCTCTGAAGTTTGATTTATGGAATGAAATGGTACAACAAGAAGGGGAATTTTAAAAAATGAAGAAAAAAGAGCAGCCCAAGATCAGGTAAGTAGTTTTAAATTACCCTACTTTGACATACACTTAAGAAAGACATAAAAGTAATCTAAGATCAGGTAAGTACTTCTAAACTAGCCTGCTTTTGATGCACTTTCAATAGAAAACATTTTAAAACAAAGGGAAACTTGAAGGCAACTGTTGGAGAAGAAACTAGTGGGTTGGGCTCACCACAAATCCTCTCCTAGCTCTGATTTACTTGGTAACTTTCAAGACAAACACAAAGATAACAAAGAATGGCCTAAGATCTAGTGAGTACTTTCAAACTAGCCAGCTTTTAACACATTCCAAGGGAAACTTTCAGATAGTCTTTTGGGATAAAACTAGGACCAGGGTGCACCATATCTTCCTTAGTTCATCTCTACTTAACATATACTGAAAATAACATTTAAGAATAAAAATTAGCTAAGACAATAGGATGAGGTAACGCCAACATTCCTATGCTTAGAACTGAATTAAATCATTCCTAAATAACACGAATTGGAAGAAAACATGGAGATAAATATTTTAAGTCAGAGAAGGGTACTGATATACAGTAGGTCCTAACTCTATGCATGCTGTTATTTATAAGAGAATATGACCATAGTGAGAACAAAAACAAAATAACAATTTACAATAAGAAATAACATCACCGTCGACATAGACTAGGATCCCATAAATCAGCTTGTATTGATGCTCCAAACCAGTTACAGCGTTAAGTACAATGCTTTAGTTTAGCAATCATCTACACTTCCCAGACTAACTTATCTATCACAAGTAGAGCTCCAAGAGCCAGTGAATACTATTTACAAGTAGAAGTATCAAGCTCAAGTATATTTCAAATTTCAACAACCAACCCCTGTCTCATCTTCTCTAGTAGTATTTATAGAAAAATGAGGAGGTGAGATCTGATAAAAGATCTCCAAAGATAATTAATACAGACTAATGACATCTCGGCCTTTGAGGGGCTAAATGGAGAAGCATACAGGTATTCTTACTGTATTAATTGATTTGCGTTTAAGATTAAGCTCAGTGGGATATTTTGTTGACTTTTGAGGCTCTGTGTCATATTAAAGTAAATCTGCTGATATTTTGTCATGAAGTTTATTTGCAGAATTAACTCTCTGGCTGCGCTGAGGCAAATATCTGATCTTGATCAATAACTTCGGCCTCTGTTTGAATGCTTTGAGGCACAGGTGGCACTGTGGTAGCTGGGAGAAATCAATTTTCCTCAGATGTGGTGGTGGAGGCTTTCCTGTTTGATAAAACACTTATGATTTTATTTAAACTATGTTTTAATTGAGAGGATTAGGCTTTTGATAATCAATATTAGCCGTAATCCCCCACAGATCTATCTTCAATCTTCCATTCTGGTGCGTTCTGTCTTCGACACTGATACTCTTTGATTTTTATTTATTTACTGTGTTTTGTTGGTGTGCTGTGCTGCGCAGGGCTCGTGAGGCATAAATGCCTTTGGAGTATTGACGAGGTGCGGAAATTTGAACCCATGGATGGCTTCCTTTTAAAGAATCGAAGGCGTGAGAATTAAACCCCAGCCTTCAGCCTTTCTTCAGTATATAATGAAAAAACCATATAATCACCCTTTATCAAATAACATACCCAGACTTCAAAACTTTGATCAAACCAAGCTGTATAACCATTTCGGGTCACAAAAGGAGCTTGCTGACGTCAGGGTGTTTGTGACCCGAAATTTTTATGAAATCCGCCATATAAAGTTCCACGGGTCCGTTTTGGGGCCTGCTGACGTCAGCCCAAGTGTGACCCAAAATTTTATGAAATCTGCCATATAAAGTGTATCAGGTCCGGATTTCACGACCTTGCGAGCAACTGAACAAGATCCGCTCCAATCAGTTGCTATCGCGTGGATGCTGACTAGGCGTTGGGACCATCGGTTCTGTGGGACCGCCGACTGCTGGTGTGGCCGTGGGGACCAGGGCGACTGATTGTGGTCCATCGATCTGCAGATCAGATCGACGATGGAGATGTTTTGAGAAATGCACCGTACCTTAGTTTATCCCCCGAGCTCCTTTTGAGTGCGATCATCGTCCGATGGGCCAACCTTAGATCGGACAGCGCACGTCAATATCGCACTGAGCCCACAGTCGATATTTAACGCGCGATGAGAGTGGGTTTTCAAAACTGCTTAAGGCCACGTGTCAGCCTGTGGCATTGATCGCAATCAAATGGGGAATACAACTTGTCCCACAAAGGAGGTGCGATCAAACTACTCCGGTTTTTGAACAGTAAGTTACCGTGGGGACCACCGGGGCGATTGATTTGTGGGCTATCGATCTGCAGATCAAATCGACGATGGGGAGCGAATTAAGCTTTGCACCGGCGGAAACCTTTTCAAACCCTGCAAAAAACACAAAAAATTAATATAAACAAAGGTTTCATGTGTCGGGATGGTTTTATATATACGAAGTGGATAGGCGCCTGACTGCGGGGCCTTGGTCTATATGGGATGATAATAGGCCCGGGGCTTATATAAGAGAGCCAATCGGCATGGTAGTTTTGTTTAAAACACAAACAAATGCGCTCCGTGAGTTGCTCCGACGCGATAAGCGCTCAGGAGCTTAGCACTCGGTTGTAGTGCTGGGGCACATGGAGGGAAAATGGTTTAGATTTAGCCCAAAGGGGCTTAAACCCATAGTCAAGATACTTGTTTTTTAGGACATTTTCAAGATGTTTAGAAGGATTTTGGGGGTTTGATATAGTTCAAAACGAGTTTTAAACTTTGTAAAAATGATTTTCATAAATGGAAGAAGGGGAATCATGAAAAATAGAGGATTTTTATGGAGGAAAAGGGGAGAAAAATGGAGGTTAGTTTTTTCAAGTGAGGAAAGGGAAAAATGTGATTTTGCAGCAATTTCTTCTCATGAAATCAGCAGAATGCCAGAGTGTAAAATGGGCACAGTAGGGAATATTTTGGACAGAGGCATGAGGCCTTCAAAAATATTCAAGAGATAACACTTTTTTGCAATAAAATTTGTTCCTTGAAGGCTCAAAAAAATGATTTAGCTACCTTTTGGTATAATCAAATTTTATAGGTGGCTAACAGTGGCTCCAATTGGGGATGGTGCCTTCTTGAAGGCATCAAGAACTTCAGACCTGCATTCTCTGGGAGGCTAATCAGTGCCTCATCCATTGGGCTGCCTTTCTTTCCTTGAATTATCTTATTTTGCTCTGAAAACATATTAGCAACCATAAAACAATGGATCTTTCATCAAAAAGCTATCTACCTACCCAATCCTATAGATCTAACACTTTTTCTTCATTATAGTGCACTTGGATTGGAAAACTCTTTTACAATATTTTATTCTTTTGAAAGTAGGAAATCTAATCTATTTCTACTCCTTATTTCTCCATGGACTCATATTAAACAGTTGAGCCGATATGATTCTCTACCTAATCTACTATCTGTTGGGATTAAACTGTCCAACAGATTTTATTCACTAAATTCTACAACGGAAATTTAAAAGCATACAAGTCAGGATTGAACAGTCTAGCTTGTTGTTGATCTATGGCATAAAAAAAAAGCTGCACATAGATCTTATTTTGCTAAAAATCAAAACAAAATGGAAGGCTTAGGATCTGAAATTTCAAAGCATTTCCTTGATCTTTTTTACAGCTCTGTTTTGACTTTTGTTTGAGCTATCTCTCCTTATCCTCTGGTTCAGATTTTGAGCTGATTAGAACCAGATTTACATCTTTTTTGACTCAGAATTTGAAATAGATTTGAGTCATTCTCTTTGGAAACTCAGGTTTAGATTTTGAGCATGTTTGAACCTCTAATTTCTATCCTAATCTATCTACTGATAAGCCAAGATTAAATAGTTTGGCAAATCGAATTCACTATTCTATCAGCAGAAAATTTAAAACTAATTATTCAAGATTAGTCTGTTTGACTAATTTAGAAGTGTGTTCTTTAGGAGTGGCATTTGAGCTTGCACACTTTCAGATTTGTTTCTCTTTTTGGTATGGGGCTGTACCTTTCTTGTTTTTACAATCTGCCCTCTTTTCTTTCTTTCTTTGTTTTTGTATTTTTGATGTTTATAACTTTGAATGCAATGATGGGTGAAGTATTTACAATGAGAAAAAAGATAAAAGGGCTTTCAGAACATAACATGGATCAAGAGAAGTAATGCTTAAGCATCTTGCCATTGACAGGACCCCCAAACAATTCTGCTCCATTCAATTCTTGTAAGAAATAGGCAGTGTTACCAGCAACTGAATGGATAGAGTAAAGGCCAAGCCATAAGTTGTCAAATTTTCCATGCTTGCCCTTATCTTCCCTCCTTGACTCCCACTTCAAAACTTTGTCTCCAATATTGAAATTGTTGGCCTTTGTTCTTCTGTCAAAAAGATTTTTAATGTTTTCCTGCTTCTGCAATGCTTTGTTATAAACTTCCTCTCTGGTTTGTTGAATATGAATGGTCTGATTTATTCTTCGGATCATGTCATCATCTTTAGTTTTCATATATTGAATCAACTTCATCACCGGTACACCAAGGTTGGTTGGAAAAATTGCATCAGTGCCATACACAAGTTGGTAGGGTGACATTCCAATAGATTTCTTCAATGTCAATCTGTCAGCCCAAAGTGCATGATCTAGCTTTGTGTGCCAAGACTTTTTGTTGTCCTCCAACAGTTTCTTGATTATGTTCACTAAACTCTTGTTTGAGGATTTTTCAATTCCATTACCTTGAGGGTAATAGGCTGTGGAATGCCCCAATGTTATTTGATATCTGTGACAGAATTCAACCATCTTCCTTGATCCAAATGCTATTGCATTATCAATGATGATCTTGGTAGGACAGCCAAATCTAGAGAGAATGTTAGTCTCCATGAATTTTATAATAACAGAATCATTGGCCTGCCTACAAGGTATGGCTTCTATCCACTTAGTGAAATAGTTTGTGGCAGTGAGAATCCATCTATGCTGAGCAAAAGATGGTGGATGGATTTCACCTATGAAGTCAAGTCCCCACTGTTGAAAAGGAGCTTCAACAGTGATTGGATGCAGAGGTAGGGGTAGCAGTTTTATTTTGCCTTAAAAAATTTGACATTTATGATAGGCAATGATCATCTTGTGTATATCAGGAAAGAGAGTAGGCCAATAGAAACCAGCCCTCAAGATTTTGTTGGCTGTTGTTTTCCAGTATATGTGGCCTCCACACTCCCCTTCATGGAATTCGTGCTTAACCTTCCCTGCATCAAACTCAGGGAAACATTTAAGCAATATACCACTTGCATTTTTCCAATAAAGACATCTATCTATAATGAAATAGTTTATAGCTTTCAACTTTAGGAACCTTGAATTTCTTTTTGTCAAACCAGGAGGTGTATTTAAATTAAGCAAAATATAAATAATATCAGCATACCAAGAGGAATTCATAAAATGATCTTCAACAATGGGAGTTGAGATTTCCTCTTGTTCATCCAAAGCATTAATCATATTAATATCAAGAACTTCAAAATTGGATTCAGCCATCAATCTAGCTAGACCTTGGCCTTTGATGAGTTTAGTGGGTTTTATCTCTAAATCATATTCATGAATAACAACAATCCACTTACCTCTCTTACCATCTGGGTCCTATGTTAGAATGTATTTAACAACTGAGTTTGGGACAAAGGCAATGATGTGTGAGTGAATGATGTATACTCTGAAGTCTTTCAAAGCTTTAACCAAAGAAAAATCTTACTTTTCCATAATGTTGTACTTCAAAGGAGCATCTCTCAAAGCCTTTATAAAGAATGCAATAGGCTACTCTTGTCCTTGTGGATTTTTCTGTAAAAGGATACCAGCTATTGTATGTTCTGATGCAAATGAAAAAATATAAAAATATTTTTAAAAATCAGGACTTATTAGAACCGGTGTTTTGGTTAACGATTGTTTCACCAGATCAAAGGACCTCTTTGCTTCCAAGGTCCATTTTACCCCTTGCTCCTTCTTTAACATGTTAGTTATATTCCTAAGGAGCTCAGCCAAGTTGGGGATGAACCTTCTCAAAAAGTTAATCTTTCCAATGAAAGAATGCAACTCTTTGATGTTTCGAGGATGAGAGATTTTTCCTCTTCTGAAATAATGTGCCCAAGACGTTTACCTTATTGGAGCCCAAATAGTGTTTTCTTAGGGTTTAAAGATATCCCAAACTTTCTGCATTTCTCGAAAACTTTTCTTAAGTGTTTTAAGTGCTCTTCATTTGTTTTTTAAAACACAGTGACATCATCAAGGTATATAATGATGAAGAAGCCCTGTTCCTCCGAGAATGCTATGTCCAAGGCTCTTTGAAAAGTTGATCCAACATTCATTAGAACAAAGGGAATTTTCACATACATGAAAGTGCCCCAAGGTGTAGTAAACGTTGTATTTAGTTGATAATTAGGGTGGACTAAGATTTGATTGTACCCTGAATAGCCATCAAGCAAAGAAATTCTTCTAGACCCTACCACCCTTTGTAAAATATGGTCCATCTTGCGCAAAGGGTAGTTGTCTTTTAATGAGGCTTTGTTTAAGTCTCTAAATTCTATACAAAGCCTGATCTCTCCTATTTTCTTCCTGACCGACACCAGATTAGACACCCACTTAGAATATCTAATAGGGACAATAATACTAGCTTCATACATCTTTTTAATCTCCTTCTCAACCAAAGGGAGCTATACAGGGTTTATTCTGCGTAGTTTCTGTTTAAATGGTTTTTGGTTTTCTTTGAGAGGAATTTTGTGTTGTATTATTCCAGTGTCATAGGACTTAAGATCTTCGTAACTCCACGCAAAAACATCATAAAATTCTTTAAACAGCTCTATGTATTTGAGTTTAATGTGAGCTGGTAAAGTCTTAGACAGTTTAATCATTTTCGGTTTAAGTTTACTGCCTATATTGCACTCCTCCACTTCAGTCTCTACAGGTTCCAGTTTTGGCTTCTTGGCCACATCATTAAAATCAAACAACTCCTCTAAAGGTGCCAGACCCTTTGGCAAACTTTCATCATTAGACTGCAGGGTTTCTAACTCTTCTGTTTCTAATTCTGCAGTCAGTTCTATTTTTTTTTTAAGTTTTCCAGACAGTAGATTAATATTAACAAGTTCAGGAGACGGTTCTTCTTCACCAAGAAAATTTTCTTCACTGCAGTCTGTTTCATAATCTGAGTCCAAACTGTGTAGTTCGAATTCATTTCTGAATTGCATGAAGTCTTCTATTTTTTTGTCCCTATCAAATAGTTGCCAGTATTTTTCGTTATCAGGTACGGTTGGTCTGAATTTTATTTGAGTTGTGCAGTCTTTGGTTTCATATGGCCTTAATCATGTTCTAGCTGTAAAGGCTAAATTGTGAGCCACAATATTTCTTTTTCTTGGGACAAAAATTATCTGGTGCTCCTCAAAAGTTTTTAAAAGGTCCATGACATCGTTCGGTAGGCCCTAAGTCTGGGATGATTTGCGTTATACTCCCCATTGACTTGCCTAATGAATAACTTTGAATCCCCATACACATTGATTCTTTTGGCTCCTAACTTCTTCGACAATTGTAAGCCTAAGAGAAGGGATTCATATTCCGCTATGTTATTCGAACACTGAAAGTTTAATTTGCAGGAAATGCTTTCTGTGTGGTTGTTTTCAGTGTTGCTGATCCAGACCCCTGCACCAGCATTGTTCCTAGTGTAGTATCCGTCAAAATACATACTCCACGGAGGAATATTTTCGGTTTCATCTGTTTGGTGGTTATCCTCTCCAACTAAAGTGCTTTCAGATGTTTCTTGAATATCAGCACTTAGCTGGGCTTGTTTTAATTCCTCAAGTTTTTCTATATGTTGAGGAACAAGCTATTGACTATCAGGGTTAAAAAGTGATGGATGCATGATTTGTATTTCAAGACCTGTGTTTGCTTCGATAATGTTCACGAGTTTAGCAAACTGTTTAGAAATTTCTGTGGCGTTTTCCTCCTCCTCTCTATCGGCCATTAAATCTGTTAAAGTGACTTGATCATCCAATATTTCATCATTAAAAAGGATAAATGAATCAAGGTCTGTGTTTACAGAATATAGGGGAGAGTTTTGGGGTCTGCATTGACTAGTAACCATGTACTACATATGGGACTCCCTGTAAAGTCTTCTTGATTGATTAAACACAGGGATGGTCGCATAGGTCATATCCATCTACATAGTCCCCTATAACTTAGCCCCCCAAGACCTAGATAACAAAATTCCATACTTTGGGGGCACATCAGCCACAACAATTTCCATTACTAAGAATTTGGCTGGAATCTGGGCTAAGTTAATGCAGAGGTCCTTGATTAATCCTAAACATTTTACTCTGCTCGAGTCAAAGGAGTAAAGGTCTTTATAAGGTCTGGTGATTTCTAGACCCAGGCTCTCCATTATAGCTTTTGGCATTAAATTGTGAGAAGCTCCTGAGTCATGCATAGCATTGTGCAAGATCTTGTCATGAACGTTTAAACTTACATAAAAGGGAGGAACAGGTCCCTCTTGATACTTACCTTCAATCTTAGGACCAAAAATAAAACACATATTTCATTGAATTTGGAATTAAATAGTGGATCTAGAATTTCAAAATAACCAAAAAAATCAATTCTAGTTAAGTACTTGTAATAAAAAATTTCTAATTTTAATGAAATATGTGTTATAAGCTCTGGTTGGTCATTGTTAAGATTGACTATGTAATTTTTATCCTCTATGTTTAAAGCCTTCAAAATTTGGGTCCTATATACAATTTGGGCAGCTAACTTAGTTAAGGGAACAGAGATTTTAATCTTTGAAATTTCCTGCTATAGGCTGAAAGAAATTTGATTCTTTGCAGAACTTGTTTCAGCCTTATTAACAGCTACCTTATCAGCAAATTTTGTTTTCTGATTTGTTCTATTTGTAACTTATAATCTGATGATCACGATATGTAGTGATCCGACGGTTCACTCTCTCCTCGGTATTAATGACACATGATCTATGGCTTAACACTCGATTGGTCCATGATCTCTATTTAAAGATCACAGAGGGTCATTTGTCTGGTAACCGTTTATGGGAGAAACATATGTAATTTTTTTTTTCATATTAATAAATTTCCTGAAGTGGTCGCGTTGGCTCAGGCCATGGACTGTTTCACTCTTCAAGGGTTTTCACCACGTGATATACTAGTGTACTGATTTGTGATTTGTTTGTGAGCGGTGACCTTCGGTGTTTGATCTAAGGAACTTACCCTCAAATTACTACAAGTTCACTTATGTACTTGGTGAAAACATGACCAGAAATGTGTTATGCAGTTAACCAACTTAGTCAATCAATGGTTAAGCCAACCAAACTCTATTGGAAGGTAGCGAAACATGTGCTGAGATACCTCAAAGGCACCACTCATTTTTTTCCTTTGGTACAAAGATACAGAGGGATTGAATTTGAAAGGCTTCATAGATGCAGATTAGGCAGGTAGTCCATCAGACAAGAAGAACGCATTAGGAGAAATATCCAGTATTGGGTCAAAAGCAGATTCTTGGTACAATAGGAATAAGAGATCAGTTGCACTCAGTTCTGCAGTAGCAGATTACGTGGATCCTAGTCAATAATCCTATGAGGCTATCTAGATGAGGAATATCCTTGTTAGGTTGCTTGATCAATAGATGGATCATACAATTATTTACTATGACAACCAAAGTTGCATAAAAATCTCTGTGAATCCAGTTTTCATGATAGGTCCAAACATATCAAAATTTGGTACCACTATTTAAGAGATTGTTTGTAGAAGCGGATCATTATGCTAGAGTAAATTCATATAGAGGAACATGATGTGAACATCTTGACAAAGGCACTGTCAAGAGGAAAATTCGAGTTCCATAGAGGAAGGATCGGGGTATATGATAATCCATTTCATACTAAGAGGGAGTGTTGAAAATGGTACCAAGAAATATTCTAATTTAATTTTCCCTTGAATTAAATTAGAAGAGAATTGTAATTCCACATCACATGACAACTTGTATGAGTTAAATAAGTTAGTTTGACTTATTTGGTTGAATTAATTTGTGTTGAGGGTCTAACTTGAGTCATGTAGAGCGATTCCTACTTCTTAGGATCCCTATTTGAGCTTATTTTTAGTTGATATTTATTAATTCAATTTATCTGAGTTAAAGTCAGTTTAACTGGTTCCAACTACTGGAGGAACTAGTGAGAGGTCTAGTAGTGAGTTGTGCATTCTATGATAAATCAATTAACTAATAAATCAGTCATAAATAACTCATGCATGTGTGAACTAAGAGTTTCCCAGTTGAGATTGGAGTTAAAGGGAAGTGGACTATTAGTTGTATAACCATCCAACTTTTACAGGTGGTGCATGCAATCAGAGGAAGGCCCTAGATGTATTGTGCAGTATTGGATGGGGATTTACCTAATTAATAGGAGCTAATTACCTAAGGAAACAACGTAAGGAAATAGGGACTTGGGCAAGCCAAAAATTGGTTTATGTATTGGCCTAGACTTGTCTAGGAAGGAGTGAGATAGATAGAGATAGTGCCTACTCAACCTTGAGAAAATAATTGTAATCTTCTCATATTTTCTAAGTAATTAAATATACAGATAGTTGGGTTTTTAGCTGTGGATTTCCCCTGTAAATCATTATGTAATTTTTTGATTGAATTCTTTCTCTTGTATGCTTTGTGATTTCACAATCATTTAAATTGGTTTCAAAAATTGGTAGTGTAAATTCAAGTCTATTTTTTTAGAAAATTACAATCAGTAGTTTGAATCTACAAGGAATTTCTAAATTTCCTTTAGATATAATATCATATCTTTCCAGTATACCATATTTAAAACCTCGTTATTTGTTCTTCCAGCTAACCAATCGATTATGCACATTGAGTTCCAATAAACATGTAGAGAGTCAATTTTACAATGTGAGGAACACAAATAAGTGCACCCAACATGAAATAATATATGCCTTGGTGTTTGTACCAATACCCAGGTTTAGCCAGATATGGAAGGAGAGAGACCCTTGGCAGTGCAAGTTTTCCCCTCCACCACAACCTACCTTCTCGTGATGCACCATTGAAAAACCCAACATTACAATATTGAGGGCTCATTGGAAACCTAAAAGGCGGACCAGATTTTTGCTTCAGAGGTCTCAAGAAATGTTTAAAGAAACCAAGAATCTGAGCAAGAATAGTTGGCTGATAGAAAAGATGGTTTTCAAATATTAGCTTGTTTTGGACCTTCCATATGCCCCATATGATGAATACATGCAAATATTTGTAACTATCCATATTAATATTCCACCAATGAAGGCAAGACTCAAAGGAGGGATGAATTCCATCAACATGTATATTGAGAGAAAATAAAACGTCATACCAGAGAGAATAAAAAAAGGTGCAATTTAAAAAGAGGTGATCTACTAATTCATCGCCTCTTATAAATAGGAAACATACATTAGGACTTGTGAAGCCCCTACGTGATAGGTAATTCCTGTAAGAATACACTTTTCGAGAGCAAGCCATGAGAAACATATGAGATTTGGCAGTGTTGGGGAAATATATTGCTATAATTTCCAACATTAAATTATAAATCCGGGGCTCGTAAGCTTCGAGGTACAAGAGCAGGGAACGTGGGATCAGAGCATATAACCTAGACTAGAGTAAGAATAAAGTTGTTGTTTAAGTACAAAATTGTTATTTCTAATTGAAGCTAATCAATTGGGGAAAACATGATTAAACAAATAATAAATTCTAATAACTATGCAAACGAAACTAAATCTAATTAATCATAAACCAAGCAATAAAAATTACCATTTAAATGATTTTAATATAAATGAAAATCTCAATCTAAATACTAAGATCTATTTAATCTAAATACAATAATATTAAATCAATCAAGATTAATTTAAAATGATACCAAACTTATGCTAAATCTTAATCCGAATTAAATTCACTCTTATTCAAATGATCTTAAACTAAGGCAATGAAAAAAAAAAGACTTCAACTAATCTAATTCCCGGGATGCATAAAACAAATTAAATAAGAATTCAAACTAACCTTTGTCCCCACTTTGCAATTTATTCAAAAGAAACTAAGTAACCCAAGATTCTAATTGACATGCTTCAGATCGAAGAGACTACAAAATAAGAAACTATCCTATCCTTAAACTTCTTTAATCAAACTCAAGAAATCATTCAAACATAAGCATATTGGCTAATTGTTCTTCCAATAACTAACTACAATCATAATGAATTTCAAAACTAAACTACAACTTCAAACAATGATTTAATGGTCTCATTGCATTGATTTCAAATAATTGGTTGCCAAAACACAATGTTACTAGAAATTATAGTGGATCAGTAAGGTACATAATAGATTTCAATTCATATTTAAAGGAAATGGAGTTATCAATTTCTTGTTTATCCAATTAAGAAGCACCTTTAAATATTTCAATCATAAACCTGTAACAAAGGGGTTATCCATGCAATAAAATCATTGATCAACACCATTCATTAGCTTTTAATGAGTTGAAAATGATATTTCTATTTAATTTTAAGAAAATAACGAATTACAGTCTTAAGTACATAATCAAAATTATGAGATCTAATTAACAATTTCTTTCAAAATAAAATCCATGCACCTAGATCTAAATCAAACATGCTACCTATATCCTATTATGTTTAAAAAACTTACTTCTAGACGATGGTGGGCCCTTGCAACTCCTAGAGCAAGTATAAACTAAATAAATGTCTAAATATTAAAAAAAAAACATAACATTTATAATGAATTCATGACAAAGTCAAGTTGTATTAAGATTCAAATCATAAGTTCACTTACATACATTCCTTCAATCATTTGTCTCATGTTCACACCTCATCTTCCTCCTCCTTAAAAAACTTCCCAAGCTTAAAACAAAAGCCATGGCCAAGCCATTTATAATATTCACAAGGCGAATTATTCATTTTCCTCAATTCTGGAAAATTGAACAATTTTAACAAACCGGCTTCAAATATATTAATATATCTTCCTAACCATGGGGAATTTTGGAAAAATGTTCAAAGGGAGACTAATTTTTTATATTTCCAACAAAACCCCATCTTGTATTTGTCTCATTAAAATCCAAATCCTCAGAAATCCTTCCCAAACTTGGTTGTTTGGATTTTTTTGTAATGTTCTAGAACTCTGAAAAAACAATGATTTTTTCCAAAATGACCTCCAAGACCAGCGTATAACTTTTAGAAAAGTTTGAATCTGGAGAAACCGTTTCGGATATTCATAATTGGTTATATTTTTAACAAACCCATTTTATTACATTTTATAGATTCACCTCCAGCTGAACACACATCGAGGTCAAACATGGAAGTTTGGAAACTTTGCACATTTTGAACAGATTTGTTAATCAACTCCTAGGGACCCACATGTGTGACCTGGCTACAATAAAATTCATGGGATGGTATTAAAACATTATTTTGGACCATAACATCCCTCAGTTTTCCTCAGAAGTGTGTCTAGATGTTAAAACTCCAAATTGGACATTTCCGTACTCTATTGACTTGTGAAGAATTTCGGCGACAAGACCATGATAAAAATGAAATTAGAAAAACCGTCATCAGTAAAACATCGTATAATCATATTTTATCATAGAAAATCTAAGAAGCCTAATGATAATTAACCATAGATAATATTTGGTGGCAAGTGATGGAATTAGGCTACAGAGCGAGCTAAAAACCTAGGGTTTTAGGGTATAAACAATGATATTTAATGACAAAAACATGGGCATATATGAGGCCCAATAGGTGGTAAGATATATGCCTATATTTTTTTGTCCCACCAAATTCCCTTATCGTAAAGGAAGGAAGAATAAATGGAAGAATAGGTCTCTCTGGCACCGACCTATCTCAAAGTGGTGTTCCAGCTCAAAATGATATAATCTTCTTAATTATTAAGATAAATACTGCTAGACAAAATATATTTGATAAAAGTCTCGCATTCTACAACAAGGTGGCCCTGAAAACCCAAATCTTGTGATATTTTCCAATAATAGAGTGATACAACTAGAGGCATGACAAAGTTAGGAAATGCCAAAGGCATTGAGAATAGAAATCAAATTTAGAGAGAATTGATAGTAAAAATTACCCCCAATAAGGGGGTCCTTCCCAAGGATTACCTTATGGTCGTTGACCACCTTGCAGGCAACCCATTTTCCAATCTAGGGGAAAACCTCCAAAAGACCCCTCCAAGTAATCGACTGTGAAGGAAATATCTCAGCATGAAATGACCTCATCCATTCTGATAAAGACCTGTTATATAGATATTTGTCATAAATAATTTGCCTCCAAATGCTAGTTCCCAAAATAAACCTCCAAAAGTTTTTCATAGAAATCACGGGGCCAAACCAATGAAAGTTTTTGAAACCCCAATGCCCTAGAATCTTTGGATGGGAGAGTAACTCCCATTCACTACAAGGAAAAGAACCTCTAGCAGAAGTTATAAATGAGGTTTTTAGTGTTATAAAATTGGCCAAAATTATCAAAAAAACATATGCTACCACATCTTTTTATGGTTACGGAGGTTTTGGTGGAGCTTTTAACAGAAATTCAACACAACTAAAAAAAAATGGGTGGCCAGAGGTTATTACGGATGTTGTTTTCCTTGGTGCGCTAATCAGGATTTAACGCACCGGTGCGTACCTGTGGATGGTGCCCCGGGGTGTTCGAAGAAGAAAGCACCAAGCCGTTAAGGTATTAAACAGCACCAGGCGTAGTGTTGGTGATACAACGCATGAGGCCATTATAATTGGTCTTGGGATTTGAGCGGTGCCCATAGGTCGTATCAACGCACTGGTGCGTAGACTTATAGAAGTGCACCGGTGCATCCTTTCACACAAATGCACTAAGATTTATAATTGGTATTGGTATTCGTGTGGTGCCCATAGGTCGTCTAAATGCACTAGTGCGTATATGCAAAAAAATTCCCCGGTGCATAGTATCACACAAACGCACTGAGATTTATAATTGGTATCTGTATTCGTGCAGTGCTAATAGCTCGTAAAAAGACATCGGTGTGTATATAGACATAAACACACCGAAGATCCTTACCACATAAACAACTCAATATTGTTAACTGGTTTTGGTATTTATGCAGTTCCCATAGGTCGTAAAAACACACCAGGGCGCTTAAGAATACAAGCACACCGGTGTAAGTATACATGCACTGGTTTTCATTTTGTATTTCTTAGAAACATCGGCCTGTGACAGTGCAATTATTGTGATTTTTTAAAATTCATTATTCATCAAAAGTCGACACATCTTATAACAATATTCATATTAATTAAATTTTTATTAATGCATTTGAATGTGATGTTTGGAGTAATTTTTTATATCATATCAAAATTATTGTGGTTTCTTAAAATTCATTATTCATTAAAAGTTGAAACATATATATCTTATAAAAATATTCATATGAATTAAATTTTTATTAGTGCATTTGAGAACGACAATGGAGAACACAATAACGACAATAGAGAACGAAATAGAATAAATTAAAACATTTAATATATATATAAGACATTCTTTGTCATACAAAATGGAACAATTATTGGTATCCCTATATCTTTCAATTGGGACACTATGTCCATTACATTAAAGAAAATGTCTGATTTCACAAACATTTTTCAAAAAATACAACGCCTTGCTTTTATATCCAAACATATTGATCATCATTCTTCGCTTGAACTGCTATCACCGCTAGAGCTACTTCCATGACTTGGGTTATTTTCAGAAATGTTTTGTTCAGAGTGTTGATTGTTTTCTTCTTCTTCACCTTCCATACACAAACATAAAAATAAACTGTAATAAGTATATATACATTGGTGAGAATAATGAAAACTGCAATATTAAATAATATACATCAATGTAAATCGAAAAGAAATGACGTACCAATGCAACAATTGACTCATAAACTATACACATTCTTTCAAAACCATGTAACATGACATATTTCAAGATTTTATCTATTGGCGCAGTGCCATACTTTGTTTCCTGCAAGTTTTATACCCCATAACAAATCATATATTTAATATAAAAGATTTATTTTTTCTATTAATTATAGATAGAGCTAAGTAAAAAAAGATCGATACATGCTTACAAATTCCACAATTAAGTTCTGATATGCCAACATATACGCACAACCCATATTTAACCCAATTTCAATCAATTCCTCTGATGGTTATTCTTTGTATGTTAGCCCCTGTTTGAAGACATTCAATGATGATTTTTGTAAAAAAACTTAAAAAATACAAAAATGAAATATAGTTAAGTTGTTATAAAGAAGTAACAATTACTTAGAAACTTAGATATCAATCATTTTATTCCTTGTCGTCCTGTTTTATGTGTTGAATGGGTTCCATTTTCTTTTCTTTTCTGCAAGAAAATACTTGAAAATTAATATTTAATGCTAAATTGTTTATTTATTTTACCTAATGATCAAAAAATTAAATGATTACATATTACATTTGAAGCAATTTGTTGTTGAGATGGCTCCTCCAGCGATGCAATTTTGTCCATTTCTTTGACCATCTCCTTGTACACCTTTTTGGACATTCCTACTAGCATATTTCTGATATCAGCTCGTTCATCTTTTGAGATTTTCATAATCTTCCTGAAAATGTAACATGACATTAAACTATTTAATTTTTATATTGATATATGAAAAGTAAGTATAACAAAAGTGATATTTATAAATAATTCTAGACAAACATCTAAAGGAATATTACCTTTTCATTCCTTATTTTTTGTTGTTGTATATTTTTGCTATTAAAAGTCTGACATGTCTCATTAACCAATTCTCTGGAAACTCTTCATGTAGTTTACATAAAATTTGGTTCTTGGGATCATTAGATTGGTTTTTGTATTGTAAGTGGAAAGAACGTCTATACATTCGTTCCATTAGATCCGTCGAAATTTTGTAAATTTTTTTCCCCTATTCGTTAACCTACAGCACCACTATAGATGAGCTAAGGAGAAATTCATTTTCATTTGCATGTTCTATTTTTTTCTTTCTTAGAACAACATTCCTTTTCTGAGTTGTTGGTCCCTATAGAACATTAAACATATGTGAATTAATAGAATTTTTCACACATGTTATCCAATAATTTTAATTATATTATTAATGAAAACTAAAAAAAGAAACTCATATTGGATCGATATTATTTTTTTCATTCAACTGATTCATCCTTTTGCAATTTTTCCATCAAGATTTTACGCTCTTCTGGTCCTAGATCAGAAATAATCTTATCGAGCTTCATCATTTTGTGGCTCTGCATGATACACAGTAAACAATACATATTAGTTAAACTTACATATAGCTCAAAAATATTTTTTTTTGTAAAAAATTTACAAAGAACTTGCCTTTTTTGCTTTTTTTGATGTGTTATCAGTATTTTTGCTACTTGATATCTTTTCACTCATTTATTTATCAATCTCAAACCTGTACCATATCATTCAATAATATATTTATAAATAAATTTTCAACTTTTCAACTAAAAAAAAATCTCAAAAAACTAGTTCGCCATTCATGGTTTACACATTGATGTCGGTGTGTGTATCTCTTCCAAACACACCACCAAAATAGTATAATAGACTGTACGGTGCTCTATGTCAACAAGGAGCACTGGTGCATTACATGTCAATGACCACACCGGTTAACCATGATAAAATAATAAAAATTGTCCAGTGTTAGTTTTTTAGCATAAATTGGTGCCATATTTTACATATGGTGCACTGATAAAAAAAAAATATTATTTTTTTATCACATTACATTTTTTGGTGCACTTGTAAAATACAGAGCACTGGTGCGCTAAGTTACTCCAAGTGCACCGATAAAAAAAATCTTTTTTTTTTTTTAATTTATGCCTGGGCCCACATGGATTGGGATCCGACTACGCTAATCGTTTCGTCAGTTGGATGTCTTAGGTCTATATTTAGCAATAAAACCCCTATAAATATAAATTGAAAAGCCCTAATTCTGAAATCACAGAAAGAGGAAGAAGAAAGGGGAGAAACAAAAAGAATGTAAGGTTTGTATTTTTTGAATTTTTATTTTTTTTCGAAACAGAACGTTCGTGGTGCGCCATAATGAAATAGCGTACAAGCTGCATATTTTATAAATTGCACACTGAAAAAATATTTTTTTTTTTCTAATTTTTTATCATAGTACTTGTGCGGTGCGCTCTTCCGCACAGGGCGTACCAACAATTTTTTTTTTTTTTTAGTTTACGCAAGGGCCGACATGGATTGGGATCAGACTATGCAGGTCCTCTTGTTGGTTGGATGTATTAGGCTTATATTTAGCAATACAAACCCTATAAATATAAATTGAAAATCCCTAATTTTGAAATCATAGAAAGTGGGAGAAGAAAGGGCAGAAACAAAAAGAATGTAGGGTTTGTTTCTAAAATGGTTTTTTTGCAAAACAGCACGTTTGCAGTGCGCCATAAGCAATAGTGCACTAGTGCCATATGTTACATATGGTGCACTGATAAAAACATATTTTATTCTTTTTTTATTTTTTATCACTGTACTTTCGCAATGGGGTGCTATAATAGAGTGCACCGGTGCGCTATGTTATGCAAGACGCACCGAGGAAAAAAAGTCAGTATTTTTTTAAGATTGATGCAAGGGCTGACATGGATTGGGATCCGACTATGCAGGTCCTCTTGTTGGTTATATTTATTAAGCTTATATTTAGCAATAGAAACTCTATAAATATAAATTGAAAAGCCCTAATTCTGAAATCACAAAAGTGGGAGAAGAAAGGGAAGAAACAAAAATAATGTAGGGTTTGTTTCTAAAATGGTTTTTTTTGCAAAACAGCACGTTTGCGGTGCGCCATAATGCAATAGTACACCGGTGCCATATGTTACATATGGTGCACTGATAAAAAAACACACACACACACACACACATATATATTTTATCACTGTACTTTCATGGTGAACTACTATTTCCGAGCGCACCGGTGCACTATATTACGCAGGGCGCACCGACGAAAAAAAATCTGTATTTTTTTAAGATTGACACAAGGGCCAACATGGATTGGGATCTGAATATGCAAGTCATCCTGTGGGTTGGATGTCATATGACTATACAAACCCTATAAATCTAAATTGAAAATAAAGAGGGAGAAGAAAGGGAAGAAATAAAAAGAATCTAGGGTTTTGTTTGTAAAAATGGATTTTTTTTTTTTTTTGTTTCTAAAATATGTAGAAAAGGTAAAAAAAAATGCAAAAAAAAAAGGTTAAAAAAACAATAAGCTTTGATTTTTTTATTTTACTTCATAAAAAAAACTACAGAAAAAGTAAAAAAAATAATAGACTTTGATTTCTTATTTTACTGCATAAAAAAAAAACTACAGAAAAAAAAATAAACTTACTCACATCGTTTGAAATTCTATGGTACAGGGTTTGACTAACCAGAGGTTTGTAATTCTGATGGTCGGACTACTTCTGTTCGAACGTATTTCTCTGCTCCATAGTGCTCTCATGCTTTGTTTGCTCTAGGTATGTATCTTGCAAATCTCTGGCTGAAAAGTTTTGCAAAAATAGTGAAATAATGAAAAGTGTTTAGTATTTAAAGAAATGTTTTATGAAATTAGATTTTCGAAAATATTTTGCTGCCCATTTTTCAATTTACTGCTTTTTTTCACTTAAATAAAATAGGATCGCGCTTTTTTTATTTGCAATTATTCGTTTACCGGTGTGTCCTTTAATTAAACCACACCGGTGCGTCATGATATAAAATGACACTAGTGCGCAAAATAAAAAAACTCACTAGTGTGGTTATCTGTACATTACACATCAGAATGACATTTAAGTTTGTGCACCCAAATTTATTGTTGTTTTTCTCAAATACAGGGAGAAAATATCATATATTATATGAAATGGAAAATTCTTCAAAATCCAGCTCGTTCCATAATACTTCTCAAATTCCAACGCGGAGTTCTCCCTATCCATGTGGAGACGTAATATTTACTTCATAATTGTTTTATTTTTTCACTATCTAATTGAATTTATATATGATTTTTATCCATGCATTCAATCACGCACAACTTAATTAAATTTATAATGTATACAAATTTGTAGGTTCATGCAAATTCAACATCGAGTTCAGATGCACAAAATATTGAAACTGCTCCAAAATGTCATAAATTCTTATCAGGAGCTACATATCGCAAGGTGCATTTGGTAGATGAAAATGGACAACCACTTCACCCTACCAATTATAACAATATTGCATCTTCTAACCACAATCCCGAGACAATGATGGTAATTATAATTATAATTGTTATATATATATATATATATATATATATATATATATATATATATATATATATATATATATATATATATATATATATGGATTAATATGTAATTATTTCAACGTCAAACCAATTTATAATCATGCAATATTGTCAACGTGGTTACTAATTGATATCATATATTTTGTACTAATCATGTTCAATTTTTTTTTAATTATTAGGATTCTAGTGATGATGAAACACCTACCTACCATCTTCTGTTTCACCCCATGACAATGTCAAATCGAGAGAAGACTGAATTAAGAGAAAAAATTAGAGAGGAATGATACCAAGAATGGTTGAATCAACCACCAATTCAATTCCCACTACATCCAGATTCACCAATTAGGAATGACTACAGAACTAGTAGTTCTTCACAAGCTAGAAATGGAGGCAATCAAATAAAGGTTGGTATGGATGATTACTTAAGAGATACGACTGCCATGGAGACAATGTTTTTAGATGCATTCCAAAATGATGATCAGCTAGGGGATGATGCTCATATCGGTGACACCTTTTTCGAAAGCCTTAAATTTGCTTCCACCACCCCTCTCTTTGGACCTGACGGTCAGGCAAAGTCTACCCAGTTGGGAACAACAATGCTATTATACAACTTGAAAGCAAATTTTGTCTTTTCTAATGCATGTTTCTTGGAACTTTTGAGGTAAGTTACCATAAAGTACTCCCCTTATATAAATTTGAAATATAATCAATACACTGCAATGAACATTACAAATGTTAAATTTTATGAACATTAATAATTATATCGACATTAATGTACATTTAATATTAATATATTTTTCCATGATCACCAACTACATGTTATTCAAAAATAAGGTTCTTCTGAGTGATAATGTCTTTCCCGGTAGCTGCGAAGAGGCAACGAAATTGTTGAAAATGTTGGGTGTTGAGTACATATCATATCACGCATGTAAAAATGATTGTATTCTATATAGAGGAGAATATGCAGACAAAGAGATGTGTCCAAAATGTGGGCATGACAGGTATGATAAATAAAAGAAGAAGGGTAAATCATGTACTGGTCCTCCTTTTAAGATATTGAGGCACATGCCTATAATCCCAAGGATTCAAAGGCTCTTTCATTGCAAAGAATTAGCTATGTTGCAAGGATGGCATGCCTCACATAGAAGTGATTTGGGAGTTATGCGAATCCCAACTGATTCAACAACCATGAAGCATATAGAGGATACATGGCCCGAAAAATTCAAGGATGAAGTATGAAGTCTACGACTCAGCATAGCCATGGATGGCGTCAACCCATATTCCCTCCAGAACACCAACTATTCTATTTGGCCTGTAGTAGTGATCAATAACAATATCCCCCCATGGTTGTCCGTGAAGAATGAACATCTTATGTTGGCTCTCATAGTCCCTGGTAGAATACAAGTGAAGAATATGGATGTCTACTTACAACCACTGGTAGATGAATTGAAGGAATTATGGATGGGATAAATGTATACGATGTATCAAGACCCATCATAGCATAGAGGAGTTTTATGTTGTATGGCATATGTGCTTACATGACACACGATTATCCAAGCCTAGGAGTTTGCTCTGGTAAATTACATGTTTAATTTATTGATTTTTTTATATATAATGTAATAATATTCCTTCACATATTAGTTATTTAATTCATTGTAATAATATTTTTTCTAATCTTCATGATATTATTTAATGTGCCATGCATATTAATTAATGTATACAAATATAATCTCGCAGGTCTTGTAACAAAAGGGTATTTTGTATGTAAATGTTGTGGACCTTCTTTGAAAGTTATATGGTCCAAGGACCTATGAAAGCCAGTTTATGATTGCTCCAGGATATTCATATCAGAACAACACCCTTGCAGAAGAGCAACATCTGCTTTCAATGGTAAATGAGAAAGAACCCAAAGGCCTCCAATAATGACACCAGCTGAATGAATTAGAGCATATGAGAGAGAGAAGGAGAAGGAGTTCATAGAAATTTTTGATTCAAATGGGGAGCTTAAGTTTGATGATCCAGATTTATTCAACACCTATGTTGAGAAATTTCCCATTGGGATGAAAAGGAAATCTATCTTTTATGACCTCCCATATTGGGAGAATCTTAAGATTTCCCACTTATTAGATACCATGCATATATTTAAAAATGGTTCATCTTCTTTATGGAGGCACATATCATCGAAACAAAGTGACACATTGGTTGTTAGGAAAGATATTATTACTTCAAAAACTAAAAGGAAATATTGGCCAAGACGATTAGAAAGTACGGGATCAGAGGCAGGCATTGGTCCCTCTAATTCATGGTTTTTCAAAGAAGGTGATGTCCCATGGATTTAAAAAAAAAGATGATATATCTTTGGCAAAGGAAGTTATAATGCATGTGAGGGTGCCAACTTCATACGGGTCTTCACTATGGAATTGCTTCACCGTGGATGACCATTTGTCGGGGTTGAAATCGCATGACCATTTGAATCTTCTAAAAGTATGTATAATGTCAAAAGCATGATTTTATTATTTTATATATTAATAAATTTTATCCCATGCGGGGATCATAAAACATAACTAATTGCGTATATTATTGCACGTGTTTATAAATTTTCAATGTCATTATCCTTTGTTTGTGCATGGGTGTGTGAAACATGAATTCCCTCAAGACCTAGGATGTGCCATATCTAAATTATATGCATTTTTACGTTGGATCACGTCAAAGGAGATTCATGTGGCTAGGATTCCATGGTGGTGTCAAGAGATAGTTGAGATTGTTTGTATGTTTGAGAAGTAATTGTCAACGAGTTTCATGGACTTACAGGTTCATATTATAATCCACCTGGTAGATGAGGTTGAATTAGTTGGGGTTGTTTCTTTTCATTGGATTTTATTCTTAGAGAGGTACATGAATAAATTGAAAGGTTTTGTTCGAAAAAGGGCAAACCCCGAGGGGTCTATGGCAGAGGGGTACATATCATATGAGTCTTTCTATTATGCCAGTGAGTACATCAAGCAGATCAAAAACAGACCAAGTGCGGTGATTTGGGACGATCAAATGGATGAAGACAAAAGAGAAGCAGAGTTGCTCCAAACGAGTGGAAAAAAGCACTTGATAAAGAGTAAGTGACTTATAATTTTTCAAATTTACAAAAAGTAATTAATATTCATGTTGAACTTCGATATAATGTATATTTTAATTTCTAAGTACTATATAATGTTGGTTTGATTTCATCAGTGAATGCAGAAATCGAAGCAATCAATAAATTCATTCTTTACAATTCTGAAGCGACACAACCATGGGTCGCATTGTATGAACAAAACAGGATAAAATGGAATAGTGATAGGAAATAATTCAGATGGTTGAATGGTAGAAGTGTGCCTTATCCCGATCATTTAAAATAAAATATGCCCCAACAGTTGGGCTGCTAACCAAGTCAGAGAGAAATACGGTGCTACCGGTCGTTAGCTGCGTGCTAAAGAGGATGCGCTAAACATAGGGATTGGGTGCAGCAACTCGGTAATAATATTTTTAATTTATATGTAAATTTGAAACTTTTATTAAGACATCTATATTTCATATTTTAATTGTTGGATTATTATTTATAAGACACATGACACTATGATTTTTTTAACTTTTTTTATAATAGGTGCATTTGTTCCCATCTATGTGAGCATATGGACACCATTTTCGCATAGAAAATGCCGATGCTGGAAACATCACACAATACTGTGGAGTGGAAGTCGAGTTAGATCAATCTAGTCGATCTAGCCATCGTGATCAAAAACTGTACAAGGGACGTTAGGCTACGTCGGAAAGATACAAGAGATCATTGAAGTGGATTTTTCTTCTTTCCAATGTGTTATTTTTAGGTGCAAGTGGTGGGACATCTTTGATCGGAATAATGTAAAGGAAGATCGCGATAGTAGGTAGATATGTATCAACTCTAGAAAGATGTGGGATGAAGCTAAGGAACCCTATGTTTTCCCTAAACACTACAACCAGATGTTTTTTTACCCAAATGTGTTGGATAGGGATTGGTGGTTCGTATTGACACATGACCCTAGATCAAAACATATTTTTGAGAACCAAGAGTGATATGGTACATGTATTATTTCATCAATATTTATATTTTTTAAGATGGGTTTCTCGAAATATTAATATAATATGTATTTTGAATTAATTGGTAATTTGCATTGTGTTAATGTTAAAATCAATAATTCACTTGATAATTTGGTATTATGTTGATCTCGAAAACAATGGTGTATTGTATAAATTAATTCTTTTTTTTGTATCTAAGATCATAATAAAATAATGATAATTCTAAAGTACATGAATTTATTTGCATTATTTTCTAAACTTTATTATGTTACAATAAATCGTATTATTCTAGATTTATTATTTTACAATTATTTAAAATTTACAAATTTACAATTTTTAATAAATTCATTTCACATTAATACAATTAAAATTTTACAAATATTTTACATACAATTACAATTATAATTGGAATTAGAATTATAATTAGAATTACAATTACAATTTTACAATTTCACGTACAATTACAATTACAATTATAATTTTACAATTTTACATATATACAATTACAATTTTACAAATTAAAAAATTACAATTACAATTCTAATTTTACAATTTTAAAAATTACAATTACAATTACAATTTTAGAAATTCACATATATACTATTACAATTACAATTTTAGAATTTTAAATACAATTAGAAATACAAATATTACAAATTTACAATATCATGATCATTTGGTATTAAATTAATTAATGAACATCACGTTCATGATAACCATCGTACAAACATCATATTTGACTAAAAAACACATTCAAAATTGCTAAGTACATCATCGTGATCATGATCATCTAACAAAACACAATTAACATTATATATTAACATCATCAGTACAACACAAACATCAAATATACATCTCATGCTATCACATACACATCATAATGATCACCAACATGTAAATTAAGTACAACTGCAACATGAACATAAAATACATGGACCATTATATATATATATATATCTGTGTGTGTGTGTGTGTGTCTATATATATGTGTGTGTGTGTGTGTGTGTGTGTGTATATATATAACTGAATAATGTTAAAAATATACAAATGTAATATAAATTTCATGGATCATCTGGTGGTAGTACAACATCAATATCAGTACTAGTGGCTGATGGTCCAGCCTCATCTCCATGATGACTGCTGGTAGATGCTAGTGGAGGCTCATGCAAATCTGGCGCAGCGCGAGGTTGTGAACGATCATGAGATGATGGTACGTTGCGCCCCGCAGACTGTCCATCATGTGCTGCAACTCGATTATAACGTGCAACAGTCCTCGTCACTCGCGTAAAATTTTTCGTAACTCCTACGACATGCCGCATCAGGCTGTACATGTCACGCAGCATGCCTCTCCACATCCATAATAGCCTATCATCGACCTCTATGTCTCTGAAATTAGTGGGCCTGATGCCCGCCTCAAAAATCAATGCAATGAGTTGGTCGCCCAACTCCATCCTGTATCTAGCATCACTAAGACGTCGACCACGCACTGGCGCAACAGCAGGAGCAATATCTAGCATGCCCTCATCCTCATCAGGATCCACACCCAGATCAGGTGGTGGTGGCGGCATCTCCTCGCCATCAAAAGAGCCAATGTCTGCAAAATATATACAAGTACATAACAATAATTAGAGGATTTTATTATACAATTTAATAAAAACAAGTTAAAGAACATGTTAGAAAAATTTTAAATAAAACAGTAATATTACCTCTATCATCTAGCGTCTCATCAGCTGTGAAGAGGATGTTGGCACACCCTCACCAATCCAACCCTGCAAAGGATAGGGGACCAAAATGAATGGATGCTCATCAAAACTGGCTAGAAACTCCAATGCATCATCTGATATCCTCGCTGGAAAAAGTCTCCTCCCTCTTGAGAATCATCTGCCCCCATATGTGCATACGTGTCGTAGTAATCAGCCTACGAGGCTGCCAAAAAAAATAAGGCCTCGTCTCTGGAAACCTTCTCTAAAAAAAAAGAAAAACTTGAAGCAAAAGGGAAGTTGACCCTCCCTTGTGCATGAGAACGACATCTATCTAATGTTGTACAGAACTGCTGCAAAAAAATGGCAGACCACCTGACAAGTCATGGCTGTTGTAGTAAAGAATCAACATAATATAAAGCTGGAAACTGATGTGTTTCCCGTCACTGGTGTTGTGAGAAATGGTTGAAATGATAAGTGAGAGACACTAGACCTCCTCATGACCAAACGCACCAATACGTAACTGCCCTCCAGTGACCTAAAACTGTGTAGGAGACACTACATTTTCTCTAATGTATCTCTGGGAGTAAACTAACTGACTCCCTGCCACACAGCCAGCTAGAACCTCGGGGAACAAGGGAAAATTCACCCCTCTCCTCGATAGCCCTGTAATAAAATATACATCCTCCTTAGTGGGCGTGTACCACTAGTTGATACCAGCCCAGAAAGCATGTGGTTGGGCATTCCACCTTCGGATAAGATGTCTCAAAAACAAACTATGGGACGTTAGGGAAGTAGCCTCCTCATAGAACTTGAGGAGGCCTACTTGCCTAAGGAGCCCCTACGTCGCTGCTGTAATAGGGAAAGGGTACACATCTATCTCCCTCTCTCTTACCTCCCACAGGCAAACCATGTTATACTATTCCGTCTATTGTTGTTGTTGTTGCCCCTCTTCTCTCCTTTCACGTCTCTGAATGATTGACATATTAAACACAATTTTTTTATTAAATGACACATGTATTTACAAATATACGTATCTAATTATTTTTTGAAAAATAAATAAAACAAGAGTCGGTGCGCAAAAAACACAGTCACGCACCGGTCTTGGTGCATCTCCCCACAGAGTGCACCGGATACGGTGCACCTCATGATATCCACCGCACCGGAAGCGGTGCTCCAGAAAATGTTTTTAGTGCACTGTTCACTACGTGCAGTGTCAGAAGGCCAGTGCGCTGACTTCACTATCCGCCCGGGGCCTATAACTAAGTTAGCACATCACCCTCCTGCCACCATACATAGTCGTCGGTGTGGTATTTTAAGAGGCCGCAGTGTTGACCTAGGCCAAATATGGTAAGTCGTGTGCTGAAAAAAATAGCCAACCCGGGGTTGTTATCTCAGTCAACATGCCGCATCACCACAATTCAACTAGGTCAACGGTGCGACTAGGTAGCCGACCGCACTACTCTTTTTAAATAAATTTAAATAACACGGTGCGCCTTTGGTATCTGCCCCAGAATTGGTGCAGATAACTTTAGCACCGGTTTACCAACCTGAACTGTTGACAATGTCGAATTGTGGTTCCGGTGCGCTGAAAACATTACCCGCCCCAGGGCTGATAATTCCATCAACGCACTGAGTTGTCGCGATACACCATTATCAACGGTGTGGCCTGGTAACCGACCACATCGCACTTTTTAAATTTTTTTAAATTAACACGGTGTGCCATGTGGTATCGCGGCAGAACTAGTGTGGATACCATTAGCACAGGGTGTGGTGTGGCCTGTAAATTTACAGGCATCACCGCAAACCGGTGCTAGCTGAATGGCTCGAGTGCACCGCACGACAATTGTTTTTTTTTTAATGGTTAATTTTAAGTATTTTTCAAATTCTAATATGCTAAAAGGTTTAATTATGGAAAAACAACAAAAATACCTATACATTTACCCATCGAGGAGGCATATTAGCTGTACAATTTGAAAAAGAAAATTTGTCCACTATTTTATAAAATTTAAGTAGGAGATTGGTGGCAATGCACAACAGTAGTGCGTGCAATAAGTGCAATGGGAGCACGGATGTCAATGCAGCTCAAACAAGGATAACATGCATCGGTGCATGAGAGCTCTGTAGCACTGAAAAAAGTGAAAAATGTGGTTTTTTGGCTGTAATTTTTTTTTTTATTCAACCCTGTTTCGGTGCGCGAGGTTTTTATTGGCGTACCGGTGCATTTCCACAATGCCGCCCTAGACGGTTTCTGTTTTCACGTGCATTTAGGAGGCACTAGGGTGGCGTAGCTGTAACACAACAGTGCTCTATAGTAATAAGATGTACTGGGCACACTTTCTAGTGAACCAATGATTTGTGCGATTTTTTGGCCATAATTTTGTTTTTCTCTAACCCTTTTCCAGTGCATGGCATTAATGGGGCCTCGGTGCATTTCTGTCATTCTGCACCGGGCGGTTTTTAGTCCACGCAATTTTTATGAGACACTGGCGCTGCCAAGTTGACATGCACTGGTGTTGTTCCTTAATAAAAGGCACCGGGCAGGTGTGTACGGAGCTCAAGGTTTCCGGTGTGCCAATGTTTTATGCATTATTTTTTGTTATTTAACCATCTACAAGTGCGCACATTTTATGGATGCCCCAGTGCATTTTCTTTATTCCACACTGGGCGGTATCTGTTTTCACGCACGTTTTCGGAAGCACCGGTGCGATAGACATGTAAGGAACTGGTGTTGTACATGAATATGATGCACCGGGCAAGGGTGTTAGGAGTGCACGGTTCTTGATGTGCCTATGTTTTGTGTGGATTTTGGCCATAATTTTTTATTTATTTAACCCTGTGCTGGTGCACGGGGATTTTAGGGTGGCCCGGTGCATTGGTGACCCGGTGCGTTTAAGGGCGACTCGGGTGGTGTCAGTTTTCGCGTGTTTTTATGAAGCGCTGGTGCAGAAGTTATGTAAAGTACCGGTACTCTACAGAATTACAACGTATCGGGTGGATGTGTATGGAGCGCATGGTGTCCGGTGTGCCAATTTTTTAACCACATCGGTGCTATGTTGTCTTTAATTCACTGGTGCATTTGGCGGTGATAAGAGCGTCGGACGAAATACATCCACAAAAAACTCTGCCTGCCAACCTCCTCTAGGAACCTCAGCTAGAAACAGATGTCTGGGGTATTTTTATAAGGGGTTCCTCAAAAAAATCCACTAGAGGGTCTTTTCCTTGTAGTGATTTGACCAGATGAAGGCCAACATTATTCTTCTTAAATAACCAGAGAAAATTAAGCATGCACTGATGGATCCTTTTGGATGGTCATTTTCAATATCCTTAATAGAGTAAGCCAATAAACATATATACGTTATAGAGTACATTTAACTAGTCGCATTTGTCCACCTAGAGAGATCCACCTGTATAAGCGATTGTTGGTCCTACCTTCAATTTTTTTGATGATCCATAACCATTCTTTAACGTGGTAACGATTTGCTTTGAGATGGTGTAATATCCCCAAATTGGGACTGCTGGCAAGGCACGCCTGAAAAACACATTTTTCAGGAATGGATGCTACAACTCTTGAAATCAGCCCTTGGATCCCTTAGAATGATAATATAAGACCTAAATCTAAGAGGATATCATAAAAAAATCTTTCTAGGTGGGTTAAACATATCTCCCACACCTAGTACAGCTTAGAAAGTGCTCAAAGAGGAACTGCAACAATATGTGACAAAACTGCTTCAAAAATAATGCAGTTTAACCAAATACATGCAGGAGGCCAATATGTAGGCTCAATATGATTGTTTATAACAGAAATTCAGATTTATATTGAGGCCCTTACATTATAGAATAGAAAGAAATAGACTTTACATGAAGATTTTCTCAAAATAAGAGGCTGCAACCATATGATAAGTCTGTACAAGCTTGACAGTGTTATTTTATTAGCTAAAAAGAGCTGTAAGTTACAATTTATATCTAGAGAAAATATGTGTACAAAAATATAGATCTATATCAGATCTGTACACTATAGAGTCTCCTCTTCAAAAGCCCCTTGGGGTTTTCGGCATAAAATGTAGTACATGGAGTAGATCTGAGATCTAATGTAGCTGATCTACATACTGATTCAGAATTTCTGAAGCAAATACATCAGTATTTAGATCATATCTGAATGGAACATGTGTTATATCTGTAATCCATGGATCGCCACAGTGAAGGGAAGATTCCCAGCACTAGAGATCTCTCCTCCTTGAAGTGCCAAAAGACCCTGTAACTTTCTCCTTGCAAATAACACAGTTCTAGAAGATGGACTATGTTGTAGGCATTAGAGCATGATGTGGCCTACTTCCAAGATCTAAAAATGATCTCTCCTCATCCAATACTCTCTTTCCATGGGGATAGAAAGTTTTCCCACTGAAAAGAAGCACTAGAATGGCGTAGATCTGAACAGATCTAGCCTCCACTTGCTACATCTTACAAAGAAAACCAAACCCTAAATAGGATCTACGTTATAGTTGGAAGAAGAGCTTGGCCAAATTCCTGATAGTGGTCAAGAAATGCAAGACTCCTCCAAGAGCTACTCAATGGAAGAGGTGGGATTCTCGATCAGGAACACCCTAGTGCTAAACAACACTATTCTCAGCTAAACAACTAGACAATGAGAAGTGTCTAAATAGACAAACCCTTTCAATACAATATGTTCAACAACCCTTCTCATGTTGTCCTCCTCCTCCTTAAATAAGATGGAATCCTTGCCAAAACCTAAACCATCTCAATGATTTAGCTACATTCACATGATTAGCCTCCAACTAAAACTACATTATGCATCTAGGTGGTTCAATGTATCTAGACAGCGCTATTGATTTGGTCTAGTTGACCCAGTCAAATGACTTAATCCCTTTTCACACATAAGGGTTTTTACTAAGGCAGCCCATATTTAGCCTTGTTCACATGGGCATTGATTTATTTTGTTGTTTAGGAGTTTAATTTTATCCTCCTTTACAATTTGTTCTTGCAACAAGAAAATGAAAACAAAATAGTGTATTCCTATTAGCTTGGGCTAATTAGGAATATTACAGTCCTCCCCTCCAAAATGTTGCTTGTCCTCAAGAAATTGATAAGGTGAGTGCTGCAACATATCTCCTCCTCCATTGGTGTCACAAACAATGGATAAGCTTCTCTCATAAGCTAAGTGATCACCAAACCATCCATCCATGACTTGTTCCAACAATGTTCTCATGAGATGCAAATAGCTCATCCCATAAGGAAACAATAAATCACATGAAACAACCATGGTTTTCCTAATGACCTCCCTGAAATATAAGAAAAAAAGTACAGGGAGTGTAGTTATCCCATAGGGCACATGCATGCCTTCCCTTCTTTCTCCATACATCCCCATAAAAAGTACAACACATCATCAATATAGGGGATCAAAACAATGTACAAACAAACATAAATGTGTACACATGGAGGTGGATCATAGTCCCACATGTGGAACCAGCGCAGAGCATCCCCTGCCTGCATCAAACCAAGATGTGGTAAGTGTTTTTTCCACCACTTACTTGCTTCCCATACCATCTCACCATATCTGAAAGTGTGAGATATATTTGGTGCCTTTGGGAAGCGCCCATCATGCTGAAAAATCTCCCTTGTTCTCCCAAGGGAGTGGCCCAATTAAGAAATTTTTGGGACCCAATATTGGCCTTGAGGCTTACAAAATATATTACTCCTCCTTGGAGTCATGGCCTGCAACAACATGGTGTAAGAATGCATGAAATCAGAATATGAAACACATGTACTAATAACATGCTCTTCACCAGCAATCCTCCTCATATCAATGGAGTGGTGCATAGATCTACTCTCTTCTTCAAGGGAAGAAGGAAAGGGCTGAATTAACTCTTCGTTATAGTCATGCTACTGCTCAAACTCCTCAAGGTCCATGCATCTCCGAAAATTCTGAAATAGTTCTCTTTCAAAGCCCTCTCAATAATAGCTCCTCAAAATGATATTGTTGAGCTTCATAGAACAGGTGTGGCTGAAATTGAACTCTTTATAAGCCCTCTGTAGTAACTTCTCCTTGAGCTTGGAAGCTCTAGATAAGAATATCCTACCATGATTATAGATGACTCCATCAAGTATTGAATAGCTCTCTTCATGCAACCAGTCATCAAGAATCATGCAAGTATGAAGATCATTGGAATATCCCACCAGCAGTTGGGATTTCCAATAGGGATCTAATGTAACCAACAATGACAGCGTTGATAGAGTGTCATATGAAGTGTCTTCCATGTTTTTTTTCTTCTCCTTGACATCTCCCATGTCAAAGGTGTATGTTGGAAAGCCAAGCTTCCCATTTTCCTCCTCCTTGACATCTCCCATGCCAAAGGTACAAGGTGGAAGGTTGCCAGTCCTTCCTTGCTACCCTCCTTTCTCATGCACATACTCAAAAGAAGATGGAAGTTCTTGGAATTTAGTCTCCCATGGGAGGCTATCATCTATCCAAAACCTCCTTGGTTTTTCCAAAGTATGCATGTGTGACCACCATCTCTCATCATGTACAGAAGAGGATCCTCCAAGCAAGTCTATCTTCTGATTCAAGGATTGCCTTCCTTTCTTCAGGATGGTGTCAACCTCCTTCTTGCAGCATATTTTCTCAGTGCAGTATGAGATGAGAGAATGGATAATGATGTCATTGGAAAAATTCTTTCTCTCTCCTTGTACTTTCCCCATACTCTTAGCGTTGAAGCATAGCCTTGAAATGCTCCCTTCCTTCTTGGATCTTGGAAGGAGCATCAATGAATGAAACATATTTCATCAGGTCTGAATCAGGTGGTCTCCCAGGTGGTATACCACATGATAATGATGTCTTATGGCTCATTCCAATGTGAACAAGATATGGGAACTTATTATGATTGCTTCTATTGCGCAAATCCATCTCTGATTATTGTGTGGAAGTATCATGATAAGGAGAAGTTGGAGCAACTCCACCTTCTTCTTCTTCATAACCCACCTTTTGTAAGATCTCACAGTATAAGGTGCCCCATTTAGATGCAGTTAACTCATGAACAACCATCATCTCCTTGGTGTCAAGAGTCTTGATCACAAAGGACTGATCAATCATAGTGTGTGTTCGAAAAATTGGATGCAGTGTTGGAACACATTTCCCCCATTGTTTTGTCTCTTTGTCTATCAACATAGACACATGCTACTCATCCTCTTCATGTATAGGATCTTGGGGGCCTTCTTGCAAAGATACAAGAGCCCTCCTAGTGGAAGAAATGGCTTCATCTCCATCTCTTAATAAAATAGATCTCCTCCTGCGGTCACAGTGTTGGAGGAACCTTTCAGTTCTTCTTCTTTCTTCTCCCCATCAATGGAGTATGCCTCATCAATAAGAGATCCTTTTTCTTGATCTCTCCTTGAAAAAGGAACACTCATGTCTTCTTCTTGAGGAGAAGGTTCTTGCTAAAGTGGGGCCTTTTCCCTTGGCAATTCATGTAGCAGATCTTTAACCCCTTCAACAATGTTTTGAAATGGAGTTATCTCCACAGATATTTCCATATCATGTAAAGGTTCTAATTTCTTGGGCTTAGTTTTTTCACCCACAAAAATTCCATATGGCATACAATCAAATCTTTTCACTAACCTCCTAGTGAAATTTGCATAAGTAGAGATGTTTACATTTTTCAATGAAGAAGACTCAAATAACCACCAGGCATATTCTTTCCCTTGGGGGTAAAAAACTGCTACTCTTATGGCATCTTCTTTAGAAACTTGATGCAGCTGAAAATAGTTTTCCAGCTTCCTTACCCAAGACTTGGCTGAGATCTCATTTGACCCATCAAAAGTAGGTAGAAAATTTCTACCCAAGGTGTGCTACATGCACCCTCTTCTTCTCATATGTTGGATCTTCTTTCATCTTTGAGTTGGAAAAACTCTGGGAAGCTCATATTCTCTTTGAATATTTTAGACTGAGATTCATATTCTTGGAGATCGTCACCAAGGATCTCCTCTTTTTGTGTCTCTTCTTCTTCTTCTCCTCTTGCAAGGAATTTAGGCATGCTACAACGTTATAGATAAGATTATGTGGCTGAATGCTCACACACATCATATGAAGTAGTGGGGCTTCCTTCATGTGCAACCATTTGCAAAATATCAACTTGTATTTCATTCCTCACTCCCCTGATTTCATTCTTCAGCTCATGCATAGTTTGGAACAGATTTTTTGAAAACTCTTTCCCAATCAATCTTCCAGATGAAGGGTTTGAGCCCTTGTCTTCTATGTCTTCAGTGCAACTACACTTCTTCATTAGTCTTTTATTTCCATGAAAAGACATATTGGCTCTTCAGTAATCAAAGCATAGGTTTTTCCAAGATAGATGCTCTAATACCACTGTAATATCCCCAAATTGGGACTACTAGCAAGGCATGCCTGAAAAACGAATTTCTTAGGAATGGATGCTACAACTCTTGAAATCAGCCCTTGGATCCCTTATATCTAATAATCTAAGACCTAAATCCAGGAGGAGATCAGAAAAAAATCTTTCTAGGTGGGTTAAACAGATCTCCCACACCTAGTACAGCTTAGAGAGTGCTCAAAGAGGAACTGCAACATTATGTGACAAAACTGCTTCAGAAAGAACACAGTTTAACCAAATACATATAGGAGGCCAATATGTAGGCTCAATATGATTGTTTATAATAGTATTTCAGAGTTATATTGAGGCCCATACATGATATAACATAAATAAATATACTTTACATGAAGATTTGCTCAAAATAAGGGGCTGCAACCATATGATAATTCTATACAAGCTTGACAACATTATTTTATTAGCTAAAAAAAGCTGTAAGTTACACTTTAGATCTAGAGAAGATCTGCGTACAAAAATATAGATCTATATCAGATCTGTACACTATAGAGTCTCCTCTTCAAAAGCCCCTTGGGGTTTTCAACAAAAAATGTAGTACATGGAGTAGATCTGAGATCTAATGCAGCTGATCTACAGATTGATTTAGAATTTTTGAAGTAAATACATTAGTATTCATATCATATCTGAATCGAACATGGATTAGATCTATAATCCATGGATCACCACAGTGAAGGGTAGGTTCCCAACGCTAGAGATCTCTTCTCCTTGAAGTGCCAAAAGACCCTGCATCTTTCTCCTTGCAAATAATGCAGTTTTGAAAGATGGACTGCACTATAGGCTCTAGAGCATGATGTGACCTGCTGCCAAGATATGAATATGAGATCTCCTCATCCAATACTCTCTTGCCAGGGGGATAGAAAGCTTTCCTACTGAAAAGAGGCACTAGAATGGCTTAGATCTAAACTGATCTAGCCTCCAGTTGTTGTAGCTTACAAAGAAAACCAAACCCTCAACAGGATCTGTGTTGTAGTTGGAAGAAGAGCTTGGCCAAATTCCTGATAGTGGTCAAGAAATGTAAGACTCCTCCAAGAGCTACTCAATGGAAGAGGTGGGATTCCCGATCAGGAACACCCTAGTGCTAAACAGCTAGAGAATGAGAAGTGTCTAAATAGACAAATACTTTCAATACAATATGTTCAACAACCCTTCTCATGCTATCCTCCTCCTCCTTAAATAAGATGGAATCCTATCCAAACCCTAAACCATCTCAATGATTTAGTTGCATTCACATGATTAGCCTTCAACTAAAACTGCATTGTGCATCTAGGTGGTTCAAGGTATGTAGACAACATTGTTGATTTGGTCCAGTTGACCCAATCAAATGACTTAATCCCTTTTCACATATAATGGGTTTTACTAAGGCAGCCCAAATTTAGCCTTGTTCACATGGCATTGATTTATTTTGCTGTTTTAGGAGTTTAATTTTATCCTCCTTTACAATTTATTCTTGTAAAAAGAAAATTAAAACAAAATAGTATATTCCTATTAGCTTGGGCTAATTAGGAATATTATAAATGGTAATCCAAATAAATGAATCCATCATCTAAATGGGTCACCTTGAATGTAAGAACAATGGTGATGTAATGAATGGTCTTCTCATGTGCATTGTACCGGAGAAAAGATGATTTATGCATGTTCATATCCATTCCAGTTGGTAGACAATAGGTAGTAAAAATTTTAGGAAAATCAGTCCATTTAGAAATAGTATTCTCCCAAAAAATCAGAACATCATCTACAAAAGATATATGTGTTAAATAAATACTTCTAGAAACATTAGCCCCCTTAATTATACCATTTCCTTTGGCATTGGATATCATCCTTCTAGGACCTTTAATAATTAGAAGAAATAAAATGGGGGATAAAGGATAACCTTGATGAAAGCCTCTAGGACATGAGAAAAAAGAGGTGTGGGTACCATTGACCAGGATAACAAAATTATTAGATGAAATGCATACACTAATCCAATTTGTAACCTTAAGATCCATACCTGTATGAATTCACAACAACGTGAGAAAGTTCCAATTCACCTTGTCATAGGCTTTGACTAGGTCCATTTCGAGGATCATTGCACTTCACTCTTTTGTATTTATTGAATGAAATGCCTCTTGTGTTTCTCCAATAGCTCCATGGATTGTGCGACAAGGGACAAAGCCAAATAGTTCAAGGGAAACTAACGAGCATAGTAAATTTTTTAGTCTATTGGAAATTACTTTAGCTATGTCTTTGTATACGAATTTGCATAAATATATCGAACGAAAGTCATTAAAAGTGAGGGGTTTTGAGAATTTATGGATAATATCTATGAATTTATCATTTATTTATCTAGTAAACCTCCCCAATATGTTGACCTCTTCTGCCACCTATAATATTTTATTCCAGAAAATATCGAAAAATTCCAAGAAGAATACATTTTTCACCCATTGGGTCCAGGACTCTTTTCCTTTGCAAAAGAGTAAAGGAAACCTTTAATATCCACCAGTGAAACATGCCCCACCCCCAGACTAGAATAATCTTCCTCTAATAAGAAACGAGGAAAATGTTGAATAACCTAGAGTTGTTCTTGTATCCTATTGACACTAGGATGCTTGTATATACCATCAAAATGAATCTTGGATTCCTTTTCCAGATCTTTTTGGGAGTATAAAGAGAAACCTAAATCATATTATAAGTCCCATATGGAAGATTTAATTCTTATATGGTTTGCATACCTCTAAAAAAATTTAGTATATCCATACCCCACTTTTTAAATGCCATTGCTCCTCTTAAATTTTGAGAAGATAATATTTCCTTTCGGTCAGGGCACAAAGACATCCTTTAATGACCTCCAAAAAAATCTCAGGATATAAAATCATTTTGAGAGTAAATTAAATTAGAATATATTTCTCCCAACTCCCTTCTTTGCTTAGGAATATGGTCTCTATCCCATCATTTGAAATATATTTCTAGAGCTTGCATTTAATATGTCCAAGAGTCCATAAAAAACATGAATGTATCCACTAGGATATGATTCCGGCAAGAGTGTATCAAATATTTGAAAGAGGCCTCCTTAATCCAAGAGGAATTGAATTTGAAGGAACATTTGGAGAGAGAGATGTTAAAATCTAGTTGGAGAAAAATGAGAAAGTGGTTAGAGATGACCTCAAGCCTGATTTAAGAGAGGTATTTAATCAAAACAAAAACCAAGGAAACTCCCATGGAGAACTAATCTAATCACTTGGCAATCCCCTGATTACCTTCCCTCTTATTTATCCATTTTGCATCTATGGGAAAAGGGAAAAAATCAATGATATTTGAGTCATGAATGAGTAATGAAATGTATGGAGTGAAAATATCGAGTCTACAAATTTCTCCCAAAACCTTTCTTGAGGAGGTAGTAAAGTTAAGATCCCTAAAAAGGATGATATAGCATTCTGGCATCAAACCACTGTCATATAAAAGTCTCCAAAAAACCTCTTTTTGTTTGTAGGGTACTAAACTTTAAGATGTCCTTCGAATATAACCCAAGCCCTATGGAGCACCCCACAATTTCAACTAATAAAATTCTCCAATCAGGATAGATTTTGAGAATTTCCTCCCTAGCCTTTTCACCAGGGACCATTGTTTGTTGGAAGAAGATGACATAGGGATGTTGGGAAACAATTAATTGAAAAAGATACATTTTTTAGAAGGTCCTTCGACCCATTGGATATCCAAGGACATGATAATAATGTGGAAGCCTTGTTGAAGGGAAACGTTTCTTTAAGGGCCCTACAAAAATCAGTAAAGCTCATATTCTCTGTTATGAGGTTGCCCTAGATGGCCCCCTCGTGTGCAAGATCCTTATTTATTTTCCTTTTATTTCTGATAGTGACATTCGTAAAGGAAAATTGAGGCTCATCCTAAACTTGAGTACACGGATTAGGGGGAGGGTAGGTAGAAATGGATGATAGATAGAGGGAAGACTTATATGAGGGGTCCATAATGATAGGGTTGGGTGAAAAATTACCCCCTAACTAGATAGTGGGAATCAGATCTAAGAGCTCAGTCATAATTCCATGGAATCTATCCAAGAGGGAATCCAAATATCTAAGGATCTCAAACTAAAAAAATACTACCGAGGGAATCCAAACGAGTGAAGGAGAGGGTTAATGTGAGAGGAGTCATAGGAAAAAGGGATAAAGGAAGGTTTAGAACTTATTTTAAAGGAGGAAATTTCTCCAACTAGGAGGCCAAGAGATTAAAATCAGATGTTTCATAGAAATATTTATGGGGAGACACATAAGAATTTAAAGCTAATTTGTCTATCAAATGCATGTCTTCAATGGAGAGATAATTGATAGTAATACCCAAGAGAGTAGCAGATATGTCTGAAGGAAACCCAACTCAGTGATGAGTGGGAGGCACACTACTAGTAGAGTCCTAAGAGGATTCCTTTGAGCCATTAGGAGCAACCATTGTTCCCACAATTGTAGAAGAAGATATCCCAACCACAGTAGTAGGGCACAACTAATTATGGGGCATATGGACCAAACTCATACTTGCATCAAGGATAGAAGATTGAGAATTCATGGTATCCAGAGAATCATGAGGAGACATATCACTGGATATAGGGCAGGGATCCTCATCCAAGCCCATACCACGAGATGGAGTACTACTCAAGGGATTCGATCCTTTGTTTTATAATTAAAACCATTGTCACCATTAAATTAATGGAAGACATGGAAAGTAATTACTGGGACCCTATCCATTGTGTCATGATTTTTACCGCTCAAACTAGCAGTGGTCCAAGAAGTGGATCTTGAAGGAGAAACTGCTAGTTCAAGGACAATAATGGACCTATACCCCACTATCACCTCAGCTAAATATTCCCACTCTTTATTTACTTTCATCGATGGAAGGAGACCTGGTATGAAGATAATCACCTATATGAATGGGTCAATGAAGGGGGATAGGGTGATTCCTAAAGTCCTATTCCCAAGAGAGAATCAAATTATGGTTTTCTTGCTAGAAAAGAAAGGTGTAGGGCTCTCTTAGGAGGGCCAAAGGTATTTTCAAGGGCTGGGGTTTTAAAATGAGATTTTTAAAGGAGGTTCCTAGTCCAAGAAATCCTTGTGTAAACTTAAATTCCAAGTGGCCTTTGTGAAATTATGTTCAAGAGGTTGTGAGACCATACGAGACCAAGTGGGCCTGAGGTTAGGTCAAGGGAATGGGATTGGGAAATAAATGATGTAGTTGACCTAATCAAGGAGGAGAAGGGGATCAAGGAAGGAATTTTCAATGAAAGGAAACGAAATGATCCCAATGAGTTTTTTATCCTAAGGGAACCAAAGGCAAGATTCAATCTCAAGGCTAGGGCTTGAGATATATCAAATTCCCACAATCGGAATTTTTTCAAAATTTGAGGGCACCTAGGAGACACACCAACATAGTAAGGACCAAGGGATAAAAAAAAAAATTGTGGGTCGTTTGCAAGAAAATTAATGCCCTAGGGGAGCCAATGGGGCTACACCTAGAAGAGAAGGAAGGCGAAAGAGAAATATGAACTTCAAAGTGATCACCATAGGAGGACTAGTGATTTTTCCTTTGTGAGAGATGGAGTCATGGAATATTTATGGTTTGGATTAATTTCCACTTGTCAAGGAGGCCTAAAAGACAACTTCTATAGGAACTATGGATTAATGGAAGCAACTTCAAGGTCATTTATAAATCATTCAACAATATTTGGTGACATATCAATGTTGGAAATACTAATGGGGGGCTGGGGGGGGTGAATTAGTATTTATTAGCAATTAGAACTTTATTAATCCTTTTCAGAGCATTATTTAATCTTGAGTTATTATTATTATATTTCAGTAAGAACAGTAAACAACAATGAAAAAATAGAGACAGTAGCCAAAAAAATTTTAGGTGGAAAACCTCCTCTAGCCCAAAAACCACCAAACGCTTTTCTAATAAGTTCTTTAATATTTAGCCCCATCTGAAAAGAAATCTACAAATTAATAGAACACTAGAAAATCATTCCTCTCCAACTCCCACTAGAAGGATGCCCCATAGCCCTGGTTTTATCAACAGTTAGCTAAAAGGATGCCCCCACACCCAAGTGAGCTACAACTCACCCTAGCACCACCCTACCATCCTGAATTTTTTTCATGCCCCAACCTAAAGGTGACTACATTCATCGGCCTAGCACCGCCCTACCACCCTATAAAGAAAAAAATAGAATAAAAGATGTGGACTCCCGTACTAGGGAAATTGATCCATGTTACAATGATATTTCAATGATTTTATTGAGTGGCCAATAACACTAAAACCTAAACCCTTGTCCTGAAAAAACAAGAACCCTTGTCCCAAATTCAAACCAACTCCCTTTTCCCAAGAAAATTTTTCCTTATTCAACTCTAGGAAATGACACAAACTTTTTACAATTACAATGTTTAACTTAATTTTACAAAAATACTCTAAGACAATTTTTTTACAATTCTTACAAGACTTGACAACAACTGTATAGATTATCCTTGATGTTCATGATGAAAATTGCAGTAGTAAAGTGTTCAAAATGATGGATTTTTCTTCCTGTAAGTTTTTGATGCTATTGCAAGAGATACTGGACCTTGAGGCTCTACTTCTATCCTGTCTCTACTTGTGATAAATGGCTTTGGCTTCTTCTCTTTGATGCTTATACCTTGTCTATCTGTTAGTTAAATGTTGTAGGATTCATTTCTTGGAGAGACTTCAATTTGAAGTTATGAGTTGTAGATATCTTGTACCCCCAAGAGAAAATGTCCAAAATACTCTCCCAATTTCCAAAAACGAAACAAGGAATACCATGTACCCAAAAATACTCAACAAATACTAGGATCCAAAATACAATTATGAATATTATAGCATATAATTAAACCTTATATCCTAGTTCTAGGCATGTAAATGTATGTAAATTTAAAAACCAAATTGACTTGGTATAATATATCTTCCACTTCCAACATTAACCATAAGCCAAATTCAAATTAATAAGAAATCCATACATAAATCTTACCTTTATGCCATGATCAGTTCTTGAGATATTGAGACCTAAAAAATGATACAAAATTGAACTTACTGAAGCAATTCTTTTCTTCACAAACAGACCTAAATTGTAGCCCTAAACAAACCTAAAAATAGCCTAAAATATAGTCCTAACAGACTTAATATTGCTTCGAAAACAAACCTAAATGGTATCCCTAAAAAAACCAAAAAATTCCATAAATTCTAGTCCTAACAGACTTAAACTTCATTCACAAACATACCTAGATGGTAGCCCTGGTCAAGTGTAAGCTTATACCTTTTCCTAAAAATAATAGGATTATGCCATGAACAAAATGTTGAGGTAAGGACCATCTCTGCTCTGCAATGGCTTCCCTAATGCAATATCTGTAACAAAAGGATTCCCAAGAAAATGCCTGAATCCAATAAAATTGTTGAACACCTAATCCTCTATGGGTAGGTGTGGAAGGTGAAGAGTCACAAAGGAGCCCAAGTGACCTTGGAAGATGAATCCCAGAGTCACACCATTATATTATAAATGTACATCTATGGTGAATAATATGAGTATCTCATGCTTATATTTATATGTGTGTTTAGTTTCTCCATACACCATGTGTGTGTTTAACATGGTATTAGAGCTAATACATTCATAACCAGCTCAATCTTGAGTGAGCCACTTGTTTTTGTGGCATGTGTAAACCAGTGAAAATCCTGTGCATTTTTGTAGCATTCATAGATCCTTTTCAGCATTCAGAAATCATTTTTGTAGCATTCAAAATTATTTTTGCGAAGAGCAGCGTTATGTACTTCCATTTTAAAGTCTGTGCATCTTAAAGTCTGTAGGTTTTCTCACTGCTCCATGGTGCATTCAGTTTTTACTACTCCTGGAATTTTTTTTACTGCTCCTACCATTCAACATTCTGGAAAATTCTGAGTTTTTGTTTACTACAAATTCTACAATTTTTCCCTGCAATTTCTACCTACTTTTATTTCTATACATTAATGTGCAATCTCTACCATATTCCTCTACTTTATATTCTGCAATTCTGCAATTCTACAGTTAAATTTACTGTTCCAAAATTATCTACAATCAAAGCCATTTTCTTCTGTGTTGTGTTGAACTGTTGTGTCTCTGAATTTTGGAAAGAATTGAATTGGAGAGCTACTGGAAAAATATTGTTTGGAGATATCTCAGCATTCCTGCTACTGTGGATTTTTTGAAACCATTTTTCATCAAAAACCATGAGTATGGGTATCTCTATGTGTTTTTTGAAACAGTATTTGAAGTCTTTCCATTGATCCACTTCCCTCCCCATAGACACGATGCCCCATCTCTCGGCCCTTGGCCCTCACCCTTCCCCCTCATGGCCCTCGGCCCTCGGCCTCCGTAACCCTTCCCTCCCCACCTGCTCAGAGCCCTCACTCGTTCCTCACCTTGGCCCCTCAACCTTTCCCACTTGCACTCACCCACCTGCCTTTCCCTTCCCTCCCCACCTGCTCACGGCCCCCGCTCACCACTCTCTCGGCCCCTCGGCCCTCACCCCCATCCCCAACTGCTCAACCTACCCCCTCAACACTCGGCCCTCATGAACCCCACACCTCCCACCTCACAGCTCTCATGATCCCCACACAGCTCTCCCCTACCATCTCAATTCCCTCCCCCCTCCCCTCACTCCCTCCCCAACCCGCTCCCTTACTCCTCCTCGGCCTTCCCATATCCCTCACCCTCACGCCCACCCTCTCACGATCCCCACCCCCTCAAAGCTTGAGCCCCCTCTCCCAACCCGCTCATCCCATCCCCCTCACATCCCCTCCCACCTCCGTTGTCGTCGACCCTCACCCATCTCTCGCCTATCCCCTCCCCTCTCACGACCCTCCCTTCCCACTCCTCCCCCCCCTGATCACCCCTCAACGATTCCCCCACCCCCACCCACACTCACCCTACCCTCACATGATCCCTCAGCCTCCCTCACCTACACTCCCTGATCAACACTCGGCCTCCCTCCCGTCCCCTCCCCTCCCCTCCGATGCAGATTCTCTGCATTTTTATTATTTTCGGCCTCTTATTTTTATTTTTATTTTTACAATTTGGCCTTCCCCCAAATTTCACCTCCCCCAGTAGTTGCCTACCTCAGATTTCACCTCCCCCAATAAACACCTCCTACAAATTTCACCTCCCCTAGTAAACACCTATCCTAGATAATACCTTTGTTTTTCCCCAATTTTTTTTTTTCCTTAAAAAAAAAAAACAAAAAGGGCAGAAGAAGAGAGAAGGCAGATGGTATATGAATAAATGGATATATGGATTTTCTATATAGTAAAATTTTAAGTTTGTGTTGTATTTTTTCTCTATTATGAAAATGTGACCAAGATTTGTGGCATGGATAGAAGGATGACTCTTTGAAGATATTAACAGTGTGAAGGAAAATGTTGAAAATTGGTCATCATTTTCAAAATAGCAGTGGCATCATAAATTCACTCATATTTTTGCCTTCGTCTTTATTGTGAGGTAATATAGCAAGCTCAAGACCATCTACTCATCGATAGTGAAGCATCCAAGCTTGTGAATATCTCTTTGTTGAATTAGAGTTGTTGGTGTAAAACAGTTATTTAAATAAGAGAGAAATCATTTGCCTTAAAGGGTTATTGCACAGTGGTTTTTGCTGCACATTTACAAAATATTTGCAGTGACATTGTATTGTACTGACATTGTGAGTGGATATTGCTTCTTAATTCATAGTTGCAGACAGTGTTTGAAGTGTAACTCTGAGTTGTTGAGAAAAATGGCTAAAATCAATGATGCATTAGAGTTTTTGAATAACCTTATTCATTCCATTGTTCATGATATGGTAAAGATGAGAAAGAATGCTCTTTTTAATATTCAAAATTGCTTGCAAGATGCACAAGACAAGATTGTGTTTTTGCAGTTAGAGTCTCAGCTTCAACAAGATGAACTTCAGAAAAAGAGTCATCATTCTGAACCTGTTTCTGTTCAGAACATTGGGAAGGACTCTCATCATCAGCAACAATATAAAGTTGCAATTGATTCACATTCAATTCCTTGTACAAGATCATATTTACATGCAGATGCAGTAGCTCAGCCTGCACTTCCCAAGCCCATCATCAGACCTTGGGAACAACTTGTCCACAACAAGCACAGAATAGGTCTTGGATATGACAAGGAGTTTTCCTTTCATATTCTGGACTACTCCAAGCCCATAAAATTTCAGAGTGTTGGATTTCTTTATGGCAGTTCACCTTCAGCTTTTCCAAATCCTGCTTCTCTTCCACCGCAACAACAACAACAACAAGAAATTGTAAAATGCCAACACTATGATCCAATTGGCCATATGAAAGATCATTGTTTAGATCTTCACCCATGCAATTACTGTGGTAGGCACACCCATTCTTCACACAGATGCTTTAGAAACAAGCCTCCTTCAAGAACAAATATTCATATTGGATGGATCGCTTCTTGACAATGGGCATCGATAGCCAAGAAGATGTTTAAGTCGCATGTCAGAACTTGTTGTCGAATATTGAACAATCTTGTAGTTGAGTTTTCGCCATCATCTCACCTTGTACCTGACAGGGGGAAAATGGTGGTCATCTACAAGCTTCGAAGTCACATCAAGTGAGCCTGAGGCATAATCTCTCATTCCAGATTCAGAGTTGTAGCCAGAGACACAACAGTTCAAGTGAGCCTGAGCCACAACCTGTCGTTCCAGATTTAGAGTTGTAGCCAGAGACACGGATGCCCATGATCATGCCTTTGGTTGATGGAAAGCCTTAAACCATCCATGTGAGGTTGATATTCTTCCTCTTTTAGAAAACTTCCTCTAGTAGAAGACTTCAGCTTCTTTCCATCTTTGGAAGAGTTCCAGGAAATTCATCAAGAATTCCAGTGTTGGTGGTCATCCTTAAACCATCACAGGTTGTAGACTTCCCTTATTTTAGGTTGAAGGTCTCCCTCTTCAAATATGAGGGACACTTCCTCTAGTAGAAGCCCTTAACTTCTTGCCAGTTTTGGAAGAGTTTCGGGAACTGCAATAAGCGTTGTGTTCCAGTGTTGGTGGTCATCCTTAAACCACCCTTTTATGACAACATTTCAGAGAGCTGATTCAGCTTAAGTGCTACCATGAATACTTTGCAGATTTGTATTACAACTCTCTTCTTGGACTCACACATACCCCTTCGGATTAAGGGAGGGAATGTTGAACACCTAATCCTCTATGGGTAGGTGTGGAAGGTGAAGATTCACAAAGGATTCCAAGTGACCTTGGAAAATGAATCCAAGAGTCACACCATTGTATTATAAATGTACATCTATGGTGAATAATATGAGTATCTCATCCTTATATTTCTATTTGTGTGTTTAGTTTCTCCATACACCATGTGTGTGTTTAACAAAAATTAATCTTATTTAAGACTTGTATCGTTCAAGGAATATTCATTCAAGTGTATATAATAAGGGTACGTATAAGATTCCTTTTTATAGACAAGAGGGTGAACGTTCAGATGCTTATGAGGTGGATGTTTTAGGAATTAAAAAAAAAAAACATGTTGCATGCATTTTGGACTACGGAAAGAGGGTCACTAGCTCTTTTAGAAATTTTAAATCTTAATTATGTCGAGAACTTTTGATTTTGTTAGTCATTAAGGGTTTCTTAGTAAACTGTTGGAGAAAAGAATGATACATTAAAATAATGTTAATTCATTTGATAAGTAAAAATAATTTATCAAAATAATATAATTTTATTAATATTAATTGAATAATAATAACTAACACTTAATATTGTGTTAGGGATCTTTCTAGAAATAGTTTCAATTCCACTTAGAAATGTAAAATCAATGGTTGTCTTAGTGCATATGGTCATACCTGGTTATGAAGTCAATTATTGTTTTATTTCTTTTGATTATTTGAATTATGTGACTTATAAGTTGTGAGATTAAGGTGATTAACAATTTTATCCATTGAAAACCATAGGAGGAGGTGTCATGTCACTACCCATTGGGGTTTTAGCCCACAAAATTGGGTCTTCAACTTTAAACTCAATTTTCTTTCAAACCAAAAAGAACCACGAGGCGTACCACATATCAAAGGAAAAATCTTATCGAGGAGAATATATATAGGAATATATTGACACAATATTCCATGAATTTCCATGTAAAATTTTCCATGTAAGATCGAGGTAGCTCCTGATTTTTCTTGATTTAACATCATTGATAACAACCTATCAACTATCTCCACCTTTGGCATTGATGGAAACAATAGTACTCCCCTTGCGATAATAACTCCCCTTGACATCATGCTACTAACCTTCCTAACGTTTTCTCTCCCCCTTTGACATCAATGGCAAAGGGTAACTCCCCCTAACAACCTGCCTCTCCTGTGGACCTGTAACCTGCCTTAACTCCCCATTTCTACTTGACTAGATAAAATAATATTATAATGGGATCTTGGGGGAATCCAAATATTTTGGCGAAGATACTCAAATTCCTCACACCATAAAGGTTTGGTAAAGATTTTGGCGAATTTTTCTTTCTTCCAAATGTATTCAACCTTGATTTTTTTCTCGGCAGCCCGTTCTCTAACAAAATGGTACTTGATCAGAATGTGTTTCATTTTTTAATGCATCATGAGATTCTTGGAGATACTGATGGAATTGATATTATTGCAAAATATTGGAATGGGCCAATAAAACTTCATCTGAATATCATGCAAGGTTTGTTTAATCCAGAGGACTTGAGTACAATGATTCTTTGTTGCTATGTATTCTCCATCCATTGCGGATAATGAGATTGAAGATTGCTTCTTGCTCAACCACAAAACAAGACAACCACTTAGATAACAGGCTTCTCCACTGGTGCTCTTATGATCATCAACACTTCCTGCCCAATCTCAATCGGTATAATATTCAATGGTTAGCTCATTTCCTTTAGGATACCATAGTCCATATTCTATCGTTCCCTTAAGATATAAAAAATTACTTTTTACCGCAATGACATGGGATTCCTTTGGTGCTGCTTGGAATCTTGCAACTTGTCCTACTGCATGCATCACATCTAGCCTAGAAGTTGTTAAATATATAATAATACCAATCATAGATCTATACATCCTCTGATCCACACTTTTTGATGAGTCATCTATGCTCAAATTTCAACTTGTCACTATTGGGGTGAGAACTAGATTGTAATCTTCCATTTGAAATCTCTTCAACATTTCCTTGATATATTTGGTGTTGATAGATAAATATTCCCTTGTCTTGTTGAAATATTTGAAGTCCAAAAATGTATTGAAACTCACCAAGTAGTGACATCTTAAGCTCACTCTACATATTTGTAGAAATTGTTTTACTTAACCTGTCATCATTACTCCCAAATATTATATCATCCACATTTACTTCAATAATCGTCAGACTATCATGTTCAATCCTTACATAAAGGTTGTTATCTGCACTTCCCTTGTTGAATCCTTGTTGTTGCAAATACCTGTCAAGATGGTCATACCATGCTCTGGGTTCCTGTTTGATGCCATACAAAAAATTCTTTAACCTACAAACCTAATATTTATTGTTAGTGAGAAAAAATACCTCAAGTTGTTCTATATATAATTATTCTGCTAATTATGCATTTATAAATGATGATTTCACATCCATTTTATAAAATTTCATCTTTCTCGAACATGCATAATCCAAGAACATCCTAATAGCTTCCATTCTAGCAACAGGAGAAAATTTTTCTTCAAAATCAGTTCCTTCAACCTATGCATATCCTTTGCAAACCAACCTTGCCTTGTTCCTAGTAACCTTTCCATCCTCATTTAACCTGTTCCTGAAAAACCATTTTGTCCTAATGACATTTTTATCTTTTGTTTGTGGGAGCGATTCTCGAGTTTCATTCTTCTCAATTTTATCCAATTATTCATTCATAGTAGCTATGCAATGTTCATCTTGACTGGATTCTTCAAAATTGTTTTTCTCAAATGTAGCTAAGAGAGAAGGATGGGATTGTTGTGGTACACGAATCTGTCGATTTATTCTTGTTCCTATTCCTTCATTGAGATCCCCAATGATTTTATTTGATAGATGATTCTTTTGGTACCATTATTTGGTGGCCTTTAGGGGTGCTTCTTGTTCAACTTGTTGTTTGTCTCTTATATCTTCCTGGTTGGTAGTTGTTTCCTTATTCAATTGTGTTTGCTCTGGAACTTCTTCTTTGACCTTTTCTGGTTCTAACTAGTGTATCTTTTATTTTCTTGAAGATGAGATTTCATCATTAACCTTTGAGCCATAATATTCATTAAATGTTACATTGATGCTTTCAAATATTCGTTTAAGTCTCTAATTGTAACATTTATAAGATTTTATTTTGCATGAATAACCAACAAAATTACCTTCGTCTACTCGAGAATCAAATTTCCCTGTTTTTTTATATTTTTGTTTTAATGTAGCATTTGCTTCCAAATACCCTAAAATATTTGACATTTTTTGGTCTTCCTTTCCAAAGTTCAAATGGAGTCATATCCCAATTTTTTCTATGCATAATTTTGTTCAAAGTAAACACAGTTATATCAACTGCTTGAACCCAAAAATTTTCAACTAATTTTGAATCATTTAGCATTGTTCTGTCCATTTCTTGTACATTTCTATTCTTCCTTTCAACAAATCCATTTTTTTGTAGTGTTCTGGATGTTGAGAGTTGCCTTTTTATTCCATTTTCTTCACAAAAATGTTGAAATGATTTGGAGGAAAATTCTCTGTTGTTATCAAATCTCAAACATTTAATTTTTAAATCAGTTTCATTCTCAACCATTTCCTTGTATATCTTGAAATATTCAAATGCCTTAGACTTCTTCTTCAAGAAACTAAGAGTGGTAATTGTGGTAAAATCATTTATAATTAGTATAAAATATAATTCACCATTCAATCCTTTATTCATCATTGGTTCACATAGATCAGTATGTATTGATTCCAATAGTTGTGATATGAAGTGTTATTTTTTCTTGAATTCAACTTTTGTCTTCTTTCCATGCCAACAATGTTAACATGTAGCGTTCGCTGGTTTTGAAATCAATGAAATCTCTCTCATAGCCTTTTTTTTCTATTTCTAACAAGGTTATCAAATTTTATATGTCACATTCGTCTATGCCATATCCAACTCTCATCTTCTTTTGCCAAGAAACATCCTTTAACGACCTCATCCAATTTGTATATGTAATTTGGAACTCTACTTACAGTAGCCACTATTTGACCAGATTTTTCTATTCTTATTTCACATTTATTTGATTTAAATAACATTTTGTGTCCTTGATTACACATTTGACAACCTTAGAACAACCACTATTGACATACCGCACATTATTTTTACTTTGAGCCTTTAAGGTAAGAGCACACCTTTCGATTTTCTTCTTCCAAACTACTTCATTCTGATTATGTTGTGATTCCCTTGAGGGGAGCATAAACCTGCAATCCTTAGCCAAATTTCCAAGGTTCCTTCCTGTCATAGCATTATACTTCATTTCTTAAAAAGTCAAATATGTTATAATTTTTCCTAAATTTTTCTTGCAGATTTTTGGAATAGACATTCCAAAAAGATCTTCCAAAGTTACTTTCAGAAGTTCACAATCTATAGCTTTATGCCCAAACTTTCTACATTAATAAAAAAATCCATAAAATGTGAGTTGACACCTGGGAGGAAACCTTCTTCGAGGAATCATTTTCCAAGAACCTTATTTTTTTTTCTTGAACCTTTGATTTGGTTGGGAAACATCCTTTCTTGGTAGATCCTTTAATAGTTTAAGCATAGGTTTTTTGTGCATTTTCCCTTTCAGAGTTTGAACCCTTTTCAAAGATTTATTTGTAGGATAGGCCTGTCTTTTCATTGTATGACCTTTGGTTGTTGATGAGCTCATCCAAATTTTTCGAACTGTTAGAAAGATTTTGTAGAACATTTCCCCCTCTTACTTCCTTTCGAAGATATACTATTTGGGCTTCTAGTTCTTCCCTTGCTTCGTTGATTTATTTAACTTATCCCTGAGTGATTCTTCAATTCATTTGGCTTCTTATAACATTACTTTGAGGTTGATTATTTCTTATTCATTCCTTTTGTTGAGATTCTTTACCTCTTTCAATTTGGTTTCTAGAGAATTAACATTTTTTCTTTCCGCTTTGAGTTATTTTATAATTATGAAAACTTCATTTTGAAATTCGATTTCAGTCATTTATTATTCTTCATGTTATTATTTTCTATATGCTTCCATCTTGTTATGATTAGCCATAAATAATACTCTTTCTTTGTTTTCTTCATCACTGTCACTTTCTTCTTTAGATGTGGAACTATCTTCCTTGGAGAGGTATTTTTTCTTAAACCCTTTCTTCTTACCTTGGTTGTTGAAATTTTTTTGACCATTCTTTCCTTTTTTAAATGATTTATTCTTATGAGGGAACTTAGAAACAAAATGGCCTATCTCACCACAGTTAAAACATACTAATGAAAGTTTGTATTTATACTTACATGTTCATCTTTTCATCTTCCTTGTAATGTATGCAAATTCTTCATTTGAAAGTTATGCTTCTTCGTCTTCTTCCTCTTTGCAATGACAAGATCTAGGCTTGGATACATGTTTTCCCTTCCTAATCTTTTGGGATATTGTTAATGTTGTTTCTATATTAGATGAACCATATTCTTATTAAATCCTCATTTCATAAGTGGTAAGTATACCATGTAGTTTGTCAATACTTAAGTTTCTTAAATATAATCTATCTTCTAAAACTAAAACCTTAGGATTAAATCTTGATGGAAAAGTTTTGAGGACTTTCTGAAAAATGACCTTTTTGTCAATTGGTTCTCATAATCCTTCCATGGAATTTATTATTTCATATCCACGTTGAAATTAACTTGAAATGTTATCATTTTCTTACATCCTTATTTTTTCAAATTGAACTTTGTAATTTTGAAGTTTTTCTTCCTTGACCCTCAAGTCTCTTGCATATATATTTTGAATCTTGTCACATAGCTCCTTATTTGTTTTAAAACCAAATACCTTAACATAGATAGATTGAGTGAATCCACTTATAATAAGATCCTTTTCTTTAGCATCATTTACAATATTTATCTTACCTTGTTCATATTTTTTTGCTTTGTAGCTTTGTTCGACTATTTCCAAAACTTCATATCCTTGTGCAAGTAAATGAACCTGCATCCTTCCACTCCAAAGTGCATAGTTATCTCCATTGAATATAGGAACTATATTCTTGGTGTAATATATGATATCCTTCCAGTTGATAAACTACTACTAAAGGAACCAAGCTCTGCCACCAATTGTTGGAAATACTGAGAGGGGGTGAATCAATATGTCTTAGCAATTATCACTTTATTAATCCTTTTCAGAGTATTAGTTAATCTTCAGTTATTATTATTTTTGTTCAATAAGAGCATTAAAATACAATGTAGAAATAGATAGAGTAGGCACAATATTTTTAGGTGAAAACCCCCTCTCGATCAAAAACCATCGAACTCTTTTCTAATAAGTTCTTCAATCTTGATCCCCAAATAAAAATAAAGCTACAACTTTATAGAACTCTAGAAACGATTTTCTCTCTAGTTCCCACTAGAAGGACGTCCCAACACCATGGTTTTATTAGCAGTCAGCTAAAATAATGCCCCAACCTGAAGGCAAATTGATTCACCAACCTAGCACCACCCTACCACCCTATAAAAAAAAAATAGAATAAAATATGTGGACTCTCGTACCAGGGACAATGATCCACATTACAATGATATTTCAATAATTTTCTTGATAGGACAATATAATTAAGACCTAAACCTTTGTCTTGACAACATAAGAACTCTTGTCCCAACTTCAAACCAACACCATTTTACAAAGAAACATTTTCATTCTTCAACTCTAGGAAATGACAAATTTTTTTTACAATTACAATGTTTGACTTCAATTTACAAAAGGACTCTAGGACTATTTTTTACAATGCTTACAAGACTTGAAAACAACTCTATATATTATCCTTGATGTTGATGATGAAACTTGTAATAGAAAGTGGTCAAGAATGACACATTTCTCTGCCTGTAAGTTGTTGATGTTGCTACAAGTGATACTGGACCTTAAGGCTCTACTTCTCTCTTGTCACTGCTTGTGATAAATGGCTTTGGTTTTTTCTATTTGGTGTTTATACCTTGTTTATATGTCAGATAAATGTTGTAGGATTCATTTCTTGGAGAGAATTCAATTCAAAGTTATGAGTTTTAAATATCATGTACCTGCAAGAGAAAATGTCCAAAAAAATGTCCAAATTTCCAAATACAAAACAAGGAATACCCTATACCCAACAATGATCAACAAATACTAGGATCCAAAATACAATTGTGAACACTATAGTATACAATTAAACCTTATATCCTAGTTCTAGGCATGTAAACTTATGTAAATTTAAAAACCAAACTGACCTGGTATAATTTAACTTCCACCTCCAACATTAATCATAAGTTAGATTCAAATTAATAATAAATGCATACATAAAGGCTACCTTTATGTCATAATTGGTTATTGAGATATTGAGACCTAAAAAATGATACAAAATTGAACTTACTGAAGTAAGGCTATGCTTCACAAACATACCTAAATGGTAGCCCTAAATAAACCTAAAATTAGCCTAAAATATAGTCCTAATAGACTTAAACTTGTTTCGCAAACAGACCTAAATGGTAGCCCTAAAGAGACCTAAAATTAGCATAAACACTAGTCTTAACAAAATTAAGCTTGATTCACAAAGAGACCTAGATGTTAGCCCTTGTCAAGTGTAAGTTTATATCTTTGCGCAGAAATAAGAGGATTATTCCATGAAAAAAATGTTGAGGTAAGGATCATCTCTACTTTGTAATGGTTGCCCTAATGCAATATCTGTAACAAAATGATTCCCAAGAAAATCCATGCATTTTAATAACCCTTACTCTCCTGCAACAGAAATAGATCAAAGTCCTTTCACAACATTTCTCCTCAAATTAGGCTTCCAGGTTATTGCCTTAAATAATTTTCTAGAGCTCGGTCTTCATGACAGATGACATAAAGGCCTTTTTCAAGTTTTGGTGATCTGTAACACTTAAAGAATAAACACTCTGGTAGTAAGATAACACCGGAACTCCAAATGCCAAAGAAGAAACCAACACCAAAATGAATTACAAGCCACTCTTTTGACCTTTCGCTATCTCCACAAGGTCGATATCATTTATGACTTATATCGTTCAAGTAATATTCATTCAAGCGTATAATAAGAGTAGGTATAGGATTCCTTTTTATAGACAAGAAGGTGAACTTTCAAGGGCTTATGAGGTAGATGTTTTAGGAATTAAAAAAAAGCATGTTGCATGCCTTATTGACTAAGGAAAGAGGGGCACTAGCCCTTTTGGAATTTTTCAATGTTAATTATGTTGAGAACTTTTGATTTTATTAGCCATTAAGGGTTTTTTAGTAGACCATTGGAGAAAAGAATAATCCTTTAAAATAAGGTTAATTCATTTGATAAGTGAAAATAATTTATCAAAATAATAGGATTTTAATAATATTAATTAAATAATAATAACTAACACTTAATATTTTGTTAAGGATCTTTCCAGAAATATTTTTAATTCCACTTAGAAATGTGAAATCAATGATTGTCTTAGTGCATATGGTCATACCTTGTTTTGAAGTCAATGATTGGTTTACTGTCTTTGATTCTTTGAGTTGTGTAACTTATACATGGTGATATTACAGTGATTAAAAATTTCATATATTGGGAACCGTAGGAGGAGGTGTCATGTCACTACCCCTTGGGGTTTTAGTCCACAAAACGAGGGCTTCAACTTGAAACCCATGTTTATCTCAAAAAAGGAATAACCACAAGGCGTACCATATATCAACGGAAACATCTCATCAAGGATAATATATATATAAATATATTGACACAATATTCCATGAATCTCCATGTCAAATTTTCCATGGAAGATCAGGGTAGCTCCTAGTGCTGCTTGGGTTGACATCAATGACAAACACATATCAAAAATCAAGACAAATTCAACAATAATGTATCTAGGAATATTAATTCATTCAAACATGGCCCATACATGACACACCATTATTTATAGATTCAATTTCCACAATTTCATTCCAAGAAAAGCATCAAATTAGCCCTATAATAGTGAAATCCTAGTATCATGAATGCAGAAAAACAAATAGCAAGAATATCATTAAAATAGTAATATATATAATCACCAACATATTCCATTAATAGAAGCTCCAAGACAAATAAGAATAACAAAACATCGGAATTCATCCATTCATCCCAAAAATATCATCCTCAAAAGATAGTGAAAATATCACAAGTAGATATGATCCAATCCAAGTGATGATGAGAGAATAAATCAACTCATCATATATTTATACAATTCCCAATGAATTCTATTTAGCTAATTTTGGCCTAATATAGACCCTAAATTAAAATAATGTACATAATAACAACTCTTTAGTGATAAGCCCACCAAACTAGCTCAATAATAAAAGATTAAATCCTCTCAAGATGGTCGAATGGTCAATAGCATGTGTCGTTGGGCCTTAGAGGAGGCCTAATGAAGTCCATAGGTTCCATAATATGAAATAGGACTCCCAAAAGTAGTACTAGTTCAGGTGGTACAGAAATGGCACAATGAGCCAATTGGTGGTTGCAAGGTGTTGCTAGCTGTCGGTTGAGGACCATCACAGAGAAAAAAATATCTCCTAGGTATATCACCCACAAGGTGGTGGGTAACATCTGGCTCCAATTGAGACATGATCTCTTAGAAAAGTGGGAAAAGTCGCTTGAATGGGAGGTCATGAGAACACCAAAAATATCTTCGTTACTATACACTTGTTACCTACACATATAAAAGACTAAACACATAGGGAAGAATATTTCTGTGGTATCTTTATGATCACCCATGCTTAGTGTTAGGCCGCAAAATCAACAGGAAAATAAAAATATGGAAATTTAATCTAAATGCATACACTCTACCATGAGAAATATCATATGATGTTAGTTCTAATGAGAAACAATATGCAATGCATCCTACCTTAACATGCATATGATACAATGTCAAGTGCTAAGTGTAAGCATAGATCCAATGCAACCAACATGTTAATTGATCAGTGGAGAAACATGTGCTTCTATGATTATGTATGCAATAGATCCAAAAACAGAAATAGGAGGAATAGTGTTGGGCCTCCAAAATGGCATCCACTTTCACCTTCATTTTCATCATTTTTTCCTCATTCTATAAATCTATAGCCCCATAACCTTACATTAAGTAACCGTTTTCATTATCATATGGGTTTAACATTAATATTTTCCAAGTCATTAATTTTAAGTATTTTAAGTGAATTTGTGATTAAATATTAGGAAATTAACATGTTTTCATATATATCTAAAAAATTTATGAGTTTTGTAATATTGTAGGCCTACTTGGAGATTCTAGAAGGGTCCAATTTGGCCACCCAACCACAAATTCGAATTTTAAATTCCAACTCATAAATATATGTGGAATATTTGTAGAGGATGTGGATCATTAACTATGTGCATTAACAAGAGAAGAATCATGGATAGGAAAATTTTGAGAGGATATGTATCTTACATTTTTAGATGATTGGTTGTAAGTGTCATCACTCCTCTAGGTCTCTAAGGTTGAAGAATAAATCCCTACAGAGGTAACCACAGACCAATATTTTGGCTTGGTATCTAGCCCTATTGTTACACCAATTTTTGGTCATCTAACATGGTACTATTAGATGGACCAAAGTACACCATGTAAGACTAATTTTACTATAATAAAATTGCTTTTACTATGAAAAATAATTTAATAACACATAGTTTATTAAGTTATTTATGGTCTAAATAGGAAACTCTGTGAGGAATAATTAAATAAATCCTTATTTGTTTGAATTTCCTCTAGGGATAATTTATTAAACCAGTGTTCAATTAATATTCCTGGTCATATTTAACCCAAAACGGGAAAATAAATTAGATAAATCATTATTTATCTTATTATTTTCTAGGAATAATTATTTAAATCACTATTTAATAATATTCCTTGTTAAATTTGACTAAATAATTTATAAATAATTGAATAAATAATTATTTATTTAATTATTACTCAACCACATTCTTAAAATAATAAATAATAAATAATAATAAAATATTCCATAAAAATTGGATCTAGATGTGGTTAATAATATTTTAATTATGCACCAATATCTAGACTAACTTAATATTTTGTTATGAATAAAAGGTTTTTCCATTCATTCACTACCTTTTGTTTCCTAAAGATGACTCCTGATCTATACTTTTGGTCTGACTTTGATCCTCCCATCATTGTAATATTTTTATACCTTTTTCTTGTGAGCTCCCTTTGAGTTCCATTTTTGTCTAGGTTTTATACACCATTAAGAGAGACAAATCTTAGATCTAAAGCACTGAGGACGTACAAGAACCCATCCCATTGAGGGGGACTGGTAACATCTTTTATATGTTTCCTTCCGAGGTGTCATAATACAAAAAAAATCTTTGAAAATTCTTGCCTTGTTCATTGGATGCATGGAGAAACTCTTGCTTATTATTTGATGTTTAATGTATTTAATTGCATTGATTTGGATTTCTGTAGAATTTATTCTGATCACTAACTGCAGATATAATGAAATTGAAAACCATCTTTGATGTTAGGGTTGTTTTTTATGCACAACTAAAGTGAGATTTTTTCCAGGGAAAATTTTAAGGATGGAAAATTATTTTTAAGTTTAAAAAATTGGCGAATATCTCCAGTCCCTAATATGCAAACTTTAAAATTTTTATTGATGTATTTGTAAAATTATTTAAATTTATAATGATATTATATATATTGTATATATAATGTTGGCGATTTTTGAGGTAAAATAATTTTATATTGTAAAATTTGGGCGAATCATTTTTATAAAAAAATGGAAATTTGCAAATCTTTTTTTTGGAAAAACCATGGAAAATTAGCCCACCTACGAATATTAGCCCCTAAAATTTTCCATGATTTTTTCGTACGATTACGATTAGAATTCACACTAACAATTGGTGACTCCACAAGGGTTTATAATTACGACTGTTGTCGTTTTTCGGATCCCTGCATCGCAAGCTGCTTCAACCCCTATGGTTTTTCTTCAGCTTCTTATTTTGCATTTCTTGATTTTTTTTTTAACCTTTTAAACCCTAAAATAGTAAAAATTCTAACTTTCGTGTGTTTCGGGGCCTATTGCGCAGGTAACAGGTATCAGCCACAACAGAGATGACACTTTTTTCTGAAACGTACTCTCGAGACAAACGGAAGTGCTGGTCGCACTTTTTGGGCCAAAAAATGTGGCCCAAACTCTCAGGTACCAGATAACAACCAGAAAACTATGAACTCGGCGGAAAACAAGTCAGCAATTACGACTTGTACATTTTGCGGGATTTTTCTGTGAGTTTTTGGGGTTTGTCTAGGGCACTGTTCAGGGTTTTCTGACCTCCCTCTTCACCTATATTGGACCTATAATTTCTTATTTTTACTCGTAGAAGTAGGAACCAAGCCCCTTAGGGCTTCAGTATGCATCCACCTTTTTAGGAGGAGTTTAGCTGAAGCAGGTCCTCTGAGATTTCAGTGTTTTTTAGCCATGTTTCTATTATGAACCTGTACTTTCAGATCCATTTCATATCGATTATTTATCCATCCAAAACACCACTTTTCAGTTTTATTTGGTCCTCATTTAGGGTCCACTTTGTTTCCCTCTAGGTTATAGCCTTTTGCGACCTATTTTGCAGCATTTTTCCCTTTGGTTTTTTGTTGTTTTTGTGCCCCTTTTTCCAACAAATTTGACCTTTAGATCCATGTACTCTTGACCTTAGATCCACTGACTATTTTGTGTGTTTTTAATAGATTTCGTCCACCCATAGACTAGTTGTTGGGAATTCCTCCTCCTTGCATTTAAATTGATGCATCTTTAGCTATTTATTATACTGTTGCATTTAGTTTCCTTTACTGTTATTTTCAGTTTTATTTACAGTTATACAACATCTTTTTTATTTTTTCTCTACACACGTATGGGCTTAATTAAAATTAACACACTTATCACATACACACACACCCTAAGTGAAGAGTGCCTGGTTTACACCGCCAGGCCATGACTTAAACATTGTAATCAATGGATCCTCCACCTCCCTTCCCTTGTTTACCTCTCTTCCTTATTGGGTTTTGTGTCTCTTTACCATCATTGTGCCACCAAAACATTTATCCCAAAGACTCTAAGGCCTTCATCCTCAGTTTCCATTAGGAAGACTTACTCCTCTGCGTGTGGTTCAAGTTTTTCCTCCACCGAGTCCCCATTCTAACTTTGATTATGGTTCATCAGGTTCCCCTTATAGTTCTATCAATGGCTCTCCTCCACCGTTCACCTTCATCATGTCTGGTTCAGGACCTAACACTGGTGGTGGCCTTGACCCTAATGATGGAAATGCCACTAGTGGTGCTGCAAAAATAACTATTCTGGCTGCTCCCTTCCTCCCTTATGTGGCAGACCTCATCCTTCCTGATTTTAGCCAGTTGATTAATGAGCCCATACACCATGATCTAGGTTAGCCTACTATGCCAACCAAGCTTCATTCAAACATCCCCAAGTTTGAAGGAAATGTTGGAGAGGATCCTACCAACCATGTTCATTCTTTCCACATGTGGTGTTCGTCTAACTCCATCATTGATGACTCTGTCCATCTTCGATTATTACAACGTATGCTTACAAGAGAAGCTTGCGACCCTTGCCAAGGATTTTTTGTCTTAATTCCAGCTTCCCCTTCATTATGACACTGGTACCAAACTCTTGACCTCTTTCCATCAAACTTTTGCTACTCTCCTATCTGACCATATTCAAGAATGGCGTAGAAGGAAGAGCCTATGTCGAGCCCTTGTTTTCGAAGACTGTGTCTACATGGATTAGTTTCTTAGATCCCTTTTTCCTGCTATTGATAAAGACATCACATCTCACTTTCCTCAGACCGAGGACAATTCCCTTGAGATTTAATTGAAATATGACTTGATCTATGTAAAATATGGTTATGTTTATACCATCTTACCTGATCTCCCTAGACTCGGTGGTGCCAACGCACCGGGGGCATACCATGCCGCTGATGGTATCATTGGATCCCTTTCACATCCATACACTAATCCTCCCATGGGTTATGGCTTCCCTCAGGGAGGGGCCAACTCCTCCAGCACTTTTCCCCCTCCCAGCAGCATGGATCTAGGATACGTCATGCCTCCTCCTTTTTCCCAACCTGTTTACCCCATGTTGCCCAATCCCCTTATTATCCATATCCCAAGCCTGGTGCTCCAAATCCTCCAACATAAGCACTTCAACCTCCCTTGCCTTCTCAAGCAATGCAACAACAACCACCCCCCCCCTCAGGGTCAAGTGTATGCACAGCAGAGTGCGACTAATCCTCCCACTTCCAAAAAGAATAGGAAAGGCAACCAAAACCAATCTATCCTAGGTAATCCGGGAAACAATCCCCAAGGGAATACATTTAACACTGCAACCCAGAAACATGGCACTCAACCCAAGAAGGACATGCCTATTCTCACGACTAAACCTTTTTCGTGTTGCGGTGTCTATGGTCAATATACCCATGATCTTCCCCTTTTACCTCAGATGAATCAAATGTGGGAAGCTCAAGCAGCATCCTGAGGGCAACAAGCCTCCCCTTTAGTTCCTCTTAATGTTTCACACATCCAACTGGTTTGTTTACCAATCCTTTCCCCCAGTAAGGTTATGTGGCTGTCCAACCCCCTAAAAGTCAGGCGACCACTCAACCTCCTCCATTTGGTACCTCTGATTACCAGATCCTCATGATGAAATCTGACCAACCCAATACCGTTGAGCTCAACCTTCAGACTCGGTCCCCTCAGTACAACAAGCCCCGCACTACGTCTGCCACCAAACCCGAACCTTCAGGTCCCACAGAGCCTCTTTTGACACCCAATGGTACTTTATATATTCCTCAGCTTAAGGCATAGGTTCATAGCAATATCGCCAAGGGACCATTACGCTGAAACGTTGCTTCTGGTAAAGCCACCCACTCCTACAGTATAGTAGATGACTTGGCACAATCCCCTGCTGCCATGTCAACGCTGGAAGTCCTCCAGTCGTGCCCTTCACAACCAAAATATATACTAACTATTGTGAGCACTATGGATCCTTTAAATGATCGTTTGATAGTCTTCAATGTTGAAAATTTAGAGAATCCCCCCCTTCCTGCATCCGTCACTTTCCAAATACCTGTCAAGATCCAGAATGCCAACGTCTCCCATTGTATCATTGATAAGGGGGCATCCACTTGCATGATGTCTACTTATGTTTGGAAGCAACTTGGATCTCTCGAGTTAGCCCCTTCCACTATCACCGTTCGTGTGTGGGATGGACACTCTTCTCATCCCCTTGGCATGTTATGTAATTTTCCTCTTACTGTTGCGATCAAGATTGTTTGTTTTGACACTGAAGTAATTGATGCCCCCTTAGACTACAACATTCTATTGGGTCGTAGCTACACTTATGTGATGATTTTTGTCCCATACGTAGTTCACTGTAAGATGTGCTTTCCTTGTAACAGAAATATCATCACCATCGACCAGTTGACATATTACGAACCAAAGTCTAAGACCTCTCCAGAGTCCATTCTTTATTCGGTGGAAAATAAAAAAATAGTCGAACCTTTGACCAGTGTCTCACCCAGAGTCTTTAAATATTCCTCTTTTCTTGGTTCATTACCCAGTCTCCCCCTTCCTATCTCTGACCCTAGCTCAAATGTTTCCATGATGTAATCATCTCGGTCTAACCTCAAATGAACTGGTTCGACTAGCCAGCAGCCCCCCCTCCACAACCTGCTCCTAGTGCTTTGACTTAGCCTTCAGGACCCCCTCCTCAAGTCCCCTCATCTGTATCTAGTGTCCATGATCCTATCTATCCCCTTGGAACAGTTCCCCCTGGCCTTAACTATCTTGGAGTTGTCCTGCCTGGCCATTAGCCCTCCGGTAAGATACTATTTCTTGTTCCCCCTTCTGGAGTATTTTCGGTCCCTGTTATGGCTACCTTTTCTCTTCCCAACATGACCCTGGGAATCCTATTCTGGTACATTGATCCCCTAGCCAATACCCTACTTGGTCAGCCCAAACCTTACACTACTTTGACCTCGGTCTAACAAGTTTCCATGACCCCTCCCTTTGCTTTTGTGCGTCAACCACCTCAACAGGAACCTACTCCTATTGTGAAAGCCTTCGGTGAGGGGGCCAAAACCCGAAAAAAGGAACCTAAGGACAAGGCTACCCAGACAACCCTTGGTCCTCCTCATCCTCCAAAGTGTACACCTCTGAGTGCTTTGTGTGATGTTGTCGGTCATGCCACCCATAACTTTCCTGAATTGCCTCGTATCAAGCCCATGGTCAACGTAGCGTTTCCTGAGTCTAAGGTCCCAGAAGTCTCTATTACTTTACCAATTGCAACCAGGAAACCCAATAATGTGCAAAAAAACCACTCCTGTACTTTATGTGATCTCCACGACCACTATACCCACCTCTGTCCCCACCTTGCAGACTACCGCACCTCTTTGGAAGTAGTTCGCCAGTAAGAGGCCGACCAAAATGAGTTCACCTCTCGTTGTGCATTATGCTTCGGCGGAGCTAGAGGACACATCCACTACCATTGAAATTCCCCCTCCCGATGTCGAGATGATGGAGTCTTCGGCCACCATCCTCTACCTATCATCATTTATGAGATCCATGGTGGAAGACCCCTTTGGGGCTTTCCCTTTTGTTTCACCTGACCTTCCTTCAGCAATCACCCTGGGCTCAACATCGATGGATCCTTCATCTACTTTTTTTTTTGTCACCATCTATGATGATGCACATGTGAACCTCTCTTCTCATGATGATGAATTAGGTAGATTCGTCATGTCATGTGGTTATCCTTCCACCAGTCACCCCATATTCTACTATGAAGACGATATCATGGAAGATTTTTACACCCCTGACTTCATCTATCTAGCCCATAAGAAAAATGGAACCATCCATGTCTATGGTGACTTTCGCGACCTGAGCACAAACTTCCCCCGAGGCAGTTCCCCCACACCATCCACCCTTCAGTGTGTGGGGGGTAGAAATTATACCCATATCACTCCCTCTAGCAGTGCTTATTTTATTTTTTCCTTTCATTTAGGTTGCCATCATTGTTCATCACCATCTCATTTTTTTTCTTGTGGCACCTCTCAGATGGACCCCCCATCCACGCTGTATATCAGTTATGTCAATGGTGCAAATCGCTACTCCTGAAATCTAGCCTCGGAAGCTTGGGCCATTTTCACCCCCTTGCATTCACTTATCCTCTCTAACAACGTATGAATTAGTACTACCACCAATAAACAGTCCTAATATGATGCAGTGATAGGTTTATTAGTTGATGACCTTGAACGTCGCATACTTCACCTTCATGTTCGTTTAGATTCTCTATTGCTTGTCATGAAATTGAATGTTGTTTATCGTGTGCATAATCCCGTCCATTTTATAATATATTTACAAGTGAAGCTCTTAATACATGAATTTTAAATCATTACATTCAGTCATGTACCTAGAGAACAAAATCACTATGTATATAACATTGCAAACAATATTCTATATTGGCATTTATCTCACGCATTAAACACAAGACAATAGCAATAAACCATAAAATGATGCATATTCATAATATTTGTCATTCAAAATGTTTTAGAGTCCATAAACTCTGATACATATGACATGCCCATAGCATGTTACAAAACACCAAAAATGGGGGCACCTCATGCCCCTACATCTAATCACTATCTGGAGGATCCCAGGCCAATTTCTCGGCTCCGACAGCTCGTAGATCGCACATCCCTTGTCTGGCCATCGCCATGCACTGCATGACTCCTTTCCACTCTGAAGGTAGACCAATACATGGTTCTATGTATTGGTCATCAAGGTCCTTCCATTCACGCTTTGAAACACTGGTCAGCAGCCTCTCACATCTACGACGGATGTCCTCCAGGAGGGCCACTGCATCCTCATTTTGCAGTCCCCTCGATCCACTAGGTGTTGTAGCGCCTGATACTATAGGTCATCCCATATACTGAGTTGGTTTCACCTGTGCTATATCTTCATACCAAAATTGAATGAATTAGTACCATATACAATACTATGAAACTTTAAAATGCACATAAAAGATAAGCAACTTGTCACTTACAATCTGGCCACCATTCTCGACCTGGCGGAAGTGGAAATTTTGGGTCCCCATGATAGTTCATCCCACTATAGGGAGAGTCATCTATGTACAATGGCATTTGATCCCAATGCGCAAAAAAAACGGGTCGGAACACCTGACCGACTACCCCACCTCCCCCTCTACACAGTAATTGCCCCCAGCGGTGCATCCTGTGCTCTTGTGGGCCCCCATCCTTGATCTATATATGAGGCTGAAGTGTCGAGATCTTCTAAAAGAAGAGCGAGCAAAGAATTGTGCCATATGCACAGTCACGGTTCACCTACTGCTTGCATAGCGACAAAGGTCATTTAAACGATGACAGCATCACCTGGGCCCACCCATAGTAGGTCCCACTCAATACTCCCTCAATAAGCATTATATGACCCCCAGTGATGTGGTGAAGCACTTGGTTGACTAGGATCCACAGCACCATTGTGGCCACAACACAAGTGTCTAACCTCTCTACATCTTCAATCAGTATCCATCTCCCTTTCACATGGACACATGTTCGACGATGGCGCTCTAAAAACTCCATGATGTTTCGCCCTCGCAATAACATTGGCTATGTGTTTCCCACCATCCCCAATGGTGGGAGACAGGTCAGAAAATATATATCCTAGAAAGTCAGCTCGATCCGGTGCCCCTACACTAAAAGAATCTCATGATCCGAATCCCAATAGCTGATGATCCGTGCCAAAAAGGGCTCTCCTGATCTCATCAAAGGGTTCTCCACAAACTTCAGGACCCCAAAAATGGCCAATGCAATGCAGACTACATGATCCTCTTAGATCTCAGAACGTAATGTGTCCAAGTCTCTATCTCTTCAGTTAATCCTCAACTCTTCCATGCCTGCACAAAATCATCATGTTTGTCAACATACAGAAAGGAAAGATTGCATCATAACCATAAAATCCCAGTTCCCAGCCAAAAAACAACACTAAAACCCCTTTCCCTGATAGGTCACACTTTTCTGTCCATTCCTGGGAAAGGTCGTAGTTTTCTGCCAAATACCTGCTACCCAGGTCGTAGAAAAGGCCCCAAAAAGTGCGACCTGACTGTGAAGAGGAGCAGGGGTCTTTTTTTGGGCTCTGGTTGCCTAAACTGAAATTTTAATCCACTGAATTGAAAGAGTGTGGTTAGGCCTCTTACCTACAACCGACAGATCTCGATTCCAGTGGTCGATTTTTCTACTACAATCGCCGCAAGATTTAGGGCCTTTTCTCCTCTCTACATTCACCATAGCTACACTTGCAATTGAATCAAATTGGAGGGAAAATGCCTTATTAAAATAGAAACCCCAAATTTTTCTTTCGCTAGCTACGACCAAATTGTAACTCGATTTGAAAAACTGTCAGCACCATTGGAAAGCTCTCACTGAGCTCTCAAATGGGTATCCTTTTTTTTTGTGATTTGATACTTCACTCAGACACATTTTTTTCCAAGAACGGTCACTTTACCGCTCCTCAAAATCAAATTTCTTCACTTGCGACACTTGTACTTGGGGCACCACTTTGCCTTCATACTTTTCGATGCTCATGTCAATTTTTGTCATGAGTCACCATCTCGTACTCATGTTTTTATGGTCCCCACCGAGCCTGTTCTGTGTGGTAACATCATCAAGTTTCCCTTATTTAGAGGATCTAAGTTGAGTCATTTTCACATCCATGGAGTCTATCTCAAGTCCCTTTGTCTTCTGCCACAGTCTTCCATCCTTCATTGCTTTATCCATGTCTCGTGTTGCACATTTTGGCCCTCAATCGTACTGTCCCCTATCCCCTCCATAGTTGAGTCAGTAGTTGTCGGGTCATCCATGCCCTTTATTCTCTAACAATGGAATTCATCAACCTACCACTCAGTACCCCCCATTCCACCATCATCCCTGCTGTCTTTCTATCAGTCGCTCTACTGTTATCCCTTGTGCCTTAGTTGAGGATTCCTTATTGTCTTACCTATGGTGGACCCCCTTCTGTCGACATCAGCTTATTCATTCTAGAAGACAGGTCTAGAGGGCGGTGTACCTTGGTTCCATCTTCCACTCTTGTTCGGTACCTTATATTAGGCAAAGGGACCCTTTATTTCCCTTTGACTTGATTGTTTCTTAGTTCCAGCTCCTTATGGCATGATCAAGATTTGTATACTTGATGGTTCAGTGATGCAACAGATTGTACCAGTGATTCCCAGGTGTGTGTGAGATGTTTCAGACCTCATTATGGGGTGGCCCTTGAGGTAGCCCCCCACACGCCCAGATGACCTCTCTACTATAGCCTTGGATGAAGCTCCATATATTTTATGGTTCCGACTTCAGCCGCTTGCAGCGCCTTTTTAGTTTGCATATATCATTCATATTTTCAGAGCTCTTTCCTATTTTACAGGACCTATTTGGTTGCAATTATATATCATGTACTCAGATATTATGGTATAAGTCCTAGTTGTTGCCCCAGGCACAATATGTATGTGGGATCCATTATCATTTTTTTTATCTGGCCCATGTTTATGCCAGAATGTACTATATAGTTCAGTGCCATGTTTGATGGATGCTCCATTATTATTTGTTCTTTGTTATCTCAGGAGGCATAGGTATGCATCCCCTGCGTCATGTAGAACATGTACTCACTTATAAAAGAGACTTTTCAAGCCTGTAAGTCTCACCTCCTTAGGGTATCTTCCTCTCTCGCTTCATTCTGCCTTGTATTTCTCTCTCTCAGACTCTCGTTCGGTGTCTAGTGATGGAGTTCTTACAACGTACTTCAGTCATACGGTTAGCTCCCAATGCTCGCACGTTGGGGGGAAATCTGTTACACCATTTTTTGGTCATCTAACCTGTTACTATTAGATGGACTAAAGTACACCATGTAAGAACAATTTTACCATAGTAAAATTTCTTTCACTATGAAAAATAATTTAATAACACATAGTTTATTAAGTTATTTCTGGTCTAAACAGGAAACACCATGAGGAATATTTAAATAAATTCTTATTTGTTTTATTTTGCTCTAGGGATAATTAATTAAAACATTGTTTAATTAATCTTCCTGTTCATATTTTACCCAAAATAGGAAAATTAATTAGATAAATCATTATTGATCTTATCATTTTCTAGAAATAATTATTTAAATCACTATTTAATAATATTCCTTGTTAAATTTGACTAAATCATTTATAAATAATTGAAAAAATCATTATTTATTTAATTATTAATCAAACACATTCTTAAAATAATAAATAAATCATTTATTTATTTATTATTTCTAAATAAAGGGATTTGACAAAATTCAAATTCCTTTTCCCTCCAACAAAAATAATAAAATATTCCTTAAAAGTTGGATCTAGATTTGGTTAATAATATTTTAATTATGCACCAATATCTAGACTAACTCAATATTTATTATAAATAGAAGGTTTTTCCATTCATTCACTATCTTTTGTTGCCTAGAGATCACTCTTGATCTATACTTTTGGTCTGACTTTGATCCTGCCGTCATTGTCATATTTTTCTACTTTTTTCTTGTGATCTCTCTTTGAGTTCCATTTTTGTCTGGGTTTTCTACACCATCAAGAGAGATAGATCTTAGATATAAAGCACTGAGGACATAGAATAACCCATCCCATTGAGGGGGACTGGTAACATCTTTTCTATGTTCCCTTCCAAGGTGTCATAATACAAAAAAATATTTAAAAATTATTGTCTTGTTCATTGGATGCATGGAGAAAATCTTGCTTATTATTTGTTGTTTAATTTCGTTAACTCTGTATATTTGGATTTCCATATCATTTATTCTGATCAATAACTACATATATAAGGAAATTGATAGCCATCTTTGATGTTAGGGTTATTTGTTATGCACAGCTAAAGTGAGTTTCTCCATACGCTTGTGATTAAAATTCACACTAGCACCTACCAAACTGGAGAGGGCTCTCTCCACAAAGTCATGACCAAGAGGGTTGGATGAATTAGGGTTTTAGGCTAGGTATAAGTACATGGGTTTGAATTGGTTTCGATGGGTTGCTAGATGAGAATATTAGGTGAAAGAGGCTAGGTGAGGGAAAATAGGATTAGGGTTGTAGAGATTCAAAGGGGCAAGGTAGGTAGAAAAAATATCACTTAGGATTTGAGGGTGAGATGGATCAGAAAAGTGAGGTTCTAGAAAGAGCAAGGCAAGGCTTGAATTCTTTCTAAACTAAAGAGGATGGAAAAAATATGAAGGTTTTTCCAAAACAGAGCATGAGAGATGTATTATGTTCATCAAATTAAAAACCAACATATCATAGAAATGAAATGGATCATAAAAAAAAACATTCATACATAATGAGACATAAGAAAAATAATTTTAAATTCTCATACCACAGGTATCCAAAAGAAATAACTGCAACCTTTTCATTACTTTCCTGCCAAAATGATTACACTAGAGTCTTCGATCAATGCCTTAACGAACAACTGTTTCCAACCTATGAAATGAGTCAAATATTACATGATATAGACCACAAAACAACTCCTCCCATCCTCAAGGGTCAAATCCATGAGAGAAGAAGAAGTTCCACCAAAAACTGAGTTGAATACCTAGAGTGTAGGGAGGTCAAATTGACTCATCCCTCACTTTTTGCAAACTGATTCATTACATGTCATCACAACTTTTTACCTAATGTATTTAACCTAGGTAACTCAACCACATCATAATTATGTTTAAATTCATTATTTACATTGGTGAAAATCCCATTGACCATGGTCAAACTTGAAAAACTGAGAAAAATAAAAAATATTAGCAAATTCAAAAAATTTGTCATATGCGCAGCGCCATTGTCCTATCAACATCGCCACTGTCCTATGGGCAGTGCCAACCTAAAGCTGAATTTTGGAGGGTTTCCCAATGTCCAAACTGAGCTGAGGATAGCTCATTGGAAATATTATCTAGACTAAATTTCAAATATGTGCTTGGTTTGTAGAGTTGACTTTATTTGACCTCCCAAAAAGTGATTCTCCCAAGACTGCTCTATGCATAGTGACATGCTCAAAAAGAGGGCAGAAACATGATTTTTTGGGTGTTTTTTTCCATTTTCACTGACCAGTTTGCCTAAGAAAACTTAGAAAATTCCTAGGGTGTTGTTGAGGCCTCAGAATTCCGCTGCCGAAACATGGGGGAAAACCACCCGGTCTAGACCTTAAAGCAACTCCTTTTCCGTTTGGTGTAGTGGCTCCGACTAGGTATAATGGGACCAATTTCCCAATAAGGATGATTTTGAGGGTGTTTTGATTATACAACATTCAAATGGAGAATGATTTTAATCTATCATATTCATCTATTTAAACTATTTTTTCTACTATATACCTGAGGTGTTTCTTCCTTTATGCAATCTAAAGAGATATCCTTCAACTATTAGTAATATAGATCATTTGATAGTTGAAAGAGATGAAAATTATGTAAGATGATTCCTCTAACAAAGTAGTTTGATTAGAAGAATTGTGAGAAAATATTTCGCATTCATATGTGTGATTATACATTCAATAATAAATCACATATAAATATTATAACAGAATTTCATGTAACATTCATCTATAATAACGTTTCAAATATATAATGCAAAAAAAAAGATGATTGTCAATCTATAAAGCAAGACTTAATACAAGTGAATAAAAGTACCATATGTATGAAGTTCTACTCATGTAAACTAACAATAAAATATCTTCTCCTCTTCACTTTCAAGCAATTTAAAGAGTGCAGTAGTGAAACATCAGTTAAATAACTTTAATTGTCAAAAGATAACAGATGTGTTCCATTAATTCCTCAAAGTATTCACAAACTTACAATAGGGCATTCTTTGCAAATGTTTTTGAAAAATTTCTGGACCCTTATCTAAATGCCTGAGAGGATTTTAAATACTAAACTAACTATGTTCTAAATATATTATTACAAATATATAGAGTTCAAACAACCATCCCTGTAAGACTAACTTAAACTACAATATAGGAAAATAAAGTAACAATATGATTTATGAATTTCACCCTTTATTTTGGATTTGGTCACGAAGTTGACAAATATCTAGCATGGGCTTGAGCTGAGCTGGCTGTGAAATCCTTGATCTGATATGTCCCTTTAATACTAATTTTTAGAGTACTGACTGCGATCTTCTTGTTGAATCTATTAAAGACTGCATGATCTGGTATTGATGATAAGGTTTGATAAGAAAATTCCAATAATTTTCTTGATCAAAATTATTTACCTTTTTAATTATTTCATCTTGTGTGTTTGCCTTTTGCTGCCACTGTGATTATAGCTGTTTGACTTCTGAGAACACTTCAGATGTGTACTCTTTGATAAGTTCTGCTTTCACCAGTTGTTCACATACAAATTCAATAATTTCCTTTGATAATCTTGATGTTTTCGCTATTGCTTTCTCTACCTTCTTTATTTCTTCTTCCCAATATTTTGATAGGATCTCTTTATGGAAATTATCTACCTAGGGTATATTAGCTTCCTTTCCTAAGTTTGATGCTTGCCATTAAATGTGTTCATTTATTTTCTTCTCGAGCATCTCACATTCAAGTTTCTGGATAGCTACTTGTTGGATTAGTATTTTGTTTGAGTCACTATAAGAGTCAATAATAAAAGCTTGTTGGAAAAATACTTTATATTGTTGCTTTAAATTATTGTTTACATCCAATGCTTCTTTTATGAATTGCTCTAATTGTGGTTGAATTTGTACCCTAGTCATTGCTGCTTCTATTTTTGCTTGCTTCTCAGTGATTTCTGCTTGATGCTGCAATTTAAGCTTTTCAAAATCCTTATGAAATTGGGCCATCTGTGATTTCATTTGCTAATTCGAATTATATTTTTCTTGATCTAACAGTCTCTCTAGTTCTTCTATTCTATCTTCCTTCTACTTCAGCAAAATTTTAACCTCAGTAGCTTTATCAACAGTGGAAGTATCATATGCTCCTGCATACTGTGATAATTTAGTTAAATTTTTAGTAGGATCAGCTAAGGAATCCTTCCACAAAACGTCCACAGATTCATATGTGGGATTCGAGATTGTTTCATCAGTTCTTATCCTTTTATTTCTCTTGAATATAGCCTTATAACTAGGATTGTAGAAGCTATCCAGAAAAGGAATTTCCTCAACTTGTAAAACTATTTTTTGTGTAGGGTAGGCCGGTATGATCTCTTGATCATGAGTTTCTGGAACTTGTTGTAGTGGATTAAAAGTTTCCACTATCTTCTAGGAATGTTCTGGTGTCTGAAAACTAGTAACTTGATCAAAATTGGGATTGGTTTTAGGAGTTTTTATTGCTTCAGAAAAATCATCCCATTCACTACTCAAAATTTTTGTTTGGGACTTTTCTGACTGATCAAGTGTGTCATGACTGTGTTGAATTTCTTGAGAAGTTGACTCTGTTCCATTACCTTCTCTTTTTTCTCGCATCTCTATCTCTTGTATAACTTGATCAATTATCTTATTTGGGCTATTATTTATGGATTCAGATTCATTTTCAGAATGATCCTAATTGTGATATTGATGCTCTGATTGACTTGATTCATCCTCAGACGTGTCTTTTGCTTCATTATCTAAGATGATGCTTGGGGTAGGTCTATTGACATTTTCAATAGTTAACAATTTGAGAGGAAATCTCTCCAGTCCCTTATTTATGTATATTTGGAAGGCTTCCGAATCATTTTGGCTAAGTTAACTACCTAAAAACTTAATTATATCTGAAAACTTTTCCATGCCTTGGAAGAGATCATCAAATCTGTCGATTTCCTTTACAAAAGGCTTCATTTTGAGCTTTGAGATGTATTTTTTTAATTACATCATTTGGATCATATAGCCTCTTTGGAAATACTGCCAAATTCAATAGATTAATCTTCACAACCTCCTTGTAGTTATGGCCAATATCAAAAAGTGAAAATTTACCACACTGTAAAGGGAAATTAGGCCAAACGACCTTCTTAGCATCTTTTAGTTGTTTAGTAATACCATTAATGAGTTGGTAGGCTATCTCTATTGCAAGTAACTTATCATTAATATAATATGGTAGGATGTGGGGAGAATCATAACTCCAAAATACTATGACATATGTGAAATTATCCTCTACAAACCATCTAGCCACATAAATAATAACTACACTAGCCTTTCGGAAACCTCAGGGGATTTATTATTGATTATCATTTGGTGCATAAGAAACATGAATCCATGAAATTTTTTATAAAAATGCAGATGGAAGTCTGAATCCCAAAGGGCTCTATGGTAAATTTGGATTGGGGTAGGGTCTTGGGTAGTCCATTTCCATCCCATGGTAGGAAAACTAGAAGAAAATTAGATTGCATCCATGACATAGGCAGAAATATAAAAGGGAGGTATTTCTCTAGATGAAACACTCCTTTTATTCCTATATTTTGTGATGTGTTTGCCTTAACTATCAGATATGATATTTTCCCAATTCAGAATTAAGGAATTGATGATTTCTTCAATCAATGGGATCTAATATACTAAAAACCTAGTGGTATCAGGTTTTGAAAACAATCTACACAACATATCGGTAGCATAGCAATAAGGGGAAGGAATTTGGCCAATTGGCTACGTACCAAGTTTATCTCGCTTCAACTTTCCTTAGTCTTCCTTCCATTCTTTTATGACTTTCATGAGGTCTGGGTGCTCTGCTCTAAAAATTTGAAGAAAAGCCTTGTCATATTTCTACTGCTGGGAGGGTAGATGGTACATTTCTTGTAAATATTCTACCTTGAAAGAGCCTATGTTTTCTCCCTTCGAATCTTTGAATGTTCTGTCTTCTATGCTTAAGTGTTCAATTACCCACTTAACCATGTCTTTGTAAGGGATAATTTTTGGCCTTACGGCTACCTTGTGAACGAATGAACATGCAACATCAAAGTAAGTTACGTCTAAAGTAGATGTCGTTCCTGTTGTGGCGACTTTGGTTATTACCCTTGGATTTTTGTCTTCAAAAAGCTTATACATTTCCTCCCATGATGAAGTTCCACAATCCTTGTTGTAGGTGGTGTCTGAAAATAAGGGAGACATGTCTGAGTCTTCAGTAGACAACGTTTGAGCAATTCATTTTCCTTTATTCTTCATTTCAATATTCCTCACTCCGTTAAGTGGTTTCCTGATTTCAAGTAAATAGAGAAAACATTACAAGTATAGAGAATAGAGAGACAAATCTGTCGTTTATATCAAACATGCACGAATAGATATGAATCTATTAAATATTATATTAATCATGGATAATCTACACAACATACCGGTAGCATAGCAATAAGGGGAAGGGATTTGGGAAATTGGCTATGTACCAAGTTTATATCACTTCAACTTTCCCTGGTCTTCCTTCCATTCTTTTATGACTTTCATGTGGTATGGGTGCTCTGCTATAAAGCTTTGAAGAAAAGCCTTGTCATATTTCTGTTGCAGGGTGGGTAGATGGTACATTTCTTGTAAATCTTCTGCCCTGAAAGACCCTATGTTTTCTCCCTTTGAATCTTTGAATGTTCTGTCTTCTATGCTTGAGTGGTCAATTACCCACTTAACCATGTTTGTGTAAGGGAGAATTTTTGGCCTTGCAGCTACCTTGTGAACGAATGAATATGCAACATTGAAGTAATTCGCGTCTGAAGTAGTTTTCGTGCCTGTTCTAGTGACTTTGGTTATTACCCTTAGATTTTCACCTTTGAAAATCTTATACATTGCCTCCCATGATGAATTTCCACAATCCTTGTTGCAGGTGGTGTCTGAAAATAAGGGAGACATGTCTGAGTCTTCAGTGGACAACATTTGAGCAATTTATTTTCCTTTATTGTGCATTTCAATATTCCTCACTCCGTTAAGTGGTTTCCTGATTTCAAGTAAACGGAGTGAACATTACAAGTATAGAGAACAAAGAGAAAAATCTGTCGTTTATATCAAACATGCACAAACATATATGAATCTATTAAATATGATATTAATCATCGATAATCATTTCAAAATCAAATCTCTTACACCTTCACATGAAATATCTACCAATCAACTTAAGACGTTAGATATTAGATTTTGGTTTGATACGACATAATTTATTTCGCATGCTTGAGTAATTAAATTCCATTAGTTCGCATATTGCAACTTATAAATTTTACCATTTTATGATGTTTACCCATAAATTCTATGAAATGCGATCTGCGCAAATCTCACATTGCAAATCTTATGTAGTAATGAATTTGATTTTGGTTAAGTCATGCGAAATGTGAATTGCGCATTCAAGAAGTCAAGCGGCTACGCATTATGGGATTTTTAAAGCTTTATGTTTATTGCTTTGTTGGCTCATCACTCTGCGTAATCACAATTTACGCCAAATTTCTTTATAAGTTGATTGTTTAAATGAGGTACGATGTGATAACAAATTATAACAGTGTTTGGAGTGTTTGCAAGTTTTAAACATAACTTCGGAAAAATACTTAGCACGTTTCGCAGCCCACGTGGCTTAATGGATTTCAAGTATTTTTGGTGGTAGGCTATGCGTTTTGCGATGCACACTAAGGAATAAAGTGGAAAAACTCAAAGAAAGATTTATTTCCTAAATTTTTTTGTTCTTAAAGATAAAAATAAATTTCCTATTTATTTCTAAAGGGTCCCCATTTATTAAAATAAATGGGGGGTGTTGTATAGCACAAAAATTGGTGATTCACTTGGGAGAACCAGCTATCTCTGACTAACTTTTTGAAATTTATAAAATTTTTTGAAATAAAAATAGTTGAAGGAATGAATTTCAAACAAATAATATCTTACCAAGAAATGAAATCTCTCTTGATTATAATTCATATGAATGACTCTTCTAAAAATATAAGTATGAGAATCTATATCATTCTTTATTCAGTTCAAAAGATAAAGCAAGTGGCTCTTACAAATCATCTTTATAAATATTTACTCTTTTATCACAGGTAGAGGCTTTGTTCCAATAAGCAATTTAAGCTTTTGGCAGGGTTACCTTTTACTGAGCAATGATTCATTGTCCCATATAGTGTTTCTTAGAATTTCCAAAAATAAATTCTAATTTTTGAAACTTTTCTTTTTGTATCATATTTATTTACTTAAAAGCCATTGTCTTGGCTTGGTAACCAAATGATGACAATGTCATTCACTAGTTGTAATTCAACTGATCAAGCTAGCTCTTGATGAGACCCATATTCCTCTTGATATAATCTCAATTCATTACCCTATTTTGGTAGGCAGTATTGGTAATGTCACTTCAACTATATCCCTATGACCATGGTAAACAAGCTCGTGATGAGAATTTTTATCTTTTAATTTTTTCTAGTTATAATCTTTTTTGAATTTCTTTCAAAAATTAATAAGTTTTCCCGGATGGGGTGAATCATTAGTCCTCTTAAGGATTCTAGATGATAATGCTGAGTTTTAGATTGATTTTCTGTAAATGAGTCTTTACTATGATAAATATTATTTTCTTGACTGATAACAGAATAATCATGCTATATAAGGATGAGAGTTCATCAGAGAATAAATAATTTCAGTGAAATTGCATCTTTTAGTGAAAATAAAATCTATTTGTCTTTCAAATATTTCGATTGTTTCCTTAACACTTCTTATTTATATAAGCGATAAATAAAAAAGTATCATCTAAGATTTTATTTTGAAAAGCCAAAAATTTATACCATGCAACTTTTATTTTTCTAAAGAAAGGAAAAAGGCACTATTATACAAGGAATAGAAGGGGTTACCTCCTATGAAAAGTATTTTTTCAAAATCTGCCCATTAATAGGCAAAGAATCCTTTTTTCCTGATAGATATTGAAATAAGAATGTTGATGGGCCTATTTCTTCAATTATTTGAAATGGACCTAGCCAGAGTTTTTGAAAATTTGCGTGTTTACCTTTTTCCTCATGCGCTTTGTCCCATTTCAATACCAGATCACCAATTTGAATTTTTTTTTGGAGTAATAGAAGTTGAATCAAATGATGCTTTTACTATATGTTGATGATGTGCATGAGTATGTTTAGCTTTTTCTCTTTCTTATTCTAACTTAATAATTTGACATTGTCTAAGTTGTAAAGAAGAAGCAGGAGATTCATCAATCAGTTGTACTAAGGAAAGAGAGGGAATAACTACGTTGGTAGGAAGTAAAGCTTCTTTTCCATAAACAAGATTGAATGGAGAAGTGCCAATAGAAGCTTTCTAGGTTATTCGATCTGCCCAAGAGAAAATATTAATGACTTGTGCCAATTCAGTTGTCTTTGATCAACAGTTTTTTTTATTGTTGCAATCAAGTTCTTGTTTTTAGATTCTGCTAAACCATTTATTTGAGGGTAATAATTTGCAGAATACTTAAGTTTAAAACCTCTTTTAATTGAAAATTCCATCATAGCAGTTCCTGAGAAGTAAGATGCATTATCAAACATTAAAGTAGTAGGTAAGCCAAACCTGGTTATGATATTTTCGTCGATGAAATCAATGATATTCTCATAGTTGGCTTCTTTTAATGGAATTTCTTCCACCCATTTAGTAAAGTAATATGTATTTGTGAGGATATATTTATGATTTTTGGAGGAGTTAGGAACAATCTCACAGATTATATCTAATCCCCATTCTTCACATGGTTGTTCAATATTTATTGGCTATAATGGGAATGCTAGCTTCCTTTGTCTTCCATATACAATTTGACACACTTTTATTTTTCTTACATATTCATGAGCATCTTTGAAAATTGTAGGCCAATAGTAACCTGCATGCAATATTTTTTTTGTTGTCGTATTTCCTCCAAAATGTCCTCCAATTGGTCCATCATGGAGTTCCTGCAAGACTTTCTCTGCTTCATATTTTTCTAGGTATATTAGAAGTACATAATCAAAATTTCTCCTAAATAATACATCATTGATTAATTCATACTGCTTAGCCTTTAATCTCAAAGTCCATTTTGTTTTGTAACTGAGTTGATTCTAAGCATATCCATTATTCAAATAAAATATGAGATCAATGTATTGAGACTATGCATCGTTGAGGCTTACCTATGATATTTGCACATTGTTACTTGAATATTTTTCTGAGGATAGATGGGATGCTCCTGTAAGCATTCTACAAAAACCTTGACCTCTAACAATTTTAGAGGGTCTAATTTCTACATCATATTCTTGTAAAGAGGTAACCCGGTTAGCCATTTTCTCTCCTAATTCTCTTTGCATTAATAGTTGTCTCACTGCAGAGAATGGAACTATGATTTTGGTGTGAGCTTTTAAGAGAAATGGCCTGAAATGCTTTATAGCCTTAAAGATAGCAAATTCTTACTTTTTGACAAATGTATAATTTAGTTTTGCACCTTGAAAATTGGAACTAAAAAATGATCTTGGTGCTTCAATTTGTTGGTCGTTAAGTTGTGTTAAAACAACAACGTAAGATGTATCTGATGAAAAAATGTATAAAGTAAAAGGATTAATAAAATTGGGGGTAGTTAGGAATGGAGCAATGACAATGGATTGTTTAATCAAATAAAATGCTTTTCTTTCATTATGTCCCCATTTAAAGACATATTTATTCTTAATCATGTTCTGTAATGGTAAAACTATTTGTGAAACATCAGGGGAAAACCTTTTAGCAAAATTGATTTGCACAAGAAACAATTGCATATCTTTCATGTTATGAGGGAAAGGAATTATTTTAATTTCGTCAATTCTTTCAGGATCAATATAGATTCCTCTTTTTGACACAATGAATCCTAAAATTTTTCTTTCATCTAATGCAAAAAAAATGATTTCTTTGGGTTTAAAGAGATGACATGCCTTTTGCATCAATCATAAACTTGTTTTAGGTAATTCACATGATTGGTTACTTTTTTAGAAAAGACTGTAATGTAGAAATTCCTTTGAATAAATCACTTATTCAACCGAGATTATCCTGGTCACATACTATTTTAGCTTCATACATAACACATAATCTCTTCTACGCATTAATCATCACATGCGGAAATAAAAACAACAAGCGGTATTGAAAACATTCACATGCGCACATAGAAATTCAACACATATAACACAGTATGTATACCGGGGAAAGATTACAGCTGAAAACCCCCTACTGTCTATATATTATAATGAATAAGAATCATGTAACAATCTCAGTATAATACTCCTCACAAGTACTCAGTACTGTCTCCAAAAGTTACACACAAACTAGCTCAGTTTTGAACAAGTCACGGGTTCAAAACTCCTCCACTATTTGCCTGCCTCTACTGCGCAATCCAAGATGAGAGAATGGAATGAATTCGAATTCCCTTGGCTTTAACTACGCAATCCTCATTGGAAATATCCTCCAATTATTGTGCAAATCTCATGCACACTATAGTCACAACTGATAGTAGACTCCACCCTTTCACCCCCCTCTAACACTGGTCTCCATTGAACTGTCCATGCACTGCTGTTAACTGATGTGTTCCTTAGTTGAATAATGAGTTAATAATTAATTCACACCACTCATCACTAGTGTATTTTTCAGTTATACTAAATACAACTAGTTCAACTAAGTTAAACAGAACACAACTCCACCAACTGTCTCATCAACTCCACCAAACTCTGCCACATGAGTTCTAATTGAAGTCAACCATGCAATAGCTCAACTAACCCATAGGAAATTCGAATTTCCTTCTGCCAGTTGCATGTGCCACATCTGTAGCTCAAACTGAAGTGCTCCAAGAGGAAAAGATAATGTTTATAGTCCAAATATTATTAAGGGCTAATAATATTTGACTGTTCTATTTTTAGACATGCAGTCTAAAAATAGACTTCGACCTGTATTTCTAAAAATAGATGTCCATATATTTTTAACAACTTGACCAATCATCCAAGAATAGCATCCTGCAACTCCTAGACCATGCTCCATATGTCTAAAAATAGACATAGTCTAAAAATAGACTTTTCGACAAAAATCACATGTGTGGTCCCCACCTAGTTTAGGTGATCACTCTCCAACTAGGATCAGGAAAGATGTTTCAAGAGGCCTCCTTCACTTTTTCTTGTTGCAATTTTCAACATATAATGTCATCTAAATAAATAACCATTGTTTTATTTATGAACCCCCTAAAAGCTATGTCCATAGCTCTCTGAAAATTGGCACCTGCATTAATTAATCCAAATGGCATCTTTTGATAGGCATAAGTTCCCCACTTAGTCCTGAACGTAGTTTTAAATTTTTCATCTGGATGTACAATAATTTGGTTATATCCCGAGAATGCATCAAGAAAGGACATAATTTCACAACCAACTATTGTCTGCAGTACTTGTTCCATGGTTGGTAATGGAAATTTGTCCTTCTGACAAGCTTTGTTTAAATTCCCAAAATCAATGCAAATTCTAATATCACCATTTTTCTTCCTAACATGTACCAAATTTGATACCCATTTAGAATGCCTAATTAGAAAGATGATTTTTTCCTTGAGGATTTTTTTCAGTTATGTTTTGATTTGATTTTCCAGATTTGGATGAATCATCCTTAATTTTTGTTGTATAGGTTTTTCTTTTGAGATCATAGGAATTGTGTGTTGAATCACAAAAGTTTCATATGCTTTAAGATCAATGTAATCCAAATAAAAGTCACTTTTTTACATTCTAAACAATCGGATAAATGATAGTCTTTATTAGGAATATAGTCCAAGACCAAGATTGACATTTTGAAGTTTTTCATCAGTTCCTATATTTACTAACTCAAATCATAAGGTAGAGATTTGTGTTTTTGAGTTTGTAACTCTTTTAAATCTATCTTTCAAATGATATAAGTCTTCTAACTTGACAACAGACTTAGGAATAGGATTTTTGTCTTGTTCTTTCTTAATCTAAATATCATGTTCATTTTCAAATTTGAATATCATAAGATCCTTTCAGATGTCAAGAAATATATGATATTTGAATCATTATTGAATACTCTCCAATTGGTAACATTATCATGAATATATGGTCTAAAATTAATTCAATATAAAATCTATCGGGACTAAACTCTTGAGATGGGATTAACTTTGATGCTAAGTTAGCCAATAGATCTGGACTAGCATTCTGCATTCTAGGTACATAAGAAATGTTGAAGGCTAAGAAATGAATGGTTAGTTCTTGGACTAATGATTGGTAATGCTTTAAATTTACATAATTACAATGAATGGTATCTCTTACCTGCCTAACTATGATTTTTGAATCTCCTAGGACTTTCAGATATTTGATATTAAGATCAATGGCTTTGAACAAACCTTGAATTAATGCTTCGTATTTAGCTATATTATTTTTACAATTGAATTCTAATTTGCAGACTAACATGGTCTTTTCTCCTTTTGGGTTTATTAAAATACATCTAGCGCATGCACCATCTTCATATTTAGAACCATCAAAATAATGAGTCCAAAATAAAGAATTAACTGTTGTTCTATCTATAAAATTTATACATTCGGAACTATCTGGCTGGGAAAAATTCTCAATCTGAGAAACAACTTCATTATCAAAGACAGGTGATGGTTGAGCATTGAAATTTCCAAAAAACAACCCTGCTGAGTAGTTTCCAATAATGTTATTATTGAATTCTACTGGCTCGTTTACTCCTTCAATATCGGTGACTGTATGCTTCATGAACTTTTCACGATCTACCAGAATTTGATTTGGCTTTACATTATATGTTAACCACATATGCAACAAATCTGTTGCGAAATAACCATGAAGTTTTTCAGACCAGTCTCAACTTAAAACTAAGTCATATAATTTAGTAATATCAACCACCAATATATCAATTATTTGATTAACCTTGGGATTTGATGACAATCTGAGGGAAATAGAATTTATTTCTCCTACCACCTCTACTCTGGTTCTATCAAGTTATACTATGTGAACAGGGGAACTCTGAGGATTTATGTTCAACTTAGCACATACTATTTTTGGAATTTTATTAGAGGAAGCCCCTAAGTCTATTAAACAATTATGGGCATTTTTATTATAGATCTCATAGGTTAAGAGGAATGGAGGAGTATGAGAGATAGATCAATCACCTATCGTAATCAAGTTTGTAGCATCTATTTTACTTGAAGGAGAAGGTGGCTTACCCATTTCATTAATACCTTGTACTATTACTGGAGTAGGTAAGTTTGAAGCAGGAACCGCATTTAAGTCTCTAAGTAAGATTTTATGTTGCTGCTTTAATTTAGTAAGATCATGAATTGAAACGTTGGCCCTGATTTTCTTCATATATTCAACTAAATTATACTCAATAGTGTCTGAGACTACCATTGTCTTAGATGCAAGTGGAGTATCTGAAGTAACGAGACTTTTTTGTGTAGCCTTTGAAGTAGAATTTTTTCTTAATGATTTATCCTTTTCAAGACTTGAAATATTTTACTGTTGATATGGTTGCGTTAATTCAATAGTATTTTTGCTCCTTGTACTCACAGGTAAAGCTTCATGTTGTTCTTCATTTGATAGGATGAAATCCCACATTCCATTTATTTCAACTTCTTCTTCTTCTTCATCTTCTTATTCCTCTATTTTCTCTTCCTTGTATCTTGATCAGATTCATCATTAGATATGATATTTTGAGGTTGAGTATTAGAGGATTGTCCTTTCTTAAATTTTCTGAAAGTATTTTTTGAGCTTGAATTTTCAACGACTTGTTTCTTGATATCTGCCATCTCTTTTTTCATAGTCTTCAAAACGTTTTGAAGACCCTCTACATCAAAAGGATCTTTTGGCATTTTATTTTTAGAATCATCTTTGAAAGATAACTTCTTTGATTTTCGATAGAGATTATATCATGTTTTCTACAAGTGTTGGCAGTTTTTCTCTATCAACAAAAATAGCTATATTGGATGGAAGAGATGAAATTTACCACTCAATTTGAACTTCTGCACCAAGAACTGTTGTAGCAAGAATATTATTGAGTAATTTATTAAATATTGAAATGAAATATTTTATCTTCTCAAATTTTTTAGCTTTTAGATTTGACAAATCATCGATGAGCATAGCAGTGGTCCTGTCATCCCCAAACTTAGCTAGAAATTGTTCTTCGAACATATTCAAGGTATTTATAGAGCAAGCAGGCAGTGAAAAATACCAGGATCCTGTGGATCCTTTTTGATTATATGGAAATAACCTTACAACACAATCCTCTTCAAATAATCCATTTATATTGACGACTAACATAAAAATGTGAATGTGTTATTCTGTCGGAAGACCATCATCAGTATTAAATTTAGGTAACCATATTTCAAGTGATTTTGGTAGAGCTTGAAGAGGAGTGGGCATATTTATAGCCCCTGGATTGTTCCATGGATTTCCTGCCATTGGATTTTGAATAGGTTGGATGAGTGGAGTTTGAGTTGAAGAAGAGACAGGCTGAGTGCTAGGACTAGTTGAAGGGATAGTATTTTGAGTACTAGAACCAGTCAAAGTAACACTGATTGTTTGGAATGGAAGTTGTGGAAGTGAGAGGAGGTAATGGAGGTGAATGGGATAATATCTCTCTATTGATTGACTCTAATTGAGTCCTATTTAGTTTCTTTTGAGTATTATCGATGGGAAATTCAAAAGGAATAATTCCTATCTTTTTACTTTCTGATCAAGTTAATATTCTTCGAGGTTGTAAGGAAGATGAAATACTGATATTCGATATTTGAAAAGATTCAGAATTCTCAGTAGAAATGGATACTCTCTCTAAATTTTCCATAAAATACTAAATTTATGGGGAAGCTTGATGGGAATCAAGAGATAGTATGGGTTGAGTATCACTAGGAGACTTAGGAGAAGGATGATCAACTACATATTTTGAAGATGAGGATCTAGATAATTTTCTGGAAGTTGATGGGGATCTAGAGGGAGTGAGACTCTTAGATTAACCTTTATATTTATCAAATATTTTTTCCATTTGCAAGGCCCTCCTTATAGCACTAGAATGTTGAGGCCTCGAAATTTCTCTTCCAAAACATGGGGGAAAACCACCCGATCTGGACCTTAAAGCAGCTCCTTTTCTGTTTGGTGTAGTGGCTTCGACTAGGAATAATGGGACCAGTTTCCCAGTAAGGATGACTTTGAGGTTGTTTTTATTATACAACATGCAAATGGAGAATGATTTTAATCTATCATATGCATCTATTTAAACTATTTATTCTACTATATACCCGGGGTGTTTCTTCCTTTATGCGATCTAAAGATATATCCTTCAACTATTAGTAATATAGATCATTTAACAGTTGAAAGAGATGAAAATTATGAAAGATGATTCTTCTAACAAATTAGTTTGATTAGAATAATTGTTAAAAATTATATCACATTCATATGTGTTATTATACATTCAATAAGAAATCATAGACAAATATTAGAAAAGAAGTTCATGTAACATTCATCTATAATAACGTTTCAAATACATAATGCAAAAAAAAGATGACTGTCAATATATAAAGTAAGACTTAATAAAATTGAATAAAAGTACCATATGTACAAAGTTATACTCATGTAAACTGACAGTAATTGATCTGCTCCTCTTCACTTTCAAGCAATTTAAAGATTACAGTACTGCAACATTAGTTAAACAGATTTAATTGTCAAAAAATAACAGATGTGTTCCATTAATTCATCAAAGCATTCACAAACTTACAATAGTGCATTCTTTGAAAATGTTTTTGACAAATTTATGGACCCTTCTCTAAATGCATGAGAGGGGTTTAAATACTAAACTAACTATGTTCTAAAATAGATTATTACAAAAATATAGAGGAGGTTTCAAACAACCTTCCTCGTAAGACTAACTTAAACTACAATCTAGGAAAATAAAGTAACAATATGATTCATGAATTCAACCCTTTCTTTTGGATTTGGTCACGAATTTGAAAAATATCTAGCATGGGGTTGAGATGAGCTGGCTATGGAATCCTCGATCTGATTTTTCCCTTGAATATTGAGTTTGAGAGTACTGGCTACGATCTTCTTGTTGAATTTGTTAAATATTGCAGGATCTGGTATTGATGATAAGGTTTGATAAAAAAATTACAAAAATTTTATTGATCAAACTTATTTACCTTTTTAATTATTTCATCATGTGTGTCTGCCTTTTACTGCCACTGTGATTCTAGTTGTTTGAATTCTGAGAACACTTCAGACATGTACTATTTGATAAGTTAGGCTTTCACCAGTTGTTCACATACAGATTCAATAATTTCCTTTGATAATCTTGATGTGTTCGTTGCTGCTTTCTCTAGCTGCTTTATTTGTGCTTCCTAATATTTGAATAAGAAATCTTTATGGAACTTATCTACCTGGGCTAGATTAGCTTCCTTTCCTGACTCTCATGCTTGCCATTGAATGTGTTTGTTGATTTTCTTCTCGAGCTTCTTAGATTCAAGTTTCTGGATAGCTACTTTCTCGATTAGTATTTCATTTGAGTCAATATAAGACTCAATAATAGAAGCTTGTTGGAAAAATAATTTTTGTTGTTGATTTAACTTAGTATTTACATCCAATGCTTATTTTTGCAATTTAATATTTTCAAAATCCTTTTGAAATTTAGCCATATTTGATTTAATTTTCTCGCTGGAATTAGATTTTTCTTGATATAATATTATCTCTAGTTATTTTATTCTGTCTTCCTTCTACTTCAGCAACATTTTAACCTCAGTAGATTTATCAAAAGTGGCAGTAGCATATGCCCTTGCATACTATGATAATTTAGTCAAATGTTCAGTAAGATGAGCTAAGGAATCCTTCCACAAAACGACAACAAATTCATCTGCGAGATTTGAGACTGTTTCATTAGTTCTTCTCCTTTTATTTCTCCTGACTATAGCCTTATAACTAGGATTGTAGAAGATATCCAACGAAGGAATTTCCTCAACTTGTAAAGCTATTTTTTCTGTAGGGTAGGCCGGTATGATCTCTAGATCATGAGTTTATGGAACTTGTTGTAGTGGATTAACAGTTTTCACTATCTTCATGGAATGTTCAGGTGTCTGAAAAATAGTAACTAGATCAGCATTGGGATTGGTTTTAGGGGTTTTTATTGCTTCAGAAAACTCATCCCATTCACTACTCAAATTTTTTGTTTGGGAATTTTCTGACTGATCAAGCGTGTCATGTCTGTGTTGAATTTCTTGTGAAATTGGCTCTGCTCCATTACCTTCTCTTTTTTCCTGCATCTCTATCTCTTGGATTACTTGATCAATTATCTTCTCTGGGATATCATTTCTGGATTCGGATTCATTTTCAGAACGATTCGAATTGTGATATTGATGTTGTGATTGACCTGATTTATCCTCATACATGACTTTTGCTTCATTATCTAAGCTGATGCTTGGAGTAGGTCTATTGACATCTTAAATATTTAACAAGTTGAGAGGAACTCTCTCCAGTCTCCTATTTTTGTATATTTGGAAGGCTTCCAAATCATCTCGGCTAAGTTGACTGGCTACAAACTTAATTATATCTAAAAAATTTAACATGCCTTTGAAGAGATCATCAAATCCATCTATTTCCTTTACCAAAGGCTTCATTTTGAGCTCTGAGTTGCATTTTTTAATTACATCATTTGGATCACACAGCCTCTTTGGCATTACTGCCAAATTCAATAGATTAATCTTGGAAACCTCCTTGTAGGTATGGCCACTATTAAAAAATGAAAAAGTACCACACTATAAAGGGAAATTAGGCCAAACGACATTCTTAGCATCTTTCATATGTTTAGTAATACCATTAACAAGTTGGTATGCTATCTCTCTTGCAAGTAACTTATCTGGAACATAATATGGTAGGACGTGGGGAGAAGAATAGCTCCAAAATACTCTGACGTATGTAAAAATCTCCTCTGCAAACCACATAGCCACATAAATTATATCTGTACTAGCCTCTTCGGAAACCTTCGGGGATTTATTATTGAATATCATCTGGTGCATAGGAAACATGATTCCATAACAAATCTTATAAAAATGAATATGGAAGTCTGAATCCCAAAGGGCTCTGTGGTAATTGTGGATTGGGGTAGTGTCTTGGGTAGTCCATTTCCATCCCATGGTAGGAAAACTAGAAGAAAAGCAGATTGCGTCCATGACATAAGTAGACATATAAAAGGGAGGTATTTATCTAGATGAAAAACTCCTTTTATTCCTATATTCTGTGATGTGTTTGGCTAAAATGTTAGATAGGATATTTTCCCATTTCAGAATTAAGGAATTGACAATTGTGTCAATCAATGGGACCCAATCTACTGAAAACCTAGTGGTATCATGATTTGAAAACAATCTACACAACATATCGGCATCATAGAAATAAGGGGAAAGAATTTCGGAAATTGGGTACGTATCGAGTTTATCTCGCTTCAACTTTCCCTATTTTTCCTTCTGTTCTTTTATGACTTTCATGAGGTCTAGGTTCTCTTCTCTAAAGCTTTGCAGAAAATCCTTGTCATATTTCTGCTACGGGGAGGGTAGATGGTACATTGCTTGTAAATATTATGCCCTGAAAGACCCTATGTTTTCTCCCTTTGAATCTTTGAATGTTCTGTATTATATTCTTAAGTGGTCAATTACCCACTTAACCGTGTCTGTCTAAGGGGGAATTTTTGGCCTTGCGGCTACCTTATGAACAAATGAACATGCAGCGTCGAAGTAAGTCATGTTTGAAGTAGCTGTCGTGCCTGTTGTAGCAACTTTCGTTATTACCCTTGGATTTTCGTCTTCAAAAAGCTTATACATTTCCTCCCATGATGAACTGCCACAATCCTTGTTGCAATGGTGTTTGAAAATAAGGGAGAGAAGTCTTTGTATTCAGTAGACAGCGTTTGAGAAATTTCTTTTCCTTTCTTGTTCATTTCAATATTCTTCACTCTGTTAAGTGGTTTCCTGATTTCAAGTAAACAGAGCGAACATTAAAAGTATAGAGAACATAGAGAAAAAATTTTCATGTATATCAAAGATGCACGAATATATATGAATCTATTAAATATGATATTAATCATCGATAATCATTTCAAAATAAAATCTCTTACACCTGTGCACGAAATAGCTACCAATCAAATTAAGATGTTAGATATCAAATTTTGGTTTGATACAACATAAGTTATTTCACGAACTTGAGTAATTAAATGCCATTAGTTCACATAACACAACTTATAACTTTTACTGTTTTATTATGTTTCCCCATAAATTCTACGAAATTCTATCTGTGCAAATCACACATCGCAACTCTTATGCGCTAATGAATTTTCTTTTGGTTAAGTCATGTGAAATGAAAATTGTGCATTCAAGAATTTAAGTGGCTACACTTTATGAGATTTTTAGAGATTTGTGTTTATTTTTTTTTTGGATCGTCAGGTCCACGTAATCGCAACTTATGTCAAATTTCTTTATTATTTTGATTGTTTGAATGAGGTGCGATGCGATAAAAAATTATAACGGTGTTTGGAGTGTTTGCAAGTTTTAAACATAACTTTGGAAAAAGTCTTACCATGTTTCGAAGCCCGCGTGGCTTAATGGATTTCAAGTCTTTTTGGTGGTAAGCTATGTGGTTTGTGATGCGCACTAAGGAATAAAGCATAAAAACTCAAAGAAAACTTTATTTCCTAATGTTTTTTGTTCTTAAAGATAAAAATGAATTTCACATTTATTTCTAAAGGATCCCCATTTATTAAAATAAATGTGGGGTGTTGTATAGCACATGAGGTGTGTGTATTCATCATTTTGAATCCAATGGTGGTCTTTGTTTGTCCAAAATATGCCTCAAAAAAGTGAGCAGCGCCTAGGGCGTTGCACATAGGACATCCCAACTCTCACATGATTGTCCAAGTATGCACAAAACTTCAAAATTTTGCAAAAATGTGTCAAAACGTGCCAAAATTTTCTAAATGGTGGTTGATAATGATGGTTAGGCATGGAGTGAGGCTTTAGCAAGGATATTAAGCCTTGTTTTCTCTTATTTCATGTTCAAGGCTTCAATTTTTGCATTAGCTTGTTTAAGTTTTGACCTTGCAATTTTTTTTTTCATGGCATAATTCTTGGCCCTATTTCTCAATATATAATTATCCATGTTTTCCTTCTCCAGAAGCTTCTCTAGGTGTTGGTTAGCCCTTTCAATGCATTGCTTCTAGTTCTCATTGATTACCACTGCAAATTTTTCATTCAAAATCAACTGATTAGCAAGCTTAGCCTCCTTTTCCCTCTCTAGTTCTAGAGCTCTTTTCAACCCTCTAGTCCTAGGAATTATCCTTGGCACTTTTTATTTTGCCTCATTGGTTTCACTATAGCTTCCATTTGCCTCATCAAGCAAATCCTTTTCCTTATTTTCTTCTCTTTTTTCCTTGAGACGCTGAATCTCCATGATGGCCTGCTTGGTTTTGAGTTGTTCATTTATTGCTCATGATATGCGATGAAAAATTGAGAGCTCTCTAAGTTGGCATGAAGCTCATTGATTTTGGCATCCTTCTTCTTGATAATAATTTTGGAGGCCTCGTCATCATGCTTATCATCTAAATCAACAAGGTCTAAATCAGTCTCTATTTCATGAAGGTCATCCTCATCATGAATGGCTGCCTCATGTACATCCTCCTCTACTATATTTTATTTCCCCTTTTGTACCTTCTTTGTTGGTGAATAAGGTAGGGCCCCTTTCGCAATATGTGGAGCAAACACCTACCTATGATCTCTCTGATATGTTTTAGCCAATGGCTCTATCTCAGCCACTTTGGTATTTTGAAGCTCATTTTCCTTAACCATGCTAGATGACCCAATATTAGTGTGAAATGGTGATGATGTCAGTGAAATGGGTGTAGTAATTTGAGCTGATGAAGAAGTAGGTACTATGGGTTGAGATAGAGGAATGGATGTGGAAGGATGAGATGGTGGAGGCACAGCTTGAGCATGTTGAATTGGTGGAGCAGTAAAGATGTCATTAGCTATGAAAGTGTCTCATCAGATATTCAATTTATCAAGGTGATGGAGGACAATGGTCTTCATGAGAGAGTGGTGAAAAATACTTTTCATTTGGTGGTCATAATCTCTCTTTTGAACAATGTATGTCATTTTTTTTATGTCCCTTAATAGAAAATAAGGTATGTTGGGCATATTGACCCTTGTGAAGTGCATTAATAACCTGATATGGTAGGTGTAGGGTCTATAGAACCTTCCTTCACAAGAAAAGTACCTCATGATGATTTTCATCATGGGGACATACTTATTTAGGAGGTAAGAGAAAGGAAAGAACATTTTTCTTTCATTATTGTAGCCTGGCTTGATATATGGGTCAAAGTAATGATTCTCCAAATCCTTTGCCTTGTACCATTTTTCATCATCATTTGGAATTCCAGTGGCATTTGCTATGAAGGATGTAGATATTATGAAAGTGGCACCAGTAAGGGTTACCTAGTTATCATGAATATTAGATATCAAAAGGCTTCTCAAAACAGGGTGATATTGGACCTTTTGTATTTTCTCACAAAATTCAAAGCATCCTACATGCTTGAAACATGTCACTGTCATGGGAGAGGCCATGAGTTCTCTGGTGTTTATAGTTTCAAGCATTATAATGTTCCCTCCTTTGTGTGGTCTCCTCTATTCCCTTTCTTCTTCCTCACTGAGTTCTTTATTTTCTTCTTCCATAGTGTCTTGGCCAGAAACCCTAGGGAGATGAATTTGGAGTGAAATGTAGGTTTAGGGAGTGATTAATGGGATGGAAAAAGTTAGGGAGATGGGGGAAGTAATTTTTGAGTTGAGGGTGGTGACAGGGAGTGGAAATGTTGTGGGATTTAGGAATAGGAATTTTATTACAAGTATGGGGATTTGGGAACCTAGGAATTTGAGATACCTAAGTCTTAGGATTTATCGAATAAAGGGGTTTGGGATAGGGATTCGATGAAATAGGGGTAGGGATAGTATATTGCGATGTAGCAAGGGTATAAGGGGTATTCAAGGATAAAATTAGGATTATGAAGTAAAACTAGGGTTTGTAGCCTTTAACTCTCCAAATGTTTCATAAAAACTTAAATACCATGAAATGTTCACTTGAGGAATGGAAGGAGGGTGTAATGGTGACTTACTTACTTGCTAAGAAGGAGTGACAACCTTTTCTGAAGGTTTGGAGTGTTGACACAAATTTTGGGATGCTACAGATGAATTTTTCCAAGTGCGTAGTGCATCTAGCTCTATGTGCAGTGCCCAAGCTCTATGCGCATTGCCTCCAAGTTTTTCAACCTTGAACCCTTCAATTCCTATTTTCTAAGCAATGTGAGTGATGGATTGATAACATGGAGAGAAAATTAATATTTTTTGATCTTTGAATGGGCTTTATACTTGATGAATTGGATGCTTTGAGCTTTGGGACCAACGTTTCCCTCTTGTTTCCACTTTAACCCTTTGAAACTTTACATTTCATTTTTATTTTTTTCCTTTTGAAATTGATCATTTTGATGAACTAAGAAATCTTTGAATTTACCTTTTTTGTGCTTTGTCATGTTAGGAAAACTGAGTTAGCAGCTTGGGATGATGAAATTATTACATTTTAAAGACATAAATTTACATAATGAAGATTATAAAAAAATACATTTGAACTTAAAATTACATGCTGAAATGAGATATTTTCTTCACAAATCATATTCATCTAGTGAAGAGAATTTTATTTGGATCATCGTTTACTTGTTGGTCTTATGCAATGGAATGGAGTTTTATTGAACCTTGGAAACCCTGGTGACCTAATGAAACCTTGAAAAACCCTAAAAGACCTAATGAGACCTTGAAGGATTGAATTTCAGGATGAAATGAATGATATTGATTTTATGGATGATGTATAGTTAGCAAGGTATGAATATATGCCAGCAAGTAATCAAATTTGTGGAAGAGTGATGATTTTTTGGACTTGGGGATGCCATCAATGACTAATTTTTTGCATGACCTAGTGGTATGATAAAAAAATTCTGAGTGGCACTCCTAAAATGATATAAAAAAAGGATTTTGATCACTGATGGCAGGATGCAAATACTAACACTAACATTGGCCTTATTGGGGATGATAGCTCTGAAAGAGGTGTCAAGAACCACAATACTCTAGATTTTGTATATCAGTGCCTTATCCATTGGGCCAATACGGTAAAAAAAAAAAAACTGAAACTAATAACATGAATGAAAACTTATAACTCAGAAAAATAGATTGACTCAAGACAAACTCAAATGACTAAAAATTGACTCAATAGTGACTCATTTGACTGAAAACTCAAATTTTTGAAAATGTAACTGATATTTACAATGAAATGGAAAATTGATCAAGAAATTTTTTCATGAAAATATAGTGTTTCAGGAGCCTACCATTAACTGGCCCTCCTAAACACTCTTGTCCATTATTCTCCTCAAGAAAATAAGCATTTTGTCCCTGAAAAGCTGAAATCTGATATGGCCCTTTCCATAAATTTTCGAATTTTCCATGCTTACCCTTGTCTTCATTTGGAGCATTCCATTGGAGTACCACATCTCCAACCTTGAATTTTTCTTCCTTAGTTTTCTGGTTATAGATCTTCTTTATCATGTCGTGAAGTTTTGAAGTATTCTGAAATATTTCATCTCTTATCTGCTAAAGGTGTATCATTTGATTAATACGACGTTGTATGTCATTTTCCTCACTCCTTGCTTCTTGCAGCAATTTCATTACCGATACTTCTAATGATGAAGGAAACACAGTATCGACACCATTAACAACTTGAAAAGGAGACATACCAATAGACTTCTTATTATGCACCTGGTCTGCCCACAATGCATTGATTTTCTTCTTGTGCCAATTAGTTTTATTCGCCTCTAACATTATTTTAATGATACTGATGAAGGATTTATTAGAGGAATCCGCCAATCCATTACCTTGTGGGTAGTAGGATGTAGAGTGTCCCAACTTAATGTTATATTTTTCACAAAACTCATTCATCTTGTTATACTTGAATGTTGTTGTGTTATATGTGATAATTTTAGTAGGACAACCGAAACAGGACAAAATATTAGTTTCTAAAAATTGAATGATGACTGAATATGTTTCTTGCCTAGTCAGGATCGCTTCAATCCACTTTGTAAAGTAATTTGTAGCTATCAATATACACTTTTGTTGTGCAGATGATTTTGGATGAATATCCCCTATGAAATCTAGGCCCCGCTACTGAGATGGTGCATGTAATGAAATAGGTTGAAGAGGTAAATGGAGAAGATTTATCTTACCCTGAAAAACTTGATAGTCATGGAAGCTCATTACTTCTTTGTAGACATCTGCAAAAAAATTTAGCCAATAATATCCTGCTCTCAATATTTTAGTATCCATGGCCTTCCAATATAGGTGGCCCCCATAATATCCTTTGTGGAAGTCATCCATCACTTCCTTAGATTCTTTTTCGACCAAAAATTTCAACAACACACCTCCGGGATCCTTCTAGTAAAGTGCATTGTCCATTACACAATACTTTGAAGCTTTGAGTTTTAAATATCTACCTTGACTCTTAGTCATGCCTACAGGAGGATTTAGGTGTTGCGAAACATAAAGAATATCATAAATATCATGGAGATGATAAAAATATATCGGATACCTGAATGAGATTCACTTCTTCTTCCTTTTTGGACAAGGCTGAAATCAAGTTGATGTCAAGAGCATGAAGGTTTGATTCAGCCATGAGCTTGGCTAATCCTTGACTTTTGATTAGCTTGGTGGGCTTGATCTCAAGGTCATATTCGAGTAACTTTTTCTATCCATATTCCTCTCCTACCTTCTGGGTCTATCTGCATGAGAACTTCTTTTACAGCTACATTAGGTACATAGGTAAGAGTATGTGAATGTAATATTTAAACTCCAAAATCTTTCATTGCTTTTACCAAAGCCAGAGCCTGTTTCACTATGATGTTGTAGCGAAGGGTTGCATCTCTGATATTACAACTGAAAAATGCAATTGGTAGCTCTGTTTTATCCCTTTTCTTCATCAATACTACAACCATGGTGTGCTCAGAATCAAATTAGAATATTATGAAATCACTAGTATAATCAGGACTGAAATTCGGGGAAGTAGTCAAGGAAAACTTAACTGAATGGAAGGATTTGCGGGCATCTTCAGACCACTTCACATCACTATCTTTCTTCAACATATTTTTGAATTATCTAAGATGCTCCGCCAAATTAGGAATGAATCTATGTAATAAATTCATCTTACCATTGAATGCTTGCACTTCCTTTTTGCTGCGAGGGAAATCAATCTAATGAATTGCTTGAACATGGGAACGGTCAATCTGGATCCCATCCTTGGGAATGATGTGACCAAGAATTTTTCCCTCCTCCATGGCAAAAAGGATTTTCTTTTGGTTGAGAGATATTTTGAACTTCTTGCATCTCTCGAAAAAAATTCTTAAATGGTGCAAATGTTCATCATCAGAATGTGAAAATACTGTCAAGTCATTTAAACAAACAACCACGAAAACATCTTTTTCATTGGCAGATGATATGTCCATGGCCCACTGGAATGTGGCCCCTACATTTTTCAAACCAAATAGAATGTTTTCATATTTGAACATGCCCCAAGGTGTAGTAGATGTTTTCCTATCCTAATCATCCTCGTGTACCAAAATTTGGTTGTACCCCGAATAGCCATCCAACAGTGAGATTCGGGAAGAACCGACAACTCTTCGAAGTATATGGTCCATCTTAGGAAGTGGATAGCTTTCCTTGAGGGACACTTTGTTCAAGTTTCTGAAATATATGCACAACAAAATTTCTCTATTCTTTTTCCTTAATGGGACCTAATTTGAAATCCAATCAGAGAATCTGATCGAGACAATAATACCAGACTTGAAAATTTTGTTTACCTCTTTTTCAATTGATGGCAGCAATTTTGGATTTATCCTTCTCAACTTTTGATGAAAGGGCTTTTGGTTGGACTTGATTGGAATAATGTGTTGAATGATGTTCTTTTCATACACCTATAAATTTGCATATTTCCATGCAAAAACATCAGAAAATTCAGAATGTAATTTAACATATTCAGCCTTTACCTTAGGAGATAAGGACTTGGATAGTTTAACCATATTTGGTTTGTCGGTTGTTCTAATGTTTACATCTTTAACACCCTTTTCCGTAGGCATCAATGTAAGCTTCCTTGCTACGTCATCATGGTCAAACAATTATTCCAAAGGTATGAGACCTTATGGAATATTTTTGTCTTTCAGCTATAGTATATGCATTTGAGTTTCTTCTATATACTGGTCATCTTTATCACAAATTTGATCTATGGAACAATTCTCAAATTCTTCTTCACCTTGGAGAAATTTACTTATCTACTTATCATCCCCAGAAACTTGCCAATACCACAAGTTATCAGGAACAGTGGACCTGTGTTTCACATGAATCTCAAACTTCCTGTTTGAAAAGATGGGGATCTTAAAATTTCTTGCAGCTTTAGCCAATGAATCTTCCATAAGATTTTGATTCCTTGGCACCATCGTAAGTGTTGGATGCAGGAATTACACTTAAGCAAACTCCTCAACACTTAATTTGTCAACTCGGGGGATTCGTAAACTTAGAGACAAAGCACAAGCAATGTTAGAGATGGTATGAATATCCCTAATATAAATCCATACTTTCTTTAAAGGAAAGATTGCAGAATCAAATTAAAAAGAGAAAAGAAGGCAACTTGAATCATCAAAAATAATCTAAGACTGGAACAAGAAAGAATGCATTTGCAAGAGGGAATTAAAGATGAAAGGCAATCACTCTAACCGATTATTGTTTAACTACTGAGTCTGTGTTTTTCTTTAGCAGAGAAACTTAGCAGTCTCATCAGATGGGCCCTTAAATCTTCTCCTTTAGAGATTTCCTTCTTGCACTAATCTGTCCTGCACTTTCGCAGTCTTCTTGCACTAGTGCAGGAATAGATATTTATGCAGAAGGTATAGATAGTGTCTTTACTAAAGGATTTTTTATTTCATGCAAGGGCTTGAACTTGTCCAAGTTCAAAGCACTCAGTTCCTGTGGCAAGAAACGAGTTCTTGCACCAGATCAGAGCTTCCTGCACTTAGCATTTAATTCTTAGAATGAGTGTTTAATTATTGCAAGTTCTATTATAATGATAAATCAAATTGCACACATAAAAATTGAATGTTTATTGTCTTAAAATAATGCAGAAATAAAGAAACAATCAATATATATATTTATTCTATCATAAGCATTTAATGAAAGAAAGAGGGTCGCGGGAAGTTAAACTAAGAAAGTTTGTTGCATCACACCAATGTGCACTGGTGCATGTTCATTCCTCCTACTTAGATCAAGTAGGGAAAACCAATCAAGCAGAGCTGCAGAAAAAGAGATATCGCACCAACGTGCACGGGTGCAGGTTCATTTCTCCTGCTTGGACCAGGCGAAGGAAAACCAATCTAAAATCAAGTGCAAGAACAAAAATTGCAGGAAAAGGAAATTTATCTACTTCACACAATGGATCCGCTTGCACTCAGACAAGAATGCATGTTCTTAAGATTAAATCACACTTGACAATGTAAACACAAATTACAAGAAAACAAGAAATGCAGTAAACGTGTTGGGTTGGCTGGGCCCTAGCCAACCAGCATGTTTCCCTTTTAAATGGAAACACTGCTCGGTACCTTAATCAATTCATCAACTCAATATAGAAATATAATTTTCGAAACATGAGGCAGAGCTCCTTTTATTGATTCACTAAGGCAAGTACATACATTAATACATCGTCCAGCCTAGATTTGTGCGATAACAAAATACAACGACCTGCTACCACCTCTCGGTTGTGTTTCTGTTCTCCTCTACTATCAAAAACTTTTCCTCATTTAATCGTATTTACATTATATATTATATCAACCTTTGGCCAAAGGCCAAAATAGATCCTTTAACTGATTACATACCAAACGCATAATTTAGCTTTTCGGTCTTCAAAATTAGACAGTTAGCAAAACTGGTCGTAGCTAATCTCCAGCTTTCGCCCTTCATGGATTTGGTCTCGGCTACCTTTGGATCACTCTGTTGTCATGGCTAAAGCAGCTCAAGATGAGGTGGTGATCAAGGAGGTTCAAATCTAATGCAAGGATTTACTATGCTCGCAATGGTGCAAGATCCGATCCTACACTAGGATCAGCGGTCACGGTAAGTACTCTAACTACCAAATAAACATAGGAGATATCGATAAGTTACAAAGAATGATTACAAGTAAGAAATCATGTAATAAATAATTAATAAATGCTAATTTGAATTGAAAATATGAAAAATAAATTTTATACAAAATATGTCACCATGCTTAGACTGGTGCAAGATGAGGGTGCTTAAAAGAGGTAAAACAGAGGTAAATGGTTATGATTTAGGAAGGGGAAAATAGAAAAAAGAGAAAAAATTAGGGGGCTAACATCCTCCCATCCCTAATTTGTTGTGTGTCCTCACACAACTCTTTACCTTTGCAAAAAACCTTCAAAACTTTGAGCATTCTAGCTCAATCCTGCTCTGAGATACTGACATCAGCTTGCAATGTTTCAGACTTCTTGTTTCTGATGTTCTTTAGCTTCTTTGTCACCTTTTTAAGTCCCCTGAAACATTTCGCAGCATGGTACTTCCAAACTCTAACTTAACCTTTCTTTTTTTGGATCTCCGCAGTTAATTCTTCTCTACTCTGTTCATTATCCTCTTGTGCTTTATCTATGAGCTTCTCTAAGTTCTACACATGAAGCTCTAGTTCAACTATCCGAGCAGTAGGAGTTACCAAATATTATATCTTGATAGAGGGTGTATCTTCGTCAGGGACCTCAGTATCCCTCATGGTTTCAGCAAACTCTTCTTCCTTTTCTTCTTCTTCTTCTTCTTCTTTCTATTATTCTTCTTGCACTGGTGCAGGAGGGGATTCAACGTCTTGTGGTTCTTCACCTGCACTAGATTCCTCATTCCTTTTCTAGGCCTTTTTAATAAAATCGGCCAAGAGAGTGTCATATTTTTAGGTTTTAACCCTGAACAGAAATTATCTACACACGAATCTTATAACAGAAAATAAACAATAGCGAGAGAATAAAACATAAAACAAATAAACACAGATATTTTCCCCTGGATCCCAAATCGGGACAACCAGCTTGATTTTTCATTATATTCCTTTTAGTGTTAAAACACATATATATACATGCCTAAGCATACATAAACCCTAATCCATCAACCCTGGATTAGAACATAACCGTAGTTCCCTTGATCGGATCTAAAAAAAATACCAGGGGCTGAAAACCATCATACCCCAAAACCATGTGCAAAACCATGCACAAAACCATGGGCGCAGACTACCCACCAGAAATTAAGGACCAAAAATTTTCGCCAGGGCGCTGCCCCGGACCCCGACAGGGGGGGCTATCGCCCCCGCGCGTGATTAGTCATGGAAAGAATATAACACATACCCAACAATATTTTACTTCTGCGGATTTTGCTACATCTACAAGGACTGAAAATTTATCTTCTTTAGGGGTCTGTGCCTGTACTGGTGTCGTAGAAGGAGTTTCTTCAATAGGTGCACTAGCTGTCTTATTCTTCTTTGGAGATGGGGCCCTTTCTTCTGTTGATTTTCCAGGTCGTTTCCTTTTTTCACTGGTGCAAGAAGGAATCCCCTTTTCATTCTTACTTGGACCCTTGCTTGTGCTAGTGGGGTCCTCTCTCTCCTTTCCAGAAGCTTTCTTTTTATGTAGCTATTTTAACAATGCCTCCCAAGTCATGCCTTTAATTTCTAATTGCTTTTGGACCAAAATTTTTATCAGACCGTGGTGATATAATTTCTTGTCAGTCTGGTCTACTCGTGCCTCCCGCACACCTTTGGCCATTTTTTCCAAACTCCTAAGAAAAAAATAGAGGAAATAAATCCTCCACTGGACGTGCTGGCCGCCTTTGAAATGCTACAACATCCTAAAATGGTACACAAAAGTGAGGGAGTACCTTCCCTCACAAGTTACGAATTTCTGTAGGATGAAAAGGAGGTCTTGCCACTATCCCAGTAGGGCACTGCGTGAAATTCCTTTCTTCCAATCTACCTTCATGTTCTTGTCGATGACAAAACACTGCCATCGATTCCTTTCTAGTTTCTGATTTTTAAACCACTGCTCACCAGTATTTTCCAAGTCTATTATTGCTGCTACAAAATCTTCCATAACCTTAAATTTTAGAGGCCCAATTTGTACTCGGCCATTTTTGAAACTTCAGGCAAACTGTAGGGCCACTTCATGGTCATGCCCATCAAAATTTTGCAAGAATTGAAGAAAGCATGAGTCTCACAATAGTGCAAGACTATTGTGAAACTCATCAGTCTATTCTACCATACTGAGAGATGAAGGTTTGCTTCGAACAGGTGGCATCGCTGCTTAACGGTTATGAATAGTCAAGAATTTACATGAAACATTGGGAAAATTGGTTCTTATAGATAGGGATCCAACTTTCCACCATCCCTTCCATCTTATTACCCATTCATTCCACTGAAATAGCTGTGAATACGCAGCATCTTTGAGGTCACGCCGGATTGGTACTTGCGGTGGCGTTTTTAATGGCTAGGTGAGGTAATCATTACGAGTGAAGGATATCTAGGATTATAGCAGAAAGGGAAATTATATCCAAACAACGGTTAAACATTTCTGCACTCCTTCATAATTCAAAAAAATAACTTTAGCATTCATTAAAAATGATCATGACTCTTAACTTAAAAACACCTTGTACTTTAAATTTTCTACTAGTTAATATGATAGCACAAGTACTTCTCGACTAAGTGAAAGGATTTCTCATAAATCTTCATGATGACCACTTTCCTATGACATATGCTATGAAAAGAACAAATTGTACTATGTTTCTGACAGGGTGCATGCTTGCACCGGTCTGCTTGCACCACTTAAATTATGCCATCTTGCCGGTACCATTCTTATTGCACTTATTATATAGGAAAACGTGCTTGCACTAGTGCAAGCATAATATCTAAAAAAAATGGGGAATTTAGGTAAAATATAGGCTGGAATTCCAACATGACTTCCTCAATTTATACTAGAAATTCGCTTCGCCCTTTCTTTATGTTTCAGAGCATATCCTTTTGCTCTTTGTATGCGAAATCCTGCAATTCATGAGGGAATAAAGAAGTGGGAAAAGGGAAATTTCAGAATGGGAAGGAAATTATGTTACAGGGATTCCAGGAATAGTACCACAAGAGGGGATAAATAGAAGTGGGATAGGGAAAAAAATTCAAGGATAAAGTGGGGTTTTACGAAATAGACAGGGTAAATTAAGAAGAATATGGGAAGTTTAATCATTTGGGATTGAAGAAGAAACTAAGGGAATATTATGAAATGGGATATGAATAAAGGAAGAAAATTTTCGGGAAGGTCTGCCTGCACTGGTGCAAGAAAAATAACTGTAGTGAGAATTAAGCATTACTTGAATAAAAATTATCATTGCTAATTACCCCAATCATACAAAGGTTGGTTCTACTGAACCTGCTTTTACTTGGTGGTCGCTAGCATATCTAAAGATCACGCAACATTCTATTTTTATTAGAAATTTTTGATCTTCTTGCCAGCAAGCTGACTTTCAGGTTGATCCTTCTCAAATCATGTCAACGAACTGATTTTCATAATTACAGGAAAAATATTTTTTCTTTACTTTTTATTTAGAAATTTATTTATTTATTTATTTATTTTAAATCTTAAGAAGAAGAAGAACTCATATTTTCAAAAAGTTGGTATTACCATTCACCACTACCATCCCGAATTGCTGTTGGACTTGCTGTGTAAAATATTTCCTCGCAAGTGGCTGAAAATACTTCTTTAATATGTGTCCATTTACTAGGAATATTGAATTTTTCCCATCAATAGTTTTAACTTCTACTGCTCCATTCTTGAATACTCAGATCACTTCATAAGATCCCATCCAACATGTATGGAATTTTCCTTTAAAAATTTTAAATCGAGAATCATAAAGGAGCACCCAATCACCTGGTTCGAATTGTTTTTTCTGAATAGACTTGTCATGCCACCTTTTGCGTTGTTGTTGAATTAGTATGTTCTGCTAAACATCATCCCTACGAAATTCATCTAACTCATTTAATTGGATAAGACATTGTTTTTGTGCCTCGGAGAGATCTAGTCCTAACTGAACTGCAGTTTTGAACGTTTTGAACTGGAATTCAATTGGTAATAGAACCTGTTTTCCATGTACCAGCTCATATGGTGTATGCCCCGTGCTATTTCTCCTAGTGGTTATGTATGCCCATAAAGCTTCTGGTAATGTTTCAACCTAGTCTTTTCGATGCATGTTTACTGTCTTTGTAAGAATGGACTTGATCACTTTGTTTGTGGATTCCACCTGGCCATTTTCTTGTGGGTGATACGGCGTGGATTTTTGCTCCATCACACCCTGTACTATATTATAAATAAACTGCGGACCATTGCCAGAAAAAATTTCTCTAGGCACACCAAATCTAGTAAAGATTTCAGTAAAAAGAAAATGAACAACAAATTTTTCTATAGAAACAAAAACAGCTTTAGCTTCTACCCATTTTGTAACAAAATCTGTACAAACCAAAATTTGTTTTTTACTTAATAATGTTGGATTTATTGACCCTATAAAATCAATAGCCCATTTTTCAAATGGCTCAATCATAACTTGGGGGCATAAAGGCATTTCATTGGTTTGATTAGGCTGGCCCATTCATTAACAGTTATCACATCGCCTGACATATTTTTTGGCATCCTTAAACAATGAAGGCCAAAAGTAACCAACACGCAATACTTTGTATGCCATCTGCTTATCAGCGAAGTGGCCTCCTCAAGGTTCATCATGAGAAAATTTCAATATTTCAAACACTTCCTCCTCTCTTACACATCTACGGATAATTATATCTGGACCAGTGTAAAAGATAACTCCTTGAATCCAGGAATATGCAGCACTTTTCTTAATAACATTCCTCTTTTCACGAGTGGACAAGTGGGGTGGTGTTTTCTCAGTAACCAAGTAATTAGCAATGTCAGCAAACCACGGAGAATCTGTTGACATAGAAAAAAGATGTTCATTTGGAAAATCATCATTAACAGGAGTTGCTTCACCAGGATTATCTAATTTAGAAAGAAAATCCGCTACAACATTAGATTTCCCTAGTCTGTCAACAATAGTAACATTAAATTCCTGCAACAATAGCAATCACCTAGTCACTCTACCACTAATCAATGGTTTTTTCATCAAATATTTAATCGCGGAATGATCAGTATGTACAAATTCTTCATATCCTGTAATATAGTGCTTGAACTTATTAATTGCAAAAATTGCAGCTAAAAACTCTTTCTCTATAGCTGTATAATTCAATTCAACGGAAGACAAATTCTTACTAATATAATAAATAGCATAGGATTGCTTATTTTCCTCTTGTCCTAAAGTTGCGCCAATAGCCAAATCTGAAGCATCATAGGAAATGTGAAAAGGCGGGGACCAGTTAGGACCTCGCAAAATTGGTGCCTGCACCAAATGTTCCTTCAATGTTTCAAAAGACTGTTGGCAAGCTGTGGACCAAGAAAATTCACTATCCTTAGCTAGAAGTCAGAAAAGAGGGGTAGCTATCTTAGAAAAATTTTCAATGAATCTTCTATAGTAGCGAGCATGTCCTAAAAAACCTCTTACTTCCCTTTGAGTTTTTGGTGCAGGAAGATGTAGAATGATTTCAATCTTTTCTGGATCAACCTGGATACCTTTATCAGAAATCAAATGGCCAAGTACCACTCTCGATTTGCACATTAATCTACATTTATTGTCACTCAAAGCGAGATGGGATTCCTGAAAATGAATAAGTACTTTCTCCAGATTTTTGAGAGCTTCCTGAAAAGAATCACCAAACACAGAAAAGTCATCCATATAAATTTCCACAAATTCTAGATCAACAAAAATAGCCAGGACTGTCCTTTGAAAGGTAGCCGGGGAATTGCATAAACCAAATGGAAGCACTTTATAAGAAAATGTACCCCATGGACATGTAAAAGTAGTTTTATCCTGATCTTCGGGTGCAATCTGTATCTGTTTATAACCACTGAAGCCATCCAAAAAGGAAAAATATTTCTTTACTACAAGGGTATCAAGCACTTGGTCAATGAAAGCGAGAGGGAAGTAATCTTTGAGAGTGGCTTTATTTAATTCTTGATAATAAATACAAATATGCCACCTTCCATCTTTCTTAGGTACTAGCACTAATGGAGAGACCCACTGACTTTCAGAAATAGGATAGTTAAAACTGGCATCCAAGAGTTTTTGTACTTCTTCCTTCACAATATCTCTTAGAGATGGATTCATTTTCATTTGGGGTTTTCAGACAGGTCGGGTTCCTTCCTGAATATAGATATGACGTATACAAGTTTCAGGAGGGATACCCTTCATATCTTCATAGCCCCAAGCAAAGGCACTAAGATGGTTTTGCAACAAATTCACAAGCTGGTCCTACTAAGATGAGTCCAAATCTGAACTAACATGCAAGGATTTACCAGGGCTAATCTCAACAAGAGTGGTATCAGGCTTAGGAGTACTCAAGGGAGTGGTCAAATGCAATGGTACAAAAGAATGAGAATCATTATTATCTTGAAAATCTAGGCTGAAAATATGGCTCAATGGCTCAAAATTAGGCAGTGTATAGATTATTCAGGAAATCATGAATCTCATCTTCTTGTGAAGACCCAATATAATGATGAATAAGGGAAATGGGTTGAGTCTCCTCATCACTACTTTGATCCAAACATAAATTATCTCGAAGATCTTGAATGGATCTGGCAGGGGGGTATAAGATAACTTTCTTCCTAGAATCTTCATGCGAAATATACATATCACCATAACAACATCCAATATATGCATCAGCTGTAGCAAGCCATGGTCAACCCAAGATCAAGGGATGTCCTCCTACTTGGTTCTTTGGATGAAGCACAATGAAATCAGCAGGATATTCCCATGAATATAATGAGATTATCACATCGTCCAATACTCATTCTGGCTTAATTTTAGATATATCTACCAATTCAAGCACAGTGGGAGTAGGGCAAAGATGAGATAACTAAAGTTGATTCATGGTTTGCCTATTCATGACATTAATGGCTACCCCCATATCTATAAGAACATTAGACACAAGGACATTACCGATCTGAACTGAGACAACAGGGTTTCTCGGATCAATATATTTTTCCATAAACACACATCCTGTCATCAACTCTGCTGCCCTACCAACGAATTGAATGGTTTGGGGTTCCAATCTCTTCCTCCCGGGTTTCTTGAGATAGTGTTCCTTAATAATATTAGTACAAATGGGGATCTCTTTAATGGCTTGAAGCAAATGTATCTTAATAAAAATATTTCGAAGCTCAGATGCAAAACTAGTCTCAGAAATAGGCTCACTCCTTTCCATTACTAGCCTTTATGGGAAGAGAGGATGGTTGAAATAAGATGGCAAGGATTCGGAGGGTAAAGGGTGCTTAGTGATAGATTTCGGAGAATGGTTAACAGTTTCCTCTTCTCCTTTCTCTTTAACAATCACCATAGATTTCTTCTGATTTTCTGATGTTACAGTCCTTCCCAATCTTAATTGAATATCATGAACCCCAGCTGGAATAGATTGGTATTCGAATGGTAAAGGTGGGTTTTTTACATAGATCATTTTCACTGCTTTATTATTGTTAGGATTGGGCATAGGTTGAGCAAGCAACTGAGGAGGTCGAAAGGGTAGAGGTCAAGGCAACGGTGGAGTAGACTGACTCGGAAGTTGAGGCATTGAATAAGGTGTATGCGTAGATGGATATGACTGCATAGGTGGCTGGTGGGAATATGGAAAATGAGTTGGCCCTTTCCAACCTTGTTGCCATGGTTGAGAAGGTTGCCCATGCTGATATTTATTCCCATACTGTCACTACTGATTAGTGTTAGGATAATAATATGCATGTGAATTATAACCAAAATAGTGTGGAGAAAATTCAGGAGCCATACCTGCACCTACCTGAAGCCAATTCCTTCTTTCTCCCATAGCATACAAGTGTTCATCTTTAGGTTGTCCCCTTGTAAATACAGCTTTAAGTCTAGGTATAGAGGGACATTTTTCTGTGACATGGTCTTTAGGAGGATGCTTGTCTCTACATTTAGGACAGAAAATACATAATGACTCTTGTTCCTTCATGATTTTTTGCTGGAATTTTAAAGAGTCTAACTGTTTGGTAACAGTGTTCATTATATCAATTTTCATGTTTTCCATTTTATTTTCTAGTCAAATAATCATAGCATCAGTAGATTCAGATTTTCTATTTCTGTTTTGAGTTCCTCTACTAGATCTATACTGATTTCTTGAAAATTTCCTGCATAATTCACAAAAAATTTCAAAATTTTTCTGAGAAATATCACCTTGTCCTAATAGATTTAAATTATTTCTAGCATTATCAGTAAGTCCTCTTAAGAACAAGGTTCTAATAGTACTGGGATCAAACCTAATTTTTGACCTTTGAAAAATATAGAGAAATATTTCCAGGTAATCTTTAAGAGTTTCATCATCATCCTGTATGGTTGTAAAAATATCATCCTGCATGTCTCGAGTTTTGCAATATTCTTGATATTTAGACAAAAACACTCTCTTCATCTAATCCCAAGAGTTTATAGTGTTTCCCCCTAATCCCATAAACTAGCGTAGAGTTGAGTCCTTGAGAGTAACAAGAAATAATCGTAACTTCTGAACGTGAGTTGAATAATCATAACTTCTGCACAGAATATCAAAATAGAATAGAAAAGAGTTAGGATCTTCATGAGCTTTACCATGGAAATGAGGGAGAGCTAATGGTAGAATATTCTTCATTTTTGCCACAGTATCAAGATCCACAATTGGAAACACAAAAGTGGATTGTTTTCTACTTACCTGGTTTTTACCAGTCCCTTCCAAATGATCTTCATGGTCCACCATTGTTTCCCTTTTACTTGTACTTCTCTCAACAGGATGATCCAAGCCTGAGCTATTGGCACCAGAATCCAAGTGGATTATTCCTGCATGATGGGTTTGAATTAGATTGGGCTTCCTTCTTATAGAAGGAGACCCACTATGAGAATTTTTTTCAAAATTCTTTTGGTGCTTAGTGGGCTTCGAACCCTTGCCTTTTCTAGGCATTCATTTCAAGAAAAGAAAAATAGCAACAACTTCTAGTAAAAATGTTGCTAGAAATCAATTAACACCAGTAAAATTCCTTCAAAGAATCTTTTTCCAAACAATACTGCAAAAATAAAGGAAAATTTACCTCTATTGTATAATCGGAAAATTCTTACCAAATCAAATCGCCTCCCCGGCAACGACGCCAAAATGTTGGGTGCAAGAATTACACTTAAGAAAACTCCTCAACACTTAATTTGTCAACCCAGGGGATTCATAAACTTAGAGATGAAGCACAGGAAATTCCAGAGATGGTATGAATCTCCCTAATATAAATCCCTACATTATTTAAAGGAAAGATTGCAGAATCAAATTAAAAAGAGAAAATAAGGCAACTTGAATCATCAAAAATAATCTAAGACTGGAACAAGAAAGAATGCATTTGCAAGAGGGAATTAAAGATAAAAGGCAATCACTCTAGCTGATTATTGTTTAATTACTGAGTGTGTGTTTTTCTTTAGCAGAGACACTTAGCAGTCTCATCAGATGGGCCCTTAAATCTTCTCCTTTAGAGATTTCCTTCTTGCACTAATCTGTCCTGCACTTTCGCAGTCTGCTTGCACTAGTGCAGGAACAGAGATTTATGAAAAAGGTATAGATAGTGTCTTTACTAAAGGCTTTTTTACTTCATGCAAGGGCTTGAACTTGTCCAGGTTCAAAGGACTCAGATCCCATGGAAAGAAACGAGTTCTTGCACCGGATCAGAGCTTCCTGCACTTAGCATTTAATTCTTAGAATGAGTGTTTAATTATTGTAAGTGTTATTATACTGTTAAATCAAATTGCACACATAAAAAGTGAATGTTTCTGGTCTTAACAGAATGCAGAAATAAAGAAATAATCAATATATATATTTATTCTATCATAAGCATTTAATGAAATAAAGAGGGTTGCGGGAAGTTAAACTAAGAAATTTTGTTGCATCACACCAATGTGCACTGGTGTAGGTTCATTCCTCCTGCTTAGACCAGGTGGGGAAAACCAATCAAGCAGAGATGCAGAAAAAGAGATATTACACCAATGTGCACTGGTGTAGGTTCATTTCTCCTGCTTGGACCAGGCAAAGTAAAACCAATCTAAAATCAAGTGCAGGAACAGAAATTGCAAGAAAATGAAAGTTACCTACTTCACACAACGGATCCGCTTGCACTCAGACAGGAATACATGTGCTTAAGATTAAATCACACTTGACAATGTAAACACAAATTACAAGAAAACAAGAAATGGGGTAAACGTGTTAGGTTGGCTGGGCCCTAGCTAACCAACATGTTTTCCTTTTAAATGGAAACACTACTCAGTACCTTAATCAATTCATCAACTCAATACATAAATATAATTTTTGAAACATGAGGCAGAGCTCCTTTTATTGATTCACTGAGGCAAGTACATACATTAATACATCGTCCAACCCAGATTTGGGCGATAACAAAATAAAACGACCCGCTACCGCCTCTCGGCTGTGTTTCTGTTCTCCTCTACTATCAAAAAATTTTCCTCCTTTAATCCTATTTACATTCTACATTATATAGACCTTTGGCGAAAGGCCTAAATAGATCCTTTAACTGATTGCATAACAAAACGCAGAATTTAGCTTTTCGGTCTTCAAAATTAGATAGTTAGTAGAATTGGTCGTAGATAATCTCCAGCTTTCGCCCTTCACGGATTTGGTCTTGACTGCCTTTAGATCACTCTTCTTTCGTGGCTGAAGCGGCTCAAGATGAGGCAGTGATCAAGGAGGTTCGTATCTGTTAGAAAAAGATATATTATGGAGCAATGCAGCACATAAAATATGCGGAAAATACAAGCACACAAAACACATAAAACTAGAGAGACACAGATATACGTGGTTCACCCAGTTTGGGCTACGTCCACCCCGAACAGCCAGTCCTTCCTTTCTATTATCCAGCAAAAATGAAGAGAAAAAACCTATAGCAGATCTGCTGTAATATCCTCTGTTCTCTCTCACAGTCTCCCTCTGTGTTTCTCGCTCCGAGAATACACACATAATACACAGCCGCAATAAAATACCCTCATATATACAAGGGGGTTTCCTTCTAGGGCAAAAAACCCTAATCTAAAGATAACTCCTACGGTCAGATCATTTGCCTAATGAACGGCCCAGATTGACTAGAAATTACTATACTTTTACAAGGCAATTTTACATCTGTTTTTAGCTTCGGGGGCGTTGCCACCGAAAACCCCCACCAGGGGGGGCTCCGAAAAGCGCTGTCGCCCCCCCTTGGACCCCCCACGGCAGCGATTAATTACAGGTGGCATTTCCACCCCTTTGAAGGTATAGGGGTCCAATGCTGTAATACAAAGTAAATAATATAATCAGGCTCCACACCCAACAGTATCTACTACAAGGATTTGCTATCCTGGCAACGGTGCAAGATCTAATCCTGCAATAGGATCAGCGGTCACGGTAAGTACTCTAACTACCAAATAAACATAGGATATATCAATAAAGTTAAAAAGAATGATTAAAAGTAAGAAATCATGTAATAAATAATTAATAAACACTAAGTTGAATTGAAAATATGAAAAATAAATTTTATACGAAATATGTCACTATGCTTGGACTGGTGCAAGATGAGGGTGCATAAAAGAGGTAAAACATATGTAAATGGTTATGATTTAGAAAGGGGAAAATGGAAAAAAGAGAGAAAATTAGGGGGCTAACAGTAAGTATACACTCCCGAAAATTTTTCAAAATATCTAGTACAACATTCCTATATTGTCTCATTTGAGGATGGTAAGCTTGATATTCACCTTTAACTTGCTTGATCACAAGTTCTTAATCACCATACACAACAATCCTTCTTGCTCATAGTTTCTTCAAGATCTTTAGGCCAGTAATTAGTGCTTCATACTTGGCTTCATTTTTAGTGTAATCAAAATCTAACTTGTAAGAGCACAATCTAACATTTGTAGGGACCTTATTCTGCTAATGAAAAGGGTTGTGGAGCCAAATTCCAATGCTTGCCCCATATTTCCCCAGGGAACCATCAAAGTCGATGGACCATAGACCATTCTCATCCTCCAAATGCTGCAAATCTGATTTCAGTGTTTTGGCTCAATTTTTGAATTATCTCTTCATTATTTTCCAGACTTTATTCCACTTTATCCAATGGTTTTTTTGAATTTTTCACTGCTTCCTCTGATTGTTGTTATGATGAGCTAGGAAGATTCACCTTTTCTTTTGCTATAACTTCTATAATGAAATTATGGATCTCTGGAACATCTTCTACATCTACTAGCTGGCTATCTACATCATTTAAGTTTCTATCATTAAACAAAATGAATGACTCTAAATCTATATGTACATCGTTTATCAAATGATTGTTAGGCTTTCCTTTCCTTGGGATCATAAATTTAATCTTAGTTTCATAGTACAAATTTCTCAATTTCCCGAAAACATGGATAGTTGCATACGAAAATTCTAATTGCAATGTGCCTCGTAATCCCCCCCCCATGATATTGACAACAACATGCCAAAGTGTGGCAATATGTCAGCTACTACTACATTCATTAGAACATTCTTTGTTGGAATTTTCTCTAGGGAGACTACCAAATCTTTATTAAGGCCAATACAATGGACTGTACCTGAATCAAAGGAGTATAAGTCATGGTAGGGACAAGTTATTTCAAGGCCAACTTCTCCATTATGGCTTTTGGCATTAGATTCTGAGAGGCTCCAGAGTCTAACATGGAATTATGTAAAATACACTAATGGATTCTTAGACTCAAGTAAAAATGAGGAACCTCACTATCTTCTAATTGATTGTCAATAGCAGGACCAAAAGTGAGTTCAGGCTAATCATCTTCGAAATTTACCATGTCGGACAAAGGATCTACTTTAAGCATCTTGGCAACATGGGACTTATACTGGTTATTCTTAACAAGCTCAGTTAAAGGAATAGACACTTTTAACTTTGAAATTTTTGTTTCTTGAAGGGAGTGGTTTTTTCTACCTCTTTAATGACGATGTCTCGTTGTCCAGCATGGTCCTTTGATGGAACTTCTTTCTTCTGATTTTCCTTTTCCTTATTTTCTGAACTTGTGGATGGTTGATTTACCTTATTCAGATTTTTGACCACGGGCTCTTTTCCCTTACTCTGATTGCTTAGAGGATTCTGCCTTGTTTGAGTGTCTTTCTGCTGATATGCTCTCTTTTGAATGGGATTAACCGTCACATATCTTCTCCTTAATGCCATTTGCCTATTTTTTTAACTAAGTTCATTTAAGTACCCTCATTGGTAATCATCTCATTTAGTCTCTAATTCATGATCATTGGCAAGGATAAAATATTCATCTTTAGGCTCATCTTTGTTTTTAAAATACTCCTCATCTTCGGTCAAAAACATAGGCAGATCGTCAGCTTTGAAAAGGATATTTTCCTCAACAATTATGTCTTCATCTTCTTCTTCTCCTTGAGCATAGTTCTGTTGTAAGGGTGTCCTAATTTGTTGCTACTATTGTGGTGGTTGCTCAAGATCCCATTGTTCTCTCTGCTTGATCCTTAACTGAGGTTGTTGTTGACCTATGTAGTTAGGATTTATGACCTCAAGCTATCTCTCTATGATGGACATCATGTCAACCATCCTTTCAATAGTTCTTATCAATGTAACCATCTTAGCATCAGAAGATGATGTGGATGGTTCATATTTAATAGTAACTCTTCTCTTATTCCTATCTCTAGCTCTCTTCATCAGCAGATTTTATTCAACATTGACCAAGTTCTTTTTCATACCCTCCAGTGTAGCTGGATTTCTTTTCCTTAATTGGTAAGCCATGTCAGGATCAAATGCATCTGGATAACGTATGAGAGATAAGCCTAGAGGAGGCTTGATCTCAAGAAGAATTGTATTATAAATTCTATTGAAGTGAATATTGAAATCTTGGATTGATTCATTGAGATTTCTTTTAATGTTCTCATATTCAACAAATAACTGTAAATGATTTTTCTTTACCTCCCACCAGGCTATAACAAAATCAATGAGTTGGTCTGGATTGGCAATGGAATTATCACTAAAATACCTAAACCAAATTTTGACATCTTTAGAGAAACTCTGGGCTATAATCCTCATTTTTTCATTGTCGGCATCAACTTCCTCCAAGTCTAAGAAGTTAATGACCTTAACTGTGTGTTGTCTTGTAGATATGGTAGAGTTTTCATCAAACAAGGGGAGTCTTTGACCATAACCGTGAGGTAAGTCATTCAATTGGGCAGGTAAGATAAGTGGGGAAAATCTTGTCATGATTCCTGCTGAGTGAAGTGTTGGATTGACAATAGAAGGGATTGGCTGAATAGGTAACATAATAGAAGTTGTAGGTACTGAAGTAGTAGGTATGAATGATGAGGTTGAAGGTGCAGATTAAAAAAATAAAATTGATTGAGTTTGAGGTTGAGTTGAGACAAAAATTTCCTCTTGATGGTAGAATTGGATCCAATCTTTGATGTCAAGGTCAGATTCGGGTTTAATCTCTTCGAAAAACCAATCTTTCAAAGGACTAACGTATAATTCAGACAATGAATTGACCACAAATAGTCTTAAAGGATCGAATAATATGTCGGTTAAAGAGGTTTCAGAGTTGGATTTAAACAATGACAATTCAAATTTCAGATCATACGGTATATCTTCAAGAGAAAGTAGTTTAGCAGGTAGAGAAAGAGATCCTACCAATGGAACTGGTCCTGACTGAATGTTTGTAGTTTGATATCCATGCCTTCGAAAAATATTCTTTGGATCATCTACTGGATCAGCTAGATCAAGATCAGGATTTTCTCTGGTATATCTTTTCGAAGCCAGCTCTACAATATTAGCACTGCAATTATCAAATCAACCTTTTTGAAACTTAACCCTATCATCCAAAGGATCAAATTTCAATTTTTCTTGTCGTACACCCAAGGAAAATAAATCTTCCATTCCCTGGAAATGGCACCAGTATGTGATCATTATGCCAGATCTATAAGGTTGAAGAAGAAATCCCAACAGAGGTAACCAAAAACCAATATTTTGGCTTGGTATCTAGACCTACCGAACTGGAGAGGGCTCTCTCCACAAAGTCACAGCCAAGAGGGTTGGATGAATTAGGGTTTTAGGCTAGGTATAAGTATAGGGGTTTGAAATGGTTTTTTTGGGTTGCTGGATGAGGATATTAGGTCAAAGAGGCTAATTCAGGTCAAATAGGATTAGGGTTGCAGAGATTCAATGGGGCAAGATAGCTAGAAAACCTAACACTTTAGGGTTTCTTGAGTGGGATGGATCAGATAGGTGAGGAGCTATAAATATCAAGGCTAAGCATGAATTGTTTCTAAACTGAGGAAGATAAACAAACTATGAATGTTTTCCCAAAAAAAAGCATGAGACATGTATTAGTTTTATCAACTTAAAAACCAGCATATCATATAAATGAAATGAATCATGAAAAAAAACATTCATACATAATGAGACATAAGAAGAACAATGCTAAATTTCTATACCACATTATTACACAACATTTTTTCGTTGTCCTTGCAATCCCCAGCTCGCACATTGGAGGGTCATTTCTGTGACCAATAAGCAGTGTCATGCTTTGCAAATACCATCCTTGCATCCCTTTTGATGAAAGCAACATTCTTCTTGTTGAAATTTCCCTAAGAAAAGCTGTGAAAATCCATATTTCTTCCTTGGTGCGAGTATCTAGTTACACCCTCCTGACAACCAGGAAATTTAACACTGGGCCCACGCCACTTGGCGCTCTGTGCCAGTTAGACACCCATGCCAAGTTTTTTACGGAATTTAAAAAAAAAATAGAGGCAGAGGTTCCATTCCAACCACCTTGGGGATGAGTCATTGGGATTGGTTGAACTGAAACAACCAAGGACTCCTTCCTTTAGTTAGTAGTTTCCACCTCCTTTGGAACTCTCCTAAAGGATAGGGCTCCCTCCCACCTTTGTAGAGATCCCAACCTCCTTCCTTTCCTCTATATAAGAAACTATCTCTTTTAGTAGAAGCTAGCTGAATAGCTGAATAACTAAACTAGGATAATTATACTATAGCTAAGCTTCTAGAGAAGATAGAGTAAGAAAGATTGTGTTGAGAGAGCTCGAGTCGATGACTTCTAAGAGAGCTTGAGTCTGAATTCCATGTCCAACATTTGAGATGCGCTTCGTCTGAAACCCGCTCGAGGAGACTGCGACATCAAAGCATTGATTATACTCTTCCTTCTACTCATTAATATACATGACTACTATTTGGTTCCACTATTGTGTTATGATGTTTATTTGATGCGATATGTTTAGCCTTCTTTGACTGGTTAATAGTTGTGAATGAAACTATTATGTTAGATGTTGTTATTCTTCTTTCTCCTATGTGAAGGTATCTGAGCGTGATAGGGAACAAATTGTTATTTTCCATGGTAGGAGCAAGAGGCCACTACTCTTTCTGCAACATCGACAGTGTTGGATTCAAGGTAGGTCAATCTACCATGTCTTTTGTTCATTCATTAACTAGGAAGAAACACTTTAGTGTGTCCTTTTGTTACTAGACCCACCCTAGGGCTAGAGGGATCGTCTCTGTCCACAGAGAGGATTTACCTTCATAACAAATTGGTGACTCCGCTCGGGATCAGTTCGAGTTTGTCGTGTCATCCTGTAGGGTCGGTTTCAATTATTGGTTTAGTTATCTATATTTTTCTGGTTTGTTTGTTGAGTTTCCATCCTCTGTTCAGCTCCAGAGTGTCAAGGTTGACCTTTGATCATTAGGATAGTGTTTTTTTTTCCTGTTTTTCCCATAGGTATCCAGCTTGGCTCATTTTTTGTCTGGACAGTCGTTCCGATTGGCACAGGTTTCTCTTTTATCACTCGTGCCAACCTCTGTATGGCGCGGATTACAGCCTTACAGTCGCACCAACCCTTGTAGCTTTTTGTTCGACCTCCCTAATGCATATTTTGGTCATTTTTTCTTGCCTCTGGGTTATTTTTTAGTCTGTTTAAGCCTTTTCAGACTGTGTTGACTATTGTAGACTTGTTTCCCTCAGTCGTTTATCCATTTTCCTGTCGGTGTCATTTAGGACCTTAGGGTTTGTGAGTGTTCTTGCACACCGAGCCTTTTGTTTGAGAAAAAGTCTCTTTGATTGTTATCCGTCTCGTTTCGGGCATTTCGACTGAGTTTTCTTGATCCTTTTGTCTTGTTGATTGAATGGTCTTTTCGTTTTTCAACTAGTCCTTCTTCTTCAATACTTTGAGCATCGATTAGTTTGCTTGTTTGAGTTGCTTTGGGAACTCTCTTTTTTGTTTGAAAGTTTGCTCCATTAGCTTGCATGTTTTGTGCCTGTTTTTCTTTGGTTGAGTCATTCATTTTCAAAAAATTACATTCACAAAAATAAAACCATTGTTTATTTTTTTTTCCATTTAATTAGTACAATGTGTGCTTCATTTCATTTAAAATTTGAAAAATAAAAAAATATCTTTGCATTATTTTGTTGCATCAAAAGTGAAACATTCCTTTACATAACTAGCATTTGACAATCTAGGAAGAATTTTGTTTTCGATTGATTGCATTAAGGGCATTAGAAGTTTCTTCGCATGTTTTCCTTGTTTTCTTGTTTGAAAAATTTCTATCCTTCTTATAACTAGCATTCATTGAATTGAAATGATGTTCATTTGCATATAGTTGGCATCTAGGAATTTGAGCTCCAAATTTGATAGGGCCTGGAAATTGAAACATAATTCAAGATTAACTTTAAAATTTACTCAATGAACCTAAGGCAACATTGGAACCTAATGAAAAATTTCTAGTGGTCTAGGCTAGAGACGTGTTCCGACATCTTAAAACCTAGTAGTTGTTGCTCATCTTTTGGCTTCATACAACGCTAGTACGGACTTGTGTTCCCCGTACCATCGCATATATAAAGGGAGACCCCTCTAGGTTGCAATCCTTTTATCCATAGGAAGCCGAGTCTATCGCCTTGTAACCGTGATACACCGAACACAACATTCATTGGTCATTTTTGTTTCATTTTATCATCAAGGTGTATATGGCAGTTCACGGAAACCTGGTACACCCTCTTGCTTAGAATTCCTTAGAAGTCATTTTGATCTTTTCATGACTCTTTAAACAAGAGAATAGATCATCGAGCACTTGTCCTTTCATGCTCGTTGCAAATTGAAAGTGACTACAGTCATATTTTTCCTGTTTTTCGACTCTTAAAACATGAAATAGTGAATTTTGGTTTCAGTGTTATAAAATTAATCACCTACGATTACACGCCCATTAAAGGTTTGTTACTTGGTCTGATTGATTTCCTTAGTTCTTTATTTTGATACCTTTGATTGGTTATCTCTTTTCCTTCCTGTTTTTATTTACAGTCAAAGTGGCAGAACATCCAATTTTGTTGTCCTCAATGCCTCCTAGTGGTGGTTCTTTTTCAGACGCTTCTTTCGAAACCCCTCAATCCACAAGATCTATCGATTTATCATAGCCTATTCTTTCATCTATCCAACCCCTTGCTACTCAGTCTCTGCTTGATGAGCTAGTTGAATTCAATTGGCCTCCCTCAAGTGCTTGGTCCGGTTTTGGGGAAGAAGGGGAATTTCCTCCTCTTGCGTCTGGATCGCCTTTTGTTGCTGCTGCGGTAACTCCTAGTCCCCGTAGTATTTTTGAAGATCTTAGCTTGGACTCAGATATGGATTCTTCCAGTTCTATTGGCAGTGAAGGAATGCCTATTTCCACAGGACAATATCAACTCTTTCCCTAATATCTCTCTCGTGCCTCCACCCAATCTTCACCACTGTTGGTCTCAATTCCGCTTGGATATAGATCTCTGAGTCAAATTATGTATGGCATTTCTTCCATTTTGCAATCCATTGTAGTAACTCCTCCTCCGAGTTTGCTCCTACTGTTGTTGGGGCTATCACCTTCGACTCCTGGTTCATTATTTACTGTCACATTTGTTCCAGTTCAACCAACGGTTTGTGTGGCTTCTAGTTCAATTTCTACTACTCCTGTGATTCCTGTTGGTCTTACTTTTAAAGATTATCTGTTGGTTGTTCAACAGAAGAATTCTCAGGGTTCTCAATAGTCTCAGGCTCCTTCTAATCCTTGATTCCATCACTATAATGTTGTTGGTAATCTCGTATATATCTATCTGCACCATTATGATTTGTATGGTAATCCGATCTATTTTCCTCCTATTGATCCTTATTAGGTTGTTTATGGTCACTATCAGACTTTTAGTCATCTGGGAACTACTCTACCTGTGCAACCCTATAGCTCACAAGGAAAACCTTTAGCTTAGCAGGGCCCTGCTTCTTGTCCACAGGGACAACCGTACGGTCCACAACGCCAACCTTTACAAGGAAAACCTTTGGTCCAACATGGAAAACCCTCTGGTCCCTTGGGTCAACCTCTGAATCAACCCAGATCATCTTTTGGTCCTGGGGGGAAAGTTTATCCATCACCAGGACAACCTGTTGCACCTCAATCACAGTCACACATTCAGTATGGCCCAAATATTGTGCAACCAGGACAACCCTTTGGTCCTTCTCTGGGTCAACCTGGTCATAAGGGACAACCTGGTCCGTCGCACCCATCAGACCAAACTTTCCCACAAGTTCAACTTGGTGGCCCTCAACAACCATTTCAACAGCCGGTTCAACATACTCAACAACCGTTGCAACCTGCCCACCAACAAACTCCTTCATTTCCGCAACCGGTTTTACCCATTTACCCTACTCAGCAGCCTACTCAACCTTCTCCGCAAGGTCAACCTGCACAGCCATAGGGCGCTTATTACCCTCAAGTTTTCTATCAGCCGGTATATAGCGGACCCTAGATTCTGTACCCTCAAAATAAACCTATGTATCAACAACCTCAAAGTCATACTTACATTCCGTAGCAGAATCCTTATGCTACTCAGAAAAGACCTCAATGGTCTGCTTCAACTCAATATCCTAGTCCTCAATCCCAATATCAACCTAATTATCCCATTTTTAATCTCTATGATCCGAATCCTCCAGGACAGAATATATGGGGATAGAATCTCGCTCGGACTAGGTGGAATGTACATATAGGTCCTTATCAAAGACCTCCAATGACTTTCAATACTCAGTTACCATTTCTTACTACGTTGGAACTACCCAATGTGTCAAAGTTGACAAATGATCCTATTCTTCATAATCCATATTGGCCTTTGGTTCTGACCGAGATTCCTGGTGATTGTCCTAATTTTGAGGGTAAACCTGGTGAAGACACCCAAACGCATGTGATGACTTACCACTTGTGTTTTTATTATAATTCTTGGGTTGATGATTCTATTTGTCTCCGTATTTTCCAACAAACTCTTATTGGTGTCGCTGCAAAGTGGTACATTGAGTTGTCTCGTGGAGTTTTCCAAGATTTCAATTCTTTGGCCATGGCATTCCTTACACATTTTCAGTTACCGATCTAATATGAGACCGGGGCGCATCTCCTCACTTCATTGAAACAGGACCGAGCTACTCATATCTCGGATCATATTCATGAGTGGCAGCATTGTCGTCGCATGATCAAATTTGATATACCCGATCAGCTTCTGACTCATTGGTTCACTACCTCTTTTGTCAATCAGATTGCCAAAGACATTGCTATGGGGGCATGTGTGACCGAGGAACAAGCCATTTCTTACGCCCAGTATCTTGATCTCGTATACTCTTAGTCTGGCGCATTATATGATATCTTGCCTGATGCTCCTCCACCTGGAACTTCTAAACTGCCAGAGACTCCATCCGTTGATGGTATTATTGGTTCCATATCACAGACTTCTCAGAAGTCTCCTTCATCTAACTCTGGGAAGTAGAAGTCTACTTCTTCCATTAATGTAACTTCTCAGTCAACTTTGAATTCTAGCGCACTCATAGAATTGAATGTTGTTCAGGCCAATCCTACAGATAATACTTCCAAAGGTAAGAAAAAGGGTAAAGTTAAGGCTAATGTTGATAACCTGAAACAAGATTCTCCAAAACCTCGTTCTGCTGATAGTTCTCAACGCAAACCAAAATATCCTTGTTTGATTTGTGATGATGAGCAATTCACCAAGGACTGTCCTCGACGGTCCATCTAGTTCACAAGTGTTCATGATGAACGGTTTTGCACCCGTTTCTATTGCTACTCAATCGAAAGATTATTCTTGTTCACATCAGGTAGTAGGGAAAGAGATCACTAATGGACCTCCTCCTCCTCCTATTTCTAGCCCTCTTGATATTGAACGGCCTAGCACTGAATCCGTAGTGCGACCACCTTCCAAAGGTGTGCTCCGCAATTCTTCATAAAACCCTAAAGCCTGTGCCACTCAGCATTACCGTGTTGTTGAGGATTTGGCTCAAACGTCATCTGCAATGTCTGCATTAGAAGTACTTCAAATTTTTCCTTCGCAACGGAAGGCTTTCCTATCCGTGATAGGTGGGATTGATCTTGCCGATACTAGCTTGCTTGCTTTCGATTAAGATAATTTCGTCCCACGACTCCCGCACCAAATTGCACTCATCATTCAAGTTGGTACTAATGTTTTAAATATTCACCGGGCTGTCATGGACGAGGGTGAATTTACCTGTGTTATGTCATCTACTTGTTGGAAATCCATTGGTTCTCTAGCTCTTACCTCATCACCCAATGCCCTTGAAGCATTTGATGGAAGAGAATCTAAACCTCTTGGTGTTCTCGATAATTTACCAATATGTTATAGGTCAATTTCGGCACCATTCCCAATGACCTAGTTAACTGGACATAATATCCAGGACCAATGATCAAGGGTCTATCATTCCATATGATTTCAGTTGCTACATGCCCTAAGGTAAGAAATAAGAGAAATCAAGCAAAGGTTTCCATGGTTTGAAGTTTATTATATAGCATATGAGAGCTCACCAACACAGGCTCGAAGGGGCCTAAGTGCATAGCATATGCAGGTAGCCCCATGCAAGGCTGCTCTGCAAAGCACTTCCCGACATTCATAGGTGCGGTGGTCACATTGGGAGCGAAATTCTCATTGTTCTGGAATCTCCACTTGGCCAGTGCATTCTAGAAGAGTTCACATGTGTTAAGCTTTGGATCAAAGTGTCCATTTGACATCTACATGACTGGAAACATGTCTTGCCTATTATTGGAAAGTCATTGATTTCAAAACTACCTACAGTTCATCTATAAATTGAGCACATATCTAAGTGCTTGAAGAGAAATAATTTGAGTAGAGAAATGTTGGAGAAGTTTCAATTTAGAGCTAGATTTGTGTAGCTAATGCTAGAGAGATTTATACTGTGATGAGGGTTGGGAATGTTGCTGGAAGGTCACTTCAAATAAGTCACTAGGTTGTAACCTCTCCTTCTATCATCAATAAAGAGTACTGCTTATTTTTCCCTATATGCATATGTATTGGCTTTGATTTTCCATATTGCAAGATCTTGGTTGATGTGTATGGCTTATGCTTTACTGATTTAGCTAACTAGCTTGAATAGATATCTATATTATTGCATCTTCTGTTGTTTCAGTGTTATTTCTTGCAGGAAGCATTCAGCCCATAAACCACTTGAATTTGAAGCTGCAAAATAAGTGACAGAAGGAGCCATTTGGAAGCAACTAAACAATTAAGCCTCCAATCCTCTATGTGTATCTATTCTGAGTTAGGAAAAATAGTCATATAGTCTTTCACCTGTTGTTCTAGACTAGAAAATTTCTAGGGAGGTGTGATTTATCCATAATTCACAATTCCAGCCCAACACGATCACATTAGAAGGGAATAAAATCAATGTTGAGGTCGAAGTCGTTGATACAAAACTCAATTATAATCCGTAATATCCCAAAACTGGAATTTTCTACAACAATAAGAATACCTTAAGGTATTCCAAAGTTGGAGCACAGAAATTAATCAACTCATATAACATGTTTAAAAACATATCCATCATAATAATAATCACAGCAACAAACTATGCACTTATACAGTTCACCAAGTGGGGAAAAGTAGCTATTTTTGCCTCAAAAACGCTATTTTCTGAATATTGAGTTTAAAAAGTGGAAAATAACGGTTGTGTCCCTTAGAATGGACAATATAGGACATGCATGCAAACAATTTTCAGAAACAAATGCCTATAGCTTAGTTAAATAGGCCTCCCATGCCCAAGACAACTTAAAATTGCCAAAATCCCAAGACTGCCAAAATGCCAGAGCAGCTGCACAAGTGACTGTGTATTCTAAAGAGAGGTTAACTCAGAAAATAGAGAAATATGACTGATAATGTTATTATAATACTCAATTATGTACAAAATCAGAGATCTAATCTCTTTTACACAAATTCAAGAAGATCCGACAAGGATTTCTTGACAGAAAATATATACAAGAGAAGCTGTTGCAAAATCTATGGATGAAGCTCTGAAATATATGGCTGAACATGAAAATAAATGGATGTATATGCTCCCTTTATCTTTCCCAAAGAAAGGCTGATCCTCCTCTTGGGAAACAAGCTCCTCAAAATGGGGTTTCAACCCCTTCCACTACACACCTTAAGAAATAATGCAGTTTTCTGAAGGGACTATGTTTTTGTTGAAGGTAGATGCTTGGCCCAACACCAGGTAGTGGAAAATCCAGATCAAAAACCTCCTCTTATATTTCTTTAACAATATCTCCAAGAAAGAGTATGGAATCCCCACCCGGGTAAACCCTTGCACTAAGCAGTGCAGCAACTTAGCTAAACAGCTAAGTATGCAGGAAGTCTAAGTAGACCTCATGATAATATAATCTCCAATATTTCCATATGCTTTCCATCTCCTTCATTATATAATTGATGAGCTCCTTCACCAAGGGTCCCACCCACTATGAGGTTTCTTCCATGCAAAGGCTCCTCCACAAAAATTGTGCTGTCCAACAAGATGGTTCAATGCATCTAGACAGTTTTGTTGACTTGGTCAACCTTCAATGATTCTTCATGCCTTGTCCCTTTTCACAGTCAAAGTGCCTTAATTTTATCTAGCTGGATTTGATCCCTATTCACATTGAGCTGGCTTTTTATTCATATTTGAGCAAATTATGAGTCTCCTTTCGCATTTATTCATCAATCTAAGCTTTAAGAGAAAAATTACTATTCCCATTAGCTAAAGCTAATTTAGGAATACTACAGTCTCCCCCTCCCAAATTTTGCTTGTCCTCAAGCAACTGCAAGGGTCCTGCAAAATCTCCCCTCTTACTCTTGTGGCCCTATCATCCCATAGTCTCCTCCATTGCTTCAGAATTTCTGCAAAAATTCCATCTCCCAATGGCTCCTCCCAAGTGTCCAAGTTGGACTTTAATGAATAAACCCAACGGATCTCATCATGAAAGAATGGAAGGTTGTTATGGAAACCTTCTTGCTGATCCATGGCCATCTCAAGAAAGAATTGATGACAATCATGGGGAATTTAATCATCAATGGAGGTCTTCTTCCTCCATGCTATCATCCAAATAAAATGAATCACCCTCCATATTGGTAATTCATATAAAAGCTCCTCCCAATTTCTCATGAGAGGCATGCCCCAAGTGCTCCAACAAAACATATGGTCCACATCATAAAGAAATAAGTGATATGCAATGGTGGCCATATAGTTCCTCATGCTCCCCTTGGAACATGCAGTGTAGAAAAATTAGGGACTCTCTTCCCCCAAAGACACACCCAACAAATGTGTCTTTCCTCCAACCATGTCCCAAACAAAATTAAAAACATCTTCAGCATGTGGGATCATAAGTAAGATCATGCTAGCTTCCATATACAATAAGGGAGAAGGGCAATGGTCCCTCATGTGCAACCAATGTAGTTTTCCTCCTAACTGCCATAGGATATGATATTACAAGTGCTCTCCCCAACACTTTCTTGCTGCCCCATCCTTCTTGCATGATTGGAGAAGGTTTATGATGGTTGGTGTTAAGGAACCACACCATGAAGAGTACATCATCTCTCCAAGATCCTCCAAAGAATGGCCAACATCCCCATGGTTCATGGCCCAAAGTGGCTCATGAAGCCCATCAACAAAATTGCCCTCTCTTGGAGTCAAGACCTGCACATGAGTGTTAAGAAGATACAAGTATATAATGAATACATCATGAGATTCAACAATACAATGTTTGTCATACACTTGTCTAAAATCAGCATGGTAGCTCATGGATGAGCTCCCTCTCACACTCAATAAATAAGGAGGTGATAATGATAACTCTTCCTAGGAGCTATGTCCCTCCTCAACAAGAAAATGATCCATGCACTTACTCATATGAGAGTGCATCTCCTCTCTAAAATTTTCCTGCATGAATCCATATAATATAGTGTGACATGTTTTAATGAAACTAGTGATATTTGAAAACAACACCTCATAGATTGTGTTAAGTAGTTTTTCCTTGAGCTTGGAATCTTTAGTTAAGTAGATCTGATCATGAAAATAAATGATTACATTAACTAATTTGTACTTTCCATCTATTTCTTTCCCATCAAGAACCTTACATGTGAATGGGTCCTTAGAATATTCCATCAAGATTTGGGACTCCCAATAAGGGTCTAGGCTTCCCAACATTGACAGCGTTGTAGAAATCTGAAATGATGTTTTTGTCATATGATGGCTCTCCACCTTGACATGCTTGATGTCAAAGTCACATGTTGAAGTATTCCCAACCTCATTTTGTTGTCCTTCTTGCAGCTGATCTTGTTCAAGACAAGATTGAAGTTTAGGAAAGTCACCCTTCCCTTGAAAGGTTCTCTTTCTCAAAAACCTCCATCTCTTTGATCCTGCATGCAAAAATGAAATTATTTTTTTGTTATGTTCAGAAATATTCATTATATATTGGAGTATCCTTTGCTGCCCCAAAGCTATGGAGTAGCATCTTGATACTATGCTCATATCAGCACAAATTTCTGAATCTATCCCCTCCAATGCAAATAGATGAATGGAAGAAAATAAGGTCAATTTCAGAAATTTTCCTAGCCTTCCATCAATGGTTTGCAGCGTCTTAGTGGCTCCTTCCAAATTTCCCTCTTTAAAAAAACATGTTGCTGCTGTATATAGTTGAGAGAACACTTTATTCCCTTCCAATCAGGAGGTATTCCTGCTGAAATGCCTCCTTGCAAAGAGGCATCAAGGCATAGAGTAGAATGTGAATGTAGGTGGACAGATTTTCCCCTACCTTTGTTGCATGGGTCCTCTTGCCTTCTGGGTTCCTTCAAACTCTAAAATAGTGAAGGGTTCATTCTCTCCATATCATGATGCCATTCCCCCTCTTTTCCGCCTCCTTTCCTCCTCCTATCTTCAAGATCCCATCACTTGGAAATGAAAGTGCATGATGCTCATGTGTTATGCCAAGAGCTCTATGTGTGAGATCTTTTGGAACTCCTTGCAAGAGTGCAAGAGTTTATTTAAATGCTCCATCCTTTTCTTCATGTGGTGTTTGAGGTGCCCTTATTATGACTGCATTATCTTTTCCTGCTTCTCCTTCCTCTTCTTTACTAGTTGAAGTTTCATTATCCTCAACAAGAGGCCTTAGATCTTGGTCCTCTTTTGAAGAAAGAATATTCATGTCTTCCTTTTGAGAAGGAAGCCCTTCCTCCAAAGGAGATCTTGCCCTTGGTAAAGCATCAAACAATCTCACCTCCTCTTCATTGATTTTTAGAAATGGAGTTGGATTTATAGACCCTCCCAACTCATGCAAAATTTTTGTTTGATGTGGTTTGATAGTTGCAATAGAAGATGTTTCACATGTAATATCATCAAACCTCTCTACTAATATTTGAATGAACCTTGCATAAGTAGATGTATTTGAATTATTTAAGGAAAATGATTCAAACAACCACCAAGCATAGGCCTTACCCTCAAAATGCAGCGCTGCTACTTTGATGGCTTCAAGTTCTGGAACTTGATGTTGCTGCACAAAGTTGTCTAGCTCCTTCACCCAAGCCCTAGCTAGACATAGAGGTGATCCATAAAAAATGGATAGAAAGAATATACCATCACTTTGCTTGTTTCTCCTTGTGTTCTTTTCCTCCTTCATTTGGAAAAACCCTTGGAAATTCAAGTGACCTTTGAACTCCTCAGATTGAGCTTCATATTCTCGCAAATAATCACCAAGAGTATTTTCCTTTGGCATATCTCCTTTCTCCATGAAGAAATTGCTGATAGAACGTGGTAGATCTGATGATATGACTGAGTGCTCATATCCAAAAGATGAGGACTTAGGATCTTCCTCCTGTATACATCTGTGTGAGGGATCTTCATGTGTTTCCCTCCTCATTTATTTGATGTCCTTGATTTTTCCCTGCAGACTTGAAAAGAGAAGTTTTAAGAACCTATTTTATATAGAAAACAAGGGTTTGCTCTGATTTCTTCTACAAATATTCTTCTCCCCATGAGAAGACTCCATAATTCTTGAGCACATAAGCTGAGCCAAGATTTTTTCTCTGATGCCACTATAATATCCCAAAACTGGAACTTTCTACAACAATAATAATACCTTAAGGTATTTCAAATTTGGAGAAAATAAAGTAATCAAATAATATAATGTGTTTTAACACATATCCATCATAATAATAATCACAACAACAAACTATGCACTTATATAGTTCACCAAGTGGGGAAAAGCAACTATTTTTGCCTCAAAAACGCTATTTTCTAAATATTGAGTTAAAACAGTGGGAAATAAAGGTTGTGTCCCTTAGAATGGAAAATATAGGACATGAATGCAAAATATTTTCAGAAAAAAATGCCTTTAGCTTAGTTAAACAGGCCTCCCATGCCCAAGACAAATTAAAATTGCCAAAACCCCACAAATGCCAAAATGTCGGAGCAGCTGCACAAGTGACTGCGTAGTCTAAAGAGAGTTTAACTCAGAAAATAGGGAAATATGACTGATTATTTTATTATAATACTCAATTATGTATAAAATCAGAGATCTAATCTCTTTTATACAAATCCAAGAAGATCTGGCAAGGATTTCTTGACAGAAAAGATATACAAGAGAAGCTGCTGCAAATTTCGTGGCTGAATAACACTGTATGGCTGAAGCTCTACAATATATGGCTAAAAATGCAAAGAAATAGTTGGATATGCTCCCTCTAGCTTTCCCAAAGAAAGGTTGATCCTCCTCTTGGGAAACTATCTCCTCAAAATGGGGTTTCAACCCCTTCCACTACAAACCTTAAGAAATAACGCAGTTTTATGAAGGGACTACATTTTTGCTGAAGGTAGATGCTTGGACCAACACCAGGTAGTGGAAAATTCAGATCAAAAACCTCCTCTTAGATTTCTTGAACAAGATCTCCAAGAAAGAGTAGGGAATCCCCACCTGGGTAAAACCTTGCACTAAGTAGTACAACAAGTTAGCTAAACAGCTAAGTATGCAACAAGTCTAAGAAGAACTCATGAAAATATAATCTCCAATATTTCCATATGCTTGCCATCTTCTTCATTATATAATTGATGAGCTCCTTCACCAAGGGTCCCACCCACTATGAGGTTGCTTCCATGCAAAGGCTCCTCCACAAAAACTGCTTTGTCCAACAATATGGGTCAATGCATCTAGAAAGTTTTTTTGATTTGGTAAACCTTGAATTATTCTTCATGCCTTGTCCCTTTTCACACTCAAGGTGCCTTCATTCTATCTAGCTGGACTTGATCCCTATTCACATTGAGCTGGAGTTTTATTCATATTTGAGCAAATTATGAGTCTCCTTGCCCATTTATTCATCAATATATGTTTTAAGAGAAAAATTAATATTCCCATTAGCTGAAGCTAATTTAGGAATATTACATAATCTTCTCCTCAGATGCAGTTCGACTCACACCATGTTGTGCGTTCCCTCCACTCGCTTTCGTGTTTTGAAGTTCCCACACAAAGGAAAGATTATTACTGTTGATCAATTATTTTTTTCACTTCTTCTTCTGAGAACAAAATTCCGTATGTGGACAAGATTCCTACTCCTTGTGAGATCATAGGGCCAAGTCTTTTCAAGGATCCTACCCTCATGGGTGTTTTCCCTCTTCCACCACCGAATATTATTCAGGTCAACATGATTTCTTGAACCGATGATCCTTGGGTTATCCCTTCTCCGGAACAGATCAATTCATTCGGGGATTTGATGACGTTGAGTCTGTTACACCATTTTTTGGTCATCTAACCTACTATCATTAGATGAACCCAAGTACACCATGTAAGACCAATTTTACCAAGTACAATTGCTTTCACTATGTGAAATAACTTAGTAAAACACATTTATTAAGTTGTTTATGGTCTAAACAGGAAACCCCAAAATGAAATAATAAACAAATCTATATTTTTTTATATTTACTAGTTATATTTAACCCAAAACAAGGAAATCAATTAAATAAATCCTTATTTATTTGATTATTTCCTAGGAATAAGTTATTTAAATCATTATTTAAATAATATTCCTAGTTAAATTTGACTAAATCATTTATAAATAATTAAATAAATCATTATTTATTTAATTATATTCCCACCATTTCCTTAAAATAATAAATAAATCATTTATTTATCTATTATTTATAAATAAAGGAATTGACCCAAGTCAAAAATATTTTTCCCTCCAACAAATATAATAAAATATTCCTAAAGGGTGATTCTAGAATTTGATTAATAATATTTTATTCATGCACCAAGTTCTAGATCGCCCTAATATTTTGTTATAAATAGAAGGGTTTTCCCCATTCATTAGTCACCTTTCATTGCATTAGATCACTCTATATCTATACTATTGGTCACATTCTCCATTTTTGCCTTGTGAGCTCCCATTGAGTTCTATGTTTGTCTGGGTTTTCTACACCAACAAGAGAGAGAAATTTTAGATCTGAAATGCTAAGGACTTTCAAGAACCCATCCCATTGAGGAGAATCAGAAACACCTTTCTTGTTTTCCTCTCAGGTGCCCCCTTTTTAATATAAAAAATTCTTTCAAATACATTGTTCTTGTCTTGTCTATTGGATGCATGGAGCCATATTTTATTTGTACTGCTTAATGTATTTTGTGCTTAGATATGAATTTATGCATCATTATTTGGATCAAATAACTACAGACTTAAAGATATTGGTAGCCATAATTGATGTTAGGGCTATTTTCTATGTGTAGCTAAAGTGGTCTTTTCCGACGAAAGATTCATTACTAATAGAGTCTGATTGAAATTGATTATTGTCAACTCATTACTACATCAGACACTCCATCAGTTGATTCTGCTCCTTCAAGCATGACTCTTGACATCTATTCTCAATCCCCTTGGCTTGGTGATTTTGATTCACCAGATCCTTTGAAATAAGTGTTTCCTTCCGATGAGGCTATCGTGGAAACCCTGTCTCTCGACGATCTATCATGGGATGATGGTCATCATCGTTCCTTGTTTCTACCAAGCCTCAGATCCATGTCTACCTATCTTGAGCGTTTTTCCTCTCAGGTTCCTTCTTCTCCACTTCAAACCCCTGTTCAAGTCCATGAAGTTTTTTCAGAAGGTAACTTGAGAAAAATCATTCAGACGATGCCTATCAACATTTCCATTAAACCGAGAATCATCGAGAACATCGCTATTGGGATTACATGTTAATCGGATGAAGTACAAGTTTATACTAGCCTTTTTCACTAATTCTGTGATGTCTTTGCATGGTATTATGAAGAAATTCCTGGCATTGATCCTAACATTGTGGTACATGAGATTCCTACTTACTCCAGTTCAAAACCTGTTCGTCAGCATCTTCGTCCGGTGCATCCTAGGAAAGCTACTGCCATTAAGGCTAAAGTGGAAAAGCTTCTCAAAGCTAGTTTCATTTATCCAATTTCCTTGATAGAATGGGTTTCTAATATTGTTCCTGTCGACAATAAATAGGGCACTATTCGTGTCTGTGTTGACTATCGTGATATCAATCGAGCTTGTCCTAAGGATAATTATCCTACTCCTTTCATCGATCAAATCATTGACGATTGTGCCGGGAGTGAGATATTTTCCCTTATGGACAGTTTTTCAGGTTATAATCAGATCAACATTCTCCCAAATGATCAACACAAGACTGCCTTTATCTATCCTTGGGGTACCTTTGCATATAAGAAGCTTCCCTTTGGTTTAAATAATGTCGGGGCCACATTTCAGCGTGTGATGTCTTATGCCTTTCATGATATTTGTCACATTGTTCAACCTTATCTGGATGACCTTTTGGCTCATTCAGCTAAGCGTAGGGATCATCCTGACCATCTTTGTCATAATTTTCTTCGTTGTAGACACTATAACATTCAGCTTAATCCACACAAGTGTGTCTTCTGCGTTGATTCCGGTAGACTGTTGGGGTTTATCATTTCCAAGGACGGGATTTTCCTGGATCCTCTGAAGTTTGAGGCTATTATCAATCTCCCCTCTCCTTCCTAATTGCATCAGTTGCAGAGTTTACAAGGAAAAGTTAATTTTATATGAAATTTAATACCTAACTATGCCGAAGTAGCTAAAGGATTCACATGATTGTTAAAGCAGGGCATTCCCTTTTATTGGGATGATATCGCTCAGAAATATTTTCATGCATTGAAAACATTGTTGGTCAATGCTCCTCTCCTCCACCCTCTAGATTATCATCATGATTTTTCCCTTTATTTGGTTGTTTCTTTCAGCATGATTTCCATGGTTTTAGTACAATATGATGATGACGGTCATGAGCATGTTATTTATTACTTGTATCGTAACCTTCTAGACTGCGAAACACATTATGCCCACGTCGAGAAGTTAGCGCTAACCGTTGTTCAAGTTGTTCAACATTTTCGTCATTATATTCTTTTGCGTACAGTGATAGTGATTTCAGAATGCAACCCCATGACCTACATATTATCTCGACAATTGCTGGGGGAAATATTCAAAGTGGATTGTCATTCTCCAAGAGTTTGATTTGGAATTTACTACTGCCAAATCTAAGAAATCATTTGTCTTTGTTGATTTACTTTGTTCTCTCCCTTCAGACTCCACTCCGTCTCATTCTGAGGATGTCATTCTAGATGATTTGATTTTCTTGATTACCACCCTCGATCCATGGTACGGTGATATCATCGTCTATCTCCAAACTTCATAGTTTAGATCTAATTTGATGAAGGATTCCTTTCGACGCATCCGCCATCAGTCACAACCTTATCATATAGTTGGAGATACTCTTTATTGTATTGGAGTCGATTTCATACTCCAATGATGTTTGAATCTTGAGGAAGCCGAGAAAGCTCTAAATGATTGTCACAGTGGCGCCTATGGCAGTCATATGTCTGGTTATGCCACTGCACAGAATATTCTTCGTGCTGGTTATTTTTTTCCTTCTATTTTCAAAGATTGTATTGTCATAGTTCGTAAATGCCATGATTTCCAAATTTATCAATGCAAGTTGTGTGCGCCACCCGTTCCTCTTCATCATGTCATTACCATTGGTCCCTTTGTGAAGTGGGGCATCTATTTTATGACGTGTAACCCTCACTCAGCCAGGGGGCATGCTTATATTATCGTAGTCATGGACTACTTCACCAAATGGGTCGAAGAAATCCCTACACTTTTCGTTGACGGTAAGACAATTACTCAGTTCATATTCAATCACATTATTGCTAGGTTTAATATCCCTCAAGTCATCATTACCGATCATGGTTCCCATTTTCGACATTATATGGTGGCGGATTTGACTTCTAAGTTAGTTTTGCGTCACGACAGCTCAACGTCAGACTACCCTCAAGCCAATGGCTAGGTTGAAGCTGTGAACAAAGTTCTTGTCACGATGCTTCAACGTACGATTGGGATCCAAAATTCAAATTGGCATCTCATGTTATTTTTGGCTCTTTGTCTGTACCGAACCTGTTAGGTCCCTATATTACTAGTATAGTACCTTATTGTTGTTAGTGTAACCCCTTTATTGTTATTATTGTACCCTTGTAACCCCCATTTTGTTATTATTGTGCCCTTAAATTATTATTGTTAGGTCGGCTAGGATTACATTGTGGCTCACTAGGATTACATTATGGCCCCATGGACTCCTTATATATAGAAAGGAGGTTTTGTGAATTGAATCATCCAAATTGTTCATTTATGTAATGTATTGGAGGTTTCCCCCTCGAAGTGGCTTATTTCTAAGGCGTTCATATCTCTTTTCTTCTCTTTTTGGAGCTGGTTACACAACATTTGGTATCAGAGCTTTGGGATTCTAGGGTTTCGCTGTTCCAAATAGGTCATCGTGGAATTTTCACTATAAATTTTTTTCTACGAAGCTTAAGAAGCTGAAATTTTTAGGGTGCGAAGCTGAAATCTTGAGGCAGTTTGTCTAAAAATTTCAGAGCTTGGTTCGCAATAATTTCGGAGATATGATCTGTGGAAGTTAGGTCTTTGTTCAGGCTCCTAAACAGGTCATCGTGGCATTTGCGCTATAAAACATTTTCTACGAAGTTTCAGAATCTGAAATTCATATGGTGCGAAGCTGAAATCCGGGAAAATTTCTTCAAAAAATTTCAGAGCTTGGTTCGCAATATTCTTGGAGATATGATCTGTGGAAGGTAGTGATTTTTCAGGCTCCTGAATTTCATCTCAAAGAGGTGATCGTGGGAAAATTTCAATAACTCTCTCTCTGTGCATCGGATTGGAGTGCCGTAAAAATTGGTTGTAAGTACACAAACTTTAGTTTCTTGGATATAAATTTCAGAGACAAAGGACGAAACAGTGACACGTCGCAAGTCGTACAAGTTCGCTCTATGGAACCAGTCCATAATTAGGTCATTGTGGGAGATTGGACACAACTTTGTCTTGGAGAATCAAAATTAGGTCAGACCTATGGCATTCAAAAGAGAATTCAGAGGGCTGCTTCAGTGCTAAATTTCAGATATTGAAGATCTGCAATCGTAGAGATAATACAATTTCAATATCGAGCTTCTCAAAGCTAGTAAAAGGTGTGTATTTTTTTTCCGAATTGCATAAGTCTTGTTTGAAGAATCAAGTTGAATTGATTGCAAGGGCCTATTGTAGAATAGATATCAATATTGGAGTCTGAAATGGCCCCTAAAAATAATTCAACACCCATTAAGCCTTTAGAAGGCTCTACTATGACTCATGAAGATGAAGAATGGCAACATGACATATCAAAATTACAAGAGCAAATGCAACAAATTTCCCTCTCGCAAAGAACAACAAAAAATGAAATGGAAGTTTTGAAGAAAGGCGTGGAAACTAAGATGGATGGTTTGAAGAAAGGCATGGAAGCTAAGATGAATGGTTTGGAAGCTAAGATGGATGGCATGGAAGTTGGCATGGAAGCTAAGATGGATGACATGAAGAATGATCTAAAAGCATACATGGAAGGCTTGATGACAAGTTTAAAACCATAAATGATTCCTAGTGGCGAAAATATATTAGAAGAACCTCATGATGAGAACAAAATAAATGTTAATCGTGATTTCATAAACTCTAATGTTGGCGGGAAGAACCACCATATTCCAAAAATGGATATAAGGAAGTTTGATGGAAAGGATCCTGTAACATGGATACTACAGATGGAGCAATATTTTGATCTCCATAATGTGAAAAACACACAAAAGGTACTCATTGCAACTTTACATTTAGAACAAAATACATTTGTATGGTATCGATGGCTTTGCTCCCGTAAAAAAATTGTCACTTGGTCAATTTTTACGGAGGAAATGATAGCACATTATGAGGATACAAAGAGCAACACCTTCTTTACCCAATTGATAAATCTCAAACAAAAGGGTTTAGTGGGGAAACACATTGAGGACTTCCAAAAATTGAATATAAGGGTAACTGATATTCCAGAGGAACACAGGATTGATCTCTTCATAGGCACTTTAAAGGATAACATCCAACATGAAGTTCGTGTTCTGGAACTTGATTCATTGGAGAAGGCATTCAGGTTGGCAAGAAAAGTTGAATGTAAAGTTATGGCGACAAGGAAGCCTACCACTCAATTCTATAAAGAAGGAAGTGTTGCTACATCTAGATTTCCACAACCTACAAGGTTGACACCACAACAATTGGAAGAAAAAAGAGCAAAAGGGCTTTGCTACAATTGTGATAGCAAATACACTAAAGGTCATAAGTGTGCTAAGAAGAAATTATTTTACATTGATTGTGAAGAAGAAGAAAATGAACAAGAAGAGGATATACACCAGGAACCAGCTCTAGAAGAGGAAGAAATGAATCCAACCATATCGTGTAATGCACTGGCAGGAATTACCACTCTTCAAACTCTCAAGATAGCAGGACAAATCAAGAAGAAAAAGGTAATAGTGTTGATTGATTCAGGTAGCACCCATAATTTCATTCATTGTAAGGTAGCCAAGGAATTAAATTGTTTCCTATACCCAACACCAAAATGTCAAGTGATGGTTGCAAATGGAGGAACTATAAATTGCTCTGGAAAATGCCATAATATCAAGCTAACCATGGGGGAATATGTATTGACTAGTCCAATGCTTTCCATTCCTATGGGAGGTGCCGATGTTGTACTAGGAGTACAATGGTTACAATCTTTGGGGACGGTAGCTTTTAATTTTCAAGAACTTTTCTTGAAATTTTTTTCAGAAGGAAAGGAAGTCGAATTACGGGGTATTGAAGGGAAGCCGGGAAGGATAGTAAGCTCTAATGTTATGAAAAAGCTTCTAAAGAAAGAACAACGAGGCGTAATTGCACAATTATGCTCACTAGAAGTTCCGACATCAAAATCATCTATTTCTGCAGATCTCCAACAAGTCTTGGACAATCATTCCAAGGTGTTTGAAACTCCCAAAGGACTCCCACCAATTCGTGATCATTATCATGCTATTCATTTAATTCCAGGAAGTGTTCCTCCAAACATCAGGCCTTATAGATATCCTTACTTCCAAAAGAGCGAAATTGAACGTATGATTGCAGAAATGTTAGAGGCAGGTATAATTCAACCTAGTCAAAGTTCTTTCTCTGCTCCTGTAGTATTGGTACACAAGAAGGATGGATCATGGCGAATGTGTCTGGATTATAGGGAGATTAATAAGCTCACCATTAAAGATAAATTTCCCATTCCTGTGATTGATGAATTATTGGATGAATTACATGGAGCAATTTATTTTACCAAGTTGGATCTTCGTTCAGGATATCATCAAATTAGAATGAAGACTGAAGATATTTCAAAAACAGCATTTCGAACTCATGAGGGTCATTATGAATTTTTGGTCATGCCTTTGGCCTTACCAATGCACCTTCTACATTTCAAGGGTTGATGAATTCCATTTTCAAACCCTTAGAAAATTTGTGCTAGTATTTTTGATGATATACTAATCTACAACAGGTCTTGGAAGGATCATGTTCAACATGTTGACCGGGTGCTCAAACTATTGCAGGAGAAACAATTATATGCAAAAACATCCAAATGTTTCTTTGGAGTACAAGAGGTGGAATATCTAGGTCATATTGTATCTCACGAGGGTGTTAAAGCAGACCCTAACAAAATTAAAGCCATTAAGGAATGGAAAGTCCCCACAACCATAAAGCAGTTGCGAGGATTTCTCGGGTTAACAGGGTATTATCGCAAGTTTGTTAAGAATTATGGGAGAATAGCAGCACCTCTAACAACATTATTGAAGAAATATGCATTTTCATGGACTCCCGAAGCAACTAAGGCCTTTGAACATCTTAAAGAGGCAATGTGCCTAGCACCGGTCTTAGCTACGCCAGACTTCACAAAAACCTTTATCGTGGAATGTGATGCCTCAGGAAATGGAATTGGTGTTGTTTTAATGCAGGAAGGAAGACCCATTGCTTTTGAAAGTCGTCCAATCAAAAGAAAGTATTTACAGAAACCTATTTATGAGAAGGAAATGTTAGCAATACTGCATGCACTAAAGAAATGGAGAACTTACCTAATGGGAAGACACTTCAAGGTAAAAACTGATCATGATAGTCTTAAACACTTTTTAGAACAAAGACTATCTTCAGAAGAGCAGCAAAAATGGGTCACAAAGATGTTGGGTTATGAATTTGAAATAATCTACAAAAAAGGAAAGCTTAATGTTGTTGCAGATGCACTCTCAAGAAAGAATGAAGAGGTGAAGCATTGCTTTGTGCCATTTCTATTATCCAACCAGATTGGATAACCGAAGCAAGAGATGAATGGAAGAAGGACAAAGATGTATGGACACTCATTCAAAAGTTGCAGCAAGATCCTAGTACATCTGATACATTTAGTTGGAAAAATGATTTCTTATGGTACAAAGATCGCTTATATCTTTGTAAGGATTCCCAACTAAAACAAAAGATTCTTCTGGAATTGCACATTTCTCCTTTAGGAGGACACTTAGGATTTTTAAAAACTTACCACAGGGTGAAGAAAGAATTTTTTTGGGATGGCCTTAAATCTGATATTCAAAATTTTGTGGCGGAATGTTTGGTTTGCCAGAAAAATAAAGTGGAGACAATTAAGACCCCGGGACTTCTACAACCTTTATCCATTCCAAGTCAACGTTGGGAGGAGATTTCAATGGATTTTATCACAGGTTTACCTAAGTCCGAAGGAAAGAATGTCATCATGGTGGTAGTTGACCCCATTTATGGCACTTTATGGATATCATCCACCATCGATCACATCATCTTTAAGGGAAAATTCGAAGGTTCAAGCAGTGGAAGATCACATCGAGCATCAGCAAGAAGTTCTCCAACTCTTAAAGGATAACCTGAATTTGGCACAAAATCGAATGAAACAATAGGCAGATCAACATCGCAATGAGAGAAGTTTTGATGTAGGAGATTGGGTATTTTTACGGCTACAACCATACAAACAAATGTCCCTCAAGCAAGCTAAGAAGGATAATAAATTATCGCCAAAGTACTATGGTCCTTACAAGGTGTTGCAAAATATTGGTACTATGTCATACAAATTGGAGCTTCCTGCTTCTTCATGAGTGCATCCAATTTTCCATGTTTCATGCTTAAAGAAGGTTATATGTGAAAATCTTCCAGTTCAAACAATATTTCCAGAACTTGATGAGGAAGGAAAAATCATATTGGAACCTGAAGCGGTCACGGAAACAAGAACTCGACAACTACGGAATCGATCAATTTCAGAGTATCTCATCAAGTGGAAGAACTTACCCACCGAAGATTCTACATGGGAGGATGAGAATTTTATACAGAAGCACCCGGAGCTACTCAAGCATTGAGGACAACACTTTTTTGAAGGAGAGGGGCATGTTAGGTCCCTATATCACTAGTATAGTCCCTTATTATTGTTAGTATAACCCCCTTATTGTTATTATTGGACCCTTGTAACCCCCATTTTGTTATTATTGTGCCCTTAAATTATTATTGTTAGGTCGGCTAGGATTACATTGTGGCCCACTAGGATTACATTATGGCCCCATGGACTCCTATATATAGAAAGGAGGTTTTGTAAATTGAATCATCCAAGAATTGTTCATTTATGTAATGTATTGGAGGTTGTCCCCTCGAAGTGGCTTATTTCTAAGGCGTTCATATCTCTTTTCTTCTCTTTTTGGAGCTAGTTACACAACAGAACCTCAGTGAAGAACGCAACCAGGTTCACTCCTTTCTATTTGGTTTATGGCCTGGAAGCTACTCTCCTAATTGAATGTGAAATACCTTCGCTCAAGTTGGCTGTTGAATTACTTCCGAATACTTCGCTAGAAGAAGAGCATCCCCTTTATTTAGAAAGGTTGGATGAAACCTGCCGCTTTGCTGCTCTCATTTCCAAAGCATAGAAAAATTGGGTTAAAGCTCATTTTGATCAATCATTTTCCCCTCGTTCTTTCATTGAAGTAGATATCATCCCACTGTATGACCAAGCTCGTGATAAGCTGGGGGCAGGGAAATTTCAACCTATGTGGCATGGGCCGTACATCATCAAACGTGTGTTATAGAATGGGGCCTATGAGCTAATTGACTACGAAGGTCATCCTCTTGAATAGCCCAGAAATGGGTTGTATCTCAAAAAATATTATGCGTGAGTCATTCATACGTAATAGGTGTAGATAAGTGTTGTTTTCATTTTTGTACATGTTTTCTGGTTTTTTGTGCTTTGTGAGCGTTTTCCTGCTTATTGGGTATTTCTTACTGTGCAGATGTATATTACCCCTTATGTCGGTTTTTTGGATGATGCTTCCAGCAGTAACAGGAATTTGTCTTCAGCAGCGTGGGTAATTTATGATCCTGCTGGTGAGTTGATAGATCTTCAAGGTATTTTTATAGGACTAACTACAAACAATGTCGTTGAATATAGTGCTGTCATTGAGCTATTAACCGAGGCAGTCAACCTTGGCATACGTGCATTACTTGTAAATCTAGATTCACAGCTTGTCATTCTGCAACTCAATAATCATTATTCAATTACAAATCCACACATTCTAAGATTGTATTTACATATTCGTTTGTTGGAAAGATATTTTCATTTTATTACCTATCAACATATTCCTAGATGAATAAACACATTAACTAATACAGTGGCTAACGTTGTATTAGATATACATTTGCATAATTTGTAAAAGCATCATCATATGTAAAAGATCCATGTAGGGAAATATATATATATATATATATATATATATATATATATATATATATATATATATATATATATATATATATATCATGTTTCCTACCGTGTGCATCATAACTTCAAAAAATACATGTGTGTTTCTATTACATCCCGAGACATCATGTCTCTCAAAATATGCAGATAAAATAAAACCTAGGTGTCTAATCAGCATGGTGCTCGTGATAACATGTCACAACTCATACTAGCTACCTCAGCAAGTGGTGAATTCGGCTGGGCACCCCTATGGTATATCTTTGGTAAGCGCGAGGAACATCGTCAAAACATGCATAATCTGGGACTCCCCGTGCGATCCCTTCCAGGTTGCACACTATCTCATCTTCCTCACAGCCCTCACCTTGAGGGTTGAAATCACGAGGGATTCACCTCGCTATCGATGACATAATGACAGGTCTCTCTGGGCCAACATCTGCAATTACATGGATTTAATGTCAGAGCATGCATAAATAAAAAATCATAATACTCATAAAAATTAAAAATGAGTCTCACCTAAATATTCATCCCAATATTCTCCCTTCGGGAGTGGGAGGTCTGGATCATCAGTGAAATCTGTACCAAAGTAGGGACAATCCTCCACGACAATCAATTGTCATCGAAGATAATCGAATAATTCTAGTCTCCAAGACATCTGTTGACTGCCCACTACCCTTGGCATCAAAGCTGACCATCGAGCCATCCATGGTTATATCGTTGGTGGTGCTGGGACTATAACCTCCTGTCATTGAAAAATGTGTAGTCGTTCCAAGAAGAACGATACCAGAATAGATCCATAACCAAATTGTTTCAGTTTGGTCTTCTTGCATTTGGTTAGTTGGTGCTTCATGTTTATGGTCACGGCCTTTGCTCAGTTATAGATGGTTGGTGCCATGCAGTCTACAGGAAGACGCAACTATTTCTTTGTTACTTTGTGAAGTGCTTGTGATAATGCAGCTCGTGTATGGTATGCAATACCACACGTAGTTTCAAATATGGGATAGTTTGTATATCAACTTTCCCACTACCTGATCCTTTCCATGCTCCTTGACATACCCTGTCTATCACCCTGGTCATGTTTTCCATGCAGGGTCGGGTGCCAATTAAGATTGGTGTTGCACCCCTCCATGATAATCCTGTGATAAAGTACACATCAGAGACATCAATCTCAAGTTCTTGATCCCAAACACTAGAAAATTTGGCCCAATTTCTGACGGCCACTTCGTCGCTATTCCGACACATAGTCATTGCAAGAGCGACAGTTCGAGGATGGACAAAACATGGTTCACCATCACGTCGCAATTCCAACACCTTGACAAAGTGTCGCAATACCAACACTTTTTTCGTCGCTTCCAAATAAGCATCGCTCGTCCGACGTTGCCCAAACTGTCTCTCTTCCGATGTTTGTAAACTATCGCAATTCCGATGAAATGTGGTCCGACGTTTTGAACATCGCTCTTCCGACGTTTTTATACTGTCGCTCTTCCGACGTTTCTAAACTGTTGCAATTTTGATGCCGCACAAAAGTCTCGCAAGACCGATGCATTGCAAAAGTGTCGCAAGACCGATCCTTTCCAGAAGCGTCACAATACCAATGATTTCCAAAAGCATCACAATACCGACGCCAGGAAGAACCGTCGCAATATCGACGGACGTCACAAGATCGACGAAAATGGAAATTGTTCAAAACGTCGGAAGACCGACGCTTATAAGGCGTCGGAAGAGTGATGCTTACAAAGCGTTGGTATACCGACGGCGAGTTCAATTTAAAAAAAAAAAAATGAAACTTTAAAACAGGACAGTAAATCTCCAATATTTGTTATGAATTGTGGGCGTTCCAATTTTTATGAACATAATTTGACTGTGAAATATTAAGATAATAAACCACCCCGCAGCGCTTCAACTATAAAAAATCATATAATAAGATCGAACCCCGCTAACATTTAGTGATGGCATTCACTTTATAACTAGGAATTCATATGAGGCTTGGACACATAAATATGAATAAACTTTTGTCAATGCAAACAACCGCACATACCTCCGTTGAACCTTAGTTAGGACAAGAATAGTCGACGTATATACGTGTGGGGCCCAGTGCTAGCAGCCTTTCCACATCCAACGGTGGATAATACGTCGCTCTGGCCTTGACGATCCAACGATCCAACTGGATATTGCGCGAGTTAGTTGCATGATCGTTAACTCGCAATGAGAGTGGGTTTTCAAAACCGCTCAAGGCCACGTGTTGGCCTATGACAATGATCACGTCCAAATGGGGAATACCGCTTACCGTACAAAGGCGGTGCGATATGCCAGAAACTCGTCTTTACTGTGCGGTCCTCAAGGTTTCGACTACTCTTAATCCAGGTTTCGTCTGCTTACCAATGCCTTACTGCCATTGAACTTCGCCTCGTTGTTCATCCTTCACGCGGCCATACCAAACGAACTCGGGCACGACTATTTCGAGGAGACACGATGCATTACATATGCCACGGTTTATGTCTTATGGTTCCGAAAAGGTTAGTATCGACTCTGAAAATCGATACATCGGTCCTTGGTTCATTCAATTTCCTACACATTCACAACACTCATTATGAGGTTTTACCTAGCTCACGGAGGTTCGAGCACAACATCTCCTTGCTCTACCATAGGCGCACGAGAATTTCATTAACCTAATTCACCCTCTGTTCACGCAACTGATTATAGAGAAATTCCCCAACTGTTTGACACAGTTATCTGTGGAATTCACCAATGCTCATAAGTCCCGAGTCATTAGCTCGTGTTCCATCGAGAACTCAACCAGTCTATATGCACATAACCTCATCATAGGGTTTCATAATTACCATGGGATTTCAATTATCTTTCACTAGGATGTGTACATATATTCACACACAAAAAACATACTCAATAAACGCACATATAATACTAACAGATTCCTTATATAAATGAAATTTCTTACAGTCTCCTGGTCCTGATCGGCCAGATCTTCGATACAATGGCCTCCTCTTCCCTATGCAGCTCTATGCAGTTCTCTTTGCAGGTCTTCTATGCAGGTATATCGACTCTGTCACGGAGGTTTATTTTTATATCAATTACAATGAATCGATTCTAATTTCTCGATGACTCACAAACTCTTCAAATTCCTAACTCTGAGACTAACGCTCTGACAGACAGAGATGGACTCCTAGAATTAGCTTAACTTTTGAAACTGACTATCTCTACAGGTGCCCATTAATCATTTGGGCAGTTACATTTTCTCTACAAATTAACTAAATTAGCTCAACTATGGATAATTTCATAGGGAAATAAAACATGAGACCCCCCTTTACATTTATTTATGTACAAAAGTTATCTTGGGCCCAATGCCCCTGCATCAGATAACATAGTGAGGGGCTAAATTTCCAGAGCTTCCATGCATCTGTAACATCTTTGGAGCATTTTCATGTGGTTTAGCTACCCTTTTCACTCAAATTGATAGTATATTAAAGATGACATATGTTTTCAGTGTAACAAGAGCCATTTCAGGTTTCATTGGAAACATTATTTAGAAAACACAGTTTGTGCAATCAATCTTCATACCGAAGTAGCATATATTCAGTTTCACAATGACCTAATGTCATCATGTACTCAACAAGTCAATTGTTGCAGTGTCATACAACCTCAAGCCTCAAACATCTTTACAAGTGAGCATTTCAAGTCCGATTTAGAACAAACCTGTTAGAGATTTTACTGAAATCAAGTTACATTCTAATGCTCATTTAATATAGAGATTAAGATTTTGAATCTATGATGTTACTATTGTTGCCAGTATTTTTATTATACTTGTACCATACCCAAATCCACTAATAGTAACAACAATTTTGAATCTTGATCAGTCTCCATCCATGGGATTTTAATGGCCCTTAGATGTGAGATTCACATGCCAAATTGAATCATTTCATAGAATGACTCCACTGCATATTACTGCCTTTCAGCTATGGCTGAGTATCAATCTTACCAATTTGGCCAGCACTTGAATATAATCCTAATTACATCAAATTTCAAAATTTGAGTCTAACCCTAAGTGCATAAAATTCTGCAAAACCCACTTACGCAACACAGTCTAAGAGGGGTTAACATGCCTATGAAGTATTTAAACATTGTTGAGGGCTAAGAATAGTTGGACTTTTCCAACTAACCAAACTCACTTTTGACCACTTCTAGTAAATTTAGCCTGTAGATGCTCTCAATAAAAGAAAGAAGGTGGTCCAATAAAAGGAAGGGGACTGGTTGTGTGTTTCATTCCCTTTTTTTGTCAGCTGAAAGCTTTCCAAGAAGAATAAATCTACTGAAGCATGAAACTGATTTTTTTGCTGCCCAAACTACCACTGATATACATCACAATGTGTCATAGTTTACTGTAAGCCTCTATTGAGAGTGGGAAGCACTAAGTCCAAGTAATTCCTCTGATCCCTTAAAAGACACCTCTAAATATAACTAGAAATTTCAAATAGTTAGTAAAGGAAAAGTACAAAGATATCACAGATCTGTGTTCAGCCAAAAACTTGTGCATTCACAACAAAACTGGGATGGATAAAAATTAAAAACAATTATGGACTTTGACAAAAAAATTGTCTTATGCATACAAAATGAAAGAAGCATTGGCATACTACTATGTTTAAAAATTTAAGGACAGGTAGAGTGAGTCTCCGGGAAACACAGTTTCATGTGGAGACCTTAGATCCTTGTACCCACAATATCTAGTGACTTATAAAATGATTTCCAAAACAATGCCTTTGCTATGCATGTAGGAACACCACCTGTATAATGAGGGAGATGTAATATTGTCTGAGAAGCAGATTTATATAGAGTGGTCCAAGATTGTGTATTTATGGAAGATACAACTGATTTTGGCATGAAACATGTATCCAAGTTTCAATGTGCCTTATTTCAGAGCCCATTGATGATTTACTGTGAAACCTAAACTTTCAAAACAAACACATTGAAATCACAGGATCTCCATCACAAATATCATAAATATTAACTATCTTTTGGGAACTGACAGTAGATACCATAAGAGGCCCACATGGCCTGTACCACCAATTTTGATTCTCTGGCACAACATTTGCAAAGCCAAAATTTCTCCCCGAGACATCCCTCTCTTCCAAAAATGGAGAGATGGTACTGGACGTTGAAGTGACGGCCTCTGATTCAGTATGGAATGCCATAATTTCTTTATTATAAAATTCCCATGAATAGAAACTTGAGTCCAATGTACAACCTGCATATGCTGCCACAACATATTTACCAGAGCGACCATCTGAACCAGCTACTCTAATCAACCAGCAATCACCCCACATGTTTGGGGTAAGCCCATATGGAGCTTTATATTCAGCCTTCTCCTGGAGATTGGAAAAAAACAATACTAAGTATTACTCATACATCAACTACCCTTTATGTTAAGGGAAAATTTAAAGAGTGCATAAATATTCTTGAAATCCCAATCATAGTTTCTAGAAAATTTCAACAGTCTCTGAAATGAACTACATCCTATTTAAACTACATCAAATATTTAGGCAAATCATTTTTTTAAATAGAAATTGGTGAATTTTATTTCAAATATAGAAATTTAAACCATGAGAATAATCTAACCCCTAGGATTTTCCCTATTTCTAATAGAAAATCCAAAAATGTATAAATTATAACACCCATAAACTCCAAAATTAAGTACAATAATTAAAACCTCCACACCTCTGAATTTTCTATATCGTGAAAAGAGTAGCATCCATCATCATGGGAAAGCAAAACCGATTCTCCTTCTGATACAAACCAGTCTGCAGTAGATGTCTTATGGCTGAGTTGATTCAATTGATCACAGGAAACCTCTTCATTTTCTTCAATATTTCCAAAATGCTCTGGCTTGTTTTCCTGATCATCATCAAAGTCCATATTTTCATCACATTGAAGTTGGGGTTCATTACGATCAAGTCCAGTGCCTATTGCAGAGCTCCGGACATCCAATCCAATATTGGAACTTCCATACCTGGTCCCATTAGAGATTGTAAATCCTTTTTCTAGATTTAATTCGGTAAGTTCAAGAGCACTAGAACTGGATTCAGTTGAATTAGACTTGGTATAGTTGTCCTCTGATTTGTATTTCGATACAACACTATACTTGTGCTTCAATGCAGACATAAATTCTGCAGCAATGGGATCTTCATATATGGGGCTTATGGATATGCCCTCAAAAACATCCCGAATATCTTATTCATTTGCATTCAACTGATCATGGTAATCCACCCTCGTCTTCAGCACAGCAAGTTGAACTGAAGGCCGGTTTTTCAGCAATTTATGGTGGGGGTAAAGCCTGTCTTCTAGATTTGCCTATTTCAAATAGAATATCCCAAAATGTATAAATTATAACACCCATAAACCCCAAAATTAAGTACAATAATTAAAACCTCCACGCCTCTGAATTTTCTATATCGTGAAAAGAGCAGCATCCATCATCATGGGAAAGCAAAACTGATTCTCTTTCTGATACGAACTATCCTGCAGTAGATGTCTTATGGCTAAGTTGATTCAATCGATCACAGGAAACCTCTTCAGTTTCTTCAATATTTCCAAAATGCTCTGGCTTGTTTTCCTGATCATCATCAAAGTCCATATTTTCATCACATTGAAGTTGGGGTTCATTATGATCAGGTCCAGTGCCTATTGTAGAGCTCAAAACATCGAATCCAATATTGGAACTGCCATACCCATTCCCATTAGAGATTGTAAATCCTGCTTCTGGCTTTAATTCGGTAAGTTCAAGAGCACTAGAACTGGATTTAGTTGATTTAGAGTTGGTATAGTTGTCCTTTGATTTGTATTCCGATACAACACTATACTTTTGTTTCAACACAGACAGAAATTCTACAGCAATGGGATCTTTATCTATGGGGCTTATAGATCTGCCCTCAAAAACATCCCGAATATCTAATTCATTTTCATTCAACTGATCATGCAAATCCACCCTCGTCTTCAGCACAGCAAGCTGAACTGAAGGCCGGTTTTTCAGCAATTTATGGTGGGGGTAAATCCTGTCTTCCAGATTTCCCAATTTCTAATAGAAAATCCCAAAATGTATAAATTATAACACCCATAAACCCAAAAATTAAGTACAATAATTAAAACCTCCACACCTTTGAATTTTCTATATCGTGAAAAGAGCAGCATCCATCATCATGGGAAAGCAAAACCGATTCTCCTTTTGATACAAACCAACCTACAATATATGTCTTATGGTTCAGTTGATTCAATCGATCACAGGAAACCTCTTCAGTTTCTTCAATATTGCCAAAATGCTCTGGCTTTTTTTCCTGATCATCATCAAAGTCCATATTTTCATCACATTGAAGTTGGGGTTCATTACGATCAGGTCCAGTGCCTATTGCAGAGCTTTGAACATCCAATCCAATATTAGAACTGCCATACCCATTCCCATTAGAGATTTTAAATCCTTTTTTTGGCTTTAATTCGGTAAGTTCAAGAGCACTAGAACTGGATTCAGTTGATTTAGACTTGGTATAGTTTTCCTCTGATTTGTATTCCGATACAATACTATACGTGTGCTTCAACGCAGACATAAATTATGCAACAATGGGATCTTCATCTATGGGGCTTATGGATCTTCCCTCAAAAACATCCCGAATATCTGATTCATTTTCATTCAACTGATCATGCAAATCCACCCTCGTCTTCAGCACAGCAAGCTGAACTGAAGGCTAGTTTTTCAACAATTTATGGTGGGGGTAAATCCTGTCTTCCAGATTTCCCTATTTCTAATAGAAAATCCCAAAATGTATAAATTATAACACCCATAAACCCCAAAATTAAGTACAATAATTAAAACCTCCACACCTCTAAATTTGCTATATCGTGAAAAGAGCAACATCCATCATCATGGGAAAGAAAAATCGATTCTCCTTCTGATACAAACCAGCCTGCAGTAGATGTCTTATGGCTGAGTTGATTCAATCGATCACAGGAAACCTCTTCAGTTTCTTCAATATTTCCGAAATGCTCTGGCTTGTTTTCCTGATCATCATCAAAGTCCATATTTTCATCACATTGAAGTTGGGGTTCATTACGATCAGGTCCAGTGCCTATTGCAGAGCTTCGAACATCCAATCCAATATTGGAACTACCATACCCGTTCCCATTAGAGATTGTAAATCCTGCTTCTGGCTTTAATTCGGTAAGTTCAAGAGCACTAGAACTGGATTTAGTTGATTTAGACTTGGTATAGTTGTCCTCTGATTTGTATTCCGATACAACACTATACTTGTGCTTCAACACAGATAGAAATTCTGCAGCAATGGGATCTTCATCTATGGGGCTTATGGATCTGCCCTAAAAAACATCTCGAATATCTGATTCATTTTCATTCAATTGATCATGCAAATCCACCCTCGTCTTCAGCACAACAAGCTGAACTGAAGGCCGATTTTTCAGCAATTTATGGTGGGGGTAAAGCCTGTCTTCGAGATCTTGACTATTTAAGCGTTTAATTGGTTTTTTCAAAGACCTGACCATAGAATCAAATGAATCCTGCGAATCCTGTGAAATAATAAACAATAGTAAGGCCATTATTTATTGGTTTCAAATAATAAACAACATGCAACAAACCCACATAATTAGTAAATTATTTAAAGACAATAATTCCTACATATTAAAATATAAAGTTATAACATACCAGCTCATACTAGAACATAACATCTATATCAATATTCTTCTTTTGTATCTTCTTGATATTCATCCAACTGATCGACATATATATCAGCATCTGATTCATAAATGGTGTTGAAATGATCGACCATGTCATCATCATCATCAATTATGTCATTTTCAATAATATCCTCATCGACATCATCATCAATAATTATTGCCTCATATCCTATGCCTGGTTCATCTTCTAAGATATCTTCTTTGTCTGTCAATGCATCTTCCTGATCATCTGCCACTGCATCATCTTCTTCCTCTATAGTATACTCTACTGGCCTTCCTCTTGGATCATATCTAATAGAAAATGACCATTCGTTCTCACCTGGAACCTCTAAGTAAAATACTTGTTCACATTGGCTTGGAAAAACATAGCGATCTTTTCCTGCTTCAAACTACGATGTTTTAACCATTGGAAATCCATTGTCATGTTGAATAACTGTTCTATCATCATCACGTACATTCATTCGTAGCCTATACCATTTGACGTCAAACAAAACTATTTTGAAGGAATTAAAGTCACACTCAACTATATCATTTAAGAACCCATAATATCTATTTTCAGATTCTCGAGGATGTCTATCACTCCTGGAGGAAACATTAGTGACCTGGAATACTGCAGTTATCCCACTATCATAATTTTTCCTGTTATCATCCAATTGTTTAACGTGAAATTTACGACCATTGCACCACATAGCCTTGTGGTGTTTCAACTGAAATATGCCAAACATGAAAAAGATGCATTCTGAATTAATAATTAATCATAAAATTTACACAGCATGAAAATTAACTGAAAAATCAAAATTGTTGTCACATTATAAATATAGTATAAAATAAGTAATGAATAAAATAGGTGAATTAATTGCTTACCTTTCTATCTTTCAAACCATATGCTAAATTGATTTCCCTGTCCGTAACATTTCCATCTCCACTACGATACGCTTCTTTAATCAATTCAGACAGTAGTTTCCATGATAACCTACCGCCGTTACGTGATTTACATGTTTCAATCCATACACTCATCCACTCAAGATTGTTTGCAATGTATAAAAGTAGTGCCTCATAATCTTGAGCACCTGAATAAAAAAACAATAATTCACCAATATTAATAAATATTACTTATAACCATGGTAAATTATATTAATTAATAAAATATGAAATAATAAGACCTAGATGAATATAATGATCATATACATGATGTAAAAAAATGAAACATTATATATATTATACATAATAAATCTTTTACCTCTCACTTTCTTCATTCTACCTTTTCCCAACAGGTGCTCCACTTCAAATTTTTTGATGGAGTCCACATCCCAAATGCAATCCACCGCCTTCATGGCTGGCGTAGCTAATATAGGAAGATAATGAATAATATACACCATGGATTGATATACCACATATCCCTCCACAATAGAACCCTCAGGTCGTGCTCTTTGTCTAACCAAAGCCTTCAAGGATTTCAGGTGCCTCTCGACCATCCACATTGACCTTGTGTGTACTGGTTCACACATTTCAATCTCTTCAACTTGGTGTATCAAGTAGTGTTCTTGTGCATTGAAAAATGTTGGAGGTAGATACTTTTTCATTTCACACATTAGCCGAGGAATTTCTCTCTTCCAATACTTTATTTCATCTTGATGGATTTCTTTCAATGACAACCATCTGCAAATCATGACGCAATGTTATTTCAATGAAACATAATATCTATTTCATTACAAGTAAATTAATACATCATTTCATCAAGTACGAAAATAAATTGTAGCAATTAGATTTTGCATATAAATCAAAACTACTTACCTCATGTATTTACTAAGACCATATATAACTTGTTTGACATTGTTTTCGAAGTTGTTTGGGAGAGATATAGGTAGAACATACTATAACAATAAAAAATGAATCGTTATTGGTTTCCAAATTAAACAGAAAAAAGTAAAATTTAAAATATGTATTCAAGCAATAACATACAAAAACGTATACCAAAAAAAATACCTTAACAAAGGTATGCCAATCATGTGTTTTCACCCCACTGAAGTCACCTTTCTTCGTTAAGATATTATTTATGTTTGAAGCAAAACCTATTGGAAATTTAATTCTCCTAACGACCTCTTTTACATCATTGCTTTGTTGTTCTGTTAATAACCATGGAATATTATTATAATTTCGACCTCCATTTTTATTTGATCTGTCGATCACACTTTTCATTGCATGATTCGATTTCTCAATGTCAGCACAAATTTTGTCAATTTTATCTCTATTAGGTACACCATCTATGGTTCGCCATAACGTTTCTGTCACATTCTTCCTGACATGCATTGTATCAAACAAATGAGTTGTTTTTAGGTCCTCATAGTAGGGCAACCTCACAAATTGAAAAGGATAACATTTCATTCCAGGTGGAAGTACAATATTAGTACCTTTACCGTGACGATGACCTTGATATCAAAGAATAAAATAAATCAGAACAATATTAATTATAAAATACAATAAAATAAATTCATTAGTTAAAACAAAAATTCCAAACATTAAATAAACAAATAATATATATATATACACAAATTATGTACCAGCTGCTTGACGATTACTAATTTTGTTATATTCCAACATCCACAACTAAGGTGTCATTCTTCATGGTTTTAATCTAGTTTCTTCTTTATCATTGAAAAGATGTTTTTCAGTAGTACGATACTTATGGTCCCTAGAGAGGAAGTGCCTAAACTCATCAAAAACCATCTTTCTTAAGTCTAGTGAATGATGATACTTCATCTTAGGGCCACAAACTGAACATGCAAATCTACCATTTGTTTGAATACCTGCAATAGATGGATCAATAACAATTAATATACTATGAGATCATTTTTAAAACATGAAATATGGTATATCTAATTTAGATAATTATGTATTATATTAAAGTGCAATGAAATATTACATACCACAAACAAGTGTTAGTCTTGGGGCATCATGAATTGTCCATACAAGCATTCCACGACATTGAAATCTCTTCTTCTTGATTGGTTTAGTGATGTCATACATAGTGATGCCATGCCATAACTGTATTAGCTCATTGATAAGAAGCTCAATATATACATTCATATCTTTGACCTGGTACTTACCTAATTGTTCAAAATTATGGTACATAATAATTACTACCATGATATATGTATATATAAGTAAGTAAATAAATAAAATATATATTTATGCAAACAACGAGAGAAATGAAAATGTTACATTCAAAAAAATAATGTATCAAATACCCGGAATAATCATAGTCAACATTATGTGCTCCCTATTTATTGACATCCAAGGAGGAATGTTATTGTTGATAACGAAAACAGGCCACACTGAGTAAGTAGATCTAAGTTCTCTGAATGGATTAACACCATCAGCTGCCAATGAAAGCCTAACATTACGAGGTTCATTTTTAAAATCTACATATTTTTCCTCGATTTCTCTAAATGAAGAACCATCTGTAGGCATTCGAAGAACACCATCTCCACTTATATTCTTTGAATGGTAATCCATAAACTGTGCTATGCTATTACACCTAAACATTCGCTACAAACGTGGAATTATGGGAATATGACGAAGAACCTTTTGAGGCACCTTTTTGGTTAGTTGATCTGTTCGATATCTACTGGTAACACATTTCAGACATTCTGTTTTCAATGCATGTTCTCTGTAATATATAATATGATCTTTAGGACATGCATCTATAGTGTTATATTCCATTCCAAAGTCTTTCATAATAGCACGTATATCTCAATATGTTCGAGGTAAAGTATTTGGCGATGGTAACAAATATTCACCCAACAATCTACAACATAAACAAAAACTAGTGTCTTGTAAAGATTATTATATATATATATATATATATATCATAGTTATTAAAACTGGAACCGATGACCGTACCGGTGGAGCTAATGAACTGGGTTTCAAACCGGAACCGGTCTAACCGGTAGCGGTCAAATCTCAATGAACCAGTTTTAAAAAAAAATACATTAAATAATTATTTTTTAATTAAAAAAAAACTATTTTTAAGATTTGCAACCATGATTCCAAGCCAATAGAGACAAAATATGAAAATTTTTCTCATTTATATACCATGCAAAGGTGAATATATCAAAATGGCACCAAATGCAATACATATCATCGAAAAATACTTAAGAACACTTGTTGGCGTAATGTATCAAGTTTCTCTTATATTATTTACTGTGTTTTATTGCTTAGTTAATATTATAATATACAATCTGTCCCTGCTCAGATCTGTTGTCAATTCATTTTATTAGCCTTAAAGAAAATTCTGGGTTCAGTATATATATATATATATATCAGACCAGCATTTTGAAGATCTTGTATTCTTCATTATCTATGTTTTCTTGGCAATAAATTTCTAGAAAAACATCTACAACACTTAGAGGTATTGAATTGGTTTATGAAACCCACTATTAGTGCTATTTGTAACAATTTGAGAGAGCATTACAACTTCAGCAGTCTGCTCACAATGTGTTTGAAGAAATTTTTCACAGAAAATATTCATTAAAACCCAGAAAAGTCAATGGCCAGTTTAGTGCATTTCCAAGCGGGAATTTTCGAGTGGTCAATTTATTATTGCCAGTCACATTTTCATTAGGTTGTATGTTGTTGTCCCTTGAGTGGCATTAGACCATTTGCATCAGTCTTGATGCCATGATCAAATTTCTTGTATGCTGTGTGAAAGGTTTTGTATTTATGTTGTTTCTATGTGTGAGCAGAGAGAGAGGGTCTGACAGTTCCTAGCTGACTGTGAAATAAGGTTGCTGCTGATTTTTTTGAGAACAGAAATTGTCATCAAGTACACTTGATGAGTTGCATGTTGCTAGGGATTTTATGCTAGCCAACCTTGTATTTATCAGTCATAATGTGTATTGTTGCTACTATAAGGTGTTGAGTATGAGTTATTAGACAAGTTTGTTGCTAGTATAATAGAGGAATTTGCAGCTCATGGAGGAGACACTGAGGAATTTGCAACTCATGGAGGAGCACCTAACCGGCCAGTTAAGTAAGGAACTAGCCGGTTTATGCATAAACTGGCCGGTTCCTTACTTAACCGGCCGGTTAGGTCCGGTTAACCGGCCAAAACAGGTGAGAATAGGCTATTGACCGGGTTGCAAGGCCGGTTCCAATCGGCAGCCGTCCTGACCGGCCGGTTTTGATATATATATATAAGTTATTATTTTACACATTTATTACAACTAAAAAAAGGGAAAATAATCAACATTTACATATATGTGATCATATATACATATTTCATACCTTAGGAGTTGTGTCATACATCTGTTCGACAAATTATTCATAACCTTTAAGTTCACCAGCAACAATGTAGCAGAGAGAAGAGTTGCATTTGAGTGTTCAAAAGTCGTTCACTTGACCTTTCAATCAGAGGTACATCATAAATACCGTCACTGCTATCTCCACCATCATCATCTGACTCACCATACAAGTCTTGGAGCATTTGATTTGTCCCATCATTAATGTGAACTTTCTCATTACTATCATCATGATCTACCTCCATGGGATCATTAAAATTACCTTCATCATTCGCTTCATGTTCTTCACCTTGTACAACATCATTTCCAATACTAATATTTGCTGCAATATTCTCTTGTACTGGTGCAACATCATCTAATCTACTACTATTTAGCTATGGAAACTGGTTGATCATCTGCAAAAATTTGGGGGGAAATTGTGCCTTTATGAAAATTACAAACATTAATAATTAAACATTAGTGCGCATATAAAAAATATTAAAATAATATAAAATTTTACGATATAATCAAAATGAAGATAGATAATTAATTACCACGGGACGATATTCATTCGATCCACCATCAATGTGCCCATATTTCCTACAATGCATTGTTGTTGTTGCTATTAAAACTCTAACATTATTTCTCAAACAACATTTTTTGCAAGGGCAATAAACTCTACCATCACCCCTTTCACCCTTTTGAATTTTTTTTCCACCTCTAATGTTTTCTTCCATTGATGCAAATTATCCTATAAAGAAAATAATAAATCTCTCTCAATGGTGTAGAAAACCCAAGACTTGTTGAACTCAATGGGAGCTCAATATATAAGCAAAAAGAAAATAAAAGTGGGCATTTTACAAATTGAGAGCTTTTTACAAAATGTGGGCTTTTTAAAAAATTGTGGGCTTTTTACAAATTGTGGGCTTTTTACAAAATTGTGGGCTTTTTACAAATTGTTTATATTTTTAATAAAATGTGGGATTTTTACAAAATTTTGGGCTTTTTACAAATTGTGGGCTTTTTACAAAATTGTGAGCTTTTTACAAAATTGTTGGATTTTTACAAATTGTGGGCTTTTTTTATTCTTAATGCATTTTTTGTAGAATACTAAACAGATTTGTCCAAAATTTGAGATGCAAACTGTAGTCTCTACTACGTTTGGAAAATTGGAGGTTTATAAAAGATAAACTGTGAACAGAATTGTACCACTATGATAAGAAGTTGTCAGAAGCATTCCTTCTGCTTCACAAACGTGGAACTACCTTAATAATGCTTATGGTTGATATAAATATTAGAGCATGGTAGTTAAATGTAGTATTTATGCTAAAATACTGAATAACAGCTTGAGAGTGCTATTCAGATACTGTACAAATGCACCAAATTAACGTTGTACCATTACTAAAGATAAATGTCCAAAAATAGTCAATTTTGATATTGTGAAGTTATGTCTTTCTCGGTAGAAAACTGGGGATAGGATGGAAAATATGAGAGAAATGAGTTCCAAGGACTAAAAAACCAAGGCCAACATAGTTCTGCCTTGAAACAGAGACAAAACAAAGCTGCCCAAAAAAGTGTTTGAGAGCACCCATTGAAGCTCCTATATATAGCAGAGTCAACATTTTCCTATTGAACAAGTTTGTATAGTCAAAGCCATAGCAAGATCAGATAGCCACGATCCTAAATGAGAACCAGAGCCAAAACTAAGACAGATCCACGTTTAGCAGAACAAGACAGCCATAGCAAAGGATTTGACCACAGAACTAGATCATGAGAGATAGAAACATTCTTGCTTCCACTGTGGAAATGTAGAAACTGTACAAGGGCTTTTCTTCCAGCAGATTTCATTGTGACAGTAATTGATATGGTGTTGTAAGCGCTCAATAGTAGAATCTTAAAGCCATTCTGGAATTCTTTAAACCAGGAGAGGGTTTTTTGTGGTTATAAATTCTCATCTTCAAATTCCATTGTGGATTGGTTGTGTTTGATATTATTTTTTTACTGTCCGCAGTTGAATTTTCGCACAGAAAATTATCAGTCTAAAGTGGATCAATTTTTTGATGTTTCTTTTGCTTCCTATTGTGAATTATTTCGCTCATAACTCTACTCATTGTAACAGAGGTCTTGGGCATAGAACAGGGGACTTGGGTTTTTTGGAATCAAACTTCAGATTAAGATGCTCATCTGAAGAATGGCACGGTGAGCCTTAGCATAGAGTTGGGAGTACCAATTTGAAGTGCAGGTAGGCCATTATACAATAGACCAGTTATATTTCTGGACCCTAATACAAAAGTTTCTTCTTCTTTCAAAACGTGTTTCTCATTTTCTGTAACCAATGTGGGTCCTGTTCTTGTTTCAATTGGGTATGGATTAGCATTTTTTATTGCTCCAAATGATCACACTCTAGGTAGCCCTGGAGGCTATTTGGGGTTGATGAGTCCAATAGGTCTCAATGAACTGTTGCCCTCGCCGGGGAATACTATTGCAGTGGAATTTGATACTATTTTGGATGTTGAATTCCACGATCCTAATGGAAACTAGTACCTTCAGCTCTAGTACCTGTTCACAAAAGAGGGTGCCATAGTCATTCATGCGTGCAGAGAGGGTGAATTGCAGGCATTGCAACAAGAGGTGTTGTTGTTGTTGCATTGGCCACTAGATTGTTTGTCTGGTTCTGTTACAAGCGCAGAGTATTGAAAAGGACCGACAAATTTAGTTCAGATATTGTGAAATTGCCTTGGAAATTCACCTACAAAGAGCTCAGCAATGCTACGAAAGACTTTTTTTGAATGTGTTTGATAATCGATAATTGCAAGCAAGGGTAATCCCCTTGTGAAACCCAAATTTCTGAGAATTTTCCAAAACCTGATGACGGAGTCATTGTAATGAATAAGCGTCTAGGTCCATATTACATCCAAATCTACCAAGCACCAAGATCTATAAAAAAATCCATAGTATCTGCGAACTAAGAATAAGAGGCAGAAAATGTATTCTGCTTACCTGTTCGAATAGTGGTTGGGGTTTACCATGGCAAAAAATTGACAGAGCCCGTGTAGCATTTCTTATCATTGAAATTCTGGCAGTATCATTCAACTGGGCAAGCACTTGCCTCAGAGCTCCATGACTGAGGGCAAGATCCCTAAATGTTGCAGAGTCTCCAGCAATATTTCCCAAAGCCCAAACAACCTTACATGAACACGAGTTGAACTCAAAGTTGGGTACTAGTTTTTTAAACCAAATTCCAAAATTAAAGACATATAAAGATAGTTGGGAAGAATAATTTTATGCCTCTAAAATAAACGTGCTACCTGTTCTCGAACATTATCATTCCCAGAGGTAAGAAGTTCCAAAAATATAAGCAGTGCCCTGTAATCAATCACAACCTTTGTATTCTCAGAGGCTCCAAAAAAACTCAAATAGGGTCAACCCTACTATAGGAGGAAGGGCCTGCAGTAAGAACTTACCATTTTGCAAGAGCTGAGGGAAAATGCTGTTCTGCAAGAGCTGAGGGTGAATGCTGAGGGCGAATGATGTTTTGCAAGAGCTGAGGGTGAATGCGCACGTGATATCAGACGTTAATGTATTTTTTTTTTAAATCATTTTTATGTAGCGCGCATTTGATTTTTTCATTTCAAATCATTTTTATTTACATTTGATTTTTGCATTTCTAATACAAGTGACAAACAAATTTCTACAAGAGGTTGAAATTTTTACTAGAATAGCCATGAAAGACTAATTAAAATGGCTTAAAATGCAAGTGGAACTTCAAAATAAATGTAATTGAATGTTCTCTCCACTATTTTTTTTGCAAAAGTGCTTACATTATTTAAGTTATCTAGGATATTTTTTTATATTACACAATCAAAATTAAATAATGAAATAGTTGGGTAGTCTTGTTGTTTCAAATTAGGACACAATTTTCAAATGGTGATGAAGTTTCATGTGATGATTAACTAACAATATTCTCCTTTCCTGTCCTTGAAAAACTATACAAGGTCCCATGTTGCCACATGAAACCCTAACTCATGTAGCAGCATAGGACCAGTCCTCCATTTTTCCCGTCATAAGGCATTTTGCACGTATTTGACGACTAGAATTTGAGGATTCCTATTTTCCGTGAGGTGCTAGGAAGGATAGAATACTTAATTTTGACGTTTGAAATTTTTTCAAAAACGTTCTTACGCCCTTTAATTTCCACTTACCAATAATTTTGCAACACTATTCCTCTTTGCAATTGCAAGGTTGTACTCAAAAAGTAAGGAAAGTTACTTTTTTGGCTCACTCAAAATTAAAAATTTAATAAAGGAATTACCACTTATCATTATTGATATTTTAAAATTAGAATCAATTTAGTTTTCCCCTTCCTATTATAGAAAGTTCACAAATCCTTTCTTTTACATAAAACACCAAAGAAAGAATAAAGCCCATTTCCCTACAAACTTCCAAGGTTGTGATTAGTGAAGCAGTGAAAAAGTACGGCTATAGCACTAAAAAATTAGAATGCCAAGCTGCCCCAACATGAAGTAGTGTTAATAATATAGCTGGTGGCTTGGCTTGATGGTAAAACAGTGAATTACACAAGCACAAAATAAAAGCTTTAGGCGTCTAGTTCATTACACTCGCACTCTTAAGGCATTCAGACTTAGGCCGAGCTCAAGATTGGCTCCGAGGAAACTAGATTGGCTCATTAACCTGCCATATTTTAATTTCATAAGGTATGTTCGAAGTTTGAACTGCTAGGGTAATTTATTATTGTGAAATCATAGTTATAAATTATCTCTTATTTTGTGAGCAATGTAATCTATTAATTGTAAGCAGATTCATTAAAAAAATTCAAACTAATTTTAGCATGAATGATGACAATTTATATATTAATTGGTTTTTAAGAGTATTTGTATTATGTAGGAGCACTAGAAAGAAAAATCAAGACTTCATTTTCTGTTTTCCTTATTTTATTGGGCTGAACTGGAGAAAATTGAATATGAATAGTGAGTTAATTGTAAGATCAATGGGCCAAGGCCATACATCAACATTGACCACAGTGGGGAAGTATAAAAGCATGGATATTCATGCAAGTACAGTTATTAATGTAAGATCAAAGTTAACTCTTAGCTTCACTAAAGAAATAGAAGGCAAAGATCTAGCATCAACTGAAACTCACGTGAAAAAGTAGATGAAAAATGTACAATCATCCAATGGAGAGGTAATCTATAATTATCCAATAAGACTCTTGGCTATGCCTTGAGACTAAACTAATTCTCAATATTTTTTAATAATCATCCATTGGAATTTAGTAGGAAAACCATAGTAAATCATTGTCCAATGGCCATGCAAAAATATATAAAAAATAATATTTGTTGGTTGTTTTTCAATAGGTGGACCATGACGGGACCACTGAGAAGGTGGGGGAGTTTTTTTAATCATGGAAGTGAGGTTTAGTAGAGTGATAGTCAAGTTACCTTTCCCTATAAATTTTCTCGATCAAGCTATTCATTCATTGAACTTTGATTCATTCCTACTGTTTTGATACACAATCCAATCCAGTTGAGTCTTGAGTCTTCATTGAGAATGGAATTCATAGGTTGTCAAGAAAGAGGTTATCATGCACCTGCACTCTTCTTTTATTGGTATCTTTGTAACTATGTTCAGCCTGAGTTCTATATTTTTAAATTATCATAATAGTTCATGATTATTAGGCTTTTATTTTGTCTTTTAAGAATTTTAATTTAATTATTATCAATCATTAAATTTAATATATATATATATATTTATTAAACTTTCAATGGTACATCAACTTTCATACATGAGAAAATAAATACTGACAAATGGTACGTCATGGCCTGATTAATTTCGCTCACCAATTTCAAATGGTATAACATTTAGTCAACAGTAATCATTAATTTCTGCACACAGAGACTAATTTCTCTGGAAGCCTGAGATTTATTTGGCTTGTTATTCTTATAACTACATAGACATAATTAATAGAGAGATTGAGGACAAAAAAAAATCTAGGGCTTAGTCTCCACTACTCAACATGATTTTGTGAGAAATAATACATAGATTTATTTCTCTGAGTTCCTTAGCATTCTTTGGCTCATTATTTTAATCACAACAACAATAAAAATGCACTGAGGATCTGTTCTTAGTCCGATTATGCAAATTTTATAAGACATATTATGCAATATTAATAATAAACATAAATTTATTGCAATTTAGGGAAAGCTCGTTCTTGTTTTTTTGTTTATATTGGAAGGTTACTTTCTTTTTGAAGTAATTTTTAGTAGATCATAGCATATATTGAGGAAATATTAGTCTGACAAGAATCAGTTATTTCTCTTGAAAGTTTAGGTATTAAAAGTCCATGACACAGATATATCACACTCCAAAATCCAAAGAAAATGGAAGAGCGTTCAATTTTTTTAATCAAACTTTTATTGGTGAAGGGTTAATTTATTACGAGAACGTCATTAATGAAGTGAAAATTTTTAAACGTAACGTTTATTGACTAGAAAAATAATGACCAAAACGTCAAAAAAAATTGTGTGACGGGTAAAGAGAAATCCAAATTCCAACCCTGCCTACCACCTGTTGGTGAGTGGAGGTTATTCACTTTTCATTTACAGCTTACCAGGTTACTCATGTTACCAATATTTTCACATGGCTCACTTTTAGGTGACTACTTATTGTAATTCTTCTTTATAAAGAAAAATTGGTAGATAATTGTATTATTTGAAATCTATAACAAATCCAGGCAACAAAATTACAACAAATAGAAAATTATGCAAAAAATTCACCAGGGCACTAATGTGTGGATACCCTATCATTTCTTAGATCCTCATAACTTACCAACACATACTATATTGGTATACACATAATATGGCATTTACCTGAAGTATTTCATATGTATCTAGAAGTAAATAAGTTGTATGACAATTGTTATGGTAGATATAAGATGTGTATTATAGTTTATATTTCAATTTTTCTTAAGTAGCATGCATGTGCGGTTCATATAGTGACTACAATTACGAAATATATTTCAATGAAGATGTGAATATGATCTCTCATTAGGTCCTAATTACTTAAAGCATCATTAATTAGCTTTCCAAATGAATAAAATATGTTAACAAATTAGTAAAAACTAGGAAAACAAATCATGCTTTAAAAAAATATGGCACAATGAGTCACACTCTAAGATTTATTTAATTACTCATCAAGTGTCGCTAAAACATATGTATGATCATCATTACCATAGAAATGGGACATGTGACCATCATTTTGGTTCTGCCAATGACATTCCACATCATGAGCATTGTTTAGGGTTGATTGTGTTGATTTGTTTTAAACAAATGATTTATACATTTTATGGAAATTATAGACACAATTTATAATCACATTACAAGATCATGATGTATGGATATTCCTTATCATTTCTTAGATACTCACAACTTACCAACACCTAATAGATTGATATACAGATCATATGGAATTTACACCTAGAATGCCACATGTATCCTAAAACAAATTAGTTGTATGGCAATTGTTGATGCAGGGGCATTAGGCTCAAAACAACCTTTGTCCATAAATAAATGTAAAGGGGGGTCTCATGTTTTATTTCCCCATGTATTTATTCATAGTTGAGTTATTTTTAGTTAATTAGAGAAGAAAATGTAACTTCCCGAATGATTAATGGGCACCTGAAGAGATAGTCAGTTTCAGAAGTTAAGCTAATTTTAGGAGTTCGTCTCTGTCTGTCAGAGGGTTAGTCTCAGAGTTAGAGATATGAAGATTTTTGAGCATTAGAGGAGTTGAGTCGATTCAGGGTTTGTATAAAAATAAGCCTTATAGGCATAATAAGTCAGACCTGCATAGAGAACCGCATAGGCTGCGTAGGACTGTCGTAGAGACAGAGTAGAGGAGAAGGGATAAGTAATTCGAAGATCTGGTCGAGCCAAAGTTGTAAGTACTTCACTGCATAAATGTAGAATTATTTCAATGGTATTGTGCATTTTTCGAGTTAATTATGGCGTGAATGGTTTCTGTGTCCCGATAATCAATTTTATAGTAGTCTGGAATACATACTCGATAATTGTGGTTTAATGGGGTCTTGTATGTTGAAAGAGGAACTGAGTCCTTTCCTGAATTACTAGCCTCTATACAAGAGGTTCTATCCTTTCCCAAACCCATTGGATATTATTTTAACTCGGTGTAAGAATTTCCGGACAAATAAAGTTGTGTGATAACCCGTGTTAAGTGCCATGATAGTGGACAGTGTGGCATTGGACAGTGGTATGGCAATGTTGTGGTCGAGACTCATGTAATACAGTGGGAAATTCCATGGTAGAGAGGGTCCACAGGTCCAAATTATGGATCTCCCCACAGTGTAATAGAGAATTGTGCTCAAGCCTTCGATTCAAGGTTCGATCAGTGCTACCACGTGCATAGGACCGGCGTGTGAAGGAACCTCATGGAGTGCGAGTCCTTAATTGAAGAAAAAAAAACTAGTACAGGAAGATGCGAGTCAAAGGAGCGGAGGCGGAGTACAATAAAAGAAAACTCGACGGAACCTGGAAGATAAGAGGCGGAACCGTGACCGAAGTGCACAGTAAAACCACTGTTTGGAAAATCAGCGATATCGCGCAAGTTTGGAGGTGGTAAGAAGAATTGGTGAAAAGGACGCGACATATGTCTCCGTGAGACACGTGGCCGAGGGTGGAATTATAAAACCGTTCTCATCGCAGATTAACCCTTGGGCATGTTCTTTACGCGAGATTTCGTTGTGTCCGTTGGATCCTCCAAACCGACGCGATGCTCCATCGACCGTCAGATTGAGAGGTAAATTACTATGGAGCCAAGAATGGTTTATGTATGACCATTGAGTTATAGACCAAAGTCGAGATTTGTTACGATCTTTGACGATTGGCGGAGATTATAATAAGGAGGACTGTATAATTATGTGAATGGCCGTGTGTTTGGTTGAAACCAAGTGACGGAGTTCAAATTGACAAGGTCGACATACATTAAACATCACGGTTGAAATACGAGAGGGTCGAGCAGTTGATACATTCGAATATCAATTTGACTATGTAAAATGAGTGAGCCCAAGGTTTTGGGGTTTAATTCCTAAGTGGCTTGTATTTATTGGGGTATATATTAATGAGAGTAGGCTAGTCATTATATTCGAGGTGTGTAAAGAGCGGTTGAATGTTGATAGGTATGATGGGGATTAGACCATAGAACGTGGGGACTTATAGTATGGTTTAGAACCATCAAGTGAAGAAGTTCCGCATGTGAGAAGGCATGGCATAGGCCTTGTTAGCAACCTATAATATAGGAGTCATAATTTTGACTTGACTATTGGTAATTTTGTAAATTTGTACATACTTTGCCTTCTGCAAGTTGTATTCACATATTTTGTTAAAAAAAAAAAAAAAAAAAAAAAGAGGGTAAAAAAGTCCTAAAAGAACAATCAAAGGACTTAGAAAAAATTAAGATACCCCAAAGAAAAAATGAATAAAACATGAAAGTGAGCAAGCATAAATGCCACTACTTTTTACTTTTTGACTATGGCAGAGTGTCAATAAATTCCATTAGAGCATGATGAGTTAAACAGTTCAATATTAACTTGTTATTGTTTCAATTTCCTTTGTTATAGATAGAGAATAATGAGTTGTTAGACAGTTTAATCCTAACAATTCAGTAGTTAGGTAGAGAAATAAAGTGAATCCAATAGTTTAATATGGATTCATGGATGAAATGAGTGTAGAATTAGATAGTTTTACTTGCTTTCAGAAATAATAAATGTTGTGAAGGTTGCTAGCTTAAATGCACCTACTACAAAGGAAGAAAAAAATGTTAGCATGGTAAGATGGGTAGGTAGAAGAAGGTGAAAAGTCTCAATGTAAATATCATTCATCATGGGCTGCAAAATAACTAACTTCCCCTTCCCATAGTCATGAAACATTCTAGACTATCAGTCAGAAAGGCTCAAGGCATTTCCTTGACTTTTGTTGGGACCAGACCCAAGGCTCTATGACTGATCAGTTGAAAGTGTGAAATGACTATATTAATCCCTAAATCACATCATTTACCATTCATGCACTCATTTCCCCTGAAAAACCCTAATTAAAACTTCATTTTTACTTAAAGATACTCTAATCCTCATTTGATTAACTTCCTACATCATTTCAAAGCATAAAGCCCTCAAAATCAAATTTTATCCTAAGTATAAGTGATGAAGTTATTATAATGCAAATTTTCTTTTTAATCTTCACTTTCTTAGTTATATTTATGTGTTTTTTAATATACATTGTCCCCTTGTCATATTAACTCTAAATTATGTATTAACTCCTTACAATTGACCTTTTCCTATTATATAACTCCTTTTATAAATAAATCCCAAAAACCCACTTATTATAACTTAAGCCAAAGTATTTTATTCCCACATGCTTAAATAAAACCCCCCTTATAACCCCTTTGGCTAAAATTTTATCCGTATATTTAATCCCGCCCCTATGGTAATTAAGTTTTCTTGATTTGATTTACCATATAAATAAAATATATGAAGAAAAAGTTTAAAACATATGTTATATATGTTTTAAATCAAAAATCACCCGAAGTTTCATCTAAACTAAACTTCAATAAAAATGACCCTTTACCTTGTATATTTTCTGCCCCAAGTCCCTTAACCTAAGGTTAGAACCTTAACCTTACCTTTTCCCCGCATACATTACGCCTAAATCCCAGACTCTAACCATAGTTCGAAGCCTTGGTAATCCTTCCGAACACTTGATTTTCCAATAAGAATAAGTCGTTTCTGTATATATGAATAAACCAAACCTTCTCCCGTCGGATTCATTTTTAACCATCCGATCCCTAGAATCCATTTGATCCTACGGTAATACATTTGCGTGAAAGTTTTTAATACATTATCTCTCCCCATCACGTAAAATTCCAACCGTCCGATCTATCCTTCATCTCCCAATATCAATGGCCCAAAGTGAACCCGATAACTTACCTTTTCCCCGCACCTTTCATTTTGATCATGTCCATTCACTCATTGAATCCAGATTCGATGGCGCTAATACATTTTCACGCTCATAAAGTAATCGTTTGATGTTTTGGCAAAGCTGTGTGAAATGGGTGGCTTTTCCAAACCACCCCACGCTTACGTGTTGCCACCACATTGTATCGCATTCGAAAATATAATTTCCGCTTACCACCATTTACCTGCGCGAATACCACTGGTGGTATTCCCTAAACTTCACCCATTTAACCAAAGTTTAATGTCATTTAACTATGCTTATACCATTGTTTAATACATTAAAATTATATTTTTCATTCAAATTTTCACCTTTTCGCTTTAAACCTGTAAAAACATTGCAGAACCTTTTTTCCTCAAAATCACGTCGTTTGAACCCTGAGAAACTTTGCAGAGCCATTTTCAACCTACCAGTACCATTTTTCAATGCCCATTGCCCTGAATTTCCATTACAAAGTACTACATTGTCCTCTGCGAAGCCATTTTCAAAATATTGAAGACTGACCACCTCTGCAACGTCTTCAACCAAATTCCGCTGGTTCTCTAGGTACTTTTCTTCCAACTTGCCCTTTGAGATTTCAAAATTCCTGTCGATTTCAAATAATTACCAAAGTTACTGCAAAAAAGTGTCCATTTTTCAAGGGAAACTTTGTCAAAATTTCCCTGGAATCCCTAATTTCCCTTTCTCGCAGTTTTTTCCATACCCTGGTCCATTTTTCTGTTGAAATCGATTTTAAATACACGTTCTTAGCTTTAAAATCCTTGCATTTCCTAAAAACCCTACTCAGAAACCCCATTTTCAGTAGAAATTTGCCAAGAAACCCTTGTTTCTCGTAAAGGAACTTAGCAAACCATTTAAGCTTGCTTCGTTGATATTAAAAATGACCAAGAAATAGGTAACCCCCAAGAATGGAGGCCCAGAATCTCAAAAGAAGTCTTCTGGAAAGATTCCTCATCCTAAGTCCTTCAAAATCGACAAACCAACTCCTGCACTCACGACTGATTCTACAGAAGTGGTCAGACCAGTCCAGCCTCCAGTCATTTCTCCAGAGAACAGCCCTTTAGTTGATCTGGACTATAGAATACTAGACCCTAATGTAGAATTTAACCTGCTTGATGTCTATAATTGGTGCTATGGAAAATCAGTGGAAAAGGGTGACAAAGATAGTCCAATTTGGGAATCTAGTCTGCCTAGATACATTGTCCCTCTCACTCATTCTGTTCCTGAATTTATCAGATTATGCCAAGCCTATTATATGCCTGAACAAAGATGTATTGTAAACAAAGAAAAAGAGATCATGTTTTACATCACTGAAGAGTCGATAAATTCCATGCTGCAAATGAATCATGACCCCAATTCTGCTTCCCTATCAATAGAAGATTTAACCCAACTATATCTTGACTTGGATTTCAATACTAGATTCAAAATATACTAGACTTTTTGTCCAAATCAAGTTGATATTCCTAAGTTAAATCCTCCTTTCGACACCTTTGATTTCCCAGATGAGACTAGACAGATTGTCTCAATGCTCTCCTTCATACTAGGATACACCAGTGATGAATTCACTGATGTGGCTATCCTAGGTTTTCTGTCAACTCTAAGCCCTGGTCAATCACCATCCATTCAGTTCAATTTTGCTAGATTTATTGCTGAAAGTATGCATTTTCAGTTATCCAGATTATCAGAAGAAGGAGTTTTCAGATACTCCTCTTATCTACTCCACCTCTTCCTCTATTATCAAACAGATAAGTTTCCAATTGAATGTCAGAAATTGGATGCAGAAGGAAAAGTTCTATCAGTAGTATTTTGGTCATATATTCTAAGGAAATGGAACAGAGAGTATAGTTTTACAGATTTCAATGACTCATTTATAGCCCCTGCTATGTATATCTTGGAAAAAGAGGATATCCCTAGGATCAATGATGAGACAAGAAGAATTATGTAGTTATCAGAGAGCTACAAAACTGGAGATTGGTATTTGTATAAAAATAATATAGAAATCAAAGTGTATGGCTCATCCCTGGCCCCATATAAGTTACCCAGATTTGATACGACAAGAATATTTGATTTAGAATATCTGAGACAAATATTGAATGTAGATGAAATCAACTTCATAGCTTCCAGGAAAAAGACCCAATTTAAGCTGAAAAATAAAATTAGGCAATTCATTGTGAATAACAGAGAAGCTACCAATGAGATAAATGTCAAACTTAAAGAGTATAAGCTCCCATGTATTTTTACATGTAATTATGACCCACAAGGTATTTTGAGTACAATAGGGGTAAAATGTAAGTTTTTTGTTTACTTGCATGATCCTAAGCCCCATATTGAAAGATATGTAAATAAAATTGAATGGGAGCCAAACACCCTATCTGATGATGATTCACAGGAAGTACAGGTAATACAAGTAGACAGTGGCAAAGGCAAACAAATTGAACAGACACAGGTGGCTTCTACAAGCAAATATATTGATAATGTACATAAAAGAGACAGAGAAGGAGATAGTTTCATAGCTGAGACTATTGAGGACAAAAAATTCAGAATTCCTTATAGTAAAATAAGCAAGTTAACAGAAGAAGAAAAGGATAAGGCTGTAAATATTGAAACAGATGATGAAGCAACAAGAATAGTCACTGAAAAATTAAAAGAGCTTCAAAATGTAAAAATTGGAACACAACAAAAAGATACAGTCATGAAGGAAAACCAGGCTACTGTCGATTTGCCTCCTTCTTCTCAGGAAACTGACAATACAGAGTCAGAGATTCAGATCAGATTCAGACAGATTAAAGAGAATAATGAAGAGAACAAGAATCAAGATTATTCTAGATTTCTTAAGGAAAATCCTGGAAACAAAGACAGGCTTCTTTCATCATTTGATTATTCATCCAATAAATTGGTAATGTCATTCTTGAAGCCTACAGTGGCTGAGCCAAAATCAGTGGAAGATTATTCCAAAACAGATTTTGAAGTGGCTGCAGATGCCATTCATGAATTAGATCGAATTGAATTTCATAGGAGCAATACTGAAATGCTATATTCCAAAATTGTCAGTAAAAATATGAAATCAATTAGGCTTGAGAAAACAATGCTCAACCTCCAAAATCAAATGAAGTTGGACAAAGCCTCACTTTATGCTAATAATTTAAGAGTAAAATCACTAGAAGATATAGTGATTGAAGCAAGGGGTGAGCAGCCAACATTGAAGGAGAAAAAGTCTTAATTAAACAGAAAAATGAGGATATAGCTGCTCTCAGAAAACACTTTAAGTTGCCTCAGAGTGAAAACTCTCAAGAAAAATAAATTCTACAGCAAAAAATAGAGAATGATGAATTAAAGCAGCTTGTACATCAAATAACAGATCAGATAAAAACAATGGAAAATCAAACAGAAGCTCTAATGAAAGAGAATGAAGAACTAAGAAAATCACAACCAATGGTCATTCCTACAATGATCCCTACTATAAACACTGCTATACTATCTACTTTGGCAGAAAACTTGGCACCGAAAGGAGTACTGGCAACTGCAGTGCCAATTACTTCTCAGGAAATCTCTGACTCTTCTTCTTCATCCTCACAGATGAGCACAGTACAAGACCAAGCAGTCGTGATCAAATCCATGGAGGACATATCTATTAAAGATAAAGAGATTCTTAGTTTGAAAGGCATTATTAAAAATTTAGAAAATTCCAAAAATGATGCCTTGATTACTTCTAAAGGACATGAGCAAAGGGCCGATCGACTACAAGAACAGGTAAAGATTCTACAAGCACAAGTAAATCTTACAGATCAAGTGGCCTATATAAAAAATCATTTATGGACCAAAATTATTGAAGGCATTCATTCTCAATGGCCTTCAATTCGGATAATTTATGAACAGAGGGAGTTACTTCAAGTTGCTAGTGCAGAGATTGACAAGACTAAGAGAGAAATTGACAATGATATTTAATAATCAACTCGCAGCTTTTAAGCAGACAAAAACTGGAAGAGTTGGAAGAATTGAAAATTGTTGATGAAGCAAAAACCATTCTCATTCTTAAAATCAAAAAGGTCTTTGAACAAAAGAAACGCAATGATATTGTCCCAAGGACCGGACAAAAGAAACAATGTGTCACTCTCAGTAACAGCTAAATACAAAACATTTATTGACGACGAGGTTCACTGCTGTTGGATGATAAATTCATACCTAATTCAAAGCCAAAATTCAGCTCTGATACCTAAGACATATCTGAGGTCTTACCAGCAGGCGTGCTTCTTTCGGTGTTTGGTCTTGTTCTTTCTGAATGGTAGGATATTGAGTATGTTCACTATCAAGCCTAACTTTTCCAAGTCTACAGAGGCAGATGAAAGTTACAGAAAATTGAAGACTATGAAGATCCCCTCTGCAGAAAAGTGGCAAGAATTCACAGATCTGTTGTGAATTTAATGGATAAAAAATAGGAAAATCACTTGGAAATTCATTTTTTACTGTTACCTCAAATGGTAAAAATACAGGGTTAAAGTGTATCAGTAGGTGAAAGAGTATCAGTGAAAATAAAGTTACTGTTGGTTATTTTTTAATTACCACAACAAAACAGCTCAAATCAGATGAATAAAGAGTATCAGCGTTGAAAGTTAGAGGAAAGGAAAGTTCTTCAACCACTTTCCATGATAAGATGCACCTAATGCCAGTAGTGCACACAACACAACAACAATCATTTCAAATTAGAATAATCAGTTCTATTTTTGCTTGTAAAAAGGTAACAGCTTGCAAACTATTTTGCAGCTGTCCCTCTTTTTAAGTTTTCTTTCCAATTTTTAATTAAAACATTATCTCAATTCCTGAGATATTTTGTAAATAGTTTTTTGTATAAATACTTCACAATTCGAAGTATTCAGTGTGAATAAAATTTCTCAAGACAACTATAGTCTTATTTGCTGGTTATATTGAAGTTGGTGAGTCAATTAGCGAAAGTAGCAGACTGGAAAGAGATCAGAGACATCATAGCTAAGGATTCTTGTGGTGACAAGATAAATCTCATTTCTTTCCATGTTTTTAGTGTATTTCTTTAAAGTTTAAATTCATTCATATTATGTTTTTCTAGTCTATAATGATCAAGTAAGGAAAAATTAAACAAGATTAGTGATAATAAGCTCCCTGTTTCGAAACTTGTTGGCATCTTAATGTTTTCTACTTGATAACCTGACCATAGAATTCTTAATTGCTCTAGGTCCCAGTTAGATCCCCTTCTTCAATCTTCTTATCTATAGCTTAAGGATTCTTAAGTGCCCTTTTGCTCAGATTCCATCCACTCCATCAAATCAAGCCTATACATAGCCTTAGAAGGTCACCTATCTTGCCCTTAACTTGTGCATCTGGGCATATTCCAGGTGCTAGTGCCTAGAAGTTGACTCATTTGCCCCAGTAATGGTCCTTACGGTTGCATGGGTCTCTATTCACAATCGTTCCGTCAAACTGACTGCAATCCGCTAGCCTAATATTTGTTACTAAAACAAAGCTAAATCATACGGAGAGATCCCTCTCTGGAGTTCAATAAGGCTAGATCTTGAATTCCCAAAGCGGTTCTTGGTTACCCCTAGTGTTCTTAACTACAAAAATCCCCATCCCACAACCTGAGAATTACTAGGGTGATAACAAGCCTTGGGGGTATTATGATCCTTGGAGGAAACTCCCATAGCTAGAGGAGTTGACAGAGAAAATTGGATCGAGTACAAAGGTGTGGCAAGTGGGTTTTACCCTGCACCAATTGTTATGGTGCATATATGATGTGTATTATAGTTTATCTTATAATTTTGTTGAAGTAGCATACAACAATTTACATAGTGATATGAGAACCACTCTCTAGAGTATACATCGATTTTGTACACATGGCTTTTCAATTGCTTTTTAAGATATATCATTGGTGATGCTCACATGATTATATAATGAACCATTAAGTTGAACTATGAAATTATTCCTCACAACACACACACACACATATTGATGAATTAATAATTTTTCTCATATAATTTTTTTAATCTATTTTGAAAATATATATATATATATATATATATATATATATATATATAATTATTTCTAAGAAGAAAAAGAGAGAATTCCTTACCATATCTTCGTAAAACATATAATAGCAAGAAAATTAATCTATTGAAATTTCATTTCCAAACATATTCATGGAGTAAAATGAAGATTGAAAGGAGATATTCATGGATTTACCTATAACATCACCTCATAATTAAGAATGTAAATGTACAATATTGATGATACATAGGTTAGGAGAAAATTAATCTATTGAAATTTCATTTCCAAAAATATTCATGGAGTAAAATGAGGATTAAAAAGAGATATTTGTGAATTTACTTATAACATCACCTCATAAAAGTGTAAATGTACAATATTGATAAAATTTATTTATATATGATAAATAATAAACCTTTATCTCACATGTATCATATAATCTTATAAACAAACAATTGCACCGGGGGTGCAAGGGAACGCCGAAAGGAGGAGATGTGAATCATTTTGTGCTATATGAGGGGTAAAATGTGTAATAACTGAAGGAGCTGAATATTTTGTTCGTTTGTGACGATATGGAATATTGGATTTTATTTTTAATAAAAATAATTATTATTAATTTAATATTATTTAATTTTAATTTATTTTATTTTATTATTATTTTATTTTATTTTATTTCTTTATTTATTTTAATCTTTATTTTATTTTATTTCTATTTATTTATTTATTTATTTTATCGAAATAGTGCTGAGTATTATTGGGAGCTTCTTGTCAAAGGCTCAACCTATGGTCTCAACCATAGTCAATTTCATTTCCCTTTTACACAAATGGTTATAAAACCATGCACCCAAGGTATATTGCTTGTGCGGGAGTGCTTTACCTTCACTATATGGTTATGAGCCCATACATATATAGTAAATCTACATATATCATTTAACCCGACATTCACCTTGTACTTACGGTCCACCAAGCTTTCGCCTTCAACTATGCAAATTTATATATATATATATATATATATATATATATATATATATATATATATATATATATATATATATATATATATATATATATATATATATATATATATATATATATATATATATATATATTGGCCTAGGCTAACGCATATACCATTTCTTGAAATTTAATCATACCATTCAACTTCATAAGCCTCGATTGTGATTAACCTTGAACCCTATATAATATTACTCGACCCCACATATATTTCATATGGGCGCTAACTCCACAAATGCATTGATATAGGCCTACCACCTTTACGTTTTTTATTTGAATTAAAATCACGGCATATAAACAGATGCTCGGGCCCACGTTCATATAAATTCACCTTGCTTAAACGTCGAGCGGATCCAACGATCCATATGGCGTCGCTCCCCAAGCATTAATCGGACGATCACTGAGCAATTTCACGTTTTTTTCTCATCGAGCATTAATGCTCAGAAATAACGCGAAACTCGCGGTTTTGAAAATCCGCTTAGGGACACGTGGCATTTTCTTTGTGGTATCACATTTTTTATTTCAATACAGCTTACCACTAGTGGACCTGCACGAAAACCATAACCCATTCCCGAATACCACCTTTACTGTTTATGCATCGCGGTTTCGTTTCATCTCCGCTTCGAGGTTCCGCTTTAAATTTTCAACGCCAATTAACTCTGGTTTCTTCCTTTTCCATAGAGATCAACCTACGTCATCGATCATCCACTTAACAAACCAACATTTGTTACTTCAAACAAGCGGGGAGTAAGCTTTAGGAAAATTCTGCCATCCTTTAATAGATAGAGCGTGGTTATACTTGCTCTTTTAATAGGGCCTTATTCAATCTTTCTCAATTTCTTATGCAGAATGCACACACAATCCCTTGTTGGAATATTTGAAAATTCCAGAACAATAAATGGAGAATAAAACTCCCCTCTTCAACACAGAGAAAATATTAAAAATTTCTTCACTGGAGACAGAGTTCAACACTTTGAAAAATTTCTATTCCATTCATTAACTCAAAAAAAACTATTACAAATCTTCCTCTGCCAGAGGAATTACAAAATGGTGACTGCTGCTATGACACAGTGCACACAAAGACTTCATTGTTTCACTCAGAAACACACTCTATCTCTATTCAAAGAAATGAAACGCATTGCTGTGCTATTCAAAAAACTTTTACAACACTCTGCTATGCAATCCTCAAAAATTTTAAACTGTCTAATGTATATGTTTTAAAATAACATAATATGCCCTTTTTCCTTTTACATTAGCCTTCGGGCTATTTTAAAACACATGCTATTACATATAATAACAAAACAAAAAACTATTAAACCAAACCTATTTAAAGTATTCGGGGCCCACATTACAAATGCCCAAAGTGAAATATTTGCACATATGTTATATATGAGCCAATGGTTTAAATAACTATCAGGCGGTGAAACAAAACTTATAACAAAATATTAATAAAACTATATCATACGTCCGGACTTCAAAAAAAATAAACCCGATTTCAATCACAAATTCGCATTCCAAAATAGCCTGCTGATGTCACCCTAATTTGTGACACGAAAACTTCATAGAATATGCCATATAAAAATTCGGGTCCATTTTTTGGATTTTCGTACGGAGGAAAACTGTGACGCGAAAATCAAATTAATTCCGCCCTATAATGTTTCGGGTCCGGAATTCCACAATGCAGGCGGGCCAAAAAATAACGCGATCGAATCGCCTGCTTCCACGTGGATGGCTGATTTGGTCTGTGGTCTATGGGACCACGTTCTTCTGAATTAAAATCTCCCGCGTTTACTATTAAATTGCTCTATTTCCAAAACAATAAAGTGCTATGTTTTTAAGTGTGCAGGGACTGTGATTTCAAAACCAAAATTGACTATTCATCAATTTTAGAAAGTGGCTGTTTGACAGAGCCATTCAAAAATATTTAAAAGCGACTAGAGGACAGGGTAGTTGAAATTAATATTTCAACATCCCTCATTCACTGAGAATGCCCTCCTTGGTGCCTTCTTCGTCGGACTACGATGTGTTCATCAATAGTCGTCAACCCGATGTTCATTTCTTCGCCAGGCATCTTCACAACAGTCTTGTTTCCAGAGGATTACGAGTCTTTCTCGACAGCATAGAATTGCAGGCTCGACAATACATACCTTCACAAATCAAAGACGCAATTAAAGGAGCCACTCTCATTATTACTATTTTCTCTCCAAATTATGCGCAATCGCAAAGGTGCCTCCATGAACTACTCCTCGCGTTGCTCTGTAAGCCGACCATTTTTGCAAACGCATATAACTGTCGTTTATTTCATATAAGTGTCATTATACTGACGGTGGCCAAAGCGTCGCTATTGCGATGGATGCCTCCAAACGTCTCAATTGCGACACTTAGACATTGTGTCGCAATTGCGACATTTGGAAGCAGTCGTCGCAATAGCGACACTTTGGGGCATAGTGTCGCAATTGCGTATAAGTGTCGTTTATTGCATATAAGTTTCGTTATACCGATGGCGGCCAAAGCATCGCTATTGCGACAGATGCCTCCAAACGTCGCAATTGTGATACTTAGACATTATGTCGCAATTGCGACGTTTGGAAGCAGACGTCGCAATAGCGACGTTTTGGGGCATAGTGTCGCAATTGCGATGTCTTCCTCCAAATGTCGCAATTGCAACACAATGTCTAAGTTTCGGTATTGCGACGCTTTTCTCTAAACGTCGGTATAGCGACAGTTTTGGGCAGGATTGAACAAATTTGGGGAAATTTCCGACATTTGGTCAAAAGTGTCGGAATTTCCCCCAAATGTACTAGTGAAAGGATGAAATTCTCTTGATTTTCATCCCATATACTGATCAGATACTGTAGTTATCCTCGTTAGGCTTGGATACATGGTGTTAGGAATAATTTTTTCAAACCACAGTTTCTAATAGATTCCATGACTCCCTCATTTTCCATGCCAGCTCATCTTCTTCGCTATGTTCCCGTTCTTTCCATTCAATGACCATTTTTCCTCTTTTACCTGCAAACACATACACATGAGTTGTATTAGTCAATATTGAACCTTAAATCTGTAAAAAATTGGGGTATTTGATGAGCATTTCTTGCTAGAAACGGTTTGCGCCGTTGGTGCGACTGTTTCCAAAATAGTCACGCCAATGGGCGCGCCCTAGTGTTAAAAATTGGGCGGTTGGCACGACTCCATGCCTGAAACCCATTCCAACCACGAAGCCCTAATTTTTACATATCCTTCCCCAAAATTCAAATTTGAAAATTGCATGAAGCAAGAAATGACTTAAAATGAAAAGAGGGATCTCAACTCTTACCTGGAGTTGATGGATTTGCGATTGATCTGCTGGATTGGCTGCTATCGCTGCCACAAGATTGCATAGTAAAATGTGTAACTATTGCTCCACAAGAGGGGAAAAAGTGAAAAGTAATTATTTTTACCATTTTCGGCATTTTATAACTTTTTCAAAACCCTAATTAGGTTTTAAGGCATGTTTTTCAATTATTTTATTATATTATTTTCGAGAAATGGGTTTTACGCATGTCTCTTGTGCAACAACAATTTTTTCATGCGACAATGATGAAGTAACGAGTTATATTTTATACTTTTTCGGACTCGGTAAAAACATGAAAAAGTCACTACTGGAGTCATCTTTTAGCTCTTTTCTGACTCTCTAAAATTGAAAATATTGTCGAGACTCTTGTCATTTTGAACTCATTAAATGGCTGTGAAACGATATCTACCCAGTATACGTTTAACCCTTTTTCAGGCTGGGATGGATTATTCACGAAAAAAGAATATCTTAGCCTATCGTGACTAAGAGGTTCTCTCAGACATATTTTTCTACCTTTTCAGATCTATGAGACTACCTATGAAAAGGGACTGCTAGAGTTTTCTTTTCTACCTTCTTTTCAAACTCTCTAAACATGAAAAGGTGTCGAGTTCTCCCTTTGTCAGACTCGTTAAACCCTAATGACATCGGACTTCGTCACCATGACGTTATTTCGAATTCCTCCTTCCTAGGGCTCATAAAATGTACTAGGTTGGATTTGTCCGAAGGACAAACTTACAGTGCAAGCATATGCTATCCCCTTAAAGCTTGTTTTAAAAAAATAATTGGGGTACTCACTAGAAATGATGGGGGAAAATGGAACCAAGATTTAGTTGTGTTGGCAGTATGTCGCTCTTGAAAATGGCACTTATCTGCATTTGTGTCGAGTTGGGGACATCTCATTTTGTCATTTTTTCCTTCATGGGCTTGGGTAATCTCTTTTGACCTCTCATCTTCTCTTTTCCACGTCATCATGACCTTAGATCCTTTGATGTCAAATACTGCCAAATCTAGTGTTGTGTTGTTGATATATTCAAGAGAAGTTTGCCTCTGTAGTTTTCAACCTTCCTCTGATCTCCTGTTGGTCCTGATCCACCTTCATCATATTCCTCTGTCTCGTGTCGATAATGTGAGAAACATTATGTTCCTCCTTCGACCAGGTCACTTCCTGTCGACTTCAGCTCATTATCCAGGAATTTTATCTAGAGACTCCCTTCTAGTACCTTGGAGCCTACATGCCTCAATGGTAGGTTTTTCACATTTGACGCAAGGTTCATATCATTGGCCTTCGATTGAGTGATTCTGCGGATGTTCGGCCTCATATCATTTTTCAAATTTCATAGATTGTACCTTTTGTACCTTGGGGGAAATCATCATCATTTTTGGTTTCTCTCACGTCTATTAACAACTTTCATCATTGGCTGGTAATCAGATGATTTTCCTACATGTTTGACTTCATCTCATACATTCGCATGCTCAAAATTATACTTATTCAAGTCGAGATGGAGCGCAAGACCCTGGGTTTTTATCTGATAAACTCCAGGTTGCGTATTTTTGTGGTTCATTATGACTTATTACATGAATATCTTGATTGGATGGTTGTGACCATACCTGAGTCTATTTATTGATCCTTCCTGCTGGATGGCTATGTCCATACCTCGGATCTCAGTTTTTATACACTCTATTATGGATGGCTGCGCCCACGCCACATGATTCATGTATCACATATATCAGTCATATTTGTAATTGCAGGTCTTCCAACAATGGTTTTTGGTTCAAACGTGTTCTCATAAACCATTTCACCCCTCCCTCTCTCTTGGACTTCATGCTTTAGGGAGCATCTATTACACAGCATTTTATCACTGTCCCTGCAATCCCCAACTTGCACATTGGAGGGTCATTTCTGTGACCAATAAGTAGTGTCATGCTTTTAAAATACCATCCTTGCATCCCTTTTGATGAAAGAAACATTCTTCTTATTGACATTTCCTTAAGCAAAGTTGTGAAAATCCCTATTTTTTCCTTGGCGCGAGTATCCAGTTACACCCTCGTGCCGACCAAGAAATTTAACACTGAGCCCATGCCACTTGGCACTCTATTCCAGTTAGACACCCATGCCAAGCTGTTTATGGAATGTATTTTAAAAATAGAGGCAAAGGTTCCATTCTAACCACCTCGGGGATGAGTCATTGGGAGTGGTTGAACTGAAACAACCGCAGACTCCTTCCTTTAGTTAGTAGTTTCCACCTCCCTTGGAACTCTCCTAAAGGATAGGACTCCCTGCCACCTTTGTAGGGATCCCAACCTCATCTCTTTCCTTTATATAAGAAACTATCTATTTTAGTAGAAGCTAGCTGAATAGCTAAATAGCTTAACTAGGAGAATTATACTTTAGCTAAGCTGTTAGAGAAGATAGAGTAAGAAATATTGTGTTGAGAGAGCTCGAGTCGATGACTTCAAAGAGAGCTTGAGTCCAAATTCTGTATCCAACATTTGAGACATGCTTCGTCTAAACCCCGTTGGAGGAGACTGTGATGTCAAAGCATCATTTTTACTCTTCCTTCTACTCATTAATATACATGACTACTGTTTGGTTACACTATTGTGTTATGATGTTTATTTGATGCGATATGTTTAGCCTTATTTCACTGGTTAATAGTTGTGAATGAAAATATTCTGTCAGATGTTTCTCTTGTTCTTTGTCCTATGTGCAGGTATCTAAGCATGACAGCAAACGTATCTTGATTTTCCAAGGTAGGAGCGAGAGGTTGCTACTCTTTCTGCAACATCGACAATGTTGGATTCAAGGTTGGTCAATCTACCATGTCTTTTGTTCATTCATTAACTAGGAAGCAACACTTTAGCGTGTCCTTTTAATACTAGACCCACCCTAGGGCTAGAGGGATCATCTCTATCTACAGAGAGGATTTACCTTCATAACTCACATGTATCCCAAATAAATAGCTGCAACCTTTTCATTAATTTCCTACCAAATAGATTACACTAGAGTATCTGATCAATGCATCAACATCCAACAGTTTCCAACCTGTGAAATGAGTCAAAAATTATATGATATAGACCACAAAACAACTCCTCCCATCCGCAGTGATTGAATACATGAGAGGAGGATTAGTTCCACCAAAATCTGAGTTGAATACCTAGATTCTAGGGAGGTCAATCTAACTCATCCCTAAATTTTTGCAAACTGATTCATTACATGTCATCATAACTTTTTACCTAATGTATTTACCCTAGGTAAGTAAACCACATCATAATTAATTTTAAATTCATGATTTACATTGGTAAAATACCATTGACCATGGTCAAACTGGAAAAACTGAGAAAAATACGAAAATATCAGCAAATTCAGAAAAATTTCCCTATGCGTAGTGCCACTGTCCTATGCACAGCGCCAACTTCAAGCTGAATTTTGGAGGAGTTCCCAATGTCCAAACTAAGCTTAGGATAGCTCATTGGAGATTGTATCCAGCCTAATTTCCAAATATGTGCTTGGTTTGCAGATTTGACTTGATTTGACCTCCCAAAAAGTGATTTTCACAAGACTGCTCTATGTGCAATGCCAGGCTCAAAAAGAGGGAAGAAACATGCTTTTTTGGGTTTTTTTCCCTTTTCACTGACCAGTTTATCTCAAAAACCTTAGAAAATTTCTAGAGTGCATGTATTCATCATTCTAAATCCAATGGTGGTATTTTTTTGTCCAAAATATGCCTAAAAAAAGTGCGCATAGCCTAGGGCATTGTGCATAGGACAATCCAACTGTCACATGATTGTCCAAGTATGCACAAAACGTCAAAAAATTTCAAAAATGTGTCAAAACTAGCCAAAATTTTCTGAATGGTGGTTTATGATGATGACTAGGCATGGAGTGAGGCTTCAGCAAGGATATCAAGCCTTGTTTTCTCTTCTTTCATGGTCAAGGCTTCAATTTTTGCATTGGCTTGTTTAAGTTTTGGCCTTGCAATTTTGTTTTTCTTGGCATATTACTTAGCCCTCTTTCTAAATATATCGTTATCCTTGTTTTCCTTCTCTAGAATATTCTCTAGGTGCTGGTTAGCCCTGCCAATCCATTGTTCCCGGTTCTCATTGATTACCACTGCAAATTGTTCATTCAAAGTGAGATCATTAGCAAGCTCGTCCTCCTCTTTCCTCTCTAGTTCTAGAGCTCTATTCAGCCCTCTAGTCGTAGGACTTCTCCTTGGCACTTGTTCTTCATCCTCATTGGTTTCACTATACCTTCCATATGCCTCATCAAGAAAATCCTTTGCCTTGTTTTCTTCTCTTTTTTCCTTGAGAAGCTGAATCTCCATGATGGTCTACTTGGTTTTGAGTTGTTAATTTTCTTGCTCATGAAATGCAATGACAAACTGAGATCTCTATAAGTTTTTCTAAAGCTCATTGATTTGGGAATCCTTCTGCTTGATAATCATTTTGGAGGCCTCATCATCATGCTCATCATCTAAATCAAAAAATTCAAAATCAGTCTCTATTTCATGGAGGTCATCCTCATCATGAATGGTTGCCTCAAGTACATCCTCCTCTACCATATTTTCTTTCCCCTTATGTACCTTCTTTATTATTGAAGAAGGTAATGCCCCTTCCACAATATTTGGAGAAAACACTTTCCTATGACCTCTCTGATATGTTTTATCCAATGGATCTATCCCAACCACTTTGGTCTTTTGAAGCTCATTGTCCTTAACCATGCTATATGACCCAATCTGAGTGTGAAATGGTGATGATGGTGGTGGAGTGGGTGAAGTGATGTGAGCCAATGAAGAAGTAGGTACTGTGGGCTGAGATGGAGGAATGGATGTGGAAGGATGATATGGTCGAGGCAAAACTTGAGCATGTTGAATTGGTGGAGCAATCGAAGATGTCATTAGCTATGAAAGTGTCCCATGACATATTAAATTTATCAAGGTGATGGAGGAAAATGATCTTGATGAGAGAGTGGTGAAAAATACTTTTCATTTGGTGGTCATAATCTCTCTTTTGAACAATGTACGCCATTTTTTCAATGTCCTTGAAGATAAAATAAGGTATGTTGAGCATCTTGACCCTAGTGAAGTGCATTACTAACCTGATATGGTAGGTGTAGAGTCTATATAACCTTCCTTCACAATAAAATTACCTCATCATGATTTTCATCATGGGGACATACCTATCTAGGAGGTAAGAGAAAGGAAAGAAACTTTTTCTTTCATTCTTGTAGCTTATCTTGATATATCGGCCAAAGTAATGATTCTCCAAATCCTTTGCCTCGTACCATTTTTCACCAAAATTTGGAATTTCGATGGAATATTATATGATGGATGTAGATATTATGAAAGTGACACTAGCAAGGGTTACCTAGTTATCATGAATATTAGATATGAAAATCCTTCTCAAAACATGGTGATATTGGACCTTTTTTATTTTCTCACAAAAGTCAAAGCATCCTACATGCTTGAAAGATGTCACTGTCATGGGAGAGGCCATGAGTTCTCTGATGTTTGTAGGTTCAAGTCTGATGATGTTCCCTCCTTTGTGTGGCCTCATCTCTTCCATTTCTTCTTCCTCACTGAATTCTCTGTTTTCTTCTTCCATAGTGTCTTGTTTAGAAACCTTGGGGAGATGAATTGGGAGTGAAATGTAGGTGTAGGGAGTGAAGAATGGGATGGAAAAAATTAGGTAGATAGGGAAAGGAATTTTTGAGTTGAGGTAGGTGACGGGGAGTGGAAATATTGTGGGATTTATGAATAGTAATTTTATTACAAGTATGGGGATTTGGAATCTTGGGAATTTGAGATATCTAGGTCTTAGGGTTTATGGGATAAAGGGGTTTGGTATAGGGATTTTATGATATAGGGGTAGGGATATGATATTTTGATGTAGGAAGGGTATAAGGGGTCTTCTAGGATAAAATTATGATTATGAGGTAAAACTAGGGTTTGTAGCCTTTAACTCTCCAATTTTTTCATAAAAAATGAAATACCATGAAATTTGCACTTGAGGAGTGGAAGGAGACTGTAATGGTGGCTTAATTACTTTCCAAGAAGGAGTGACAACCTTTGATGAAGGTTTGGAGTGCTGACACAAAGTTTGGGATGCTGCAGATGAAGTTTTATAGGTGTGCAACGCCTGGGCTCTATGCGCAACGCCTCCAAGTTTTTCAACCTTGCACCCTTTAATTCCGATTTTATGAGCTATGTGAGAGATGGCTTGATAACATGGAGAGAAAATGAGTATGTTTTGTTCTTTGAATGGGATTTATACTTGATGAATTGGACGCTTTGAGCTTTGGGACCCACTTTTCTCTCTTGTTTTCACTTTAACCCTTTGCAACTTTACCTTTCATTTTGACTTCTTTCCTTTGGAAATTGATCATTTTGATGAACTAGGAACTCTTTCAATTTACATTTTTGGTGCTTTGGTATGTTTGGAAAACTGAGTGAGCATCTTGGGATGATGAAATTATTACATTTGAAAGACATAAAATTACATAATGAAAAATATAGAAAATTACATTTCAACTTAAAATTACATACTGAAATGAGATATTTTCTTCACAAATCATATTCACCTAGTGAATAGAAGTTTATTGGGATTACCATTTTCTTGATAGTCTTATGCAATGGAATGGAGTTTTATTGAACCTTGGAAACCCTAGTGACCTAATGAAACCTTGAAAAACCATAAAATACCTAATGAGACCTTGAAGGATTGAATTTCAAGATGACATGACTGATATTGATTTTATGGATGATGTATAGTCATAAAGGTATGAAGATATGCCATCAAGTAATCAAATTTGTGGAAGGGTGATGATTTGTTGGACTTTGGGCTACCATCAGTGACTAATTTTTTTCATGACGTAATGGAATGATAAAAAAATTGTGAGTGGGACTCGTAAAATGATATAAGAAGAGGATTTTGATCACTGATGGCAGGATGCAAATAATGACACTAATCGTAAGCACAAGAGATAAATGTGGATTTAGGAGATATTTTAGGATTTGTATTTATTTTATAGTTATCCCTAATTTTTGTATAAATAGGTGTGTACCCTTCATACAAAGTCTTATAAAATGTAGGTGGTGTAGTCAGTTGTTAATTGCTAGCTAGTAGCTAGTTGATAGTTGGAGGTTCCATGTTCTAGATGTAATTTGTAAAGTGAGGATAGATAATTCTTGTAATATCTTGTAACTTAATTTTTATTAAATACATACTACCACTTTGATCTCCAAGATGTAGTTGTTTAGTGTGCTTGTTGAGGAATGGAGGGCCCCCATCAATCAAAATTTGCACATATTTGTTTATATTGGTAACATAGTATAGTTATGTTATTTCATTTCTTTTCAAAAAGTGTGTTTCCATTTTATGCAAGTGTGTTTTTCCTTTCAACAAAGTATGATTTCATTTCAGTAGGTGTGAGTGTGATTTCACTTCAGAATTTTATTTATGCAAGTGTGGTGTGTTTTCAATTATGAAAGTATGGTGTGATTTTCATTTATGCAAGTGTGGTGTGATTTCATTTATGCAGGTGTGGTGTGATTTCAATTATGAAAGTGTGGTGTGATTTCATTTATGCAAGTGTGGTGTGATTTCAATTCTGCAAGAGTGACCTCCTTTACGCAAGTGTGATTTCAATTTCTTTATGCTTGGTTTGATTTTCTTTGGATTGGATTAATTTATTATGTTTTGTAATTAGTTTTAATTTCATTAGATTAATATATTCTTAAATATAACCACCTAGTACATATAGTACATGTATACCTCATCATTTTACGAAACCCTGAGTTGACAAATTAAATGACAAAGATTTATCTCACAATTAAATCACTCAGCATTTTGGCGGCGTTGCTGGGGAGGTATACATACATGTTTATTTTGAAGTTTATACAATTAATTATAGCTACATTCATTCTAATATGCATGTTAAAAACATATTAAAATAATTTAGGATGGATATTAGATTTCAATAATTTTTCAAATTTTTTTACTAATTTGTGTGCACGATAGGAATTATCAACCAAATGGAGTAATTCACATGAAATTAAGAGTTTAAAGAATTTTCATCCAAGAAATTTCTCGAATCTCAGCAATAGATAGGATATCTACCTCTCACGAATATTTTATTTTAACTGCATGCAGAAACTTTTCTATCTCTCCACCTCCACAAGAAGATCTTCAAGTTTCTTTTGATTCCTCTTGTCAATTGGTTGAAGAGTAAAGAATCATGAATAATTTAAATGAGGACAAAGCAGTAGAATATAATATTGAGGAATACATAATAAATGAGGATATTAAATGTGATCTAAACCAATAAAGGAATCATGAATATCATTAAATTATTGAAATATGGTTCCAATCAAGGATCAAATCACTTAATTTCTTAATTGTATTATAAAAATACTGGTTTCTCATACTTTCATGTGTTTTAATGCATATTTTTCATAACTAAGCATGAATATATTTTTACTCCTGCTAAGCACATGGTTACACTAGAAATATTCCTCCACTTGATCAATTTTTCTATTTCCAGTAGAGTGGAGTGGGATAAATTAATAAATAAAATAAAGTTTGGTGATGTTTTAAGTTTCTTCAAGTTAAATTTCATTTTACATATTTTGGTGTTGCATTAAGAGGCACCCAGCGCACTAATCATTTGTAGGAAGATATAGAAAGAGAAGGAATATTTGAGAAAATAGGAGAACAAAGAGTTTTGAGGGGCACAATTTGAGGTTGGAGATGGAATCATTTTTCTTTGTTTTTGAATAAAGAGTTTCAATATTGCTTATTTTTCTCTCTTCTTGTGCTCTCTTCGATTTTGAATATCGGAAAATAAAATTAAACAAAGTTAGTTTCAAAATTTTTCTATAAAAATTGGATAATAAATCTAAATCCGTACTCAAAAGTGCAATTACAGGTTTTTACAAAGCTCAAACAGAAAAACTAATGGATTCAATGGATCCAACACTATCGCAAACTCGTGTTTTGACTCTTTTTGCACCTCATTTGGCCAAAAATTAAGTGACATTGTTTTAATTTTCTACCCAATTATGTTCTTAATAAGCCTAAAATTTGACCCAAACCCGACCAGTACACCCAAAAAACGGGAACAGTGCACAAATATGGCCTTCCTGATCGACAGTCGAATTTATAGGACAGTTAAAACTGCCCCCAATTCCTCTGTACCCTTGGTCACATCGTTCCATATACCCACATTGTGTGCCTTTGGGCTAATCCATTCCCCAAAATGGCATGCATTGTAAATTTAAATACGTTTTTTTGAATATTATTAATAAGGAATAATATATAGGCAGATTGGTAAAGTGCTTTGGTTGTTGGAAATAGGTCTCAGGTTCAATTCTTGTGGAGGTATTTCGACCTCACATAAATTTTAGCCCATCAAGAGGAGGCCAAGTGGTAACCAGTGGTTGGCCCACGTGGCACCTCCTCATTGGGCCACCACTACAAAACCGAAACCAATGGAAAAAAATGACATGTCAATGAATAAAATCATGCCAAACATCACCCATCAATTAGTTAGAGAAGGTACAATCAAATTTTCCACATCATAGGCCCAGTCAGTGTACGGACTGCTGATTGGGCGTTCCTGTAACTCAATGATTTATTTTTTTATTTGTTTGACAAAATGATTAGAACGCGACTCTGGGAACATCCGAAGCAGGATTTCAATGAGACAAATTTCGTTGGATTCAGAACGACGAGATATATGTGTTGGGACTAGTTTCAAGATGATCCATTAATTTTTAATTTTGACCATTTTCTTGATCCACGATATCATGGGAAATGGTGGAGCGATAGAGAAAAATAAAAAATGCAGTTACTAACTTAGAATTTCATAAACAAACTGCAAATATTTAAAAATATAACTGTGATAATTGAAAAAACCACCATCCAAGTCTAATTACAGGTTATAAAGTGGCAAGGTAGTGCAAAGATCCATATTTTTGGTAGCTTCAAAATCAACGTACCTACAGAATTGACACAATTCACTAGCTTATGCAAATTTGGTTTATGATCTATTGATGAAGAATTAAGTGTGTGGAGAAGAGGTATCAAGAAATTGGTTAAAAACACAATGAATAATTCACCAACAAAACAATAACAGGTGATCCATGGTATTGATCAAGTAAAAGTGAATTTAATGTTTTGTCCTTGAATTTGTTTTATTAGTATTATTTCTAAGTTTTTTGTGTATACATAAAATGAAGAGGGACTAATCACCTCTCTCTTTTGATAGTCTTACATTTTATTGCAGAAATTTCTATGTTTTTGTAGGTTCTAGGACGATGAAACAAGAGCACTATATGCACAAGTACCTTTTTAAAGATCAAGTTTATTTCAGAAGAACATGATCATTTAATGTAAAATCAGATCCACTACACCATTGCTACATATTTTAAGCCTACAGTCGATCCATAATCGTCCATCTCCCTACTACCAAAAACTAATTTCCCTCAGCAATCTTCATACTTTCTTGCCTCACTTTCACTCACCCTTAACCCAAAAATAAAGTCATTGAACTCCCTTACAAAGTTTAGTCACCCCATTTTCCTTTTCCTTTCTGTCAAATGAATCTTGCTTCAATTGAAATTTTCCATCTATATTCCTTCAAATTATTATTTCATACTCATGTTAGATGATGGAGGATTCATTAAGGCCTCCCTTCTAACAACTTTTGACTCATCGTCTCTAAGACATCATCTGGGATCAAAACTAGAGATATTTCAAGTACCTTTAGGCTTTCATGCCTTAATGGAAAGTTATCTCACCAATAAACAGTGGGAATACATCAATGTCCCTTGCTTGTCGGATCTTCTAGGTGACTCGACTTCAACATATCTATTTGTACCTAGTAAGATGTACTTAGGCATCTTGACTCTCATTGAAATAAATGTTGTGTAGTCTCATGTTGGTTAATGAATTTCATTAATGGTCAATAATCAAACAATTTATTTCTATGTTTAAATTCGACACATCTATTCACATACATAAGAATTATGCCACCGAGTAGGAACGATTGAAGATTACATGATTTCAACAGTTTGTAGCCAGACTCAATTCAGAATTCAATAGCCATAGCAATAAAGATTTCAATCTCATCCTGATTTCATAGAACCAATAGAAAGAAGAAGCAATATCAGATTATTTTTCATTCCATGATTCAACAACATTAGCCACACTCTTCTATATACATAGATTTTCCACTTTTCAAGTAATTGAAGGTATGTAATTTTATAGCCTTTAATCATGTAATTCCTTAAATGCTAAAATTGTGGTTTTGGAAAATCCCTCACCACATTCATATTTCCTTTTTCATTTACCAAAAACTGAAAACACCTTTAGTTTTTGGGAAGGGATATTCACATTTCATGCCACATGCCACTTTTCATTTCATCCTAACCAACATATTTTCCCAATCAACTATTATTGCATTTTGATTCTAAAATATTATGTGTTTTGAAATGATCAATTGATGAGCATATTAAATGGCTGACAGTCACTATGGCACATAAAAAATAATTCTCAATGTTTTAAATTATTTTGATGAAAAAAAAAGTAACAAAAATATTGTTACACAAGGACCAATACTCATAAAATTTTGGTTTTCACACAAGAACCAACCATAAAAAGATATATGTTGCAATCAAATGTATTTCAAAGTACACTTTTCAAAAATAATAAAATTGTCAAATGATATGATTATGCAAAGTTAAAAGATAATCAAGACAAAGCCAAAGCTCATATAGAAGAAATTTTTTTCAAGAAGATCTACTTATGATTAAGGGAATAAATGAAATAGTTGCATGGGAAATGGAATATCTTCAGTTGGTAGGTATGTTGGGCATCCAAAATGTCATTCACTTTCACCTTCATTTCCATCATTTTACCCTCATTCTGTAACTCTATAGCCCCATAACTTTACATTAAGTAACCATTTCCATTATCATATGGCTTTAACATTAAGTTTTTCCAAGTCATTAATTTTAAGTCTTTTAAGTGAATTTGTGATTAAATATTAGGAAATTAACATGTTTTCATATATATATAAAAGTGTTATGAGTTTTGTGATATTGTAGGATACTTGGAGATTCTAGAAGAGTCCTATTTGGCCACCCAACCACAAATTCGAATTTCAAATTCCAACTCATAAAGATTTGAGGAATATTTCTAGAGGATGTGGATCATGAACTATGCACATTCAAAGGAAAAGAATCATGTATAAGAGAATTTTGAGAGGATATGTATCTTAAATTTTTAGATGATTGGTTGTAAGCACGAGAGATAAATGTGGATTTAGGAGAGATTTTAGAATTTGTATTTATTGTATAGTTATCCTTAATTTTTGTATAAATAGGAGTGCACCCTTCATACAAAGGGTTGTAAAATGTAGGTGGTGTAGTCAGTTATTAATTGTTAGCTAGTGGCTAGTTGATAGTTGGAGGTTCCAAGTTCTACATGCAATATGTAAAGTGAGTATAGAGAATTCTTGTAATATCTTGTAACTTAATTTTTATGAAACACATACTACCACTTTGATCTCCAAGATGTGATAGTTGTTTAGTGTGCTTGATGAGGAATGGAGGGCCCCCCATAAACCACAGTTTCCACATCTTTGTACATATTGGCCACATAGTATAGTTATGTTATTTCATTTCTTTTCAGCAAGTGTGTTTCAATTTTATGCAAGTGTGTTTTTCCTTTCAGCAAAGTGTGATTTCATTTCAGTAGGTGTGAGTGTGATTTCAATTCAACATTTCATTTATGCAAGTGTGGTGTGATTTCAATTATGCAAGTTGGTTTGATTTTCATTTAATAAAGTGTGGCATGATTTGATTTATGTAGGTGTGGTGTGATTTCAATTATGCAAGTGTGGTGTTATTTCATTTATGTGAGCGTGGTGTGATTTCCATTCTGCAATAGTGATCTCCTTTATGCAAGTGTGATTTCAATTTCTTTATGTTTGGTTTGATTTGGTTTGGATTGGATTGATTTATTATGTTTTTTAATTAGTTTTAAATGTATTAGATTAATATAATCTTAAATACAACCACCTAGTATATATCGTACAAGTACACCTCGTCAGTTTACGAAATCTCGGGTTGACAAATTAAATGAGAGGGATTTAACTCGCAATTAAATCACCCTGTTAGCCCCCCTATGAAATTTTTGACAAGCAAATAGGGGGCTAAATTGTTGATTGAGTCTTCAAGGAATGCATTTCCTCTGAAAACACAGTCTCCTTGAAGCCTCTTTATGTCTTTTATCCTTTGATCAAATCCCCTCTGCTGGTTTCGCTCATAAAGCTTCTCTGTTGGTGAAGAAATGCCCAAAGTCCCCCTTTTCCCCTCTTATTTCATCCCCCAAAGCCTTTATTTTATCTCCCCTTTATTTCCCCTTCTTTCCCCATTTACCTTCCAAATCCCCTAAAATCCCCTTTAATTTCCTCCCCTAACCTTTGTTGGCCTTTGCTCCCCTTTATTCCTCTATCGTTCCCCTTCAAACCCCTTAAAATCCATTAAGATGGGCTAAAAACCCACTTTCCGACCTTATTCTAAGGCCTACCCCTTCCCCTTAACCGCTTCCCCACATGTGCCCAGGCGCCAGGACCAAGTGCTTAAGTCCCCGGCGCTTATTGCAATCGGAGCATCGGGCGGGTGTTTCGGGGAATTTCACCCTAGAGGTTCGTTGGGTTACAACCTCCACAGAGCAGGGGCATGCTACTTAACAGAGACTCACACAACCATGCACGTTCAGAAAAACTAAATAGAGTAGAATGAGAAAGTTACCCGTAGGTCCTACGGTTGAAGTAGATCCACGTGGGGTCCAAACCCCCAGCAACCGTCCTTCCTTCTTGACCTGAAAAACAAGAAGAAACCAGCACAAAGGACAGGTTGTACAGCATATATCTACTCTAAATGTTAGTGAGATTCATATAAAACATTAAATAAATCATAATGAATGCTTGTATAAAAAATATTCTCATACATATAAGCATACACTAACACGTTTATTTCGGGAACAACATGGTACTTTTGTATTATAAATAGCATGTACAAAAGTAACGAGTGGAGAGATCACCTGATCCTTCCACGGCCTTCGAGCAGACCGTCGTCTGGATCCGTCCAGCCCTTGCCTCGCTAAGACTCCTTCCAAACTGGTGCATACGAGATGACATATAGGGGGATGTGCATCTCAAGGAAACAAGGGTTTCCTATAATGAACTGGGAAAGTGCAGGAGGCACGGGGAATCAGACTTGGATAGGGAATACCAACAGAGTATAATATCAATAATTCTCTCCCTCCCTTAGGCCATACACATGAGGGGTTTTTATACTCCCTCCAATTAGTTTCAACAGTTGGAAACAGTTGGCCACGTGCTGGGGTGGTTGAACTACCTGAGTAACCATCAACCCAGCCCGAAAATAGGGAATATTTATATATTTTTTAATCATTTTAATGGCATGCGCGGAAAAGTCTAGTTGGACTCGCGTATACACGCGGAAAATCACGGGCATAGTCGCGTATGGGGATTTTTACACTGTTTTTAAGTGAATTTGTCCAAGTCTGTAGGAATGGGTGCCCAAAACCATCAAAGCAATCATGAATCATGTGAAGGTGATAAATGATGCTATAACAGTGGGTGTAAATCCTTTGTAACAGCATAAAACTCCCGATGCGATTTTTTTAACACATAAGTCCCGCAGGGCGTTCCGCGCCATTGATCTTCCGCAGAGATCTAAAGGCTGAGCACTAATCGCAAGACCCTCCTCAATTGCAATCGTAACATTCAAGTGACACCCCCCGATTGGTCGCAAGTCTTTCACCCGGGCTCCGATTTAATCCCGACCGTCCGTCCTCCCGCGATCCGACGGTCCTCCGCCAATCACAGATCCCCTCCGATTGTGTTCTCCACCGTTGACCTGTCCCGCCGATCTAATGGCCAGCGCTTAATCACTCCCGCCCCTCCGATTGTTGTCCCCACCATTGATCTCCCCGCCTGATCCGACGGTCCTCCGCTAATCACACCCTGTCTTCCGATCCCCCGATCGCACTGCCCCTCCAATTACATCTGAGCCATTGATCTGGACTTCAGATCTAACGGTCATCGTTCAATCACATTGCCCCGCCCGATCGCAATCGTAAGCCTCCCCCGCTGTCTCCCGATTGCATCCTGACCGTCCATTCTTCCCGCAGATCAACGGCCTGGCGCTAATCGCATCCCCTTTCCTCCATCTCCTGATTCAATCCCAGCCGTTCATTCCTCCCCGCGATCCGACGGTCAGCGCTCAATCGATGTTCCCCTCTGATCGCAATCACAAGTCCTTCCATCTCCCTCCTGATTCAATCATGTCCGTCCGTTCCTCCCCCAGATCAACGGCCATCGCTTAATCGCTCTATCTCTCCTAATCGCAATTGGAACTTTTTGAATGTGCGTTGCGATTGTCGATCGCTCCGACCTCTGATTGCGATGGTGCGATTGGATCATGACCGTCCGTTTCCTCCCAAATATTACGGCTCAAATCTAATCGCCCTCCGCCTCCGCTGGGTCCCACCTCCATGGCTTCCGCTCCATTGTTTTCGTGTTTTCCTTTGTATTACGCCCAAGTGTTCGACCTTAGGGCCTTTACAGTTTTGATCATTTCTCTGCCGTTCTGTGTTATTTTCACCATTCCGCCTCCGTTCTGCCACCATTCCTCCACCTCCTCAGCATTTCTCCGCCACCTCTGCCCGAGCTTGTAACAATTCATTTCATTATGAAGGTAGTACAGAGATGGCCAGTTCAGCATTGCCAGCGACCAGCAGGAGGAATTCAAAGGGGTTTCGTGCCTGTTATTAATGAAATTAAATGTTTTACTCCGTATTCAAAGGACCAGGGTGCAGTTGAAGACTAATGCACACACAACAAGTCTTATCTGTGTGTATTCCAGCAGAGCGTTTTCTCCAGGACAGACATCTACCTACAACAATCTCCATGCCTCCTCGAGCCCTGGAAAGATTAATTGCACTGTCTGAGACACATTTAAGACAGTCAGGCAGCATTTACGGAGGTATGGAGCGGCCTTGCAGACTTTCATCCAGTTCATTTATTCAGAATGGCAGCACAGAGCTCCAAGCACCAGAAAGGACTTCAAAGAAATATCCGAGGTCAATTTCCGGCCTGACAGAGATCTCCGAACCATATTACAGAGTACATACATAGCCGCAGAGCCATTAAGTAGTATGGGCATGGACACTTATGCCGATTCTGTCTTAATGAGATTGATTAATTTTCTATCTACCTCTGTTTTCTCTCTTCTCCTATAAGAATTCCCAGAAACGAATTGTAAAGGTTGTTGTTGCCTTGCTGGGCATCTGCTGTTAGAGGGATTCATTCCGACTGTTAGAACAGTCTTGGGAGAGAATAGCAGAGTAGTTTCTATGTAATAGGCTGGGAGGAGAAGTCTATATTGTAACAGCCATTGAGCCTTATTGTACATGACTGGTTTTGCATCAATTAATCAAAGCACATTTCACAGGATCCTGGTCTATTACTATTGGTGATGTTTTTCTTAACTCTGTTATTTACATTTTCATACTGTTTCATGTTCTGCTGGTAGGCATCAGAACAATGGTATAGGATTCACCCTTGTTAGGTGCCCTATGCTGTCTGCTCTCCCTACCTTTATGTTTTCCGCCCTATGTGTTGTCTAAGAGTGGGTTCATGGGTTTAACCAGTGCAGCGGATGTTATTGCCTGCTGGCTGATGTATGAACTTGGGGGTTTGCTTCTTAGATGTTTCTTTGTAATATTATCTCTGTTTTTCCCTTGGAGTTGCTAAAGCAGACCTAGAGTTAAATGACCTCTGGTCTGATCTATAAGCATCCCCTTTGTCCCTTTGAGAGCTACCTTTGAGTATGTCCAAGCAGGTCTGGAGTTAAATGACCTCTGACCTGATCTATAGACAGAAAATTGGTTGTCTTTCCTTCTTCCACTTTCCTCCTTAATGTTCCATCCCATCATCTATCCAAAAGATCCTTTAGTATAGATGACTTGCCCTTTGGAAGCCTTGGCTAGTGGATGCAAGTAATTTCCCTCTCATGACTCCATAGCCCAATGGATGGCACTGTCTTGGCCTATCCTCTTTGCTGAAACATCTTGCTGCTTTGTTCCTTTTCTCCCATTGCTTTCCCAGTCCATGATCTCCTAACCAACCCAGCAACCCTCCAACCAAATTATTTAAACCCCCCTTTGTGCTTCATAACTAGCCTAATATCTCAATTCGAGCTTTAAATACATATCATTCTTTGCTCTATTGGAGAGATCCCTCTCCGGGTCCGGGAGGGCTAGATCCTAGGGCCCCAAAGTGGTTCTGATGTTGTCTCATCTTTTGGTCTTGCCAATCTGGCCAAAACATGGGAACCCCAACATAATGGCGACTCCACTGGGGAAAATCTGAGAGTCAAGAACTGCTTTGTCTCTAGATTGGCTTTTCATTGCTGATAGTGGACATCATCCAGCTCCAAACAGTCATAATCATCCACCTGGCGACTCCACACTCCCTATGATCCAAAGACCAAATGACTCCACTGGTGAAGAACACTGAACTGGTCGAGAAGAGATAGTAGCCTTCTTTGCACAAGCACGAATCCAAGCATGGATAGGGATGCAAAGTATAATGCTTTGTATAATAAAGTATGCAGAATAACAGAAGTGCTTGGCAAGATGCTGGAGACTCACATGGCCAATATGAATACAGACGATGATTATTTAGAGTAGGCCATGTCGTCTTCAGAACAAGAACAAACTCAAGATCTAGAAGATGAGCAGGACCTATATGATGCTCAAGAATCTGTAGAAGATGAAGAGGAAAGTGATCAGGAACTGCCTGATTGCATACCTGCGTCTTGTGTTATGCTGACCAAAGAACATCAGGACCTATTAGCAAAGGCTGATAGGGAAAGCTGCCCTGAGGAAGCAGAAGACCGCACAGAAGAGGTAGAATCTAATGAAGAAGAAGAGGCTCAAGAGGAAATCTAGCCTCCAAATCAGCCTACACAAGAGGATTAGGATTGCTGCTCTTCTGTCCATGATGAAAGGGAAATCCCTCTTTTGACAGAAGAAGAGATTGATCGGATATTAAACCAGCAGTCCACCCCAGACATTTTCTATAGAACACAAGCTCCTGCTCATTCATTAGTTGAGTTTTATGATTCAGTTTCAGAAGACTCCTCTATGGATCAGAACGAAGAAATATTTGATGTGCGCCCAGAACAGTGGACTTGGTCAGGTCCGCCTATCTATGACACTGATGGGGAAAGTTATGAAAGCATCAGTGATGAGTGTCATGAGACCGGACGCCAGCAGTCTTTCCTTTCAGAAGATGGGGAGGAAATTGAAGAAGAGTTTCTTGAGCACGATGAAAGCAAGGAGTTTCCTCTTGAAAATGACGAAGTAATGGAACAAGCCCCTGCTCAAGAATACATGGACCTTTTCACGGAGCTTAGCACACCAGAGCAGAACATATCGGAGCTCTGAGAGGACTCAACCCCAATATATGATGAGTCCTCCAGTTCAGGAGATGAGGGAGATTCTCTCTCTCAAGAGAGTCTCATTCTTGATCCAGTGGAAGAAGAAGAGATCCTGGTCGAAGCCAGCCTGTCAAACATTCACAACCAGGTATCTTATCATGATCCTTATGCACTTTTCCTGCAAACATATGAAGAAGGATCAAAGGTCTTTTTGAGCAGCATGATGCAGACAGGAAGAAAATTTTTCAAAGCTGTTGTTATCAAACAAAAAGAGTGGGAGCTGCCCTGCCTATCCAGCATGCTCAAGGAGTTGAGCAAGAAGGACCAGCCATGGGATCACTTGATGGACTGGTTACATTGGAAGACAATGTTTGTAAGCTAGACTTGTAAATATTTCAGTTAGAGTAGGGTAGGTAGGAAAAGCTCAATAAAGCTCAGCCTATGAGCAAGTAGATTAGTTGTTTAAATTTTTGTCTTAGAATGTAGAGAAGAAACCTGCTAGACAGTCTAATCCTAGCAGGTAGTAGTGTAGGTAGAGAAACATATGAGACCAACAGTCTAATCTGGTCTCATGGAGTAATAAGGGTAGAAGTAGAATAGGTTTATTTTTTTTCCTGTTTGAAAAATTAATGATGTAAAAGGGTCTGCAAGTCCAAATGCACCCAAGAAGAAAAAATGTTAGGACTATAGTGTGGGTAGGTAGTTGTTTGGAAGAATTGTACTGCTGATATGTTGTCTTCATAGTTTGTGGCAGCTGATCTAAGGAAAGAAAAGGATGGTTCAAGCAGCAGGCATCTGGCCTACACCAAGAGATCAATTTCTGAATTCTTGACTCCTTCAAGAAGAAGCCATCCCCATGTGGAGCCACTGTTAGCCCCCCTATGAAATTTTTGACAAGCAAATAGGGGGCTAAATTGTTGATTGAGTCTTCAAGGAATGCATTTCCTCTGAAAACACAGTCTCCTTGAAGCCTCTTTATGTCTTTTATCCTTTGATCAAATCCCCTCTGCTGGTTTCGCTCATAAAGCTTCTCTGTTGGTGAAGAAATGCCCAAAGTCCCCCTTTTTCCCTCTTATTTCATCCCCCAAAGCCTTTATTTTCTCTCCCCTTTATTTCCCCTTCTTTCCGCATTTACCTTCCAAATCCCCCCAAAATCCCCTTTAATTTCTTCCCCTACCCTTTGTTTAGCCTTTTTCCCCCTTTTTCCCTCTATCGTTCCCCTCCTTCACCTTCAAAATCCATTAAAAGGGGCTAAAAACCCACTCTCCCACCTTATTCTAAGGCCTAGCCCCTTCCCCTTAACCACTTCCCCACATGTGCCCAGGCGCCAGGACCAATTGCTTAAGTCCCCGACGCTTATCGCAATCGGAGCATCGGGCGGGTGTAAATCCTTTGTAACAGCGTAAAACTCCCGATGCGATTTGTTTAACACATAAGTCCCGCAGGGCGTTCCGCACCGTTGATCTTCCGCGGAGATCTAACGGCTGAGCGCTAATCGCAAGGCCCGGATCAATCGCAATCGCAACATTCATTTGACAACCTCCGATTGCGATCCCCCGATCGCATTCCCCGCCGTTGATTCCCCCCACGGATCAATGGTCCAGCATTAAGCGCTTAATCGCTCCCGCCCCTCCGATTGTTGTCCCCACCGTTGATCTCCCCGCCTGATCTGACGGTCCTCCGCTAATCGCAACCTCCACCCGATCGCTGATCGCAAGTCTTTCTGTCTCTGCCCTGATTAAATCGCAGCCGTCCATCTCCCTGCTGATCCTATGGCTCAGCGCTAATCGCAAGCTCTTCCCTCCGTCCTCTGATTTAATCCTGACCGTTCATCCTTCCGCAGATCAACGGCCTGGCGCTAATCGCATCCCCTTTCCTCCATCTCCCGATTCAATCCTGTCCGTACGTTCCTCCCCCAGATCGACGACCATCGCTTAATCGCTCTATCTCTCCCAATTGCAATCGGAAATTTTTGAACGAGTGTTGCGATTGTCTTTCGCTCCGACCTCCGATTGCGATTGTGCGATTGGATCATGACCGTTCGTTTCCTCCAAGATCAGACGGTTCTGGTTTATTCACCCTCCGCCTCCGCTGGGTACCACCTCCACGGCTTCCGCTCCATTGTTTTCATCATTTCCTTTGTGTTTCGACCCAACGCTAGTCTTTGGGCTTCGCACTATGCGACCATTTCTCCACCGCTTTCCATCGTTTCTCCACTATTCTGTCACCATCCCTCCACCTCCACAGCATTTCTCCGCCACCACTTCCCGGGCTTGTAACAGTTCATTTCATTATGCAAGTAGTACAGAGATGGCCAGTTCAGCATTGCCAGCGACTAGCAGAAGGAATTCAAAGGGGGTTGGTGCCTGTTATTAATGAAATTAAATGTTTTGCCCCATATTCAAAGGACCAGGGCGCAGTTGAAGACTAATGCACACGCAACAAGTCTTATTTGTGTGTATTCTAGCAGAGCGTTTTCTCCAGGACAGACATCTACCTACAGCAATCTCCATGCCTCCTCGAGCCCTGAAAAGATTAATTGCACTATCTGAGACCCATTTAAGACAGTCAGGCAGCAGTTACGGAGGTATGGAGCGGCCTTGCAGACTTTCATCCAGTTCATTTATTCAGAATGGAAGCACAGAGCTCCAAGCACCAGAAAGGACTTCAAAGAAATATCCGAGGTCAATTTCCGGCCTGACAGAGATCTCCGAACTAGATTACAGAGTACATACAGAGCCGCAGAAACATTAAGCAGTATGGGCGTGGACACTTCCACCGATTTTGTCTTAATGAGATTGATTAATTATCTATCTACCTCTTTTTTCTCTCTTCTCCTATAAGAATTCCCAGAAACGAATTGTAAAGGTTGTTGTTGCCTTGCTGGGCATCTGCTGTTAGAGAGATTCATTCCAACTATTAGAACAGTCTTAGGAGAGAATAGCAAAGTAGTTTGTATGTAATAGGCTGGGAGGAGAAGTCTGGACTGTAACAGCCATTGAGCCTTATTGTACATGACTGGTTTTGCATCAATTAATCAAAGCACATTTCACAGGATCCTGGTCTATTACTATTGGTGATGTTTTTCTTAACTCTGTTATTTACATTTTCATACTGTTTCATGTTCTTCTGGTAGGCATCAGAATAATGGTATAGGATTCACCCTTGTTAGGTGCCCTATGCTGTCTGCTCTCCCTATCTTTATTTTTTCCGCCCTATGTGCTGTCTAAGAGTGGGTTCACGGGTTTAACCAGTGCAGCGGATGTTATTGCCTGCTGGCTGATGTATGAACTTGGGGGTTTGCTTCTTAGATGTTTCTTTGTAATCTTATCTCTGTTTTTCCCTTGGAGTTGCTAAAGCAGACCTGGAGTTAAATGACCTCTGGTCTGATATATAAGTAGCCCCTTTGTCCCTTTGAGAGCTGCCTTTGAGTATGTCCAAGCAGGTCTGGAGTTAAATGACCTCTGACCTGATCTATAGACAGAAAATTGGTTTTCTTTCCTTCTTCCACTTTCCTCCTTAATTTTCCATCCCATCATCTATCTAAAATATCCTTTAGTATAGATGACTTGCCCTTTGGAAGCCTTGGCTAGTGGATGCAAGTAATTTCCCTCTCATGACTCCATAGCCCAATGGATGGCATTGTCTTGGCCTATCCTCTTTGCTGAAACATCCTGCTGCTTTGTTCCTTTTATCCCATTGCTTTCCTAGTCCATGATCTCCTAACCAACCCATCAACCCTCCAACCAAATTATTTAAACCCCCCTCTGTGCTTCATAACTAGCCTAATATCTCAATTCGAGCTTTAAAGACATATCATTCTTTGCTCTATTGGAGAGATCCCTCTCCAGGTCCAGGAGGGCTAGATCCTAGGGCCCCAAAGTGGTTCTGATGTTGTCTCATCTTTTGGTCTTGCCAATCTGGCCAAAACATGGGAACCCCAACACACCCAACAAATAGTATGATGGATTGCGAGGGAAAGACACTAGCCAAGATGGATTGAATCTGCTCCTTTAACCAAAATATGGAAATGTCAATGCTAAAGTACATAAATCTTTGATGAAGAACTATCTTAGGCTTATCATCCTTAGGGTGAGGAGGATTGGATGAATCATACACATTTAGGATGACAATATCTTGGTTATTGGGAAAACAAAAGGCAGAATCATCATCATATTTGGGGAAAAACCACGATTCCTGTTTTTTCATAGGGGAAACCAGTTCTTCTTTAAAACTATGGGAATGAACATTATCACAAACATCCATCTCCAGGATGTGGACATAACAATGGGAGGAACGCTAAAACATGAAGAAAAACCCTTTGTTGGTGGTATGGCTAAAGGAAGCATTTTTCTCAATATCCTTTATATTAGAATCATCAGAATAACCCACAATTTTGGAATATTTTTCATTGATTGGATCATATTGGAACATAAATAAGAAACCCTTTCAATAATTAGGAGGGCCTTCTTAAGGGCCAACACTGTAATTCGAAAGGGATGGATCATTTTCTACTTCCTTGGGCTCATTTTTATGTATTCAGGATATCATGGGGTCTTTTTTTTTACAATCACACCCAATTCCCCAATCAACAGCTCGAAAATCACGCACAAATTATTTATTCATTTGATGATCATGATTTCCCTCAAAATAATCTCATTCTTCATCATATATTTGATTTTGGATAAGCTGCAATTCATTTTCTTATTTGTTAGCTAGGGAGGAATTTTCCTCCTTCATTATTTCTCGAAGAATGCTTTCTAAGGTCCTTACTACATGATTTTGATAGTATGCTTCAAGAATAAGGTCATCGATAGGAATCTTATTATATTGAAATTTCATGTTACAGATCCTTTCTGATTGATCACAATAGTGGAAAAAATATCTTGGAAGTTATATCTTGCCATCAGTTCCTTGCAAGAATATTCATATTACATCATCCATTCTTGCAATACCTGAAGGATCTCTGGGTCAAGATCTCCTTCATTATCCTTAGAGAACATGATTTCCTATTCATGAATCTCTCTTTTGGCACTATCCTCAAGGTACACATCAATCAATTGAACTTGATTATTTGGAGAAGGAACAAGAGACTCTTCCTCAAGCATAAAACCATATTCAATAACTTCCTCCTCTCGAAGGGCCACACCCAACATTTGGCATATATATTCATGAGATTGGAAACATTTCCCTTCATGCAACAAGAAGTGCATAGTAAACACTAGAATGGAAGGAATTATTTTAGGTTTACATGACTCAAGCCAATTGGTATTGGGGGAAACAAATAGGACAAACAATTCCATTTGGTCACAAGTTTGGGTTATATTTTGTTTTGAAAGATACTTCATGAACCTTACCACGTGATTGGTTGTGGAATGTGGATCCCCATTGAACGTTGGCATATTTTTCATGGATTATGATGAGGTGTATCCCAGTATCCCTATCATATCTATGGAATAAATATATGTGTTCAACATGTTGTTGGTTTCTTAATTACAAGGGAGTCTCTAGGGTGAATGAAATTTCCTCGACAAATGCTTTCTTGACCCTACAAGCATTGATGTTAGAGATAAATGAAGAAATAGGGCTTTGTTATTCCAATGGAGTCTCTAAGAATGATATATCAATATTTACTTATGGATAATAAGACACATGTCTTGTGTCCCTGGAAACGACGCCAAAATGTTACTGCTCAAACTAGCAACGGTCCTAGAAGGCGATCTTGAAGCGGAAACTGTTAGCTCAATGGAAGCAATGGAGTTATATCCCATTTTCAACTGAGATAAAGCTCCTCAAACTTTCTAGACTTTCACCGATGGGAGGAGACCCAGTATGAAGAGAATCACCTAGATGAATGGATCAATGAAGAGGGAGAGGGTGATTCCTAAAGGCCTATTAAAAAGAGAGACGCAAATTATGGCTTTTTTGCTTGAAAAGCAAGGTGTAGGGCTCTCTTATAAGGGACAAAGGTATTTTAAGGGCTGGGGTTTGAAAATGAGACTTGTAATGGAGGGTCCTAGTCCAAGAAATATTTTTCAAAACATGGATTCCAAGTGGCCTTTGGGAAATTATCTTTAAGAAGTTGTGGAACCACATGGGACGAAGTGGACCCGAGGTTAGGCCAAGGGAATGGGATTGAGAAACCAATTATGTAGTTAACCTAATCAGGGAGGATAAGGAGATCAAGGAAGGAATTTTCAATGAAACAAAATGTAATGATCCCAAAGAGATTTCTAGCCTAAGGGAACCAAGGTCAATATCCAATCTCCAGGCTAGGGCTTAAGATATATCAAAGTCCCACTATTATATTTTCTTCAAAATTGGAGGGCACCTAGGAGACACACTAGTACAGTAGGGTCCAAGAGATCGAATTTTTTTGATGGGTGGTTTGCAAGAAAATTGACTCCCCGGAGGACCTAATGGGACTAGACCTAGAAGAGAAGGAAGTTGAAAGAGAAAGATGAACTTTAAAGTGATCACCAGATGAGGATTAGTACATTTTCCTTTGGGAGATATGGATTCATGGAATATTTAGGTTTTGGATTAATTTCCACTTGTAAACGAGGCCTAAAAGACAACTTCGCTAGGCACTAGGGCTTAATGGAAGGAACTTTAAGGTAGTTTATACTTCGTTCAACAATATTTGGTGAATTATCAAGAGAATTTCAAAAATAATGTATCTAGGAACATTCATCCATTAAAACATGGCCCATACATGATACAACACTATTTAGAGATTCGATTTCCACAATTTTGTTCCAATAAAAGAATCAAATTAACCCTAGAATAGCGAAAATCCCAGTATCATGAATGTAGCAAAATAAATAACAACAATAACATTGAAATAGTACTTGCATGTAATAATAATATATCCAATCACCAATATATTCCAATCATAGAATCTCCAAGATAAATAACAATAACCAAACATCGAAATTCATCCATTCATCCCAAAAATCTCATCCTCAAAATATAGTGAAAATCTCACAAGTAGATATGATCTAATGCAAGTGATGATGACAGAATGAATCAACTCATCATCCATTTATAAAATTCCTAATGAATTCAATTTAGCTAATTTTTTGCCTAATGTAGCCCCTAAAATAAAATAATGTACATAATAACAACTCTTTGGTGGCAAGCCCACCAAACTAACTCAATAATAAGAGAGTAAATCATCTCAAGGGAGTTGAATTATCAATAAGATGTGTCATTGGGCCTTAGAGGAGGCCTAATGAATTCCATATGTGCCATAACATGAAATAGGACTACCAAAAGTAGTGGAAAAGGGGTTTTCCACTTGTTCTCAAACAATAAACCTATGGTGTTCCCAAATGGATGTGGGGGTACACAATTTTCCCCATGGGTCTCCAAAAAAATCAAGCATGCCTATAGACCATCTGCAAGGGCTAGGAAAATGGTATAAGTGATGTTGTATCATCATATAGATCCTGGATCATCTACCAAGTGTATGGTGAAATTGTGGCGTCGACTAGGCATAATGAACCTGGTGCATCTTCCTTGTCTAATAGGTGAACCATAAGCAATCTCTGAATGACCCTAGGGATCCATAAATTTTTTCTTACTATTTTGGAGACCCTTGGATCTCTACACACACCCTACATGTGCCAATATATCCCTCTAGAGGGTTGGGACCCCGTATAGGGAGACCAAACACAATATGGAGACCATTTGCAACCATGCATAAGATCCAATCTGTCCTCTTGCCCTCTAGTACACCAAGTCATCAAATAAATCAATTAAAATATTTTACAAACCATGGGAAACGAGTGGGCACTTCATAATGGCATGCCCTTCCATAGTCGGCTTTGGAATGTCCTAATGTATCCAAGCTCCAAGGGGGATTAACCAAGAGCCTTATTAGGTGGTTTCTACTTCTAAAGGGGATGGTATGTCCTTGGTACATCATGAGTTACCCTTACCTTTATTTTTTGACTCTTCTTCATATTCCTTTTTCCTTTTATAATTTGCCTTTAGTCAACTGCTCAGGACTCAAGGGAATGAGAGCATGATGTGCAAAGTATAGCAGTGGATACCTCCATTAAGGTGGGGCAATTCATTGCCCAGTAAGGATTAGGACAATCATGGATTCTTGAATGATAGGGGAGGCTCATTTATGGCCTGTAGGAATGAGAGTGATGGCCAGGAAGGGGGTAGAGCTCATGTATTGGCTTTTTCCCATGTAATAAATATGTTTGTCCTGGGCATATTTTTAATTTTGTGGTACAATTTCTTATTGAATGTGGAAAATTTTTCTTTTTATTTTTATCTACATAAACCTCTGGGCATTGTTCCAGGCCCAACCCAAGGTGTGAGCAAAGGGGAGGGGGTGGTTGACCTTTTTTGGACCTGGTGGAGGAATGTGGACCCAGGTGGGAGGAGTGATGAATGGGATTATAATGAATGGAAGGGGATTGATATATGTGGATCGGATAGTGGGACCACACAACCAAAATCAGGGTTTCCCAAGTAGTACCATCCCTAAATCCCAAAGGTTAGTAAAAGAGATCCCATGAGACTAGGGTCCAAAGTTAACATCCAAAAGAGACCTAGGCAACAAGAGCACAAACCTAGTCTACTATTTCCACTGAATCCACCCATTAATCCATGCCCAAGAGTTTCCATGATAAGTAAACTAAAATACTGAATCACCAAATGACAAGTCATACCTTTAGGTTTGGGAAGCCCACCTTGAAACATATGATCATGACAGATGGGCGAGGGGCCACATGGTTGGATTAGGTGGTAGAGAAATGGAACAATGAGCTAGTTTGTGGATTTAAGGGGTTGCTTGTTTTTGGATGAGGACCATCATGGATTAAAAAAAATCTCCTAGGGATATCACCCACAAAATAGTGGGTAACCGGGATCATAGGAACCACAAACGCAGATAGAAATGTACGATGCTTTGAGGTGTCCAAATTTTTGCATTGTAAGAATATGAATGGAACCTTCAAAAAATATATCCTTTGGTATAATGATGAATCCCCAAAGAAAATCTCAAGTTAATCTGGAAGACCTAGTGATAGATCCATCTCAACCAATACCCATAAAATCATTTTTTCATACGAAACTAGGGACTTGTCATAAAAATGAATGAATCTACCAATACAGTTCACAACTTGTATCACAATTTTCTGGGTCCACAGTTCAAGGGGGAACATGAAAAATTTAACCTAGAGATATTGGGATTTTTGTTTCTATGTGATTATATGAATCCCAACATGCCACCTTTGAAGCCATAGGTACCCTCAACCAATAACCCAAACTTGTTGGAGAACCGACTAAACGTGGACTGCACATCCTCTTTTTATAGAAAATGGAAGTGAAACTAGTTGTTCATGAGTAAATTGAACAAGGGGTTTCCAATGATAAAACACCTAATATTGAATTTGGTCCTTGGAGAGTTTTATATAGAAAAAATTCCCCATTAGTGCCAGAGACATCAGGCTGGAAACCCTATTAGTATCGATATCACATCCCGATGTGTGCATCAACTTATCCTCATGAACATTGAGAGCTTTAAGATCCCAAGGTGGTTTTGTTTTAAAATATTAAGGGAAAGAGTGATGAAATGATGTACGATTCAAGTAATTGGCGCCATTATCATTAAAGCTATGTTCCTCAAAACCGTGTGTCCCACCCGGTGGTCTTTCCAAACCATCCTTCTCCATGAGAAAGAAAAAACGACAACATGATAAGTCAAAAAATACTACCTATCAGATAAAATAGATAGGAAGAAAAAAGGACAGGGGGGTGGGTAGTCCATACCCCAAGAATGGACCTAGTGAGACCAGAAACATAAGCGAAACGTAACTAACAACACTCAGGAAAGACACTATATTCCAACACCTCCAAGATCAATATTCTACAATTAAAAATTACTGTCATCATTCCATCAGTGGCCCAATTTTCATGGCTGATTAAAACCCTACTCCCAACGTTGCTTCTCTCAACTCATCTTCCAGTTAATTTTCTTATGTTATCTATGTGAAAGAATATGCTTGCGAAACATCATACACAATTATCTCTTGATGTTAGTGATATTGGAGAATGTTAGTTCTAATTATGTTAATATACACTATGTGAGTTCATTATTTAAATTTTAAGGTAATTTCTTTCCAAGAAAATAACTAAAACTCAAAGTTGATATTTCATTCACAAGGTTGAATGTTTGTTTATAAAGTATTTTACTAACCCTTTTATAGGTTGTTTCCCATAATTGAGATAGATTTTTTATTCATGTTATTACCTAGAGTGTTTTACCTAATTTGTATTAAGATAAGTAAATAATACTTTTTAATCATAAAGATAATTTTGTATTAATATAAAATGTTATGTCTCAATTACAATTAGTACTTTAGGTATTACATATCAACATCAACAAAAATTCATAGTGTTCCTTCCTATCCAATAGAATTAAAATTTTATCCTAAGGGACATTACTCGGTGAACATCATAAAATGGGGTTTCGTAAGTGTACACCAAAATTTCCTTATCATTTTGTCTTCTTTTTTCTCTGATTTTTATTTCAATTCTTGGATATTTTCCATGACAGAAGAATTGGGAGCTATGTCTTCATTATGCTTCATTTTAAGCTTGAAAATATCCAATTTCAATGAGCCGAGCCTCTCTACAAGCTAGGTAATGGTTTCCTTATGCTTACACCCCATGGTTTCCTTAGTGTTAATCGCAACAACACTGAAGCAATCAAGGGAAATTAAGTTGATACCCAAGCCCTTCAGAAACCAACTGTGTGTGGGTATTTTACTAATAATTCCCCGTGTGATTGAAATTTGGATATAAATTTCTCTCTTCAAAACTAAACTTTGAATCAAGCTAAGTTCAAGAAGCACCCTTGCAATAATGGCCAAAGAAAAAGGAATCTACTATAAAGATACCCACAAAATTATCTAGTTTTCAAACACATAAAGGAACCTTGCTATCATAATAAACATATTATAAGATTCATTTCCTATAGGAAATATTCACTAAAACCAACAAGAAACTTCCTAAATCAAACTAATATATCCAATATTAATCAAATGGAACCGAGGTGACACTACACCATTAATTTGTAAACCTAATCTAAATACATTTTCCCATGATAACTCATCTTACATGTTAAGCACCTAGAAAGACAAAATATTGACCTAGAAGATGTGCACACCTAGATTCAAAACTACTAGTATATTTCATCGAGGATAATTGCATGGCCCCCACTATTTTCCATAGGAGCCTATCCCTAGGTCAAATGGAAACCCCCCCCCCCTCCTCCAAAAACATTGTTGGTTGAGGAAACTTTCCCAAACATGAAATTATCCCTTCACCCACTCTTATGTACCGAATTAATTTTATGTTGTACATAATACACTAGGAAGGTTGGTGATTGTATTAACCCGAACTATCCTTTCGCCATATTCCCACATTCACTAACACACCAGATTCCATAACTCTTCATAGTTGACTCCCTATGTGAATTGAAAGCAGTCTGAGAGCGTGTAATATAGGAGGTGAGGTGCACAATAATTTGATGTCTAGAAGGGAAAAATATCTAGAGATTCACAAATTATGAAATGATGTAGGATTAAAGGTTGGGTTTTATTGCATGCAGTATCTTCATAGGGGTTGCCACGTTGTTCCTAACATTTTCATGAATTAAAAAGAAATTAACATTTTTTTTTAAGTTTAACTTCATCCATTTTTAAGGGATTAGAGAAGGTCATATTTTTCTATTAAATTTTAATCATCCCATATATAATTTACACCCCTCATTAGCACAATTTTTTTCTTTTTTATTGAAGTCTCTTAGGACATGGAATAATTCTAGTGAGGGGATTCCTTCTACAAATTTTCATATTCATTTCATAAAGGATTCTAGAAATTTTTCCTTCAAGGAAAAGCCCTAGGAGAGAATCTCCCAAGATAGTAAGTTCACTGACATGTTTTCTTTAGCCAACATAAGACCTTAATATTGTAGGCTTCAACTTGGTTATTTTTCAATTGTCCTAAACCCCATGAATACACTATAGCTTTGACTTCCTCGAGATAATAAAGAACCCCTCCCCTTTACAACCCAGTATATATATATATATATATATATATATAGTTTGAGGAAAATCCAGGTAGATCAATCCCAAGGGATCACATCCTGCCAAGCAAACTAGCAAAGCCTGACCCTAGGAGCGTGAGGAGAATTGAACTCGTGAACTCCCAATAACAAGGCACTTTAACAACAGAAAGTCTACCAATTAAGATAAACCTTAGGGCTATTTAATATATATTTTTAGAAAATGAATAAGTTATTTTAAGCGATAAATAAATGCAAAATTATAAAAGTAAAAGATTATAAAATTTCTATAGTTAAAACAATTTCAAAATATTTATTTTGGAAAATTATTCTTTAGTATTTTCCATCTTTCACTTAATTTTGGAAAATAAGAATCAAAAGGAATTGTTATGGAGGATGAAAACAAACTTATTATTAACTCAACCATAATATTATGGACGAGTAAACATCATTGGATACTTCATACCATCCTTTTATCTCAATGTATATTATTTCCAAATCTAGAACTAGTTCATATTTTATTTCACATAGCAAATATTAATGTTATTATTTATCATACTTTAATTTTGTATAAATACTTGAAATTAATTTATTATAAACATTTATAATAAAAATTAGTATTGTTAAATATATATTGAAAACTTCAAATAACTCGAAAATGGCCACTACAACCAATACAAGATAAGATTAACACTATGAACTCAGTCTTCATATATGTTAAATGCACCACAAATTAATTCATTAATTCTACATCTTTGTTATATTCATTAAAATTTATAACTAAACCATCTTATATCCATCTTCAAACTGAATCTATCAAGCGCGAGAGGGATCAAATCTCTTGAGATGCAAACTACTTTTAAAGTGAAAAAAGATTTGATCCCTTTCATCACTTAATAGATCCAGCGTTAAGATGGATTTAGGTTGGTTTTTATCACAAAGTCTTCACTCGGGGAGTAATACCATACCACGTGGGTTCATATTGGGGGATATATATTGAGGAAAAAGTGACACAATATATTGAGCATATAACAGGGGTAAAGGGTTTTTTTATTGGTAGGTATAAAAAATGGAGCTCAAAGTTAATAAAAAAATATAAAGGGGTATAAAAAAAGTTAATGAAAAAATGGATACCTACAATATCTAATTAAAGTATAGGTTTTTTTAATTAGGAAGGTGTATTGGGTTCATAGTGGTAGGTGTTAAAAATTTTACTTTTTAGAGGTATTTTCCAATATGTAGTCAAATTAAGGGTATTTTTTAGTATGCCTTGAATGCATGTGATATGTCAAGGGTTCATGGAATGAAGCCCCCGTGGTTTTTAGATATACATACCATAAATAGGTTGGATCCGTCTCTCTCTCTCTCTCTCTCTCTATCTCTCTCTCCAATCCTCTCTTTCTTTCTTTCTCTCCTCCATCTCTCTCTCTCTCTACTCTACAACTATGTCACTATCTCCCTCCCTCTTTCCTTCTCTCTCTCCCCCTCTCTCCCCCCTCCATATCGTCTCCTTATCTCTCTTCCATTTATCTCCATTTTTATCACCTATCCTCTCTAACTTCCCTCCTCTCCCATCTCCCTCTCTCTCCATATATTCCTTGTCACTTCGTCTCTCTTTACCTCTCTCTATATGTCTTTGTTCCTCCCTCAATATTGATCCCCTTCCAAATCCATTTTTCTCTCCCTCCTTATCTCATCTCCCTACCCTCATGTCTCTCTTCATTCCTCTCTTTCCCTCTCACTTACACCTCCCTCTCTCTCCACCCTACCCATCACTCTCTCTCTCTCTCTCTCTCTCTCTCTCCATCCATATGATGGAGAATTTTCACTCTATGTAATCAATTCTATATGTAATGTCTAGAATATTTTACATTTTATTTTTTTATTGTGAAATGTGTTCTAGTTTTTCTGCATGTGGTATTCATAAGCCATGGTATTGGTCCATGGTATTGGTCCATGGTATTGTAACAAAAGATATTTACAAGTTAATAATATCCATGGTAAAGTCGGGGTGGATATCTATGCTTAAGATTAAGTTTTTATGTGTTTATTAATTAAATGTAAATATAGTTATGGAATCATTATGGTTATCCATATCCATAATTTATGGATATGGTTGCAATATTGATGCATGATTTTTAGATATTTGTGTACTGATTTTTTATTCTAAAGTTTTGCGGAAATCCTCCAAGAATAAAATACTTTAAAATAACTTATACTCAAGCAAATAATAGATATACCATCAATTACTTCCCACAATAATTCAAGCAGGTATTTTCATAGAAAAATGGATAGGAATAATATGTAAAAAATATACTTACAAGAGTTACTTCCCACCATTATTTATATTTTCTTTAACACTTATTAGAAGTAAAATTGTAAATGTGTTGATTTTTACTAGCCACCTAAATTTATGCTAATTTTTCTAGTTGAGCAAGCAATTTACTTGTCCACTTCACATCTCAATTTATTAGTTACTGCCAAATCAATACTATAGGATGATTTTTCTATCAACCATTATTAATTTAGCATTTAAATTATAATTATTTATGAAATTTATCCTAGAGTGTGATTTCTAACTTGAGTTGGAGGAGCTAAGTTGACTTGCAAAACAAAATTATAATATAACAAATTGAATTTTATTATTTTTATTACTTTTAAATTTTTATTATTAATTCAGCCAAGATTTCAATGTTTACACTACAACATCTCTGTGGTATACCTAGGGGGGGTAATATGGGGTATTCTTGGGGGGGATCATATGGGGTACAGAGGAAGATACGCAAGGAAATAATGTAATGTAAGGATAACAAATACATGGACCATAATTAATAAATAAAGTGGTTAACTCACATTATGCAAGGAACCACAAGTAGTTAGGAAATAATGTGATAAGCCCATGGTATTATATGTATGACCCATGGTAATTACCCATGGTATTGTACATATGAAGCCTATATGCAGGCAAAGACTCTCCATTGAGGATGTCAAGGATTATTGTATTGACAAGCATATGGCTTGTGGAGAGATATCCTTCCTGAAGGAGTAGTTGTATGGTGTTACCCTAACTCAAAGGTTTTCTTATTAATAAATATATGAAGATTTTATACTCTATTCTTGAATTTATTGGGCCTATTTGCATATTTTACTCTATTTGCAGGTCAGTTCTATTACAAGTGGTATCAGAGCACTTTCTTGGGCAGAGTTGCGGAGAATTTTTTTTTTCATTTTTGCAGGACATTTTTCGGCGGCGAGTTTGCAGAATAGATCTAACAATTTTTGTGAATTTTTTTCAGAAAATAATAGTAGATCTAGATTATTTTTGAAAAAATAGTCAATTTCAAAAAAAAAAAATCAGTCGAATCGAAGTCTAGATGAGGGAGATGTCATTGATTTAAAATCAATAGGGTTGCATAAATTTTTCTGACATAAATTTGTGGACGGCGGATATTCTAACATTTTTTAAAGTTTTTGGTGCATATTTTCATAAAAATAATTTTAGATATGAGCTCCTCTTGGAAATCACCCAATTTTGAAAAAAAAATCAGTCGAATCAGAGTTCAGATGAGGGAGTTATCGCTAATTTAAAATCAGTCATTTGTTCAGAAATTTTGTGACAGTGGGCTAGTTGCAACATAGATCTAAGTTGCCAGAGTGCCCAGATCGAGATTTTTGTCCCATGTGAAGATAGAATGGTCATTCCATTTCCAAAAAAAGACTATATTAAATAATTGGAGCCATATTGACAAATTTTTCACCTTTTTTAATTTTCATTCAACAGTAAGTAATTTCTAAAAACCCTCACTCTAGTTTCATGGGTTCTAAAAAGATATATTTTATAGGAAAATATGATGGCCTGACTATTGAAGAATTTATACAATCTCTAAATATTGAAAGCCCCGGGCTTTGGTATGCCTCCATAAGGTATTATGTGGAAGTTGAGGCTACTATACGGTGAAATTAACTTGACGGTTAGATTCTGAATTTATATAGTCCTGACGAAATCGAAAAACTTTTGTTGGGAAAGTGGCCTCATGCTAGAAAGAAGGACACTAATATCATGGAAAACTGGTCTCAATATGGAACGAAGGATACTAATATCATGGAAAAATGGTCTCATGCCAAAAAGCATGACACTAAGATCATGGACATCTTCTCTCAATCTAGAAAGAATGACACTGAGAGCCCTAAAGGCTTATTTTCTACTAATATTTCTATATTATAGATTCATGGATGTATTCAACAGAAGAATATCATTGTGTCTATCAATCCTAGTTGCAAGCATAATTTTATCAATGTTAATGTAGCATGAAAATTACAAGTTTCAGCAAAACACCTCATAACAACGCAGGTTGATAATGAGGAGGTGAAAATTTATAAAGATTTGAAGATTTCTATGGATAAGCATGTGTTGCATTCTGATTTTTATACTTCAGATATGGATAATGTGGGTGTGGTTTTGGGATACCCTTGGATGGAATCGGTTGGTACTTTCAATATTAATGTACGGAAGAAATTGTTGAAGCTCTGGTATAAAAAGAATAAAATTACATTACAAGATATTTCCATTAAGGGCTAGACCAAGATTGGGGAGACAGAAGCACAAAGATCTCACGAAACTGACTTATCAGATGATGAGCCTTTGATGGTTGGAAAACAAACACAAACATCAAACCATATACTATAAAAAGCATCGGTCACCACTCAGACACCAATGGTGGAGGTACCATAAAAACAACTAGACACCACTCAGGCACCAATAGTAGAGGAATTAATGAAAGATCCCCCATCAGTTCAATATTTAGCATATCACAAACCGCATCACCCAGCAAGACAACAACCAAAAATATGGAAAGTAATTAGTAACAAAGACAGAGACCGGTGACCCACCCATAACACATCAATGCAAAGGATCCACCAGAACCAGCATCCATCTCAAGCGAGTGAGGCATCGACTAGATCGAGTGTTCACCTTTCACTAGGATGGCTCGATGAACGTGCATGGTACTAGTGAACTACTCTTTTGAGTTTATCTTATTATTTGTGTTATTCTCATGTTTCGGGGATGAAACATGCTTAAGGGGGGTGGAATGTAGTATACCTAATGGGGATAATATGGGGTATTCCTAGGGGAGATCATATGGGGTATAGAGGAAGGTACCCAAGAAAATAATGTAATGTAAGGATAATAAATACATGGGCCATAATTAATAAATAAAGTGGTTAACCCACATTATGCAAGGGACCACAAGTAGTCAGGAAATTATGTGATAATACCATGGTACTAGATTTATGACCCATGGTATTGTATGTGATGCAGGGGAATTAGGCTTAAGAATTACTTTTTACCTAAGTAGACATAGGGGAGTCTCATGATTTTAAGTTCTCTTGTAATTATTAGTATTTTGAATAAAATAGTGAGGAATTGTAAATGTTCTCTAACCATTAGAGAACATGAAGGAAAATGATTAGTTAGGAATGATAAGAGACATTCGAATTAGGATCAGTTCAGTAATTTAGGGTTTGAGTCTAAATTTAGGATTTAGGAAGTTTAAGGGTCTTTGTCGAGCTGTAAAGGAACCTGAATTGATTCAAGTCATCACTTTATATAACTGTAAGCATGAAAGATAATATAGCATTCAGAGCTGTGCAGAGAGGAGGATAGATGTTCAAGGGGACAGAGTGAAGTAGAAGGCCACTGAATAGAAGATCAAGCCACAGAGAAGTAAGTTTTGTAAATAACTTAGTTTTAATTATACAGAGGAATTCAGAGTCAGATTAATTTGTGTATGAGGCTGTGTGTTTTAATTTGAATAGAAAATGGGGAGAATCGATCACTGGAAGGATCAATTCTAGTAATGAAATTGATTTCCTATCTCAATGTTTATATTACGTTGAATGTATTCTGAATTGAATTGGAAGGAGGTTCAATTCCTTTTTGAGTTCTTGAGTCATATATGTTATTGAAGTATTTAAATCTCTGTGTGAAGGGCTCTATTCTGAATGCATTGAAATTTCTGTTCTAGTCTTGTGAAAATTGAACGCATATGAATTTCATACGTATTAAAGCATGTGTGAAGAGGTAGTTAAGGTAATTCTTGACTCTGCATGTGAATTGGGGGGAATTTTGTTCCCAAATGAATATAGTTTGATTTGTTGTTTAATCTGTACCTCAGATTCATAACGAAGAAGTATAAATTCGGCTCGTTCTGCAAACGAGGCATAACCTTGGTTAATGAAACAATGGTTATAGGCGAAGTTTAGGGAAATCAGAACCTCAAGTTAATCGACGAAACCGTAAGGAGTAAATAGTAAAGGCGGGATTCAAGAAACAGTTTATGGTTTTCATATTATATAAAACCAGTAAGCTGTTTTGGGAAAAAAGATGTGATAGTGGCCTTTGAACGACGCGTGGCAGGAGTGGTATTCTAAAACCACGAGTTTCGCAAATTTTTTGAGGGTTAATGAATTGTGAGATAAAAATTGCGATTATCATTCGATTGGGTTGACAATAGATCCAAGGGCACTCACATTATCAAGTACAAGGAGGTTAACGTGAAGGTGAGTCAATAATGTTGTGGGCCTGAAAGGTTCATTTCAAAAGTAATTGAGATATTTGATCATGAATATGATGGTATTATGCCATTATAAAGTTTCATAATATTAGAATCAAGACATAATATATATTAATATATTGTGGTGGGTCGATAAAGTCGTGAACATATAGAATTGAAGAGGGTGAGTACCATTAAGTAATGTAAAATGAGAATTATGAAGGCCGTGGATCGAAGTTTAGAGTTGGGGTTTAAATTTTGATTAACGCCGAGAATATATTAAGAGGAGTGGTTCTGCATGTTAAGGGTTGGAATTGAATTTATTACTAAATCAGGGATTTAATAATAAGTTCTAAAGTTTGTGATAGTTCAATTCTAGGGATACATTATGCGTTGCCCAATGGGGGAGGATAATTGAGTGAATGCATGTTATATGCATAAGAGTGTGTAATGTGGTTGAGATGTATGGTTATATATCCATGTGAGTTCTATTTTAATGCCTCAGATTGAAATATAAAATCTTCTGTATAGTTGTTGAGTCAGCCCAAATTTAAAATTATTAGACGGAAATTTGGAATGCATTTTTATATACTTTAAGAGAAGAAGAATGTGGGTTAAGTGAGGTAGCCTGGGCATCAAGTGGTATCAAAGCTGGAATAGCTCATTGAAATAAAATTTTGAAATGCATGTGTACTGAATTAGTGGAGGAAATTTGAAGTTTTGAATCTGTTTATGAGTGATTATAGATTTGAAGAGGGATGCAGTGCATGTGTTGAGAGGATGAAGGATAGCTCTGTTTGAAGTAAAGGATTTTTGTAATTAAATTTGAAGGTGTGGTGAGAAAGAAGATCAGATTCTGATATCTGATATCTGATATGCAAAGATACACAAAATTACAGTGAACATAGGTTTGTAGAATGAATGAAGACAAGATCATGCAGAGATTTTGCAGGTAAAATAATTTTAAATCTGACTTGAAATTTATGATTGCAGAATCATGGTTGCAGGAGATAAAGACAAAGTTTTGATGATGAAGGTAGTGAACCTGATAGTCAGCTAAAGGATGGATAGGGAGAGAAATTGCAGTGTTCTCAAGAGAAGGTCAGTTGATGAGCATTATTTAACTCTGGTTTGAAGGATCTGTTTGCAGAATTCAGGTTGCAAGCAGTTGTGGAAGAAATCTCAACACAAGCAGATCACAGCTTTGAGAGAAGTGATAAAAGAATCCAGCAAAGGATTCTAAGAAACTGTGGCAGAACCTGGAGAATTCCCAACAGAGTTTGGATGAGAAGAGAATAGATGTGTTCTTCAAAAGTAGCAGAGTGAAGCCTAGAGAGAGCAGAAGAGAGTGCTCAAAAGGTTCCAGCAGATAGGGGACGAGTACTTGCCAAAAGCCCAGATCCACAGGAAAGGATTGGTGAGGTAAGTTGCAGCAAGAGAGCTTGCGTTGCAGAGGCTTAGTGCAGCTTGTGAGTGAAGAAATAATGGAGAATAAGATGCCTACTGATGGCCATAGAAAATATTGCAGAGGTTCTGAGAGAGGCCACAACAAAATAGAGAAAGAAGATGCCAAGGAAAATGGCATAAGGCAGCAGTTGACTGATACAGAATATTGGAAAGAGATAGCTAAGATCATAAACCAGTTTAATAAACTGGAAAAGATGATGGAGGAAATCCACGGAGTTGGTTGGCTCATGAAGAAGAGATTGAATTGGCAACCATTACAGTTGAGGTTGAGGCAAAAGGAGATTGTCTTACTAAAGGAAGAACTCAAGACAGCTAAGTTGAGAAAATAAATTTTTGTTTGTGAAGCGGAACAGAGAACAGATGAATAATGGAGATCTGCAAGAGATCTTGTGAGACATGGTGAAGACTTAAGGCAAAAAGAATCTTGTCTTGCTGAAGAGAAAATCATTGATGATTTCCTAAGTTATTGGACAACTCTAGATCAGTTGGATGATGTAAAGACTTGTATTTTCGAGTCTGACCATTGTGAGGTGATGAAAAATTCTACAGAGGAAGAGGAACTCAGAGTTCTTGATTCAAGGATGGAATTTGGATATTCCACATGCAGATCTCTTCAAAGGGAAGTGCTTGAGAGAGAAACCAAGACTGAAAAGTCTTGTGGTTTTGAAACTAAATAGTTTTTTATGTTTGTAGGTACACCACAGGTAGATGAACAAGCTTTAAGGTTTGCTGAGGAGGAGAGATTGAATCTAAAATCTGTTCAGATCAATGCTGAGATAGCAAGATATCAAGAAGACATGAAGACAGAAGAGTCTAATGAGGGTATTCAGTAGAATATTGAGACAAGAGATGAAGGACCACCTGATGGTTGGTCAAGAACAAGAAAAGGTATACAAGGTTGTGTAAGGTTCCCAAAATCTACTCCAATTGAACTTGTTGAATTGTATAGGAGGTTGGATTTTCAAAGAAGAGAATTGGAGAAACAGAGGACCTATGCATAGGATAAGTTGTTGAAGAAGAAAGAAAAATAAATTGTCATGAACGACAATCAGAAAATAGAGGATGAGGAAATGAGTCAGCCAAATGAAGGAGTTCATTTTGGTGAATCACAGCAGAAGGGCATTCATGAAGCAGATGATGAAAATAAGGAGAGACTAGCTGACAGTCTCATGGAGGAAGAGGCATTGAGACCTTGGAATTTTAGTGTTGAAGGTTCATGTGTTAATTATACAAATAAAGAAGAAAATCAAATGGAAACTGTCATAGAATTGAATGAAAGAGAAACTATGTTGGCTAAGGGCATAGTGAAGGGTCATCATCTTAACATGGTGACTGGAGTAGTGGAGATAACTCTGGAAGCTGAGGAGAAATACAGTGAAAAAATTCTAAGTCTTGATAGAGACTTAGAACTACTGAAGGAAGAATTGGTGATTAGGTCATCAATTGAGACCATTGGGTCTTGTGATTTTAATACTGACAATTTGATTGTGCTTACAGGTGGGGCAGAAGACAATCAATCTCTTGGAGTTGTCTTGAAAGAAGAATAACTATTGCTGAATGAAGGTGAGACAGCCATGTCTCATATGCAGAAATTTGTCACTGTTGGTGATAGAGAAGAATTGGCTTGTTTGAATAGCTAAGAGCAGACTGTGGGGTAGATATTTAAGACTGCCACAGTGATGAAGAATCAAAATTCTATTCTGAAAGAAGATGAAAAGACAGTGGTTGAAGAAATTGATTTTATTTTCGGGATCAATCAAGGTGATGATGGGAAATCACTGAAGATTGTCCGGGAAGCAGGAAAAGATGCTGAAACTGAACTGCAGCATGCTGAAGATGTGAAACAAGTACAGAAGAGATGGCTGAAATGTTTGCTAGAAACATTTGAAGAAGAGAAAGGAATTGCAGACACTGAAGTAGAGATGCCTGACGCTGTGAAAGAAGGAGTAGCAGATACTAGTTTGAAAAAATTGATTATGTTTACTATATACTGAATGAGTATGTTACTGCAGGAAGAAGGTTAATTGATGATTTGTTTTCTAAGAGTAAATTTGCAGATGATGAGAAAGAGAATGTTGCAGAGGGACAGGAAGTTTGGGAGGCTGCAACATGGGGGGTGACATCTGTAGGAGTGGTAAACATGTTAGTAACATGTGGGCTAGAAAGAACAAAAATGCTGGCAGCCACAGAGGTAGCAACATTTTTGGAAAAAGAGGCAGTAACAGTAGCAAAAGCAAAGCAAAGGCAGCTACAGCAGTAGAAAGTGAAAGCAGCAGTAGTGGGAAAGGAAATTTCCAGATAAAAGATAAACTGGACATAGAAATTGAAAAAATCAGAAGACTGATGATGAATGTGTCTCAGAAGTAGCAGACAACAGCAAGAAAGCAGAGGAGTTTTAAAAAAGGAAAGACAAAAGCAGATTGTGAAAGTATAACTGGAGGTAAATTGTAGAACAGGATATGGAGACCTGGAGAAATGCAGTTGAAGGATGATGCAGCTGCTGGATAACAACAAAACAAAGTATGGGACCCAGGAGGCAGAGACTGAAAGCACATGATCAGGAGATCATGAACAAATTGAACCTTGGCAGTCTGATGCAGGGGCATTAGGCTCAAGAATTACTTTGTACCTAAGTAGACATAGGGGGGTCTCATGTTTTTAAGTTCTCTTGTAATTATTAGTATTTTGAATAAAATAGTGAGGAATTGTAAATGTTATCTAACCATTAGAGAACATGAGGGAAAATGATTAGTTAGGAATGAGAAGAGACATTCGAATTAGGATCAGTTCAGTTATTTAGGGTTTGAGTCTAAATTTAGGATTTAGGAAGTTTAAGAGTCTTTGTTGAGCTGTAAATGAACCTGAATCGATTCAGGTCATCACTTTGTATAACTGTAAGCATGAAAGATAATATAGCGTTCAGAGCTGTGCAAAGAGGAGGATAGTTGTTCAAGGGGACAGAGTGAAGTAGAAGGCCACCGAATAGAAGATCAGGCCATGGAGAAGTAAGTTTTGTAAATAAATTAGTTTTAATTATACAGAGGAATTCAGAGTCAAATTAATTTGTGTATGAGGCTGTGTGTTTTAATTTGAATAGAAAATGGGGAGAATCGATCACTAGAAGGATCAATTCTAGTAAAGAAATTGATTTCCTATCTCAATGTTTATATTACGTTGAATGTGTCCTAAATTGAATTGGAAGGAGGTTCGATACCTTTTTGAGTTCTTGAGTCATATATGTTATCGAAGGATTTAAATCTCTGTTGGAAGGGCTCTGTTCCGAACGCATTGAAATTTCTGTTCTAGTCTTGTGAAAATTGAACGCATATGAATTTCATATATATTAAAGCCTGTGTGAAGAGGAAATTAAGGTAATTCTCGACTCTGCATGTGAATTGGGGGGAATTCTGTTCCCAAATGAATACAGTTCAATTTCTTGTTTAATCCGTACCTCAGATTCATAACAGAGAAGTAGAAATTCGGCTTGTTCTTCAAACGAGGCATAACCTTGGTTAATGAAACGATGGTTATAGGCGAAGCTAAGGGAAATCTAAACCTCGAGTTAATGGACGAAACCATAAGGAGTAAATAGTAAAGGTGAGATTCAAGAAAAATTTTATGGTTTTCGCATTGTATAAAACTGATAAGCTGTTTTGGGAAAAAAGATGTGATAGTGGCGTTTGAACGACGCGTGGCAGGAGTGGTATTCTAAAAACATGAGTTTCAAATTTTTTTTGAGGGTTAAGGAACTGTGAGATAAAAATTTCGATTACTGTTCGATTGGGTTGACAATAGATCCAAGGGTGCTCGCATTATCAAGTACAAGGAGGTTAACGCGAAGATGAGTCAATAATGTTGTGGGCCCATAAGGTTCATTTCAAACGTAATTGAGATATTTGATGGTGAATACGGTGGTCTTATGCCGTTATAAAGGTTTCATAATATTAGACTCAAGACATAATATATATTAATATATTGTGGTGGGTCGATAAAGTCGTGAACATATATAATTGGTGAGGGTGAGTACCATTAAGTAATGTAAAATGCGAATTATGAAAGCCATGGATAGAATTTTAGAGTCTAGGTTTAAATTTTGATTAAGGCCGAGAATATATTAATAGGAGTGGTTCCGCGTGTTGAGGGTTGGAATTGAATTTATTACTAAATCAGGGATTTAATAATAAGTTCTAAAGTTTGTGATAGTTCAATTCTAGGAATACATTATGAGTTGCACAATGGGGGAGGAGAATTGAGCGAATGCATGTTATATGCATAAGAGTGTGTAATGTGGTTGAGACGTATGGTTCTATATCCATGTGAGTTCTATTTTAATGCCTTAGATTGAAATATAAAAGCTTTCGTATAGTTGTTGAGTCTGCCCAGATTTAAAATTATTAGGCAGAAATTTGGAATGCATTTTTATATACTTTAAGAGAAGAAGAATGTGGGTTAAGTGAGGTAGCTCGGGCATCAGTATGTATGAAGCCTATATAGAGGCTAGAGAATCTCCATTGAGGATGTCAAGGATTATTGTATTGACAAACATATGGCTTGTGGAGTGATCTCCTTTCTTAAGGAGTAGTTGAATAGTGTTGCCCTACTTCAAGCATTTTCTTATTAATAAATATCTGAATATTTTATACTCTGTTCTTAAATTTATTGGGCCTATTTGTATATTTTATTCTATTTGCAGGCCAGATCTATTACGATCTCCACTATACTCGGCTCTATATTAATTTTAACCTTTTATTAATTTATAATTGAGCCCACATATAAATGTTAAATGTTAAACATTTATGTCTACACATCTAATTCTATAGCGATTTTTAATTATCGACAAAATTGACATTAGATTAGTGCAACATGTTTTAAACATCACATACCACTTAATAATAGTAATAATAATAAAATTTAACCAAAAATTTAACTGCCCATCTATTGGAACAAGATCCCTTAAAAGCTGCGAATTTTTTATAATTTTGTATGCTTTTATTATTATTTAGTCTAGCACAGGGGTTTTGGGGTGGGTCAAAGCCCTGAATGCAATGTAATGGGTCAAGGGTAGACCAAGAGTCTGCAAACCATGGTTTGTGGACCATTGGAAGCATAGGCTAAGACGATATATATAGATGAACCTTTTTTGAGTCTTAAAGTAGGAAAGAAAAAAGTTGGATGCTAAGTGTGAATTGTTAGATCAGTTGTTACTCGTTAGGGTAAGGACTACTACTGGCTGTGTGCGCGGAGATCCTCAGTCCTGCTGTGTGCGGACCCTGCTGGCTGTATGTGCAGGCTGTGTCAGATTGTATTAAGTGTTGGATACTAATATATGCAGATATGGTTGAAGTACTTTTGTGTTATCTGATCTAAGGTATTTCTGTTGATGCGAACTATTGGATATGTTATGAATGTTATTGGTTATCTATTTAAGCTCTGAATCTATCTATGTTATGGTATAAATATACTATGTTGATGATGCATTGTAATTATATGTGTTGATTACTGTTGATACGCACGTGGATGCGGAGTTATTAACTAGATTTGCGCACGGTATTAGATCTGTATATTGCGATTATATTGTTAACAACCCTGCGAATAGATCTGTTTGGTGCGAACTCAATAGGTTGCGAACGTATATCTGCTTAATTTACCTACTCTCTCTCAGGGTGCGGAAACCTGGTTCTAGCACCCTCCCATACTGCTTCAGGTGAGACTTTGGCCTGCGCAAGCAGATCACTGCCGAAAGGGCCAGTAGTATTGGGGTTTTTTGGCAAACCTTAACCTCCAAACCTTGGTCAAGACCCCTTGACCCAACAAATTTTTTCGTTGCTGGGATTAGAAACATTTTTAGAGAGGGATCAGGTAATGCCAAGGGAACATTAGAGACCTAAGAAGAAATAAATTGAAGAGTGGTTTGAAAAGCAAGTTCAGGAATTTGCAGTAAAAGATAATCGTAGCGCAAAGTTCACAACAGAGAAGTGGAAGAATAAATAAATTTTCATAGAGATCTACAAAATTTTCTTTGTGATATTTGTGATCAAGCTTCAAGAGTGGCTTGCAAGGCTCGTAGATTTCCAGAAGTGTTGGAATGACGAATGGGTCACACAGTGGACCCCATAGTTGATCTAGTGGTTGGAGAAGACTGATAACACCATCACTCGCACAGTAGATCAATGCGAGGACAGTGTGCTAGGAGGATTTGTGACAGAATTTTCAATCGATCAATTCATATCCTATTCGGAGGCGGAGCGGAGGTTCTTCAAGGGTTTATAGGGTAAGTTTCTGAAAACTTTACAATTACTAATTTAGATATTATTGTGTGAAAAGAGAATTTTGTGTAGTCGTACAGAGTGATGAGCTCTGTTCAGAGCAAGGGTACAATGCGGAGTGGAAAATACTACAGAACTAATCAAGAAGGAGATAGACCTGTCTACAGCTCAGGAAAAATTTCAGTTGTGCAGAGCCCTCCAACTACACCACCTTCAACTCAGCATAGGGGTAATAACTCACCTATACCTCCACCACCAGAAGACAAGATGGCCTCACACATGAAGCTACCTACCTTCAAGGGCATAGGGGATGAAGATATGGAAAGGTTCTGGTTTATTGTAGGATTAGTATGGACTGCGTAGAATGTGGTCAGTGATGCTATGAAGAGGGCGCATCTATCCCTTGCCTTTAAAGGAAGAGCCTTGGACTGGTATATGGGATACATATCTCAACATTCGAATGCGACCATTGAAGAGATTAAGAATGCCTTGAAACAACAGTTCAAGAAACCTAAGTCCTACTCGTAGATAGTGAATGATCTAAAATATTTCAAGGACCCTTTGAGTTCGTATGGGAAGCTAACCAGTGGCTAAAAAAAGTAATCAGAGAAGGATAATTTCAGTATGATGACAGGAAGCACAACGAATGGTTCATTGCTATGTTACTGCCTCACCTGCACGTACCTATGGGTCATCAAGCCATTAAATCACAGGAAAAAGCCTTGGATATTGCTATGAAATTGGAAGTTGTGCCAAGAGATGATACCCAGCTGGGACTATAGCAAATCCAAAGACAGTTGGAAGCGATGCACGTGGAGATCCAAAACTTGCGAAAGGACCGAGGGAAGGAAGCTAGCACAAACCTATGGTGTATACGATGCAGGGTATCAGGGCATACCAAGGATCAGTGCCCACTACTGGCGGACTACCTACAGGCGGGGGGTCCCAGTATCTTACATCCAGGACCAAGTGGACCAGTGTTATGGTGTGATGACTTCCGCATAGCCGGCCTACATGATACTAATCACTGCCCTCTCCTGGGTGCGTATGTCCCAAAATTAAAGCAACAATGGTGCAAGTTTTGCAGATCCGTAGGACATAACGAACAGAACTTATGTACCTATGATATGATGATAGATAGAGGAAACCTATATAGCGTACAATCAAACCCTTCTTCACCAAGATCCCCCTCAAGTATGGGTGGCTCCCCAGCTAGGGGTAGGGGAGGGGGTTAAGGTGGAAACGCAGGTGGGGGAGAGGAAAACTGATTTGCTATAAATGAGGAGAAATAGGGCACTTTGCAAGGGACTGCATGAACCCTGCGAGAAAATCATACAGATACTGTAGACAGTTGTATCATGTGATCGAATATTGCCCAATTTTGATAGCCAAGATGCAAGAGAAGCAACAGAAACCCACGCAGAATATACAAATGGTCAAGGTAGAACCTCAAGATTAAGGACCAAGTGTTAATATTATAAGACGCAGCAGCATGGCCACAAGGGGTGTTGCGGAGAAATCCGAGGCAGAGCTTCTTATCTGAAAAGAAGCCATCAAACAAGAAGGTTTGGACTTACAAAATGAAAAGGAAACTTTTGTCACAGCTCGCCAAGATTTTTCCAAAGCTGAGGTATCTACTCCTCAAGCCCCCGTGAACCTCAAAGCAGATGATGAGTTCAAACCATATTTTCAGGCGTGTATGAAGCTACTACACAACGAAAGGGCCATAGAAAACCTCCAAGTTTTGATAGATAACTACACAAAAAGAACAAACCCACGCATGGAATTCAAGGATGTGCACAAAATGTACAAGCATAAGAAGCGCACCGGGAGGGAAATGCGGTTAACTACACAAATTCATGATTATGAGATGGATTAGGTTATTTTGGACCTAGGCTCAAATGTGAACGTACTACCTAAGAAAACTTGGCAGCGAATTGGAGAAACTAAGCTGGAATGGTCCACTATCCAGCTGTGCATGGCTAATCAGCAGAAGACCATACCATTGGGGAGATTGTCAAATATCGTGGTAGATATTGCAGGAGTTAAGGTCCGAGATGAATTTGAGGTCATTCAGATTGTAGAAGATGCAGACCCTATCCTGCGCTCTTAGGATTGGACTGGGCCATCGATATGGGAGGTCTCATCAATTTGAAGAAAAGAAGCATGGTATTTGAAAATGAAGGGACACAGGTGATAGTACCATTAGAACCTACAGAAGGAGAATGGTATACGGAGCTGATGCGAGAAGAAGAAGATGTGGATCATATTTATAAGTTAATTGCATGGGACAAATATTGGATCAACCCCATAGCCGATGGTGTACTCTACTGGGAAAAGGATAATGAGTGTTTCTCAGACTTTGATGGAGAAATAGAAAACTGGCAGAACCAATTACATGATGTATATGTGCTACGATGTCTTAGGATCACAAAGGAATTTTGATGCATCTCCTCCGAGGTAAGATAACTGCCATACTTTGATGGCTCTAGTAGTATCAAGGAGTTTTTGTGAACATTTGAGGCTGAGGTTCCGCGAGAGCAAAGGTTATGGTCCCTTAATCTAGCCATGAACGCAACACCTGCGAGGTGGTGGGATACGCATAAGGGGGCGTTCCAGGATTGGGAAGAATATCAGGATATTATGATCTTGTGATTCGAACCTCCGACCCACTTGCGCGTAAAAACATTCATTGGCCCTGGAGACCCATGCGAGCATATGTTCGCTTGGATGGAAAAATGGTGTCACTGGACTACAGAAGAATGGGTTCACCTATTTATTCATGCCTTGGGACCAATTCCCACTGCATGGTACTTAGATGTGGAGCTACATCAGTGCACCCACCACTGGGAAACATTAAAAGATGAATTTGTAGGGAAATTCGGGCTGACAGGGGGAACGGAGGCGCTTGACAAAGCTCTGCAGGGTATAGATACCTTCATTTTTTATGAATCACGCCCCTACGCAGCACTTGGGGTACCGACATGGGAAACACAGATGTAGGATATTTCCAACTGCCACAATATAACCTTAGAAGAATGCAATGAGGATCCATGCAATGTCTCTATCCCGGAATTGGGGTGGGGGGACGCACAGTTGCGGGACCTCCACTACAAACTGTGGACATTAGACAACCGTTGAAGCTGCGAGAAGTCAAAATTGGCATGGAAGAGAAGCCCAAGCTGGATAAAATTAGGGATTATTGGGATGATGATACAGTAAGCAAAGTTTCTGAACTTCTCATGGAATACCAGGATTTATTCCCGACAAAGTTCTCAGAACTTAAGGGGATCACAAGGGACCTAAGGGTCATGCACATCATGCACAAACCAAATGCGTGCCCTATCAAGCAGTGATCGTATCATCTAAATCCTAAGTATAAGAAAAATTTTAAGGAAGAAATCAATAAAATTCTCACCATAGGTATCATCGAACTGGTCTAGCAGTCAGACTAGGTAAACCCTATGGTGGTTCAAGAGGAAAAGAAAAAGGGAGAGATATGAATCTGTGTGGACTTGTACAAATTTAATGATGCCTACGTGTATGATCCCTTTCCTACGTCGTTCTTCGATGAAATCCTTAATAGCGTAGGAGGGAAAGAAGCATACTCATTCGCAGATGGGTTCTCAGGGTACCATAAAATCAAAATCGCACCTGAAGATCGTAGCAAGACTACGTTTGCCATTGAATGGAGATCCTTCCAGTATTCAGTGATGCAGTTATGGACTAAAGTACAATGTGACCTGATCCTACGTGAAATCAACCAGGACCTGCGACTGAAGGAAGAATTGTTCAAGCAGATCGAAGGCACGATGCCTACTTTGGTTCCTGCTCAACGATTAGCATGACTGTGGACTAGCCATGCCCTTCAAGATGATATCGATGAACTCATCCAGAAGAAGAAGACTCTCAGTGACCATCTTAATCCATGGGCTGATGAGGCGCTCAAGCTCTCACAGGATATTGATGTTATTGTTAAACAATTGAACCAGACTCTAGAGAGCATCACTGTGGAAACAGAAGGACCGACATCGCAGAAGCTAGTGGATATTACGCAGAACGATGTTGCTTAGAGTGAAGGAGTGCTACCCCCACTGGTCAAGGTGGTCAAACTATTGCAGGGGCAGGTAGAGACCCCACCATCATAGTGACTCAGGACGAGTCACAAGATTGTGTTGGGGGATTATTGGAATAGGGTCCCCTAAAAGCTGTGAATTTTGTATAATTTTGTATATTTTTAATATTATTTAATCTAGTGCAGGGGGTTTGGGGTGGTTCAAAGCCCCGAATGCAATGTAATGGGTCAAGGGTGGACCAAGAGTCTACAAACCATGTTTTGCAGACCATTATAAGCATAGGCTAAGACGATATAAATAGATTAACCTTTTTTGAGTCTTAAAGTAGGAAAGAATTAAATTGGATGCTAAGCGCAAATTTTTAGATCTGTTGTTAGTCATTAGGGTAAGGACTCTTGTTGGCTGTGTGCACAGAGATCCTCATTTCTGCTGTGTGTCGACCTTGCTGGCTGTGTGTGCAAGATTTGTGGGATTGTATTAAGTGTTGGATACTAATATATGCAGATATGGTTGAAGTACTTCTGTGTTATCTGATCTAAGGTATTTCTGTTGATGCAAACTATTGGATCCGTTATGAATGCTATTGGTTATATGTGTTAAGCTGCAAATTTGTCTATGTTATGGTATAACTATACTATGTTGATGATGCGTTGTATTGATATGTTCTGATTACTACTGATACGCATGTGGATGTGGAGTTATTAACTAGGTTTGTGCACGATATCAGATCTGTATATTGCGATTATATTGTAAACAACCCTGTGAATAGATCTGTTTGGTGCGAACTCAATAGGTTGTGAACACAGATCTGCTTGATTTACCTAATCTCTCTTAGGGTGCGGAAACCTGGTTCCAACACCCTCCCATACTGCTTCGGGTGAGACTTTGGCATGCGCAAGCAGGTCACTGCCAAAAGGGTGAGTAGTATAGGGGTTCGTTGGCAAACCTTAACCTCTGAACCTGGGTCGGGACCCCTCGAGCCAACACATCATAGTGTGTATTCGATAATTCTCGTTTAGCAATATGGTTAAAGTAACATGTTTCTCTTAAAGTATAATTATTTGAATTTACAAACTTCTGGATATTAATCTTGAGTACTAATATCATGCTTATTTCTTAAATATACATATATTAACTGAATGAAATACATAGGCTCCAAACCTAGTTTATTCATGAGCTTAATGTTAGGTACATTACACCAGGCCTTGGTATGACGACTAGGCTAGCTGACGCCCTCATGTACAAACACACCCCTACCATAGCTAAAATTCAATGTTTACTACAATTCTAGCTCTTTGTCACAATTGGCTTGTGATAGATCTTAATTACTCATTAATTTTTAAATGGTTCGTGTAACATCGAGAAGTCTCTTCAGGTTCTCAGCCTAATAGTTTTTTCTATGGACATGTACCATCTGCAAACTTCACAACCATGGATCACAACTTCATCGAATGGCTCAGACTCATACGGAGACAGTTAGGGTATTACCCACATCCAACCTCTCGGCAAGCCCATCATTTTCCCTGGTCTCTATCATGAAATCGTTTTGCAACCTTCTGTGATTGAAATACTGGTTCAAGTTCCTTTTTCCACTTAGGGTTTCCTATGGATTCACCTCGTCCAAGTACATTGCTACTTTTTTCTCCACAGAGAGGTTTTAGCCTAAACATTTCTTCACGCCAATCCCGACTTCAATGTTCCATTTTGACGATATGCTGGTAACTAATTTCTCCTAAATCTTGTGCTTTTCTTCATGCTCAGTTAATTTTATTATGAGAATTGAATCGCTATCTTTGTTTTTGGATCTCAGGATCGACTACTGGACAAGGCCCCGTGCTCCTCAGGTTAGTTCCTCTGCATATATATAATTCTTACCTCACCCATTATATTAGTTTTGAGTAAAATTTATAACCTCCTCACATTTTTGGGTTTCTTCATATAGGTAATTTATTCTTCCTGAAGCTCACTTGCTAAGGTTGTAGTTACCTATTTTGAGGATTTAATTTCTAAGCTTCCTCTAGGTATTTCTCAGTTCTATCCGTCGACTTGTTTCTTCTGGTATGAGGCATGTAGGGAGAAACCCTTGCACTTAAAGGGTTGCCTAGCCATCTATGTTAGCTTGCAGTGTGATACTAGGTTAGCTAACACAGATGGATAGGCATACTGTGATTGATATATATTGTGGGTTTCCATTACCCTATGATTTTTCCACATTTGAAACATTTATGTATGCTTTGTGCATGACGACAATCTTCAGTTGTTTCATTTGTAGATATAAATATTTTATTTCTTCTTGATACCTTTGAGTATACGAAGTTCCTTTTTGTGAATGGAAATTGTGACATGTTTTGCAATGTTTTTGTAGGGTTATTTGTTAATAGTTTCATTCCTGATATATATATATATATATATATATATATATATACTATGGATTTCCTTGCCATGAAACCGTTAGGGTTACTTGGTACTCGGTTAATTGGCACGCGATGCTTTTATTCATTTTTTATGTTTAAATACTAAATGTGATATATTGTAATGTTGTATACATTTTCAGTCCTTGTTTTAATCCACTTCTTTCTATTTTGGCACCGTTCATTTTTTCAGTACTATTATGTGACTCTGTTGATAAATCTAATAAATTTTTGAAGTTTTTATGCATGACTTTGAAGTTTCGGTCTTATATGTATATTATGGTTTCCACATTCATTTCATAAATATTTTGTTTAACATCATAGAAGCCCAACCTCTACTAATTAATAACTTCTCCTAATTAGTAACCCATATTTCCTTTTCCGTTTGTACATTGATTAATTAATAAATGTTCTAATGGCTTAACCAAAGCCATGCACAGATTTAATACCTCTTAGCATTAAATATGCTAGGAGGGTCCTACCCATTTTCTCATTAACCTAAATGACCATGTTGTGAGCTACATTAGGCTCTGCCCCTCCTCACGACGGACTATTCAACCTGGGGTCTTCTCCGGGTTGAGCTAATTTTCCCTCATGACTACTAATAGTTATTACTTATTGATATTGACTAAGGCTATCAATCCAATATATAACAATTCCCTTAGTATACAGTGCACATATAATACAATTCAAAATATTTGATATAGTTATATATTCATAATGTTGTTACTGTTAGTTTTGTTTCACATAATGCACTAAATTTAATCTCTCAGAATACATCTAAGTTCTGCAATAACCTAAGAATAATGAATAATTTTTCATTAAAATAAAACATACCACATGTCTTTAATCAATTACTATGCAAATACAATGTCTACCGAATTAAATGAACAATTAGAAATATATGCAGAACTCACAGATTTCATTTTAATCAATAAAATCTTGAGTAGGAAACCTCAACAGAAGAGCCCTCCACCCTTCCAATGATTTCAGAAATAACGTCTGATAACACCCCCCCCCTCAGGCCCCCACTACCAGACAGTATATGACATCTTTAGTCTATCTATACTCTTGCAAACCACGGAATCCCTTCTGGGTTCAGCCTTGCGCGAGTCTAGAATAGATTCCACTATTTTAGGCCTAGCCCTTGAAAGCTTCCTTGCAATCTCCAAATTGTTATCTCAGTTCTTATATTTCTTCTTCTTAGTATGTTTTCTCTTGAGGGTGTAATCCCTCTCCTCCCACCTGAGATTATTTTTATCTCTGGAGATAAAGGACCAATAAACACAACTGTCTAGATGTCTGGTAGTTAGGTAACTACTATCATGCCTCTTCTTCTGAGTTTCCTTCTCGTGCCTTCTTAATTATAATTCATATAACGTATGTACGCCAACCATGAAAATATAATCTTGTATTAGATCTAAGACTTTTGTGATCCATAATGTAGTTACATTTATTTCGAACTAAGCTTAATTAACATATATTTACAAATATAATTTTGTTTAAAATTATAAACCAATTTTAAAAGAAATATAATCAAAATAACTTTAAATATTAAATTTCTACATTTTTTTGAATTACTATAGTAAAAGTAACTTAACTATTTAATTTTCACTAGCGGTGTTACATTTCCCCCCCCACCTCCTCCCACCCCTCTTGAGCGAAACATCATCCTCGGTGTTTCCTATATTTGAACATAGGTTGGAATATGCTTACACATAAAATATTTATTTCTATTTTCATATGTAGTTCTTCCCAGCTGAAGTACCTTTGTTGTACTTAATGTGGTAAATTCTTTCTTTCTGTAATACCCTTTTCCTCTAAGTGAGAATACTTGGAGGTTCAATTATGGTCCTCTTTTCCATTTTCATCTACATTCTCCATCCTTTTGGTTATTAGTTTCTCACCAATACTTATATTAAAAAACAATCGATAGCATACATCATAACCCATCAAGGGTTAATAATTTTCACTCAATTTGAGTTTATAGCATTATCATAATACATCATTATAAATTATTTAATTTACCCAACGATTTCACCAATCGATAAAGACTGCTCCAAGTATTACTAGTAAAATTTTCAATACATCATGGTATCAGCTTTTTTTTCACTACTTGTTAATCAATAATAATGATATATTCATAGTTCAATCATTATTGTCTCTCATGAGAGATCGTACTAATTAGCACTATTATACCTTTATCCCTATTCACATGTTTATGCATACTAGTTTTACACCAATAAATTTTAGGATGGATTCAACCTCGAGACTGGCTATGACATCTAGTCTCTCCCCCAAGCTCTTCTCCTCCAAACAGTGGCAGTTAACCATACAATTTATCAAATTTGAACATGAAGACTCCTAGTCTAGTTCAGTTTTTTTTCCTTTCCAGGATTCATTCCAAGAGTCTCCACTAGTTTATTATACCCAACTCAGGATAATTCTTCAAGAAGCATCCTACCCAACCTTAAATGGCTTATTTATCACACTTATATCATTTCTTTAACATGTTACTCACTTTATTGGGTCAGTGATTACCCAAAGTAATCTGACTCTATTTGAAATACACCAATACTACAATAGAAATGTCATTTACACGATTTATTGAGATTTCCAAATAACTGTCTAGTAACTTTTCTTATAATATTGAAACATCATATGTATCAAAATTCATACATATTCCACAAACCGGTTTAACATAATGCAACTACAAATTCATGAATATACATTTTACCTTCAAATTCAACTCACCAAATGCATCATCAGAAAAGTACTTGTCACTATGATGGAATTCTAATATCCAGTGTTTCATGAATAAGTATATTGATTTAACCGTAACAGTGGAAATATATCAAGGATGCATCCCTCAAATATTATCAAGGAGATCAAATCTATATTTATTCCTTTTCCTAGTCTTCTAGTAGGATGGAACTAATTGGTAGAATCATTTTGGATGCTTCCTAGAAACAAAATACAATAAATTAGTAGGATATGCACATGGAAAGAGCTTGTGGGTATGTGGATGGGGACCATCACAAGGTAAATAGACTAAATTATTCTATACATGCATGCCCCATGACACTGAACAAAATCTCATAAAAAAATTTACATACATCAACATGGACACCATTCTGTATGGAAAAATCCATGCACACAATATCAGATATCTTGGGTATTATCGTTCACCTCTAATGGTTTATCTGACCATATGTTACTTTTGTATGCTCCTTTATAGATCATATGTTTTTGTAGAACTCCACATTTATTTAGTGCCAAGGACCTATTAGATACACAAGACTTCCCCCTGGACTTGTAAGCCATGGTGCATGATTGCCCTTACCTTCCTACTATGATGGAAAACATCTGGAATATCCATTTAGATTTTGAGTCATGCCCATTAACCCAATTATATCTTTTTCCAAGATAATCATCACTAAGTGCTCTGGTCAAAAACCACAATTGACTAGATAATATTTCAAGCCAAAGACTCCTTGTTACATTATCAACACTAAACAACAGTCGATTGTATCTTACATATATATAGATACAACAATAACATAATTCTCATCTAACTCAATATTTTCCTACAAGAACACAACCAATGACATATCTCACCATCCAGAATAAAAAAATAGGCCATCATTTTCATTCTACATGCAATGTCATCAAAACCATTTCATTGTGTATTAAAAAAAATTATCCACTAAGAGATTGAACTCTCTCTTGTTCATCGATAATTCATTGACACTTGGAATGTACATTCTTGTTTGGCCAACAAGAACTTAAAAGATCAAAATAAGATCAAAATATTTATACTTTCTCAAGACAACAATAAAGACGCAATTTTCAAGGATCATCATCCTTGGTCTTGGATATAAGGGGTTACCCTTAACCATATTCATTAACCTCTTGAGGTTCCCCTGCATAGTTAAGATTCCATTATTTGAAGTACAACCATCAATCGTCAATGTTCAATTATAAAGGTATCAACATGAGTAAGCTCCCATTAGGGAAGAAAGGGTGCAAACGCATAATTCACAGTTTTAATGTTGTTGGTTTTGGATAAGATTTCTTTATTTCAAAGAAAGATATAGTTTTTTACAAACAAGACTTCCCATGCATTATGTCAAGAATGTGTGAAAAGTGTATTATTTATTTTGTCTATACATGTTTTCTTATCCAAACAACCAAATAAATTTATTCCAACATTTAAAATACTACCTGTAATACAAACACTTGTTCAAAAGAACTATCCACAAAGTAACAATGGCACCATTAAACTTCTAGTGAAACTTGTTTTAAATCCACACAAAGGTCTATTCATATTTTTTTTTAATATGTTATGACTGTAAGAAGAAATCACATAGTGTGATAATATTCGCTTTCAATTTATGTCAAACTACACAATCAAACCTACTCAATAATAGTAATTTGGGTATTCATGTATTCCACCACTCAATTTTCCCACAGAGTACAAACAATTCATTGCTCTACAATCATTCTTATTCATGGAAGAGGCTAGTGTTTCGACTTCAATTCTAGCCACAACAATGAAATTAAAACTAAAATATATTATGGAATCCATACAAACAAGGATTTGTACCAACAAGGATGCCAATATAAACATTTTCTATCATAAAACCAAGAAAAAAATATTCCCTTGAGGCCAATAACAGTAGCATGGTATAACCATCCTGGGCTATAATTTTTCCACAAAAATCATGTGTGGCTTTCCCATGCAGTGGTATGTATAACAAGAGGATAGGCACATTCAAAATTAAACATAGAAATTAGTTTCATGCCCAAAACGTAACTTTGATTCATCCTCTTGATAATTTCCTACTCAAATGTGGCTGGTAAAAGAAAATACAACATACACAAACCAACCAAAAGGAATGCATCTATGCCCGAATAAATTTACCAACATGTTCAGTGGTTTCAAATAATTTATTCAAACAATATGAAAGCATGTTGCATTAAGATGTTGGATCTACACCAAATAACAAGGTACCCAATCATTGTCTTATCCAAGAAGTCTATTTAAGGAATTCCTTGATGGAAATTGAAAATATGCAAAACATATCCTAGAATTTTATTATAAATCAAACTCATCAATTACTCGGTCTGTAAAATAAAATGAGTAATACTGCTAAGAATACAAACAATGAGTGGATAAAATTCAAATTTCATTGTAGCCCTAAGTGTTGCAACCTAATTGGAAAATTGTCACAGTTATAAGACCTCGAAGTGACAGTCTCATGACTCAACTTCAGAGAATTTTTTTCATAGATCTCAAATACTTGATTGTATTGTAATACATACTCTATGTTGGCAATATGATTCTTATGTCTTAATATGTTGTCCTTGATGGCGACTCTCTAGAAAATAATGGAGCATATGTCTTCTAGAGAAGCACAGTAGTTTGCAGAAGGTCTAACAGAAAAAATGTGTAAAGTCCATCATAAGTTGGTTAATATTCATAATTGAAGGTTCTATACACAGGTTAGTACAGGCCAAGTCGCGTATACATGCAGATAAGAATGATCCAAGTCGTGTATGTCTTTTGTGCTCTAAAATTATAATACCAGGGGGTATTACCATGGTTTTAGCCCACAATATTTAGTGTTGTGTCATCTATTTGATTCTGTCCAAGAATATCAACGGCACTTGTGTGGTTTTGGCTCATTGTATTAGGAAAGTCTAAACCTATATAAGGAGAAGAAGATCATAGTGTAATGAGGGCTGAAAAAAAGAGTTGTTACTGAATACTTCTCTCTAAAGTATATATGCATGGTATGGACTATTTTTTATTGGTAGATATGAATCTATGATGCACCCTTGGATACAATGATGGATCAGGATCTCCAGACCTGAAATGACTATGTACTTGCATGATCTATTTATGAGATGTTTGGATCTATGAATTCGCGCATGTCTGTTGAAGTAAAGTGAAGAAATATGGGTAAGTCTATAGATCTAAATATTTTTGCAGTAATAATACTTACATATCTATATGCTAGTTCGTCTCAGTGAAATCGCATATATATGCGGCTTTGTCTCAGATAATGCACGTATGGAAGTCAAGGTTTTCCAAATCTTGCAAGAGAGGTTATTTGTTTAAATACTGCTATATTTCAGTCATCTATCAATGAAGTCTTCATGTAGATCTAGGTTGTTTGAATACTATATATACTGTTAAGTTGAATATGCGAAAATCTTATCAATGAGTGGTTAAATATGAATAATGATGCTGACTGAATAAGGGTTCTAAAAATATGAAAATATATCTGACTGAAAGCCTCAGATCTCATTCTGAGACTGTTCATATTCTGGAAATTCAGTATTCTCATATCTATACCCAGGTTGGTGTGAAGGAAAGCGGATATACATGCAGGTTCGGTAAAGTGAAGTAGCATATGAATTCTTAGATAATTAATGATCAAGGTTGAGATTGATTCTGCATGCTGATTCCAAAATCTGGGTTTATTATTGTGTTCTGGTTACAGTGATCTCACTGTTCTGATTGAAGTTTGGGTTAAGTTTATTAGTGTTGATCTTTATGCCGAGTTGTGTTGAAGTTGTGGGATCCAGTGTGAAAATTGATAAAACATGATCTACAGGGGATCAGAGGGTTGAAGCCTTCAATGTGGAAGTAGAAGCTTCCTACCAGTATAAGCTAGTGTTCTGAACAGGGGGTCGTAACTCCCTTCCAGTATTTGATGGTAAACAAGATCAGGGATTTGGAGCTCCCTTCCAGTAGTAGTTGGAGAACAAGAGAAGGTTGCAGCCTTCTACAGGTAGATGCGTGCATACTGATATGAGTTTGCATCAGTACAATATTGTAAGTATTTTTCCATATAATAAATATTGAAGACAAAGATGATAGCAACGATGTTTTTCTCCCAAATTAGGTTTCCCCCTTAAATATTGGTGGTCATGTGTGATGCTCTTGTGTGATGATTTATATTTTTATTACTTCACTTAGTTTCTAGATAACTATCTGATGCATAACTGATGGTCTGGTTTAAATATTACTTCTGAATGTTTACCTAAAAAGTAAATTTATCTATGTATACACTAGTTTCTATTTGGAAAGTCGCGTATATATGCTGGTTGTGCTAATCAAAGTTGCATATATAAATCAGTAAATAGAAAAAGGAAAATTATTGTGATTATTGAAAATACTGATTCACACCCCCTCTTAGTATTTTTCCCAACAATTGGAATCAGAGCAGGTCCTCCTAAAGAAGCTTAATCACTAGAAGGAATATCATCTAAGATGAGCAAGCAATATGGGACAACATCTATCAGGCCTCCTCTCTTCAACAGAAACAATTTAATCTTCTGGAAGACAAGGAAAATATCATATCTTCAGTCTCTTGGAGGATATGTATGGGCTATAGTTGAAGGAGGTTATCAATATCCAGCTTCAGTTCCAGCATATCTAGTAGCAAGAAAGAACTATGAAACCAATGCAAAGGTGGTAAATGCTTTATTGGGAAGTTTGACTGAATCAGAATTTGTCAAAGTCATGCAGTTGAATACAACAAAGGAGATATGGGACAAAATCATTTTGAGCTATGAAGGTGATGCCAAGGTAAAAATTTATAAACTCCAAACTCTCATAATTCAATATGAAAAAATTAGAATGCATAATTAGGAAAGCATTGCTAGTTTCTTTTTATGTCTAGATGATATTGTAAATCATATGAGAAATCTGGGTGAAACCATAACTCACACTACTCTAGTAGAAAAGGTTTTAAGATCTCTAACTCCCAAACTCGAGTCAAAAGTGTCTACTATTGAAGAGAAGCCGGATCTACAAACTCTTACTGTTGTTCAACTTCATGTGATTGCATGTGAGATGAGGAAGGAGGTCCATATGAAGTCAAAGAAGTAGAAGAACAAGAAGGATTAGGTTATGTTTCAGAAGAAGATGAGACAAATTTTGTAAATAAGCTACAACTTGGAACTAGAAGGTTCAGAGGTAAGCTTCATTTTAAATGTTTTTCTTGTGGAAGAGTTGGTCATTACGCGGCTAAATTTCCCCATAAAGATAATCATGAAAAATGAAAGGAAGTGGCAAGAGGAAATAAGAAATTTTTTATCAATAGAAAATGTTATTATACTCATGAAGATAGTGATGGTATATCAAATAGTGAAGAAGGAGAATCTGATCAAGGTATTAGACTGCTCATGGATTTTGAAAAATACTCTAGTGAGGCTAAAGATAATTTTATGGATGCATTAGAAGAAAATTATTTTCTTGAAGAAATAAATCAACTCAAAATATGTTTGGAAAAAAATAAAATAGCCATAGATACTCTAAAGACTCGGCTTATAGTAAAGGAGAAGCACATGACAAATTAGAATGTGAAATAGTAAGTCTAAGAAAGGAAATTGAGAAAGTAAAAACATTAAATCTTAGATTTGCTAAAGGATCTAAAACCTTAGATGAAATTATCAAGGTTCAAAGCTCTCCTCTTATAAAGACAAGTCTTGGATATATCAGAAAATCTTCTCAATATTCAACACCAAGCTGTCTAAATGTAGCTAAATCCAGCCAAAAACACTTCACCACTCATCAAAATAACAAATAAGATACCGAGGTAAAACATGACCACTTCAATTCGAGGGTGAAAAATAACAGAATTATCAATCAGAAGGTAAACATAAATAGAAGGTTTCATGATCGAAGAAATTTCTTCTATAATGGACAATGTTTCTCATGTCATAACTTTGGTCATAAAGCTACTCAAAATGTTGCATAAAAAACCATCATGACTAGAGAATCAATAAAGAAAAGAAATGATACTGGAATAAATAAGAATACTTATAGCAACGTTTCTCCTCTTTAAAACGAAATTGAATATTCTTACTGCAATAACTTTGGACATGAAGAATATGAATGCAGGAGAAAACTTTAGCCAAAATAACATATAACCTCAAACTCCAAGGTGTGGAAAAAGAAGCACTTACAGATTGAAGGTTGTGGCATACCTTTATTTGTAGAAGGGGAAGAAAATAAATGTTTGGTATGTGTTATATTTTTTCCACAACTAGTCACGCACAAGGGTGTGATAGCTCTCCCTGTATGTTGCGTTGATTGCACCAGGGGGGTGGTAGCCCCCCTTGTTGGGGTCTGGGGCAACGCCCCGGGAAAAAAAATTTGGGCTTTATTTTCCGATGGGCGGACCTGCCCATGGTTTTGTGCATGGGTTTGCACAAGGTTTTGGGGCATGATGGTTTTTGGCCCCTGGTATTTTATAGATCTGGTCAGGGGAACTATGGTTATGTTCTAATCCAAGGTTAATGGATTGGGGTTTATTTATGCTTCATCATGTATATATATGTGTTGTAACACTAAAAGGGATATAATGAAAAATCAAGCTGGTCATCCCGATTTTGGATCCAGGGGAAAATATCTTTGTATACCTGTTTTATGTTTTATGCTCTCGCTATTGTTTATTTTCTGTTTTAAAATTCATTTGCAGATAATTTCTGTACAGGGTCAAAACCTACAACAAATGGTACATTGATAGCGGATGCTCAAAACACATGGTAGGTGATAAAAATAAACTCCTTTCATACAATGCATTAGAGAAGGAAAATAATGTTACTTTTGGAAATGACTCTCCTGTTGTCATTAAAGGAAAAGCTTATGTTTTTCTAAAATAAAATGTGAAAGCTAACAATGTTATGTATGTGTATGGATTAAAGGATAACTTGTTGAGTGTAAGTCAAATGTGTGATCAAGGAAATGAAGTTGTCTTTAGTTCAAAAGAATGTGTCGTACATGAACTTAACACAGGAAAAATGGTAATAAAAGGAACTACAACACCAAGCAATCTATATATATTGAAAGGTGGCCAAGAGATATGCTACTTAGGTAAATCTACAAAAAATTGGTTATGAAACATAATATTGGGACATTTGAGCTTCTCTCAAATAAGAAAATCTAGCAGACTCAAAGTTGTTTGTGATCTACCCAACATCACTCTGCCTGAAAGTACCATATGCAAATCATGCCAATTTGGTAAGAAAACTAGGGTGCAATTCAATGCCAAGAAGGATTAGCAAGTAATCCTCTTGAACCTATACATACTGATCTATGTGGTCCTGTAAGGAAAAATTCACCTTGTGGAGAAAATATTATATTCTATTTATTGATGACTTCTCTAGAATGTGTTGGATCGGTTTACTGAAAGATAAGGATGAAGCATTTGAAAATTTTAATATCTTTAAAGCTTTGGTTGAAAATGAATTAGATCTAAAAATCAAATTTCTTAGATCTGACCGAGGAGGAGAATATATATCAGATGAATTCTTTGATTTCTATGAACATTATGGCATAAAAAGACAGTTTTTTGTAGCTAGAACTCCACAACAAAATGGCATGACAGAAATAATGAATAGAATATTTCAACATATGGTTCATGCTATGCTTGATGAATCTGGAACTCCTGATACATTTTGGGGAGAAGCAACACATACTGCAGTAAATATTTTCAACAAGACTCATGTTCGTGTGAACATTGATAAAACTCCTTATGAGCTTTGGTATGGTAATATTCCTGTTGTGAAGCATTTTAGAGTTTTTGGAAGAAAATGTTTCATCGGGAACAATGATGAAAAACTTGGTAAATTTGAGCCTAGAGCAGATGAAGGAATATTTCTTGGTTACTATTCTAGAAGTAAAGCATATAAATGTTACAATAAAAGACTTTAGAAAATTGTGGAATGTATTGATGTTGTGATTGATGAGTCTCTCACATCTCCTAAAAGGGAAATAACAACAACAAATGAAGATGATGGTGATGTATATTTTCCATCATCAGATAGAAACAATATAGAAGGAGAACCCAATGAAGTACCAGAAGAAGATATATCAGAAAATGCTCCATCCAGGTATGTTCAAAAGAATCATCTAGAATCACAAATTCTGGGAGAAAATGGATTAGTTGTCCAAACAAGAATAACTATTGTAGGATCTCGTAGCTATCTAGCATTATTATCCACTATTGAACCACATAATGTAAATCAATCTAGAAAAGATGAATTTTGGATTCAAGCCATGAATGAAGAACTTGATCAGATTGAAAAGAATTATACTTGGGAATTGGTTCCAAGACCTCGTGATAAAAATGTTATTGGAACAAAATGGCTATTCAAAAACAAGTTAAATGAAAATGGAGATGTTATTAGGAAAAAATATAGACTTGTTTGTAAAGGGTATTCTCAACAAGAAGGTATAGACTTTGAAAAAGCATTTTCTCCTGTAGCCAGACTTGAATCCATAAGAATGTTTCTTTCTTTTTCAAGTTTTCAACAATTCAAAGTTTACCAAATGGATGTAAAATCTGCTTTCCTCAATGGTGATCTTGAAGAAGAATTTTATATAGAACAACCCGAAGGATTCATTCTGGGAAATGATGAAAAACTTGGTTTCGAACTTAAAAGGGCTCTATATGGCCTCAAGCAGGCTCCTCAGGCATGGTACTATCGTCTTGAAAAATATCTTCAACAACAAGGTTTCACAAAGGGATCTCTTGACAGTAACTTATACATAAAAATTGAGAATGATAAACTATTGATTATTGTTTTGTATGTTGATGAAATAATTTTTGGAAGTAATGAAGAGTCCATAAGTCATAAATTTGCTTCTGTTATGCAGCAAGAATCTGAAATTTCATTACTTGGGGAACTAACATATTTTCTTGGCTAACAAGTGCAACAACCAACAAATGGCATATTTCTATCACAATCAAAATATCTCAAGTAAATTTTGAAGAAGTATGGGATGGAAGACTACAAACCTATGAGTAATCCAATGGTAACTGGACGTAAACTCAGTTCTCATGATAATTCTCCCATGGTGAATCAACTAGAGTATAGATCTATGATTGGAATTCTGCCTTATCTAACCAGGATAAGACCAGACATTATGCATGTAGTAGGGATTTTTGGACAATTCCAAGCTAATCCAAAAGAGTCACACCTTCAGGCTGTAAAAAGAATATTCAAATATCTACAAGGGACTCAAGACTTTGGTCTATGGTATCCAAAGAATGTTGATCTCACTCTTCATGCTTACACAGATGCGGACTGGGTTGGAAATGATGATGATCAAAAAAGCACAAGTGGTGGTGCATTCTACATGGGGCCCCGATTAGTATCTTGGTTCAGCAAGAAACCAAGTTCTATTTCCTTATCTACATCAGAAGCAGAATATGTAGCTGACGCATCATGTTGCACACAACTTCTATGGATGATGCAAACATTACAAGATATTCAAATCAAATTTTCACCTCCTATCTCCATCTTATGTGATAATAATAGTGCCATCACTATCTCAAAAAATCATGTTATGCATTCCAAGACCAAGCACATTCCTATTAAGTATCACTTCTTATGCGAACAAGTGCTTGAGAAAAAGGTTAAATTGGAGTATCTTCCCTCCAAAGAAAAAGTTTCTAATATATTTACTAAACCTCTTTCTAGGGAAGCATTCAAATATCTCAGACAAAAGTTGGGAGTTGTCTCTGCCTCTCTTATCAATTTTGCATAATATCAAAAGATTAAATTCGGTATGTTGGTTGCATAAAGGCGAATCGTGTATATACACGATTTTATGTGCATAAACCGCGTATGGTTTTTGCTGACAGAAATTCTATGGATAAGCTTTCAGAACAGTCTGTGGTGCTTTTGGGTAAACTCTGTTGTTCTGGTATTTTTCTCACAATACCGTTCGTTGATATTTATCTCCTTGATGAAGATGCCTTGATTAATAGGTTGTTGAAGGTGTTTAGGATGCACAGGTTTAGGGGGAGCACTTGCCTTGCTAAAAATAGTGCATTGTTGGCACTATGTGGGTTACTGTTATGATCTCCTGTTTGAGATTCTTTGGTCCTGGATATAAAATGTCATATCTCTTATTTGATGAAAAGGTCAGGTTGAGACCTATGGTGTAAAATTGGTATATTCAGTCATGTAAGGACTTGTTTAAATTTGTAAACCCACTTGGTTGGGTAGTTGAACCAAATATGTAATTCCACTTGGTTGGATCATTGATGTTGTTAGTCATCAATAATTTTGATCCTATCCAAAGATGACTAATTTGACAATCCCATATTTCTAGAAACAATATTTAAAGAAACATTGTGAGTTCTAGAAATCTCACTGCCTTCATTATCCTAAACCTATCTGATTCACTAAAAATTTTAATTTAATCTGTTCCAAGTTAACCTGCTGCTTCAAAAGACACTGATTTCAGAACATTCTCCATCATTTTTTCTTCCCTTTTCCATTTTTTCTCCTATCCTAACAGTCCTTTTTCCCCTCTGAAAAGCCCATTTCCCCTAATTTATCCTCCATTCACATAAAAAAGGTCTTTTAAACCATAAAAATCTCTTTATTTGGTTTAAAATACCCTATTTTACCCTATCAGAAGTCTCCAAAAAGGCTTAAAACACCCCTTTTAGGCTTAAATCTGACCATTTTGTAAAGACTGGCTTTTAAGCCCTTTTTAGCTTAAGCCTCAACCCCCTCCGCATATAACCAGGGACTGTGACCACCCGCTATCTCATTAACCCCTTCATTTATCAAAACCCTCTGTCCTATCTCTTCCACAAAGGATCATGCCCCCGTGCTTAAGCTTCAATCCCTTTCTCCATTTTCTTACCCCACCATTGCTCTCCCCCAAAGAAAATCCCAACCGTCAACCCTCCAGATCCGATGGTTGTGGCACTCTTGCCCATCGACGACCCTCATCTAACCCCCAGCTTTTCCTTTCTGTTCCCAGTCTTCCTTACCCAACAAAACAACTGACCTCATCAACGTTGGTCCCACTTTCTTACCATGCCTTTGTGCTCAACCTCCATCTGCCACCTGTCCACCAGATCCGGCACTTCCAAACTTGCGTACTGGTCTCATGACCTTTCCACACTGTTGATCTTACCATTTAAGATCTGATGGTCCAAATCTGATATTGCGCAGAAATCAATACTGAGGTTGAATAGCCCATATCCATGTGAAATAGGCGGTATTGGCCTGGACACATGGTGGAAATTCTATGGAAACGTGTCCCCTCTACCCTTTACTGCTAATTGACTGTGTGAAAACCACCCGGTTTCTCACAAAACCTCCCTCTCCAATTTGTGCCCATATTCCAATTTTTTCTGGCTCCGCCTGTGGAGCCCCTCCCCTGCACTCTCCCTCTCCTTTGAATGTTGCTCCAATGCCTCACGAAGCCCCTGAAAGCAGTTTCTATCCACAAAAGCGCAGGTTTTTAAATTTAATTTTTTGTTTATTATTGCAAGTTTAAATGGCGGCCCGAGTCTAAAAGGTCACCCCACAGTCAATATAAGTATCAAATGCCTTTGGATGACGATACAAAAGGACAGAAATACAAAGAAAAATGGAATGAAGGGTTTAATCTGAAGGTTAGATTGTGAGTCATGACCATCAATGGAATCGAAGAACCCCTACACACAGAAAACCAAAGAATATCAACAAATATATAAAGAAACAGAGGATAAATATTAGCATCAATGATTAAAGATAAAAATCAAGGTTTTAAAGGAAAAAGGATGAAATGAATAAATGATTCAGAAAGAAGTAAGAAAGAATATTAAAGAAAAAACAGAGTTAAAGGCCTGATTACTTAAGTTTAATGGTTAAATCAGGGAAAATCAAACCAAAGGTAGCCTCAAATAAATAAAAAGAAGCAATTATTCACCCAAAATATCAAACTGCCACCATGGCCTGCTTTCTGTCCTTAAAGGAAAATTGACAGTTATTACCCTCTTAGAATATATTTTAATCTGTCAAGGCAATTATTTTAAAAGATGAAGATGGGCCTCAAATTCAAAATTTTCACCTATCTTTTTCCTAGAACTAAAGACAGAGTTATTGAAACAAAGAAGTAGCTGCAGATATTCCTGCCTTATGCCTTGCATGGTTTTCAAGGTTAGGAATGCATTTACTCTGTAGTTAATGACACTTAAACCCCATATCAGTTCCACCTCCTCAATTGCAGCATAAATACTACATTGGAACTCATTTTATTGTTGGAATTTGATGACTCTTTGAAGTAATACATAGTCCTGTTGAAGTTGAGAAGAAACTGGTGCTTTGGAATTTGTGGATCTCTTGACCTGTTTGTTGATGGAGGAGGCTAGATCACTGGATCCCTGAGCTTGGCTGTTGGTGAAGTACTCTAAATCTATTATTGTTATTTCCTGTTTCATTATGTTTCATTATTATCTATTGCAGTAGAGCAAAAGGTTTAGGCTAAGAAATGTCTTTTGAAAGCACCTTAGTCCTGTTTGTTCTTCACTGTCCTAATGTTTTCTTGTGCTAGGATATTTTAGAGAATTCTTAATTGCTCTCTAGAACCCCTATTCTTGTTTATTTCTTAAATAGTTTAATACAGTTGGTCTCAAGAATGATTTATGGTTTTCCCTGCTTACTTGCTGCCACTTGTAAAATTGTTTCTGAAGTCTCCCTTCAAAGTACCATTGTTTAAAGTCTGCCAAAGAGGTTTTGTTCCGATCATGCCCTTTGTACTTTCTTAAGTTATTGTTTTAAAGGTATTTAAGGCTGTAATCAAAGATGTTTAGGAGCTCCCTCTTCTATGAATGTAGTTATTTGTGAATCTTGAATGTTTTCTTATCCTTGAAGGTGAAATCACTGGAAGTTAAATGAGTTTCTCACCTTCCATATTTTATTGGAGAAGTTTGTCTTGGAATTATTATTTGCTGAAGTGTGGTTTGTAGAATCTATGGTTATCCATGTCTATTGAATGCCTCTTTATGTTCAGTTAATGTTTTAAGACCCTTTGTTGAGAAGTACATATAATTAAGGATTCTCAATTTCCCTTAGTTATACTTTTCATTCTAAACCATTGATGTCCATTTCATTTCACCTAAAAGACCTTAAAGATCCAATGGCCAAGTTAGATTTTCCCTTTGATACCCCCAATCCATTGATTGACTTATCATGACTTCAATTTGACTCCATTGCCTAATAACTTAGAGATTTCCTCATTCTACCTATGTTTCTTTGATTATCATTTCCAACCAAACAATCAAACAACCCTCATACTTAATAACTAGCCTAAAATCAACACTTAAAAAGTAAACAAGTCTTACCTTTGCAAACAATTGAGAGATCCCTCTCTGAGACTAGGAAGGCTAGGTCCTAGAGCTCTAAAGACTAGTTTTGATGTTGCCTTGTCACTTGGTATACCAATCTACCAAATCACACAACCCCAACATAATGGCGATCACGGTGGGACCATGAGTACATAGTAGCCTAGCAAGCCCTTATAGACTCATTTGTCCTTCAATTACCTCAGAAAATCAGCAGATAAGCCATAGAGTAGAATCTGTTTGGTTCACCATCTTAGCTAAATGATGAATCAGGTATAGGAAACTCTTACAAACCATAGAACCATATAAAAAATCAGAAAACCCAAAACATTTCAGATTGTTCTTTAAAATACTTATTGATGGTGGGCCTTAAAACATTTTACCTTCAAAAGAGCTAAACATCTCCACCTGGAGACTCCACTAGCCCCAGTAGGCCTATTACTCCACTAGTACTCTTAGATTCCCTTAATATTGTTTCATATCAGTCCTTGGAAATCTAAAGATCCTAGTCCCATATTTTAGCAAGACATTAAACATTGAGAGAGGTCAATCTTTGAAAATAGTCCTTAAGCTTTTAGCCTCTCCAAATTTTGAAATTGAAATACTGGCTTTACATCGGATATATACCAGATCTCACCCAGACCCTAATCCTCCTAAAATAGTTGATGATCTAGAAAATATCTTGTGGCAAACTTCTAGATCTGGAAATTTAACTACTGTTAGGACTATCAAAAGAGAAATATATATCCCTGAAAACCTTTTTGAAAGATCCTCACTTTGACTTGCCTCATACAAAGAACTTATTTAGAACTAAGTCATATAGTGATATTGACCAAGCTGACCTTGAGCCCACAGATTTGCAGCATAGCCCCTGTAGAGAAGCCTCACCTTCTACTCCACCTGATTCTCAGTTTCTCCATCGCTTCAGCTCTGTTCATAACAAATATGCTCAAAATTAGTTTGCTGGCCCAAGTGTTTCCTCCACTCCCATTCATGCATCCACTATTCAAAACACTACATTTCAGCCCACATTTCCTCTTGTAAACCCACCTCTTGTAAATCCCCCATTATTTCCTACCATGGCAGCATGGTATGCTCCACTAGTGTTACCACAACCTTTGGTTCCTTTACCAAATGATTATCAGTCTAGAATTCCCCATTTCACTGGAACTAAATCTACTACTTCCAAACAGCATGTAGATAAAATGGATGATGCTTTTGATTACATGGAAATAGAAGAAGAGACCATTAATATGAGAATATTTTCCCAAATTTTAGGAGGAGAAGCCAAGAAAGGGTTAAAAAAATTAACTTCTAATAGCATAAATGATCTCCCTTATTTATACCAAACATTCATAAACAAATGGGAAATAAAAAAGAATGCTCTCCAAATCCTTTCAGAATATAGAAACCTTAAGAGAAACACTGGGGAAAGTGTCCAAGATTATTGCACTAGATTCAATAGTGTTTACAATGCACTTCCCCCAAACATGAAACCTCCACTAGGCTTGGCCTTAGCTAAATTTCATGAAGGCTTTGATCCAAACATGGCCTACCAGCTAAGAGAAAGATACCCCTTAACTTTAGAAGATATGCAGAGGGGAGCTTTAAGTGTAGAGGCAAATCTGATTGAGAAAAGAGCTAGGTTGAAATTAGATAAAATAGTTACATACAAAGATGAAACAATGGAATCTACCTCATCATCTGATGCCAAAATTGATAATCTGGTAAGGGTAATGGAGAGAATGCTTGAAAAAATAAATCTAAATGATAGAGTTCCTCCTAGAGAAAATCAAACCAATCCCCAAAACATAAATAGAAATACGATTTTCAGAAGAGACCCTACGCAAGATAGACAAAGAGACAATAACCAACAAATTAGGCCTCCTTTCTGACAAAACTATGTAGATCAAGAGGAAGAAAAGGAAACTTTAATATTAAAAGAAAGTCATGTAAATTTGATAGGATCTGATAGTGGGGATGATGTCTTCCTCACTAAAGAAGAACAAGGATTCTTCTCCTCAGAACAAACTGAAAACAATCATGAGGATTCTGAATATTATATATTGGGGTTTGGGAATGCAATAATGGAGGTCCACAAACAGTATGATCTTAGAAGCAAAGGGAACCCAGAAATTTCCAATGACAAAAACACTAGTACTGTTGTTAGGAAAACTTCAGAAAATTATCCTAAAAAGATAGCAAGTAACACCAACACTATGTCCAAGAAAACTGATCTAAACAAAGATAAAAACATCCAACAAAGTGTTGAACAAAGCTGCCCTAGTACCTCTACTAGTGGCCCTAACAAATCTGTCCTAAATAGCAGTCCAAATAAAATTCAGCAAATTAGAACTACTGAAAGAACTATGCTTGACAAAACAGATGTAATTATGTCTAAAGAATTAGTCCCTTTCAGCCTTGAGGGTGAGATTTCCAATATTAAAATTAGCATACCTCTAACTGAATTAGTAACCCAAGATGTATATAAAAACCAAGTTTTGAAAGCTTTGAATATAGGCAGTGATACTGATACTTTAAACTTGACTAATGACAAACCAGAATTTTTTTTTGGTCCTGAAGTTGAAGGAAAATACCAAAAAGGGGTTGTCCCTCCCTTCTATGTTAGCTTCAACATACATGATAAGATCTTGCACAATTCCATGCTAGACTCAGGTGCTTCTCATAACCTTATGCCCAAAGTAGTAATGGAAAGCCTAGGCCTAGAAATTACTAAACCATATAAGTACCTGTATTCCTTTGATTCAAGCAGGGTAAAATGCTTGGGCCTAATCAAATATTTATGTGTCAAATTAGCACAAATTCCTGCTAAAGGTCTAGTTATGGACATAGTAGTAGCTGACATTCCCCCAAAGTATGGTATGCTTCTATCTAGATCATGGGGAGCCAAAATTCAGGGAAGCCTTCAAATGGACATGTCCTATGCCACCATCCCAGTATTTAACCAAACCAGAAGATTATATAGGGAATCCCATATGAAATTTATGGTAAGAAACATAGATATTCCAAAAAACACTCTTGTTTACTCTATTCACTCAGATTTAGATTCCTTCATCTTATATAATGAAGATGAAATCAGTCAAAAATAAAAGGAAAATGAGGAACAATTCATCCCCCTAGAATAGTCAAATCTTCCCTCAACTCAAGCACATGACAGCCCAAACATTAGTAGCCTTGAGCAACAAAATGAGAATGAGCATGAGATAGAAATGTTGTGGAGAGTAAGCTTTGATGGCTCTTATAGAAAAACAGGTTCAGGAGCTGGTGTATGGATAAACAATGTAAACAAAGGACATTCTTATAAACTTGATTTTCCATGCACCAATACCATTGCAGAGTATGAAGCCCTCCTCCTTGGACTACATTTTATCAAAGATTTAGGAGCCAAGAAAGTATCAGTCCAAGGAGATTCAGAGCTGATTACTAGGCAAATAAAAGGGGAGTATTCAGCTAAAAAGCTATGATTAAGAGAATATAGGAATGTCGCCTTAGAGCTCTTAAAAACCTTTGAAAAATATGAACTCACCTTCATTCATAGAGCTCAAAACCACCTTGCAATTGAAGTTTCTTTTGCTGCCAGCAATTGCAAAATAACCCAGATAAATGAACAATTCAATGTCAAAGTAAAAAACAGACCTGCAGTCCCTGATAATGAAGACTATTGGCAAGTGTTTGAAGATGACAAACATAGATGATTTTTTGCAATCAAGGAATGATTTTTCCATACCAACATCTAGCTTAACCCATGAAGAAAATTGTTTTAAAGAAGAGCATATCCCTAAAGCAGAGCTGTCCTCTTCTGTTGATATAAACCAATTTGAACATCTTTGTAAAGAAGAATTACTAAACAAACTAGACCAAAAGGACCTTGAAATTTTACAAATTAAAAATGATTCAATACCAAGGGGTCTTACACCATTAGAGGAGCTTTTTGACTTCAATGATATAGCTAAAAAACCAAATATGGAGCCTACAGAAACTAATGTTAAAGAACATAACATAGGCAGCCTAATTGAACCCAAAATGATCAAGTTATCTAGCACTCTCCCAGATCATATCAAGAAGAAATATTTTGAACTTTTCAAATATTTTGGAGATGTTTTTGCATGGGGATACATAGATCTGAAATCATATGATACCAGCATCATTCAACACAAAATTCCTCTTAAGGAAAATCAGAAACCTTTCAAACAAAAAATAAGAAGGATAAACCCTGTTTTATTACCTGTAGTTTAAAAAGAGATCAAGAAGATGTATGATTTTGGGATTATAGTACCCCTTAGATATTCAAAATGGGTTTCCAATCTAGTATCTGTTAAGAAGAAAACCGAGGAAATCAGGCTTTGCATTGACTTTAGAAATCTGAATAGAGCCTCCCTAAAAGATAAATATGCCTTGCCTAAAATGGATTACATACTCCAAAGGGTGGTTGGGTCTAAAATAATATCACTGTTGGATGGTTTCTCAGGCTACAATAATTATTAGTACTCCGAAGTGATTAGCATAAAACTACCTTTACTACACCTTGGGGTACATTCATGTATGTCAAAATGCCATTTGGTTTGATGAATGCAGGGGCCGCCTTCCAAAGGGCCATGGACATAGCCTTCTCAGAATACATAGGTTGTTTTATAATCATTTACCTTGATGACATTACTATTTTCTCCCAAACTAATAAGGAACATCTGAGTCACTTAAGAAAAGTTTTTGATACATGTATAAACTATGGCTTATCTTTGAATCCCAAAAATACACTCTTTGGTCTCCAAGAAGGAAATCTTATTGGCCACATAATTTCTGAAGAGGGAATCAAAGTAGACCCTAAAAGGATTGATGGCATATTGAAGATCAGTCATCCTAGAAACCTAAAAGAATTGCAATCTTTCATTGGAAAGATAAATTTTTTGAGGAGATTCATCCCCAACCTTGCTGAGTTATTAAGGAACATCACAAACATGCTTAAGAAAGAGATAGGTGTTAAATGGACAATATAGGCTAAACAATCATTTGAACTAGTGAAACAATCTCTCACTCAAACACCAGTTCTTATCAGTCCTGATTTCACTAAGGATTTTTACATCTTCTCTTTTGCATCTGAACATACAATAGTTGCAGTACTTCTACAAAAGAATACCATGGGTTAAGAACAACCAATAAATTTTTTTAGTAGGGCCTTAAGAGATTCTTCACTCAAATATAACATCATGGAGAAACAAGCCTTAGCCTTGGTAAAAGAATTGAAAGACTTCTGAGTCTACATTTTACATTCTCATATCATCGCTTTTGTCCTACATACAGTTGTCAAGGATATTCTAAGTCAAGACCCTGATGGAAAAAGAAGAAAATGGATTGTTGTTATTTTATAATATGACTTAGAAATCAGGCCTACCAAACTAATTAAAGGACAAGGATTAGAAAAGCTCATGGCTGAGTCAAACTTCAAAGCCTTAGATATAAGTATGGTGGATGTTTTAGAAGAAACAAGAGAATTCTCATCTCCATACATTGAAGAAACATTTGTGAATTCACCTTGGTATGCTGATATCATATATGTGATACTCTATCTGAATACCCCTCCTTCTCTATCAAAAACTAAAGCTAGATTTTTAAAACAGAAGGCTTTAAATTATTTTATTTTAGATAGGTTTCTATATTGGAAAAATATTGTTGGAATATTGCTTAAATGTTTGCTTGAGAATGATGCAGGAAAAATCATGCATGAGCTACATGAGGGATAATATGGAGGCAATCTTTACTGGAAGACCACAGCAAAAAAGATTCTTAGAGCTGGCTACTATTGGCCCACCCTTTTCCCAGATACTCAAAAACTAGTCATGACTTTCCATAAGTGTCAATTTTTTATGGCAAGAGAAAACTACTACATTTACCCTTGCATCCCATCAGTGTTGAGGCTCCCTTTCAACAATGGGTTTTAGATTTCATTGGGGAAATTCACCCATCTTCATCTACTCAACATAAGTGGATCCTTACTGCCACTTATTATTTTACCAAATGGATAGAGGCCATACCTTCTAGGAATGCTACTGATTCTGTCATTATCAAGTTCCTTGAAACCAACATACTATCCAGATTTGGTTTTCCTAGGAAAATTATCAGAGACAATGCTGCGGCCTTCAAATCTAAAATAATGGTTGACTTCTGCTATAAATATCATATCACATTGGGTCATTCCATAGCTTACTATCCCTAAGGAAATGGATTAACTGAATCCTCCAACAAAAGCCTTGTCAATATTATCAAAAAATTGTTGGAACAAAATTAGAAACCATGGCATAGTAAGCTTATTCATGCTTTATGGGCTGACAAATTAACCACCAAGAAATCAATTAATATGTCTCCCTATCAGCTGGTTTATGGCATGGATGTTGTCTTCCCAGCATCTTTAGGAGTTCCAGACATGAAACTCCTTAAAAAAGTACAATCTGAAGAAAATGATATGTAGAGAAGGGTAAATCATACCATCATTTTTAGCAGTCTAGAGAGGAAGTGTACAAGAGAACACAAACAGTCCAAGAAGGCATCAAGAAAATATTTGATAGAGGGACTAAAGCAAATTATTTCCAAGTTGGAAATATAGTTCTAAAATGGGATTCTAGGAGGGAAAAGAAAGGTAAACATGGCAAGTTTGAGAATCTATGGAAAGGGCCCTACATCATTCATTCTAGTAGGGGTCATACTACATTCTTTTTACAAAATCTGAATGGAGAATAATTGTTTGGAGGTCCTGTCAATGGCAGGATGCTCAAGCACTATTTCTGTCAAGAGTCCTAATTTCAAATTTTTTCACTCAATATACATAACATAGTTAGAAATAAATGATAGAAAATACAAAAAACAATAAAAGAAAAGAAAGGAAAAGAGGGCAGATTCAAGAATAAGTATAGCCACATACCCAAAAAGAGAATTTCTAAAAGTGTGCAAGTCTAAATGCCATTGCTAATTCAAAATGATGTCTTGTTAATTCATCAAGCCTAATCATGGTTGAACATGCTTTAAATTTCTATTGATAAGTTAATAAGATTATTTCAAACTTGACTTATTCAAAAAGGATAGATTAGGAAAATATGAAGATACTGGTTCCACATGCTCAAAACAGAACCAAAGAGATAGATAAGGATGCCTCACAAAAGACAAATCATGACCTTATCTTTCTGATTTATTTTTTGTGCAAAATAATGTTTGTGTGCAGCTTGCTTCAAATGCCACAACCATGGTTAATCAGACTGTCAAATCCTGATTTAAATCATTATTTAAATTTCATTTCAATAGCTAGAGAATCAAGACTACCAAATAGTTTAATCTTGGCAATCAAGTAGTTTGGGCAGAAAATAAAAGAATTTCAATAGTTTAATCTGAACTCTTGGAAGAAATAAGGATAGGATAGTTAGTTTATTTCTGTTTTCAAAAATAAAAAATCAAGGAGTTTGCTAGTTTAAATGCACTCAAAAAAGATAAAATTCTAGACAAGCAGGTTTGGGTAGGTAGAGATGTTGTTTAAATAAAATCACAGATTGCATATTATTGAAATATTGTCATTTCAGAGGAATACCATCATAAGGAAAGAGAGGGAAATCATCCCAATGGATAAGGCACTAGTCTTTTGAAACTCAATGATTTATTTTCTGAGGTTCTGGACACGTTGAAAGGAAAGCTGCCCTCCCCAAGTGGAGCCACTGTTAGTCATCAATAATTTTGATCTTATCCAAAGATGACTAAGTTGACAATCCCAGATTTCTATAAACAATATTTAAAGAAACATTGTGAGTTCTATAAATCTCACTGGCTTCATTATCATAAACCTATCTGATTCACTAAAAATATTCATTCAAATATGTTCCAAGTTAACCTGTTGCTTCAAAAGACACTGATTTTAGAACATTCTCCATCCTTTTTCCTTCCCTTTTCTATTTTTTCTCCTATCCTAACAGTCCTTTTTCCCTTCTGAAAAGCCCCTTTCCCCTCATTTATCCTCTATTCCCCTAAAAAAGGCATTTTAAACCATAAAAATTTCTTTACTTGGTTTAAAATACCCTCTTTTACCCTATCGAAAGTCTCCAAAAAGGCTTAAAACACCCTTTTTAGGCCTAAATCCGACCATTTTGTAAAGACAGACTTTTAAGCCCTTTTTAGCTTAAGCCTCAACCCCCTCCGCATATAACCACGGACCGTAACCGCTTGCTGTCTCATTAACCCCTTCATTTCTCAAAACCCTCGGTCTTATTTCTTCCCCACAAGATCATGCCCCTGCACTTAAGCTTCGGTCCCTTTCTCCATTTTCTTACCCCACCATTGCTCTCCCCCAAAGAAAATCCCAACCGTCAACCCTCCAGATCCAATGGTTGTGGCACTCTTGCCCATCGACGGCCCTCATCTAACCCCCACCTTTTCCTTTCCGCTCCCAGTCTTCCCTCTACCCAACAAAACAGCTGACCTCATCAACGTTGGTCCCACTTTCTGCCCACGCCTTCACGCTCAACCTCCATCTGCCACCTGTCCACTAGGTCTTGCACCTCTAAACCTGTGCACTGATATCATGACCTTTCCACACCGTTGATCTTACTGTTTGAGATCTGACGATCCAAATCCGATATCATGTGGAAATATACCGAGGTTTAACAGCCCATATCCGCGCGAAATAGGCGGTATTGGCCTGGATGTGTGGCAACCATTCTATGAAATCACATGCCCTCCACCCTTTACCACTTACTGCTCATTGACTGCATGAAAACCACCCGGTTTCGTATAAAACCACACTCTCCAATTCATGCCCATATTCAATTTTTTGTTGGTTCTGCCTGTGGAACCCCTCCTGTTGGAAGGATAAATTGTTCTTGCGGACAAGACAGACCTCCCAAGTGTCCTACGAACAGCTAGCAACAAACAGACAAACAAAAACTGTTTTCTCTAGATAATATTCAATTCATTAATTAGCTACAACAGGGGTTATGAAGACCTACCTATAATCCATCTCTATTTGTAATAATCTTCTTTCCAGTTTCTTGAAGGAGTCGTCTTCAAAGATCTGCAATCACAAACATGGAAAAAATCAAAAGCACCTGCATAGGATAAACTAATTCACGAGTTATATATCTATCAAGATGATCAAGGAATTCAAGAAATAAGTAAATCAATTAAATAACTCATTGATAAAACATGATAAACAAGCTACTTAATTAAAGAACTCATTGAGAAAGCAGTATTCATTTGTATTATCTTTGATAAAGAAGAGTCTTACAACCATGTCTGCCTTGATGTCGTACAGGCCTTCCTGGGGTCCAAAACAGGTGTTTCCTTTACTTTGACAAGCTTTGCACTCTCTCAGCTAAAATGCACTTGGGTGTGTAATAATTCCCACATAATGATCAGTTAAGAGAGTCTGAGTCTATACAACATTTCTCCTCAAAAATTCTCAAAGTCTAGGTCCCTAACTCTTCCCCTTCTTTTTAACTAGCTTTTGAAGCTGCATTATGGCTTCAATTTATAGGAAAAGAGAGGAGGTTATGGTTCCACATAAGAAGGGATATAATTCTCTTTTGAAGGGATTGAGCTCCATAAACCAAGGGGTAGGCTACCATAATGGAGGAATGAACATACATGATAGGAGCGAACCTTCGAATGGATAATTGCTTCTAGAAGCTTCCAGATTTCACTGTTGGGCTTCTAAATGTTACTTTCCACCTTCATTTTACCTTTTCCAGGGGTATGCACCCTTAATGAAGAAAAAGTGCATTTAGCTCCACATGCTTTAGATCAAAAAAGTGTGGCACCGCAGGCAATGTTAAGAGAAAGTGCGGTACAAGTGTTTTTAAGACTTTTATGAGCTTTTCTCTCAATTTCAAAGCTTTATTTTAGGAACTTTGATGTTCTAGACTTCTAAGGGACTAATATATGAGTAATGATGAACCCATATAGATACTAAAACGCCATGGTGACGAATTTTAGTGTAACAAATTTCCCCTAAAGTGAGAAGTCTAAGAGCATTCGAAGAGTGATGTGCTTAATCATTTCAAGGATTAGCCTATGGACACCCCAGTCAGAACCCTGTAAAAACATTCAATGCAAAACATATATATATATATCATCATTGAGGTAGGCATTCCCATACTTAGATCAAAAACTAACTAAACTTGTTCTGATACAGAAATGATTTTAATATTACATCAATATTGTAGACACAGTATGGATGCAGCCATCTGTAAAGAATAGTCTATTGCATAATGAATAATAAAACTCCTCGTAGCCTGGATGGTGGAAACTAGATCCAGGGTCTTGATTTCTACTTCCCGAACTAGTAAGATTCTATCCATGCAATTAGATGTGTTAAAGTCGAACATGGTAGAATCCACTTGATTACCAGTCAATGATGTGACCTATTAACAAGTGTGAGAGAAACCACCAATAATGAAAATGGCTCTCAAAGTACTCAGTACAATCCATGAAATGTGAACAAGTGATATGAAGTTGAACATTTCACGAAATCATTCGATCAAAGGACAATGATGTAACCTGTCGTCGAAGACGAGAAACCTGCCATTAAGGCATGCAGATTTCAAGGTACAAACAGATTCTAGATCAACTTCCTAGATGATGAGCTGTTGTCGATAGAAAGTGATCCGTCGTAAGAAAGCTCACGACATGAAACCATAGATCAAGTTTTCAAGAAATTTTTTGCAAGGACTGACTCAGGGATGGTCAACGCAAATGGAGACAAATGTTTGCAAATGAATGGTTTGTTTGACTGTCCTCTTGAACACATAACGACACTACAGATGGTTTGGTAACAATTTCCCTAAGCTAATACCCAGAAACTGGCTGATGACCTTAAATGTGGTTTGATTAACTGATAGGCAAAGGATTTTCCCAACCTAGGTAGAAGTGTGACAAAAAGTGTCATGTTCAAGAGTGGTTACTGCTTTTAAATCAAAGTGTAACAAATGAATTTTTTTTCTCTCTTTTTCACCTACCATTTCTGGCAAGTACCTCTTTATTTTTGACAAGCTTGAGGAGGATAACATTTGCTTGTTTATAAGCTCATCCTTCAGATGAGTCCAACTTAGTTTAAAATCGAACCCTAAGAAGGAGTGGTTCATTCTTGTTTGTAATCGACAGATCCTTTACTGTTAAATTTTAATGAGTCCAGTATAGGAGAAACTCAGTGTTTTTCATTTTTAGGGAGTCAGAAGAAAAAACTTAAGAAAACTCCATGGGTGTTCTTTTTCGTAATTTTAGTCTTTCAGGCTCGAAAAAGGATAAAATAATGTGGGAGAGTACTCTATTGACCATGATTATTCAATGTATACCTTTTTCGTAAATAGTCCATTTCAATCCGGAAAAGGGGTAAACTTATACTGAAGGGACGACTGTTCATTTCCTTTAACAAGTTCGAATAGTGAAGTACTCGGAAATATTTTCATCTTTAGAGAGTCTGAAAAGGGATTAAGAGATAACTCCATAGTTTCGCTTTTTTGTAAATTTTAAAGAGCCCAAAAAAGTGATAAAAGTATACTCTACGTCAAAAATAACCATTTCACCTAAAAAATCCGATATTCTGCACAAGAAATCAAAAAATTAAACGTACCCGATTCAATAATAATAATAATAATAAATCAAAAAACCATCTTTTTAAAGTGAAAAATAAACAAATTTAAATTTCATTTATTCGAAAAAACTTATAAAAAGGAGTTTTCCAAATTCATTTTTACAGTTTGAGTTCAGAGTGAAAATTTGAGAGCTTTTGGCAAAAAATGCTCCAAAGAAGATTCCGAACAAAACGACTGTTGAAATCGAAAGCCGTCTACTCCAGGTAATACACATCCTCTTTTCCTTTCTTTTCATCCATTCAATTCCTTAATTTAGTGATTAAAATTCATTTTTGGAGAATAATTAAGTTCAAAATTCTGCCCTCGGGGGTCCACATGTAAGACACACGGCACCTGCGGACCCCGACATTTTCTTACAAATAAAAATGTTGTGGTCCTGCACTTTTAGCACAGAGCCCATGTAGAGCTACGCACTATCTATGAATGAAAAGTGTGGGGGCGCCGTGAAGAATTTAAAAACATATTTTCTTCCAAAAATACCCAAAATTTTATTTTTAAAATGATTTTAATATTTCATTTTGTTCATTGTAGGATATTTACAATGCTCATTTGGCGGGAATGTGAACATGAGGACGTGGATGAAATCGCAATGATTCATCCGCCTACATTACAAGTTTTAAGAGAATGCGGGCTACTTAAATTTTGGGCTATCAGTGGCATGAGAGCTCAAGTAGACCTTCTCACTTGGTTGGTAAATAAGTGGGATGTACAGGACCATTGTTTTATGATTGGAGGCAACCAGCTCGAAATTGAGCTGGAGGACATATATTTTTTTCTTGGTTTGTCTAAAAGAGGCGAACCACTTTCTCTATTTGGGGCTAGGCCAGGTGGCCAGTCTGTCGCTAGCATGCGATTAGAGTTCTACAATGATGAAGCCAATCCTAAAGACAAACAGATTGATATTAAAACTATTATCCGTCCTGAGTTAAAAGTGGTTGCATTTACCGTAACCAAGTTATGTGGAAGTGCATCTTTGCATGTTGCTACTGGATCTCAAATGTGGATTGCAGTAGATTTTTTCTGAGGCACCGTATTCAACTGGTGCGAGGCAGTGTTGGCTAACATTAAAGGCCAACTAACTAGAGAAAATAATGGGAAGTTAAATAACTTCGGATATGGATCAATCGTTGTCACCTTTGCTCTGGAGAGGATTCCTCTATTGGCCCCACAACATATTCCAGTTGATGCTAGTAGAGCTCAGGAGCCTTGGATGGTTCGATGGGTTGCTTTGATTTCCCGTCACAATGAGGGTGGAGAGATTGTTCGATTTCCCCCAGCATACTTCCATTGGTTAGAGCACCAACTCTTTGTGATAGATGATTTCCTTATGCGGGTATAGATTTATGCGGTGACCGAGATATGCCACTTCCTCCAGGAGTTCAGTGGGATGAGTCAGGTAAAAAAGAAATCTTTTTGACATGCTCTAATTTCTAATTATTATTTTTTTTAAATCGTCCAAAAATTATAACAAAAATTGTAAATGCAGATGTGGGTCCACGCCGACCAGTCACTCTCTGCCCCTTCAATAAGAGGCAAAGGGATGTAGCTATAGTAGCACCACCACCATAGGATTAGACAACAGAGATCCTCACTAATTTGGAACACCATCTAGAGTGGCTGACTATGGACATTCCTGAGACTACCATAGACGACATTCCACTCCATTTACAGAGATATTTCATTGGTGTTCCTAGACCATTCAGGAGATTCCTAAGTAGAGTGGCACGAGCTATAGTATATTATCATGATCATTACCATGGATAGTGTATGATTGATTGTATAGACTCATATCATTTTTGTATCACTTTTTTCCCGATCATAAGGCATTTTCAAACCTATGATCGAGGACGATGTAATATTTTTTGAAACACTTAATCTATACTATGATATACTATTATTTCCAATTACCTATTCAACATATTATCGAATGTTATTTTGATTTACTACTTTCATTATCGCAAATTTCTGTTTATAACACTAGAAGCAATTGCATCTGCTAATGTGTTTAATCTTCTTGGAATGTGTTCATACTCAATATAATCAAATTCTCTTTCCAAGAGATAAATTTTCAAAAATAATATTAACAACACTGGATTTATAATTGCATATACTCGATTTAATTGTAATACAACGAGCTCAGAATCTAACCTAGCGATCAAACTCTGAATTCCAAATGAAATGGATTCAGACAATAATTCAATAACTACGCTATATTCTGCAATATTGTTTGTCGTTTGACAGAGGCTTACCCCATGCATAGATACTAACTCGTCAATGGGTGAATAAATAACCCAAGCTACGGAAGAAATGTTCTGTGTACTACGACAAGCACCATCAGCAAAACTAATGTATGTTTGAAAAGACGTCAACATCTGCAATATCAAGAGTAATCTAGATAAGCAGGAATAGTAGTAAAAGCACACTTAAGCTAGGCACACATTTCTAATCTACATCACATCAGCTAAAAAGTAACCAATCTACAAGAAATATTTTCACACAAAAATCAAGCGTAATATTTCATCAGATAAAGCCCATTTCTGGGTTTACCTAAAGAAACTCCGTCAAAATCAATCAATTCATAGGCCCCTTTTGCAATTTGTCACTTGACAATATAAGGACTATGCCACATGGGTTCGAATTTCCCAGCCCATAGCTTATCGTTAGCTTGATCATATAGAAAAACTAGGTCTCCTTCTGAAAAAGTACGAAGCATAACACTTCTATCATATTGAGCTTTCATTCGTTTCGCATGAGTCTCGGTGGCTAATGCAGTGGTACGCTGATTATCATCTAATTTAGCTAAGTACAAAAAGCATTTTTCTTCCTCAGAGGTAGCTGGTAGTAACTCTATGGCTAGTTTGAGTGACGGTATCAAAATATCGATCAACAATATCGTCCCAAAAGAAAGGAATATTATGTTTTAACAACCTCGTAAAACATTTTGTTAACTCGGCGTAGTTAGGAATGAATCAACGTAAAATGTTTTCTTTCCCTTAGAAACTTTGGAGTTGGCGAAGAGTAGAAGGAGGATATAAATTGATGATAGCCTCAACCTTCGATGGATTGACACAGATGCCTGCCTTTGAGACAATAAATCCCAACAATCGTCCAGATTGTATGCAAAAAACACATTTGTGACGATTCAATCGAATCTTATAATCCCTACATCGTATATAAATGGCTCGTAAATGAGTGATGTGATCTGCTCTATGCAAGGAATGAGCAGGAAAATCATTGAGGTAGGGTTGCACAATGTGTTTAATGTCATGAAATGCATAAGACATTGCCCTCTGAAAAGTGGCGCCAGCATTCTTAAGTCCAAACGATAATTTGCGAAAAGTAAAAGTCCTCAATGTACAAATGAAATCTATTTTAGGTTGATCTGCAGGGAGTATGTTGATTTGATTATAACCGGAAAATCCATCCATGAATGAAAACATTTCACTTCTAACACAATCGTCAATAATTTGATCGATATAAGGGGTTGAATAGTTGTCTTTTGGACAAGCTCGATTTATATCCCTATAATTGATGCATACTCATATTTTTCCTTTTTTTTTATTAACAAGAGAAATATTAGACACCCAATCCGTTAACGAAATCGGATAAATAAAATCAGCATGAAGTAATTTTTCAACTTCTACTTTAATAGCGGTAGATTTTCTCGGATGTATTTGACGTAATCTCTGTCTGACAGGTTTAGCATCCAGGTATGTCTTAATTTCATGAGCAACAATCGATGGATCGATTATTAGCATTTCTTCATATGACCAGGAAAAAGCATCATGGAATTCCTTAAATAGGGCTTTATATGCTTGGATTTCATCTTTCGTATAAGAAGCACCTATATGAATGTTTTCAACAATTCTGGGTTTTATTGAAATGTCAATGGGAACCGTTGTAGAAATGTTTTATAAATTCAATTCAGAATCAGAAGATGAAATAGGATTCTAAGGTTCTTTGATGTAATAAGTAGTAAAAATAGAGGAAATATTATGCTCAAAATGATAGAGATCACGTAAAAATGAAGACCTATGATGTGGATCTTCCCATGGTAATTCATTGACAGACAAGAATTCACGAATTTGTTCATCAGTATTGAATACGTGTTGATCAAGATCCGGAATTGATGTCGAAGCTGAGCTCGATATTGAAAATGACTCCTCATTAATCACACTCACTAGATCTGATTCAGTTGAAGGAGTATCAGAAAATGATTGTACAGTTTGATATGCTAACTCAAAAGGACTCAAAGGCATCGTGCCATCGAAAGAATCCAGTTTTGATTCTGAAGGTACTATCCAAGGATTATCAAAGGAAATAGTACTTGATGTAATCATATTGATATTCGTAATAGGAGGTTGTACGTTGGGAGCAGGGAAGGAAAAAGTTCCCAATAAAGTAGAATCTTTAATTAAGCCTACCCTAACATCCTTGTAAGGGATAGTCGATTTTCCAATATGCTGGATACTATCAGTAGAGGCTGGGTCGGATGAATAATATGAAATTTGATCTATTTTAACGATCTTTCCTTTATGAGGAAACATGATGAGACGAAAGATTGACGATATAATGGCATTCATGGTGTAAGACCAACTGCGACCTACGAGAAGGTTGTAATCTAGAGGAGCATCAACCACTTCCACATCCAGATTAACGGTTTTTCCTTTGAACTCTATTAGTAGATCCTGTAAAATACCATACGGCTGAAAACATCTTCCATCAAAAGCTTTGAGGATAGTCAGTGATTGGTTAATTTTCGGAGAACCAAGTGATTTCCAACATTTTAACGACATAATACACATGGAAGCCCCTTCATCAACAAAAGTACGAAAAATACGTTTGTTTTTTACTATTACCAGAATTTGAAAATCCATTTGATGGGGTAGGCGGGGTCTAAAATTCTAAATAAAATATCATGAGCTTCGAATCCTGGAGGTCCATGGCTCTTAAAGCTGACAATAGTAATTTTCTTCAACAATATTGTAATTCTGAGCAGCTCTCGCATGTGGATTGAAAGTTGAATTACGAAGTACACCTTTGGGAGGCGGTTTAATTACTAAGTCAGGATTTTGTTTCTTGATCTGTAGCAGATCGGAAACTGAAGGAGATGTAGTCGATGTTGAATTAGATGTTTCTGCTTCTTTACCATAATTTTTACTACTGTAATATTGCGATCACGTCGCAACCATGAAAATATCCTCTATCGTATTTGAGGAAGATCCAATCATATTACCATCTTGAGTAGGAAATGGATCCTTCAAGATAGAAGGTATGGGTGAACCCTTAACGAATTTTGATACCTCGGCTCTACGTGGACACTCTTTTGTAAAATGATCTTCATCACAGATCAGACATGGATAACGAGGTTTTCGTTTTTCGTTAGTTGGTTCAGTTTTATCGTTTTTATCTTTTGAAGATTTTTTCTTTTTATTCTTACCTTTCTTCTTACCACCAGTTTTAGGTTTGGTTGTAGATGATTCTACAACATGAATATCGGCGGAAGTTTCAACGAAAGAATCTCCTTTCGGTGAATCGGGTAAAGTGATAATATGAGAAGTTGTCTTGGAAGATTTCTTCTTACTTTTACCAGTGCTAACAGAACCAATTACACCATCCATAGCATGAGACCTGGAAGGAGTTGTAGTTAATTGACCAGGTCTTGGTAAATTAGGGATTTTATCATACAAAGGACCTGACTAGGTATGTAGAAGGTCAAGGTACTGAGCTTGAGCAATGACTTGCTCTTCTGTAACAACGCCTCCTTTGGCCACATCCTCAGTAATTTTGGACAATAACGACTTAATAAACCATTCAGCCAAAATTTGATCCAGAATAAAGACCTTTACTAAACGCCTTCTACGTCTCCATTCATGAATGTGATCAGATATGTATGTAGACATAGATTGTTTTAATGAAGTTAGCAATTCCGTGCCATTTTCGTATCTGACAAGAAACTAAAAATGGGTTAAGAAAGTAGTAGCTAGTGCATTAAAATTATTTAAAGAGCCTCGTGGTAACTCAATATACCATTTGGTAGCTAGACCAATGAGATTTATCTGAAAAAGATGCAATCGAATCGAATCATCGATCAGTGAAATGGATGCACACCAGAGGTGATAAGTCATAACGTGATTATATGGGTCCTCTCCTGACTTACCCTCAAACTTTGGAATATCATTGGGCAACTTGTTAGGCATCGGCAGCCAATACAAAAGATAAAAGATAGGATCGTTCATAAGGCACGATAGATCAGGTAAATCTAAAGTTGTTATAAACTGTAACTGATGGCTAGGGTCTTGATAACCTTGTGTGATCAAACCAGTTCCAGGAGGAAGATATCCAGGATATCATGGAATTGGATGTGCATTTGAGAATCGGGAAACCTCCTGGATAACTAGGATTAACTGGACCATACTGGGGTTGTTGAGGTATTTTATAAGTATACCCAGGGTACGGCTGATACTGATATACTAGATTTTGTGTAGCTTTTCCAAATTGATGTTGTCCCTAGTACAGTTGATAAGTAAATTTTGGTTGACTAGTAAGTATCATACTTGTACCAGCTTGTCCTGTAGGCATCTGGACTGTAGTCTGGATTGTAGGTCCTGACTGTGGCACAGATACTTGAGGAATTTGCACTGATACAAGGGTAGTAGAAATAGGAGCTATAGATACTCCAGAAATAGGTGTGGTAGGTTGAACAGAAGTTGCAGCAGTAGCATAAGTTTGAGGCGAAGTCTGAGGTGTACTAGGCCTAGGCTGCTAAACAGAACTAGGTGCAAGAACTTGAACGGTAGGCTGGACAGGTTGCTGGGTTGGACCAGAAACTATGGGTTGTCCAGATTGAGTAGGTAACTGCACATTGGGTTGCAAAGTCTGCTAAATTTGAGATGGATCCCATGCCATATTCATTCTGGGGTATTGACCCATAGAATATTGTGCATATGAAGGACCATAACCAGGTTGAACATAAGTTTTCTAATTAACTGGAAAAGTTCTGCTTCCTTACAACAATGGTTGACCTGAAGGAGGTTGAAATCCCTGAACTAGGTACTGACCTTGAGGTTGATAACCTTGAGACATGTACTAAATCTGGGGTTGGTATTTACCCTGAGGAATAAACTGACCCTGGGTTTGACATTGAGGTATAAACTAACTCTGGGGTGGACCCTGAGGAATAAATTGACTCTAGGGTTGACCCTGAGGAATGTAATGTCCTTGAGGTTGATAACCTTGAGGTATGTACTGTCCTTTAGGTTGTTCTCCAGGTAGATAATATTGTCCTACAGTTTGTCCTGGTAAAAAATTACCTTGAGGTTGCCCCCCAGGTGGTAACTGACTACCTTGAGGTTGAGGATTTGGAATATTTCTAGACATCATATAAATCTGTTCTACTTTCAACGTTTCAGTTTTAGTTTCATTTGTACCAGATGATAGCACTTGTTCAATTGGTTGACGAGCTGCCCCTGGGAAATTACCAGAGAGTGACAGGTATCCTGAAGGAACATATGGACCACCATATAAAAATGTTTCCAGAGATTGAGAAAACATAGATGACTCACCCGACATTGTTGATGAAGGATGATAACCTCTCGGTGTAGGGTGAAAAGGAATTCGAGGTGGTGAATAAGTAAGACCTGCGTTTTCTAAAAAATCTGTCAATGATAAATACCAAGTGTCAGTTATAAAAGGACTGTAGAATATTGATTCACATTCCCTAATATTCAAAGTTTCTTGATTTTCGGGAAGAACTACGTCTTCGTCTGGACCAACAAGTTCTTCAATACATATGAGATCAGAAGGAAGGTTTTCAGTAATGCGATGTCTTACCTTAGGTGAATCAGGATCACTAGAAGTCAGAGTAACAAATCCTGAAGATGGTTCCAACATAGCAGGTTCAGTTTCGGGCTCAAAAATTTTAGGTTCTTCAACTAATTCACTGGTTGGAGAAATGCTACCAAAAACTTCGGAAATTGAAATTGGCTCTTTAATATATTCTGCTTTTTGTTATTGATAATCAGGATGAATAACTATGGATGATTCTCCTGGTTCTATTGATCTAATTCTACCGACACTAGGTGGTACCAGTGCTCACAATCCTTCAAGTTGACTTGGTGTATACTCAAGGGGTTCCCCTGGAGTCTACGTGATTGTCTTGGTAATTCAGCGATGATTGAAAATTATTAATCACACGCAATCAAAGAAAGTTTAAATGAAAACTCCTAAAGTCACTAAGGAAACAAATAGATGAATCACATGCCTAAAAATCTAGGAGATCAAACCACACACAAACAGTAAGTTCCCACACTAAAAACACTAGTTGGTGATGAAATCCAACATCATAGTATTTTAATGTAGAAATGGCGGTTGGAACAATTATCCCGACAACCTACTTAATGAAACAGACCAGTGCAAGTTTCTCCACTTAAACCATCTCGAGTGAAGATAACCCTCTGGAGATTCCAAGTGATTCTAATCAACGTCTGCTCCAAGTACAGTGGGATCTTTCCTCCACCGTCACCTTAGGAAAGAATCATAAAGATTATGGCCACTAAGGTTACCAACAGGAACTAATATACCTGGGGGAACAATCTACGATCTGACATACACTCAAGGGCAGAATAACAAAGCTCAATCCCCTCGAAGGCTCCTTGACATAATCTAAGGTATACCGACAAGTGACCCCAGGCTCCTCGACAATGGTCTATCCGAGGTTTACCGTTGTTAATACGCGCACATCTTCTATCGTTCCCAATCAGATAGAATTGATTATCCAAGTGGTTCATATATGACCTCGTTCTTGACTCCTTTAAGAGGAGCTTCCCAGAGCATACAAGCGACTATTGGATTTCTCCTACTACAAGATCAACTACTTGTTTGTTTTAATTTTCTTGGAGAGTTAATTACTCCCTACTCCAAGACACTAGCCTAAGCTATATTGGTGAGAAGAGCCCTAGAAATATAAAAATTACTAGATTGATTTTAAATTAAGTGTTGATTTTAATAGGTTGTTTCTTAGGACAATAGGTGAGAAAGTGACACTGATGATATGTAGTGACCCGACTCAAAACACACTAAAAATGCATCTTATATGAGAAACAATTCCTTTCCTTTCAATGAATTCTATCTAAAAAAAGAGTTGAGAAAATACAATCTTTTAAAACAATTCTTTACTTCAAACAAGAATAAATGAAAAGAAATATAATTTCATGAGAACTCAAAATGATCAATTTCTCAATAAGAAATCCCTTTATCATGCAAGATCAAAACTATAAACAAAATTTTCTCCAAAAGAAAACTACAATTTTCTAGAAACAACACTCAAAACTAAAAAACACTAATTTTGAGATCTAAAAAATTCTAAAGACTAAATCTGAATTAAAACTTGAAATATTTTGAGGATGTTTTGCTCAGCTTGTTATCTAACTAAGAAATTCTTTGCTTAGATCAGCAAGAACTCAAAAAAAATCCAATTTTGGTTTTTTAAGTGACATTCCAAACTTATCAACAAATTTTTTTAAAATATTTTCAAATGAGAAAATGGGATCTACATCTCATAAAACAATTTTTGCTATGAAGTCAAACTCAACAACAAAGCAAGGAAATACTGGTAATCTAAAGGTATACCAAGGCTTCTAATCTTTGAGTGGGATAAAGACAAAGCAAAAAATTTTATAACATGCAAATCTTTCAGAAAATCATTCAAAACTTAAAAATGTTGAAGCAAACTCTCAATCAAAGCATTTTGAGAGAAAATACAAGTCTGGGTATACACTGAGAATCTAAAAAACTAATCCAGAAAAGAAAATTTTAAGGTTTTCTAAACATTTTCACAGGGTCCACAGTTTCCAGTGTAAACAGGTGCGGTCCTGCACTGTTTATACACGAAAAGAGTGGAGATGCCCACACTGTTTCTAAAAGAAAAGTGCGGATACTAGAAAACTAAGAGAAAAATAAAAATCTCTAAAACATTTCTTAGGGATTCTACAGGGATAAACTACCCAAGCAAGTATAAACTAATCAAAATCAGAAAAAATAAATTCATAAGTCAAAAATAAAAGAAATCAAAGTCCGAAATCCATTCCCCAATGGAGTCGCTATTTTGTTGGACGGATAAGTCGTTCTTGTGGACAAGACAGACCTCCCAAATATCCTACAGATAGCTAGCAACCAATAGACAAACAAAAACTATTTTCTCTGTATAATATTCAATTCATTAATTAGCTACAACAGGGGTTTTGAAGGCCTACCTGTAGTCCAGCACTATTTGTAATAATCTTCTTTCCAGTTGCCTGAAGGAGTCGTCTTCAAAGATCTGCAATCACAAACATGGAAAAACTCAAAAGCACCTGCACAGGATAAACTAATTCACAAATTATATATCTATCAAGATGATCAAGGAATTCAAGAAATAAGTAAATCAATTAAATAACTCATTGATAAAACATGATAAAAAAACTGCTTAATTAAAGAACTCATTGAGAAAATGGTATTCATTCATATTATCTTTGATAAAGAAGAGCCTTACAACCGTGTCCGCCTTGATGTCATATAGGCCTTCTTGGGGTCCGGAACAGGAATTTCCTTTACTCTGGCAAGCTTTTCACTCTCTCAGCTAAAATGAACATGGGTGTGTAATCATTCCCACAAAATGATCAATTAAAAGAGTCTGATTCTATACAGCATTTCTCCTCAAAAATTCTCAAATTCTAACTCCCTAACTCTTCCCCTATCTTTTTAACTAGCTTTTGAAGCTGCATTATGGCTTCAATTTATAGGAAAAGAGAGGAGGTTATGGTTCCACATAAGAAGGGATAGAATTCTCTTTTGAAGGGATTGAGCTCCATAAACGAAGCGGTAGGCTCCCATAATGGAGGTGTTATTGCCTAAATCTACCTCAGGCTGAAAAAGGCAGAGTTCAGGGTAACATCAAACCACGCTCAGTCTGGTAGCTAGCCCTACCAGAACAGGAGAGGGCTCTCTCCGGGTCAATCTCAGCAAAAATAATCAATAGGGCTTGAGATGACTTGAAATAAAGACTAATTTTAGACTAGGTATATAAGTAAAGGATTTTAAGTTTTTTTTGGGGGGTTTTGTTGGAAACAAAGGGAAAGGCAGTTTTGGGTGCGGGGATGAGGCCTAGTTTTTGCAGAGTTCTGATTGGGGCAAGGAAAGAAATTGTTTTGATGCTTTGGATTGAATGAATGGATAGTTCAGATCAGTGAGGAGCTGAAGAGGGCAATAGGCTTTCAAGAATCCTCTTCAAACAGATGAAAACATGGAAAATTAAACAAAACTGAAGGCAGAGCAAAGAAATCTAATGAATTCCACCTTTATCACTCATTTGTTTAATTTAAGAAGAAAGGAGAAGAGAAATGATACACATAAACATCAGTGAACTTACAATTACATAGAGAAAAACACCATCAAAACACAGAGCCACATGGATCCCAAAGAGTGCTGCAAACCCTGGTTTATTCCTTTGCCAAAATTGCAGAGATGAAATGTACAATGAAGTGCCCAGCAATCCCAAATGTCCAACCCTGAAAATGACTGAAGAACTACATGATATAGACAAGCCTAACTCATTCCCATGCCTCTATGGGTAGATCTCACCATTCTAGGAGCTGTTTCAACCATATCTAAACTAAGAACTGAAAAATAGGCAATGAAACAACTTGTCTCTATATGATAGGAAACTGATTCATTCACTTACATTTCACTTTTTGGGGAATGAATCCACTAAGATGAGTAAAAATGTGCCAAAATTACATCATGGTTGTTAAATTACATCAAGGTGCATCAAGAGTTACATGAAAAAGTCAAACTAGCCAAAACTAGGCAAAATTCTAAGCTGCTAAGTGAAAAATAGGCCAAATTTCCCTATGCGTCGCGCCTGAAATCTCTATGCGTAGCACAAGTTGGAGGCTGATTTTGAGGGCCTTACCAAAGTCAAAATTGAGTGCATGATAGCTCGTTGGAAATCCCTACCTGTCTACTTTCCAACCCAAGTGGAATTTCTGGAGTTGGTTGCCATTTGCCCCTCCAAAAATCAAATCTCCCAACATTGCTTCCTGTCTGTGCAAAAAGTGGTAGAAAGGCCATTTTTAGGGTTTTTTTTACCCTTTAGGCAACCCAGAACTTCATGAAATCCTTATGTAATCCATAGGCATGCATACATTTTGATGAAAAATCCAGAAATGCAATTTTTTCCTCCAGAAGAGCTGCCAATTATAAGCACGCGCCAAGTGGCGCTACGCGTCAAGCGGAAAAATCTGTGTTAAGGCCAAAAAAATCAAAATTGACAAAAAATTTCCAAAATTTATTGAAATTTGGGCTGAATGTCCACCATCAAGCACTATGTTGGGCCAAAGAAGCTTTGGCCAAAATTTGGAGTCTATCATGCCTTTTGCGACGCTTTAGTGCCCTCTTTAGTTTTGCCTTCAGGATCTTGATTCGCGCCTTGCAAACATGATTTCGCGCCCAATAATGGTTCTTCATGTGCCTCAACATGTTTTTTTCCTTTTTTTTTCCTTATCCAATAGCTTCTGGTCTCCTTGGTGCATGCAATTCAGTTGTAGAGTCACTGTCTTGGTCATAAGAGGAATCTGTCTCCATATTGCCCAAGGTTGATGCAAGGTCTATGTTGTCTTGTATGAGAATTTGGTGTTTTTGATTGATTTCCAAATATGTGTCAAATGACAGGGACTGTAGGAGAAATAGGGCAGTGGGGAAAATGAATTTTTGTCAAGTGGAATTTGCCTTTTTAAAACTTGTGATTTGACAAATTGAGGAACAAGGGACAGCCACTCGATTTTTTGGGATTTGGGGAATTTTTTGCAAATGGAATAGGGATAATGGGAATGAGATGATATAAGTGGTTTGGGATATAAGGGAATAGGGGATTAACAGTGATGATAGGATTACAGTGAAGGAAGGAATAAACAAGGTGGGGGAAATGGAGTATTTGGCACCACAATTAATTTTAAAACTTCAATTTCAAACCCTAAGGAGCAATTTTAAACAAGGGAATAGGGTTTAAAGTTTTGGCGTTCAAATTCCCATATTCAATCTCAATCACCAAAAAACATTTTTTATAGCAATGACAAAGTAGCATAACTTACTTAGAGCATAGGAGATTGAGTCACTTTGAATTTTTGAGGAGCAATGGCAAAAATTTTTGTTGTCAGCCCTGTGCGCCGCGACCGGTGTATGCGTTGTGCCCGTTCAGAAATACACTGTGAAAAATTGCCCTATGCGCCGCGTTTGCCCTATGCACCGCGACCTCCACCCAGTGCGCTGCGATAGTGAACTTACCCACAGCTTCGGCCTTCAAATCCTGTTTTACTCTTCCTGTTGGGAAAAATACTGAGAGGCAGGGGGGGGGAATCAGTATTTAGAGCTTACTCAAAACTTTTTACTTTTTCTTTCTCCAAAAACCATATGCTGCTTTACTGAACACAACTCACACGCGGATATCCTTAATAAAACTTGCGTATTGCCAGAGATCTCATTATGCAGATAATTATTTACTTAGATCATTGTATCATTCATTCATTAGATGTTTAGTAAGCAGTAAACATGTGCAGTAAGAACAGAATAAATCATCACACATAAGCAACACATATGAACACCAGTATTTAAGGTGGAAACCCAATTCAGGAGAAAACCACCGCTGTCGTCATCTCTATCTTCAATATTTATTATAAAGAAAACATCTTACAACCATGTACTGGCGCAGACTCATACCAGCATGCAGGCACCCACCTGTAGAAGGCTACAACCTTCTCTCGTTTACCAGCCTCTCCTGGAAGGGAGGTACAACCCCCTGCTCTCGTTTACCAACCTCTCCTGGAAAAGAGCTACAACCCCCTTGTCTCATTTACCAGCCTCTCCTGAAAGGAAGCTACTACCCCCTACTCTCGTTTACCAGCTACCACTGGAAGGGAGCTACAACCCCCTCACTGAAGGCTTCGACCCTCAGCACCACCATGGACCACGTTTCATCAATTTTCATACTGGTTCCACCAGCTTCCACATAAGATACCTTGTAGGCCACTTTTCATCAGATTTTCAGTCTGGACCCACTCCACACATTTAAGCTCAACATACATCAAACTGAAAATTATAAACCCATCAATTCATTCATTGAATCATCAACCAATAAACCAACAACGTGATCTTCAATCAACATAATTAGCAGCATAATCAACATTCAAACAACCCAGATCTATATAAATACATCATTGACAGATAGTAGTAAAATAGCAAAACAGATCAGACATTTCATTCCACATACTTCAGCAAAACCCTAGATTCCATACGCGCTTTTACTTCACTGAACCTGCGTATATACGTGCTTTCATATAGAGACAAACCTGCGTATACTTCTGCACATTTCAGAACTAATCTCATATTCCATACGCACTTTTGCTAAAGCCAACCAGCGTATATACGCGCTTTCTCTGCCACGAACCTGCGTATAGATCTTCAAACTTTGTAGGGTTGTGCAACTCTTCAGAACAGATAAATAGCTCAGATATTACCCTTCACTTCAGAAGATATTCGCCTCATCTTAGATCTAAACATTCCATAAACAGATCTAGAAAATACATATTCATTTCAGATCTAGAGATCCCCCTTCATCATTTTCTTCATAGGTGCATTACTAATTCAGATCAGTCAACAAACTGTAAACCATTCCATACAGATATACTTCAGAGTGAAGTATTCATTCAATACCCAGACACATGTACCCTCTTGCACTATGATCTTCTTCTCCTTAAATAGATTTAGCTTTTCCCAATACCATGAGCCAAAACAACACAAATTTCGATGGTATTCCTAGACGGGATCAAATGGATAATCCAGCGCTCAATACTGTGTGCCAATACCATGGTAAGTTCCCCTGGTTTTATAAATTTAGAGTGCAAATAGGCATACGCTACTTTGCACGTACTTTTCCGCGTACATATGCTACTTCGCCTTTACAAACCTGCGTATGATTTGTGACATATCTTATTTATCCTTTATTTGGCACTTACTGAAATTACTTTCTTCTGTTACTCCTGAACTGATCTGTAGATACATCATCCTTACATATTTAACACATAGGTTGCTTATCATAGGCAACTCATCAAGTAGGTTTCCATCAAGAACAACTTCATCAAGTAGGTTGCCATCCAAATACAACTCATCAAGTCAGTTTCCATCAAGAACAACTTTATCAAGCAGGTTGCCATCAAGGACAACACATTGCATCATATAGCCAACAATCTCATTTCATCAAGTAGGTTGCCATCAAGGACAACACATGCCAAAAATCTCCCCCTTTGGACTTGATGGCAACCATGATGGTGTTTGATCACCACAACAGATAGATACATTGATTATAACCATTATTCAAACACCATGATACTCTCCCCCTTTGACATCAAGGGAAAAGGGCGGACCAAAACAAGGTTTTTCTTTTCTTGTAGAAAGAAAAGCTCTGTAGATCTGATGTGCACTGAAGTTACCAAGCTCCCACTAAGTTTAGGTTGAATCTTCAAACATAAAATTCAATGAAGTACATGACTCTATGACCTTTCCTATCACCAAGGACTCAAACTTACATCAATTGTCCAACCAAGTGGATTTACATATGTGACTCAAGTACCTAACCAAGTGGGTTTATAATTTTGAAGAAGTCCTTACATGACTGAATATAACCATTTACATCATAGGTGTCAACATGACCTTTTCATCAAATTACAAATATGAATTTTTATAACCAATACCAAAAAGACCTCAAGAGAGATATCATATTTTAGAACCATCATAATGCCAACAATGCATTATTCTCAGCAAGGCTAATGCTCCCCCTGAACCTATACTCCTGTTCTTGAGCCATTTCAACATACGCTTCTGTCTCCATGGGAACTCACGTGTATACGTGGCTTTAGTTCATGAAACCAGCGTATGGAAAGTGAAATACAGAAAATTTTCACAATTCCATCTCCCCCTGAACTTGTACCACCTGTACCTATCTTTTCTTGTCACATCAGATGCACTATCAGAAATAAGCACAACCAGAATTACCAAACCAACCATGGGAATCATCATACATTGCTCCCCCTGTGATGATACATTATTGATTCCTATAATGTATCTCACATCACCCTGCAGTCATTATGAGAAGTAAGCGTTAGAAGCGGATGACTGTAGTAGGATTAATATTCCCTACGTTTTTTACCGGTCCTCCTTCTTTTTTCCAGCTTTGCTTGAAATTTCTTATTGTGTGCTGGAAATTGTCCAATTTCTCAGATCTATTCATCCTGCATTATTTTTCTACATGTCCATACTTGTTACAAGCATAACATCTTGCGTGACCATAAAAGTAAGCATAGGGATCATAATGTGTTTTTCTATTCTTTCTTCTATTGCAATCAGCTGCTTTATGACCATACTTGCTGCATGAAAAACAATATCCCATAAAGAAACCTGAGTACCTTTCTGTGTAGAATCTGTTTGTTTGTGACTAAAACAATATGCTTCTGCAATTGGCTGCAACATGCCCATAATTATGACATTTAAAGCATTCAACATTATTTTTCAAAGGAGAGAATCGATTGATGCTTCTATAGTTAGGAGGGAATGATTTCTTTTGAGAGTTCATGATTATCGATTGACCTTTTGTTTCTCTCAACACTTCAGGTTTTGCAATGATATCCTTTGAATCTTTAGCACTTTCTTGTGAACTAGATTCTCCTTTAATAGTTTCATGAAAACCAAGACCAAATTTAGCAGAAGGAGACCTTTGAATACTAATAATATTGTCCAGAATCTTAGTACTATCTTGAAACCTCAAGAGTTTATCTTTTTCTTCTAATTTACCTTTTAGAATGTTTACCTCAACCTCCAATCTTTGGAATTGCTTCTTCATACTTTCTTCGACCCTTCTTCCTTCTTCTACTTTATCATTCAATTTTAAAATTTCTTCTTTCAACCCATTTTCTTGTTCTTCAAAAGTTTGTAAAAGTTCTTCATTCTTCTTATTTGATTTTTCCAGATCTGATTTGAGAGAGATGATTTCTACTTCAAGTCCTTCTTCTTCAGATGATTGTAGAAGTTCTTCATTCTTCTTATTTGATTTTTTGAGATCTGCTTTGAGAGAGATGATTTCTGCTTGAAGTCCTTCACTGTGAATGGTTACTTCATGATACAACCTTTGATATTTGTTTATCTGTTCATTCATTCTAGAGATCACATCTTTGTAGATAGATTCCTTCTTTTTAAATTGATCTTCAACATTAATCTTGAGATTTGCTTCTAGACCCATACTGTTAATTTCACTATCATTTTCACTATCTTCACCATTTCTTGCATAAGGAAGTGAATCACAAGAACAAGGATTAAGACCTTTTGCATCATCTTCATTTTCTGTCATACATGATTTCTGAGATATCTTCTTTCCTTGAGTAGCCCTCTTCTTTTGCTTCCTTGCCATGAGCACTTGCAAATCTTGATCAGAATCTTCTTCATCTTCATTTGAAACTTCATCATTATCTTCATTTGTATAATAACTCTTTCCCTTTTCAAATTGTTTCCCTTTATCATGATTTTCTTCATAAGGACATTTAGCAGCATAATGACCAACTCTTCCACAAGAAAAACACTTGAAGGGAAGCTTACCTCTGAATCTTCCAGTACCTGGTTGGAGTCTTCTCACAAAATTTGCTTCTTCTTCTTCTGATATATAACTTGATTCCTTGAAAACTTCCTTTTCTTTTCCTTTTGCACATGCCTTAAAGGAAACTTCTCTGATTTGAGAGGGACCTTATTTTCTCATTTCAAAAGCAGTTAGAATACCATGTAGTTGAACAATAGTAAGAGTTTGCAGATCTTCCCTTTCTTCAATAGCTGATACTTTTGACTCAAATTTTGAAGTCAAGGATCTTAAGACTTTTTCCACTAGAGTAGTATCAGTTATGGTTTCACCCACATTTCTCATATGATTTACAATATCATCTAGACGTAAAAAGAAACTGGAAATACTCTCATCACTATGCATCCTTAAATTTTCATATTCAATTCTGAGAGTTTGGAGTTTTGCACTTTTTACCTTTGTATCTCCTTCATAGCTTTGAATGATTTTGTCCCATATTTCATTTGCTGAATTTAGCTGCATCACTTTAACAAATTCAGATTCAGACATGCTTCCTAATAAAACATTGACTGCTTTGGCATTGATTTCATATTTCTTCCTTTGTGCTGCATCAATAGGAATAATTTCCGGATACTGATAACCTTCTTCCACGATTGCCCATACTTCTGCGCCAAGACTTTGCAAATATGCTTTTTTTCGTATCTTCCAGAATAACAGATTACTTCCATAGAATAGAGGTGGCCTTAGAGACAATACTCCTTCATGACTTCCCATTGCGACGGATCTCCTTCAAGTGATCAAGCTTCTGCAGAAGGACCTACTCTGATACCAATTGTTGGGAAAAATACTGAGAGGGGGGGGGGGGTGAATCAGTATTTAGAGCTTACTCAAAACTTTTTACTTTTTCTTTCTCCAAAAACCATACGCTACTTTACTGAACACAACTCATGTATACACATCGATATCCTTAATAAAACTTGCGTATTACCAGAGATCTCATTATGCAGATAATTATTTACTTAGATCATTGCATCATTCATTCATTAGATGTTTAGTAAGCAGTAAACATGTGCAGTAAGAATAGAATAAATCATCACACATAAGCAACACATATGAACACCATTATTTAAGGTGGAAACCCAATTCGGGAGAAAACCACCACTGTCGTCGTCTCTGTCTTCAATATTTATTATAAAGAAAACTTCTTACAACCATGTACTCGTGCAGACTCATACCAGCACGCAGGCACCCACCTGCAGAAGGCTACAACCTTCTCTCGTTTACCAGCCTCTCCTGGAAGGGAGCTACAACCCCCTACTCTCGTCTACCAGCCTCTCCTGGAAGGGAGCTACAACCCCTTGCTCTCGTTTACCAGCCTCTCCTGAAAGGAAGCTACTACCCCCTGCTCTCATTTACCAGCTACCACTGGAAGGGAGCTACAACCCCCTCAATGAAGGCTTCGACCCTCAGCACCACCATGGACCACGTTTCATCAATTTTCATATTGGTTCCACCAGCTTCCACATAAGATACCTTGTAGGCCACTTTTCATCAGATTTTCAGCTTGGACCCACTCCACACATTTAAGCTCAACATACATAACACTGAAACTTATAACCCCATTAATTCATTCATTGAATCATCAACCAATCAACCAACAACATGATCTTCAATCAACATAATCAGCAGCATAATCAACATTCAAACAACCCAGATCTGTATGAATACATCATTGACAGATAGCAGTAAAACAACAAAACAGATCAGACATTTCATTCCACATACTTCAGCAAAACCCTAGATTCCATACGCGCTTTTACTTCACTGAACCTGCGTATATACGCGCTTTCATATAGAGACAAACCTGAGTATACTTCTGCACATTTCAGAACTAATCTCATATTCCATACATGCTTTTGCTGAATCCAACCTGCGTATATACGCGCTTTCTCTGCCACGAACCTGCATATATATCTTCAAACTTTGTAGGGCTATGCAACTCTTCAGAACAGATAAATAGCTCAGATCTTACCCTTCACTTCAGACGATATTCGCCTCATCTCAGATCTAAACATTCCATAAACAGATCTAGCAAATACATAGTCATTTCAGATCTAGAGATCCCCCTTCATCATTTTCTTCATAGGTGCATTATTAATTCATATCATTCAACAAAATGTAACCCATTCCATACTGATATACTTCAGAGTGAAGTATTAATTCAATACCCAGACACATGTACCCTCTTGCACTATGATCTTCTTCTCCTTAAATAGATTTAGCTTTTCCCAATACCATGAGCCAAAACCACACAACTTCCGATGTGTGCCAATACCATGGTAAGTTCCCCTGGTTTTATAAATTTAGAGCGAAAATAGGCATACGCTAATTTTCACGTACTTTTCCGCATACATATGCTACTTCGCCTTTACAAACCCGTGTATGCTTTGTGACATATCTTATTTATCATTTCTTTGGCACTTACTAAAATTCCTTTCTTCTGTTACTCCTGAGTTGATCTATAGATACATCATCGTTACATATTTAACACATAGGTTTCTTATCATAGGCAACTCATCAAGTAGGTTTCCATCAAGAGCAACTTCATCAAGTAGGTTGCCATCCAAAGACAACTCATCAAGTCAGTTTCCATCAAGAACAACTTCATCAAGTAGGTTGCCATCAAGGACAACACATGCCAACACTTCCACGACTTAACTCGACTCAATGCTATCTCTTGGCATGTAAATGAGTTGTTGAAACACAAAAATATCTTTTATGCCAAAGACTTTGATTCTTAATTTGAAAAAACCCACTTTCTAATGTTTGAAATTTGACACTTTTCAAATGAACTCTGTTTTTGTTTCCTTTGTGATTTTTGGACTGATGATGAACTTTCGCACACTAAAAAACCATAAATTCTAAGAAAAACTCCTCACTTGAAATGGAAAAACTCTTAACTTACTTTCACACCACAAATTTCAGCACATTTGGAAAATTTGGAGAAGTTTATGGTGAAATTGGGCTTGCAACTCTATGCGACGCGCCACAGACCCAATGCGTAGCGCCCTTTTGTAGGAGGATTTTGGAGGCCTTCCCTGTTTCCAAATTAGGTGGGGGATAGCTCGTTGGAAATATTATTGAGTATAATTTCCAACCCAAGTGGAATTTTTCAATTTGGAGTTCATTTTCCTTGTCAAAAATTAAATCTCCCAAGACTATTTAAAATGTGCAAAATGAGGCTGCCTCAAGGCAGAGTGCTGTTGCAGTCAACTTTTGAAAGTCTTCCTCAAATCCAAATTGAGATAATGATATCTCATTTAAAATATCGTTGTGTCTAATTATCATGTGATGCATCAAGCAAGTCATTTGGCCAACCAAACTACGAGAAATCTTGATTTTCCCAAGGTCACTTAAGAGGTGCATCAATTCTCCTAAGGCAACTGTATTTTTGACATTTCTATAAAACCATGACACCTGTGTAAAACATGAAGGAGGCTTTTCTTCCTTGGCCTATTTTGGACAACAACCACTCTCATTTTTCCCAAATTCATCTTTTATTGCTCAGGAACATCATTGGAGTAAAACCTATCCCGATGTGTGGAACAAGGGATTTGTCGAAATAAAATGAAATGAAGGGGATAAGAGGCTTATAAATTATTTAGAAAATTTTGGGAAGTAGGGAGGGATGTTAGGAAGTAGGGGAAAGTGGAATTTTAGAGATTGAGTGAGGGGAAGGGGTCCAAAAGGGAAAAACACCGGCCTAGCCTAGAAAATTGCCAAGTTGTAGCAAGAAACTAGGGTTTGTGCGAAAATGAGGAATTTGGGGGATCTCAGTGATGGGAAGTGTTTAATAAGGTACATTAAGGATAGAGGAAGGTGTATGAACATCAGGATACAATTTTTTCTGCTGATTTGACCATCCAAGAGAAATTACCTTCAAAACCCCAGGAGAGGGAAATGAACCTTACCTAGGCACAACTAAAGCATGAACAAGGTGTAAAATGACCCTTTGGAACTTGAAATGATGATGAAAACCCTGTGAATGATAGTACACTCAGCTGAATGGTGACATGAACCGACATTTGGACAACTTTCAAAAGAGTGAAAACAAACCCTAGACCTAATACCTAGTGACCAAATTTTGCTTGAAGACTCACTGAAATAACAAAATTTGACCTTGACATCTTAAAATCACTTTGTAAGAGCATGTTTGATCACTGGAGGAAGGCTGCAAATACTGACACTAACATTGGCTCCAATGGGGATGGTAGCTCCTTGGAGATGCCAAGAACTACAAATATTTGGAAAGCAGACAGTGCCTTCATCCATTGGGCAATGGAGTCAAAAACTCAAACTGAAATGCATGACTGAAAACTAATGACTTGATGACACAAATTGACACTCAATCAACTAAAAAATGACTCGATACTTAAACACAATCGACAAACTGGAAATATGCTCAATATGAAGCTTATTCAATACAACCTACTCTAGTTGTTCCATTCATCACCTGATCAAGTGAAATGAAACAATCAATGCAACCATGTAAGCATCCTGGCTGTTTTTTGGATTCTCCACAAGTGCTCGCTTATAAACAACAAAAGAGAACTATTGAAAAGAAACTCCCATGGAAACTTGTGAACAGATCTGTTGAATACTATGGATTCTCTATCCGCCTCCAAAAACACTGCATAAGGATCTTGAAATTCATGCACACTGGGACTTGGCTCATCCAATAGATTAATTTTCTTCTCCTCATACCATGAATGCAAACTTTGATCTGAGCTTTGTGATGAGCTTTGTGACGAGACTCCTGCTAGAAATGAAAAAGAGACCGGCTGCCAGATCAAGTTTATATCATCACACGTTTCAAGCTTACATATAGTCAATGGAGTAGGACTTTGACTGTAGACATCATCCAACACATCAGCTATTGGATCATGAAAAACTTGAAAAGACTGAAAATACTGCTGCAACCCATTTTCTATCGTTTCCGATGAGATCACATGATTTCCTACAAGCTGCTCATTTGAAGATTTACTATGCAATTTACCCTTCAGAAACTGAAATGATTCGAAACAAAATGGTATGGAATCAACTTGTATCATTTGATCATATGTGCCAGCTTCCAAGTCCTCATCTACAACTTGAAAATCAATGGCATTCGGGGGCTGCAAATCTGGATATGAGAAGTCTTGAACAAGGTTTTTATTGCCCTCAAGATGGTCCAAATCAAGACTTGTCGACAGTTGATTTCTGATTGCATGGAAGTTGTCTCTGATGAGCTGAAACGAGTCAAAACAAAAAGGCAAAGATCCTTCACTTCAAAATTTTCTGCACTTTCCTCGTCATTTCCATAGCTGATATGCATCGGTTGATCACTGTACTCAAACTGCTGAAAGTGAACTTCCTCCTCCCACAAACTAGCTGTTGATTTTTTTGCAAGATTAGCTTCTATTTGGAGAACATAATCATCATCATACTGATCAAACTGAGGCAAATCATGAGTATAAAACACATCATCAAGCATACATGTCAAATCAACAGATCTCTCTTCTCCAAGATGATTTACAAAACAATCGTTATCAGATCTATGACAACTGGGATAAGAAACAAAATGTTTTGGATCAGTAACTTGTTCTTCTTCAATCAGTGAGCCATGGGCTTCAACATTATACTCATTCCTTGTGGTGATCTTTTGCATCATCTCTTCCACTGCACTTACCAAAATGTCAAGCTTTACCTCTAGAGATGTCAATTTCTCCGGATCTATGTTTTTCATTTCTTCTTCCTTCAACCTTGCCCTTCGGATCAGCAAATGAGCCTCTACATTTACTGCACTGTTCTGCATCTCTTCAAGTATTACAATATTCCTTTATCTCAACTGAAACTCCATTTCCGGATCAAAGGCACCCGGATAGTGCAAGAGAGCAGATCTAGGAGAAGGTCTTATATCAACTGGCATTGAATAATAAGCTTGGTTAAATCTGGCAGAAAATTGTTGTACTATCTCCCATGGCAATATTTTTAGTTGGTTATACTCTTCTATAATCAAGAAAGGGTTCTGTCTTATCATCCACCTGCCTAGGAAAACTTTGACGAACAGTTGTAAATCTGAGATGCTCACATCAAGGAGGGTTTTGAACCAACGCTTTACTTGGCCTTGAAAAGAAAGAGAAAAAATCCTAATACTAACATCCTCTTCATCAACTTCAAAAATCTCAAGAAAAGACTCAAAATTCAGAACATGTCTCTCAGCAGTGATGTTGTCGCGTTCACCATCAAATCTTGGTAGATATAGGTCATGATTTTTAGGGAAAGCATGGGATATAGGAGGTAAAATTAGAGGCTTGTATCGATCTGGAATTTTACAAGGTATAGGGGTATGTACAAATGCTACAGAATTAGTCTTGGTCTCTTGAGGCTCATCATTTTGAAGATGGTCATCACAAGATTTGGAAGAAAGGACTTGATCAAGCTCAAAAGCATGCAAATATTTGGTATTTACAATCTTCAAAGAGAAGGAATCAAATGCAGGCTGAGGATCTTTTCTCAAATACAATATTCTTTCCAAAGACTTATTAATATTCTTAGGAAAAGAGAAGAAATAATTTATGACAAAGAACAAAATTTCTTGGATGAAATTCCAACTTGACTACCTGATCTTTCCATATTGTCCTTTCATGTTTCTGCTGGTCAGGTTCATCCTCCAGTGGAGTCCTTGGATCTGATCTCGAAACTAATTTAGAGTCACCAGGTGAATTATTTCATCATTGCAGTGTCTGATCGTTGTCCACCATCAACAATCAGATATGAACTTGATTACATTTTACTGAGGAAACTAGATGTTCATTTCATAAACTAGACCGGAGATTGACTGAAGCAGCATTCATCTACTTCCGCTAATGCAAAGAAAAAGCATTTCGAAGGCTACCTGGCTTACTTCAGGCTCTGTCTCTAGCTTATAAAGCAAACAAAAAACTTTTCTTCCCCAGTATGGTCGCCACTATGTTATTGCCTAAATCTACCTCAGGCTGAAAAAGGCAGAGTTCAGGGTAACATCAAACCATGCTCAGTCTGGTAGCTAGCCCTACCAGAACAGAAGAGGACACTCTCCGAGTCAATCTCAGCAAAAATAATCAATAGGGCTTGATATGACTTGAAATAAAGGCTAATTTTAGGCTAGGTATATAAGTAAAGGATTTTAAGTTTGTTTTTGGGGGTTTTGTTGGAAACAAAGGGAAAGGCAGTTTTGGGTGCGGGGATGAGGCCTAGTTTTTGCAGAGTTCTGATTGGGGCAAGGAAGGAAATTGTTTTCATGCTTTGGATTGAATGAATGGATAGTTCAGACTGGTGAGGAGCTGAAGAGGGAAAGAGGCTTTCAATAATCCTCTTCAAACAGATGAAAACATGGAAAATTAAACAAAATTGAAGGCGGAGCAAAGCAATCTAATGAATTCCACCTTTATCACTCATTTGTTTAATTTAAGAAGAAAGGAGAAGAGAAATGATACACATAAACATCAGTGAACTTAAAATTACATAGAGAAAAACACCATCAAAACACAGAGCCACATGGATCCCAAAGAGTGCTGCAAACCCTGGTCTATTCCTTTGCCAAAATTGCAGAGATGAAATGTACAATGAAGTGCCCAGCAATCCCAAATGTCCAACCCCAAAAATGACTAAAGAACTACATGATATAAAAAATCCTAACTCATTCCCATGCCTCTAGGGGTCGATCTCACCATTCTAGGAGTTTTTTTAACCATATCTAAACTAAGAACTGAAATATAGGCAATGAAACAACTTGCCTCTATATGATAGGAAACTGATTCATTCACTTACATTTCACTTTTTGGTGAATGAATCCACTAATATGAGTAGAAATGTGCCAAAATTACATCATGGTCATGAAATTACATCAATTTACATCAATATTTACATGAAAAAGTCAAACTATCTAAAACTAGGCGAAATTTTGAGCTGCTGAGTAAAAAATAGGCCAAATTTCCCTATGCGCCGCGCCTGAAATCTCTATGCGTAGCACAAGTTTGAGGTTGATTTTTAGGGCCTTCCCGAAGTCCAAATTGAGTGTAGGATAGCTCGTTGGAAAGCCCTTCCTGTCTACTTTCCAACCCAGGTGGAATTTCTGGATTTGGTTTTCATTTTCCCCTCCATATATCAAATCTCCCAACACTGCTTCATGTGTGTGCAAAAAGTGGCAGAAAGGCCATTTTTAGGGTGTTTTTGACCCTTTAGGCAACCCAAAACTTGATTAAATCCTTAGGTAATCGATAGGCGTGCATAAATTTTGATGAAAAATTCAGAAATGCAAATTTTTCCTCCAGAAGAGCTGCCAATTATAAGCGCGCGCCAAGTGGCGCTACCCGTCGGGCGGAAAAATCTGTGTTAAGGCCAAAAAAATCAAATTGACAAAAATTTTCCCAAATTTCTTGAAATTTGGGCTGAATGTCCACCATCAAGCACTATGCAGGGCCAAAGAAGCTTCGGCCAAAATTTTGAGTCTATCATGCCTTTTGCGACGCTTTAGTGCCCTCTTTAGTTTTGCCTTCAGGATCTTGATTCGCGCCTTGCAAACATGATTTCGTGCCCAATAATGGTTCTTCATGTGCCTCAAAATGTTCTTTTCCTTGTTTTCCTTCTCCAACAGCTTCTGGTCTCCTTAGGGCATGCAATTCGGTTGTAGAGTCACTGCCTTGGTCATAAGAGGAATCTGACTCCATATTGCCCAAGGTTGATGCAAGGTCTATGTTGTCTTGTATGAGAATTTGGTGTTTTTTATTGATTTCCAAATATGTGTCAAATGAGAGGGACTGTAGGAGAAATAGGGCAGTGGGGAAAATGAAGTTTTGTCAAGTGGAATTTTCCTTTTGAAAACTTGTGATTTGACAAATTTAGGAACAAGGGACAACCACTTAATTTTTGGGGATTTGGGGAAATTTTTGCAAATGGAATAGGGATAATGGGAATGAGATGATATAAGTGGTTTGGGATATAATGGAATAGGGGATTAACAGTGATGATAGGATTACAGTGAGGGAAGGAATAAACAAGGTGGGGGAAATGGAGTATTTGGCACCATAATTAATTTTAAAACTTCAATTTCAAACCCTAAGGAGCAATTTTAAACAAGGGAATAGGGTTTAAAGTTTTGGCGTTAAAATTCCCATATTCAATCTCAATCACCATAAAACATTTTTTATAGCAATGACAAAGTCTCATAACTTACTTGGAGCATAGGAGATTGAGTCACTTTGAATTTTTGAGGATCAATGGCAAAAATTTTGGTTGTCGGCCATGTGCGCCGCGACAGTGGCCCAGTGCGCTGTGACCGGTGTATGCACCACGCCTATTTAGAAATACACTGTGAAAAACGGCCCTATGCGCCACGTTTTCCCTATGCGCCGCGACCTCCACCCAGTGCGCCGCGACAGTGAACTTACCCACAGCTTCGGCCTTCAAACCCTGTTTTTCTCCTCCACAACTTAACTCGACTCAATACTATCTCTTGGCATGTAAATGAGTTGTTGAAACACAAAAATATATTTTATGCCAAAGACTTTGATTTTTAATTTGAAAAAACCCACTTTCTAATGTTTGAAATTTGACACTTTTCAAATGAACTCTTTTTTTGTTTCCTTCGTGATTTTTGGACTGATGATGAAATTTCAAACACTAAACCACCATATATTCTGAGAAAAACTCCTCACTTACAGTGAAAAAAGTCTTAACTTACTTTCACACCACAAATTTGAGCACATTTGGAAAATTTGGAGAAGTTTATGGTGAAATTGGGCTTGCAGCTCTATGCGCCTCGCCACAAACCCAATGCGTAGCGCCCTTTTGCAGGAGGATTTTGGAGGCCTTCCCGGTGTCCACATTGGGTGAAGGATATCTCGTTGGAAATATTATTTAGTCTAATTTCCAACCCAAGTGGAATTTTTCAATTTTGAGTTCATTTTCCCTGTCAAAAATCAAATCTCCCAAGACTAGTCAAAATGTGCAAAATGAGGCTACCTCAAGGAGGAGTGTTGTTGCAGTCAACTTTTGAAAGTCTTCCTCAGCTCCAAATTGAGCTCGTGATAGCTCATTGGAAATATATTTGTGTCGAATTATCATTTTACTCATCAAGCAAGTCATTTGGCGAACCAAGCTACGAGAAATCTTGATTTTCCCAAGGTCACTTCAAAGGTGTATCAATTCTCCTGAGGCAACTGTATTGTTGACATTTATCTAAACCCATGAAACCTGTGTAAAAAGTGAAGGAGGTTTTTCTTCCTTGGCCATTTTTTGAATAAAACCTCTCTCATTTTTCCAAAATTTATCTTTTATTGCTCAGGAACATCATTGGAGTAAAACCTATCCCGATGTGTGGAACAAGGGATTTGTCGAAATGAAGCGAAATGAAGGGGATAAGGGGCTTCTAAATTCTTGAGAAAAATTTGGGAAGTAGGTAGGGATGTTAGGAAGTAGGGGAAAGTGGAATTTCATAGATTGAGTGAGGGGAAGGTGTCCAAAAGGGCAAAACACCGGCCTAGCCTAGAAAATTGCCAAGTTGTAGCAAGAAACTAGGGTTTGTGCGAAAATGAGGAATTTGGGGGATCTCAGTGATGGGAAGTGTTTAATAAGGTAAATTAATTATAGATGAAGGTGTATGAACATCAGGATACAATTTTTGCTGCTGATTTGACCATCCAAGAGAAATTACCTTCAAAACACTAGGAGAGGGAAATGAACCTTACCTAGGCACAACTGAAGCATGAACAAGGTGTAAAATGACGCTTTGGAACTTTACATGATGATGAAAAACCTCTGAATGATGGTATACTCAGATGAATGGTGACATGGACCAAAATTTGGACAACTTTCAAAAGAGTGAAAACAAACCCTAGACCTAATACCTAGTGACCAAATTTGGCTTGAAGACTCACTGAAATGACAAAATTTGACCTTGACATCTTAAAATCACTTTGTAAGAGCATGTTTGATCACTGGAGGAAGGCTGCAAATACTGACACTAACAGGAGGAATGAACATACATGTTAGGAGCGATCCTTCGAACGGATAATTGCTTCTAGAAGCCTCCAGATTTGACTGTTGGGCTTCTAAATGTTACTTTCCACCTTCATTTTAACTTTTACAGGGGTCCACACCCTTAATGAAGAAAAAGTTCGTTTAGATCCGCATGCTTTAGATCAAAAAAGTGCGGCACCACAAGCAATGTTAAGAGAAAGTGTGGTACAAGTGTTTTTAAGACTTTTATGAGCTTTTCTCTCAATTTCAAAGCTTGATTTTAGGAACCTTGATGTTCTAGGCATCTAAGCGAGTAATATCTGAGTAATTATCAACCCATATAGATACTAAAATGTCATGGTGATAAATTTCATTGTAACACCTCCCCTGCACTCTCCCTCTCCTCTGAATATTTCTCCAACTCCTCACGAAGCCCCTGAAAGCAGTTTCTATCCACAAAAGCATAGGTTTTTTAAGTTAATTTGTTTTTTATTGTTGCAGGTTTAAATGGCGGCCCGAGTCCTAAAATTCACCCCACAGTCAATATAAGTAGAAGATGCCTTTGGATGATGATCCAAAAGGCCAGAAATACGAAGAAAAATGGAATGAAGGGTTTAATCTAAATATTAGATTGATGAGTCATGACCATCAATGGAATCGAAGAACCCTTGCACACAGAAAACCAAAGAAGATCAGCGAATGAATAAAGAAACAAAGGATAAATATTAGCATCAATGATTAAAGATAAAAATCAAGGTTTAAAAGGACAAAGGATGAAATGAAGAAATCGGTCATAAAGCAGTAAGACAGAATATTAAAGATAAAACAGAGTTAAAGGCCTGATTACTTAAGTTTAATGGTTAAATCAGGGAAAATCAAACCAAAGGCAACCTAGAATAAATAAAAAGAAGCAGTTATTCACCCAAAATGTCAAACTGCCACCATGGCATACTTTCTGTCCTTAAAGGCAAATTGACAGTTATTACCCTCTTAGAATATATTTTAATCTGTCAAGGCAGTTATTGTAAAAGATGAAGATAGGCCTCAAAGTCAAACTTTTCACCTATCTTTTTCCTAGAAGTAAAGACAGAGTTATTGAAACAAAGAAGTAGTTGAAAATATTCCTGCCTTATGCCTTGCACGGTTTTCAAGGTTAGGAATGCATTTACTCTGTACTTAATGACACTTAAACCCTAGATCAGTTCCACCTCCTCATTTGCAGTATAAATACTACATTGGAACTCATTGTATTGTTGGCATTTGTTGACTCTTTGAAGTAATACATAGTCCCGTTGAAGTTGAGAAGAAATTGGTGTTTTGGAAATTGTGGATGTCTTGACTTGTTTGTTGATGGAGGAGGCTAGATCACTAGATACCTGAGCTTGGTTGTTGGTGAAGTACTCTAAATCTGTTATTGTTACTTCCTGTTTCATTATGTTTCATTATTCTCTGTTGTAGTAGAGCAAAAGGTTTAGGCTAAGAAATGTCTTTTGAAAGCACCTTAGTCCTATTTGTTCTTCATTGTCTTAATGTTTTCTTCTGCTAGGATATTTTAGAGAATTCTTAATGGCTCTCTAGAACCCCTATGCTTGTTTATTTCTTAAACAGTTCAATACAGTTGGTCTCAAGAATGATTTATGGTTTTCCCTGCTTACTTTCTGCCACTTGAAAACTGTTTCTGAAGTGTCCCTTCAAAGTACCATTGTTTAAAGTCTGCCAAAGAGGTTTTTTTCTGATCATGCCCTTTGTACTTGCCTAAGTAATTGTTTTGAAGGTATTTATGGCTGTAATCAAAGATTTTTAGGAGTTCCCTCTTCTATGAATGTAGTTATTTGTGAATCTTGAATGTTTTCTTATCCTTGAAGGTGAAATCACTGGAAGTTAAATGAGTTTCTCGCCTTCCATATTTTATTCGAGAAGTTTGTCTTGGAATTATTATTTTCTGAAGTGTGGTTTGTATAATTTATGGTTAGCCCTGTCTATTGAATGCCTCTTTATATTCAGATAATGTTTTAAGTCCCTTTGTTGAGAAGTACATATAATTAAGTATTCTTAATTACTCTTAGTTCTACTTTTCATTCTAAACCATTGATGTCCATTTCATTTCACCTAAAATACCTTAAATATCCAATGGCCAAGTTGGATTTTCCCTTTGATACCCCCGATCCATTGATTGACTTATCATGACTTCCATTTGACTCCATTGCCCAATGACTTAGAGATTTCCTCATTCTACCTATGTTGCTCTGATTATCATGTCCAACCAAACAATCAAACAACCCTCATACTTAATAACTAACCTAAAATCAACCCTTAAAAAGAAAACAAGTCTTACCTTTACAAAAAATTGAGAGATCCCTCTTTGAGACTAGGAAGGCTAGGTCCTAGAGCTCTAAAGATTGGTTTTGATGTTGCCTTGTCACTCGGTATACCAATCTACCAAATCACAGGACCCCAACAGATGTAAGTATGAGTCCTTGGTGATAGGATTGGTCATACTCGGTTGAGTTAAAGAGTCTTGTATTTCATTAAAAATTATGTTTGCATATGCTCAGGGGGAGAAATTGTCTACCCTTTTCTCTTGATGTAAAAGGGGGAGAGCATTTGATGTTTGCCTAATGTTTATGTATCTACAGGATGTGGTGATCAAACTCCATCATGGTTTCCATTAATTCCAAAGGGGGAGATTGTTGGCAATATGATTCTTATGTCTTAATATGTTGTCCTTGATGGCAACTCTCTGGAAAATAATGGAGTATATGTCTTCTAGAGAATCTCAGTAGTTTGCAGAAGGTCTAACAGAAGAAATGTGTAAAGTCCAGTAGAAGTAGGTTAGTCTTCATAATTCAAGGTTCTATACGTAGGTTAGTACAGGCCAAGTCGCGTATACACACAGATAATAACAATCCAAGTCGTGTATGCCTTTTACGCTCTAAAATTATAATACCAGGGGGCATTACCATGATTTTAGCCCAGAATATTGAGCGATGTCTCGTCTATTTGATTCCGTCCAAGAATACCATCGGCACCTGTGTGGTTTTGTCTCATGGTATTAGGAAAGGCTAAACCTATATAAGGAGAAGAAGATCATAGTGCAAGGAGGGCTGAAAAAAAGAGGTGTTACTAAATACTTCTCTCTAAAGTATATTTGCATGGGATGGAATCTATTTTATTGGTAGATATGAATCTATGATTCACCCTTGGATATAATGATGGATCAGGATCTCTAGACCTGAAATGGCTATGTACTTGCATGATCTATTTATAAGATGTTTGGATCTATGACCTAGCGCTTAAATCTAGGTAAGTCTATAGATCTGAATCTTTATGTATTAAAATATTTACAAATATATACGCTACTTCATCTTGGTGAAAGCGCATATATACATGGCTTTGTCTCAGATAAAGCGCGTATGGAAGTCAGGGTTTTATGAAGCTTGCTAGAGAGGTTATTTGTTTAAATACTACTATATTTATGTTGTCTATCAATGAATTCTTCATGTAGATCTGGGTTGTTTGAATATTGTATATACTACTAAGTTGAATATGCACAAATCTGATCAATGAGTGGTTAAATATGAATAATGATGCTAACTGAATAAGGGTTCTACAAATCTGAAAATATATTTGACTGAAAGCCTCAGATCTCCTTCTGGAACTATTCATATTCTGTAAATTGAGTATTCTAAGATCTATACGCAGGTTGGTGTAAAGGAAAGTGTGTATACACAAGAGTTCAGTAAAGTAAAGTAGCGTATGCATTTTTAGATAACGAATGATCAGGTTTGAGATTGATTCTGCATGTTGATTCTGAAATCTGGGTTTATTATTGTGTTCTGGTTATAGTGATCTCATTTTTTTGATTGAAGTTTCGGTTAATTTTATTAGTGTTGATATTTATGCCGAGTTGTGTGGAAGTTGTGGGATCCAGTGTGAAAACTGATAAAACATGGTCTGTAGTGGGTCTGAGGGTTGAATCCTTCAGTGTGGAAGTAGAATCTTCCTGCAAGTAGAAGCTGGTGTTCTGAATAGGGGGCCGTAACTCCCTTCCAGTATTGGCTGGTAAATGAGATCAGGGGGTTGGAGCTCCCTTCCAGTAGTAGCTAGAGAATGACAGAAGGTCATAGCATTCTACAGGTATATGCTTGCATATTGATATGAGTCTACATCAGTACAATATTGTAAGCAGTTTTCCATATAATAAGTATTGAAGACAGAGATGATAGCAGCGGTGGTTTTCTCTCGAATTGGATTTCCCCCTTAAATCTTGGTGTTCATGTGTGATGATTTATTCTGTTATTACTGCACTTAGTTTCTGGATAACTATATGATGCATAAATGATGTTCTCTGTTAAATATTACTTTTGAATGTTTACCTAAACAGTAAATTTATCTGTGTATATGCTAGTTTATGTTTGGAAAGTCACATATATACGTTGGTTGTGCTAATCAAAGTTGCGTATATAAATTAGTAAAGAGAAAAAGGAAGATTATTGTGATTATTTCAAATAATGATTCAACCCCCCTCTATGTATTTTTCCCAACACTCTATGGATTCATAGTAATATCCATTCCTGTAAACTCATGCACAAAGTTGTAGCAAGACAAAATTTTAATTCTCAAGGATTGGCGCAAGGTTCCTTGACACAAGAAAAACTAGCATACCCAAATTTTAAATGGGTGATTTTGGCTATCATTTTCTAACAGAATATACATATAAATAATTTATTATCATTCCAATCATGAAGTTCTCTCGTGACACACTACCAACTAATCATTATTTTATCACTAACCAAATAAAATGTGTTAATAAATAAATCTTTCGTACAGTTGTTGGTTCACCTAGGTGCCTAACATATCACCTCTTATAGGTAAGGGCATACCAACAATAGCTTCATTAATTAACAAAATTCATTCTCGTTTACATACGGAAAATTTCCTCTAGCAAGGTTCTTCTATAGATTCATATTCACTCTAGGAGATGATCTTCCTGATCGTAGTTAGGCTCATAGGTCCCAGTGTTGAATCCTTTCACTCTGTTACCACATATAACATGTATTAAAAATCACATAACACTTAATAATAATACTAATAATAAATTAACTAGAGATTTAACTGCCCATCATAGTGTGTGTTGGCCTGTGAAATTACAAGCCTAAATCAATATGGAAGCATAAGGCCTTACGCATTTCACCAAGTAAGATGGTAAAGAGTGTTGGGTATGTGTTATATTCTTTCCACAACTGGTCACATGCGGGGGGGTCACAGGGGGGGTCACAAGGGAAAAAAAAATTTGGACCCTATTTTTCGGTGGGCGGACCCGCCCATGGTTTTTTGCATGGGTTTGCACATGGTTTTGGGGCATGATGGTTTTCAGCCCCTGGTATTTTGTAGATCCGGTCAAGGGAACTACATTTATGTTCTAATCCAGGGTTAATGGATTGGGGTTGTATGCTTCGACATGTATATATATGTGTCGTAACACTAAAAGGTATATAATGAAAAATCAAGTTGGTCGTCCCGATTTGGGATCCAGGGGAAAATATATGTGTATATTTGTTTTATGTTTTATGCTCTCACTATAGTTTATTTTCTATTTTTAAGATTTGTTTGCGGATAATTTATGTACAGGGTTAAAACCTACAAAGAGAAGGTCCACACAGCCTAGGTGGCGGGCTCTCCATACGCGTAGCTCACAGTAGCCGTAAAACCCATCAAGCGGTGGTGTGACTCATAGCATAACACAAAAAACCTGCTCTGATAGCTTTCAAGCAGAATGGAAGCAGTTGAAATGAGCCATTGGAGGGGATGACGCTATTCATCCTACGGACCGTTCTAAAGAGATATAGGGGGGTAAGACCATGGTTTTCCAGCGAGTTTTGGACTCAACGAAAGGCCATGGGGACCACTCGTCTTTCGGTAGAACACGCAGTAGCGCGGACGTAAGTAAGGTAAGGTAAGTGGCCCGGTATGAAGTCGGTAGCTTTTGTCGGGCACATGGCCTCTCACCCACCTGGTCACCGTTGGCAAATCCGCTTATGCCACATGTCCTCCCACTGACGTCCTCCTGACGTTAGCCCTACAATTGTCACCTCCACCCTTTCCCCTAAAAAGGACCATCTTCCCATCTGGTTTTCACAGTCGAGCTTTTTTTCTTACCATTTACAGTTTCCTTTTACCAAGCTGAGGACCCAGGTAAAAGTTCGCATTTTGTGTAGTTCCCTCCTCACGTTGCTCTCGTCGCTGCCTCAGGTAATTGGTCAAGTCCCTTTATGTTTTCTTTTACTGTTTGTGAAAATTATGATTGAGAAAATGAAGAAAGCCACTCTTGAAACCCTGCAAGCCTGAGAAGCTAGAGCTGCCCTTGGTCCTGAGCCACTCATGGACTCCCAAGCCTAGTTCTGTGACACCATCTACCCTTTCAATGTGGCTAATATATGGTCTGATATTCTCGGTTAAAAATGGCGAGTTGAGGACATGTTTAGGGTCATGGATTCAGGGATTTACTACCAGATTCCCCCATCTATCCATCCTTTCCATGACTTGATATCTTGGCTCGCTGACACTTTCATTGAACAGAAATGTATATTTCTTTCCACATAGGGGACTAAAATTTTCAAAATCACCCCTCAATTGATAAGGAAAGCCCTTTATTATCCCTCTTCTCATGAGCGTGTTGAATTCACTGAAGTCACCCTCTCCTTCCATTTCTCAAACCTCCCTATTGAAAATAAAATGGGTTTCCTCGAGCTAATTACCATGTCTCACATGTCCATTCTCCCGCCCACTGAAACAGTCCCTCTGACGCTCTTCCGCGAAAACATTCAACCTGTTGTAGCAGTCATTTTAGGGATGTTGGGTTTAGATAATGTGGGTCGGGTAACAAATGTCTATCTAGGGTTTTTAGACCTCATGATGCAACTCAGGATTCTACTAGACATCCCCACCTTCCTAGCCTCTGTTATTCAAGCTCCATTCTAGGACCTATCAACTTCAAGTTGTTTAGGTATTATTTTTTGGTGTTCTATTTGTTCATGTTTGCGCACACAGACAATTTTGAGGGCATAGGCCTGGAAAAGTTCTCTATGCAAGATGTCGAGCCAAAATCCATTTTCGAATGGATACTCTCAGTCTGCCAACACCCCAAAAGAAAGGGGTACACAGAATTCATCACATATTTCATGTCTAGGGCTTATGAAATTATACATGGTAACCTTACGCCCAGGATTTTTCCTGAACTGAAGGATTTTCTCGAGTTCAGTGAGACAGACAGTCAGTGGGATTGGTATTTGTTCAAGGAATATAGTGAAATCAGGGTTTATGGTTCTGAAGTTCCTCCTTTCCTTTTGTTAGTCTTCATGGTAATGAGATTTTTCCCCCTTGAGTTCATAAGGAAAGTCTTGAGTGCAAACCAAACTAATTTTTTGCTCACAAATAAGGGATATATTCTGAGGCTCCCAAGTGCGGGAGGGCCTTTTACTATCAGCTAAAGGCATGTACTCCCCCTAGCTAAGAGGTTGTTGGAAAAGATTAATTTCCTATCAGGAGATGTATGGCGTTATAACCCTAAGGGATTCATTGCACACAGAAGGAAGAATATTAAGTCTTCGACATATGAACATGAGCCTAGACCTTTAATAAAATGGAAATCTAATTTTGATTCATGGCCTTTGGATACAGAGATGGACGTCGACTCCCCAAATGTTGAAGGAAGAGGAGACATTGCGCATAATCAGGTGGAGTTCCAAGATCAGGGAATTCATCAGATGACACAAGATTTTATGGATGAAGAAAAGGAGGTCCACCTTAGAAAAAAGTAGAGAAAGATGGGCTTGAAGGATAGGTCATTGAGCAGCCTGACAAGGAGGTCCCGGAATATATTTTTCGAGGAAAAGACAAGCCAATATTCCAAGTATCTTTCGACTCTACATCCCCCAAGGCACCTTCAGAATACTCAGTGGTGGTCACCCCTCGGGAAGGCCCTTCAAAGAGAGATATATGATCAGGAATGGAATGGTAAAAATGAGAGCAGATCGAAGAAAATAACTAGTCAGTTAGGGAAATGTTAATGCCATCACACTAGGCTCTTGACAGCCCTTGATGTGAAAAATGATTAGCTGGTAGTTTCAGTTCAACATTCAGCTTCTGATCTTTTGCCTCGAGGTTCAAAATATAAATCCATATAAATGATACTCGAGCTTTCTTCCATCCCTTCGGGTGACAAGCTAAACCTACACAAGGCTATTGGAGAGATGTTGCATACCGAGGTGATGAAACACACACTAGCTCTAGAAAAATCTTAGAGTAAGCTAACCAAGATGTCGGATACCTTGAAGAGAGAAAGGACTAATGAAAAATATCTTTCTAATCAGTTAGAGAATTGCAATAAAATTATAAGGGGTAAAGGCACAGATCAGAACATGGCCATGCAAACTCTGCTATAGAAGACAGAGTTAGAGGTACAAAATATTCGACACAAGTTAAATACCCCTCATTCAGATCACATTCAAACAGTGGATTCGGCTCACGTTGAGAAGGAAAAGGAAGCCATCACGAAGCTAATAATCCAAAAATACGAGGATATAACGGAGCTAAAGCAGAAAATGTTCGAACTCCAACAAGTGCAAGATATGTTCATCAGCGGTTGTCATTGATGTCAACCCAAGCAGCTTCAAGGGCTACCCCAATATTGCATGGGAATTTTCACCTACCAAATTAATATATTCTGGGCAAAGAATTCTTTTGATGGTTTCTACTTTTCGAGATGTTTTTGTTGATATATGGCACGCCACGTAATTCTTCATGGTTTGAGAGATATTCATGTTTTAAGTTTGTAACCCCGGTTAGTGGGCTAAAACCCCATGGGGTTGTGGCATGGGTCATTGAAAAGTCATAATTAATATTTTTTAAGCTCCTAAAATCCCTGCCACATTCACTTTTTGAAGCCCCTCTCAACCTAATCATTTATATAAATTTTGATCCTCATATCCTCCATATGCAAGGGATTTCACCATCTAAAATAGGTCATCGTGGCATTTTCATGCTAAATTGTTCTACGAAGGTTCAAAAGCTGAAATGTTTACAAGGCTAAGCGGAAATCCTGAGGAAGCTCCTATGAAAATTGCAGATCAAGGTGCGCAGTATTTTCGGAGATATGATCTGTGGAAGTCAGTGCTTGTGTAGGCTCTTAAAATTCATCTCAAAGAAGTGCCTTGGGAAAATTGTCATAACTCTCTCTCTGAGTATCAGATTGGAATTCTGTAAAAATTGATAGATAGTGTACAGGCTTTAGTTTTCACTCTATAAATTTCAGAGCCGAATGAAGAAACAGTGACACGTGGTATGCCACACAACTTAACTCTACTGAAACAGTCCATAATTAGGGCATTGTGAGAAATTGGGCATAAATCTCCCTTGAAGAATCCAAATTGGGTCAAACCTATGGTATTGGAAAGACGACTCAGAGGATTACTACAGGACCAAAAATTAGGTATTGGGGATCTGAAATAACAGAGATACACTAGATTCAATATCGATCTCCTAGAAGGAAAGAAAAAGCTATATCGTGTGGTGTCAAGGGCTACAAAGGACCAGACTTTCTAGGGCAGCAAAGCAAAGCAAGGTGCAGAAAAGGGTAGCATGACAAGAGTAGAAACCAAGGTGCAGAACAGCAGCGAGAAGTTCATCACATGAAGTCTTCTAGTGGGAAACACTGCATACAGTCACTGTAAAGGTATCATTGTACTAAGTCATTGTAAATACATTATTGTAAAAATTGTTCTAGTGTCTATCTGCCAATAGTTGAAGAGGCAGTGTCGGGAGGTCTAGGATCATCATTAGGTGGTTGTTTCATAGTTGAGGTTATGGTCTAGTGTGTGTTCTTCTTCTACATCATTTTATATCATTGTAAAGTGGACCATTTTCCTTGGTACGAGAGTCCATTCTCCTTTTAGTATTCTATAGGGTGGTAGGGTGGTGCTAGGGTGAGTTGTAGCTCATTGGGTGTTGGGGATTTCATTTAGTTGAATACTGAATAATCTCAAGCATTGGAGCATCCATCTAGTGGGAGATGGATAATAATTCTTTTCTAGATTCTAGGAGTTGGAGCTTTATTTTCAATTGGAGTTGAATATTAAAGAATTATTAGAAAAACATTAGGTGGTTTTTGTCCCGGAGTGGTTTCCACCGAAAAAATTATGTGCATTTTTATTCCTTTTGTTTGTTGCTATCATTGTACAAACACTGATAATAATTTAAGATTAACTAATGCTCTAATTGAAAGGAATATTGATTCACCCCCCCTCTTAGTATTTCCAACAATTGGTATTAGAGCTTGGTTCCTTCGATAGAAGTTTAACAGCTGGAAGGAGGTCATGGAGCATACCAAGAATGGTGTACCTCTATTCAATGAAAATAATTATGCACTCTGGAAAGGAAGAATGGAGGTCTATCTCTTGGCGCAAGGTTACAAAGTATGGGACACTATTCAAAATGGATTTACATCAACCGTAGATGAAAAAGGTAAGAAGAAATTGGTAAATGATGCAAAAGCAAAGAATATTATTATCAGTGGACTTATTGAATCTACTTATCATAAGGTGTTGGGTTGTAAAACCGCCAAAAATGTATGCCACAAGCTTGAGAATATATATGCAGGTGACTTAAATGTCAAAGAAGCAAAGCTTCAAATCTATAGAACAAAATTTTAGTAACTCAGAATGAAAGAAGATTGCAACATTTCTACATACTTCCAATACATTGATGAAATAACCAATACTCTGGAAGGATTGGGAAATCCAGTTGACGAGAAGACTATTATAATAAAGATTCTTATAACGTTACCAGGGAGATTTGACCCAAAGGTATCGGTCTTAGAATACAGTGCAAATCTAGACAAACACAGCAAAGAGGAATTACATGGAGTTCTCATAACATATGAAATGAGACTTGATGAAGAAGAGGGTACTTCGCATCTAGAAACTGTGTTCGTTGCATCTAAGAAAACCCATAAGGACAAACAACCTTCAATTGAAAAGACATGCACCTGCAAGTGTGAAGAAAAGGGAGATGATGAAGAAGGTCTTTCAGATAAAGAATATGTTTACTTTACGAAAAAACTAAAAATTGGTAAGGGAAAATTCAAAGGTAAACTTCCATTGATATGTTTCGGTTGTGGTGAGGTTGGGCATTTCCCATCAAAATGTCCGAACATAAGTGATGGAAACTCAAAAGGAAAGAAAGGCTTTTATAAATTCAACAAGCAAGGATCCAAAAGGAGCCTTATCTCTAAAAAAGATAGCTCATCATCCAATGAAGACAATGACAGTGAAGAAGAAGCCAATGAGAGAGTATTGTTTATGGCCAAGCATAATAAACAAGATGTATCAAACAATGAAGAAGAAGGATTGACCATAGAAGAATTTTCTAAGGAAGCAATCAAACTTATAAAAGAGCTCAAGGTGGAGATGATTCGTTCCAATACTCTTGAAGAAAAAGTTCAAGGTCTCAAAATTGAAGTTGAAGAACACAAATGAATTGAAGAGTCACTTCAAAAGAAGTTGGAAGAAAGCAACCAAGAAAAGGAAGAATTAGAATCTGAAGTAGTCTTGCTGCATAAGGAAGTGAAGAAAGGAAAAAATGTCGAAAACTATGCCGACATCTCAAGGGCATTGGAAGAACTCATCAACAATCAACGATCTTACAATCACAGAACTGACATCGGTTACAAACAAGAAGAAGAAGAACCTTCTACAAAAAAATAAAATGAACCTATGAGATCTGACATGCATGTATACTTCATTGGACAAGATTCGCAAGAACAGCGTTGGAAGACAATTTCTCGACGAAGATTTCCATCCATGAATGAATACAATTCCAAGAGATCTATCAAATATGAACGTCCCAGGGCTCAAGGAAACATAAATAGATTTGAACACTTAAGAAATAATATTGAATGTTACAAATGTTGAAACTTTGGACACATAGCCAGAGACTACAAACTTGAAAATCCTCCAGAAAAATCTTCGAAGCCACAAAACGAATGAACATGGAAGAAGAAGAAGACTAATAATTGTGCTCTCGCTCTCAAGGCTCAAAACAACAAAGATGTGTGGTATGTTGATAGCAGTTTCTTAACGCATATGACTGGAGATAGAAATAAATTTGTATCTCTGAAAGATAAGAAGGATGGAACTGTTTCCTTTGGAAATGATGGATCTTCAAATGTTATAGGATCAGGTACTCTCACTCTCAGAAGCAAAGATGCTCTAGACAAGAATGTTCTGTTGGTTGAAAACATGAATCACAATGCGCTCTAGCAGTTACGCTTAGGAGGCATCAAGCACAGTTTTCTCTCTGTTTCAAGCTTGTGTAAAAATGAAACCACTCTGAAGCATATTTTTTCTCTGTTTCAAGCTTTTGTAAAAATGAAACCTATCTTTAGTCAATTTTGGTTATTTTCAAGACTCGTTAAACTCATGAAAATCCCGAGATGATTTTGCTATCTTTCGTTCTCATAAAACACATGAAAATGCCGAGTTCTTTCCATCTTTTCCTGCTCATAAAATTGAAATTCAGCCACAGTAGTACATTTTTATCCCTTTTTCTAACTAGTTAAAACTTACGAAAAAGAGAAAACCATGAGCACATTTTTATCCCTTTTTTCAAACTCGTTAAAACTTACGAAAAAGCAAAATCTTGAGTTCTCTTTTAAGCCCTTTTCAGACTCTTTAAAAATGAAAATATTGTTGAGTACTTGATTATTCGAACTCTTTAAAGTAAATGAATGATCGTCCCTTCAGTATAAGTTTACCCCTTTTACGGACTGAAATGGACTATTTAAGAAAAAGGTATACGTTGACTAATTACGGTCAATAGAGTTCTCTCCCGCATTATTTTATCCTTTTTCAGGCTCGAGAGACTAAATTTATGAAAAAGTACACCCATGGATTTTTCTTAAGTTTTTTCTTCCGACTCCCTAAAATTGAAAAACACCGAGTTTCTCCTATACTGGACTCGTTAAAATGTAATAGTAAAGGACCTATTCAATTTTAAGCAGGAACGAACCACTCCTTCTTAGGGTTCGAATCTTAAACTAAGTTGGACTCATCCAAAGGATGAGCTTATAAACAAGCAAATGTTATTCTCCTCAAGCTTGTCAAAAATAAAGAGGTACTTGCCAGAAATGGTGGGGGAAAAGAGAGAAAAATGAACCTCTTTGTTGTATTTTGATTATTCAGAAAATCGTTAACCACTCTTGAACACGACACTTTTGTTCACCTGGGTTGGGAAAATACTTTGCCTAATAGTTAGTCAAACCATATTGAAAGTCTTTAGCTGGTGTCTAGGTATTAGCTTTGGGTCAATTGTCACCAAGCCATCTGTAGTGTCGTTATGTGTTCAAGAGAACAGTTCAAAAAAACCATTCATCTGCAAAATATTTGTCTTCCATTTTGACCATCCCTGAGTCATTCCTTGCCAATATATTTCTTCAAAACTTGATCTATGATTTCGTGTTGTTGGCTTGCCTACGACAGATCACTTTCTATCGACGACAACTCATTATCTAGGAAGTTGATCTAGAAATCATCAGTACCTTCAAATATGCATGCCTCAATGGTTTCTCACCTTCGACAAAAGGTTGCATCATTGACCTTCGATCAAATGATTCCGTGACATGTTCGACTTCAGATCATTCATTCACATTTCATGGATTGTACTGAGTACTTTGAGAGCCATTGACATTACTGGTGGTTTCTCTCACACTTGTTAACAGTTCACATTACTAACTGGTAATCAAGTGGTTTCTACCATGTTCGACTTTGACACATTCATTCACATGGATAGAATCGTCCTCGTTCGAGAAACGGAAATCAAGACCCTAGATCTAGTTTCTACCATTCAGGCTGTGAGGAATTTTTTTATTCATTTATACAGTGGACTATTCATAAACATATGGCTGTGTCCATACTGTGTCTACACATGTCTATATTGTTCATGTATTGAAAATCATTCCTGTATCAGAATAGTTTAAATCAGTTTTCTAGTTAATTTTGATCTGAGTATGGGAATGCCTACCTCAGCGATGATATGTTTACATATATATGTTTTGCATTGAATGTTTTTACAAGTTCTGACTGGGGTGTCCACAGGATGATCCTTGAAATGATAAAGTACTTCACTCTTCATATATGACAGACTTCATCTTCATCTATTCCAGACTTCGCACTTTAGGGGGCAATCTGTTGCACTAAAAACTGTAACCTTGAAATTTCGCTGACTGTATGAGCTCATTTTCACTCATACTTACCTCCTCTACATGTCTTACAACCTCTACTCCTCATGTCAAGCCCTAAAAATAGGAGAAAAACCATAAAAAGCTCCAAAACCCTGGGTACGCAGGTAATGTGAAGCTTACTTGCGTTCCTGGCTGGGGTACGTAGGTAATGGGAGCTTACCTACATTCTAGAACGTAGTTTCTCTGTGTAATGTCTGGCAGACTCTTATAAAATAAAAGGGCGAGGAAAGTAATATTTAGTTGATTTTGGTCAATTCTAGTTGATGAGATTTTTTGGGTGTATTTGTAAGTGTCTTGATATCCTTCCAGGAGCAACTTCTGATGGTTTTTGTGCTAGGAGGATTTACAGGTGGAACCCTCACCGCACTCAGCAAAAAGAGGTATTGGGCAGCCCCAAAGAGAGTCTGCTTCTAGTGTGATTGAGGTGAAGTGCTGTTGAGATTTAGACTCCTTTCTACTAAGCTTTTGTGAGGAAAGATCACATACCTCTATGTGCTCCTAGAGGAAGAGTGCAAGGCTTATCAAAGTAGAGGAAACTCCTGCTTCAGACCCCGGGAAGGCATGTTCAACATCAAGGCTAAGGTTGTAAGGTTCTTCTATTATTTCAAATTTAATACAACTAAGTTTATCTTTCTCTAAATATATTCGTTTTACAAGTAAATGTTATAAAGGTGTCGATCCTACCTTCGATCCAAATGCTTATTTGCAACCGTAGTTCTTCCGTCGCATCAGTATTTCTTCTGTCGCAACAATAGTTCTTTCGTCGCAACAATAGTTCTTTCGTCGCTTGAAAGTGTCGTCTTTAAAGACCTATAATCACAAACAAGAAAATATTAAATAGCACCTGTATAACAAATAATTATAAAACATACCGATCATAGTGATCAAGGAATCTATGAAATAAACGATCAAATGAAAGCTTATTGAAATAAACAATCGAATGAAAATTTATTGAGAAAAACAAACTTGATTGTATTAACTTTGAAATAATAGAAGAACCTTACAACCTTAGCCTTGATGTTGAACAAGCCTTCCCGGGGTCCGAAGCAGGAGTTTCCTCTACTTTGATAAGCCTTTCACTCTTCTTCTAGGAGCACATAGAGGTATGTGATCTCTCCTCACAAAAGCTTAGAAGAAAGGAGTCTAAATCTCAACAGCACTTGACCTCAATCACACACTAAATCTTGAAATCTCTTTGAGGCTACCCAATGCCTCTTTTTATAGTGTAGATGAGGAGGTTAGGGTTCCACCTATGAAGGGATAGAATCCTCCTTCAATGGTATAGGCTCCTCACATCAAGGGGTTAGCTCCTTAAGGTGTGGGATGCATGAACCTTACAAGAGCGTACTCACCCCCAAAAAATCTCATCTAGAAGCTTCTAGAATTGACCAAAAATCAGCTTTTTCACTTTACTTTCTCACCCTTTTGACTTTGACAGGGGTACGCAGGCATTACACAGAGAAACTACGTTCTGAAACGTAGGTAAGCTCCACATTACCTGCGTACCCCAGCCAGGAACGCAGGTAAGCTTCACATTACCTATGTACCTAGGGTTTTGGAGCTTTTTAGGGTTTTTCTCCTATTTTTAGGGCTTGAAATGAGGAGTAGAGGTTGTAAGACTTGCAGAGGAAGTAAGTATGAGCGACAATGAGCTCATACAGTCAGCAGAATGTCAAGGTTATAGTTTTTAGTGCAACAAATTTCCCCCTAAAGTGCGAAGTCTAGAATAGATAAAGATGAAGTCTGTCATATATGAAGAGTGAAGTACTTTATCATTTCGAGGATCATCCTATGGACACCCTAGTCGGAACCTGTAAAAACATTCAATGCAAAACATATATATGTAAACATATCATCGCTGAGGTAGGAATTCCCATACTCAGATCAAAACTAACTAGAAAACTGATTTAAACTGTTCTGATACAGGAATGATTTTCAATACATCAATAGTATAGACATGTGTAGACACAGTATAGACGCAGCCATCTTTTTATGAATAGTCCACTCTATAAATTAATAACAAAATTCCTCGTATCCTAGATGGTAGAAACTAGGTCCAGGGTCTTGATTTCCATTTCTCAAACCAGTACGATTCTATCCATGTGAATGAATGTGTCGAAGTCGAACATGGTAGAAACCACTTGATTACCAGTCAATAATGTGAACTGTTAACAAGTGTGAGAGAAACCACCAGTAATTTCAATGGCTCTCAAAGTACTCAGTACAATCCATGAAATGTGAATGAATGAGTTGAAGTCAAACATGTCATGGAATCATTCGATCGAAGGTCAATGATGCAACCTGTCGTCGAAGGCGAGAAACCTGCCATTGAGGCATGTAGATTTGAAGGTACTGACGATTTCTAGATCAACTTCCTAGATAATGAGTTGTCGTCGATAGAAAGTGATCCGTCGTAGGCAAGCCCACAACACAAAATCATAGATCAAGTTTTGAAGAAATATATTAGCAAGGACTAACTCAGGGATGGTCAAAATGGAAGACAAATATTTTGCAGATGAATGGTTTTTTTGAACTGTTATCTTGAACACATAACGACACTGCAGATGGCTTGGTGACAATTGACCCAAAGCTAATACCCAGAAACCAGCTGAAGACTTTCAATATGGTTTTATTAACTGTTAAGCAAAGAATTTTCCCAACCCAGGTGAACAAAAGTGTCGTGTTCAAGAGTGGTCAACGATTTTCCGAATAATCAAAATACAAAAAACAGGTTCATTTTTCTCTCTTTTCCCCCACCATTTCTGGAAAGTACCTCTTTATTTTTTACAAGCTTGAGGAGGATAAAATTTTCTTGTTTATAAGCTCATCCTTCGGATGAGTCCAACTTAGTTTAAGATTCGAACCCTAAGAAGGAGTGGTTCGTTCCTGCTTAAAATTGAATAGGTCCTTTACTGTTACATTTTAACAAGTCCAGTATAGGAGAAACTCGGTGTTTTTAAATTTTAGGGAGTGAGAAGAAAAAACTTAAGAAAACTCCATGGGTGTACTTTTTCGTAAATTTAGTCTCTCGAGCCCAAAAAAGGATAAAATAATGCGGGAGAGAACTCTATTGACCGTAATTAGTCAATGTATACCTTTTTTGTAAATAGTCCATTTTAGTCCTTAAAAGGGGTAAACTTATACTAAAGGGACGATCGTTCATTTACTTTAACGAGTTCGAATAGTCAAGTACTCAGCAATATTTTCATTTTTAAAGAGTCTGAAAAGTGCTTAAAAGAGAACTCAAGATTTTGCTTTTTCGTAAGTTTTAACGAGTTTGAAAAAAGGGACAAAAATGTACTCATGGTTTCTCTTTTTCGCAAGTTTTAAGGAGTTTTAAAAAGGAATAAAAATGTACTCCTGAGGTCGAATTTCAATTTTACGAGCAGGAAAAGATGGAAAGAACTCGGCATTTTCATGTGTTTTACGAGAACGAAAGATAGCAAAATCATCTCGGGATTTTCATGAGTTTAACGAGTCTTGAAAATAACCGAAATTGACTCAAGATAGGTTTCATTTTTACAAAAGATTTAAAAATATAAAAACTATGCTTCAGAGTGGTTTGATTTTTACACAAGCTTGAAACAGAGAGAAAACTGTGCTTGATGCCCCCTAAGCCTAACTTCTAGAGCGCATGCCCCTCCAGCTTCATTTCATTCAACTAAGTACACTATTGGTAATTAATAGCTGGATGGAATGAAGGTTAATTTACGAGATCATATGAAAGACCCGACCTAAAACTGTAAGAAAATTATGCAAAAACTGAAATAACTAACCTAAATATATGACTTAACATTTACAAGATCTAGTCAAAGACTCGACTCAATTAGGGGAGGATTTGTTTCATTTTTTAACGAGCTTGACACAGGAAAAGAACTATGCTCATGGCAATGTGTTTCATTTTTTAACGAGGTTGACACAGTAAAAGGAACTTTCCTCTTGATACACTGATTCATTTTTAACGAGGTTGACACAGTAAAAGGAACTTTCCTCATACCTGATTCATTTTTTTACGAGGTTGACTCAGTAACAGGAACCATCCTCAGAAACTACTTATTTCTAATCTATTAATCTACTCTCTACAATCTACCTACTGATTCATTTTTTAATGAGGTTGACATAGGAAAAGAACTATCCTCATAGAAGCTTGTTTCATTTTTTAACGAGCTTGACACAAGAAAAGGAACTCTCCTCGGTGGTTTGATCATGGCTTCCAACTGAAAGAAACACATGTCAATGGACACACCTTGATCATGGCTTCCAATAGGTCTTCATCAGAAGGAAGAATAGTTCTCTGGAAGGAACACATGTCAAGGGACTCAAAAGGGATAAGAACATCATGTTCAAATAATCCCATATAGTTTTCCATGTCAATTACCAGATCTAAGTCAAAGAAAGACGAGCAAACAGTGAGAGGCTCACTTACATCAGTAATTGAAAACATGGGACTAGTTGCCACATAATTAACCCATGGCGGGGTAGATACCAATTTAGAATCGAGAACATTTAGGGGTGTCATATTATTGGTAGTCGAAACAATACTAGGGAACGAAAGCTGGTCTACAGTCATAATATTTCCATTGTGAGGGAAAGACATCACGCGAAAGAGTGTCGATACTACAGCTTTCATTGCATAGACATAGTCTCGCCCAAGGAGTAAATTGAAATCCAAGGGACCTCGAACTACCATAAGATCAATACAGACAGTTTTACCTTCCAAAGTAATAGAAAACTTAGGAAGGATCCCTAAAGGTTCACTAATGGTTCTATTAAAAGCTTTCAGATTCTGCGTAATAGGCACAAGCTGAGGGGAACCCAAAGCTTTCCAAGCAATTGAGGATAAAATACTAACAGAAGCACCTTCATCTACCTGTGTGTGGTGTATGTCCCTACCACTAAACTTCACAATGATTTGGAAATGGATGGAGGAAGGAAGATGAGGTTCTATCAGTCTATTCCAATTAAAGGAAAAGACCTCAATACTTGGAGGGGGTTCTGTAGAAACAGGGGAAATGCCCCCTAGCGTAGAAGAATCTGATGTAACAAGAAGAACCTGAGCGGTATGAAGTTCACTCTCTACAGGGAGAATGGGATCGACCGAATGTGAAATCGAATCGACCACTTGATCAACTAATGGATCATCAACCTGAGTGATATGAGTTTCACTCTCCAACGGAAGAGTGGGATCGACTGTACTTGAACTTAGATCAATCACTCCGTCAGTTGACGGTGGGTTGGGAAAAATTTTACGGTAACCAGTTAGAAATTCTTACTGTGGAACAGTAAGGTTTTCCAATAATTTTGAGGCTTCATCCATGTGAGGGAAAATGTGAGTTTGATGACTCCCTTTTCATAACTTACAAGGAAACCTAACTTTACCTTTTTTGCCAGGAACCTGACTATCACTGGTTGATGGATCAACGGAAAGTTGATGAGATTTTTCTGACCATACTTCCAAGAGCTTTGGAATATCAAGACAATCGATAAGGAAGTGGTCACCCTTACAAAGCCTACAAGGGTATTTGGGTTTACGATGCATGTTGGAGGTTTCCTAAACACTACTAACATTTACAACCATGGTTGACTGGTTGACTTCTTTCTTATTTTGCTTCTTCTTCTTCTTCTTCTTCTTCTTCTTAGCCACCTGGTTACTAGCATCAAGGCTTTTACCAAGTGAAGAGGAAGAAATGGAGGAAGAAATATTAGGCGAAGAAGGTAAAGGGTCAACAGAAGGTTGGTGATGTTGAGATAGTGAACTCTGTTGAGGTGAAGCATCTAGTTGAGGTGGAATAATCCAAGTATTCGGGGCCAATGAAGTTGAAAATAACCATATCGGTAAACCTATTGTAAATCTAGGTAATGACAATGTAGCCATATAAGGAGGACCAACATTTCCGAAGTAAGGAAAAGTACTAGGATTCTCGTTAAGAGGGGTTCCTTGGTTGGTAAATTCCGGAACAGTTGCCATTATATTCAACTTCAGTGAATTTTATTAACAATTCACAATTCACACCTATGGTCTCTAAAAGTAAAAACAAACAAATTAACACGCGCTATCAAATCTAGGAGTCAAACCACACACAAATAGTAGATTCCCGCACTAAAAACACTAGTTGGTGATGAAATCCAACATCGTAGAATTTTAATGCAAAAATGGCAGTTGGAACAGTTACCCCGACAACCTGCTTAATGAAACAAACTAGCACAAGTTTCTTCACAAAACCATCTCGAGTGAAGATAACCCTCCGGAGAGTCCAAGTGAGTCTAGCCAACGTCTGCTCCAGGTACAGTGGGATCTTCCCTCCACCGTCACCTTAGGAAAGAATCCTATAGTTTATCGCCACTAATGTTACCAACAAAAACAAATATACCTGGGGGGGGATAGTCTACGATCTGACACACACGCAAGGGCAGAGTAACAAAGCTCAATCTCCTTGAAGGCTCCTTGACATAATCCAAGGTTTACCGATAAGTGACCCCAAGCTCCTCGACAATGGTCAATCCAAGGTTTACCTTTGTTAATACGTGTATATCTTTTATCGTTCCCAATGAGGAAGGATTGATTACCTCACTGGTTCGGATATGATCTCATGCTTGACTCCTTTAAGAGAAGCTTCCCAGAATGTACCAGTTACAATTGGATTTATTTCCTACCGCAAGATTTATCTACTTGTTTATTTTATTTTCTTTGGAAATTTAACTACAAACTATTCCAAAGCACTAATCCTGAGCTATATTGGTGGAAAAAGCCCTAAAAATGTAAAATTTACTAGATGAATTTTAATTAAGCATTGTGTTATTTGGCTGTTATTACTCAAAGGGTAAATGGATATGAAAACAATGGTGTTATGAACTGTTACACCATTTTTTGGTCATCTAACATTTTATCATTAGATGGACCCAAGTACACCATGTAAGACCAGTTTTACCCTAAGTAAAACTGCTTTCACTATGTTAAATTAGGAAACCCCAAAAGGAAATATTAAACAAACCTATATTTGTTTGATTTTCCTCATGGAATAATTAATTAAACCATAATTTATTTATTATTCCCAGTCATGTTTAACCCAAAAACGAAGAAATTAATGAGATAAACCCATAGTTATCTTATTATTTTCTAGGAATAATTATTTAAATCTTATTTAGATAATATTCCTTGTTAAATATGACCAAATCACTCACCATTAATCAAATAAATCATTATTTATTTGATTATCTCCCAACCACTTTCTTAAAAAGATAAATAAATCATTTATTTATTTATTTTTCACTAATCAAGGGATTTGACCCAAGTCAAACACCCTTTCCCGCCAACAAATATAATAAAATATTCCATAAAGGTGGATCTAGATTTGGTTAACATTATTTTAATCATGCACCAAGATCTAGAATGACCCAATATTTTGTTATAAATAGGAGGGTTCTTCCCCATCATTCTTCACCTTTTGTTGCCTACTAGATCACTCTGGATCTATACACTTGGTCTCATTTTTCATCATTTGCTCCCATTGAGCTTCATTTTTGCATTGGGTTTTCTACACCTACTAGAGAGAGAAAGCTTAGATCTGAAGTGCTGAGGACTACAAAGAACCCATCCCATTGAGGAGAGCTGGATACACCTTCTTGTTTTCCTCCCAGGTGCCCTGTAATATAAAAATTCTTTCAAAAAAAATTGTGTTCTTGTCTTTTCTGTTGGATGCATGGAGCAAACCCTTTATTTTACTGCTTAATATCTTTCCATACATAGATCTGGTGTTTTGCAGCTATTTTCTTGTCTAACTAATCGCAGATCTGAAGATATTGGCAGCCACTTTTGTTGTTAGGGCTATTAGTTATGCGTAGCTAAAGTGGTCCTTTTTCGTACACTTCGACAAAGGATTCATACTAACATGAACCGACCCAAAACTGAACACAATCGAATATGATAATGTAATATTTTCAATTCGATGAATCCTAAATAAAGTAAGGAAAGAGTTTCCATTCACTTCCAACAATGCAAAAAATTGATCAATAAGAGAAAATATAACAAACTCTCTAATGCACTAATTTCATCAAGAAAAACTAATGCTAATCAATTCAAAACATTTTTTTTTTTTGTGTTTTTAAAAGAAGCATAAAAACATGTAAATTCAAATTAAAGAAAACTAATCTAAAACTACGATTGATTTTCATAATGTAAACTATGAAATTGTAAACTATGCACAATTCAATTGAAAAGTATGCAAATGTAATCTATACACATTTTTCATTCATATTTTGAAAATGATAATTCTAATTATGCAAATGTGATCTATGCAAGAGAATTCTCAAACACAAGATGATTCTAATTTAATCTATAGAACCAATCAAGTGCAAGTAAATAAAATTGGGTGAGAGTTCCAAAGATAAAAAAATAAAAACACTCAAAGGTGATTAACACTCAAACACAATTTAGCCCCCTCGGCGAATGAGGGGGAATTGTTTTTGCAAAAACAAAAGAAAAAAGATGCAAAATTGTGAAAATACTGAGACAAACCTCCAAGTAATGACAAAAGGAAATCAAATTAATAATTTCTCAAAAAAGAGACTCAAAACACCCAATTAACTTAATGGAGATTGATGAGATGAAAAATATGCCGAAATAAACTCATAAACAAGGCTTTTTGACAGAAAAATACAGATCTGGGTAGATGCTAAGAATCCTAATTTAAATCTAAACTTAAAACTGGAAGAAGAAATCTAAAGTTTTTCAAAAATTTTAACAGGGTCCGTAGGCTCCGCAGTCCTTGCGGCCCCAAAATCGTTACTTAAGGAAATCAGGGATGCCTACACCGTGTGTGAAGACAAAGTGTGGTCTCGTAAAAATTCAAGAAAACTTTTTGAAAGCAAAGTAAAACTAAGCTACCCAAGCCAGTATACATCAATAAAAACCCAGAAAAAAAAAAAAAAAAATTTCTCAAGTCAAAATAAAAGAAAAACCAAAAATCAAATTCCTTCCCCAGCGGAGTTGCCAATTTGTTGGTCGGATAAATCGATCTCGTGGACAAGACCGATCTCCCTAGTATCAGAAGATAGTCTAGCAACAAACAAAAAACTAAGTTTTATCTTTCAAATATATTGATTTTACACAAGTAAAATGTTATAAAGGTGCTTCTATCCTACCTCCTAGATCCAAACGCTTATCTGCAATTTTAGTAATTTGAGGTCTAAAATGATTATCCTAAGGAAATAATAAAATAATAGCTAAACCAATAAAACAATATTTATGAATTTTCAATTCACTTTTTGCACCAAAATCCATGTAACCATGGTTAAATTCAATTCAAAAGTTGTACCAAAATAAAATTAATAAAAAATTGTATTGATGTGACTATAAATAAGAGTGAGATTTTCAAGAAAAAGTCATTATCATTGAACAACTAATGTATTTGTCCTTTGTACTTGAATAACTTAAAATAAAATAAAATATAAATTTATAAATTCTTAATTATATTATATGCTATTAATTAAAAATTATATTATTTACATGTAATTAATATACTATATAAAAATAAAATAAAATAATATAATATAATAAATGTATAGGGAGAAAGCTGCTTTTCTTTCACAAATTTCACAGAAAATGACAACAATATAATCAGGCTATCGCAAGTGTGAAATGACATTTATTATGAGTACTTTACTTTGATTTTAAAAGTACTTAGAGCACTACCATGGTTAACCATGAGTTTTTATCCACCATTGAGAATGTGACAAGTAAGTACCTTTAACTCAAGCAATGCCACCTCAACCATTAGGGATCATGTCATCCCCTAAAATGTGATTGGTTCTCATAAAGTGAATTTTGATTGTACATTTTCCTTAAGAGGCCCATTTTAGACCTCAAAATTCCCCTAATGCAACCGTAGTTCTTTCGTCACATCAGTAGTTCTTCCGTCACAACAATAGTTCTTCCGTCGCTTGAAAGTGTCGTCTTTAAAGACCTGTAATCACAAACAAGAAAATATTAAATAGCACCTGTATAACAAATAATTATAAAGCATACCTATCATAGTGATCAAGGAATCTATGAAATAAACGATCAAACGAAAACTTATTGAAATAAACAATCGAATGACAATTTATTGAGAAAAAAAAACTTGATTGTATTAACTTTGAAATAATAGAAGAACCTTACAACCTTAGCCTTGATGTTGAACAAGACTTCCCAGGGTCCAAAGCAGGATTTTCCTCTACTTTGATAAGCCTTTCACTCTTCCTCTAGGAGCACATAGAGGTATGTGATCTTTCCTCACAAAATCTTAGCAGAAAGGAGCCTAAATCTCAACAGCACTTCACCTCAATCACACACTAAAGCTTGAACTCTCTTTGAGGCTACCCAATGCTTCTTTTTATAGTGCAGATGAGGAGGTTAGGGTTCCACCTATGAAGGGATAGAATCCTCCTTCAAAGGGATAGGATCCTCACATCAAGGGGTTAGTTCCTTAAGGTCTGGGATGCATGAACCTTACAAGAGCATACTCACCCCCAAAAAATCTCATCTAGAAGCTTCTAGAATTGACCAAAAATCAGCTTTTTCACTTTACTTTCTTGCCCTTTTGACTTTGACAGGGGTACGCAGGAATTACACAGAGAAACTGCGTTCTGGAACGCAGGTAAGCTTCACATTACCTGTGTACCCCAGCCAAGAACGCAAGTAAGCTTCACATTACCTGCGTACCCAGGGTTTTGGAGCTTTTTAGGGTTTTTATCTTGTTTTTAGGGCTTGACATGAGGAGTATAGGTTGTAAAACTTGCAGAGGAGGTAAGTATGAGTGACAATGAGCTCATACAATCAACATAATTTCAAGGTTACAGTTTTTAGAGCAACATGGACAAATGTGTGATCAAGGACACACAATACTATTCAACTCCACAAAATGTGAAATCAGGAAAGGCAGGTATGGTGAAATTGTGGCTACAACAAGTTGAGCTCCAAACGACATATATGTTCTAGATGAAGCAACTAAAGCATGTCTAATAGCTAAAGAGGACGATATAATATTTGGTAGCAATTATGATCGACTAAATAAGAAGTTTGCTACAAAGATGCGAAGTGATTTTGAGATGTCTTTACTTGTTAAGCTGACATACTTCTTAGGGCTTCAATATCTCAGCAAGAGAAAGGAATATTTATATGTCAAGCCCAAGTACATCAAGGAAAATCTCAAGAAATTTAAAATGGAATATTGCAAACCCATCCTTACTCCGATGGTAACAGGTTGCAAATTGAGCATAGGTGACTCATCTAAGGATGTGGATCAAAGGTTGTACAGATCTATGATTGGTAGTCTTATATATGTAACAACCTCTCGGCCAGAGGTTATGCAAGAAGTTGGACAAGTAGCAAGGTTCCAAGCAGCACCAAAAGAATCACATATTATTGCCATCAAAAGAATTCTTTGATATCTAAAGGGAACAATAGAATATGGCTTGTGGTATCCCAAGGGTAACAATCTCATTATTCATTCCTTTACAGATGCAGATTGGGAGGAAAGTTTTGATGATCGTGAGAGTCCTCATGAAGCATTGGAATATCTTCACCAGAATCTTGGGATTCTCCCAAGTTCTCATTAGATTTTCCTTATTCAGAATATAAAGGGGGAGTGGAAGTGTGTACAGGTCCACAATATGGTTGTATGTCAGGGGGAGTGGAAGTGTGTACAATTCTGCAAGATGGTTGTGTGTCAAGGGGATTTACCCTTTTCCATTGATGTAAAAGGGGGAGAGAATGTTGTAGGAAGAGGTGTCATGATCGCAGGGGGAGTACTTGTGTTGCCATTAATGCCAAACGGAGAGATTGTTGATTAGCAGTTGCCATTGATGTCAACCCAAGCAGCACCAGGGGCTACCCCAATATTGCATGGTATTTTTTACCTACCAAATTAATATATTCTGGGTCAAGAATTCTTTTGATAGTTTCTGCTTGTCGACATGTTTCCATTGATATATGGCATGCCACGTAATTCTTCACGATTTGAGAGATATTCATGTTTGAATTTTGTAACCCCAGTTAGTGGGATAAAACCCCATGGGGTTGTGGCATGCGTCATTGAAAAGTCATAATTAATATTTCTTAAGCTCCTTAAATCCCTCCCACGTTCACTTGTTGAAGCCCCTCTCAACCTAAGCATTTATATAAATTGTGATCCTCATATCCTCCTTATGTAAAGGATTTCGCCATCTGAAATAGGTCATCATGGAATTTTTGCTCTAACTTGTTTTATACAAAGGTTTAGAAGTTGTAATTTTTATGAGGAAAATCCTAAATCCTTAGGAAGCTCCAGTGAAAATTTTAGATCATGGTGCATAATATTTTCGGAGATATGATCTGTGGAAGTCAGTGTTTGTGCAGGCTCCTGAAATTCATCTCAAAGAGTGACCTTGGGAAAATCATCGTAAATCTCTCTCTGAGTATCAGATTGGAATTCTATAAAAAGAGTGCACATAATGTAGTTTTTTTTCTATCAATTTCAGATCCGAATGAGGAAACAGTGACATGTGGCATGTCGTAAAAGTTCGCTCTACTGAAATAGTCCATAATTAGGGAATTGTGAGAAACTGGGCATAAATCTCCCTTGAAGAATCCAAATTGGGTCAGACCTGTCGCATTGGAAATATGACTCAGAGTAATACTACAGGACCAAAAATCAGATATTGGGGATCTGAAATAACAGAGATACACGAGATTCAATATCGAGCTCCTAGAAGGAAAGAAAAAGCTAGATCATGTGTTGTCAAGGGCTGCAAAGGACCGGACTTTCTAGGGCAGCAAAGAAAAGCAAGGTGAAACAGAGGGTAAAATGACAAGAGCGGAAACCAAGGTGCATAACAGCATCAAGAAGTTCATCACATGAAGTATTCAAGTGGGCAACACTTCATACAGTCACTGTAAAGGTATCATTGTACTAAGTCATTGTAAATACATTATTGTAAAAAAATTTCTAGTGGCTATCTACCAAAAGTTGTAGAGGAAGTTTCGGGAGGTCTAGGATCATCATTAGGTGGTTGTGTCATAGTTCGGGTTATGGTCTAGTGTGTCTTCTTCTACTACATCATTCTATATCATTGTAAAGTGGACCTTTTTCCCTGGCACGAGAGTCCATTCTTCTTTTATTCTTCTATAGGGTGGTAGGGTGAGTTGTAGCTCATTGGGTGTTGGGGCATCCATTGATTTGACTACTGAAGAATCTTGAGCATTGGAGTGTCCATCTAGTGGGAGCTAGAGAAGAATGATTTTCTAGATTCTAGGAAGTTTGAGCTTTATTTTCAATTGGAGTTCAATATTAAATAATTATTAGAAAAGCATTAGGTGGTTTTTGTCCCAGAGTGGGTTTCCACCTTAAAAAATGTATGCATTTGTGTTCCTTTTGTTTGCTACTATCATTGTACAAACACTGATAATAATTGAAGATTAACTATCACTCTAATTGAAAGGAATACTGATTCACCCCCCCTCTCGGTATTTCCAACAAGATAGTCATGTCTATCTAATTTAGGTGCCTGATAATCCACAAAATGTTTCAGAACACTTAACCAAGGCCTTGGTGGAGTTGAAGGTTTCGGAAGATGAAACCCAAACCGTGCAGATGTGATTGGACGAAGCCAAGATGGCCCTCACTGAGAAGGAAAAGATGATCTCATCCATGCAAAAAGAAATATATGCTAATCATAGGGAATCCAAAGCACTGAGCAATACAGTCAAGGACTTGAAAGCGCAGCTCAAAGGTAACATGTCCTAGGTGGAGACAAGACAAATGATCTGGAGCGAGATTATCCAAGAGGTAAAAGACCATTGGGAGCTCATCACATTGGCAAATGACAAAAATAACGCTATTTGTAATTTCAAGGTACAGCTAGACGCAGGGTGTCGAGAAGGAAATGAAAAAATGATGATCTTGTGTGGGTTCATTCAATTCATCAATGAACTCCCCACTGAGGAGTTGGGCATGCACGAAGTAGTCGACCGTTTTAGAATGGTGGTGGAAATCATGAATATGATACAGAATGAGGAAGCACGAGTTAAGGCAGTTGGATGCTTGGTAATAGTTACCAGAGGGTTGGAAGAATTTGATCATAAGTGGAAAAAAGTGGTAGAGGATGGATTTCCAGCTTGCTGGGATGCTCTATTTGTGTTGCTCCCCTCGGTGAAATACGAGAAAAATATGAATGAGATGAAATGCAGGGATGACTCAACTCTATAGAATACATCTCATCTTAAGGTTGAAACCTTGGTGGCATCGCTTTGCAAATAATTCCTACTACTCACCAAGGGCAAGCAGTTCTTCTCTTCCAACCTCGACTACTTAGAACTAACTCAGCTACATGCACTCTTTGAACTATTTAGCTCAGCACCCTTACCTGCATATTTTATATGGCAGAGATATTATGAACATGCACACCTATGAGCTGCGTCCACTTCACAATCGAGGGTGCCTCCATCATATCACCACTCTGGTTCTTCCTCTACTCCAATGCAGCAATCCACTTCAGGACCTTCTGCCACCCCTCGGCGCAACCATTGAAGATATCAAGATTCAACCTACGTGGCCTATAGTTATTTTGTTTTATTTTAATTTTTTTTTATGATGTTTTTCTGGTGAAATCACAAGTTCAACCTTTTTATTGTCATTTTTTGTTACGAAGAGTGTTTCTCATAGCACGCTGCAGTTGGACCATATCATTTTTATGTTGATGTATGTAATGGAAATCAATAATGAATATATGGCCGAGGGTCGATAGAAGAAACGCTATAAGTAAGAAACTCAGAAAATATGAAAGGGTTCTGGTTTTTGTGAAAGTATTGGGTCCATGATGTGTAGCCTTTCATATAATATTGTTTTGAGCTCTAAAATGCACATCCGAGAGAGCTATTTTTGAAAGCTAATATAAAAACGACTTTGTTTATGAATGGATTCAAATGGAGTTAATGAGCAGTATCTATGTGCCTACCTTATGTTTGTTTAAGTTTCTTTCCAATTTATAATTTTATATTCTAATGTCTTATGTGTAAAACATCGGTTGTAAATGATCTAATTCATGAATTTGTATATGTTCTCGTTGAGGAAATAAGACACTCATGCGTTAAGTTACTTTGCAACCTTAATATCGCTCCCAGATTCTATCTCCATCAATCCCTCATATGTCACTTTTTCCTCCAAGTTCTCAAAATATTGGATTCTTATTACAATATGCCCACCTTTCTAGAATTTCCTTTCTTGGTTCCTCTACACCATCACCACCCTATATTTCAAGGTCTGTTAATTATTTCTTTATTTGGCCCATTTGAAACATCTTGTGTTTGTATAGCCCTATGTACATTCTGAGTCATGCTTAGTTTACATGAAGCTTAGTGCTCAGATTCCTCATCTATCTTGAACCATAATTCCATCAATCCTAAACAAATATATATTGAGAGGACGCTCCACATGAATAAGTTTAATCCCTCTAATTTTTAAGATGTCCTAGGCACTGGTCTTTTGGAACTCAAGGTTGTCTCTAGGAGTGACAACAAATTTTTGGTGCCATTGTCAGGGATCGAATTAGAAGAAATATTTTCCCTGTGATATGACATAAGTTCCACCCTTGAATTAGGTGAGTACAAAGGTTTGGGAGTTGCATAGCCCTCACCTTAGTGACTCCACTACAATCAAGTTGAAATAAACAGTAATCCTGGCTTTCACAATGCCACATACCCTATCAGGTACCTCTTATTTTAAGTCTCCCTCTGTATCTGATCCTGAGAAAATCATATTCAAAAGAGTCTGGAAGGAAAAACAACCTAGCCAGGCTGACTTGCCCCCGTTTTCCCTTGAAACTTCACCCTCTTCATCTCAACGAGCTTATATCTATGGTCAAAGCTCCATGGCCCATGTACTTGAATATCCTCTAGAATTATCTTGTCTATCCAACCCATTCATAAAGGATGAAGCACAGTCAGCTGACACATCTTTCCCTACTTTCCACCGTACTCCCAAGGTGTAGGAGGTAAAATAAGTTCTAGTTATTCAAAGAAGCTTACAAACCAATATTAACTCCTCTGCTTATTAGATACATGCTATCCCTCACATATTTCAACATCAAGCTCAAATCCACAACCTACCACCACCTCCTCAGATGGCGGTGCCCATTTTCCATCTTAACAAGTATGCCCCATTGGCCCTTCCTCAACTCCTAAATTACATGCAACGGGACTACCTTATGCTCCTACCTTGTTTCACAGGGGAAGATAACACTCCCGCATAGAGACACGTTGAAAACTTATGTGCCTTCATTGAGAATGTGAATGTGGAGCATCTCGATGTGGTGTTGAGGCTTTTCGTTCAATCTCTGGATGGCGAGGCTCAAAAATTGTTCAATTCATTCGCCAACAACACAGTACACACCTAGGAGGAGGTGGAGAATCTATTCACAGTGAAGTGGGGAGAGAAAATGGACCATGGATATGTTCTCATGGAGTTTAATGCACTAAAAAAGAGACATAATGAATATGTAAGAGATTTTATTAAGAGATTAAATAAGCTATATAACAATCTTCCCGCAGAAATAAAACCCCCCAAGCGGATGCTAAGGTAGTTTTCGCTGGTGCTTTTGAACCATAATTTGGGTTTACCCTAACAGAAAGGAAGTTTGGATCTCTAGATCAAATCCAAACTGATGCTTTGGAAGTAGAAGAAAATTTTTCCTCTACCAGAAAATTTAAGGGGAAAACATATCAAGAAGTGAGAAGGAAGAAAAAAGAAGAAGCTACTACCTCGAATTAAGAAAGAGAATCACAAGAGTATAGAATAGAAGAAATGAATAAGTTAATTAAAAACATCTCAAATAAATTGGTGAAGTTTGAGCTAGAAGATAAGATTTCTCTACGTTGGTCTAATCAGATAATTCCTAATCAAGGATTCAATCCCCAATATCAGAAACCTCCTCTTCAATTACTGCAACGTGATAGGAAGGAGCAGCAAGATCATATCCAACCTCATCTATACTTAAATGGTGAAGTGGAAGGGAAATTCGAGGAGATAATAGACAGTCAAGAAAATCAATTCCTCGCTTATTCAGACGATGAAGAAGGTGAAATCATATTACAAGGAGGAGTAGAGGAGAAGGAGCTTCGTCCCGAAGACAAATATATTGACAATTATTGCAGATAGTTTGTAGATTTCAAGCAAGCTCAGCTCCATAATAAATATGACATTACGTCCTCCCATAAGAGAACCTGGGTACAAGAACAGAATGAAGAGTTAGTATCAAAGAACCAAACTCCTCCTAGTTCTTTATTTAAACGGAAGAAACCACTTGAAGAGTTAGTCATTCAGAAGGCCACTACATCTACTTCCATGAGCCAAAAGCCTAACCCTCCAAAGATTGATAAGTCTCCCCTTCCACCTCTGAATTCATCAGACCCCCCTAAGGAGCATTCTTGACATAATTCCTGCTGAAAAGGGCCCAACTCTCTTTAATCTCAAGAAGGAATTGGAAAAGGTCAAAATCCTAGTTCCCCTAAGTGAGTTATTTAAGCAGACCTCATACAAAGCCCAAGTATCCCAATTCATGCAACCCTACTTGATAGCCTCAACCTCCACGAAGAACAACCAATGGTCATTTTCTCAGGCCATGTAGAAGAGCATGACTCATCCACACCTCCATTCTACGTGACCCTGGTAATACATCATCTGTTGTTATACAATTGTGTGTTGGATTCTTGGGCATCACATAACCTCTTGCCTCTATCTCCCATGGAGCAACTCAAGTTGCAGATTACAAGGCCTTATAAAGACTTGTATTCATTCTACTCCAAAAGAGTGAAATGTTTGGGGATGATAAAGGACTTGGTCGTAAACCTAGCACATACCCTTGCCAAGAGTGTGGCGATGGACATAGTCATAGAAAACATTCCAACCCGATTTGGTATTTTTTTGTCCAGGTCTTGAGGATCCAAAATCAGAGGATCTATAAAGCTCAATTTAACTTATGCCACCATCCCCGTGTTTGGTGGAGAAGGGAGGAGGTTGTATCAGGAGTATAGGTTTATAAAAATGGTCACCAAAGTCGATGGCTCAACCAAATATCCAATATATGGTAAATAAGGCGAGTTCTCTTGTTTGATGTTGGAAGAAGACGAAACGTTCCTCGAGGAGACAAATGTATGCCCCCCAAAACAGATTGACTACAAGAAGGGAGAAGTGAATCATATTTGGATGTTGCAGTTAGACAGGGCTTACTCAAGGGAAGGAAATGGAGCAGGTGACCTCCTAATATCTCTTGAAGGCTGCTTGATCCCCCTCTCTTTCAAGTTGGAATTCAAAGCCACAAACAATGTGGCAGAATATGAAGCTTTGTTGTTAAGACTGCAGGCAGCAAAGAATATGAACATTCAGAGTCTTAAGGTGTTTGGATATTTGGAATTGGTGGTGAGGAAAGTAATAAGTCAATGCCAGGAAAAACACCCTCGACTCAAAGCTTACAGGAACGAAGTGTGGGATCTGGTTGAAAAATATTTCTTGTCATTAAATATTCAGTTTACGCTAGAGACAGAAACAGAATGGAATATTCACTAGTTGTGGCGGCTAATAATTTTTTTCCTCCTCAAAACCCATTACTATGTTATGAAGTAGAGGTGTGGTACTGCCCCTCTATTCTAGATAATGTTAAAAACTGGCAGGTTTTTGAAGACGAGGAACAAATTAGGCATTTCATGGAAATGGTGGGAGAATTATCTAGTTTAGTCATTGACCCAGGAGATGAGGCTGATGCTAAAGAACTAAAGACAAGGTGGGAGGAGACTCTGGTTAGACACCCAATTCTTCAATTTAAAGGAAATTTTATCCCTAGAGGCTTTGTTCCATTGAAAATACTTTTCCAAAAAAATGACATCCCAATGAACTCAAGCAAGCCAGCGCTCGACGAGCTAGTCGAGGATTTAAATATTGGAACAGAGGAAGACCCGAAATTTGTGAATTTGTCGAAAGGTGTTTCTGAGGAATATGAGGAAAAATACCTGAAGTTGTTCAGGTCCTACAAGGACGTCTTCACTTGGTCATACCAAGATCTGAATACTTTTGATGTAGATATCATATAGCATAAAATCCCTCTCAAAGAAGGTGACAAGCCCCATAAACAAAAGCTAGGGTAGATTAACCCACTCCTCCCGAATATTGAGAATGAGGTCAATAAGTTGTTACATGCGAAGATCATCATGCCTCTAAGATATTCGGAGTGGGTAGCGAACCTGGTACTATTAAGGAAGAATAATGGCGATATTAGGCTCTGTGTGGATTTTCGAAATATGAATCGAGCTTCACTCAAAGATAATTACCCCCTCCCCAAAATGGATCACATCCTCCAGAAGGTGGTGGAATCCTCCCACATGTATATGATGGATGGGTTCTCTGGATATAATCAAGTGGTGGTTCTCCCAGAAGATCAGAAGAAGACAATGTTCACCATGCCCTAGGGAACCTTTATGTATGCTTGGATGCTCTTTGGTCTCATAAACATTGGCACTACCTTTCAGCGCGTGATGGATATTGCTTTTGTGGGTTACCAAGATAAGTTCGTGGTGATATATTTGGATGATATCACCATCTTCTCCAAGACCGATGTTGAACATATTGAACACCTGAGGCGGACCTTCGACAAATGTCACAAGTATGGTTTATCCTTGAACCCTCATAAATCCCTATTTTCCTTCGAAGAAGGGAAGTTATTAGGACATATATTGACCAAAGAAGAGGTAAAGAGTGACCCAAAATGGGTGGAGGTAATTAACGGCATCCCCCTACCAATAAATAATGAGGTGCAAGTATTTTTAGGGAGACTAAATTTCTTAAGGAGGTTCCTACCTAGTTATGTCGATATTGTTAGAAACATCACCGAAATGCTGAAGAAAAATAGCGAATTGAAGTGGACTCCCCAATCAAGGAATTATTTTTACAGGATCAAGCAGGCCTTCGCAGAAGCCCTAGTTTTTTCTGGCCCATCTTATAGGAATCCATTCTTGGTCTTTCATGTGCATCCCCTCACATAATCGTTGTAGTATTGTTACAAAATAATGATGAAGGGCATGAGAAACCCATTAAAGTTTTCAGTCAAGTCCTCAGAGATGCAAAATTAAAATAAAACATACTAGATATACATGCATATACTATGGTTAAGGCCTTAAAATCTTTTCGGGCATATTTTTTTCAATCCACAATCATAGCTTACATACCCACCACCGTGGTAAAAGACATTCTCATGCAGGGTGACATTGAAGGGAAAAGGGGTAAATGGATTGCAACATTAGGGGAATTTTGAGGTCTAAAATGGGCCTCCTAAGAGAAATGTACAACCAAAATGAACTTTATAAGAACCAATAGGACTCAAGATGATGATTTCAAACATGGGGGATGATTCACCATTTTTGGAGTAAAAAAGTAAAAAGATTAAAAAATAATAAAATAATAAAACTACTTTTTCAATTCGTATTTTCATCTTATCTCCCTAAGGTTTCACTCAAATTTCAAGTGGGAGTACTAGTTGGATACAAAAATTAATTCCTCATTCAAGGACTATCCATGATGCATACTTTCGATGGACCTTGGTACACGAAAATGAGAAATACATGGAAAAACATGATTGCAATCATTTTTTTCATGTATTTTTCATTTTTCGTGTAGTAGGGTCCATCGAAAGTATGAAACATGGGTACTCCTTGGATGAGGAATCAAATTATGCATCCAAATATTGTTTCCACTCGAAATTTGAGTAAACCCATAGGGAGATAAGTTGAAAATATGAGTTGAAAAAATAGTTTTTTCTTTTTTCCCTCTAAAATTTGATGTGTAATATAATCTTATTTTATTATTTCCACTATTATTTTATAATTTCCTTAGGAGGCCCATTTCATACCTCAAAATTCCCCTAATTATATCTAGGAATACGAAATTGGGATCAAGACTACTAAGCTTATCAAAGGCCGGGGTTGGCTAAGATTTTTTTGAAGTCCAAATATCAAGCTCTGGGATTAAACTTGTCAATGACAGGAAATGAGGTGGAAGGTGATACAAGTGTACAATCGGGGATAGAAACATCCATAAAGAAAACCCACGTTAAGTACCTACTCTCTCCATGGTACAAAAACATAGTGGAATACCTTATGACTCTGCGATGTCCTCCTCGTCTCAATAAAATGAAATATCGCACATTGCGATTGAGGTCTCAGAAGTTCACAGTAGCAAACAAGCATTTGTACTGGATATAACATTGGGAATAGTTATGTTTTTCTTGACAGAGTAGGAAACGGAGGAGGTGATAAATGAGTTTCACAATAGGATATGTGGAGGGCACTATATCTAGCATGTGACGGCCCACAATATTCTCAAAGTGGGATTCTTCTGGCCCAGGTTATTAAGTGATCTTCAAGCTCATGTTAGAGCTTGTGAGAAGTGTCAGACTTTCGACGAGAAACAAAAATATGCACCTCTCCCACTGATCCATGTTCATGTTAAAGAGCCATTCAAGCAGTGGGGAATTTATTTCATAGGTGAAATCCATTTGGCATCCAGAAAAAAACATTGATGGATCCTCACCGCCACAGATGACTTTACCAAGTGGATCGAGGTAGTGCCCACAAGGAAAGCTACGGACATGGTGGTAATCAAATTTTTGGAGGAAAATATAGTAGCAAGGTTTGGTGCCCGACAAATATAGTCACGGACAACACTCAAACCTTCAAGTCCGTTAAGTTCATAAACTTTTGCCAACGATACAACATCCTTCTCAAGCACTCCATGGCATACTACCCCCAGGGAAATGGATTGGCTGAGTCATCAAATAAAACGTTGGTGAGGATCTTAAAAAAGACGATTAGTGAAAATCAAAGGAATTGGGATTCCCAATTGAAGTTCACACTCTGGGCGAACAGGATCACAACCAAGAGGTCCACGGGGAAATCTCCCTATGAACTAGTGTATGGTAGGGCAGTGATTTTTCCTATGCAGCTCACACTACCCGTAACCTAGTTTCTACAAGATAGTGAAGAGGAGACAAACACCATCATGAGGAGGAAGAATCAGCTGGTTGAGCTAAATGAAACTAGGGAGCAATTAAACCTCAGGATTGCAAGCTATCAGGAAAAAATGAAGTGTACGTTCTATCGAAATGCTAAAGATCGAGGATTTCAGGAAGGGGACCTAATGCTGAGATGGGATGTTAAAATATAAGACAAGTGAAAGCACGGGAAGTTTTATCCACTTTGTTTTGGACCATTTAAGGTTGCAGAAGCTAAGGGAAACAACAATTTCATGTTGGAAAATCTAGAGGGAGATATACTTGAGATTCTTGTCAATGGGAAATTTCTCAAGTTCTATTTCCAACACTAGCATGGATGCCATTAGTCCATTTTACATATCCTTCCACTATATATATTTCATTTTTGTTTTCTGCCTACTTTACTCCTTCAATATAACTATGAATTGTCGATGAAATTTCCAATGTTGACTCCATTCGTCCAAGAAGACACAGGGACCCTGTTTGTAGGTCCTCAACGCATTGGGAATAGCACGTTGTTCCCAAGTGGAGCCAATGTTGGCCTATGAACTTACAAGCCTAAATCAGTATGGAAGCATAAGGCCTTAAGGCCTTAGGAATTTCACCAAGTAAGATGGTCAAGAGAAGGTTCACGCAGCCTAGGTGGCAGGCTTCCCATACGCGTAGCTCCTAGCAGTCGCGCATCCCATCAAGTTGTCGTGCGACTCATAGAATAACGCAGAACACCTACTCCAAAAGCTTTCAAGAAGGAAGGAAGCGATGAAAATGACCTGCTGGAGGGTGTGATGTCAGTCATCCCACAAACCAATCAGGAGAGATCAGGGCAGGTAAGGCCATGGTCCGCAAGAGAGTTTTCGACCCGATGAAAGGCCATGGGGACCACTCATCCTTTGGTAGAACACTCAGCAACACGGAGGTACGTAATGTAAGGTAAGTAGCCTAGGTACAAAGTTGATACCTTGTGTGGGGCACATGGCCTCTCACCCACCAACCTGTCGTCGGCTAATCCACTTATGCCACGCGTCCTCCCATTGGCATCCTCTTAACGTCAGCCCTCCAGTTGTCACCACCTCCCTTTACCCTACGTTATCACTCTGACACATTCCCAAGGCTGAAAAAGGAATCCTAATAGAGGTAACCACAAACCAAACTTTTGGCTTGGTAACTAGCCCTACCAAATCGGAGAGGGCTCTCTCCACAAGGTCACAGCCAAGAGGGTTGGATGAATTAGGGTTTTTAGGCTAGGTATGAGTGCAAAGGTCATTTTTTTTTTGATTGGGTTGGGTTTCACTGGATATAAATATTAGGTAAAGGGAGCTAGGTCAGGGAAAATGAGATAGGATTGCATAGATCCAATGGGGCAAGGTTGGCATAAGGCCTACCACTTTAAGACGATTTTGATGAGATGGTTTTAAGATAGATGAGGAGCTAGGAAGAGCATGGGATATGTATTCTTCCTAAACAAAGGAAAATGGAAAAATTATGATAACTTTCCCTAAACAAAGCATGAGCAAGCATGTGTTCTACCTATCAAATTGAAATAGATGATAAAAGAGAGATATAATGAACATGAATACAACACATTCTAACATATGAAACTGAAGTAAAAACAATGATAAACATCATACCACATGTATCCCAAAAAATAGCTGCAACTCTTCTTTATTAACTGGCCAAAACTGAGTACAATAGTCCTTGACCAATAAGCTAACCTACAAACTGATTCCAACCCTTTCTTAGTGCTAAGTAATGGACTAAATATACATCAAGACAACATTCACTCATCCTTAGGGGATGAATCCATGAGGCGAGGAAGAGATCCACAAAATTATGAACTGAAAGTTGAAGTGTAGGATGGTCCAAGTGACTCATTCCTAATTACATTCAAACTGATTCATTTGACTCAATGAAAACTTTTACCTAATGAATCTACCCCTAGGAAACTTATCCATAGCATAATTACATTTACCATCATCAATTAAATAGATATAAACATGAATTTTTGAAGTAAAGTCAAAATTACAGTGAAAAACCAAAAATATCAGCAAATGGTCATATGCGCCATCCTTTTGTCATATGTGCCCTCCATGTTCAAGTCTAATTTTTGGTGCCTTCCTCATGTCCAAATCAGACCCAAAATTTCTTGTTGGAAATCCCTTCAAGTCTTATTTCTAAATATGCCTCCAATTTTCAAAACAAATATGATTTGACCCCTCAAAATTTCATTCTCCAAAGACTACTCTGTGTGCAGTGCCTAGGCCAAAATAGGGGTAGAAATGTGATTTTTAGCTAGTTATTTTCCCTTTTCACCTGTCAAATCTGAAAAAAAAGGCTATAAAAATTATTTTCTGGAATTCATTTGTCCTTAGGAATCCATTGGTGGTCTCCTTTCCCTCAAAAAGTGCCCCAAACATTTTTGCAACACCTCGGGTGCTACGCATATGACCTAATTTTCGAGAAATGCTTGTTCAAAGAAACTCAGAAAATCATAGATTTTTCAAAAAAGTTTCAAAATTTTTCAAAATTGGTAGAATGGTTGATGATGGTGTGGCTAGGCTTGGAGGGAATCCTCTGCAAGTATGTCCAATTTCTTCTTATCTTCTATGGTCAAATCTTCAATCTTTGCATTGGCTCTTTTGAGCTTGGCCATTGAAATTTTCTCCTTTTGAGAATGGTGTTTGACCTTCCTCCTCAATAGGTCATTGTCTGTATTAGCCTTTGGTAAAAGCTTCTCCAAGTGTTGATTTTCTCTATCAAGCCATGGCTCCCTATTTTCATTTATCACTATGGCAAGTTGCTCATTTAGGGTTAGCTGATCAACAAGCTCAACCTCTTTTTGTCTTTCTAGAGCTAGAGCTCTTTTCAGCCCCTCTAGTTCTAGGTCTCTTTCTTGGTGCTTGTTCCTATTTTTCATCAAGCAAGCCATATTTTTCAAGTGTCTCATCTAGCATAACTTTGGATTTTTCTACCTCCCTTTGAGCAGTGATATACTTGACCTCATAAATGACATGTTTAGTCTTCAATTTCTCATGCTCTTGCTCAAGGAAGTTTATGACATGTTTGGCCTTGTCAAGATTAGTTTGGAGCTCTTTAATCTTGACATCCTTTCCCTTAATGGCTACACTGATGTTTTCATCAACTTCATCCTCATCTAGGTCAACAAGCTCAAATTCTTGTTATGTTTCATGGAGGTCCTCCTCATCATGAATAACTACCTCAGTCACCTTTTCTTTGCCTTTTTCCACCTACTTTGTTGATGTAGAAGGAATGGCCCCTTTCACTATGTGTGGATAAAACACATGATTGTGGCCTCTCTGGCAGGTTTTTGGCAATGTCTCAACCTCAACCACATTAGCCCACATAAGCTCACTGACCTCAATCCTGCTAGGTGACCCAATGCCATGATGAGATGGATATGTAGGAGCTGAAGGGGACTGATATGATGATGATGAATGTGCTATGGGATGAGATGGAGGGATGGAAGTAGACGACTGAGATGATGAAGGCACATTTTGTGCATGTTGAGTAGATGAATCTCTAAAAATATCATTGGTTATGAAGGTACTCCATGGAGTTTTTAATTGATTGAAACGATAGAGGAATATGATTTTGATAAGGGAATGATGAAAAATACTTCTCATTTGATGTTCACACTCCATTTTCTGGGCAATAAATGCCATCTTATATATGCTTCGGAAAATATAGTAGGGTATGTTAAGCATCCTTACTCTAGTGAAATGCATTAAGAGCCGGACGTGATAGATATAAAGCCTTAAAAATCTACCTTCGCATGAAAATTATTTCATGATTATCCTCATAATCGGTGCATATCTGTTCTGGAGGTGAGAAAAAGGAAAGAACCTATTTTTCTCATTCTTGTATCTTGGTTTTAGGAAGGGCTCAAAGTATTTTTTCTTCAAATCACCCTTCTTGAACCACTTCTCCCCAACATTTGGGATCCCGGTGGCACCTGAAATGATAGCAGTTGATATAGTAAGGTGAAACCAACTAAATTAACTTGGTTTTCATGGATTCTACATATAAAAATTATGGTCAACATGGGATGGTATTGGACCCTCTTAATTTTCTCACAAAACTCATAACAAGCAACATGCTTGAAGCATATCACAGTCATTGGAGAAGCCAAGAGTTCCCTAGTGCTGGTATGTTCAAGTTTGAGTATTCTTCCCCCTTTATGTGGCCTCCTCACCTCTATTTCCTCTCCGTCACTGTATGATATGTTTTCTTCCTCTTCTTCCATGGTGTTTTTATCAAAAAACTAGGGAAGTGTGATGGTGTGGAATATAGTTTTAGAAATGAGGAATGGGAAAATGAAGGAGATGGTGCTAGGGATGTATGAAATGGGGGAGGGGATAAGGAGTGGTAGTATGATGGGATTTAGGATGGGGATTTGGGGATTGGGAGCCTAGGTAAATGTAGCACCTAGGGCTTATGGTTTTGGGAAAAAGGGTTAGTGAAGGATAATTTTTTTAAACAAGGGTTTAGGAATGGGTATTTGCAATTGTAGGAAGGGTATAAAGGTGTAAGGGAGTGAAAAATAGGAAATTCAAGAATGCAATGGGAATATTAGGGCTTTTAAATGATTTCAAACACCAAACACATGAACTTGATGAAGATGATAATTTATGGCATTAGCTCTTACTCATTTGTTGGAGGTTTATGAGAAGGTTGATGAAGCTTTGGCAGTGATTTTTTGCAACTTGAATGTGTTTCTGGGCTTTTCTGGTCAAATTCATAGTGCCTAAAGGATTTTCATCCTCACAGAAGGATATGCACCCTCGCAGAAGGATATGTGCAGCGCTTGAAGGATTTGCATCCTCACAAAAGGATATTCATCCTCTACTCTGTTTTTTGCCAATTTCGCCCAGAAACTCAAAATTTTTCTCTCTTTGAGTGTTTGCTTGGTGTTTGTAGGAGACAAATGAATTTGAAATGATGTCAAGAAGTCTTTAATACTTGATTTAATTTGAATTTAGATTAAAAAACCCACTTTTCTAATGTTTCATTTTACCTTTTGAAAACATTGGTGATTACCCTTTTTCTTTGATTTTTATTCTTTGTAGGATGATGTTGCTAGAGTTTGGCACTTTTCACTTTGACTTTTCTTCTCTTGATTTTAGCATGTGAAGTTTGATTTTTCAGCTTGGGACAGAACTTATTACATATAATGAGCATAAAATTACATAAAAATTAAATATAAATTATATCTTTGTTTTGAATAAAATTACATTTTGGTATGAAAATAATTCTTTGAAACCATAAACAAAATCTTTAAAAATCATATATACATGCTTATAAATCCTATGCATGTGATTGATAAAGTATTATTTGATTCACTCTCACACCTTTTTTGACCTTATTGAGATGAAATGGTGTGCTATTAACCTTGAAAAATAAAACCTAGTTGACCTAATGGGACCTTGGATGACTTGACTCCATGGTTGACTTGAATGACATAATGACATAGTGAAATGAAATTTTAAGATTTTTTTATACTCGGCAAGACATGAAGGTGGGTTAGAAAATGTGAAATTTTGAGGGAGAGTGAGATTTTATGACTAGGGCTACCATCAGTGAGTCAATTTTTTGTATGACCTAATGGAATGATTAAAAAATTCTGACTGGGACCCCTACAATGAATACAAAAAGAGAGATTTTGATCACTGATGGCAGAATGAAAATTCTGACACTAAAATCGGCCTTATTAGGGATGGAAAATCCTTGGACGCGTTAAGAACACCATAGACCAAGTGCCTAACCATTGGGCCAATAAAGTAAAAAAACTCAAACTGAAAAGCATGACTAAATACGAACAACTCAATGACACAAATTGACTTTTAAAACTAACTGAAATTGATTGAAATAATGACTCAAAACAAACTTCACTTATTTTTTTGAAAATTGAACTTGAAAATGGTAAAAACTGAATGAAGCTCCATGGCCTTCACTTCGGTCTTCGAACTCTGGTGATTTTTCCACTTCACACTTACATGAATATCAAACTGATGTATACATTGGAGATGATAAAATTTTCACAATTTCAGATCAAAAAATATAGTTCTTCGGGAGTCTACCACTAACTGGCCCTCCTAAGCAATCTTGCCCATCCATTTCTTCCAGGAGATATGCATTTTGTCCACGAGAAGCTGCAATCTTAAAAGGCCCTTTCCATAAATTATAGAACATCTCGTGCCTACCCTTGTCTTCATTCATGGCATTCTTGTGGAGTACTACATCGTTGATCTTGAAATCATATTTCTTGGTTTTTCTATTGTAGATTTGCTTGATCTTATCGTGGAGCTTGGAAGTGTTTTGAAACACTTCTTCTCTTGTTTTTTTAGGTGAATCATTTGGTTTATCTGGCATTGTTGTCATTCTATTTGCTTCCCGCTTCTTGTAAAAGTTTCATGACCAGGACAACCAATGAAGAAGGGAAAACTATGTCCACACCGTAAACTACCTGAAATGGAGACATGCCAATGGATTTCTTGCTAATTACCCGATCTGCCCACAGTGCATTAATTATATTCTTGTTCCAATTCTTCTTATTCGCCTCCAACATCTTTTTTATTATGCTTATTAAAGAATTATTGGAGGATAATAACAATACATTTCCCTGTGGATAGCATGTTGTAGAATGACCCAAATTAATGTTATACATGTCACAGAATTCTTTCATCTTCTTTGATTTGAAATTTGAAACATTATCCGTGGTGTTCTTTCTAGGACAACCAAACCGGGACAACATATTAGTTTCTAAAAACTGAATTATAATAGAGTCTGTAGCTTGCCTAGTTGGGATCACTTCGATCCACTTTGTAAAGTAGTCTATGGTGGTAAGTATCCATCTGTGTTGAGAAGATGAGGGTGGATCTATCTCACCAATGAAATCAAAGCCCCACTGCTGGAAAGGAGCTTCAACTGAAATGGGTTTTAATGGTAATGGAAGAAGCTTACGTTTTCCTTGGAAAAGTTGGCATTCATGGTAGCTCATAACCGTCTCGTACAAATCTGCAAACAATGTCGGCCAATAGTAACCCACTCTTAGTACTTTGTTGACAGTGGTCTTCCAGTATAAGTGACCTCCACAATCTCCTTTATGGAAATATTTCATCATTTATTTGGACACATCTTCAACCAAGAAATTGAGTAACACACCTCTAGGATCTTTCCATTAGAGTGCACTATCTAGTATGAAATATTTTGAAGCCTTAAGCTTCAAATACCTTCCCTTAATCTTTGACATGCCCGGAGGAGGGTTCAAATGTTGCAAAACATAAATTATATCATCATATCATGGAGATGATGAAAAGAGATCCGATACCTGAATAAGACTTTCACCTTCTTCCTCATCGGACAATGCTATTATAAGATTGATGTCTAGTGCATGGAGATTTGACCAAGCCATGAGTTTGGCTAAGCCTTGACCTTTGATCAACTTGGTTGGCTTGATCTCAAGATCATACTCTAAGAGATTTTTTATCCATCTACCTCTCCTTCCTTCTAGATATTTTTTAATGAGGACTTCATTAACAACTGCGTTTGGAACATATGACAAAATATGTGAGTGAAAAATATAAACACGAAAATCCTTGAGTTCTTTAACAAAATATAGGGTCTGTTTCTCGATTATGTTTTATCGGAGGGTTGCATCCCTTATTTTGTGACTAAATAATGATATTGGCAACTCACTTCCATATTTTTTGTACATTAGTACCACTACCAAAGTATGCTCAGAAGATAAAGAAAATTTAATGAAATCTAGTGAATAATCGGAGCTTTTCAAAATTGGAGCAGTGGTTAAAGAAAATTTCACCGCGCTGAATGAATTACGAGCATCTTCAAACCATTTTACATCATTCTCCTTCTTTATCAAGTTAGTTAACTCTCTAATATGCTTTCATAAGTTGGGAGTGAACCTACGTAAGAAATTCATCGTACCGTTGAACACTTGGATTTCCTTCTTGTTGCGAGGGAAATCAATTTTTTGTATCGCTCCAACTCTAGAAGGATCTATCTGGATCCCATCCTCTGAGATGATGTGACATAAAATATTTCCTTCTTCCATAGAAAATAGACACTTTTTAGGGTTAAGAGATATCCAAAATTTTCTACATCACTGGAACACAACTCTCAAATGGTGCGAATGATCATCATCTGAATTTGAATAAACATTCAAATCATCTCAATAAACAACAAGGAAGACATATTTCTCATTATCGAATGCTATGTCCATGGCACACTGGAAAGTGGCCCCGAAATTCTTCAAACCGAACGGAATCTTAACATATTTAAACGTACCCCATGGTGTAGTGAACGACAAGGAAAATTTTAGGGGCTAATGTTAGTATGAATCTTAATTCCAAGCGTATGAAAAAATACCACTTTAGCTGCGCATAAAAAACAGCCCTAACAGCAGAAATGACTGCTAATATCTTCATATCTGCAGTTAGTTGATCAAGATAAATGCTACAAAAATCTAGATCTATGCATTAGAAGACATTATACAGTAGAAAAAACAAGATTTACTTCATGCATCCAATGGACAAGACAAGAATATATCAAATGAATTTTGTATTAATGGCACCTGGGAGGAAAACACAAGAGGGTGTTCCTTGTTCTTCTCAATGGGATGGGTTCTTGTAAGTCCTCAACACTTCAGATTTAGAATTCCTCTCTCTTGATGGTGTAGAAAACCCAAACAAAAATGGAAAAATATGGCTATGATAGTGGATCAATAGTCAGACCAAGAGTTGAGATCCAGAGTGATCTTTAGGCAACAAAAGGTGACAAATGAATCGAAAAACCCTTCTATTTATAACAAAATATTGATTTGGTATAGATATTAGTGCATAATTAAAATATTATTAACCAAATCAAGATCCAAATTTTATGGAATATTTTATTATATTTGTTGGAGGAAAAAGGAATTTGACTTGAGTCAAATCCCCTTATTTGTAAATGATAAATAAATAAATGATTTATTTATCATTTTAAGGATGTGATTAAGTAATAATAAATAAATAAATGATTTATTTATCATTTTAAGGATATGGTTGAGTAATAATCAAATAAATAATCAGTTATTTAATTATTTAAGGAAGGTTTAATCATATTTAACAAAGAATATTATTTAAGTAATGTTTAAATAATTATTCTTAGAAAATAATAGGATAAATAATGATTTATCTAATTAATTTCCTTGTTTTGGGTTAAATATAACCAGGAATATTAATTAAACTTATGTTTAACTAATTATTCCTTGAGGAAAATCAAACAAAATGGATTTATTTAATGTTTCCCCATGGGGTTTCCTGTTTAGACCATAAACAACTTAATAAAGGTGGTTTACTAAGTTATTTTCATAGTGAATGCAATTATACTTAGGGTAAAATTGGTCTTACATGGTGTACTTGGGTCCATCTAATACCAATGGGTTAGATGACCAAAATATGGTGTAACAGATTGCCCCCCGGCGTGTGAGTGTTAGGAGCTAATCGTATGACCGAAGTACGTTGTAAGAACTCAATCACTAGACATCGAAGGGGAAGTCAAAGAGAGAGGAGTATAAGGTGGATTGAAGTGCTGAAAGAACTAGACCCTGAGGAGGTGATACTTACAGGTGTGACAAGTCTCTTTGATGAGTGAGTACCTGCTATAGGCAGCGGGGGAGGCATACCTATGCTAGCCAAGGCAATAGTACAAACAATAAGGCATTTAGAAAACCACAGGACAAAATAATAAATCATATGCTGGCATAAACATGAGCCAGATGAATAACATAATAATGAATCCCACATACATATTGTACCTAGGATAACAGCCAGGACTTTGTACAATAATGTATGAGTACATGAGATATGAAAACAACCCAGATGCCCCTGTAAACAGGAAAAGGGCTCTGAAAATCTGACTGATATATGAAATCAAGAAGGTGTTGCAAGCGACTACAGTCGGTATCATCAAATCTATGGAGCTGCATCGAAGGCTGAAGTGAAGAAGTCATCCAAGTATGTGGGGGGCTACCTGTAGGGCCACCCCCTCATGAGGTTTGAGACATCTCACGCACACTTGGGAATCACCGATATCAGTTGCTACATAACTGAACAATCAAGTATACGAATCTTGATCATGCTGAAGGGAGATGGAGCTGAGAATCAATCAAGTCAAAGGGAAATAAGGAGTCCATTTGCCTGATCTGGGGCACCGAGCAAGAGTGGAAGCTGGAACCAAGGTACACCGCCCTCTTGACCTGTCTTCTGAAATGAATGAGTTGATGTCAAGAAGGAGGTCTGCCATAGGTGAGGAAATAAGGGATCCTCAACTAAGGCACGAGATACAATAGTAGAGCGACTGACAGACTGACACCAATGATGATGATGAAATGGGGGGTACTGAGTAGCAAACGAAGGACTTCCCTTGTTAGAGCATAAAGGGAAAGAATGACCTGGCAGTGACTGACACAACATCATGAGGGATAGGGGACAGTGGAACTGAAGGCCATAATGTACGACACGAGAGAGGGACCGAGCAATGAAGGATGGAGGACTATAGTGGGATGCGAAGGGACTCGGGATAGACTCCATGAAAGCAATGATGACTCAACTCAGATGCTCTAAACAAGGGTGACTCGATGGTGCTGCCACACAGGAAAAGGGTCCAATGGGGACCATAAAATCATGATTACAAGATGGTAACTCATGACGAAAGTCGACACGAGCATGTACAAGTATGGAGGCAACATGGTGCCCCCGGTACGAGTGTTGCAAGTGAAGAAATTCGATTTTGAGGAAGGTTTAAGTGGAACTTCTTGGGAAAATGTGTCCTGGTGAAGTATCAAATCACTAAAAACTAAAAAATACCCATTTGAGGGCTCGATGAGAGTTTTCTAATGGTACATACAGTTTGGTGAACGGAGCTACGGTTGAGTTGTAGCAAGCAAAAGAAAAAACAGGGGTTTCTCTTTTAATAAGGCATTTTCCCTCCAAATTCATTCATTTTCATGTGGAGCTGTGGTCAATGTAGAGAGGAGAGAAGGCCCTAAATCTTGCAACAATCGTAGTGGACAAACCGACTGTTGGAATCGAGATCTATCAGTTGCAGGTAAGAGGCCTAACCCTACTCTTTCTTTTCAGTAGATTAAAAGTTCAGATTAGGTCCCTAGGGCTCAGGAATAGCCCCCCACTCCTCCTCACGGCTAGGTCGCACTTTTTGGGGAAAAAAGTGTGACCTGGGTAGAAAGGTTTAGGCAGAAAGTGCGGCCTGTCCCAGGTTTGGGCCTGAAAAGTGAAACCTGTCAGGGAGGGGTGTTTCTGTGCTGTTTTTTGGCTGAAAACTAGTCTTTTGTGATGAGAAAAAGTCTTTCCTATCTGTATACTAAAAAATATGATGGTTTTGTGCAGATATGGAAGAATTACAGATCAATTGGAGAGAGAGAGACTTGGGCGCATTACGGTCAGGGATCCGGGAGGATCAAGGTGTCCACAGTGCTTTGGCCAGGTTTGGGGTTCTGAAGTTAGTGGAGAACCCTTTGATGAGAGCTGGGGAGCCCTTATTGGCCTAGATTGTCAGCTATTGGGACCCAGACCATGAGGTCTTTATAGTGCAGGGGCACCTGATCAAGTTGATGGTCCAGGATATATATTTCCTGACTAGTCTCCCACCACTTGGGATGGTACGGAATATTCAGCCAGTATTACCGCGTGGGTGGAATATCATAGATTTTTTAGAGCGCCATTATCAGCCAGGTCTCAAAGTCAAGGAGACTCGGATACCCATCGGAGATTTGGAGAGGCTAGAGACCCATGCTGTGGCCACAGTGGTGTTGTGGATCCTGGGAAACCATGTACTCCATCACATCACGGGGGGGAAAATGATGCTTGTGGAGAGTGTTTTGAGAATGATGTTGTCATCATTGAAACGACAGTTGTTGCTATGTAAGCGGCAAGTGAACCATGACTGTGCATATGGTACAGTTTTGTGCTCTTTCTTCTTTGAGAAGACCCTGACACTTCGACCTCGCATACTGCTCCAAGATGGGGGCCTGAGAGAGCCTAGGATGGGAGCGACTATTATGCAGAGGAGGAGGTGGAGAAACTGTACAAGTGTTCTGTCACGATTTCTTTGTTCATTGGGATCAGTTATTGTGGGGACCTAGATCTGCCACTGCCGCCTGGTCGTATATGGGGACCCAATGGTAAGTGAAAAATTGCTAATATTTTATGCGTATGTAAAGTTTCTAGAATATTGTATGTGGTACTGATTCTTTTATTTTTGGTATGCAGATACAGTACCGGTAAAACTGGCCAGGTATATGGGACAACCTGCAGTATCGAGGACCACAGGATCTAGTGGATCAAGGGCGTAACAAAATGAGGATGCAGTAGCCCTTTTGGAGGACATCCATCATAGATGTGAGAGGCTTCTGACCAGTGTTTCAGAACACGGCTGGCAAGACTTAGATGACCAGTACATAGAGCCATGTATTGGTTTATCCTCAGAATGGCGAGGGGTCATGCAGCGCATGGCGATGGCCGAACATGGTATACGTGATCTACGAGCTGCGGGGGTAGAACCATTGGCTCGAGATCCTCTAGATAGTGATTAGTGTGTAGGGGCAGGTGGTGCCCCCAGTTTTGAGTTTTTGTAACATGCTATGGGCATGTCATATGTATCAGAGTTGATGAACTCTAAAACATTTTATGCGACACATACTATGGATATGCGTCGTTTTGACATTTTTATGTTATTGTCTTGTGTTAAATTCCAATCTAGAATATCGTTTGCAATGCTATCTACATATTGATTTTGTGCTCTAGGTACATGACTGAAAGTAATGATTTCAAATTCACGCATCAATAGCTTCACTCGTAAATATCTTCTAAAAAGGATAGGATTATGCATGTGATAGACACCATTCAATTGCATGAAAAGAAGCAAGGAATCTAAACTAACATGAAGATGAAGGATGCGATGTGAAATGGCATCGGCTAATAATCCTCGTACTGCATCATATTCGGCCTTATTATTGGTATCATTACCAGTGCATACACCGTTCGAAAGAACAAGCACATGAAAGGGGGTAAAAATGGCCCAACCTACCAAGGCTAAATTCCGGGAGTAGCGACTTGCACCATCGGCAAAACCGATATAAAGTGTGGATGGGGGGTCCCTTTCAAAGGTGCCACAGGATAATAAATGGGAGGATAACGAACAATGCAGGCAACCTGAGCGCAAAGTAGAAATCGAACGCACTCTACGGAAGGGAGTGATCTAGGTGGGATGTCTACTACCCACATGCTATCAGGGAGGGGAAGTGTGGGAGCTACTGGAAGCGTAGCGTTAGCTCAGGCCACGTAAGTCACCATAGGTATGGATGATGGAATCCCATTTATATGCGGGAAGGATGAAGTCAGGGGTGGCCATGGCTTCCATGATGTCTTCATCACAAAAGAAGGTGGAATGACGGGGGGGAAGAAAGACCACATTACGCGGCAAGTCCACCTGACTCATCATGAGAAGAAAGGCTCACATGCGCATCATCATGGGGGATGTCATAAGAACAAGAAGATAAAGGATCCACTGATGTTGAGCTCGGGTTATCGCTGAAAGGAGGTCAAGAGAAATAGCAGGAGAAGATTCAGAGGGAGCTTCTGTCAAGGGTCTCAAGGATGATGAAAGGTAGAGGATGGTGGCTGCATGCTCCTTCATTTCGACATCAAGGGGGGGAATGTCAATAGGAGCAGGTAAATCCTCAGTCTGGCCTGCAACATACTGTGCAAGTACGGGAGAATCGGATTGGTTCTGTTCAATCTCGTACTCCTGAACTATGTAGAAATTATATAACTAATGTGTTATATGTCCAATATTCTTCTGATCACACACTATTTTAACTTCATGGACAATACAGAATCTATTCCACCATTGATCATCACATGCGGAAATTAAATCAATTGCATGCACACATTTAAACCATAAAAATTCACACACATTAACACAGTGTTTTTATGGGAAAACCTGAAGCTAAAAACCCCAACTATCTGAATATAGTATATGTCATAGAGACCATGTAAAAATCCTCATACAAAGCTGATCATATGAAGCTCTCAGTACAATACAATCACTACACACTAATCAGGTCCGATCTAGCAAATCCATCCACCGATATTTGCCACCTGCTAGCCTGCCTCTACTGTGCAATCCTTGCTGAATAATGGCTCTGAATGAACTCGAATTGGTCCAGCCTTTCTCACGAAATCCTCACTGGCATCTCTACTAAGTTTTGGATGCAATCAATGCATCACTATAGTCACAACTGATAGTCATATTGCCCTTTCACCTATCTCTCCACTGGTCTCCACTGAAACTGTCCATGCACTGTAGTTAACTGATGTATTCTTTAGTTGATTAATGATTTAATATTTAGTGAATTAATTATTAATTAATTCACACCACTCTCACTAGTGTATCAATCAATTAGACTAGCTACAACTAGCTTAACTGTGTCTAACTGAGTTAAACTGAACACAACTCCACCAACTACTTCTACAACTCCACCAAACTTTGTCACATGAGTTATAACTAAAGTCCTCCATGAAATAGCTCCACTAAACCCTTAGGAATAGCGTAATTCCTTATGTCAGCTGCTATGCCATATCTTTGCACTTAACTGAAGTGCTCCAAGAGAATAAGTTAATGTTTAGAGTCCAAATATTATTAAGAGCTAATAATATTCGACATATCTATTTTTAGACTAGCAATCTAAAAATAGATTCCACCTAATATGTCTAAAAATAGAAGTCCATATATTTTTCCAACTTGACCAACCATCCAAAAATAGCATCCTGCAACTCATAGAATATGATCGACATGTCTAAAAATAGACTTGCGCCAAAAATAGCCTGCGGGCCCACTTAGTGAAGGCGACTCTTTTCACTATGCTCATCATCTTGTTGCAATCTCAACACTCCCTCTCAACAAGATAGGGATTATCTGCCAACCCGATCCTATATCTGTGGTATTCGAATTTGCTCTTGGTGAGTGCCTTCGTCAGAATATCAACATCCTAATCCTCCATAGGAATGTAAGATAGTAACATGATCTTCCACTGAACACAAACTCTAATATGATGGTACCGGATGTCAATATGTTTATATATATCATGAAATACTGGATTAACCGAGAGTTTAATGCAACTCTGATTATCACAATATATCACAGTAGGATCTAAGTGTGAACCGAACAACCCGACCAAGATCTTCCTCATCCATATAGCCTCGCATGTAGCAAAACTTGTTGCCATGTACTCGGCCTCCACTGAACTGAGTGCCAAGGATATTTGTTTCCTGCTGTACCAAGAAACTGTTGTAGACCCGATACTAAAAATCCCTCGAGATGTTCTCTTTCTGTCCGTTGGGCTCCCTGCCCAATCTGAATCCGTGAAGCCATGCAGCTTCACCTCATCCGACTATCTGTACCACAATCCATATCCTGATGTGCCTCTGAGATATCTCAATACATGCTTGCCTACCTTCCGAAAGAGCTTGGTAGGCTTAACCATAGCTTATGAAAGCTAGTTAACAGCATAGCATATGTCTGGTCGTGTATTGACTAGATACATGAGCGAACCAACCAACTGTCAGTAAACAGTGGCATCCACTACCTCTGCCGATGTAGCATCCTCTTTCCTCCAACCACCAAGAAGAGGAGTTTTGATAGGCTTGCAGCCTTGCATGTTGAACTTCTCCAGTATCTCCCAGGCATACTTTCCTCGAGACACAAACAGTCCATCCTTCCGCTGCCAAATTTCCAATCCCAGGAAATAATGAAGGAGGCCCAAGTCCTTCATCTCAAACTCCTTTGCAAGATTAGACTTGCATGAGAGTATCTGATCTGAAATTGTGAGAACAAAGAATTTCTCATACAGAGATTGACTGTAGGGGCATTCACCGGATATTTCACCTTTACTAGAAAGGATGAATCCGGAGGCTACCTGGCCCTTCTACAGACTCTGCCTAAAGAAATAAAATGTAATCACAAAGATCCGATCAATGAAAGTATTTGTTTTAACTGCAAATTATTCATTGATCCAACTTTAATGTGTGAATAGACAAGTATACATATTCTGCAAATGAAGTGTAGTGTTTTTAAGATGAACTAACAAGTTTTGTTCTCTGTTTAAACCAGCTTGGGAAAAGTTTGCTTATAAAAATTTACTGTTTAAAGGATCAGAATCTGAAAATATCAATAAAATTATACAGTATGACAGCAAATAATTGTTTAAGCGGTTCACCCCTCTCTTGGGCTACCTCCGCTGCGTCCAAAAGCCTCTAATTAGGCTTTTTCTCCTTTGATTAAATGCTCAAAATGTGAATACAACTATATAGAAGCCTCAGATGGAAAAATACACTGCAAAAATAGATTCAGAAGACTCAAATTAGTAGAAAATGACTAAACAAACACTTCCATTGGATGAAGGTAGTCCAAAACAGCGCTTTTTCCCTTAGGCCCTGGTGGCTCCACGACCAAAAATGCTGGTAAATTCTCTGTTAGAGCGCCCTGATGGCTCTGCAAACACTTCCAACAGCTTCAGAATGATCTCTACACCCAAAATCAAAAACAAATTCGTATCAAAAGGCTTCTCCTAGCCAAAGTTATGCCACATTTACTAACTGCCAGTCTGGCCTAACAAAACTCCAGTTAAATCTAGAGAAACTTTAGATAACGCCGACAAACTTGGAGTGGTTTCTATATTTGGGGCGGACCGCTGAATTCACCGCCGAAATTGGAGGGCTAGCGGATAAGCCCTATGGGACCGCCACCATCTGGGTTGGTTGAATAAATTACATTATACACGGCATTATAATGTTAACCATATGCAATAAATACAACTTCCGCTCCAACCCACGTTTGAATAGTCCACGTGCCCCTTGCCACGTTTTAAACCACATGCCTATTTAAAAACTTTATGTTATGGGTTTTGAACCGTTTTATAACTTTTCATATTTCGAAGTTAATTTTTAATACGTAGTGTGGTTTAATAATTTAATTTTAGTAAAGTTTGATTAAATTTTAAAATTAATTAAAATATATAATGAATTAATATAATATATGATTTATTAAATCATATAAAATATTAAAAACTATATAATTTAATTAATTCATTAAACTTTAATAAAAAAATAAAATTATTCCAACACATAATATTAAAAAACTTTTCTTTCAAAATTGAAAGTTATTAGGTGTTTTCAAAATGCAATATCTCCTCCATACGGTAACGGATTTCAGTGTCGTTCGCGGTGTTGGGATCGTATCACCGAGATCTTTCCAGTCGATCTGTTTTGGAGAAATTCTGAGCAACTTCATTTTTGAGCATTTTTCTACAAGGGACTTTGATCTCCTCATCAATATCAACTGTTCATCACCTGTCAGTATCAAATCATCTACATAAAGTACAATGATCAGCAACTTACCCTCCACCACAATCTGGTATAGGTTTGGATCTGCCTCACTCTTCGTGAATCCAAGACCGGTGAAATAACTGTCTATCTGTGTGTACCAAGCACGAGGTGTTTGTTTCAGCCCATACAGCGCTCTTTTCAGCCTGCACACATGCGACTCACTGTTGAAGATTTCAAATCCTTCAGATTGCTCTATGTACACCTCCTCCTCAATGACTCCATTGAGGAACGCAGTCTTCACATCCATCTGATGAATGTGCCAACCCATCTGCGCTGAGAGAGCAAGGATGGTCCGTATGGAAGAATACCTTGCGACAGGTGCAAAGGTTTCTTCATAGTCGATCCCCTCGATCTGTGAGAAGCCCCAGGAAACAAATCTTGCCTTATACTTCTCGACGCTCCCGTCAGCATCTTGCTTCACTTTGTAGATCCGTCTCGAACCTACCACTGATTTCCCTTCCGACCTTGGGACAATCTCCCATGCACTGTTTCTGGCAATCAAATCATACTCATCCACCATGGCATCTACCCATGCAGGGTCCTCCACAACTTCCTTGAAAGAAGATGGTTTTGTCGCGATACACTTGTTCATTAGAGCCATGTATCCAGTATATCAGTCAGGTGACTGTCTCTGTCTGTGTTATGATGTAGGGGCTCCTACATTCTGCACTGCATCTTGATTGAGTCGCTCAGCTTCTGTAGTGTGCTTCCGCCCTCTGATTTTTGGCACTGCATGAGTGGTTTATTCCACTCCATGAACTTCCTCGTGTGGCTAATCCACATCCCGAGGCTCATTTTTAGGAACTAATAGCTCCTCATATGCATGCAAGTGTAGCTCCCTCTCAAGCGACAACTTCATGGCTTTCTCCTCATGAAATTTGATATCCCATCACACAACAATCTTCCGACTGTCTGGAAAATACACACGATAGTTGTGGGGTGTTTCTGTGTACTCCACAAATATCCCAACCTCTACGGTCAGCTCCAGCTTCTTCCTAGCATCCTTCGTCACATGAATGTAAACAGGTGAGCCAAAAATCTTCAAATGAGAAATATCAGGCTTCTTACCAAAAAACGCCTCTTCAGGTGTACTCATGCCAAGTACTCTATGAGGACAACGGTTTTGCACATAAACCGCAGTATTGTATGCTTCATCCCATAAGTGTATGGGAAGGCCCTGATCATGCAACATCGCCCATGCAGCACCCATGATCGTTCTGTTCCTTCACTCCGTGACCCCATTTTTTTGTGGGTTATGAGGCGCTATGAGCTCTCTTCGAATTCCTTCTGCACTGCAAAAGTCTTTGAATTCACCACCATTATCACTCCTAAGAGCCTTCACCTGCTTCCTCGACTCTTTCTCAACCAGTGCCTTAAACTCACAGAACTTTGAGAATGTCTCGCTCTTCTTCTGCATGAAGAAAATCCAGCACTTACGAGAAAAGTGATCAAAAAATATCACATAATACCTATGCTTTGATGTCGAAGCTACTGAGAAAGGTCCACACACGTCTGTGTGAATTCTCTCAAACATCGTCATGGCGTGACTATCCTTCTCATGAAAGGTGGCTTTCACAAATTTTCCCAAAGTACATCCCTTGCACTAATCTGACTACGCAAGTGTACCTTTGGGAAGCCTGGTAGAAATCTGCTTCAAAATTTTCAAAGCACCACTCCTTCTGCTTTGCCTGCCATTGTTGCGCAGCCATCTACCTGCAATTGATAAAGGTTCTTTGTAATGTCCCAAATTTTATGGGACATTAAATTTTGTTAAATAGATGAATAAAATGGGTAGGGGACCCATTATTTTCATTATTAGAGAATAAAAATCCTCTAAGTATGAAAGAGGATCACTTGAGAGCTGGATTTCACACCTCCATGTGTGAAAGGAGGTTTTTGCAAACATGCTTGGCCAAGGTTGACCAAGTCAAACTACGTTGGCATGAGTTGGAAAGCATTATGTGGGACAACGTAGGAGGGAATTTTCTAGAGAAGAGGAAACCCTAATTCGAAATAGGGTCCATGGAGGGGAGGCTCATTGTATAAAAGAGGAGAAAGGCAACCATTGTACACATCTTTGATCAACTTTTACCATTGAGTCTTGAAGACTTGTTGCTGCCTCTTGCTGTTCAGCAGAGCTACAGTGCCTTCGGGCACGAGGGAGTCCTGTTTAGGAATTCCTCTCCTTCTTGAGTAGCTCATGAAGGATTTCACTCATACTCCATATTCAGGAATTCAAGCCATGAGCTTCGTCCATCTACATCAGCGCAGTTTCTGCAGCAGATATTGTGTAGTGGTGCTGGGTGTTGCTGGGGAGGTTTCCATACACCGTCCGGAGATATTTTTCCATTGGAGAGAGGTTCTATTCATTGTAGGATCAGAAAAGGAAGTTCTAGATCATATCCTATCATCTTTGTCATCAGGCCAACCACTTTCCATCAGAGGCAGTGCAATCCCTCTCTTAAACAGCGTTTTTCTTGGTGCAGATTTGTTGTGAGGGATTAGCAAATTTTGGAGGGGAATTCTTGGGTGAAAGGATCAGCCTTTCACTTCAGATTTCTATGGGAGAAGGGTTCTCCATTTTTTGCAGCCATTTCAGCCTTCTCCATGTATTTTCAATTCTTGAGTAGCTGCTACCCAGCTACTCCGGCATTTCTGCAAAATGCCAATTTTTGTATAGATTTCAGACAATCCTTTTAGAGGATTGATTTAGAGTGTTTTCAAGGGTTGAGATCATGCTCCCGCTTCTTATTTGAGTCAATATATTTTTCCAACTCGACCAACCATCCACAAATAGCATCCTGCAACTCATATAATATGATCGACATGTCTAAAAATAGACATAGTCTAAAAATAGACTTGCGCCAAAAATAGCCTGCGGGCTCACTTAGTGAAGGCGACTCTTTTCACTAAGCTCATCATCTTGTTTCAATCTCAAAAAAATACCTCTAAAGAGGCACGGTAATGCGTAAGGTGGGAAAAATGATGAGAGTAATGGCCATGGAGACCACACAAAGCACAAGGGTTTTTGGTGTGAATAGTCTTTGTGTTCTTGGTTGCGGTTGATGAAGAAGGAGAGGTTTCAGGGACTGTAGACTCAGGGAACGTGACATTAACCATGGGCTTGATGCAGGGAAACTCGGGACAAGTATGGGTGGCATGACCAAAGACATCACACAAAGCACAGGGCTTTGCAGGCGGAGGAGGTGCAGGGTCAGTCGGGGCAGCTTTTTCCTTTGAGGCCCTTTTGCGAGCTCTGCCCTTCTTACCCGAAGAAGTTGCAACATGAGGCAGTTCCTGTTGAGGTGGCTAAGGCACTATGATAATGGGAGAAGTCAAGGGGCCCGGTTGAACCGGGGTCAAAGCAAGATAAGTTTTAGGTTGACCTGGCGGGGTAGCGGTTGGAGGATCAAGGTACCAAACCGGAATCCCAATGGTCAAGTTAGGAAGAGAGAGGGTGGCCATGACATGTGCCGTATAGATGCCTGGTGGGGGGACTAGGAACGATATCTGACCGGAGGGGTAATGGCCAGGTGGGACGGCTCCTAAATGGTTAAGGCCTGGAGGAACCGACCCAGGAGGATAAAGAGGCTCATGAGTACTAGCTGAAGGGCCAGGAGGAGGAGGTTCAAAAGGGTGCATCGAAGGGCTAGGAGACAGCTGCGGAGGGCGAGGGGGCTACTGACTAGCCGAGGCAGGCTGCTTTAGAGAAGCCCGAGATGATTGCATCATGCAAACATTCGATGAGTTGGGATCAGAGATGGGAGGAGGAAGACCACGGAATGTACCAAGCAAGGAGGAATCCTTGTAGACGCGGGGTGAGACACTGGTCAACGGGTCTACGGTTTTCTTATTGGCCACCGAAGAGATAGTAGACTCAGGGGAGGTCTGAGACTTCGGTTCATAATACGTCAACTAGTCAATGGTGATTATCCTTCCGTTATGGGGGAAGGACATCTTGCGGTGGACCGCGGAAGGGACAGTGGACTTCGCATAAGTGTAGCTATGACCCAATATAATGTTTTAATCTAAGGGGGCCTCTATGACTTCTACGTCAACGCAAATAGTCTTTCCCGCAAGAGTAACGAGACAATTGTGGAATAAGCCAACGGGCTTGGAGGCATGGCCATCCCATGCTCGGAGAGTGATCGTGGAAGGAGACAACTCAAGGGATCCTAGTTGTTTCCAAACCGAATCGAACATCATGCAGGTGGATGCCCCCTCATCAATAATGCATCGGGAAATGTTAGCGTTCTAGATCTTGACTGGGATTTGGAAAGCGACGAAAGCAGGGAGAGGAGGATGTTTTGATCATTCGACATCAAATACAATAAATTGATCATTAGAAGGATCTACAATTCCCACGGCAGATAGAAGATATTTTTCGTTGTGAAGGGCATGATTGGAGGAGTTCCAGCATTGAAATGGAAGCAGGGGATTGTCCCGAATCATTGAATATGTTATACGAATGGGTGGCTTTTCCAGAAGCAGCATTTCGACGTAGTGGTCCCTTAGGGATCTTGGTATGAACCTCAGCCCTAGGCTGAGGGATCTGCAAGGGACCCTTAGGTGTCGAAAGAGGCTCTATAGAGACTGAAGGAGGCAGCTCGAGGATAGATCTAGCGAGAGGCTTGTTGTACTGAAAGGACCGAGTCTAAAGATTGATGTCTACAGTTGAAAGTTGGTCAGATTTCATCATGAGAATCTGGTGATCAGGGGTACCAGACGGAAGAAGGTGGGTAGCAGTGTGGTAAATAGGAGGTTGGGAAAAAAGAGGAGACATGTCGTATCCTAAATACGTGCTACCAGGAGGGGAACAAATGTAGGAGGTGTTGCCCCCCCCATGAGGAAAATCGGAGCCCACGGGAGGTTGAGCAATGATGACAACAAAAACACAGCACAAAGGAAAAAGAGACCGAAAAGGGTAGGGAGGTGCAAGATCAACCAATTACAATGTCGAAACAAGGGCAGAGAGGTGCAGGACCAATTTATTTCAATGTTATAGAGTCTTTTCTTTGCGGTGTTAACCAAGCCCTTTTTCCCTTAGGGTGTGTGTTTGAAGTGTGTAAATTTTAATTTTTAAACCTAGATGTTTATAGAGAAAAAGAAAAAAGTGTGTTGTATAGTTGTAAATAGCCTGCAAATGACAGTATATAAGCCTGCAAAATAGAAAATAAACAGCTAATAATGAAATAATCTAAACCCAAGGAGGCAGGCCTCTCAAAAAATATTCTATAGGTGAGTGAAAAAACTAATCAAAACACACTAAAACAACCAATAGATCTAAGGTCAAAAGGGACGGGGATCTAAAGGACAAAATCTGCAGGAAAGTGGTGCAGAAACAGCAATAGATCTGAGGAAAATTTGCTATAAAAAGAGATGGCAAACGACTATCTCAAGGAGGGAAACGGAGTGAACCCTGAAGGAAAACCCAAACAATGTTGAATGAGGAGATTTGGATGGATAAAAAGCCAATCTGAAGTGGATCTGAAGGTAAGGTATCAGATCTAAAAAGATGGCTGAAGACTCTGAAATTTCAGACAACCTGCAATAGCAAAAAATCTTCCACAAAAATTGGAGGGTACTGAAGCCCTAGGGGGCTAGGTTCCCACTTAGTTGAGTAAAAAAGAACAATTACAGGTCCAAAATGGGCGAAGACAGAGGTCAGAAAACCCTGAATAGAGGCTCAGACAAACCCATAAAATTTTCATAAAAATTCCCGCAAAAAGTCCAAGTTGCAGTTTTTGACCTGTTTTCAGCACAGGACACACTTTTTGGGCTATAATGTGCACCCTGAGGGTCCAGGTCGTAGTTTTTGGGCTGAAAAGTGCGACCTGCACCTCCGATAATCTCGGTGGCAGGTTTCAGAAAAAAATTTCGTCTTAGTTGTGGTTGATGTCTATCACCTGCGCAATGGGTCCGAAAACACGCGGAAGTTAGAATTTTTATCATTTTGTGGTTTTATAGGTTAAAAAAAACATCAAGAAAAGAAAAAACAAGGGGCTGAAGAGAAATCCTAGGGTTTGAAGCAATTGGATATGCAACGATCAGAAAAACAATAGCGATCGTAATCGTAAAATCGTGTGGATTCGCCAGTTGTTAGTGTGAATCTTAATTCCAAGTGTATGAAAAAAGACCACTTTAGCTGCGCATAACAAACAGCCCTAACAACAGAAATGACTGCTAATAAATTCAAATCTGTAGTTAGTTTATCAAGATAAATGCTGCAAAAATCTAGATATATGCATTAGAAGACATTAAACAGTATAAAAAAACAATATTTACTTCATGCATCCAATGGACAAGACAAGAATATATCAAATGAATTTTGTATTAATGACACCTGGGAGGAAAAAACAAGAGGGTGTTCCCTGTTCTCCTCAATGGGATGGGTTCTTGTAAGTCCTCAACACTTCAGATTTAGAATTCCTCTCTCTTGATGGTGTAGAAAACCTAGACAAAAATGGAAAAATATGGCTATGATGCTGGATCAATAGTCAGACCAAAAGTTGAGATCCAGAGTGATCTTTAGGCAACAAAAGGTGACAAATGAAAGGGAAAACCCTTCTATTTATAACAAAATATTGAGTTGGTCTAGATATTGGTGCATAATTAAAATATTATTAACCAAATCAAGATGCAAATTTTATGGAATATTTTATTATATTTGTTGGAGGGAATAGGAATTTGACTTGAGTCAAATCCCCTTATTTGTAAATAATAAATAAATAAATGCTTTATTTATCATTTTAAGGATGTGATTAAGTAATAATAAATAAATAAATGATTTATTTATCATTTTAAGGATATGGTTGAGTAATAATCAAATAAATAATCATTTGTTTAATTATTTAAGGGAGATTTAGTCATATTTAACAAAGAATATTATTTAGGTAATGTTTAAATAGTTATTTTTAGAAAATAATAGGATAAATAATGATTTATCTAATTAATTTCCTTGTTTTGGGTTAAATATAACCAAGAATATTAATTAAACTATTGTTTAACTAATTATTCCTTGAGGAAAATCAAACAAATAAGGATTTATTTAATGTTTCCGCACAAGGTTTCCTATTTAGACCATAAACAACTTAATAAAGGTGGTTTTACTAAGTTATTTTCATAGTGAATGCAATTATACTTAGGGTAAAATTGGTCTTACATGGTGTACTTGGGTCCATCTAATACCAATGGGTTAGATGAATAAAAAATGGTGTAACAACTAATATTCGCAGGTGGACTAATTTTCTATGCTTTTTCCAAAAAAAAGAATCGCCAGTTTCCATTTTTTTTTAAATTAATTCGCTCAAATTTTATAGGATAAAATTGTTTTACCCTATAAATCCCCAAAATTTTATATATACAAATATAAAATAATTACAAACCTAAATATTTTTACAAAAATATCATCAAAAATTTTACAATTTACATATTCGGGACTAGTAAGATTCGCCAAGGTTTCTAAACTTTAAGATAAACTTCCATCCTTGAAATTTTCCCTGGTGAACAATGTCTTGTCCTGATCATCCTCATGCACAAGGATCTGATTGTACCCTAAATAACCATCCAATAATGACATCCTAGTGGCTCCTACAAGTCTCTGAAGTATGTGGTCCATTTTAGGCAGCGGGTAATTGTCTTTTAGCGACACTTTGTTTAGATTTTTGAAGTGTATACATAGTCGGATTTCGTCAGTCTTCTTACGCACTGGAACCAAATTGGAAATCCAATCATAAAATCTGAATGGAAAAATAATACCCACCTTATAGAGGTTGTTTACTTCCTTCTCAATGGACAGTAACAAATTTGGGTTTATTCTCCAAAGTTTTTTCCTAAAAGGCTTTTGATCTGGCTTTATCGAGATAGTGTGTTTTATGATATCTTTATTTTACACCTTTAGATCTGAGTAATCCCAAGAAAACATGTCAGAAAACTCAGTAAACAAATCAACATATTTATTCTTTACCTCAGGAGACAAATACTTTGAAAGTTTGATGAACTTTGGTTGATATGCTTTTATAATATTAACATCTTCTACGCCTTTTTCTGTGGGAACCAAAGTAGGTTTTGTTTCCACATCATCTTGATCAAATAATTTTTCCAAAGGTATGAGACATTTCAGAATATTACTGTCCTTGAGTTGAAGTATGTCAATATAATCTGTCTCGATGACTTCGTCATCCTTTTCGTACACTTCATCCATAGAACAGTTCTCAAACTCACCTTCACTTTAAAGGAAATTATTCACCTTCTTGTCGTCCCAAAAAACTTGCCAAAATCACAAGTTATTAGGAATGGCGGGCCTATGCTTCAGATGAATCTCAAATTTTTTATTTGAAAACATTGTATATCTAAAATTACTTGTAAAAGTGGCTAATGAATCATCCATAAGATTTTGGATCCTTGGAACAACTTTAATTGTATATTCTAGAAACATTCTCAAAATATCAAGTGTTGCATTCCTATATTGCCTCATCCTTGGGTGATTAGCTTGATACTCACCTTTGACTTGTTTAATTAACAGCTCTAAATCACAGTAGACTAAAATTTTTCTAGCTCCCAAATTTTTCAAAATTTTCAGACCGGTAATTAGTGCCTCATATTCGGCCTCATTTTTTGTACAATCAAATGCTAATTTGTAGGAACACAATCTAACATTATTAGGAATTTAATTTTTTGTTGAAATGGGCTACGGATCCATAAACCAATGTCGGCCCCATCTTTGCCAAAGGAACCATCAAAGTTCATGCTCCAAAATACCATCTTCTTCCTCAAGGTGTTGAAACTCTTGACTCTTATTTGACACAAGTTTTGATCTAATTCTTTATGTTGTTCTAAACTTTCATCTTCCTCTTCCGATGGTTATTTGGATATAGTAGGAGAATTATTTTTTTCTTTTTATAACATTGTTCTAATGAAATCTAAAATCTCAGGAACATCCTCTATTTATACTAATTGGAAATCTACATCATTTAATACAGAATCATTGTAAGAAATGAAGTACTCTAAGTCTATATGTACAGCATTTATAGGATTATTATTAGGTCTTTCCTTGTTTTTGATCATGTATTTCATTTTAGTCTCACATTATAAGTTTTTCATTTGACCGAAGACAGGAATGGTTGCGTAGGAAAATTCCAATTGTAGTGTACATCTCAATTTAGCCCCCCAGGATCTTGATAGCAGCATACCAAAATGTAGCGGAATCTCAGCAACCACCATGTCCATTAGGAAATTTTTGGTTGGGATCTGCTTTAGGGAGACAACTAGATATTTGATTAGACCCAAACAACGAACACGACTAGAATCGAAAGAATATAAATCATGATATGGGCGGGTTATGTATATGCCAGGCTTCTCCATGATGGCTTTGGGCATGAGTTTGTGGGAGGCTTTGGATTCTAACATAGTGTTATGAAGGATGTATTGGTGGATTTTGAGACTCAAGTAAAATGGAGGGACCTCACTATCTTCAGACTGACCATCAATTGCAGGACCAAATATAAGCTCGTGTTGATCATATTCTATATTGATCATGTTAGATAAAGGGTCAACTCTCAAATTTTTAACTACATGGGATTTATACTTGTCAACTTTGACCAATTCAATAAGAGGAATAGACACCTTTAACTTTCAAATTTATGACTCTAAATTGAAAGGTATAGTTTTTTCTACCTCTTTTATAACGATATCCCTTTTCTCAACATGATCTTTCACTGTAGCTTCTTTCCTGTGAATATATCTTTCTTTGACAAGTGCACTTGTAGAAGGTTGATTGCTTCTATTCTGATTTGGAGCTGCAATCTCTTTACCCTTATTTTTATTGGCTTGAGAAGCTTGCTTCTATGGTACTTATTTCTGCTAAATTATCTTCTTCGGAGGTGGACTAATTGGAACATCACGACTTCTCAAGGAGTATTGCCTTTGCTGGGAATTCAATGCATTAAGGTATCCTCTCTGATAATCATCATTTTCTACTTCTAACTCATGGTCATATGATAATATGAAGCCTTTATCACCAGGTAAGCTTGTTTTTTCTACATATTCTTCACCTTCGATCAGAATATGGGTTGGCCATCAGCTGTAAAAAGAAGGTTTTCATCTCCTTTTGGTTCTTCCTCTTCATCACTCTGAGCATAGTTCTGTTGTAGTGGTGTCATAATTTGCAGTTGTTGCTGTCTTTCAGGAGATTTTTTCTCTCTTTTCTTTATCCGGAACAAAGGTTGTTATTGTTGGCCTCGAAAGTTTGGATTTATAACTTGTGGCTCCATTTGTCTATCTGAAATAGACATTATATCGACCATTCTTTCCATGGTCCTAATCAAAGAATCAAAATTATTGTCGCATGAGGTGGAAGGTTCCTCTTTAATGGTCACTTTACATTCAAATTTGAGTTTTTACTTTTTAATCAAGAGGTTGGCCTCAACACTCACTGAATTTCGGATCATTTCTTCTAGAGTACTGGGATTTCTCTCTCTCAATGAGTAGGTCATATCTGGATCAAAAGCATCGAGATAATGCAGGAGGGCCAAACTAGGAGGCAGTTTCATTTCATTTGGGATGGATTTATAGATTCTGAGGTATCGAGCATTATACTCAGGAACATATTCATTAGGATTGCACCTCAAGGAGTCATACTCAGCAAGGATTTGTAAGGGGTTTTTCTACTCATCCCACCTGGCTAATAAAGCATCAGTTAATTCAGTAGGATTCCTAATATAATTAGTTTCTAGGGCACGAAACCAAGTTTTAACTTCACCGGAAAAAAAAATTCACGATAATTCTCATCTTGCCATCATTTGCATCTAACTCCTAAAGATCTATGAAGGTTGTGATTTTGGCCATGTGCTGACGGGAAATGATTTGAGATTTTTCATCAAATAGGGGAATTTTTTGGCCATATCCTTGTGGAAGATTAGTAAGATTACCAGGGAGAAGTAAATGTCCAAATCTAGCCATAATTCCTGTTGAATGTGGTAGAGGGGGAGGAACAATAGGTGGATTGATCTGAGGAGGTCCTTGAGGGGGAAGTTGAGATGATGATGGGATGGATGAGGAAATAGTAGCTATTTGGGAAAGTTTAGGGATGTGAAGGGTTTCTTGTTGGTATTGAATAAGGGCTTTTTCAGTAGTGTAACTTAGGGTGTTAGCTAATTTTTCAAGCTTGTGATTTTGTCTCCAAATTTTGACATCAGTCTCGTTTGTAGCCTCAAAAATTGATGGGTTTAACTCTAAGCTCCAAGTTTCAAGGAATAATATATTCAAATCAGACTCAGATTTGGTTCTAAATAATGATAACTCAAATTTAGTATCAAAAACTAAATATTGAATGGCTACTAAATCAGAAAGTAATGAGAAGGATCTTACCAAATCTCGAGGAGGAGAATCCAAAGAACTTGAAACTGGTTGATATCTTTGTATCCTTAGGATTCTTTTAGGATATTTGAAGGGAGAAACACAATCTGGATCAGGTTTGGACCTAGTATACCTTCTTCGAGAAGCTATATATTCTATGAGGCACTGCAATTATGAAACTCGATCCTATCATCCAAAGGACTAGTTTGCGATAAATAGTTTTCGTACACTCAGGGAAAACTTGTCATTTTTTCCCCAGCAATGGCGCTATAATTTTATCACTCCACCAGATTCCCAAGGCTGAAAAAAGAATCCCAACAAAGGTGACCATAGACAAAACTTTTGGCTTGGTAGCTATCCACACCAAACCGAAGAGGGCTCTCTCTACAAGGACACAACCAAGTGGGCTGGATGAATTAGGGTTTTTAGGCTAGGTATGATTGCAAAGGTTTTTTTTTATTTGATTGGGTTGGGTTTCACTGGATGAAAATATTAGGTCAAGGGAGTTAGGTCAAGGAAAATGAGATTGGGTTGCAAAGATCTAATGGGGTAAGGTAGGCATAAGGATTTCCACTTTAATATGATTGTGATGAGATTGTTTTAATATTGATGAGGATATAGGAAGAGCATGGGAGATGTACTCTTCCTAAATAGAGGAAAATGGACAAATTATGATAACTTTCCCTAAATAGATCCTGAGCAAGCATGTGTTATGCCTATCAAATTGAAATAAATCATACAATAGAGATGTAATGAACATGAATACAACACATTCTAACATATGAAACTAAAGGAAAAATAATGATAAACATCATACCACATGTATCCCAAAAAATAGTTGTAACTCTTCTTTATTAACTGGCCAAAACAGAGTACAATAGTCCTTGATCAATAAGCTAACATAAAAAGTGATTCCAACCCTTGATTAGTGTGAATTAAGGGACTAAATAGACATCAATACATCATTCACTCATCCTCAGGGGTCGAATCCATAAGGTGAGGAATAGATCCACAAAATTCTGAACTGAAAGTTGAAGTGTAGGATGGTCCAAGTGACTCATTCCTAATTACATTCAAATTGATTCATTTGACTCAATGACAACTTTTTCCTAATAAATCTACCCCTAGGTAACTTATCTATAGCATAATTACATTTACCATCATCAATTACATAGGTATAAACATGAATTTCTTAATTAAATTCAAAATTACAGTAAAAAACCAAAAATATCAGCAAATGGTCATATGCGCCATCTTTCTATCATATGCGCCCTCCCTGTTCAAGGCTAAGTTTGGGTGCCTTCCTGGTGTCCAAATCAGGCCCAAAATAGCTTGTTGGAAAGTCATTCAAGTCTTATTTATGAATTTTACTCCAGTTTTCAAAATGAAGCTGATTTGACCACTCAATATTTTATTCTCCCAAGACTTCTCTATGCACAATGCCTAGGCCAAAATAGGGGTAGAAATGTGATTTTTAGCTATATTTTTTCCCTTTCAACCTGTCAAATCTACAAATCAAGGCTATAAAAATGGTTTTATGGAATGAATTTTTCCTTAGGAATCCATTGATGGTCTCCTTTCCCTCAAAAGGTTCCCCAAACATTTGTGATGCGCTGATCCAGGTGGATATTGGTGGCCACCCACCTATTCCACTTGGGCCCCCACCATTGTCTCTTTCAGTTTTTCAGTTTCGGCATACTCTTACTATTCTTAGCAGTTTTTCAGGTCCTGAACTTCCGGAGCCATTTTGAGGCCCTAAAAGACGTTTTTTGGGCATCACACCTCCAGTGAATATCATTCCATTTTGGAATGATATTCATGGCGAAAGCTGTAGTCCTCGGATAGAGCTTTCTAATGATGTATCATGTGCATCAAACAGAGATAGTATGCCAAAGTTACGTCCCTGGGAAGTTGAAACACCAATTTACCCAAACGGGGCCCATAGTTTTGGCGCTTCATCTCCTAGGGTTAGGTTTTTGGATGTTTAGGGTTCTCCATTGTTTCTTAATAATAAATAGGCCCTCGAGCCTCATTGTAACTCAGTTCAGAGACCTGTAGCCGCCACATCTCTTCTCAGAGATAGCTACCAGCGCCCTAGCTAGTTTTATTTCCATTCTGTATGTAAGCAATTTTAGTTCTTTGATATTAATGAAGTGAATTGTTATTTCCGCTCCATCTCTGTATTTATGGATATATGTTTATTCTGTTACGTTCCTTCATAAATCTGGATCAGTGGTATCAGAGCGGTCTGCTTTTTCTCGTTCCTTCTTTGCATGTCCCCAACAAGGTCGGGGTATAAGGAGCTAGGGCTTGATCTGGTGGAACCTTTGCAAGATCAGCGTCACAAACCTTGACGGACGCCCATGGGGGACGCAAAGAAAGATGAGGGAGCAAGAGATCCTATCAAAATATTGCTCAAGGAGGCCCTCGAAAAACAAAGGAACGCGATGATGGATAAATTTGCTCAGATCCTTCAACGACTGCCCACCGGCGGCGCATCTGCATCCAGCAGCCACTCTGGAGGTGCGACTCCTTTTAAGGTACAAGTAAATTTTGAAATTCCCATATTTGAGGGTCAAATAGACGCAGATGTAATAGATAGATGTTTGAATATATTATAAGGATATTTCTCTGTTCATGACTTTTCAGACCGTGAGAAGATTATTTTTGCACTCCTCAAAGCTACCCCCCATGTTAAGGACTGGTGGGAAACCTACTGTGAGAACAAGGACCAGACAGAACCCTCTCTTTTCTTGGCCGTAACAACTTGGAATTCTTTCTGAGACGCTGTCAAGGAACAGTACTATCCCGTGGGGAGCTATGAGGACAAGTACATACAATGGACCACGCTGCGACAACAAAGGGATCAAGATGTGCATGAGCTGACGAATCTGTTCCATGCCCTGCGCACAAAGTTGGGTATCAAAGATTCAGAGAAACATTTGGTGCTAAAGTATCGCAGCTGTCTGCATAGATACATTCAGGAGGAAATGGAGTTCCTCGACATCTCCTTGCTTGATACGGCATACCGGTATGCTGCCAAGATTGAGCAAAAATTCAAACAGAAGAAGCGAGACTTTGGATCTGTGAATCAAAAGCAAGGGAAAGGTGCTTCCAAACCATGGAAAAAAGGACAGAGCCAAGGCACGGCAGCTAAAGACAACCCGTCAAAGCCATAAGAAAAGAACAACACCGCAAAGCCAAAGAAGGACATGGGAAAGTGGTGTGATTTCCATAAGAGCTCCACTCACAACACAAGTGAGTGTCGGGCCAAGCAGTCGCTAGTGGCCGAGATGAGGGCTTCTGAGTCAGATGCATGCTCCGACTCTGAATCAGAACCTGAAAAGCGGAATGAAAAATGGAAACAGATTATTGATGCAGAGCCCAATGCCACTGTTGCCACTACAAAGATCCAGAAGGAGGAATTGGAAGATCCAGAGGAGGAGGAACGTCTCTTCCACTCCCAGATGTGGGTAAAGGGCTCCCCGGTGCAGTTAATTGTCGATAATGGGAGCCAAAAGAACCTCATTTCAGTAGACGATGTGAAGCGGTTGGGCTTGCCGACCACAGCTCACCCACATCCATACACCATCGGGTGGCATCACCAAGGATGAGATCTCCACGTCAGCCAGCAGTGCCACCTTCCCTATAGCATCAAGCCCTTCACGGATGAGGTATTATGTGATGTTGCTCCTATTGATGTTTCTGACATATTATTATGACAACCATACTTGTGGAAGCGTCATGCTGTGTATGAGTCTCGACCTCGTGCTGACATTCTTACTTTGGGAAATAAGTTGTAAAGGATACCAGAGGTACCACCTCCTGCGACTATCTCTTTGGTTACTACAAAACAATGCAGTAAGCTCATTTCCCAAACCAGGAAATTCATTTTCCTGATGATCCGCCCCCAGGGCAAGAAGAAGACTGTGGCCACGACCTCCAGACAGGCCTCCTCTGCACGACAACAACAAATGGATAAGGTTGTGGAGGAGTACGGGGGAATCTTCACCTCACCCACAGGGGTTCCTCTGCACTGTCAGGTCAAGAACTCGATTGATCTGACCCCAGGTGTGCCGCTACCCAATGGACTGATCTATCAGCGCTCTGTTCTGGAGAATGATGAAATCAAGAGGCAGATTCAGGAGCTGTTGCAGAAAGGTCACATCAGACCAAGTTCATCGCCCTGTGGGAGCCTGATCGTGTTGGTACAGAAGAAGGATGGGACGTGGAGACTCGGTATTAACTATCAGGTGCTGAACAAGATCACTGTCTGGAATAGGTACCCAATCCCACGGATTGATGACCTTCTGGACCAACTCAAAGGTGCAAAATATTTTAGCAAGATTGACCTGAAGTCTGGGTATCACCAAGTACCAATTGAACCCTCTGATGTGTGGAAGACTGTCTTCAAAGCCAAGGAAGGCCTTTTTGAATGCCTAGTCATGCTTTTCGGGTTGACGAATGCTCCCACAACCTTCATGAGGATGATGGATGACATCTTGCGGCCATTCACCAACTCATTTGTAGTGGTGTAATTGGATGATATCATGATCTTCAACAAGACTTGGGAAGAGCACCTTCACCACATCCGACAAGTCCTCCAAACACTGCAGCAACACAAGTTGTGTGCCAATTTGGAGAAGTGCACGTTTGGCATGACCCAGGTTCAATATCTGGGATACATTATTGATGAAAGAGGGGTGCATGTGGATCCAGCCAAGATCCAAGTCATTCGGGATTGGCCAGCCCCAACCACTATAACAGAGCTTCGCAGCTTTTTGGGTCTTGCTAATTTCTACCGTAGATTCATGTTGGGATTCTCTCATATCACTTGGCCCTTGAGTCAAGTCACCAAGGGAGGAGCGAGAGAAAAATTATTTTGGTCGGAACCTCAACAGAAGGCGTTCACAGAATTGAAAAATCGCCTCTGTTCTGCCCCAGTGCTCACATTACCAGACTTGCAACAGCCATTTGAGATCGAGATAGATGCCTCTGACTATGCTATTGGGGCATTTCTTACTCAACAGGGACATCCAGTGGCATATCACAGTGAGACATTTTCTGAGACAGTTCGCAAGTATCACACCTATGACAAAGAAATGTATTCCATTGTGTAAGCATGTCGACAATGGAAGCATTACATTTTGGGGAAGGAAACAATCATCCACATAGACCACCGGCCCCTGCAGTTCATACAGACACAAGGGAAGTTGTAGAATGATCGCCATCAGAAGTGTTCCACATATCTGCAACAGTTTCATTTGAACATCAAGTACAAGAAGGGTAGCACCAATAATGTTGCAGACTGCCTCAGCCGACCACCGATCATGGTGCTCACCACCATGCTCAACTCTTGTGGGCACAAGACTTCTAATTGGCCGCTTCTCTATGAGAGTCACCCAGAATTCGGCCACACTTACAAGGCACTCTTGGGGGGTACGCAAGTTCCAAATTTTCACCTCCAAGATGCACTTTTATGTCACCTGGGACACCTTTGTGTTCCTTCAAGAGAGCGTGCCAAGATGATATGGGAAGCACACTATAGTCGAGTCGCTGGGCATTTCGGGGTCGAGAAAACAGTAGCAATACTACAGAAGTATTTCTATTGGTCGAACCTTAGAAAGGATTTCAAGAAGCACATCAGATCCTGCACTGCTTGTGCCATTGCCAAACCGACCATCAAGAAGCAAGGCCTATATACTCCAATACCTACCCCTAGTCGACCTTGGGAATCCATCTCCATGGATTACATGTCATGCCTACCTTCTACTAAGAATAGAAATGACTGTTTTTTCGTGGTCGTTTAAAGATTCTCGAAGATGGCCATTATGGCAGCCTGTAAGAAGAATATCACAGCAGAAGCCACTGCTAAACTCTTCTTTGAACGAGTGTGGGTGCACTTTGGGATCCCACAGTCTATCATATCAGATCGAGATAGCAGGTTCCTCGACACATTTTGGTCCAGCCTCTGGTCAATGTTGGACACAAAGCTCACCAAGTCCACAGCTTTCCATCCCCAAACAGATGGCCAGACAGAGGTCATCAACAGAATGATTGTACACATTCTGCGCATGTACAATTCAAAGCATCCCCACACATGGGACGAGAGCCTCCCCTATGTACAACATAGTTATAACCGGGCTCTCCACAGTTCAATTGGCCATAGCCCCTTTCAGGTGGGCTTGGGATTCCAGCCACTATGTCCCATTGACGTAGCCATGCCATTTGCAGCTGCTCAGGCCGATTCAACTCATGTCCAGTCTGAAGTTGACAAAGCAAGTAGCTTCATCGAGTGCATTCAACACATCCGCCAACAAGTTCATGATATATTGGACAGAGCCAATGCCAAGTACAAGCAACGCCATGATCAACACCGGGTGCCACACAACTTCCAGGTGGGCGACAAAGTATGGCTACATTTGTAGAAGGAGCGCCTCACTGGACCCCACCGCAAGCTTCGCCCGCTCCGATACGGGCCGTACACCATCACCAAGGCTGTAGGGAACAATGCATTCGAGCTCAGTATTCCACCATTCCTTGGTCTGCACCCAGTCTTCAATGTGGATCGCCTTCGTCCTTACTTCCCACCTCTACTGGACACCTCGGACATTGCGGAACAACTCACACCAACTGAGTTAAATCCAGACTGCATGGAACAGGCCACCACAGATTGCATCATGGACATGCAAATCAAGAACACTCGCCAGCAGAAGATCCAACTATATCGGGTTGTCAAAGCTGGCCAACTCTTGCACCAAGGAAAGTGGTTCACCAGGGACCAAGTTCAACAGAAATTTCCTCATCTCATGGAGGAACTTAACGCAATGGGGACCATTGCTTCCTAAGGGGGGAAGAATGATCCAGGTGGATATTGGTGGCCACCCGCCTATTCAACTTGGGCCCCCACCATTGTCTCTTTCATTTTTTCAGTTTTGGCATAATTTACTATTTTTAGCATTTTTTCGGGTCCTGAACTTCCGGAGCCATTTTGAGGCCCTAAACGACGTTTTTTTGGCATCATGCCTCTAGAAAATATCATTCCATTTCGGAATGATATTTGTGGCGAAATTTTTAGTCCTCGGATAGAGCTTTCTAATGATGTATCATGTGCGTCAAACGGAGATAGTATGCCAAAGTTACGTCCCTGTGAAGTTGAAACACCAATTTACCCAAACGGGGCCCATAGTTTTGGCGCTTCATCTCCTAGGGTTAGGTTTTTGGATGTTTAGGGTTCTCCATTGTTTCTTAATAATAAATAGGCCCTAGAGCCTCATTGTAACTCAGTTCAGAGGCATGTAGCCGCCACATCTCTTCTCAGAGATAGCTACCAGCGCCCTAGCTAGTTTTATATTCATTCTGTCTGTAAGCAAATTTCAGTTCTTTGATATTAATGAAATGAAGTGTTATTTTCGCTCCATCTCTGTATTTATGGATATATGTTTTATTTTTTGCGTTCATGCATAAATCCGGATCATGCACCTAGGGTGTTGCGCATATGACCTAATTTCTGATAAATGCTTGTTCAGAAAAACTCAGAAAATCACAGATTTCGCAAAAAAAAAATCAAAATGTTTCAAAATTGGTAGAATGGTTGATGATCGTGTGGCTAGGCTTGGAGGGAAGCCTCTGCAAGTATGTCCAAATTCTTCTTCTCTTCTATGGTCAAATATTCAATCTTTTCATTAGCTCTTTTTAGCTTGGCCATTGCAATTTTCTCCTTTTGAGAATGGTGTTTTACCTTCCTCCTCAATAGGTCATTGTCTTTGTTAGCCTTTTCTAAAATATTCTCCAAGTGTTGATAAGATCTATCAAGCCATGAATCCCTATTTTCATTTATCACTATGGCAAGTTTCTCATTTAGGGTTTGTTGATCAACAAGCTCAGCCTCCTTTTGTCTTTCTAGAGCTAGAGCTCTTTTCAACCCTCTAGTTCTAGGTCTCTTTCTTGGTGCTTGTTCCTCTTTTTCATCAAGTAAGCCATACTTTTCAAGTGTCTCATCTAGCATAACTTTGGCTTCTTCTGCCTCCATTTGAGTAGTGATATACTTGACCTCATTAATGACCTCTTTAGTCTTCAATTTCTCATTCTCCTGCTCAAGGAAGTTTATGACATATTTGGCCCTATCAAGATTAGTTTGGAGCTCCTCAATCTTGAAATCCTTTCCCTTAATGGTTATACTAATGTTTTCATCAACTTCATCCTCATCTAGTTCAACAAGCTGAAATTCCTGTTATGTTTCATGGAGGTTCCCCTCATCATGAATAATTGCCTCAAACACCTTTTATTTGCCTTTGTCCACATGCTTTGTTGATGTAGAAGGCATGGCCCCTTCCACTATGTGTGGATCAAACACATTCCTATGGCCTCTCTGGTAGGCTTTTAGCAATGTCTCAACCTCAACCACATTATCCCACTTAGGCTCACTGTTCTCAATCCTACTAGGTGACCCAATGTCATGACGAGATGGAGATGAAGGAGGTGAAGGGGACTGATATGATGATGATGAATGTGCTATGGGCTGAGATGGAGGGATGGAAGTAGATGGCTGACATGATGAAGCCAGATTTTGTGCATGCTAAGTAGATGCCTGTCTGTAAATATCATTGGCTATGAAGGTACTCCATGCAATGTTTAATTGATATAGATGATAGAGGACTATGATTGTGATAAGCGAATGATGAAAAATACTTCTAATTTGATGTTCATACTCCCTTTTCTAGGCAATAAATTACATCTTATCTATTACCACTAGTTTTGATTTCTTTCAAGCTTCCCTCTCCATCATTTTATTTGGCCTCTAGCTCCTTATCCATCAATTTTTCTCATAATTTCTCACTACATCTTTTCCATTACCTTTGATCCTTTCCTCATTTTTCCAAAATGATAAAACACCCTAAACTATTCCTATTTTGCCATTTGCATGTATAAAAGCTACCTAATGATATTTTAATTATGTTCTATCTATTCCCTATTCTAGCCAAATCTTATCGAAAAGGGAAAATAAAAATTATATATTAATTTAATATTCTTATATATAAAATCATTATAATTTTTAGTAAAAGAAAAAATAGGCTTCATTGAGCTCCCTATCTCTTAGCCCAAATCCTCATCATACAACCAAAACTCATATAACCGAGAGTCAATTCCAAGACTAAGTCCAAGTCATGAGACGAGGATGTATCTCTCCAAATCCAATCCATTGTTCAAACTTGCATAGCCTCGAGCTCATAATAAAAACTCATAAGAACCCAAAACATATATAAACAATATAATTTTTCCATGCCCAAAAAATGTGGGATTATTCCCAATGAATATGAACAAACATAGTGTCTTCTCCTATAAATATCTGGCACCAACATTTCTCCACCAAGATTGAAATCCAGGTGCATACCGTTTGAAATCAGAACTATAGCGTTGAAGGACATGGCTAAGGCAAGAAGAATTCATAATACCAGCAGAAATGTTGAACTTCATTTGAAAGAAGACCCGAATAAGAAGGTTTTTATTCCTTATCGGAATGTTTCATACCTTTTAATCCATACGGGGGCATACAGAGGAGGTGCAAACATCTTTGCTATATTTGGGCTTGCTTCCAAGCCTTTCCACGTTTATGGTAACCCACGATTTGAACGTGAATGGATCCCCAAGAATTCATCCTCTAGAAGATTGAAAGGAAAGGTTGAGAAATTGCTCCCAGATTGGGGCTAGGTATAGTTTACACAGTCGTGGTTGTCAACTTCACATTTTCTCAGAATGTTAGCATCGATGGCCATGGTGGAAGAGCTCATTCTTCACTTGCACCACTGCAACGAGACTGGGAAACCAAAGAAGATCGTTGCTCTCAAGGAAGAAGAAGGTACCTACAATGGATCTGTTTTCAGACAGACTCCTCCCTATGATTATCTCTATTGTGGTTCCCTACTGTTTAGTGACCTAAGCCCTCAGAGAGTGAGAGAGTGGATGGCTAATCATGCCAAAATCTTTGGGCCTCGATCACATTTTGTTTTTCACAATGCGGGTGGGGTTCATCCTCAATTTATAAAGGTGTTGGACCTATGGATTCAAGTTGGTCATGTGACACTACAGGACATAATTGAGAAAGAAAATTTTGATGGGTATTACCATAATCAGTTCCTCATTGTGAACGATTGTTTGCACAGATACAAATTCATGGTGAATTGGAAAAATTCCTTCTATATAGATGAATATGTCTATGTTCCTCCAGGGAATACTCCCTAATCTGTGTTGAATGAGCTCTCAAATTATACACAATTCACCATTGAGCAATATACCATGTCTGGAAAACTCTACTTGCAGTATATTCGGCTTAAAAAGTTCGCTAACAATACCCATTCTAGGGAATGGGGATTTGAGAAGCTAGTGTTCAGGCACGTAAAGACAGGAATATGGAGAGATTGCAAGTATGTAGCACAGGCGAGGATATGTATGCCACTATAGTTCTGAGAGTTTGATAGGGAAAACAAGCCACAAGACACAGGTTAAAACCAGATACTACCATTATCATAACACCATCTCCTCTAGAGAAGAGCTGTGCAAGGAATTTGTGAAGCAATCAATGACAAACAACATGACTTGGCTGGGAGGAACTCTGTATGTATATGATGGCAGCATGAAAGCTCTGGATCCATCCATTAAACAATTATAGAAAGGTATGATCGGATACCAACTTGAATCTACTCCTCTATGAACATTAGTCGGCTCTTTTGAAAATTATTCAGGTGTTATAACCCATATTTCCTATTTCATGAACAAAAGGTTATCACACTCTGCAATAAAAAATTCAAACCCAAAACGAAAATTAAAAATAATAGGAAGCTACAACAAGAAAGACCTACAGGATCTTTTATGTGTCCTTTAATCTCATGTTTGGGTTTTAAATTTTGAAGACAATGCTGCTACCAATATTTTATTATCATGCTTAGTTTGATATAAAGATTGAGTCTCACAGTTTATTGTGTCAGGATATTTTTAGTCATTTCCAGGAAAATAGCTACCTTTTTAACATACAGCTAGTTTTCCCGGAATTTATAAAAGGCAGAATTGGAGCTTAAACAGCAAATGTCAAAGCATTTTAAAGACAAGACTTCGGCCAAATAGATGAAGTTTGTGTTCCAAGTGATCAATTTGCTTCTGATTTCAATCGACCTAGGTGGCAAAGGATTTATTAAGTGGCAATCATTTTCACATTTCTTGCAGTGGATTTAGGGGTTGGTTAGGTGTAAAATTTGGCCCAGATTCCAAGGAAGAGAATAAGTAGCAGTTCATCGAATACTTTCAATATTTTAATGGAATAATTGGTGTAGGTGGCAGTCAGTTCCACATTTTCTGCAGCAGTTTGATATCATGGATTTTAAGGAGGTAGATCATCAAAAGTGGCAGTCAAAACAGAGTTAGTTTCAAACTAAAAAGGATTTGATACCTTTCTTAAGCAAAATTTCCAATGATTATGCAAGCTCCTTTATTATAATGTCTATTTTTAGTTTGTTTTATTAATCAGTTTTCTGAAAACTTTGTAACAATATATGTTTTGCAAGGCTCTATTTAAGATTCCAGTTTGTATGTAAAAGAAGGGAGAGAGGGGTTGATGGCACAGTGGCCAAGTGCCCTATTGCTAATTCTCATGTCATTCCTGAATAGTGTATTGTTGAACACATAATATATTCTAGTTACACTCTTGAGGATTCACAAATAATATGATGGTTGTATCTATTTTTCTCCTATTTTTCTATATCTTATATCTTTGTTTTCAAATCTACCATAAGAATTCTACTTCATGTTCCTGTAAGTCTTATGATGAAGCTTCAAGGCATATTGAATTGTACTTGTAAGTATTGTTTCAAGCGTTTCTGATTGAATACATTTTGTTGATTATTCATGAGCATTCCTTGGGGTCGATTTAAATCATATCTCATGTTTCTATAATTCTTTTGATCTAGCAGACATATTGGTCTTGTTTTGTAAGTCTTGACCCATCAATCTTTCCTGGTTCAAGATGTCATGTTAGTTAGAATAATTCCTTGAAATATGATTCTTAAAATGTAAAATGAGATTCTTGTAAGTCTTTCATAAAAATCCTTCTTTCATTAGACATTATAGGTGGAATTTGTGTCATTCTTTCCTCTTAGTAGTGGATTTCTGTCCTACAGACCCACTGTCTTTCTCCCATTCTTCAAATCATTGAACTACAAAATTTGCTACCACATCATAATACAAGTGCCCTCATATGTGTCAGAGCCTTTTATCTATTCAACGTTCCTTTGAGAGTGCTTGAGATCCAACCACTTTCCGAAAACCCAATCAAATCATAAGAAATTTCCCTAGAGCTTAGGATGTGACTGGTCAATCACCTGAAGCAGTCCAAGTGTTGATTCCAATGCTAATATATTTTCTTACGTCTGCCATAATACAAAGGCCTTGAAATGAAGTATTCTCCTGAGTCTCTTGTTTTAATTGTTGAAGATCAAATCTTGATGGTGAACAAGAATTGGAAACTTGAAGAAGACTACATTTTTTTCACCTAGAGACTCCATTGTTCCGGATCTAGTGGCAACTTCATTGTGATGCAGAGATCACATTTTCAGTGGAAGTTTAGGAGCAACAACTACACCTTTCGAAATTCTGAAAGGAACATCATTGCAAAAGTAACATTTCATGTTTTTTCTCATTCAGTAGATTTTTGTTTGGAGTTCTCTTATAATGCAGACATTCAATGCTTTATGAGTATCCCACATTGTGATTATTTTCATCATGAGTTTCACTATGACATGATATGGATTCTTTCAGTTCTGCCTTTAAGATTCATAATCCATATGAGGTTTTTTCATTTGTTTGAATGGTTGTACGACAAGTTCCATGTTGCATGAATATTTCCATTCAAATTAGATTAGAAGTAGGAGAATGAATAATATTGTTGTTTTGAGAATTTTTTCAAAATGTTAGATTTGATTTTTCAGTTTGAATCCAGCTTCAGTTTGGAGAAATAATTTACAGAATTGAAATGATGCTTTTGACTCCATCACCCAATGGCTAGGCATGCTAGTCTTTTTTATTTAATGATCAGGATTGCTGGTTGGAGATATAAGAATTGGATTCAAGGCACTAGTCTATGGTTCTTGATAGCCCATAGGAGGAATATCAACCCCAATTAGAGCCACTATTAGCACTAGTTTTGTTCCTTTCAAAGCTGCCCTCTCTGTCATTTTGTTTGGCCTCTAGCTCCTTATCGTTCAATTTTTCTCATAATTTCTTACTACATCTTCACCATTCTCTTTGATCCTTTCCTCATTTTTCCAAAATTATAAAACTCCCTAAACAATTCCTATTTGGCCATTTTCATGTCTAAAATCTACCTAATGATATTTTAATGTTGTCCTATCTATTCCCTATTCTAGCCAAATGTTATCGAAAAGGGAAAATAAAAATTATATATTAATTTTATATTTTTATCTATAAAATTATTATAATTTTTAGTTAAAAAAAAAAAAATAGGCTTCATTGAACTCCCTAGCTCTTAGCCCAAATCCTCATCGTACAACCAAGAGTCATATAACTAAGAGTCAATTCCAAGACCTAGTCCAAGTCACGAGAGGAGGATGCATCTCGCCAAATCCAAGCCAATGTTCAACCCTGCATAGCCTCAGGCTCATAATAAAAACTCATAAGAACCAAAAACATATATAAACAATCTAAGTTTTCCATGCTCGAAAAATGTGGGATTATTCCCAATGAATATGAACGAACACAATTTCTTATCCTATAAATATCTAGCACCATCATTTCTCCACCAAGATTCAAATCCATGTGCATAACATTTTGAAATCAGAACTACAGAGTTGAAGGAAATGGCCAAGTGTTACACCATTTTTTGGTCATCTAACCTTTTATCATTAGATGGACCCAAGTACACCATGTAAGACCAGTTTTACCCCAAGTAAAACTGCTTTCACTATGTTAATTAAAGAAACCCCAAAAGGAATAATTAATTAAACCATAATTTAATTATTATTCCCAGTCATGTTTAACCCAAAAACAAAGAAATTAATGAGATACACCCATAGTTATCTTATTATTTTCTAGGAATAGTTATTTAAATAATATTCCATGTTAAATATGACCAAATCAACCACTCTTAATTAAATAAATCATTATTTATTTGATTATATCCCAACCACTTCCTTAAAAGGATAAATAAATCATTTATTTATTTATTCCTCACTAATCAAGGGATTTGACCCAAGTGAAAGTCCCTTTCCCTCCAACAAATAATAATAAAATATTCCATAGAGGTGGATCTAGATTTGATTAACATTATTTTAATCATGCACCAAGATCTAGAATGACCCAATATTTTGTTATAAATAGGAGGGTTTTCCCCTTCATTCTTCACCTTTTGTTGCATATTAGATCACTCTGGATCTATACACTTGGTCTCATTCCTGCCATTTTGCTCCCATTGAGCTCTACCTTCTACATTGGGTTTTCTACATCTACAAGAGAGAGAAAGCTTAGATCTGAAGTGCTGAGGACTACAAAGAAGCCATCCCATTGAGGAGATCTGGATACACCTTCTTGTTTCCTCCCAGGTGCCCTGTAATATAAAAATTCATTCAAAAATCGTGTTCTTGTCTTGTCTGTTGGATGCATGGAGCAAACTCTTTACTTTTCTGCTTAATATCTTTCCATTTATAAATCTGTTTGTTGCAGCACTTTAACTACTAATTGCAGATCTGAAGATGTTTTGCAGCCTTTATTGTTGTTAGGGCTATTAGTTATGCGTAGCTAAAGTGGTTCTTTTTCGTACACTTCGACGAAGAATTCATACTAACACCAAGGCAAGCATAATTCATAATACCAGTAGAAACGTTGAAATTCATGTGAAATAAGACCCAAATAAGAAGGTTTTCCTTCCTTATGGGAATTTTTCATACTTTTTTATCCAAATGGGAGAAGATAAAGGAGGCGCACGCACCTTTGGTGTAGTTTTTCTTTCTTCCAAGCCTCTCCACATTAATGGTAACCCATGATTTGAACATGAATGGATCCCCAAGAATTCATCCTCTGGAAGATTGAAGGGAAAGGTTGAGAAATTTCTCCAATATTGGGTCTATGGTCGAGTTTACACAGTCGTGGTTGTCAACTACACATTTCTCAAAATCTTGGCACCGATGGCCATGGTGGGAGAGCTCATTCTTCACTTGCACCACTGCAACAAGTCTGGGAAACCAGAGAAGATAATTTCTCTCATTGAATAATAAGGTACCTACAATGGCTCTATTTTCAGCCAGGCTCCTCCCTATGATTATCTCTATTGGGGTTCCCCATTGTTTAGTGACCTTAGCCCTCAGAGATTGAGAGAGTGGATGGCTTATCATGCCAAAATCTTCGGGCCTCGATCAAATTTTGTTTTTCATAATGCAGGTGGGGTTCATCCTAAAGTTAGAAAGGCGTTGGACCTATGGATTGAAGCTGGTTGTGTGACATTGCAAGACATAACTGAGCAAGAAAAGTTCGATGGGTATTACCATAATCAGTTCCTCATTGAGAACGTTTGTTTGCACAGATACAAATTCATGGCGAATTGGACATTATTCTTCGATACAGATGAATATATATATATATATATATATATATATATATATATATATATATATATATATATATATATATATATATATATATATATATATATATATATATATATATATATATATATTCCTACAGGTAATACTCCCCATTTTGTGTTGAATTAGTTCTCGGATTATACAAATTTCACCATTGAGCAATATACCATGCCTGGCAATATTTTCTTGCAGTATAGTCAGCTTAAAAAGTCTGCTAACAATACCCATTCTGGGGAATGGGGATTTCAGAAGCTAGTGTTCATGGAATAGAAGACAGGAATATGGAGAGATCGCAAGTATGTAGCGCAGGCGAGGAATATGTACGTCACTGGATTTCACATGTCTGAGAGCTTGATAGGAAAAAAAAGCCACGAGACATGGGGTAAAATAAGATACTACCATTATCATAACACCATCTCCACCAGAGAAGAGTCTTGCAGGGAATTTGTGAAGCAATCAATGTCAAACAACGTGACTTGGTTGGGAGGTACTCTGTATGTATATGATGACACCATGAAAGCTTTGGCTCCATTCATTAAACAATTCAAGAAATATATGATTGGATCCTAGCTTGAATCCACTCCTCTGTGAATTTTAGATGACTCTTTTGAAAATTATTCAGGTGTTACAACGCGGAGATCCTGTGTCAAGAACAAAAGCCTATCACACTCTGCAATAAAAAATTCAAACCCAAAACGAAAATTAAAAAGAATAAGAAGCTACAGCAAGAAAGCCTACAGGGTTTTTTATGTGTCCTTTAATCTCATGTTTTGGTTTTTAACTTTTGAAGACAATGTTGCTAACAATATTTTATTATCATGCTTAGTTTTGTTGTAGAGATTGAACCTCACAGCTTAATATGTCGGGACATTTTTAGTCATTTCCAGCAAAAATTTCTACCTTTTTAAAATACAACTAGTTTTCCCAGAATTTATAAAAGGCAGAATTAGAGCTTAAACAACAAATGTCAAAGCATTTTAAAGACAAGACTTCAGCCAAATAGATGAAGTTTGTGTTCCAAGAGATCAATTTTCTTCTGATTTCAATCGACATAGGTGGCAAAGGATTGATTAAGTGGCAATCATTTTCACATTTCTTGTAGCAGATGTAGGGCTTAGTTAGGTGGGAGATTTGGCCCAGATTCCAAGGAAGAGCATAAGTAGGAGTTCATATAATACTTTCCATATTTTAAGGGAATAATTGGCGCAGGTGGTAGTCAGTTCCACATTTTCTGTAGCAGTTGGATATCACGAATTTTAAGGAAGTATATCAGCGAAAGTGGCAGTCAAAACAGACTTAGTTTCAAACTAAAAAGGATTCGATACCTTTTCTTAACCAACAATTCCAATGATTATGCAAGTTCATTTATTGGAATCTCTATTTCTATTTTTTTTTATTAATCAACTTTCCTAAAAATTTGTAACAATATATGTTTTGCAAGGCTCTATTTAAGAGTCCAGTTTGTATGTAAAAAAAGGGAGAGAGCGGTTGATGGCATAGTGGTCGAGTTACCTGTTGCTAATTCTCATGTAATTACTAAACAGTGTATTGTTGAACACATAATATATTCCAGTTACACTCTTGAGGATTCACAAATAATATGGGGTGTGTATTTGTTTTTCTCTTGTTTTTCTATATCTTATATCTTTCTTTTCAAATCTGTCATAATAATTCTACTTCATGTTCTTGTTAGTATTATGATGAAGCTTCAATGCATATTGATCTGTACTTGTAAGTCTTGTTTCAAGCGTTTCAGATTCAATAAGTTTTGTTAATTATTCATGAGCATTCCTTGGGTTCGAATTAAATCCTATCTCATGTTTCTATAAGTCTTTTGATCAAGCAGACATATTGGTCTTCTTTTGTAAGTCTTGACCCATCAATCTTTCCTAGTTCAAGATGTCATGTTATTCAGAATCATTCCTTGAAATAGGATTCTTAAAATGTAAAATAAGATTCTTGTAAGTCTTTCTTGAAAATCCTTCTTTCATTAGACATTATAGGTCTGAAATTTGTGTCATTATTTCCTCTCAATAGTGGATTTTTGTCATACAAACCCATTGTCTTTCTCCCATTCATCAAATCATTGAACTACAAAATTTTCTACCACATCATATATACAAGTGCCCCCATATGTGTCAGAGCCTTTTATTTGTTCAACGTTCCTTTCAGAGTGCTTGAGATCCAACCACTTTCTGAAAACCCAATCAAATCATAAGAAATTTCCCTAGATCTTAGGATGTGATTGGGCAAGTGGTTGAAGCATTCCAAGTGCTGAGTCGAGCGCTAACATTATCTATGCTCCGGAGTAGGGTATTTTAAGCATCCTTACTCTAGTGAAATGCATTAAGAGCTAGATGTGATAGGTGTAAAGCCTTGAAAATCTACCTTCGAATGAAAAACACTTCATGATTATTCTCATCATTGGTGCATATCTGTTCTGGAGGTGAGAAAAATTAAATAGCCTTTTTTTCTTATTCTTATATCTTGGTTTTAGGAAAAGCTCAAAGTATTGTTTCTCCAAATCACCCTTCTTGAACCACTTATCCCCAACATTTGGGATCCCGGTGGCAGCTGAATTGATAGCAGTTGATATAGTAAAGACAACACCAGCTAAAGTAACTTGGTTTTCATGGAGTCTAGATATGAAAATTCTAGTCAACGTGGATGGTGTTGGACCCTTTGAATTTTCACATAGAACTCATATCAACCAACATGTTTGAAGCACCTCACAATCATTGGAGAAGCCAAGAGTTCCCTAGTGCTGGTAGGTTCAAGTCCGAGTATTCTTTCCCCTTTATGTGGCCTCCTCACCTACGTTTCATCTCCCTCACTGTATGATATGTTTTCTTCCTCTTCCACCATGGTGTTTTTTATCAAAACCCTAGGGAAGTGTGATGATGTGGAATATAGTTTTAGGAATGAGGAATGGGAAAATGAAGGAGATGGTGCTAGGGATGTATGAAATGGGGAAGGGGATTAGGAGTGGCATTATGATGGTATTTAGGATGGGTATTTTTGGATTGGGAACCTATGTAAATGTAGCACCTAGGGCTTATGGTTTTGGGAAAAAGGGTTAGGGAAAGAGAATTTTGTAAAACAGGGGTTTATGAATGGGTATTTGCAATCGTAGGAAGGGTATAAAGGTGTAATGGAGTGAAAATAAGGAAATTCAAGAATGCAATGGGAATACTAGGGTTTTAAAATGATTTCAAACACCAAATTATAGCATAAATTTCACAACACCAAACACATGAACTTGATGAAGATGATAATTTATGGCATTAGCACTTACTCATTTGTTGGAGGTCGACGAGAATGTTGATGAAGCTTTGGCAGTGATTTTTTCAACTTGAATGTGTTTCTAGGATTTTCTAGTGATATGTGTAGCACCTGAAGGATTTGCGACCACATAGAAGGATATGCGCCCTTACAGAAGGATATGCGCAGTGCCTCAAGGATTTGTGCCATCTTCTCTGTTTTTTTCCAATTTCGCAGAGAAATTCGAAATTTTTCTCTCTTGGAGTGTTTGCTTGGTGTTTGTAGGAGAAAAATGAATTTGAAATGATGTCAAGAAGTTCTTAATACTTGAGTAAATTTGAATTTATATTAAAAAACCCAATTTTCTAATGTTTCATTTCACCTTTTGAAAACATTGTTGATTACCCTTTTTCTTTGATTTTTCTTCTTTGCAGGATGAAGTTGCTGGAGTTTGGCACTTTTCACTTTGACTTCGATTCTCTTCATTTTTGCATGTGAAGTTTGAGTTGGTAGCTTGGGACAGAACTTATTACATATAATGAGCATAAAATTACATAAAAATTAAAAATAATTTATATCTCTATTTTGAATAAAATTACATTTTGGCATGAAAATCATAATTTGAAACCATAATTACAACATTTAAAAATCATATTTACATGTTGATAAATCCTCTGTAGATTATTGAGAAAGTATTATTTGAGTCACTCTCACACCTTTCTGACCTTATTGAGATGAAATGGTGTGTTATGAACCCTGAAAAACAAAACCTAGTTGACCTAATGGGACCTTGGATGACCTAACTCCATGGTTGACTTTGACTGACATAATGATAGTGAAATGAGATTTTAAGATTTTTTTATGCTCAACAAGACATGAAGATGGATCAGAAAATGAGAAATTTTGAGGGAGAGTGAGATTTTATGACTAGGGCTACCATCAGTGAGTAAATTTTTTGTATGACCTAATGGAATGATAAAAAAAAATTGTGGGACCCCTACAATGAATATAAAAAGAGATATTTTGATCACTTATGGCAGAATGAAAATTCTGACACTAACACCCTAAAAAGGACCATCTTCCCATCTTGTTTTTCGTCCATCCTTTCCTTGATTTCATATCTTGGCTTGCCAATGCTTTCATTGAGAGGAAAGGTATATTTCTTTCCATGTAGGGGACTAAAATTTTCGAAATCACCCCTCAATTGATAAGGAAAACCCTTCGTTATCCCTTTTCTCATGAGTGTGTTCAATTCACTGAAGTCACCCTCTCTTGCCATTTTTCAAACCTCCCTATTGAAAATCAAAGGGGTTTCCTCAAGCTAATTACCGTGTCTCACATATCCACTCTCCTGCCCACTGAAACAGTCCCTCTTTTTCTCTTCCGTGAAACCATTCAGCCTATCCTAGAAGTCATTTCAAGGATGTTGGGTTTAGATAATGCAGGTCGGGTAACAAACGCCTGTCTAGGGCTTTTAGACCTCATGAGGCAACCCGAGATTCTACTAGACATCCCCACATTCACGGCCTCTTCTATTCAAGCTCAATTCCAGTACCTATTGTTGGTGTCCCATTTTTTGATAGTTTGTAAAATCAAAAGACAAGGCAACATCAGAACCAATCTTTAGAGTTACAGGATCTAGTCCTCCTGCTCTCAGAGAAGGATCTCTCAAATTTTTTTTTTTGAAAAGGTTTATCTTGTGTGCTTTGAGTATAGGTTTTAGACTAGTTATTAAGTGCAAGGGTTTTTTTGTTTGTTTGGTTGGAATTGATACAGCAGAACCTAAAAGGTCTAGGAAAGATAAATAGAACATGGAAATGTCAGCTTCATTGGGCTATGGAGTCAAAATAAGGCCATGAAAAACTTATCAATGGATATCGGATATCAAAGGGAAAATCTAACTTGGCCGCAGGATCCTTTGGTTTTGGAATGAGATGGACATCAATGATTTGGAAAGAGAAGTTTAATTCTCAACAAAGGGAATTTGAAAACACAACTTGAACAATAAAGAGCAATTTGATAGACAGGGCTAACCATGAATTCTACAAATCATACTTCAAGCAAATAATGACTTCAAAACAACTTTAAAAATGAAATCTAAGATTCGGAGAACACCCTATTTCCTCAAAGATTTTATTTCAAATGACTTAAAAAACATAAAAGATTCACTGATAATTACGGTCATAGAAGAGGGAACACCTAAATACATCTATGATCACAACTATAAAGACCTTTAAGCCAGCTGTTCAAGAAAGGACAAGGGGCAAGATCAGAACACACCTCCTTGGCTCACTATAAACAAAGGAACTTCAAAGGGAGACTTCAATAACAGCCTTTAAGTGGCAACAGACAAGCAGGGAGAACCATAAATCATGCTGAAACCAACTATTCGAGCTATTAAGGAAATAAACAAGCTTGAAGACTAAAGAGAGAGATTAAAGACTCTAAAATACTTCAGCAGAAGAAAACATAAAACAGTGAAGGATGAACAGGCCTAAGGTGCTTCCAAGAGTCATTTCTTAGCCTAAAAATTTCATCCTATTGTAGTAAGAATTTATGGAACAAAATGAAAACAGGGGAAAACATTAAACAGTTCAGAATACTTCACCAACATCCAAGCTCATGGATCCAATGATAGAGCCTTCTTAAGAACAATCATGCAGCAACATGATCAGGACTTCCAAGGCTTCAATTTATTCTTCAACTTCAACAGACTATGTATTATTTTAGAGAGTTTCGATATTACAACTAGTAATCAAACAACCAACCAAGAAAGCAAAGTTTACAATGGATTCCTCAACAAATTTTTATAGAGGAATGAGGAGGTCGAAAAAGAGAAAAGATCTTCTGAGTTCAATTAATAGAGTTAATTCTTCTCTGCCTTTGAGGGGCTCGAGGGAGAATTTTACAGATATTTTCTTTGTATTAATTGGTATACATTAATTATTTCAGCTTGCTGGAAGCTTATGTTGACTTTAAGGCTCTGTGTCATCTTTTGCAATAATTCTGCTGATAGTTTATATTAGCTTCTTTAATTCGAAATAACTATTCAGCTGTAAGGGGCATATGTGCTCTGTTCTGGTCATTACTCGGCCTTTGTTTGAATGTTGTGAAGTCACAGGTGGCCATCTGGTAGCTGAGAGGAATTAATTTGCCCCTAATGTGGTGGTGGAGGAATCCTCTATCTGATAAATATCTTTGATTTGTCTTTAACTCTTTTTGTCTTGTTGATGTGCAGGTATGTTAAAAGTCCACATGGCATCAATGCACATGAGTCATCGATGAAACGTGAAATTGAACCCTGTATCTGGCTTTACTTTTAATGAATGAAAGTCTGGAGGATCGTCACCCTCGGCTTTTCAATTTCTTTTTGAAACATTCGAAAACCCTTTTAAATCCTGCAAAATACAAAAACAATTAAGAAATCCTGCGTTATTGGGTTTTAACTGCTTTAGAGGGTGTGGGGAAGAACATGGTCGTTGGATGGCAAAATCCAATGGTTGGGATCTGTTTGCAGATTGTAAAGGAGAGCAGAGGGAGAAAATAAGTTGAAACCGTTGATCGCACAGAGATCGATGGTCAAGATTGGTCGTGACTACATAAAGCGACTGAGTCATTTTGCTTGGAAAAATGGAAGGAATACCAAGAGATATGGTTAAAACCTTTATTTCGGAAGAAAATGTATTGAAAATAACTTTCGGAAGTTCGGGATAGTCATGGGCCGTCAGATGAGATCAACCCACGAGATTAACGGTGGAGATCATCCGTTAATATCCTTGGTAGAGGTGGAGGGCGATGGTTAAAATGAAGTTTAGATCTGAACCGTTGATTTGCAGAGATCGACGGTGAAGGGTGTGCGTGATAACACAAGAAGGAAGGTGGTTTTGGGCTGCAAAACAGTGGTTTTTGCATGGCGACAGGGTGAGAAGGCAGTTTTTCCTTTTGGAACGCGATATGCGTCCTTGCATGACATGTGGATTTCAAATACCACCCATATCAAGTGATTTTTGAAAATTATCCATCGTGCTTAAAGTTACGCAACTTGGAGCATGGATCGTTAGATCTGGGGCCTCAAATCTAATGACGCAAAGCGAGCGCAAATAGAAAAATATGCGCAGGCGGAAGTGGGAGGGGAAGTTTTCATTCTGGGTCGTAGAATCAGGATATGTGGATGGCGAAGATTTAATCTGACGGGAGCAGGACCCACAGGAGGCAGGCCCTGTCGGGTTAAATGTGAGCCATTGGATAGAAAACATCAACGACGAAGATTTAATTTGGGAGAAAAAAGGAAATAAACAAAGGCGGAAGAAGGGTCGATGAGGGTCATTGATCTGCAGAGATCAACGACCAGGATTGGCTGAGAAACATTATGAGCAGGGCTACATAAATTTAAACCAAAGTTGGGAAAGCATCCTGGACCGTCCGATCTGGACACATGGACGGTCTAGATGCAATCGGAGGCATTCAATCGGTGAGGGGAATAATTCGCACAGCGCCGATGCGATTAATTATGGACCATCGATCTGCATATCAGATCGATGGCATAGGACTCATCGGAGGTGGACCAATCGGGGGTGGCGGAATATTTGATGCACCTGATAAAAAACTTGCGATGCAATGCTATCCAGGCCATTTGATCAGCTTCATATCAACGGTTGATATCTTTTTAAAACTTGCATTGGCGAAAACCCTTTGAAACATATAAAAACGCAAAATTTACGATATAATACAATGTTTTGGCCATCGGGTGGGTTATATATATATATATATACGAAGAGGTCTGGCGCCCGACTGCGGGGCCTTGGTCTATATGGAATATTAATAGGCCCGGGGCTTTATATATAAAAAGGGCGAATTGGAATCGAAAGGTCGGGTCTTGTCTTTTTGATCTACCCATTGCGACTTTCTCCAATGCGATTTGCACTCGTTGATTTATTCAGATGCGATAAGCGCTCGATGGGACTAGCGCCTGGTTCTTAGGGCGTGGGCATATGTGGGGAAGTGGTTTAAGGACTTAGCCCAAGGGGGCTTAAGTCTGTAATATAAAAACACAGTTTTTATGAAATTTTCCAATTTTTTCAATGGATTTGGAGGTTTCGGCAGAGTCAAAAAGAGGAGTTTTAAACTCTGTGAAGGGAATTTTAAAAAGAGGAAATGGGAAAAAATGGAAAATGGAGGAATTTGGTGGGGAAAAGAAGGGGTAAAAAATAAGGTTAGTTTGAAGTGGATGCAAAGGAAGAATGAAGTTTTGTAGCATTCTTTCTCTTGGATTCAGCAAAATTTCAGAGTTTAAGAAATGGAAACAGCAGTGAAGATATGAAAAAAGGACATGATGCCTTCAAGAGTCTTCAAGAGATAACATTTTTGCAATAAAAATTGTTCCTTGAAGGCTCCAAAAATGTTTTAGCCACCATTTGGTATGACAAATTTTATTGGTGGCTAACACCTATCAACTTCGACTTGTTTTAAGTATTATTCTTTGGTGTTCTATTTGTTCCTGTTCGAGCACACAAATAAGTTCAAGGGCTTAGTCATAGACAAGTTCTCAATGCAATATGCTGAGCCAAAATCCATTTTCGAATGGATCCTCTCAGTCCGCCAACACCCCAAAGGAAGGGGGTACATGAAATTCATCACGTATTTCAAGTCCAGGGCCTATGGAATTATACATGGTAACCCTCCGCCCAAGATTTTTCCTAAACAAAATGAGCTGCTCCAGTTCAGTGAGACAGATTGTGTCGGGGATTGGTATTTGTTCGAGGATTACACTAAAATCATGGTTTATGGTTCTGAAGTTCCTCCTTTCCATCTTCCATTCTTCGTGTCCATGAGAATTGTTTCCCTTGGGTTCATCAGGAAAGTCTTGAGTGTAGACCAAACTCATTTTGTGCCTACAAAGAATGATATATTCTAAGGCTCCTGAGTGCGATAGGGCCTTTTACTATCAGCTTAAGGCATGCACTTCCCCTAGCTGAGGGGCTATTGCAGAAGATGAATTTCCTACAAGGAGATGTATGGTGCTATGACCCTAAGGGATTCATTGCACACAAAAGGAAGAAGATAAAATCTTCGACATATGACCATGAGCCTAGACCTTTAATAGAATGGAAAGCTAACTGTGATTCATGGCCTTTGGATACAAAGATGGAGGTTGACTCCCAAAATGCTTAAGGAAGAGGATACATTGTGCATAATGAGGTGGAGGTCCAAGATCAGGGAAGTTATCAAATGGCAGTGTGCATAATGAGGTGGAGGTATAGGATCATGGAAGTTATCAGATGCCACAGGATTTTATGGATGAAGAAGAAGAGGGCCACCTTAGTAAAAAGCAGAGAACATAGGGGCCTAAAGGACAGGCCACGGAGTAGCCCGATGAGGAGGTCCCAAAATATATTAGTCAATGAAAATACAAGTAGGATTCCAAGTATATTTCGACTCCATGTCCTCCAAGGCACCTTCAGAATACTCATAGGAGGTCACCCCCAGGGAAGGCCCTTGAGAGAGAGATACAAGATTGGGAATGGACTGGCCAAAATGATATCATATTGATGCAAAGAACCAGTCAGCCATGGAAAGGTTGAGGGTTGATCTGGCTCATTTTATGGACAGGCATCACACCAGGCTCTTGATAAACCTTGATGTGGAAAATGATTAGCTGGTAGTTGTAGTTCAACATTCAGCTTCTCATCCTTTGCCTCCAGGTTCTAAATATAAAGCCCTATAAATGATACTCGAGCTTGCTTCCATCCCTTCAAATGACAAGCTAAACCTACAAAAGGCTATTGGAGAGATGATGTATACCAAGGTGTTGAAACACACCCTGGCTTTGGAAAAATCTCAGAGTAAGCTAACGAAGATGTTGGATACCCTGAAGAGAGAAAGAGCTAATGCAAAATCTCTTTTTAATTAGTTAGAGAATTACAAGAAAATGATAAGGGGTAAAGGCACAAATCATAACATGGCCATGCAAACTCTGTTGCAGAAGATAGAGTTGGAGGTATAACAGATTCTACGCAAGTTAAATATCCCTCGTTTATATCACATTCAAACACCGGATTCACCTCACATTGAGAAAGAAAAGGAAGCCATCACAGAGCTACTCCTCCAAAAATATAAGGATATAACGGAGCTAAAGCAGAAAATGTTCGAGCTCCAACAAGTGCAAGATAGTCATGTCTATCTAATTCAGGTGCCTGATAATCCACAAAATGCTTCAGAACACTTAACCAAGCCCTTGGTGGAGTTGAAGGTTTCAGAAGATGAAACCTGAACAGTGCACAGTTTATTAGATGAAGCCAAGATGGCCCTTGCCGAGAAGTCAAAGATGATCTCATCCATGAAAAAAGAAATAAATGCTAATTGCAGGGAATCCCAAGCACTGAGCAAGACAGTCAAGGACTTGAAATCGTAGCTCAAAGGTTACATGTCCTTGGTGGAGGCAAGACAGATGATCTGGACCAAGATTATCCAAGAGGTAAAATACCACTGGGAGCTCATCACATTGGAAAATGACAAAAAGAACGCTATTTATGATTTCAAGGTACAGTTAGATGTAGGGCACCAATAAGGAAATGAAAATGTGTTGATCGCGCATGGGTACATTTAATTCATCAATGAACTCCCCACCTATGAGCTGGGCATGAGCAGAGTGGTCGATCATTTTAGAACAGTGGTGCAAATCATGAAGATTCTTGGGAATAGTTACCAAAGGGGTGGAAGCATTTGACCAAGAGTGGAACAAAGTGGTAGAGGTCGGATTGCCAGATTTTTGGGACCCTCTAGGTGTGTTGCTCCCATGGGCGACATACGATTAAAAGACGATTGACATCAAATGTAGGGCTGACTTGACTCTGGAGAATATCTCCCTTCTTAAGGCCAAAACCTTGGTGCATCGCTTCGCAAATAATTCCTATTAATCGCCAAGGTCAAGTAGATCTTCTCTTCCAACCTAGACTACTCCGAACTGACTTAGTTGTGTGCACTATTTGAACTACTGATCATATTTGGATCATGGACCTAAGTGATAGCACAAAATTAAAAGTGTTTGAAATTGTGTTGAACCTGAGCAACTGGATAGATCTTGTCTTCTTGATTTCGTCACCGTGAACGGTTCAAAAAACTAACACCGTATGAAGAAGTTATCGTGATTTGAAAAGTCCAGTAAATTGCAATTTATGGCTTTTGACCAAGTTTGACTGGTTTTGGAAAATTTAAAAAAAAAAGAATATTCCAGGGAATATTCCTAGAATATTCCTTGGAATATTCCATTCAGACCAATCATATCATGCCAAGTGGCGGATGTATATTGGGCAAGGAGTTGTATGTTGGAATTTGGGCCAATTAGGAGCTGCCACATGGCAGGCCTTGAGGCTACCACGTGGCCCAGATTTGGCGTATTAAATTTTGGGGGAGCCGACCGGAGTCGACCTCGAGACCTCCTGCACAGAGCACCCTTGTATTATTGCCGGTCTATGTGATGCTTCTTAACATTATGGTGTTGCGTCTTTTATTTAAATATTAGCGCGTTTACATTTGGACGTTTGGAGGGGCCAGCCCCTCCCATATGGCCACGACCCCATAGCCAAGGGCTAAAACCCACCACAAACTATTAACCATCGACATTAAAATTTGGCCACAAGGCATTGCTATGGCAACGAGTACCTCTAATGTTTTACTAACCGTAACCTCGAACCTAAGTCTATGCGTTATCCTACTCACATGCAGTCGCATTAAAATTTATGCCGCACAGTTTGAGCCAGCAGTTCTACTCCAACGTTTCATGACCACACAGTATTAGGTCATCTGCCTAGGGCTAACCCCGACAATCCATTAAATGCTAATGGTTTTCATTTGCATGTTTTTATTCAGAGCGCTCAAATGTGGGGATTTTCCAAGTTTAACTGGAGTTAAGTCCAGTTTCTCCATTTTTAGTGGAGGGTTTTTAGGGGTCACTGGACAAATTGAGTTTTGGCTCTATCTTGAGCTAGATTCAACCAATTTTGGAATGTGAATAGTCAATTTAGACTTTATTTGACACTCTATACTTATTAATAAGGTTTGCAGAGCCATAAGAGGACTTTTTAGTAGGTTTTTGCTTCAGAGAAGTTCTAGGGGCCACCATGGGCCAACAATAGTTTGAGGCCTAGCCATGGCAGCTAGAGGCCTTCTTCAACAATCCAATAGTAATTTTCGGATGTTTTAGACATTATAAAACTAATGGTGTGGTTTTTAGAGCCTGTATTTTAAGGCCGATATTCTTCAGATAAGTTCCATGGGCCACTACGGCTAGCAAATGCCAGCAGGAGAATGAGGCATATCCAGAGCAGTCACTATCCATTCTCAGCAAACCAATAGTCATTTATGGCTGTTTTGATACTTCTAAATCCATTTATGGAGTTTTAAAAATATTTTGGGGACTTCTAGAGGACGATAAATCACAGAGAATTTTTCTTTTATCCCATATTCAAGGGGTGCCACTAGGTGTTGGAGGCGAAACCGGAGTAGCCGGAGGCCAATTTCTGCAAGTGAATAGTATATTCTAACTGTTTTTGAAATTTTGAATCCAATGGAAGTATTTTCAGAGCCATTTGAAGAATTATGAAGGTTGAAGAGCCACAAGGAAGTTTTTGGCAGCCCAGGGCCATTAGTGGATGGAGGCCTATATTGGGGATGCAATGCTCATTTTGAGCAAACAATCAATCTATTTTGGAGGTATGATATGTCTTGGAGATAGTAGGTGAGGTTTTAGGGACAAAAAAAAAATCCGAAGGATTTATTGCCACTTCAAAGCTCATGGAATCTTAAGGGCACCAAAAAAGGAGTCAAGTCTAAGAGAACCTAGATCTATTTTCATAGTGATGACAGCCATGAAAGGGATATAAATGGTATTATAATCTCATTGATTCAGTTCAGTTAACCATTGGAGTTGATTTTGTAACTTGTAAAAGAAATTTTCCATAATCCCAAAGAACCAAGTCAAGATGACAAGATCTCAAGGAGACGTAGCCCACGATATTCGAGTGAACTCCTAGATTAAATTTGTTATTATGTGTTGATGTTTATTTGCTGCATATATGGCTGTTTTACATGTAAAATATCAGAAAAAACAAATGGTCTTAAAGCACTTAAACAGTTAAAAAACATACACATGTTTCAAGTATAAAATTCTGCACAAGTCAAGTATAAGCTAGATCTTTTATTTGTTTAACTGAGCGGGAGGTTCTTGAAAATAATAACAACTTATCCAAACCATTTTCATATCAGGCTGGTATTGGAGCATATTTTCTTGATTGACAGAGTACTAGGTTGCTTGTTGACTTGAAAGGTGTTTGCACTGTTAAAGATTTTGCTGTTTGCAAACTGACTGTTGCTTACAAGTTTGAGTTTTCTAGAGGTGAAGGGAAAGCTACTATTAGCTAAGTCCAGAAAATAACAAGGAAGAAGGGTTGAAGGCATCTTCCTTACCCAAAGAAACTCAAGTAAACCCTTCAAGCACAAGAGGGTGTTTGCAAAAGGCTGCTTGAAGAAGAACTTGACTCTACAAACATTTTGTTCAAAAGATTTGTCAAATTGTTTTTTAAATATTTGTGAACTTTGTTGAAGTTATTTAGTTCATTTTCATGATGACAACTTCATCAAGTGAGGTTTCAAAAACCTCCTACTTCACAATATTCTTCAATGAATACATGAAGCGAGACTTCTACATCTTGAAGGATATAGTGCAAATTCTGTTTGAAGATAGAAAGGAAAGCACTAGAATTCGTGAGAAATTGTTTTATATGAAGCAAGAGAAGGAATAAATTATTCAAAGAATGCATGAGATGGATATGAAACTCCATCAAGCCCAGGAGGCCTTAACCAAGAACATGTGTGAAGCAGAGGTAAATCACTCTAATTTTTCTTCAGTTTCCTCTTCAGATAGATGTGTTGGTTCATTCGAAAAGCACACTAGAGGTATAGAGTCCAAGCTAATGTTAAAAATGGGTTTTGAAGGCAAGGGTTTAGGAAAACATGCACAAGGCACGATTAATCCTATTTTGGTTGAGGAAATACCTAAGAAATCTGGTCTTGGTTATGTTCAATCTTATGGAGAAGACTCCAAATCCATGAAGGAATTTGAGGCAACTTCAAAAATAACTTTTGTCGCAAGTTCTAATCCACAAACATGTCAAGTTTTTTTTCAAGTTGATTGCCATTGTTTGAATCCAATGTTGCAGCAAGGTGTTTGTACAAATGCAACTTATGGCGAAGATGGAGCCTCCACTATTTCATCTCCTCATGAAGGTAAAAAGGATGGACATGAAAGACAACATTTGAGGTATAATTCTTCCCATAGTCAAGTTGATTATGTTTCTGATAAGCATGAAAATTTTGCATGTGTGAAGGGAAGAAAGATTTTTTGTGCATATTGTGGTATGTGTAACCATGATCTTTCAAAATGCTAGAAGAGGATGAAGGCATACAAGAAATAGTTGAAGTGAAAGAAACTTACAAAGAAGGTGCATAAGACTTGCACACATTTCCGGAAGAGGGGACATGTTGTTGCCCAATGTTGGACATTGAATCAAACTAATCGTCCCAAGAATTTGAAGCAAGAGGAAAAAAAACTAATGAAATTGGAACCAAATATTCCATCATTGATGTGAGAACAGATGTTTCACATGAAGAAGATTTTCAGCAGCAAAATTCTTCGTGGATGTGGCTTCGTAAGAAGTGGTTTGACTTCTTGACACAGTAAGACATACATCCATTTGTACATATGCAAATTTCAGTTATGTATGCATTTATGATGGAAACTTATGTTTGTTTGAGCCACCTTGGATCAATGATCAAGGAAATGATGTTTAGCTACCTTCTATCAATTTCTCACCAGAAATTTCTGAGTGAGTTCAAGGAAGAAAAGTCTTGACAAGTGGACAACAGCATTGAAGAAGGGAAGTGTTGACTACCTTCGAGTTGTGGTTAAAAGTCACTAAGCCATGCAAGGCAAGTGTATGATGGCTGAAAAGTGAGGGTGATGCACTCTCATCTACTGAACAGATCAAGTAATCAGTCTTTTGGGGTCCAAAATATTCCCAATGGGGAGGTGTGATCATATTTGGATCATGGACCTAAGTGATAGCTCAAAATTAAAAATTTTCAAAAGTGTGTTGAACCTGAGTGAACGGATAGATCTCCTCTTCTTGATTTTGGCACCATGAACGGTTCAAAAAACTGACACCATATGAAGAAGTTATCGCAATTTGAAAAGTCGAGTAAACTGCAATTTCTAGCTTTTGACCAAGTTTGACTGGTTTTGGAAAATTAAAAAAAAGCATATTCCAAGGAATACTCCTTGGAATATTTCTCGAAATATTCCCTGGAATATTTTGTTTGGACGAAAAAAATCATGCCAAGTGGCAGATGTATATTGGGCAAGGGGTTGTACGTTGGAATTTGGGCCAATTAGGAGTTGTCATGTGGAAGGCCTAGAGGCCGCCACATGGCCCAAGTTTGGCGTATTAAAATTTTTGGGGAGCCGACCGGAGTCAACCCTGAGACCTCCTGCATAGAGCGCCCACGTCTTACCATCAGGCTATAAGATGCTTCTTAACATTATGGTGTTGCATGTTTTATTTAAATATTAATGCATTTACATTTGGAGGTTTGGAGGCGCCAGCCCCTCCCATATGGCCATGACCCCATAAACAAGGGCTAAAACCCATCACAAACTATTAACTGCCGACATTAAAACTTGGTCACAAGGAATTGTTACAGCGGTAGGTATCTCCAAAGGTTTTACTAACCATAACCTCCAAGAAAAGTCTCCGAGTTATCCTGTTCACATGCAGTTGCACTAAAATTTATGTCGCGCAGTTTGAGCCAGCAATTCCACTCTAACATTTCATGACCACACAGTTTTAGGTCATGTGCTCAACGCTAACCTTGATAATCCATTAAATGCTAACGGTTTTCATTGGCGGTTTTTTAGTCGAAGCGCTCAAATTTGGGGATTTTCCAAGTTTAACTGGAGTTAAGTCCAGTTCCTCCATTTTTAGTGGAGGGTTTCTAGGGGTCATTGGACAAATTGAGTTTTGGCTCTATCTTGAGCGAGATTTGACCAATTTTGGAGTTTGAATAGTAAATTACGACTTTATTGGACACTCTAGACTCATTGGTGAGGGTTTAAAATCCATAAGAGGACTTTTGAGTAGGTTTTTGCTTCAGAGAAGTTCTAGGTGCCACCAGGGCCACGATGGGCCAGCTATATTTTGAGGCCTAGCCAAGGCAGCTAGAGGCCTTTTTCAACAATCCAATAGTCATTTTTGGATGTTTCGGACATTATGGAACTAATGGTGTGGTTTTCATAGCCTGTATAGGAATTTTGAAGGCCGATATGCTTCAAATAAGTTCCAGGGCCACCAAAGCCAGCAAGTGCCAGCAGGAGAATGAGGCCTATCCAGAGCAGCCAGTATCCATTCTCAACAAAACAATAGCCATTTTTTATTGTTTTGATACTTTTAAATCCATTTATGTAGTTTTAAGAAGCTTTTAAGGAATTATAAAGGTCTATAACTCACAAATAATTTTTCTTTGACCCTAGAGCTAAGGGGTGCCACCAAGTTTTGGAGGCAAAACCGGAGCAGCCAGAGGCCAATTTATGCAAGTGACTAGTCTATTCTGACTGTTTTTGACATTTTGAATCCAATTAAAGTATTCTTAGAGACATTTGAATACTTCTAAAGGTCAAAGAGCCATAGGGAAGTTTTGGCCAGCCAAGGGCCATAAGTGGATGGAGGCCTAGATTGGGGATGTAGTGCTCATTTTGAGCAAACTATCAATCTATTTTGGAGGTTTGATATGTGTTGGACATAGTAGGTGAGGTTTCATGGACATAAAAATAATTCTGAAGGATTTAGGCCACTTCGAAGCTCAGGGAAGCTTAAGGGCACCGACAGAAGGAGTCAAGTCTAAGGGAACCTATATTTGTTTTCAGACTGATGACAACCATGACAGGGATATAAATGGTATTCTAGACCCATTGGTTCAATTCAGTTAACAATTGGATTTGATTTGTTAACTTCTAAAATAAATTTTCCATAATCCCAAGGAGCCAAGTCAATATGACAAGAGCTCAAGGAGACGTAGCCCACGATATTCGGGTGAACTCCTAGATTAAATTTGTTGTTATGTGTTGATGTTTATTTGCTGCATTATATGGATGCTACACATGTTAAATGTTAGAAAAAGCTAATGGTCTTAAAGCACTTAAACAGTTAAAACACATGCACCTATTTCAAGTATAAAATTCAGCACAAGTCAAGTATAAGCTAGATCTTTTATTTGTTTAACTAAGTGGGAGGTTATTGAAAATCATAACAAGTTACCCAACCCATTTTTAGATCAACTGCTTAGCTCAACACCCTTACCTGCAGATGTTATATGGCAGAGGTGTTATGAACATGCACACCCACCAGTCGCGTCCACATCACAGCCGAGGGTGCCTCCGTCATTTCACCACTCTGGTTCTTCCTCTACTCCAATGCGGCCACGCACTTCAGGACCTTTTGCCACCCCTCGGTGCAACCGTTGAAGATATCAAGATTCGGCCTACGTGGCCTATAGTTATTTTTTTTTAATTTAATTTTCTGTTATGATGTTTATCTGGTGAAATCACAATTTCACCCTTGTTATTGTCATTTTCTTTTACGAAGAGAGTTGCTCATAGCACATTGTAGTTGGACCATATCATTTTGATGTTGATGTATGTACTAGAAATAAAGAATGAATATACAGCCGAGGGCCGATAAAAGAAATACTATAAGTAAGAAACTCAGAAAATATGGAAGGGCTTTGGTTTTTGTGGAATTTTTGGGTCTATACTGTGTAGCCTTTCATGTAATATTGTTTTGATCTCTGAAATGCACATTCGGGGGAGCTATTTTTGAAAGTTAATATAAAAATGACTTTTTTTATGAATGGATTCCAATGGAGTTAATGCGCAGTATTTATGTGCCTACCTTATGTTTTTTTAAGTTTGTTTCCAATTTTTAATTTATGCTTCTAATGTCTTATGTGTGAAATGCTAGCTGTAAATGATCTAATTCATGAATTTGTATACGTTATCATTGAGGAAATAAGACAATCATGCATTGAGTTACTTTGCAACATTAATATCACTCCTATGAGACTCCATCTCCATCAATCCCTCATCTATTACTTTTTCCTCCATGTTCTCTGAAGATTGGATTCTTATTACAATAGGCCCACCTTTGTGGAATTTCCCTTCTCAGTTCCTCTACACCATTGCCACCTTATATTTCAAGGTATTTTCATTAGTTCTTTATTTGTCACATTTGAAACATCTTGTATGCATATAGCCCCATGTACATTCTGAGTCTTGTTCAGTTTACATGAAGCTTAGTGCCCAGACTCCTCAACTATCTTGAACCATAGTTCCATCAATCCTAAACCAATATACATTCAGAGGATGCTACAGATGAATATGGTTAAACCCTCTGATTTTTAATATGTCCTAGGCACTTTCCTTTTCCAACTCAAGGTTGTCTCTAGGAGTGACAATAGTGTGTATTCAATAATTCTCTTTTAGAAATATGGTTAAAGTAGTATGTTTCTCTTACATTATAATTATTTTAATTAACAAACTTCTGGCTATTAATCATGAGTATTAATATAATTCTTATTTCTAAAATACACATATATTAACTGACTGAAATACATAGGCTCCAAACCCATTTTATGCATGAGGTTAATATTAGGTACATTACACCAGGCCTTGGTACGACAGGTAGGCCTGATGGTTCTCTCATCCATGTACACACACCCCCCTACCGTAGCTTCAATTCAAATTTTATTACAATTCTGGCTCTTTATGAAAATTGGCTTGTGACATATCAGAATTACTCATTAATTTTTAAATGGTTGGTGTAACCTCTAGCGGTCTCTTCGAGTTCTCAACCTAACAGTTATTGCTACGGACATGTACCATATGGAGCCTTCACAATCGTGGACCAAAACTTCATCGAACGAATCATACTCACTGAGAGATGGTTAGGGTATTATCCCTACCCAACCTCTCGACGAGCCCATCATTTTCCTTGGTCTCTGTCATGAAAAATTTCTACAAACTTTTCTAATTTCCATACTGGTTCAAGTTCCTTTTTCCACATAGGGTTTCCTATGGATTCACTTGGTCCAAGTAAAATGTTACCACTTTCTCCACAGAGAGGTTCCAGCCTAAACATTTCTTCACGACAATCCCAACTTCAATGTTCTATGGTGGCGATACGGTGGTAACTAATTTCTCCTACAGCTTCTGCGTTTGTTCATGCTCATTTAATTTTATTATGAGGGTTGAACTGCTATCTTTGTTTTTGGACCGCGGGATCGACGACTGGACAGGGGTCCTTGCTCCTTGGGATAGTTCCTCTACGTATAGAGAATTATTACCTCATCCATTATTAATTTTGAGTAAAATTTACAACCTCCTCAGATTTTTGGGTTTCTTGGTATAGGTAATTTCTTCTACTTGGAGCTCTCTTGCTAAGGTTGTAGTTACATGTTACTAGGGTTTAACTTCTACATTTCCTCTAGGTATTTCTCAGTTCTATTCGTCAACTTGTTTCTTCTGGTATGAGGCCTGTAGGGATAAACCCTTTCACTTTAAGGGCTACCTAGCCATCTGTGTTAGCTTGCAGCGTGATATTGGGTTTTAGTTTATGTAAACAAGATTGATATCTATTGTGGGTCTCCATAACCCTATGAGTTTTCCAAAGTTGAAACATTTTTGTATTCTTTGTGCATGACGACAGTCTTCAGTTCTTTCATTTGTAGATATAAATATTGTATTTCTCCTTGATACCTTTGAGTACAAGAAGTTCCTTTTTGTTAATGGAAATTGTGATGTGTTTTGCAATGTTGTTGTAGGGTTCCGTGTTAATAGTTTCATTCCAAATATATATATATATATGCTATGGTTTTCCTTCCCATGAACCCCTCTGGGTTACTTGGTGCTTGGTAAATTGGCACACAGTGATTTTCTTGATTTTTTATGGTTAAAGACTAAATATGATGTATGGTAATGTTGTATACATTTTTATTTCCTGTTTTAATCCCCTTCTTTCTATTTTAGCATCGTTCAGTTTTCGAGTATTTTTCTATGACCCTGTTGATAAGTCTAATAGATTTTCGAATTTTATATGCACGGCTTTGAAGTTTCAGTATTATATGTATATTATGGTTTCCACAGTCGTTTGATAAATATTTTGTTTAACATCATAGAATCCCAACTTCTACTAATTAATAACTTCTTCTAATTACTAACCCATATTTCCCTTTATGTTTCTACATTGATTAAGTAATAAATGTTATGATGGGTTAACCATGGCCATGAAAAGAGTTAATACCTATTATCATTACATATGTTGGCAGGGTCCTACCCCTTTTATCAACAACCTAATGACCATGTTGTGAGATACATTAGGCTCTACCCCTCCTCGCAACGGACTGTTCAACCTGGGGACTTCTCCGAGTTGATTTAACCATCCCTCATGATTAATAACCGTTATTACTTATTGATATTGACTAAGGCTATCAATCCAATATATAACAATTCCCTTAGGCCACAATGCACATATAATACAGTTCAAAATCTCTGGTACAATTATATATTCATAACATTGTTACTGTCAGTTTTGTTTCACATAATGCACTACATTAAATCTCTCATACTACATCTAATTTCTGCACTAACTTGAGCATACTAAATAATTATGCATGAAAATAAAATAGACCACACAAGTCTTTAATAAAATTATTGCACAAAGACAATGTCTATGAAATTACATAAACAATTCAAAATATCTGTAAAACTCACAGATATCACTTTAATCAGTAAAAGCTTGAGTAGGCAACCTCAATAGAAGAGCCCTCCAACTTTCCAATGAATTCGGAAATAAATTCCACTACTCCCTCTGAGGCCCTACTACCAAACATTATATGACATCTTCAGTCTATTTGTACTCTTGCAAACCTCAGAACCCATTCTGAGTTTAGCGTTGCACGAGTCTGGAAGAAATTCCACTGGTTCTAGGCCCAGCTCTGGAAAGCTTCCTTGTAACCTCCATATTTCTATATCAGTTGTATTATTTATTCTTCTTCTTTTGTTTTCTCCTCAGGGTGTAATCCCTCTCCTCCCACTTGAGATTTTTTTTATTTCCAAGGAGAAATGACCAAGAAACAAAACTTTCTAATTGTCTTTTAGTTAGGTAACTACTAGGGGGCCTCTTCTCATGAGTTTCCTTCTGGTGCCTTCTTATCAATTCTAATTCATATAACCTATGTATGCAAACCATGAAAATCTAATCTTAATTAACGTATATTTACAAATATAATTATGTTCAAAATTATAAACCAATTCTAAAAGAAATAAAATCAAAATAACTTTAAATATTAAATTTCTATAGTTCCTTGAATTACTATAGTAAAAGTAAATTAACTATTTATATTCAGTTTAAAAGAGGTTTAATTATTAATTATAATTATAATTATAATTATTAATTTTATGCTTTTTTTATTTTATTTTACTTTGACTGACCCAAAATTTTAAACATTACAACATCTCTACATAATATTATTACATTTTACCTAATATTTCACATCACCCCCAACCTAAATATTACATTTTACTCAATATTTCCCATCACCGCTACTAATTTTATAGTTGAGTTTGTTTACTTTTAAACTTTATAGTATTATATTTTACCCAATATTTCTCGCAAGAAAGTAAAAAGTGAATGAAGGTAAGAATACATATTAGATAAAATGTAATAATTACATTTTACCTAATATTTCTCTCACCTCCTCCCCTCACCCCAACTTAATTTCATAGTTAATCTTGCTAATTTCTAAACTTACAATCATAGATCTATCATAGCTCTATTTCTATAGCACATTATTACACATAAATTAATAGAATACAACACATATGTTATATTAAATTGATTATCAAAGAAGCCATTACAATAAAGAAACAACTATTATTTTGTACTTTCTGCAATCAGGTTTAACCTTACACTTGTTAAAAACACCTTCATGAATCACCCAATAGCCTCTAAGAAGCTCTAAATCTTCTAAGAATATATACACATTATGTATTCATCAATTCAACAATAGAAACAAAACATACAAAAATGCATAGGGCCAAACAAAATATCCATACAAATACCAAGTGCCAAGTGCTAACATATCCATAAAAATATTGTGCCTTTACAAGCTATGCCAAGTGCGAAAATATCCATAAAAATATTGTACCTTCACGGCCTATGCCAAGTGTCGAACATATCCATAAAAAATTTGTACCTTTAAAAGCTACATGGATTCAAGGCCATCATTTTCTATAGTTAATTATGTATCTAAATATAACATCAGACTAAGATGGGTCTAGGTTAATTTAATTTCCCCTTTAAATAGGTTATATTCCACATGAATACCATGGGTTCTTAATACCATGGGTCATTTTTATTTTTTATTATTATGAATTTTTGTAGGTTTATTTTTATTTATTTTCACAGAGTTAAAATTTTTACATTATATTACGTTACATTAAGTTACACATCTCTACCATATTTTATTTTTATTGTTCCCCAATCAAAACATTTACATTAAATTAACTATTCTACTTTTATTATTTCACCCTTTTAACAAACAAAATTCCACTTCATACTCTCCAATGAAATCAAAATTTCACTTCATGCTCTCCAATGAAATCAATTCCACTTAGTTGTAGTGATTTTTAATTAGGGTTGACATTGAAATTAGATTAAATTTGTTAAATGTTAAACATTTAAGCTTGACATCTACTATGTTGGCTCCCCATGATTTGCAAGATTGGAAAGAACAACTTTGCAGGGAACCACATCAAACCAATTTGGAGTCGAAGGACCTAGCCTTCCTGGACAGTGGACCTAGCCTTCTATGTATGTGTTTTTAAATGATATATCTTTATGCTTTTTTCTGATTTTAAGCTAGTTATGAAGTTCTAGGGTTGTTTGTTTATTTGGTTGATTAATTGATTGTGTGATTAGGTGATTGAGTGTTTCAGTTGAATAGATAAACTTTTGGCAGCATTAATCCATTGTGCTATGGATTCATAAAAGGATTTAATTGTTCATCAACTCTACAAGGGTTTTCATAGGGAAAGCTAACTATATCAAGTGGATCTCTTAGATTAGATGAAATATGAAATGACTATAAGTTGTGAAATAAACAAAACTAAAGGTCAGTTAAGAATCCTTTAACTCTACTTCAACAAGAAAATCCTTTTAGGTAATTGTTTAATACAAACCAAAGGACACAGAAAACCATAGACTTGGCCAGACTCTAGTAATCAAACCTTAAGACAACAATCCAGCAATCCTAGAATTACTTTTTGACAAAGAAAACATTCAAGATAATACTGAGTGAAACTAAAGAGAAATATACACGTGTCTTCTTTAATAAAACACTCCAAAAATACCTTCAAAGCAACAATTTAAGACAAACCAAAGGACAGGGCTAACCATAGACTTCTTTGGTTGGACTCTACTAAGTAAACCTCAAAGAAGACCTTAAAAATAACACTTGAAGCAAGTCAAAAGGACAGGGCATACCATAGATATTTTTGGTTGGACTCTACTTAATCATTCTCAAGGAAAAAAGCTAGGTGTAACTACAGAGAAATTAAGAATTCTCTAATCAGACCTTGCAGAAGAAAACATTAAGATGAAAGAAGCAGACAGAATCAAGGTGCTAATACAGCATAGCTTAATCTAATTTTTTGTTCTTTTATCAGAGAAAATGATGGAAAAAATGGAAAATAGAAGGAAAACATTGACAAAGAAGGATAACTTCACCATTAACATAGCTCACGAATCCTGTGAACGTGCTTGTATTATTGATGTCCAAAATAGTTACATTACTCCAGTGCAATAATCTTTCCAGGTCAGAGTTTTATCGAATCTAGCCTAGCAACTCATCAACTAGCTCAGCAACCACCAATCAACCAACCAACACTAAAAATGAATAATACATGCAGTATTTATCTGCAAAATGAGGAGGTTGCTCTAACCTAGGGTTTCATATTTGTATTTATTAAAGAGTTAATGTATTTTGACCTTTGAGACCATGGAAGGCCCAAGGCAAAAATATATGTGACTGACTCACTATAATAATAAATCCTAACTTAACTGTTGAGCTAACTTTGGGATATGTTTTGACTTTTAATGTTTTTTATTAACTTTACAATAACTACTAAGTGGCTGGGAAATATCTCTTATTGCTTCAATAATTGTGATTGCCTTTATTTGAATGAAACAGGCTGTAGGTGTCCATAGTGTTTATGAGAAGTAACTGTTGTTTTGCTCTAGGATTTTGATCTACCTCCTATGTTAATCAGCCTTTGATTTATCCTTAAAATCTGTTTAACCCTTTAAAATTTCTTTATCTCTGACCTCTATATTTTAATCATGTTTCTTCATCCTTGACCATTGATTTGATCTTTAATCCTTTGATTAACCTTTTAACCCTTCCTTTGACTGTGTTTCATCATTTGCCTGTATCTCTGGCTGCATTTGTTGCATTTAAATGACCACCAATGGTTATCATCCATTGGTGTTTATGTTTTAATCTGGCACTCCTAGTCCTTTTGAAGAACAAACTTTCTGGATCGTCACCCAAGGAGTCTGTTTGAACGTTTTATGACCTCATAAATGAAAACCATGCATTTCTACCTCGGCAACCTGCACATTAAAATCAATTAATTAATTTAAAGCCTACATTTGTGGATTTCTGATGGTGTTTGGGGCTTGTCGGGTCCTTTTGGATCGTTTGCAAAGGCGAATATGGCTACGGGGCATTATTGCAAAGGCACGGGCCTTTGAAATGTTTGAATGGACCAGTGGTTTTAGGTTATGGCGGGAGAGCAAAAGACGGTTTATCGCATGGATTGGGGGTGGTAAGTGGTATCGGCGAAGAGGGTGCGATGCCATATAACGGGTACCGTGTGGCAGGAGGTACACACGTGAAAACCACCCATTTTGTGAGGTTTGAAAGTGTTATTGCCCGCACATTTGGATGTGTGATATGCGATTCAGGTCATTGGATTGTGAGGAATGGAGATCAACGGTGGTCGGGGTTAAATGGAATGGCGGGCAAGTCTAGACGGTGGGGCCCGGGGGTTATGTGGCATAATTCTTTAAACGATATGGAGAGGTCCTTTATAGTGCGGGGCCAGGGTTATATTGTCATGGGGATTAGTGTTTATGCGGAGCTTTTTATAATGTGGGCCCGGGTTAAATAATAAGCGAAAAGTGCTTATTATCATGGTGGGGTTAAGTGTCATAGAGCAGAGGAATAAGGCTTTAAAAGCGGGGTAATGGATATAAAAGGGTGTCGGGTAGATTAATACAATGGGGTTGGGTAGATTAAAATAAAACAGAGTTTTTAGTTTAAAATAATGGCGCTCGAATGGTATAATTGTTTTTTTTAAACAATGTAGAAAAGGACTTTTTACATTGTTTTGATGGAATAAGGGAAAATGATGAAGGTGAAGGGGTTTAGTGGGGAAAAAAAGGGTGAAAAAAGGGATTAAGGCCAACTTGGGTTTTTCCAAAGCATGATAGTGCTTTAGGAGAGGCAAAGTGAGAGATAGTGAATTTAGGAAAAATAAAGATAATGAAGGCAGTGAGATTTCTGAAGATAGTTGATAGTCAAGGAATGTTATCTTCAGTAGAGTGTAGAAAATCCATAGTCACCTAGTGATACTGTGAATATAGGAGACTAAAAGTGGCTCTAGCTGGGGAGGGCAGATCCTTTAGTAGGTGTCAAGAACCTTAGAGTCAAATCTTCAGTGCTTTGTTTGCACTTGGCAAATTTTTCATTCTGCATTTGTTGACCTGCTGCTATTCCTTGTAACTATAACCTTCAAAACTTTAGAATCAAGCTTTCTGCAACTCAATTATACCTACCCATCATTCAATTCTAGCATTTTTTTCTTCATTTGGGTGCATTTAGACTGGCAAACCCTTCACATCATTTTTCTTTTGAAAGAAAAAACTATCTATTTCTACCCTTATATCATTCAAAGGCTCAGATTAGACTGATGAGCTCTTTTATTCTCCACCTAATCTACTTATTTGTCAAGATTAAACAATTTGATAGATTTTTATTCTCTAATCTATCAACATGAAATTAAAAGCATGACCAAATCAAGATTAAGCAGTTTGATTGTCATGAACTGTGCCATTTTGTATGAGCTACACAAATATTTTATTTTTGCAAAAAGTAAAACTAAAAATTGAGGGCTATAATCTGGAATTTTTCATTCATCATTCATCCCTTTATTTTCTGTTTGGTTCTGATTGTGCTTTGGAACCAATATATTTTCTTCCTACCTATTGATAAGCCAAGTTTAAACAGTGTAGAAAATCTTCATTTTCTAACTTATCAGCAAAAATTTAAAATTTGTTCAATCATGATTAGGCTATATGATTGAACAAGACTTCCCTTTCAAAAGTAGTGGCATTTGGACTTGCACACTTTCATAAATATTATGTTTTGGTATGGGGCTTTACCTTTTTTCTTTTAATCTGCCCTCTTTTCTTCTTTTCTTTCTTTTTGTATTTGTTTTCTGAGATTCTATTTCAGTATTTTTATATGAAATGAATAAATCTTTAAACTGATATTTTAAACTGAAATAATGCTTAAGCATCCTACAATTGACAGGACCTCCAAATAATTCTGTTCCATCCATCTCTTGTAGGAAAAAGGCATTGTTACCTCTTGCAGAATGGATGATGTATGGACCTTTCCATAAGTTGTCAAATTCTCCATGCTTGCCCTTGTCCTCTCTTCTTGAATCCCACTTCAGGACTTTGTCTCCAATGCTGAAATGATTTTCCTTGGTCCTTTTGTTAAAAAACTTCTTGACATTTTCTTGCACTTTCTGAGTTCTTTTGTAGACTTCTTCTCTGGTTTGTTGCAGCTAGACAGTCTGGTTTATTCTTATTTACATATTATTTTCTTTAGACTGTACTTCTTGAATGAGCTTCATTACTGGCACTCCCAAGCTTGTTGGAAAAAATGCATCTTCTCCATACACTAGCTGATAGGGAGACATATCAATTAATTTCTTATTTGTTAATATGTCTGCCCTTAGTGCATGTACTAGCTTGCTATGCCATGACTTCTTATTTTCTTCCAACAACTTTTTGATGATGTTTACCAAGCTTTTGTTTGAGGATTCAGTCAATCCATTACCTTGAGGGTAATAAGCTATATAATTTCCAAATGTAATCTGATATTTGTGGCAAAAGTCCACTATTTTCTTAGATCTAAAGGAAGCAGCATTATCAGTAATTATTTTTCTAGGACAACCAAATCTAGACGAGATGTTGTTTTTAATGAATGTGATGATTACTGAGTCTGTGGCAGTCCTGGAGGTGATGGCTTCTATCCACTTTATAAAATAGTCAGTTGTAGTTAGGATCCATTTTTACTGGGCAGAGGAGGCAGGATGTATTTCTCCAATAAAATCAAGGCCCCTTTGTTGAAAAGGAGTTTCAACAAAATTTGGTTGTAAAGGTAATGGCAACAGTTTTCTTTTTCCCTCAAATATTTGGCATTTGTGATAGGAAACTACCATTTTATGGATGTCTTGGAAGAGGATGGGCCAATATTAACCATCTCTAAGGATTTTATTGACAGTGGTTTTCCAATAGCGATGGCCTCCACATTCTCCTTCATGAAACTCATGCATAATCCTATCTGCATCTTCCTTAGGCAAACATTTAAGAAATATACCACCAGAGTTTTTCCAATATAAAAATTTATCTATAATGCAGAAATTCACAGCTTTTAACTTCAATTATCTAGCCTTTATTTTGAACAAACCAGGAGGAACATTTAGATTAAAAAGCACATATAATATATCAGCATACCAAGATGATTTCAAAAATGTTTCCTCAATATGTGGAGTTGCCAGCTCCTCTTGCTCATCTAATGCATTAATCATATTGATTTCCAATGCTTGAAAATTTGTTTCAGCTATGATTTTAGCCAGTCCTTGCCCTTTGATTAGCTTGGTGGGCTTGATTTCCATATCATATTCTAAAATGACAGCAATCCACTTACCTCTTTTTCCATCGGGATCTTGTGTCAAGATGTCTTCAACTACTATGTGAGGCAAAAATGCAATGATGTGTGAGTGCAGAATGTATACTCTAAAATATTTCGATGCCTTGATTAAGTAAAAATCTTGTTTTTCCATTATGTTATATTTCAAATGTGCATCTCTGAGTGCCTTTCTAAAAATTGCTATGGGTTTCTCTTTTCCTTTTATATTTTTATGTAGTAAGACAACAGTAACTGTGTGTTTTGATGCAAAAGAGAAAATTAAGAAATCTTTGGTAAAATCAAGGCTAATCAGAACTGGTGTTTGTGTAAGTTCTTGCTTCACCAAGTCAAAGGATTTTTTTGCTTCTATGGTCCATTTAACTCATATTTCTCTTTTGAGCATGTTAGTAATGTTTCTTAGGAGTTCTGCAAGGTTTGGTATGAACCTTCTTAATAAATTTATCTTTCAAATGAAAGATTGTAGCTCTTTGATGTTTCTTGGATGGTTGATTTGCAGTATTCCTTCAATCCTCTTTGGGTCAATCTTGATCCCTTCTTCAAATATAATGTGGCCTAAATTTTTTCCTTCTTGAAGACCAAACAATTTTTTCTTGGGATTCAAAGACAAATCATATTTTCTGCATTTTTCAAAGAATTTTCTTAAGTGAGCTAGGTGTTCGTCATCATTTTTTGAATAAACAGTGATTTCATCAAGATATATCACAATGAAGTAACCTATTTCTTCAGAGAAATAAATATCCATGGCTCTTTGAAAATTGGCCCTAGCATTCATTAACCCAAAAGGAATTTTAACATACATGAAGGTGCCCCAAGGTGTAGTGAAAGTTGTCTTGTGTTGATCATTTGGATGTACCAACACCTGATTGTACCCTGAAAATCCATCAAGCAAAGATATTATTTTGGAGCCCACTACCCTTTGTAAAATGTGATCCATTTTTGGTAAAGGGTAGTTGTCTTTTAAGGAGGCTTTGTTTAAATTTCTGAAGTCTATGCATAGCCTAGTTTCTCCTGTTTTCTTCCTCATTGATACCAAGTTTGAAACCCATTCTGAATATCTCAGAGGGACTATTATTCCAACATCATAAATTTTCTTAAATTCCCTCTCAACCAGTGGTAATTGGACATGGCTTATTCTGCGCAATTTTTGTTTAAAAGGTTTCTGGTTTTCTTTGAGAGGAATCTTGTGCTGAATTATCTCAATATCATATGACTTTAGATCTTCATAGCTCCAAGAAAACACATCACTAAATTCTCTGAAAAGCTCAAGGTATTTCTTTTTTACATGAGTTGGCATTTTTTTGGATGGTTTTATCATTTTGGGCTCTTGTTCACTGCCTATATTGCATTCTTCTACTTCAGCTTCAGTAGATTCTATCTTTAGTTTTTAGCCACATCATTAAAGTAAAAATGTTCCTCTAGAGGAACCAGTCCTTTTACCAAAGTGTCATTTCTGGACTGCAGTACTTCAAAATATTCTTTTTCTGAATCTATGCATAGCTCTGTTTCATGTAGGTTTTATTTTTCTAACAGATTTATATCGGCCTGATCAAGAGGTTCTTCTTTGTAGGCTTGTTCCTCAACAGAGCAGTCTTCTTCATGATTTGAGTCTGAATTTGGCATTTCAAACTCATTTCTGGACTGTAGGAAATCTTCAATCTGTTTATCTCCTTCAAAAAATTGCCAATATTTTATGTTAGCAGGGACTGCTGGTCTATATTTGACTTGTACTGTGTATTGTTTGTTATGATAAGGTTTTTGACAAGTACTGGCTGCAAATGCTAGACCATTGGCAAGGATGTTCTGATTTCTTGGGACAAAGGCAAGGTCATATTCTAGGAAGGTTTTTAGGAGGTCAAGGACATCATTCCTATATGCTCTTAGTCTAGGATGTTTAGCTGAATATTCTCCCTTAATTTACCTAATGACTAGCTCTGAATCCCCATGGACAGAAATCCTTTTGTCTCCTAATTTCTTGAGTATTTGTAGCCCTAGGAGGAGTGCCTCATATTCCTATATGTTATTTTTACATTGAAAATTCAGCTTATATGAATGGCCTTCTGCATGGTTATTCTCAGTGTTATGTACCCAAACACCAGCTCTTGAACCAGTTTTTCCACAAGACCCATCAAAGCTCATGCTCCAAAGGGGTCCAATTTCAGATTTATCATTATGTTGGTCATTGGGGCTGCCACTATGTTGTCTATTATGTTTTTCATTTTATATTTGGCCTAACTGTTCTGACTGTCCCTCCTGTTTTTCTTCCTCTACAATTGTTTCTCATTTTCTACTACTTGTTCATTAATATTTTCATCATTGTAAAGGATGAATGAATCAAGGTCAGTGTGAATAGAATAAAGAGGGTAGTTATCTGGATTTTCTTGACTACTAACCATGTATTTCATATGAGTCTCCCTATATATTCTTGTTGGTTGACTAAAGACAGGTATGGTAGCATAGGTCATGTCCATTTGGAGGGTACCTTGAAGTTTAGCTCCCCATGAGCGTGATAGGAGCATGCCATATTTGGGAGGAATGCCAGCCACTAGAATATCCATTACTAGGCTCTTGGTTGTTATTTATGCTAAATTAACATAGATATCTTTGATTAGGCCTAGACATTTAACTCTATTGGAGTCAAAAGAGTATAAATATTTGTATGGTCTAGTTATCTCAAGGCCTAATCTTTCCATTACTACCTTTGGCATGAGGTTATGGGAAGCACCTAAGTCTAACATGGAATTGTGAAGGATTTTGTCATGGATGTTCAAGCTCGCATAAAATGGAGGGACACTTCCTTCTTGAAATTTTCCTTCTACTTATGGTCCAAACAAAATTTTAGGTTTGTCATCATTTAAATTTACAGAATCAACATTTTCTCCTATGTTTAAAGCTTTCAAAACTTGGGAGCTATATACATCTTGGGTAACTAATTCAGTAAGAGGTATGGAGATTTTAATCTTGGAATTTCATTCTCAATACTGAAAGATGTCTGCATTTTTGAAAGCTCCAAATTAGTCTTATCAAACATTGTTTTCAAAGCGATTTCAGTCTGCTGGTTTTTATTTGGAGTCTCAGTTAAAACAGTTTTGTTAGGACTACTAGCTAGATTTCTAGTGATGCTTTGGTCACCACTGTGCTGGTTGTTTTTTTTTTTTACTTTTATCAGAAGTTTCAGCCACTGTGTTTAGGTTTTATGTTGTCTTTTTAGGGATATTTTCAGAGATCTTCCTAGTAGAAATTTTAGAGTTCTTTCTCTTGGGAGTGAGGTCATAATGTCTATGTATTTCCATGATGGCATCTTCAAAGCCTTGGTTATAGTCTTCAGATTCTAGGCTTTCTTCTTCAAATTAAGTTGGGAAAAACATGCCTTGCTCTTCCTCGGTGAGGAAAACAATATCATCATTATTTACTCCCATTAGATTGATTTGATTATGTTTTGGTTCTTCAACTACCCCCTCATCCTCATCAGCATAGTTTTCTTGGAAAGGCGGCCTAATTTTTTTGTCAGGATCTCTCTGCTCTCTTTGTCTTATTTGAGGAGGATTTCTCCTAAAGTTGTGGCTTTGGTGCTGATTTTGATTTTTGTTTTGAGGAGCTGCTTGGTTTTTTCTAGGGTAAACTCTCTCATTCAAGTTTATTCTCTCCATCATCCTTCCCATGGTTCTAACAAGGTTATCAATCTTAGTCTTAGATGATGAAGGTATTGTTTCTTCCCTATATGTGACTCTCTTCTTATTTTTCATTCTAGCTCTTTTGGCAATCAGATTTGCCTCTACACTTACTGCACCCCTCTGCATATCTTCTAATGTAAGAGGGTCTCTTTCTCTTAGTTGGTAAGCCATTTCTGGGTTAAACACATCTAGAAATTTCATTACAGCTAGACCTTGGGGAGGTTTCATGTGGATAGGGAGGAAATTATATACACTATTTAACCTAGTGCAGTACTCTTGTACACCCTCTCCAACGTTTCTCTTAATTTTTTCATACTCTGATAAGAATTGGAGAGGGTTCTTCTTGAATTACCATTTGTTTAAGAATAATGGATGAAAAGCGAGGAGGTCATGAATACTATTAGGGGTTAAGCCTTTAAACCATTTTCTTGCTTCTCCCCCAAAGCTTTGATAAAACATTCTTAGTTTAATAGTTTCATCATCTATTTCTTGTCTGTCAAAATATTCATTCATTCTATCCACATGTTGTTGAGCAGTAGTAGAAATATTGGCGTCATATAAAGGAATCTTGCACGGATAGTCCTGTGGTAGAACCGCTAAAGGAAATGGTATAACTAATGGAGCATACCATGTTTCCATGGTTGGAAGATGGGGAAACACAGGAGGGTTAACAAGAAGAGGGTTTAAAAAAGGAGGTGGAGGATTAAATGGAGGAAGGTGAAAAATGGGGGATGAGGTTAGTACAACATGATTCTATTGTAAGGTGGATGGGTCTAAAATTATCTGGGTTATCCAATTCTGAGATCTAGTCCTAGACAAACTTTGTTCTAGGGGTGAGTCAGAGAGGATATTCTGCAAGTTTTTAAGGTTTTCAGGTAAGGAACTTGCTTTGTGGATAGGCTAATAACAGTTGGGTTTTTATATCTAGGATACTTCCTAAGGATGCTTCCAGGATTTTCAACTATTGCAGGGGGGTTTGGGTTAGGATGGGATCTGGTACAGATTCTCCTAGAAGCCAGAAATTGGACCCAAAATTTAGAGAGGTTGAGAGTTTATAACAGGTTTGAAAAACAAACCAAATTGTGAAAGAAATACTTAATCCACAAAGTATTCTTGACTGGGTTCTGTTGAGTTTTAATGATATCAGGATTTCTCAATAAATTTCCCAGTGGAGTCAACAGGCCTACTGAAAACCAGTGGAGTCACCAAGTGGATGATTTTTAATTGTTGTATGGTTGGTTTTTGTCCACCATTAGCAACTGTTGGAAATACTGGGGGGGGTGAATCAGTATTCCTTTCAATTAGAGAATTAGTTAATCTTCAATTATTATCAGTGTTTTTACAATGATAGCAGTAAACAAAAGGAACACAATTGCACACAATTTTTAAGGTGGAAATCCACTCTGGGACAAAAACCACCTAATTATTTTCTAATAATTCTTTAATATTCAACTCCAATTGAAAATAAAGCTCCAACTTCCTAGAATCTAGAAAATAATTCTTCTTCAGCTCCCACTGGATGGACGCTCCAATGCCCAAGATTCTTAATTATTCAACTAAACAGATGCCCAAACACCCAATAAGCTACAAATCACCCTAGCACCACCCTACCATCCTATAGAAGAATAAAAGAAGAATGGACTCCCGTACCAGGGAAAATGGTCCACTTTACAATGATATAGAATTACATAGAAGAAGAAGACACACTAGACCATAAACCCAACTATGACACAACCACCTAATGATGATCCTAGACCTCCCAACACTGCCTCTTCAACTCTTGGCAGATAGACACTAGTACAATTTTTATAATAATGTATTTACAATGACTTAGTACAATGATACCTTTACAATGACTTTATGTAGTGCTGGCCACTTGAAGGCTTTATGTGATGAAATTTTTGATGTTTTTCTACACCTTGGTTGTTGCTCTTGTCATGTTACCCTCTTCTGCACCTTGATTTGCTTTGCTACCCTAGAAATTTTGGCCCTTTGCAGCCCTTAACAACACATGATTTAGCTTTTTCTTGCCTTCTAGGAGCTCGATATTGAATCTGGTGTATCTCTGTTATCTTAGATCCCCAATATCTGATTTTCATTATTATAGTAGTCCTCTGAGTCATCTTTCCAATGCCATAGTTCTGACCCAATTTGGATTCTTCAAGAAATAGTTATGCCCAATTTCTCACAATGCCCTAATTATGGATTGTTTCAATAGAGAAAACTTGTACAGCGTGCCACGTGTCATTGTTTCTTCATTCAGCTCTGAAATTGATAGAGTTCAAACTAAAGTCCATGCACTATCTTCCACTTTTTACAGAATTCCAATCCGATACTCAGAGAGAGTGTTATGACGATTTTCCCAAGGTCACTTATTTGAGATGAATTTCAGGAGCCTGCAAACACACTAACTTCCACAGATCATATCTCCGAAAATGTTGTGCACCTTGATCTAAAATTTTCACACGAGCTTCCTCAGGCTTTTAGCGTCACCTCATAAAAATTTCATCTTCTGAACCATCATAGAAACAAATTTAGAGTGAAAATTCCACGACGACATGTTTCAGATGGCGAAATCCCTTGCATAAGGAGGATATGAGGATCACAATTTATATAAATGCTTAGGTTGAGAGGGGCTTCAACAAGTGAAAGTGGGAGGGATTTTAGGAGCTTAAATAATAATAACTATGACTTTTCAATAACCCATGCAACAACCCCATGTGGTTTTAGCCCACTAACTGGGGTTACAAATTTCAAACATGAATATCTCTCAAAGCATGAAGAATTACGTGGTGTGCCATATATCAACGGAAACATCTCAACAAGTAGAAACCATCAAAAGCATTCTTGACCCAGAATATATTAATTTGGTAGGTCAAAATTTCCATGAAACATTGGGGTAGCCCCTGGTGCTGCTTGGGTTGACATCAATGACAACCGTTGATCAATAATCTCCCCCTTTGGCCTTGATGGCAACATAAGTACTCCCCCTGCGATCATGACCCCTCTTCCTACAACATTCTCTCCCCCTTTGAAATCAATGGCAAAGGGTAACTCCCCCTGACACACAACCATCTTGCAGACTTGTACACACTTCCACTCCCCCTGACATACAACCATCCTGCGGACCTATACACACTTCATCTCCCCCTTTATATTCTAAATAAGGAAAATATAATGAGAACTTCGGAGAATCCCAATATTCTGGCAAAGATATTCCAATGCTTCATGAGTACTCTCATGATCATCAACACTTCCTGCCCAATCTTCATCCATAAAGGAATGAATAATGAGATTGTTACCTTTGGGATACCCCAAGCCATATTCTGTTGTTCCCTTTAGATATTGAAGAATTATTTTGATGGAAATAATATGTGATTCTTTTGGTGCTACTTGGAATCTTGCTACTTGTCCAACTGCTTGCATAACATCTGGCTGGGAGGTTGTTACATATAGAATAATATCAATCATAGATTTGTACAACCTTTGATCCACATCCTTAGATGAGTCATCTATGCTCAATTTGCAACCTGTTACCATCGAAGTAAGGATAGGTTTGCAATCTTCCATTTTAAATTTCTTTAGCATTTTCTTGATGTACTTGGCTTGATATATAAATATTCCTTTCTCTTGCTAAGATATTTGAAGCCCTAAGAAGTATGTCAGCTCAACAAATAAAGATATTTCGAAATCACTTTGCATATTTGTAGAAAATTTCTTACTTAGTCGATCATCATTGCTACCAAATATTATATCATCCTCTTTAGCTATTCGACATGCTTTAGTTGCTTCATCCATAACATATATGTCGTTTGGAGCTCGACTTGTTGTAGCCACAATTTCACCATACCTGCCTTTCTTGATTTCACATTTTGTGGATTTGAATAGTATTATGTGTCCTTGATCACACATTTGTCCAACACTGAGCAGATTGGGATTCATGTTTTCAACCAATAGAACATTCTTGGCTAGAGAATATTTGCTTCCAAGAGTGACAGTACCTGATCCTATAAAATTTGAAGACCCTTCATTTCCAAAGGACATGGTTCCATCCTTCTTATCTTTCAGAGATACAAATTTATTTCTATCTCCAGTCATATGCGTTGAGAAAACGCTATCAAAATACCACATATCTTTGTTGCTTTGAGCCTTGAGAGCGAGAGCACAATTATCAGTCTTCTTCTTCTTCCATGGTCATTCATTTTGTGGCTTCGAAGATTCTTCTGGAGGATTTTCAAGTCTACAGTCTCTGCCTATGTGTCCAAATTTTTGACATTTGTAATTTTCAATATTATTTCTTAAATGTCAAATCTATTGATATTTCCCTGAGCCCTAGGAGGTTCATATTTGACAAATCTCCTGGAATTGTATTCATTTTTGGGGTACGTGCAACATTCTACAACTTTATGACCAAATTTCCCACATGAATAACAGTAGCCATAAAAAATATGTTGGTACCTGGATGGAAATCTTCGTCGAGGAATTGTCTTCCAAGGTTGTTCTTGTGAATCTTGTCCAATGAAGTCTACATCCATGTCAGAGCTCATAGGTTCATTGTATTTTGTTGTATAAGGTCCTGCTTCTTCTTCTTTGTAACCGATGCCAGTTCTATCATTGTAAGATCGTTGATTGTTGATGAGTTCTTCCAATGCCCTTGAGCTATTGGCATAGTTTTGGATAGTTTTCCTTTCTTCACTTCCTTACGCAGCGAGACTACTTTGGCTTCTAATTCTTTTTTTTCTTGGTTTCTTTCTTCCAACTTCTTTTGAAGTGACTCTTCAATGCATTTTTGTTCTTCAACTTCAATTTTGAGACCTTGAACTTGTTCTTAAAGAGTATTGGAATGGATATTCTCTGCCTTGAGCTCTTTTATAAGTTTGTTTGCTTCCTTAGAAAATTCTTCCATGGTCAATCCTTCTTCGTTGTTTGATACCTCTTGTTTATTGTGCTTGGCAATAAAAAATACTCTCTCATTGACTTCTTCTTCGTTGTCATTGTCTTCATCGGATGATGAGCTATCTTCTTTAGAGATAAAGTTCCTTTTGGATCCTTGCTTGTTGAATTTCTTAAAGCCTTTCTTTCCTTTTGAATTTCCATCACTTATGTTCGGACATTTTGCTGGGAAATGCCCAACCTCACCACAACCGAAACATATCAATGGAAGTCTACCTTTGAATATTCCCCTACCAATTTTTATTTTTCCTGTAAAGTAAGCATATTCTTCATCTAAAAGACCTTCTCTATAATCTCCCTTTTCTTCACACTTGCAGGTGCATATCTTTTCAATTGAAGGTTGTTTGTCTTTATTGGTTTTCTTAGATGCAACAAACATATTTTCTAGATGCGAAGTACCCTCTTCTTCATCAAGTCTCATTTCATATTCTATGAGAACTCCACGTAATTCCTCTTTGCTAAGTTTTTCCATATTTGCACTGTATTCTAAGACTGATAACTTTGGGTTGAATCTCCCTAGTAACGTTCTAAGAATCTTTCATATAATAGTCTTCTCGTCAACTGGCTCTCCCAATCCTTCCATAGTATTAGTTATTTCATCAATGTATTGGAAGTATGTAGCAATGTTGCAATCTTCTTTCATTCTGAGTTGTTCAAATTTTTCTCTATAGATTTGAAGCTTTGCTTCTTTGACATTTGAGTCACCTGCATATATATTCTCAAGCTTGTCCCATACATTTTTGGCAATTTTACAACCCAACACCTTATGATAAGAAGATTCAATAAGTCCATTGATAATAATATTCTTTTCTTTTGCATCATTTACCAAATTCTTCTTACCTTGTTCATCTGCGGTTGATGTAAATCCATTTTGAACAATGTGTTACAGGTCAAAATACCTCCTCATCAGCTCAGAGGAGAAGACAAATATGGAAGGAATACAAAGACCTAAATTAAACCTATTTCTTCCAAGGTAACGCCTCTATATAACAAAACAAGAGCGTTATAACGCATCAGAGAAGTGAATGTGCCACGTTAGTGGCTAGGGAAATGCTCTGTTTACACTAGAGGGCAGCGTTACCCGTGTTTTGAGTTTGAAATGGGAAAAACCTGCGGAGAATGATTTTAATCTCCGGCTTTCCCTCACAAGAGAGTCAATTCACAAAGGAAACTGCAAAGCACCAATTCATTATTGGTCACTGCCATAAAATACTGAACTCCCAAGGAGGCAAAAGCATAGAGATTAAAGAAACATCTTAGTTTTTTCTATTCCAAACTAGTGGAAAGAGAAAGGCAACAATGGCTTTCTCCCTCTCTTATAAAAAGGAGTTGAAGGTCGAAGTATTGTTAATGTTCTGAATACTTGTGAAGTAGAGGATAGTGTTATAGTGTGAAGGCCAAGAGTCAAAGAGGTTCCTAGAGAGCTTGTTGACTAAGACTTCACTACTTAAGAGATAGAGAGATTGGGAGGCTGAGGAGGGCTTGGTACGACCGATGGTTGTAATCCTCCTTCTTTCAATATCAATAGAACTGTATTTGTTTTGTCCATTCGATGCTTAATATTGTCATTATTGTTTGAATATTTACACAGCATGATATGAATGGCTCAGATGGGTATAATTTATATGTTCATTATATATTAGCTTAATTTATAGGATATATGTTGTGTTAGAAATTACACGGGTGCTTTGTTTGATTGCAGGACTAAGATTTGGAGCCAGTGAAGGAAGACTCTTGCTTCGCTGCCTAGTGTTCTCCAAGGGACTCCAAGATCATCAAAGTGGTAATTTTCTATCGCATTCCATCAAGTTGTTCCAAGTTAATATGAACATGTATATGCCATCTTTGTGAACTGTACAGCTAATCTTACTGTCTTCCTCGGGCACCATAAAGCCCTGAGAGGGATATATGATAACCAACAACCCAAGAATTTTAACCTATAGCAGAATTGGCGACTCCATTGGGGATTGTTCCCCATAGTTTCCGGACTATTTCTTTCCTCCTTTATTCTCCATTTTGTTCACAGATCCTTCCGACCAGTACTTATGCCCAGTAAACATTTTAAAATCTCACAGATTTCTATCATGTTTCTGTTCGACCATCTGAAGAATTTTTCCCTGGATAACGCTACACCTGTAGTTTCTCCAGTGCGTTATAACGCCGGCTCTGTTTAAAAATAGTACGTTAGTCCCTGGATTAACGCTTACTTTACTTAGAGACAGTGCGTTACTCAGCCAAAAACTTGTTGTTCACTGTCGTGATTATGTTTTAGCTGCAGAATTTTTTGGCCATCAGTATATCTCCTTGACTGAATCCCTGCGCTTGTTTACTAAATTGGCATTTCTGTTTGTTTGCTCTTGTTTGAAAAGTTAGTGTCAAAAGCATTTACTTTTTAGAGAAGAATTTTTTTTTCTAGTTTTTTCTGCATCTAGCTGAGTTAATTATGAAATTTTCAGTTTATAGACTATTAAGAAGAGGTAGATAGAAGTCTGAATCTTTAAAGCTGAACTGAGTTATTTGAATGTTAATGCATGGATGTTGAAAAGAAACCTCTCCTTGTAGAAATACTCTTCATCGAATTGAATATTTAGAGCATGTTTTGCATGGTTTGTTGAGTCAGAGTCTCATTACATTTCATACGTCCACTCCACCTCCGCAAGACTAATAATCAAGTACACTAAGAATCAAGCGATAATAAAATCATAAAATCTTTTTTGAGCTCACAGAAATAGTAGTCCAGGCTAGGATCTTGGGTTAGGAGCAGTGAGAAAATTACCCAAGATCTCAAAACTTGAAACTAGAGTCATTAACGAGCGAAATCCTACTGCACTCATATTATTGGGACCATTCCTTTACTGGAGCTCAGCGTGAGACAACACTTGGGTGCACAAGAAGGTAGCCCGCCTTCGACTGAATCCGGTGGGTGTGTTATATATTGGGGTTCCCTTTGGGGATGTCGAAACTAGATCGGGGATCTAGGTATTCTGCCCATATAGCACACTGTCCTTGACCGTGGACCCCCCTGATGATGTCTGTGATTTGAGGTATCTTTAGTGGCCATACTTTTTAGGGACTTACACAAGGTGACTGGGACGGGCTGTCCTGGTACCTGAAACAGATGGACCCACTCTGTCTTCGGTCTTTAGGAGGGTACTCGTCTTCACGAGAGTTCTTACACCTATCGTCTGAGGTTCGGGCGAAGCTCTAGAGTGACTGTAACTGTACTTTTGACCAACCCTCTTTGTATACTATTGTGATACTATATTTCATCACCAGAAAACGGTAGTATTTAGACAGGGCACCCTATTCTGGCTGCTTGCTAATTGATTTTAGAGAGTCCTTTTTTCTTTTTTAGGTGTGTGGTTACTATCATTGAGACTTCATAATACATTACAACTTATTAAAATTTGTTAAAATTAAACTGGTCACCGTGGCGTCCTCTGACCCACGCCGTCTGTCCCGATGATAGCAAGGTCTACCCCCTCTCACTATTGAGGAAGAACTGAACCTTGGTGAACCCGTGCCTTCTACGGAAGAGCAGTCTCCTCTGACTAATCTTGATTTTCACATAGCCTCATATCATCCGGAATTTCCAGAGGACCCTTTCATTGAAGGGGTTGTACCTCATTACAATCCTCCGCTCACTGATCCGTCGGGGCCTGTGATAATTCAGATTCCACCACACCAATATATGTCTTCGGCTGCACAAACATCCATTTCACCACCAGCATCCACTGGGTCGATGCCAATGGCAACCATCCCAGGTTCGCCACCATCCTCCCCGCCGGTGGTCAGTTCTATGCCATCACTGGGTAACCCCAGTAGTCAACATATACCTACTCCCAACCCTACGGTCATCACAACTGTCAGTAGCTTACCGAATCCTTCGGCATCTACTTCTACCGTGACCACGTTGGGACCCACGGTAGCTCCTCCCATGAGTATGACTACTTCGGTGCCTTTTAGCAACCCTTTCGGTTGGAACCCTCTACTGATTTCAAACCCCTTGGCCACTATACCAGGGGGTAGTGTTACCAGCACGCAGGTAGCAGGGAACATTTCGCTTCCCCTGCAATCGTTAGGACAAATGGGACAACCTATTGTCAATACTTTTCCCTTAAGTGGTGCAAATATAGGTGTAGGGTCTATGTCGTTGCCAAACTATGCAAGTAGTAGCATGCCTCCAGGTAACTCTATTACATCCATTTGGACTAACCAACACCAACCTCCATCTAGAATGGGAGGGCACTTTTATACTGGGGGCAACCAACTAGTTGCCCAGCAATACAATATGCCCTATGGACAGCAACAGTATGTCCCTACTCCTCCACCTATAGGAAGTTTTTATCAAAGTCCCACTTATCCTCCTGGTAACACGTTGATGGGTGGACCCTATGGTCTGAGTAGTCAACCCATACTGCCTTGGTTATATTCGAGGGAAAATCCACAATTGCCATTTTTGGCCGCTTTGGACATTCCCGATATCCATAAACTGACTAACGACCCCATCAATCACAACCTGCTTTGGCCTCCAGTACCACATAAGATTCCTTCTGACATCCCGAAGTTCGATGGGAAACAAGGGGACGACCCAGTCGCACACATCACTACCTTTCATCTATGGTCTATATCCAATTCCATGGTGGATGATAGTGTCCGACTTCGACTGTTTCCCCGCACCCTTACAGGCAATGCCGCCAAGTGGTACATTGAATTGCCACGCGCTGCCATCAATACTTTTGGCGCTTTAGCAACGAAGTTCCTAAAGAACTTCCAATTACCAATTAGATTTGAAACCTGAACATAATTGTTAACCTCGCTGTGCCAAGACACCGCCACCCACATCTCCGATCACATTCATGAATGGAGACGTAGGAGGAGGCTAGTCAAACTGCCAATCTCAGATCATCTCTTAGCCAATTGGTTTTGCAAGTCTCTTTTACCCCACATCTCTAAAGACATTGGCCTTTCTGGTGCGGTTACAGAAGATCAATGTATTCATCGTGCCCAACATTTGGATTTAATCTATTCACAATCCAGCACGCTATACGATCTACTCCCCCATGCCCCTGGTAACCCAAATCCTCCGGCCACTCAGAAAACCGGAGCACATGCCGACAGTCTCGTTGGCACAATCTCTGGTGTGGCCACAAAGCAGTCTCGGGGGCAAACCTCCCAGCCATCTTCGGCTTCCATCGCCCCTCACCAAACGACTACTCTTCCTACTGCTGAGGTGAATTCTGTGCAAACCTCACAAAAACCTAGCGGGAAAAATAAGAAGAACAAGAAAAAGACGTCTTCTTCGGAAGAGCAGTCGGATAATCAGAATAACCCTAATCATAAAAACGTTGCCAAAAATTACAAAGGGAAGGAAAAACCCATGAAATTTCCTTGCAGGATCTGTGCGGAGGACCACTTGACATACAAATGTCCTCGGCTGCAAGAATGCACCGATTTTATTGCCAACAAGGATTCTGGGTGAACACCTGTCGTTCTTCATAATCCTTTCCCAAATCAACAGCAGCAACATCAAAACATGGTTGAAAATCCGCAACAACCCCATCAACGGGGCAACGGTGGTTCACATCCTTCCGGCGAAGGAACATCTGCCATTTATGGCATCGAGAGTGTTGAACTTCAAACTCGAGCCAAGCTTTATGAAAATCCTACCATAGATGCTCAAGAACCTGGTACTAGTTCAAATCCATCGCCGCCAAACGATTTGCATATCGAACAGCCTACTGCTGACCCCGTGATTCGTCCCCCCAAAGGGACACTTCGACGCACAACTCATAACACCTCTGCACGTGCAACCCAAAACTACAACATTGTAGAAGATTTGGTGCAGGCACCATCAGCCATGTCTGCTCTCGAAGTATTACAAACCTATCCAGCACAAATGAAATCCTTTCTTTCAGACATTGGTGGAATAGACCCCTAAGATTCCATGCTAGCTATCTTTGATATGGAAAATGCTAAACCTGGCCTCTCACACCAACTCGCATTCCAGGTGCAGGTTGTGTCGAAAGGGAGACCAATCCATCGCACTGTCATAGATGAAGGTGATTCAACCTGCGTTATGTCACAAGATTGCTGGCTCAATTTAGGTTCTCCTACCCTCACCCCGCCATCGAATTCCCTCAAAGCTTTCGATGGCCACACATTCCTCCCAAAAGGATACCTTGCTAGCTTTCCCATCACTCTGAGTGGGAAAACGGTAAACATGGACGTTGAAGTCATAGAGCGCCATCTAGACTATAATCTATTGCTTGGTCACAGTTGGTCTTATGCCATGACTGCCATTGTCTCTTCGGTCTTCCGACTCATCCTATTTCCATTGGATGGGAAAATAGTCACAGTGGATCAGCTATCCTTCTGCACCCCTGATTATGCCACGTTACCAAGTAGCATTGTACCCCTAATATGAGGCTTTCCTAACTCTTACGTCAGTATCGGTACCGGTCTTCTGAAGGCATCTTCCCTACTGGGTTGTTTTCCTCTCCCGCCGCCACAGATCCCAAACATGGTCGCGATGATATCCACCACTTTGGATGGCTCTATCGACCCATGGATCATTTCGGCACCTTCAGACATTGATTCCTATGGAGATCAGATGCTGCTCTCACCAGCAAAGTTGGCTTACCAAGCCATCCAAATAGCATCTGAACCCTCCACTGCTATGGTTTCGACCAAAGGTACAAACCTCCCACCTATCACAATTCTCTCTAAGGATCTCCTCAATGAAGTCTTGCCTACAGACGAAACTATTCGAGAGATCATGTCTCTAGAAGATTTTCACCATCGTGCTTCGATGATTGACTCGGAGGTGATAAAAACTAAAATCCCATCTTTTGACCAACCTGAGATAGTTCCCTCCCCTTATACAACTGTTCAAACTATCGATTCAGAAGGCAACATGGGTAATATTTCTGAGACAATGCTCATTGATATCTCGGTCAAAACGGGTATCATGAAAAATGTTCAGATTGGAGAAGCTTTCAATCCTGAGGAAATTGCGCGCTTCACATCCATTTTCAAAGAATTTCGCGATGTGTTTGCTTGGTCTCATAAGAAAATTCCCAACATAGATAATTCTATTGACGAGAAAGAGATCAAGAAATTCCGAGCATTCTTTTTATGGTATTTTTCTTGCTCGTTAATCCGAAAAACCTCGAGTCCTCTTCTTCGGGCTCGTTAAACTTACACGAAGAAGCTTCGAGCGTTCTTTTTACGGTATTTTTCTTGCTCGTTAATCCGAAAAACCTCAAGTGCCCTTCTTCGGACTCGTTAAACTCATATGAAGTTGATATAGAGCATTCTTTTTGTATGGTCTTTTTCTTGCTCGTTAATATGAAAAACCTAGAGTTTTCTTATTCAGACTCGTTAAAACTATGAAGAAGCACTGAGCTTTCTTTTTAGGAATCTTTTTCTCACTCATAAAACTGAAAAAACCCTGATTTGCCTTTGTCGGGCTCATTAAACTACCACGACAGAAAGTAAGGAGCCATTCTTTTCTCCTTTTCAAAGCTCTTTAAACTGAAAAAGTAACCGAGTTTTCACTGCGTGACTTGTTAAAATTTCATGGAGGGCACCGAGTTTTTTTTTGTCAGACTCGCTAAAATTTCACAAAGAGTATTGATTTTACTCCGTCTCCTCGTACTCATAACAAAATGAGGTGGACATCCATCGAACATAGATTTCTCACTTTTCTGGCTTCAATGGACTAACTCACGGAAAATGAACTATTTTCGGGCTTACTATTATCCCTTTGTCGTGCCCGGTTATCAAGACATGACAAAGGTACCCCAATGGAGTTGTCTTTTGTGATATTTTTTAGACTCTCTAAATATGAAAAATTCACCGAGTTTTCTCGTCTGGACTCATTAAACCTAGTCAGACGGGGCCCAGAGTTGTCTTTTCTAACATTTTTCAGACTCTCTAAACATGAAAAATTCACCGAGTTTACTCGTCTGGACTCATTAAACCTAATCAGACGGGGCACAGAGTTGTCTTTTCTGACATTTTTCAGACTCTCTAAATATGAAAAATTGACCGAGTTTACTCGTCTGGACTCGTTAAACTTAATCAGACGGGGAAAAATTTGGGCAAAATGGATACTACCTCTGTTACATTTCAGAAAAGGTCGATTTGGCAGAAAAATTCTTGAACATGGCACTTCCCAGAAAACTCTTTCGCAGTTAGCTGAACCCTACCATCTATGAGTATTAGCATTCATTTCCTAGTGTCCCTGCACCGGTAAAATCCTAACACACTCTTTGGTGTTCATCAAGCTTCAGCTGCCTAGTACCCTGCTAGAGTGCCTTCTATTTTTCAAGTAGATCTCACTATCTACTGCTCCTGTTATCAACCAAACCGCTCATTATGCCAGAAATTATTTGTCATCCGACATCCCCATTTCCTCTTCATTATCTCAAATCATAAACAACATCAGTTGGTTTACGTTTCGTGTTGACTGATGTAGGACACCTCAGTGCCTACCTTTTAACAGATCTCTTTCTATCGACTTCAACATCTTATCTAGGAAGCTGATCCAAAAACCCATCAGTACCCGGATACTTGCAGACATCAGTGGCAGGTAATCTTGTGTTTGATCAGGGGTCTTCATCATTGGCTCCTGGTCGAATGATTCTACGATTTTTTGACTTCAACTCATTTTATTCACACTCGCTAGATTGTACTGTGCATCTTACGGACCATCATCATTATCGGTGGCCACCTTCGCGTCTGTTAACAGTTTTCATTATCAACTGGTAATCAGACGATTTCTCACATGTTCAATGACAACTCCTTCATTCACATGTTGAGAAATATGCAGTTTAAGTGAATCGGCAGTCAAGACCTTGGGGCAAAGGCTACATCATTAAAGTTTTGTTTCCTTCCCCAAGTTGCGATATTGTTTATGGAGACATCTTCTTCAGCCTGATCCTGTTATGATAGACACTTCCAAATTGTGCTTATCACTGGACAGATTCTTCATATCTCTATTCTAGAGAAATCATGTTGTTTAAGCTACTGAGCATGGGAATGCCTGACTCAAGTCAGATACTATATTTTCTGACATATGTTGTTGTTTCAGGTTTTCCTCAGTCTTTCAATCTCTTTATCTCTACACAAATTATAAATTATTTTGGCCATCGTCTTCGTCTCTGACCTCACACTTTAGGGGGCATCTATTACAGGTCAAAATACCTCCTCATCGGCTCAAAGGAGAAGACAAATATGGAAGGAATCCAAAGACCTAAATTAAACCTATTTTTGCCAAGGTAATGCCTCTATATAACAAAACAAGAGCATTATAACGCATCAGAGAAGTGAATGTGCCACGTTAGTGGCTAGGACAATGCCCTGTTTACACTAGAGGGCAACGTTACCCATGTTTTGAGTTTGAAATGGGAAAAACCCGCGGAGAATGATTTGAATCTCCGGTTTTCCCTCACAAGAGAGTCAATTCACAAAGGAAACTGCAAAGCACCAATTCATTATTGGTCACTGCCATAAAAGACTAAACTCCCAAGGAGGAAAAAGCATAGAGATTAAAGAAACATCTTAGTTTTTTCTATTCCAAACTAGTGGAAAGAGAAAGTCACAATGGCTTTCTCCCTCTCCTATAAAAAGGAGTTGAAGGCTCTTAGTTGAAGGTCGAAGGATTGCTAATGTTCCGAATACTTGTGAAGTAGAGAATAGTGTTATAGTGTGAAGGCCAAGAGTCAAAGAGGTTCCTAGAGAGCTTGTTGACTAAGACTTCACTACTTGAGGGATAGAGAGATTGGAAGGCTGAGGAGGGCTTGGTACAACCGACGGTTGTAATCCTCCTTCTTTTAAAATCAATAGAACTATATATGTTTTGTCCATTCGATGCTTAATATTGTCATTATTGTTTGAATATTTACATAGTATGATATGAATGGCTCAGATGAGTATAATTTAGATGTTCATTGTATATTGACTTAATTGATAGGATATATGTTGTGTTAGAAATTACACGAGTGCTTTTATTGATTGCAGGACTAAGATTTGGAGCCGGTGAAGAAGGACTCTTACTTCGCTGCCTAGTGCTCTCCAAGGGACTCTGAGATCGTCAAAGAGGTAATTTTCTATCGTATTCCATCAAGTTGTTTTAAGTTAATATGAACATGTATATGCCATCTTTGTGAACTGTACAGCTAATCTTACTATCTGCCTCGGGCACCGGAAAGCCCTAAGAGGGATATATGATAACCAACAACCCAAGAATTTTACCCTATAGCACAGTGTCCCATACTTCATAACCTTGCGCCAAGAGATAAACCTCCATTATTCCTTTCCAGAGTGCATAATTATTTTCATTGAATGGAGGTACACCATTCTTGGTATGCTCCATGACCTCCTTCCAGTTGTTAAACTGCTATTGAAGGAACCAAGCTCTTATACGAATTCTTGGAAATACTGAGAGGGGGGCGTGAATCAGTATTCCTTTCAATTAGAGCATTAGTTAATCTTCAATTATTATTAGTGTTTTTACAATGATAGCAGTAAACAAAAGGAACACAATTTTTAAGGTGGAAACCCACTCCGGGACAAAAACCACGTAATGCTTTTCTAATAATTCTTTAATATTCAACTCCAATTGAAAATAAAGCTCCAACTTCCTAGAATCTAGAAAAGAATTCTTCTCCAGCTCCCACTGGATGGACACTCCAACACCTAATATTCTTCAGTAGTTAACTGAACGGATTCCCCAACACCCAATGAGCTACAACTCACCCTAGCACCACCCTACCACCCTATAGAAGAATGCAGAAGAATGGAATCCCATACCAGGGAAAATGGTCCACTTTACAATGATATAGAATGATGTAGAAGAAGAAGACACACTAGACCATAACCCCAACTATGACACAACCACCTAATGATGATCCTAGACCTTCCGACATTATCTCTTCAACTCTTTGCAGATAGACACTAGTACAATTTTTACAATAATGTATTTACAATGACTTAGTACAATGATACCTTTACAATGACTATATGCAGTGCTGGTCACTGGAAGACTTCATGTGATGAACTTCTTGCTGCTGTTCTACACCTTGGTTTTTTCTCTTATCATGCTACCCTCTGTTGCACCTTGATTTGCTTTGCTGCCCTAGAAATTTTGGCCCTTTGCAGCCCTTAACAACACATGATTTAGCTTTTTCTTGCCTTCTAGAAGCTCAATATTGAATCTGGTGTATATTGGTTATTTCAGACCCCCAATATCTGATTTTCGGTATTGTATTAGGCCTTTGAGTCATATTTCCAATGCCATAGGTCTGACCCAATTTGGATTCTTCAAGAGATATTTATGCCCAATTTCTCACAATGCCCTAATTATGGATTGTTTCATTAGAGAAAACTTGTACGATGTGCCACGTGTCATTGTTTCTTCATTTGGCTTTGACATTGATTGAGAAAAAACTACAGTCCGTGCACTATCTACCACTTTTTACAAAATTCCAATCTGATATTCAGAGAGAGAGTTATGACGATTTTTCCAAAGTCACTTCTTTGAGATGAATTCACGAGCCTGCAAATACACTGACTTCCACAGATCATATCTCCGAAAATATTGCGTACCTTGATATAAAATTTTCACAGGAGCTTCCTCATGATTTCAGATTTTCCTAATACAAATTTCAGCTTTTGAACCTTCGTAGAAACAAATTTAGAGTGAAAATTCCACGATGACCTGTTTCAGATGGCGAAATCCCTTACATAAGGAGGATATGAGGATCACAATTTATATAAATGCTTAGGTTGATAGGGGCTTCAACAAGTGAACGTGGGAAGGATTTTAGGAGCTTAAAAAATACTAATTATGACTTTTCAATGACCCATGCCACAACCCCATGGGGTTTTAGCCCACTAACTGGGGTTACAAACTTCAAACATGAATATCTCTCAAACCGTGAAGAATTATGTGTCGTGCCAAATATCAACGGAAACATCTCAACAAGTAGAAACCATCAAAATAATTATTGAACTAGAATATATTAATTTCATAGGTCAAAATTCCCATGAAATATTAGGGTAGCCCCTGGTGCTTCTTGGGTTGACATCAATGACAACCGTTGATCAACAAGCAAACAAGTACCATTCTTGGCTAACACTTGATTCATCTAAGTTCAAATGAGGTTTTCTGTGTTCTTGAGGAAATATTAAGCTTTTTAATAACTCACTCCCCAGTATGGTCGCCACTATGTTGTCTCCCCGTAATTTGCAAGATTGGAAAGAAAAACTCTGCAAGGAACCACATCAAACCACTTTGGAGTCCAAGGACCTAGCCTTCCTAGGCTCAGAGAGGGCTCTCTCTATGTATGTGTTTGTAAATGATATATCTTTATGCTTTTGTTTTCTGATTTTAGACTAGTTATGAAGTTTTAGGAATGTTTTTTTTGTTTGGTTGATTAATTGATTGTGTGATTAAGTGATTGAGTGTTTGAGTTGAACAGATATACTATGGGCAGCATTAATCCATTGGGCTATGGAGTCATAAAAGGATTTAATTTTTCTTCAACTCTACAAGGGTTTTCATAGGGCAAGCTAACTATATCAAGTGGATCGCTTAGTTTAGATGAAATATGAAATGACAGTAAGTTGTGCAATCAGCAAAACTAAATGTCAGTTAAAAATCCTTTAACTCTACTTCAACAACAAAAGCCCTTTAGGTAACTATTTAAGACAAACCAAAGGACAGGGAAAACCTAATCTAAATGTGAGAACTTCTTATTTCTAATACAGAGATGGACTATAAGGGCATTTATACGATATGTCACCTTTCAAAGAAAGGATGAGCTTGTGAAGCTACCTAGCCCTTTATAGACTCTGCCTAAAGAAATAATAGAAGTAATCAATAATGATCTGGAAATGAAACTACTTGTTTGTTGGTGCCAGATATTCATTATCCATTAACATATGTATGCAAGCTTTTTAATGTGTTTTGCAATTGCAACAAAGTGACTTTGATGAGTTTATGAGTCTTTTTGTATGTAGGAGGCTTAATTATTTTTAATTTTAAACATATTTGACTCTCAAAATAAGCAGCAAATAAATCACAAAATATAACTCAGCATATGATAAGGCAGTTCACCCCTCCTGGGCTACATCTGTCAGGTCCAAGGCCCCCAAATGGGCATGTCCTTTCTCTTATTATGCTCAGAAAATGGTTATACAATGTGTAGAAAGCCTAAACAGGTGAAAATAGCTGCAGAAATGAGTTCAAAGTGCAAAAAATAGTAAGAAATGACTATAGTTTCACCTCCAATGGATAATTATAATCCAATACAAGTCTCCAATCCCCAAGCCCTTGTGGCTCTTCAAGATCTCTCGCTGATAAAACACCTGAATAAATGCTCTAATGGCTCCGAAACCTACTCCAATGGCTCTAGAATGCTCCAATTACTCAAAATAAAATAAAAAATCGCTCCAAATGGACTCTCCTATCAAAAGTTATGGCCAAAACAGTCTTTTGCCCAATGTTAGGTAAAAATCCCACTAAAAGTGGGCTAACTGTAGTTAATTGGAGTTATTTTGGTGAATAGACGCAAAATCTAGTGCGGCCTCCATAATTGGTGGAACCACTTCATGTCATATTAAATGTTGAGTAATTCGTGGCCACATGCAGAGGAAGTGTCGAAACTGTCGGAGTTAACGGTTTAATAACTACGTACTAACTCTGACTTTTATTGTTAACCGTGGCATAGAACATTTAATGGAGCGGCCACATGGGTGGTTTTCCACGTGGAATATTTGGTGGTTAGGGCCTTTAGGCCATGGTTTAAGCCCTGTGGTCATGTTGACGCGGGCTAGCCCTAAGGGGCTAGCCCCTTTTTCCTTCGCCCAAAGCTTTAATAAACATCAAATATAAAATGAAACCAATGTTTATTAAGATCCACTTTGTAGACCGCTCATTTGGGCCGCCCGATTGGCAACGCGGAGACCAGAGGTTGAATCCCTCTGCATAAAAAAATTTGCAACGTTAAAAATCCACTGGCCTAGGGCCACGTGGCAGCGTTCGGGCTTGCCATCTGGCACCCTCGGATTGGCCTGCCAATAAAAAAAGTCAAACCATCCACAAACTAGCTGCTACCACTTGTCAAATGTGGATTGGACCAGGAGGAATATTTTGAGGAATATTCCTTGGAATATTCCTTTTTAATTTTTCAAATTGAAAGTCAAACCTGGTTAAACTGGTCTTTTTGCAGTTTACTGAAAACTTCAAAGTTGCATAACTTTCACATACAATGTCAGATTTGAGTGTCGTTCATGGCGCCAGGATCATATTGATGAGCACTATCCAATCACTCAGGTTCCAACCAATTTTGAGCAATTCAAATTTTGAGCATTTTTACAACTTAGGACATGATCACCTGATCACACCTCCCAAATGGGGAGCTTTTGGACCCCAAAATCTCTCTGATTACTAAAACTGAAGATGAGGAGATTGATTCCCCACTCTTCCACCCTTGAATAGATGAAATCTTCTCGATTTCATCAAATTGAAATTTTTATAAAATGATAAATTGTCTCTTGAATTCACTGATCGAACGTTGCTAAAACTAACTGAGTCATGATGCAAATTCTTAAAATTTGCAGAACAACAACTATATTTTGTAGAAAAAAAATTGTTTCTACAATGATCAAACTTCAAAGAAGACTTAAAACAAGATTCACATTTCCAACTGTTCATATGGCGACTTTTTGTTGAATAAACTCTATACTTGTGCCGAATCCCGACCAAGTTTTCTCGCCATACAAATCTGCCAAATCTTCCATCATGAAACCAACATTGACCCATGTTGAATTGTGTGCCCTCTTTGCTTTCATGCCTTTCCACCTCATGGACTCTTGTATTGCTTTGCACCGACACTTTGTTCTTTGCACCGATCGACACCAAAGGTACCTTGTGCAACATAATGTCATCTTCTTTCAAAGACGAACTGTTATCAGACTGAGACATATCATTATCAATATCATGAAAAGTTAAATGTACAAAATCTTGTCATCTAATCATTAAAAAAGTCAGATTTTGACTTGCATTAACTATCCTTTTCAATTTCCCTGCATGGACTAAAGAAGATTCTATCTTCTTCTTATGTGCTCTCACAATGTACTCTTTTCCATCCTTGAACAAGTGATATTTATACTCATGGCAATGGAAGATGGCCTTTCTGTCATATAAATAGGGACTACCCAACACAACACCTGTAATGTCAAGCGGTACCACATCTAATTCAACCCAATCAACATAATGAGATGTTATGGCGAAGCGCAAGATGCAATTTCTTAAGACTTGTAAGTTTGCATCCTTGCAAATCCACCCAAGTGGATATGGCTTTGGATGATGTATCGTCTCAAGTTTCAGTTTCTTGACTTAGAGATGAGATTCGTTTCACACCCACTATCAAATAGTGTGTCTATCTTTGTGTGTTTGGCTATTATCCTCACATGAAATAGCTCTATCCTCCTCTTTTCATCTTGAGTATCTTTGTGACAGTTTAATGAGCTAGAACTGGGATTTGTGTCTTGTACAACCTCTTTCCCTTTGATGTTCTTTAATACCATGGTGATACTTTTTGTCTCATCACCTGATTCAGACCGTAAGTCCTATTCAACAGTTGCTACAATTTTCCCCTTTTCTTTGGGTTTGTCTTTGTTTTTATATTTCTCTGGTTTCAACTCAGGATGAAGCTTCCAACAGTGGTCTTCATCATGGCTTGTTTTTGAACAGTTCTTGCAAAAGAATTTTCCTTTTTATTTTCTGGAATTTGCAACCCTTTTTCTTCCTTTGCTTTTAAAATCACTACCCTCATTCAGCACATCAAAAGTGTTTTTCCCTCTAGACTCTAAATATGTAGCTTGTACACAAACTTTGCCTAGAATAGTAGGATTAAACATAAGAATAGTGTGTTTAAGATAACTGTGCAATCCACCTATGTACTTTAACAAAGTGTCTTGGCTTTGTAAATCTACCCCAAGTAAGAGTGCTCTTCTCCTAAATTCCTGGGTATAGTCTTGCACATTTTGTCCCTTAAGTTGTCTAAAGTTTTTCCAGTTCATTATTGCCTTCTGAAGGTGAGCAAGAGGATAAAATTGTTTCTTGATAGCGGTAATAAACTCAGTCCATGTTAGAGTTATCTTACAATGATTCTTGATTTCCTCCCTGGTTTTGGCTTCCCACCAAACCAATGCTGCTCCATCCATCCTTAGTGAGGCTAATTGTATTTTGGTGTCATCGTCATGCAGATTTTGAATCCTTAAATAGACCTCCAGTTGTCTGATCCAATTATCTAATTTCTATGCATTAACATCACCATTAAACATTGGCAATTCAAATTTTACATCAAGCTTTAACAAAGGATTTTTAACAGTTGTATTTGTCTTATGTGACTGATTTACCAAAGATGAAGAGGATGAAGATGAGGAAGAGGATGACGATGGAGATGAAGGATCACCATTTCCTCCATTCCCTTTCTTAGACTTATCCTTATCCTTCTTTCCTCCTGAAGAATCTCCTTCTTCTCTTTGGTTTTTAGACCCTTCTCCAGCAATCATATCATTTCTTTCCTGATAGAGTATCCTTAACATTTCAGTCATGTCCAAGAAAGCTTTCCTAAAGATTCTTTCTTCCTCCTTGGGATCCATTTCTTCATGAACTTCTTCTTCTCTTGAAGTCATGATTGTAGCTACTTCTAAGGCTACAGAGGGTGAGATAGAAGGTGGAGATAATGGCACCCTAGCCCTCCTTGGTTGAGGATTGTCTAGTGCTCTAACCAATGGTCCTTCCCCTCTTTTCAGTTTCAGCCTAGTAAGCATCAAATTTGCAAAACAGTAAAATATTTCTTTGCACACAAATCAATACTCATTACAAGTTTTGAGTTCAACTTGGCTCCGATACCAATCTGATATGAATGTGAGAACTTCTTATTTCCAATACAGAGATGGACTATAAGGGCATTTATAGGAGGCTTTAACAAACATCAAATATAAAATGAAACTAATTTTTATTAAGATTCACTTTGTAGACCGCTCGTTTGGGCTGCCCGGTTGGCAACACGGAGACCAGAGGTCGAATCCCTCTGCATACAAAATTTTTCAACGTTAAAAATCCACTAGCCTGGGGCCACGTGGCGGTCTCCAGGCTTGCCACGTGGTACCCTCGGATTGGCCCGCCAATAAAAAAAGTCAAACCATCCACGAACCAACTGCTGCCACTTGTCAAACATGGATTGGACTAGGAGGAATATTTTGAGGAATATTTCAGGGAATATTCAAAGGAATATTCCTTGGAATATTCCTTTTTTAATTTTTCAAATTGAAAGTAAAACCTGGTCAAACTGGTCTTTTTGTAGTTTAGTGAAAACTTCAAAGCTACATAACTTTCACATACAATGTAGGATTTGAGTTTCGTTCATGGTGCCGGGATCGTATCGACGAGCACTATCCGGTCGCTCAGGTTCCAACCAATTTTGAGAAATTCCAATTTTGAGCATTTTTACAACTTAGGACATGATCACCTGAATAAAACCATAGACTTCTTTGGCTAGGCTCTAGTAAGAAAACCTTAAAACAACAATCCAACAATCCTAGAATTACTTTCAGACAAAGAAAACATTCAAGATAATAGTGAGTGAAACTAAAGATCAAGATACACCTGTCTTCTTTAATCAAACACTCCAAAAAGACCTTCAAAGCAACATTTTAAGACAAACCAAAAGATAGGGCTAAACATAGACTTCTTTGGCTGTACTCTACTAAGTAAACCTCAAAGAAGACCTTAACAATAACACTGAAAGCAAGACCAAAGGATAGGGCATAACATAGAATTCTTTTGCTAGACTCTATTGAATCATTCTCAAGGCAACAAGCTAGGTGGAGCTAGAGAGAAATTAAGAATTCTCTAATCAGGCCTTGTAGAATAAAAAATTAAGATGAAATAAGTAGACAGAATCAATGTGCTAAGACAACATATCTTAATCTAAATTTTATGTTCTTTTATTAGAGAAAATGATGGACAAAATGGAAAACAGAAGGAAAACATTGACAAAGAAGGATAACTTCACCAATAACATAACTCAAGAATCCTGTGAACGTGCTTGTATTATTGATTTCCAAAAAAATTACATTACTCCAGTGCAATAATCTTTCCAGGTCGAAGTTTTATCGAATCCAGCCTAGCAGCCCATCAATTAGCTCAGCAACCACCAATCAACCAACCAACGCTAAAAATGAATAATACATGCAGTATTTATCTGCAAAATGAGGAGGTTTCTCTAACCTAGGGTTTCATATTTGTGTTTATTATAGAGTTAATGTATTTTTACCTTTGATACCATGGAATGCCCAAGGCAAAAATATATGTGACTGACTCACTGTAATAATAACTCCTAACTTAATTGTTGAGCTAACTTTGGGATATGTTTTGAATTTTAATGCTTTTCATTAAATTCACAATAACTACTAAGTGGCTGGGAAATATCTCTGATTGCTGCAATAACTGTGATTGCCTTTATTTGAATGAAACATGCTATATGTGTCCACAGTGTTTATGAGAAGTAACTGTTGTTTTTCTCTAGCATTTGGATTTGCCTCATGTGTTAATCAGCCTTTGATTTATCCTTGAAATCTGTTTAACCCTTTAAACTTTCTTTATCTCTGACCTCTATATTTTAGTCATGTTTCTTCATCCTTGACCTTTGATTTAATATTTAATTCTTTGATTAACCTTTTAACCCTTCCTTTGACTGTGTTTCATCATTTTCCTGTATCTCTGGCTGCATTTGCTGCGTTTAAATAATCACCAATGGTTATGATCCATTAGTGTTTATGTTTTAATCTGGCACTCCTGGTTTGAAGAAAAAACTTGCTGGATCGTCACCCAGGGAGTCTGTTTGAACATTTTAGGACCTTAGAAATGCAAACCATGCATTTATACCTCGGCAACCTGCACATTAAAATCAATTAATTAATTTAAATCCTACGTTCGTGGATTTCTACGGGTGTTTGGGGCTTGTTGGGTCCTTTTGGAGCATTTGCAGAGGCACATATGGTTATGGGGCTTTATCGCAAAGGCATGGGCCTTTGAAACGTTTGAATGAAGAAGTGGTTTTAGGTTATGGTGGGAGAGCGAAAGCTGGTTTATCACATGGATTGGGGGAAGTAAGTGGTATCGGTGGAGAGCGTGCGATGCCATAGAATGGGCGCTGCGTGGCAGGAGGTACAAGGGCGAAAAATTCCCATTTCGTGATATTTGAACGTTTTATCACCCACGCAGTTGGATGTGCGATATGCGACGTGGGCCATTGGATCGTGAGGAATGGAGATCAATGGTGGTTAGGGTTAAATGGAGTGGCAGGCAAGTCTAGACGGTGGGGCTCGGGGGTTACGTGGCAGAAGGCTTTAAACGATATGGAGGGGTCCTTTATAGTGCGGGACCAAGGTGATATGGTCGTGGGGATTAGTGTTTATGTGGGTCTTTTATAATGCGGGCCCGGGTTAAATAAAAAGTGAAAAGCGCTTATTATCATGGTGGGGTTAAGTGTCATAGGGCATGGGAATAAGGCTTTAAAATTGGGGTAATGGATATAAAAGGGTGTCGGGTAGATTAATACAGTGGGGTCGGGTAGATTAAACTAAAACAGAGTTTTTAGTTTTAAATAATGGGGCCCGAATGGTATAATTTTTTATTTAAAACAATGTAAAAGGGGACTTTTTACATTGTTTTGATGGAATAAGGGAAAATGATGAAGGTGAGGACTCTCGATAAGCAAGCACTGGAACAGCAACTACAAGAGCAAGAACAGGAGCAAGGAATAAAAGGGGCTACTGCCATCTAATAGAATATACATCCAGCCATACAGAGACATAGGTGGTAAGAGCTAGTATACCTCCCCGGTCGAGAGCTAAAGGGTGAAAAGAGGGATTAAGGCCAACTTGGATTTTTCCAGAGCATGAGAGTGCTTTAGGAGAGGAAAACTGAGAGATAGTGAATTTAGGAAAAATAAAGATAATGAAGGCAATGAAATTTCTAAAGATAGTTGATAGTCAAGGAATGCTATCTTCATTAGTGTATAAAATCCATAGTCACCTACTGATACTTTGAATACAGGAGACTAACATACTCAATATTGGGTTATAGAGCGCCTCTACACAATTAAATTTATTAAATGTTAAACATTTAAGCTTGACATCTACCCATGCTAGGTTGTAGAGTCCCTCTTAATGTAAAAATTAGTTTTAATTTTTATAATTATATTTAAACAATTTGTATTAAAAGAGGATTAAGACTCTTGATCATGTAACAATACAAAATGAGATTAAAAAGAAAAATAATAAACTTTTAACTTTGTCTAGGTAGGCTATAGTTTCACCCTGAACACTATTTTATTATCTTTTATTTTGTCAAAAAATCTGAAATTGGGTGTTTGAATAGCTTTTTTAATTGTGGAAATGGACTCATCACCCTCATGAATCTTTGGAAAAACTATTTTTTTTAGGATAAATCCTTGCCTATTTAGACTAAGCTATAATATCTTTACATTAATTCCAAATGTTTAATTATTAAATTTAACCGACCAAATAACTTATAATAATTTATTTATCATAAAAATAGATAAATAATATCTTATAAATTTCCTTTCTACTACAAATATATCATAAACTAGCCCAATGATATAAATTAAATGGTTGATAGATGTGGATAGGCATCATCTCTCATTATTAATATTTAAAAAATCATAAAATTTAACTAAAATGGAACTTTATTTTAATAAATTACTATTATTATTTAATGAAGAGATATCTGGATTATCCACAGTGTGATCAAACAATGGTCGATGTTTCGAATCCCAATGGGTATCCATCTTTAGGACAAGATGATGAATGAAAAGTGAAAGAAGGACGTAAAGGACAAGGTTTATATATAGTGAAAAGAGGAGAAGAGGAAGATGGATCCTCGTTGGGATTCGAAACGTCGACCATTGTTTGATCACATTGTAGATAATTTGGATATCTCTTCATTAAACGATAACAACAGAAGCTTGAAAAATATTATTATTATTATAGAAAAAAGTATATATATATATAATTTAAACATATATACATTTTTTTTTTCTGAATAAGGCTACTTCTATATTGATACAAAATAGTGTTACAAAGAGGCCGAAGCCTCGAGAATTCCAGCCCATTGATGCAGCATTCTTGCTTTGCTAACTAGACATTGAGTACCACAAAAATTTAAAGGAGGACTCTGTAATCTTTGAAGAACAGTTCGACTGTCTGTTACTGACAAGTAAGGAACTTCTATGACCAAAATTCTAACAGACCTGGAAAATAGTACCCCTGTGGAATAGGCCTTAGTAGCCAGATTTTTACAATTTCTTATCATAACTTAACAAAAACTGTAACAACCTGTGACTAACATCTAGACTTTGACATATAACAGAGTGAACATAAAATAGCAGGTTTTTCCCACGCAGGGGAGACCATCCATAAACCAAAGGAAACCCTTATGAGCAGTAGCAGAAAAAGACTTTGACAAAGTGCTGAAGAAAGACACCTTCGTGATGACGAGCCAAAATGTAGTAGCGCCGTGCTGGAACCACATTACTGTTCAGTGGGAGGATCTTCCTCTACAATGAGACAGCCGAATTTGTAGGGGTCCTCCTCAGCAGGCGGTGGAGCGTCATGGCGCTGTTGGTCCTCATCCGGTGGAGCCGAAGGGTTGACCTCGTCGTCCAGGTTAGCAGCTTTGTCCAGAGTAGAAGCATTCTGCAGAGAATCCGCCTGATGATTGCGTTGTTCTGTCCCCACTGTGGGTTCCAGAGAAGCCCTCGGAGCGGCGCAGAGCTGGTTCGAAGTATCCTGAGCAGGGGGGGCAGCCCGAATATCAATGGTGACAGTAGCCAAGAGAGACGTGTTGTTGACACTGCAGGGGAAGTGGAGGCGCGCGTGGTGGGATTGAGCCCGAGAGGAAAGGCGGAAGTGCCCTGCAGGATTGAATCGGTTCCGGCCTCTGCCCCGGCCTCTGCGTGGAGCAGGAACACGCATAGGGCCAAATTCGGAAGAATACGAAGATGAGTCAGAATTGGAAGATGAAGACCTGTTTATGGCACGCCCTACTACCCGCACGCATGGCGCGTAAGTCGTAAGCGAGCATGAAAGCGGAGCAATAAACGCTTGCTGGCAGCGAGTCGATGTTGGAAGAAGCTCAAAAAGTTGCGGTGTTGTTGTTCGTGAAATGGGCTTTAGTAAGATATCAACACAACAATTGATAATGCACATCGAACTCTAAAGTGCGGTTGGTGAACGGACGCTAAGTGCCCGCGGAAGGGACAACAAGCTCGGATGGGCGGAACACACAAACACAATCAAGAATCACTCTATGGTGAAGTTGAAGCTTGGGTATCGGGGGGGGGAAGCTCCCGTCGTATCATGTGACAAAATCCAGACGGTCATTTGTATTCTTTGTGCATGCGAGGGAGGGTGGCGGTGGTGGTGAGCCACGCGCCGACCCATGTGCCCCCCTGTGCACCATTAATTCCCCAACCCACCCGCATCCGGGAAACATATATACATTTAAGAACCATGTAACAAGAGTTTTAACTATGTAGGTTCATCCCCACTTTATTATGAAGATTCTGTAACACCCAGCATAATTACTTCATTTTTATTTTAAAAAAATTGCAAAATTACATTTGGTTATTAATTGAGAAAAGGGACTAATGAATGTGTTAAACTGGTTAAAGAACCTGAGTTTAAATTTTATAAATAAATAATTACATTGAAAATTTTTGTGATTGGTTAATAAATAATTCCAAGAAACCAGAGTAGTTGGGAAGAAGAAGTTATTAACAGTTACCTTCTCCTCTGAGAATAAGAAGTAAATATCAGATTGGTGCAGGGGTTCTATGAAAAGTGAAGGAAGGGAACAACAGGTCGCTATGAGAAAAGAGTGATCCAGAGCTGGTGGAAATCCAGTGTAACTCTACAACCCACAATGCAGAAAAGACTAGACATGGGTCTCGAGGTCTAACTCTAGAGAAATGTTTGCTAGCTTCTGCACTCGTGAGGAGCACAGGGGGATTTGATGACGTAATCGCCTCACTCATGGTTGGGTGGTCTAAACAGTGAAGCACAATCTCAGATAAGTTTTATTGGTTTGTGTTAATTTTAGAAAATTATAATGTACAGTACTGCATTTATTTGTGCAAAATTAGTTATGTTTGTTCTCCATTTACAGTTCAGAGATTGTAGGTCTTTGGTAGATATAACACAATATATATTATTTACTTATCTTCATTCTAGTTCAATGGTAAGGATAAGATGTTGAAGGAAGATGAATTGTGCATAGTTAATGATAGTTTAAACCAGAAAGAATCTAGAGTATGGTTAAGAACCAAACAACACCCTAAACTTTAATTTCCATTGAAAACCTTCAACTCTAAGTATAAGTTTTGTAACATGAAATAATATCTATATATATAACACCACCTTTTCAACTGTGTCACAGCCAGCAACGATGCGGAAAAGGAAACCTGAGAAGAATGGTTTTGGTAGCCCAACCCTAAGAAATAGGGGCTGTAGGGAAAACAAACATCCTAGGAATACCAAGAAAAAATTATAACATAGAATATTGTTGAGTAAAGAAACGTGGAGCTAAATTGGCAATTCAAGCCCTAGAACACATGGAGTTCATGCACTGGTGAGAAAATTTAAGCATACATGCATTCACATGAATATTGGTATATCGCAACAAAAGAATTTCGATTTTAAAGACGAGAGATTTAAACCCTATAACCGAAAGGGACCAGAAGGGTTTTACATCCTCTGGAGCTCTTGGTAAAGAAAACTTATGGAAAAAAAGAAACTATAACAAAAAATAAATCTCTTAAAAAAAAATAGAATGTTGGAAGCAATCATGCAAATTATACATAATCTAACAGTGCCAAAACCAACTATGTAAGAATGAATTGCAAGATCCTTCACTAGAGAAATCCAACCAGCAGAGCGTAAGCCATTTCACACAGAATTCCAATAATATAGAAACTACGAAAAAATAAGATAAACATTCTTGCATTTTAACATTTCTTAAATCTTATCTCCATTAGAGAGGTTGTTGTTAAAAATACAGTCTATGAATAGAAGCACGGGGGAATACATAAGCGCTCTCTGCAAGAAAGAAAGAAAAACTAATGAACAGCCAGAGATTTCAACCCTCATCCAAATTGTAGATAATTGTCCAAATAATATTAAAATGATTAATACATAAAATGATAATTTCCATGTCATTCACAGGCTTGTGCCTTAGTTACTTGAGTACCCTAGGTTTATTAAACCCTATCAAAATAAGACTTGTGTACAGAGCTAAGATTTAACTACAGAATCTATGGAAATCCTGGAGTAAATTGAATCTCCACCTTCAACGAAGAAAACATTACCATACCTGGAGTGATAAGGAAATGTTAGAGTCTAGACCGAGACTTTAAGTTGAATATTTAAACAATTCCAAGCCAAATTCGAGCATATGAGGTAGGTTTTACCTACACAGCTAGAAGATAAGTATATTAAAAATAGAGGCAAGCAAAAGAAAGGGAAAAAAAATAAAGTTATTTTCATTAACGGACATCTGGTAGAAACCTTACCTGGCTGAGAAGGGTTTGACCTCCTCCTGTCACCTCGCCTATAGCATAACAACAACAACAACAACAAAAATGGAAACACCAAAATGACATACCCCAGATGTTAAAACTTTCATCCAAAACCCAAATGGTGAGACCCTGTCTTACCTAAGATTCAAATAGGGTCAGGGCTTAGCTGCGAGCAAATCATGGAATCAGTCCAAGGAGGTTTGGCACCGGTGAACTCGGGATCTCTAGGCTCAAATGCCTGGAAGAAGGAAACAACAACGGAGTCACACCTATCTGCAGAAGAGGAAATGCATAGCGGAATGCTGCAGAGTTTCAAACTCACATGACTAACGCCGAAGGGTTTGGGGGTAGGGTTACAACCCTAACTGCCTTGAAATCCATTGAATTGGTGCACTCAACGATGATCAAGAGTGGATTAATCACCTAGATGACACACATTCTTCTGAACTACACCTCGTGGAGACTTCCCATTGAAAGGTTAATGCAACTTTAATGTTGGGTAGCTAGATTGAGCCAATTGGTTACAAAATCCCAATTGTATAGCCATGATTAAAACCCTGACGTACATACATTTTCCTTCCAATAAATTCATATGACACACATTAATAAGTCTGTAATTCCACATGGATGGAGTAACATATATATATATATATATATAGATATATATTCATTGCAAATATAAAATGTATATAAAGTGTTGTGGTAAGAATATTACGTAGGACAACTTATGATTAAATAGGTGTTTTAAATAACTTAGATAATAATAAAAAATGTATTTTTTTTTGCTAATTATTATGAGAATGTAGTTAGTAGATGTGACATATGGTATCAGAGCAGTGTTAACACGTTGGGACTAGTATGGAACATTCAAATAACTATGGTTGCATTGGAAATGTGCATAGTGACATCATGAAAGAAGCTATTAACATATTATGATGAGGAGGGTATCTCGATATCCCCCACCCAGAGCTACAGGGGAAGCTCACCCCCTACCTAATCCAAAAATTAATCTGGAAATGTGGGTACAGTTGAGTGTAGAGAAACATCAACAAACCAGTAGATTATTGTAAGAAAAATAGCGTCAGACCAGCAGACTTCTGAATATGATGCAACAACTTTATACAGAAATGGTTTGAGTAAGAAGCGATAAAAAGATATTAATGCGAGAATAGGATAGGATTCTAAAAATCCTCTCAGATAGACAGAATCTTCGCATAGTGCAACCCAGTCCTAAGAGGGGCACCTAAGATGAGGGTGAGCATCAACAACAAGCTTATGATAATCTTGAAGGGAGTCACACCCAACAAAGTAGCAAGATCAGATCTTACAATGAAGCAGAATCTAGGAATGCTTCTGATCAGCGAGAACTGAAAAAATAGGAAGTGGAACTTCGGGGAGAATTTAGAAAAATTAAGCCTCCCACGTTCGACGGAGAAGCAGAATTGGTGGTTGAAGCATAGATTATTAACATGAATAAATACTTCCAAGATTTTGAATATAACAGCAAACTCAGAGCTTGAATCACTATTTACCAATTGCGGGAAAAGGCTACCTTGTGGTGGGAGGAAGTTAAAAATGTGCGAGGAATCGAGGACCAGAATGTGACCTAGGACGAGTTCCAGCAATATTTTAAGGAAAAATATTTAACGGTCTGTTTTTACAATGAAAAATACCGATAATTCCATGATCTTAGGTTGGGGCAGATGTCTATGGACAAGTTCATAAATAAATTTACCTCCTTACTGAGGTATGTATTGTATTTGAGGGATGAGAAATCAAAGGTACAGCCATTATTGACTAGTTTGCCTACCCACATGAAGGAAAGGATCGAGTTCGTCAATCCCAAGACGATGGATGAGGCAATTCGAAAAGCATGAATGTGCTATCAGCAATCAAAAATGAAAGGAGATGCTGGTAGGATTTGGTCGCCAAGGAAAGGGCAGAAGAGTACTCATAATTTTAAAAGTAGCAAGTCGGGTGGCTACAAAAATTTTACAAGGAACACATAAAATATAAAACTTGGGAAAAACCAGCAGAAACCCAAATGGCTTGGCCAGCAAAGGATTGGCCTACTAAGGCATCCAGCAGACTATACCATGGGCAGACCCAGAAAACCCCGTTGCAATTTTGGGATTGTGGTGAAACACACTATTATAAAAAATTCCCTCACCGTGCAAGAAATAAAATTGTAGCTAATCTGCAAGAAGCATCCACAGTAGGAGATGTCGCTAGTAATATATCAAGGATCAATGTTGTGTTATAGGATTAGCAAGCTGAATATCACCCAACGATGATAGAACTGGAAGGTAAATTAATGTCCAAGATTGTGTTTATTTTGGTTGATCCTAGTTCCAGTTTAAGTTATATCAATCCCAAAATAGTTGAAAATTTTAATTTAGAAATTTTAAAATTTAAGAGTCCCTCGTTGGTGCAATTAGCCAACAGGGCAAAGAGGAGGGTTAATGCTAAAGTCTCAAACTGCCCTTTAGACATAGGGAACCAACATATAAATGTTGAGTTGAATATTCTACCTTTGGGTTCCTACGACTTACTACTGAGAATGGACTGGTTAGAGGGGCATTGGTCAGTGGTAGACTGAAAACAGAAAATCGTTAGTTTTATGGCTAAAGATGATACTCGTCAGGAGATACAATGAATCAAGAAACTGCTCCAATTGTGCCCCATCACTGCATCTAAACTAGGAAAATGCCTCAGGAAAGGGTGTCAAATTTATGTTATTTAAGTAGGATTCGCTAACTCTAAGGAAAAAACCCATGCACTGGAGAATACACTAGTAATTCAGGACTTTTACGATGTGTTTCCTAAAATCATATCGGGACTACCTCCAAAGCAGGATATTGATTTCACAATCAAACTAATGTTAGGGGAAACACCTGTGTCACGAGTTCCATAATGAATGAGTGTACCTGAGATGAATGAGTTAAAAATGCAGTTGCAGGAATTGTTGGGAAAGGGATACATCCATCCTAGTGTGTCACCTTGGGGGGCACTAGTGTTGTTTTTTTTAAATAAATATGGTATGATGTGGATGTGTATGGATTACAAGCAACTTAAAAAACTGAATGTTAATAACATGTTCCTGTTACCACGAATACACGATATTTTTTATCAGGTGAAAGGTGCAACTATATTCTCCAAGATAGATATAAGATCGAGATATCACCAGATATGGATAAAAGATGAGGATATATATAAGACAACCTTTTGAACCCGGTATGGGCATTATGAGTTCATGGTTTTACCATTTGAGTTAACTAACGCACCAGCAACTTTCATGAGTTTGATGCATGGCATATTTCATCCGTTTTTGGACAAGTTTTTTTTTCATTGATTATATATTAATTTATTCTAAAACCATGGAAGAGCATAAGGAACATCTATGTTTTGGTGATGAAAAATTTTGCGGGACCATCAACTCTATGCCAAATTCAATAAGTGTCATTTCTACAAAGAACAGATCCAGTATTTAGGCCATGTAATTTCTGCTAAAGGGATATCAGGAGACCAAGAGAAAATAAATATTATTATGGAGTGGAGGGTACCCAAGAACGTAGCATACATCCATTCCTTCATGGGCTTGGCTGGATATTACCGACATTTTATCGAAGGTTTCTCTCGAATTTCATTTCCTATTACCTCTTTGCAATGAAAAGTAAGAGTTTTCAAGTGGACCGGTGACTGCCAAACCAGTTTTGAACGATTAAAGAAACTATTAACTACTACCCCTATATTGAAGGTAGTTGACCCAAAAAAGGATTTTGAATTTTGCATTGATGCTTGTAAGAAAGGGGTGGGGGAAGTGTTATCATCAGACGGAAAAGTAATTGCATATGAGTCCACGAAGCTGAAGGATCATGAGCAGTGATATCCTGCTTATGATTTAGAGATGACCGTAGTAGTTCATGAGCTCAAAATATGGAGGCACTACCTATTAGGGAAAAAAATTCTGCTAAAAATGGATCACAGTAGCCTAACTAGCTATTTTAAGCAGTCTGACTTGAATACTCACCAAGTAAGGTGGAACGCATTCATGAGTGAATTCGACTTTGAAATTCAGTATGTGAAAGGTAAAGAAAACTGCATAGCTGATGACTTAAGTAGAAAAGTACATTGTGTTTATGAAATCTACTTTAATAAGGTGAAATTCAAGTTCTAGGATCAAGTGAAAGAGGTAGCACAAAAATATCTTGAATACCAGTTTCAATGGAAACAAGAGTAACTCGCAGAAAACCAAGGAAAACAATCATATTATAAGATCAGTAACGAGCAACTACTAGATTTCTGGGGCAATATGTATATTCCTAATCAAATGGGGTTGAAGGAGCTGATCTTGGATGAGTATCATCGAAGCTCTTATGTCGGGCACCTAGGTTATCAAGAAAAATGCTGGCAGTAATTAGAAAAGACTATTTTTTACTTGGGATGCGTACAAATATTGTTGATTATTTGACTAAGTTTTTGGATTTTCAACAGGTCAAGGTAGAACATCGGCACCTTGCAGGTTGACTACAACCTATACCTATACCGGAGTGCAAATGGGAAGATATTTCCCTCAATTTTATTACAGGCTTACCAAGAACTAAGAAACACAATAACTCTGTTATTGTAGTGGTGGATAGGCTTAGCAAGGTAGCTCACTTCATACCAATCTAGTCAACTTAAAAAAAGGTACAAATTGTTGATATTTTTATGAGAGAAGTGCTTAGATTACATGGTATCCTGAAAAAAATATTTCATATCAAGATGTGAAGTTTACCTCAGCTTTTTGGAAGGAAATCTACATTGGTATGGGCACGCAAATTCAATTCAGTACTGTCTATCATTTGCAAACAGATGGGTAGACTGAGTTAGTGAATCAAATATTAGAATACATGTTACGCATGTATGTAATGCAGCAACAGACAAAGTGGGAATATTATCTACATTTAGTAGAGTTTGCCTACAATAATGGGTATCAAGAGTCTCTAAAAATGAGTCCCTTTGAGGCATTATAGAGGAGACAAAGCCAAACACCCATAAATTGGAGCAGCCCTGAGACTAAGTTAATGCTTGGGCCAGAAATGTTGGAAAAAATGGGACATGAAGTGAGAAATATTCGACAAAATTTAAAAGTTGCCCAGGACAGGAAGAAAATTTATGTAGATCAAAAAAGAACTTATCAAGAGTTCGGAGTGGGGGATCATGTATATGTTAGAATTAGACCCAAGAAAAGCACTCTAAGGTGGTTTACCTGTGCTAAAATTGCTCTCCAGTTCTGTGGGCCTTTCCAAATTTTGGAAAGAGTGGGGCCAGTGGCTTACCGACTAGCTATACCCGATCACATACGCGTGCATAATGTGTTTCATGTATCTGTATTGAATGATATGTGCATGATCCCAAACATGTAATACATTGGCAAAAAATTCAGGCAAGTTGTAATTTTTACTTTCTCTTCTGAAAATGACATGAATACTTAAATAACTAATTAATTTTCTTTCACTGGTTTCAGGTCGAACCGGATGACGAATTCCTAATATAGCCTCGGCATATTATCGAGCAGAGAGAAATAACGCTCCATACGTGAGCCATATCCCAATTCAAAGCACAGTTGAAGCACTTTAGTCCACAAGAGGATACTTGGGAAGACGCGGGCTTTATACGAGAAGCATATCCTGAATTTTTTTCTATGAGGGATTAGAAACACCGAGGACGATGTTTGCCTTAAGCGGGGGAAGATGTAACACCCAGCTTAATTAATTCATTTTTATTTTATTTTATTTTTAACTTTTGAAAAATTACATTTGATTATTAAATGATAAAAGGGACTAACGAATGTGTTAAACTGGTTAAAGAACTTGATTTTAAATTTTATAAATAAAAAATTACATTGAGAATCTATGTGACTGGTTAGTAAATAATTCTAAGACTCCGGAGTATTTGGGAAGAAGCAGTTATTGACAATTACCTTCTCCTCTAAGAATAAGAAGTAAATATTAGATTGGGGAAGGGGTTCTGTGAAAAATGAAAGGAAGGGAACATCAGGTAGTTGTGAGAATAGAGTGATCCAGAGTTGGCGGAAATCCAGTGGAACTCTGCAACTTGGAATGGAGAAAATACTGGACATGGGTCTTGAGGTCTAAATCCAGAGAAATTTCTGCTAACTTCTGCTCTAGTGAGGAGCACGGGGAGAGTTGAGGACATAATCACCTCACTCATAGTTGGGTGGCCTAACCAGTGAAACAAAATCTCAGATAAGTTTTATTAGTTTTGTGTTAATTTTGGAAAATTATAATGTATAGTACCACATTTATCTGTGTAAAATTAGTTATGTTTTTTCTCCATTTACAGTTCAGATATTGTACGAAAGACATGTCTCTGGTATAGATAGCACACTATATATTATTTACTTATCTTGTTTTTAGTTCAATGGTAAGGATAAGATGCTGAAGGCGGATGAATTGTGCATAAGTAGTAATAGTTTAAACCAAAAATAATCTAGAGTATGGTTAAGAACCGGACAACACCCTAAACTTTAATTTCCATTGAAACCTTCAAGTCTAAGTATAATTTGTGTAACATGAAATAATATCTATATATAAAACCACCTTGTCAACTGTGTCGTAACCAGCAACATTGTGGAAAAGGAAACTAGAGAAGAACAGTCGTGTTAGCCCAACCTTAAGAACTAGGGCCTATAGGGAAAATGAACATGCTAGGAATACCAAGAAAACATTATAACATAGCATATTGCTAAGTAAAGAAATGCACAGCTAAATTAGTAATTCAAACCCTAGAGGACCTGGAGCTCATGCAATGGTGAGAAAATTTAACCATGTAGACATTCACATGAATATTGGTATATCGCAATAAAAGAAGTTTGATTTTAAAGCCGAGAGGTTTAAACCCTAGAAACGAAAGGGACCGGAAGGGTTTTACGTCCTTCGAAGCTCTTGGTAAAGCAAACGTATGGAAAAAAAGAAACTATAACAAAAAATAAATCTCTTTTATAAACAAATAGAACGTTGGAAGCAAGCACGCAAATTATACATAATCTAACAGTGCCAAAATCAACTATGTAAGAATGAATTTCAAGGTCCTTAACCGGAGAAATCTAAGTCGCAGATCATACGCCATTTCACACAGAATTCCAATAATGTAGAAGCTATGGAAAAATAAGATAAACATTCTTGCATTTCGACATTCTGTAAATCGTATCTCCATTAGAAAGATTGTTGTTAAAAACACAGTCTATGAATAGAAGCATGGTGGAATACATAAGTGCTCTCTGCAAGAAAAAGAAAAAAAAAACTAATGAACGGTTAGAGAGTTCAACCCTCTTCCAAATTGTATAGAATTGACCAAATAAGATTAAAATGATTAATACATAAAATGAAAATTTCCATTCCATTCACAGGCTCGGGACATAGTTAGCTAAGTACCCTAGGGTTATTAAACCATATCAAAAGAATACTTGTGTACAGAGCTAAGATTTAACCACAAAATCTACAGAAATCCTGGAGTAAATTGAACCTTCACCTTCAACGAAGAAAATAGTACCATACCTGGAGTGACAGGGAACTGTTATACTCTGGACTGAGACTTTAAGCTGAATCTTTAACAAATTCCAAGACAAAGTCGAGCGTATGGGGTAGGGTTGACCTATACAATGAGAAAATAAGTATATTAACAATAGAGACAAGCAAAAGAAGGGAAAAGAAATAAAAATATTTTCATTAACAGACATCTGGTAGAAACCTTACCTGGCTGAGAAGGGCTTGACCTCCTTCTGTCACCTCGCCTATAGCAGAACAATCGAAAATCAATAAAACGGAAATACCAAAATGACATACCCTAGCTGTTAAAACTTTCATCCAAAACCCAAATGGTGAGACCCTGTCATTACTTAAGAATCGAATAGGCTCAGAGCGTAGCTGCGAGAAAATCACATAATTAGTCTAGGGAGGTTTGGCACCGGTGAACTCAGGAGCTTTGGGCTCAGATGCCCAGAAGACGACAACAACAACAAATTCACACTTATCTGCAGAAGAGGAATTGCAAAGCGAAAGGCTTCCAAGTTTAAAAATCACAATGACTAATACCGAAGGGTTTGGGGTTAGGGTTACAACCCTAATTACCTTAAGATCCATTGAATAGGTACAATCAATGACGATCAATGGTGGATTAATCACCCAGCTGACACGAATTCATCCAGACTGCAACTCGTGGATACCACCCACTGAATGGTTAATGCAGATTTAATGTTGGGTAGGTGGATTGATCCAATTTCTTTCAAAAACCCAGTTGTATAGCCGTGATTAAAACCTTGGTGTACATACATTGTAAGCCTTAGAATAAATTTGTATGGCATGCATTAATAAGTTTGTAAGTCCACATGGATGGAGTAACATATAGATACCACCCACTGAATGGTTAATGCAGATTTAATGTTGGGTAGGTGGATTGATCCAGTTGCTTTCAAAAACCCAGTTGTATATCCATGATTAAAACCTTGGCGTACATACATTGTAAGCCTTAGAATAAATTTGTATGGAATGCATTAATAAGTTTGTAAGTCCACATGGATGGACTAACACACACACACACACATATATATATATTGTTGCGCTAATTATTATGAGAATGTAGTTAGTAGATGTGAGAAATTGTTAATCTGTAAATAGGTTTTGTTACAACCCACAGGGTATAGAATAGACACTGTTAAGTCACTCTGTGATGTGAAGGTCGTTGTTCGAAACTCCAAGGGAAAAAATCCAGTCATGTTAAGGGATGGTGTGGCCTAGGTCGAGCGCAATCCCCAGGTGATTTTGATGGCTTAGGTGCTCCTTGGTCGTGATTTCTCAAGCCACTGGTCAAGCTTGAAGTCAAACTCAGACAACTTGAAAAACAAAACAAAAATAAGTTTTTTTACAACACCATGGCAACCCAATACCACATGCCCAAGAAACCAAAACTCATTTCATATGACACTTGTTCATATGATATTTTTTTTAAATTAATCAATTTAATTAAAAGTGCAAAAAAGACTACTTTAGAGATAAATCGCAACCTCAGATTTATTAATACTACTAATAATATTTCAAGATATTCTATAAAGATTAAATCCTACCATCCATCTAATAATTATTGATAATTAAATTGAAATTCTAAAAACTTATTCCAAAATAAACATGCATATCAATATAATAACATCTTAGACATGATATAAAAAATTCTTGCAACATATCAAATTTGAAATTTTCTAAAATCTATTTAATATTATAAATTCTTTGTATATTTAGTTTTATATTTTAAATTTTATTTTTGTTAAAATGTGTTTTAATATTATACAATGGTTTGATATAATTTTTAATTTAAAATTTTCTAAAATCTATTTAATATATAAATTCTGTGTATATTTAGTTTTATATTATACAATGGTTTGATATAATTTTTTATTTAAAATTTTCTAAAATCTATTTAATATATAAATTCCGTGTATATTTAGTTTTATATTTTAAATTTTATTTTTGTTAAAATGTGTTTTAATATCATATCATGGTTTGATATAATTTTTATTTAGTATTCTAATAATATTATTATAATTTTATTTGTAATATATTTATACATTCAACATGGTTTTATTAGTCCCTGCTTGGGATTATTAGCGTTCGCTTGAACATTGACTCTCTATTAAATTGCGTTGACCCCTATTAAATTGTGTTAACAGGTTCATATACCCAAAGTTTTTAAAAAACATTCTTTCAAAAACTATTTTTATCCAAATTTTTCGTTTGGAGGTCTTTTTTTTTCAGAGAGAAAAAAACGTTGATATATTAACTATAATCAGTTCATTGGTCCATTACATAATCTTCTCAGCAATAATTGCGAGAACAGCCTAATTCAATACATTCAACATCAATAAACCAAGCATTTGCTACAGCAGAGTCCCCATAAGTTGATTCCCATGTGGGGGAATGATCGATACACATCATCCTTTCGGAAGGGAAAGAAAACCCTATCAAACATACCAGTGGAAATCAACCCTGCATAAGAAATGAAAATTATATCATTGCTAACCAAAAGCAGAGTGAGGGGAGCGACCCTATGATCTGGTCATAAAACAAGTGAAATAAAGACAGCAGAAAGATAATTTAGCAGAATAAACACAGGTTCTCTTGATGTTCTCAATATATGAAGGATAGGATGAAACCAGGCTCGCTTGATAATGTACGAAAGCAACCACCTTGAACGAAAAGAAAAATGGTATGAAACCTGATGATCTCAAAAGCTGAAGGACAGGATGAATTCAGGCTCGCTTGATATGTTACGAAAGCAGCCACCATGGACCCGAGGCAAAAATGGCATGAAATCCCGAAACAAAAAGGTTCAAACAAAACAGACGATCCCAATTAAGGAATAGGGACCTGTTAGCCCCCCTATAAATTTTTGACAAAGCAAAGTAGGGGGCTAATTTGTTATTTGAGCCTTCAAGGAATGCATCTCCCCTGAAGACACATCATCCTTGAAGTCTCCTGTGCCTCTTCCTTTGATAAACTTCCCTCTGCTGACTCCCTTTATAAGGTTTCCATTAATTACATAAACTGTGCTCCAAAAGGCCCTCGTTTGTCCCTTACACCCCTGCAGAATATCTCATGTCAACCTTCGTTTTCCCTTGTTCCATGCCCCTATAATTATTTAAATCCTCTCTGAAAACCCCTTTTCACTGAGCACACTCCCTTTGTTTATACCTAAATCCCCCTCATTCCCCTATCGTCTCCCTTGGTTGGCCTTAAAATACTTTAAAAACGAGCCAAAAAACCATATTTTCTGCATAGTCTGGGCCTAGCCCCTTTCGGCCTAGCCCCTGCACCTTCCCACCATGTAACCTCGGGGCTGGAACCACCCGCCAGCCCAAAGGAGCGCTTATTTCATATGGTTATCGGACGCAGTTTCAACCATTGATCTTTATAGATTGGATAGCGATCTTCGACCCCGCAGCGTCCGTCGTTAAACCGTTCACCGCCGATCGTCACATCTTGACCGTTCGTTTACCCGCTAGATCGACGGTCTGCAGTACATCCGTCCCGGTGGTCCCCGCCGCGCACTATTCCAAAAACAACCCGGTTTTCATCGCACCGCTAATGGGGGTCGAGCGGTATTTTCCCATTGCCCAGCGATTCCACTCAGCTTGTGATGCATGGCAGCGGCACTGTTCCAAAATTTCTTGCCCATCATGCGTTAACATTCTGCATAGGATAGGGAGTGATATGCATATCGGCCGTCCGATCTGGGGCGCCTCATCCAACGGTTGTTGCTTCGCGAAGTCGCGCAGGGTTTAATCCATGGTCGTTGTGCTCCTGGCCCACCGTTCGTCGCCCACCGCTGCATTTTCAACCGTCGATCTCCTCTGAGATCCGACGGTCCAAATTTGTTTCTCCGCTGTTGACTTTTCTCCATCTCCGTATCGCCGCGTCACCCTTTCCACGTATTCCATCGTATCTTCCCCTCCGTCATATATTTTTGTTCCAAGGTCCATTTTTCGTAGGTTTTATTTAAATTCCTATTGCACTCCACCCACGTCCGATCGACTCTGTTCCACAGTCATACTACGTTATCCACCACAGTCCCGCGCTACTCTGCCATCTCATCCGTTTGCACATGTCATTATCATCCCCCTCCATTGCGTCCACCACCTCCATGCTTTGTTTTATTGATCAGTTTTATATTTTGCAGGTTCACAAGGAAGCGGGAACCGCCATGGTTCATATGTACTATCGTGTTGGCGCGTTGCCCAGAGGGAGTTAAATTCAGAGCTGGCGTTACAAAAAATGTCTGGAAAGGTGGAAGCCGCATAAAAATTAGCAAATGACATTTCAAACTCAAGAAACCTCTCCAGCGCCATTAAACACAGATTTCACAGTCAGAGATATAAATGGAGCAGCAGAGAGCTTAAGGCACGCAAATGAAGATATATAAGCCTTAGGTTCAAAGATTTAGAGGAAAAGTACCAGATTGAAGACCCAGGGATCACGCAGAAGGTACAGCACGTAGAAATCAATGCATATCAGGGTTTCTACAGCAACAGAATGTTTTTCCTCCATAAAGGACAAAGCGCCCATGCAGTTTTTATTCTACACCATGCTCCTGAAGAAATTTCCACCATGACAATAGTCCGAAGCTACCAGAGCATTTGTTTCATAAATACGGCAGACCGCTCAGTCGTTTGTTTATCATTTGTTTATTCACCAAAAGTACCACAGAGTCATGCAGATCAAAGTACATCAAGAGACATACTGAAGTAAATAGAGGCCTGAAGAAGACCACTCTTCCATCCAAAGAGTGACAGGAATTGAATGCTCATAATTTAAACAGAATGGGCTTCAGCCCTCTTTCTTTTCAGAAGTTTTAATGCTGCATTTAGTGTTCACCTACCTCCTCAACCCATCTTTCTACTATAAAATTTCATGAAGAAACATTGTAAAGGGTTGTTTATCAGTTATCAGAGAATTGCAAGTAGTTTCTTTTGGAGACACAGTCTCTGTGTAAAGTTGTAAGATAGGCTGAGGAATATGATTTCAGACTAAGTATTCAGCTATTGGCAATGTTGTACTTGATTGGTATTGTTGTTTAATATGACAATCACATTTCTTTGGATCCTGATCTAAAGCAGCGGTGATGTTTTCCTATCTCTGTGTTTATATTCATTTCATTTCGTTTTTGCTGGCTTGCATCAGAATATTGGCATAGGATTTACCCTTGTTAGGTACCCTATGTTGCTGCTCTCCTTGCCATTGATGTTTCTCTTCTAAATGTATTATCTAAGAATTGATTTCAGCTAATTTAACCAGTGTAGTGTATGTTATTGCCTGCTCTCTGATGTATGAATTAAATGTATTTGTTCTTATATGTTTCTTGTTATGGATTTAGTTGGAAGATTTGGGAACACTGGGGATTAGAGTTAGCCCTATCCACTAGGATCCTTGTGCGACCAGCTAGTCTTTAACTTTTTGTTCTGAACCTTTACTATTCCTCCCCCTTTACCTTTCCATATCACACAATCATCTTTAAGATCCTATGTTTTAGATGACTAGCCCAATTGAAAGCCTTCCTATTGAGTAGCAAGCAAATCCTTTCCTGACTCCATTGCCCAATGGTATTGAATTCTTTCCTGGAATACTCCACCTCTGCCTCATCCCTCTTTGTTCATCCTTGTCTTACATTGAACCCTTATTTCCTGATAACCAGCAACCAAAGAAAAAAAAATCAAACAAACAAACCCTGTGCCTATAACTAGCCTAACATCTTAACATTTGAGCTTCAAATACAAATATACTTTGAATATTATAGAGAGATCCCTCTCTAGACCTAGGAGGGCTAGATCCTAAGGTATAAAAGTGGTTTGATGTTGTCTCATCTTTTGGTCTTGCCAATCTGGCCAAAACATGGGAACCCCAACATAATGGCGACTCCACTGAGGAACCTTGAGTGCATTACACCTTAAACATTCTTAGGCATTCAAAAAACCTACAATCTCTGGTTAGGTTGGCAGTTAAACACTCCTATTCACACATCAACCTCTATACCATTTTTTGTGTTCTCCCATACTCTTGGACAGAGTCTGGAAAGGGCCAGGTAGCCTCCAGATCTCACACTCTTTCAGAGGTGACATATCTGGTAAATGCCCTCCCAGTCAATCTCTGGTTAGAGTTTGTTTTGTTTGGAAGATATCCTTGAAAGGGGACATCTCATAAGCACTGTGGTGGACAGTGTACCCTCCAAAAACATCCTAAACCTTTCCACCTGGCGACTCCATATTCCCTAAACGTTTTAAAGACTCCAATGGTGATCAGTATGCCTGCTAATTATCTTGGTTCACATTAGACTCCACTGGGATACCAGCCTCCATAACAACATCAACCACAATAGAAGTAACGAGTAGGGTTAAGCTGATTGGTTAGAAAACAACATTCTAGCTTCAAGAACCATTCATACAAGAGCTTACCCTAACCCAGACCCACCGGAAATAGTTGACAACCCTGAGAGTATCCTCAAGGGAGCTCCTACACCTAAAATACCAACTATTTCTAGCCACATCCATAGAGCTAACTCTGCACTAGAAGATCTTACAGCTCTATCACGCTTTCACCTTGACCTAGACCTACCTAATAGATTACCTAGAACTAGGTCATTCAGTGTCCTAGACCAGCCAGACCTTGAGCTTCCTAGTTCCCCACCCCAAAGTGGTAAACACCCTGGGAAGAGACAGACCCCTCCATCTACACCTCCTGACATACATTTCATTCAAAATTTGGGGCTCAGTCACCCTAGATCTACTCATCAGTCTTCTGCTGATCATAATATCCCTATCATCTACATACCTACTACCCAAGTCAACCCTTTACCTCATCAAAACATCATCATGGCAACCTGGTATGCACCTCTGGTTTTACCTCAGCCTCTAGTGCCCTTACCCAATGATTATCAATCAAAGATCCCACACTTCACTACAAAACAGTCTACCACAGCGCAATATCATGTAGATAGAATGGAAGATTCCTTTGACTACATGGAAATAGATGATGATATAGTCAAAATGAGAATCTTTGCCCAGAGCTCAGGAGTTGATGTGAAGAAATGGTTTAAAGGCCTACCCCTGGGTAGCATAAATGACCTCCCAGCTCTATATCAGACCTTCATAAACAAATGGGAATTTAAGGCCAATCCTCGCCAGCTCCTAGCAAAATATATGAGCCTTAAAAGAAATGTAGGAGAGAGTGTCCACGATTACACAACGAGATTTAACAGCATTTACAATGCTCTCCATCCACACATGAAACCTCCCCAAGGTATGGCTTTAGCGAAATACCCCGAAGGCTTTGATGCTGACATGGCCTATCAGCTTAGGGATAAATAGTACAACACATTGGAAGACATGCAAAAAGGAGCAGTGAATATAGAAGCAAATCTGATTGAGAAAAGAGTGAGATTAAGAGATGAGAAAAGGGTAACATATAGAGACGACAATGTAGCTTCCACATCTGATCCAAATCATGACCATCTATCTAAAAAAGTGGAGAAGCTATACCAAATGATGGAAAAAATGGTTGTCACAGTTAGTAACCAAAATTGAAATCAAAACCATAACCAGAACCAAAACTTTAGAAGAAACAATGTCACTCCCAACAGACAAAGAGAATCAGATCAGCAAGTCATTCCCCCATTCCAAGAGAATTTTCTTGATGAAGATGAGGGAATCATAGAAGAGTCTGAGGGAAACACAATTAATATGTTTGAAACAGAAGATTCAATCCATAACTGTTACACGGAAGAAGATCAGGCCTCACCCTCTGGTTGGGATGAGGAATGGTTAGAAACTGAGGATTACAGGTTGGGATTTGAAAATGCCATGATGCAGGTCAAAGAGAAATATGAACTTAGAAGTAAAAAGAGCCAAGAAAATGCCAAACCAAAAGCTTCTGAGGTCACCATCAAGAAAAGACCTGAGAAAACTTCTAAAGCAACTGTTGAAAGTAACAAATCAACAGCTGAGAGTTCTGGAAAGAACAAAGAAACGGACAACCAAAACACTGATACACAAGGTAAACCAGCTAGCAGCACTAGCACTGCAGTTAGTGCTCCTGATAAAACTGTCACAAACACTGTACATAACGAGAACCAACACACTGATTCAGCCACTAAAGCAATGGCTAACAAAATAGAGTTGAACATTCCAAAGATTCAGTCCACTTTCAATTTGGAGAGTGAGATTGCAAAAATTAAAATCTCTGTCCCACTCTCTGAGCTGGCCACTCAGGATGTATATAAAGGCCAAATTTTGAAAGCATTAAATTTAGGTGAAAACAGTGACACTGTAAATCTGAGTGATGATCAACCTGCCCTTCTATTTGGTCCAAAGATAGAAGGAAAGTTTCAGGAAGGGGTAGTGCCCCCTTTTTATATCAGTCTTAATATCCATGATAAGATTCTCCACAATGCAATGCATGATTCTGGGGCATCACACAACTTGATGCCTAAAGTAGTGATGGAAAGATTAGGCCTAGAGATAACCCGTCCCTATAAAGACCTATATTCATTTGAATCTAGTAGAGTAAAGTGTCTTGGCCTGATCAAAGATTTATGTGTGGTATGCTACGATTCTTGTGATGCCATGATCATGGATGTTTTTGTAGTGAATGTATACACCCAGTGTAGCATGTTGTAACTGCATCATCATGGGGGCTGATTAGAACAGTGGAGATGGATGGGGCTTATGCCACAATCCAATCTTTAGCCAACTTAGAAGGCTTGTACATGGAAGCACAAATAGAATTCCTGGTTAAAACAGCCACCGAAAAGCGAAAATTCTCCCTCTATATAAGCACATACGGAACTGGATTCCTTTATCTTCTGCAATGATGAATCTTTGGGGGGACCAGAATCTGAAAACGTAGATACAAGCAAAGGTACACATGATGAAACAGAGCCAATGGAATTTAACATAATGGCTACCCTAGACTCAGAGGAGGAAGACGTAGAAAATTTTGAAAAGTGCACTGAAACAACAACACAAAGTGAACTAGAAACAGAATGCAATCAGCCAACTAGTCACCTCTCTGACTTCCACATCCATAACGAAAAACTAAACAGCCCACAACCTAATGCAGACCTTATAACGCAACATAATGGTGAACCCAGCTAGAGGGAAAGGAATATAACAAAAACGAGAGTGAACCCCTGTGGGAAATGAGTTTCGATGGGTCCTGCACAAGAAGAAATGCTGGGGCAGGAGTGTGGATACATAACACAGAGAGTGATTACGCAGAGAGCCATGCCTGCAACCTGCACTTCAAATGTACAAAAAATGTCGCTAAATACGAGGCCCTTATCCTAGGCTTGAACCTGTTGAGAAAATTAGGAGCCCATAGGATAACTGTGCATGGGGACTCTGAGCTGATTATTAAACAGGTGAATGGTGAATACACAACGAAACATCCTAGATTGAGAGCTTACAGGAATGACACTATGGATTTATTGAAAAAATTTGTTGAATACGAATTAGTGTTTGTTCCGAGGAGTCAAAATTTCATTGCAAACGGATTAGCTTGCCTAGCTAGTTCATACCCTAAGACTCCAATAGACCAAAGAATTATCATACAGACCAAATTCAAACCTGCAGTGCCGGACAATGAAAAATATTTGCAGGTTTTTGAAGGAGATAAACAGATTGAATATTTCCTGGTAGGCAGAGATGAGTTTGAGTTTTCTGATTCAGACTCTAAATCTGACAGTAGCTGCCTAAGTGAAGCATCCTCAGATGAGGAAGAGACACCATATAACATAGAAATAAACACTTTAAACAAACTGACTGGAGATCCAGACGAAAAATGTGAAAACGCAGACAGTGAAGAATTAAAGGCGTTGCAGGCCAAAGATAAGAACATACCTCGAGGTCTAGCGCCTCTAGAAGATATTTTTGAATTTGACGATGTAGCAAAAAATCCTACCATAGAGCACGCAGACTCTGACGTAGAAGAATGCAATATAGGCACAAAGGATAAGCCCAAAATGATTAAATTGGCTAAGTCTCTCCCTGCAAACATGAAAAAGAAATACATTGACCTATTCAAAGAATTTATTGATGTGTTTTCTTGGAGTTACAAGGACTTAAAGGCTTATGACACGAACATCATACAACATAAAATACCTTTAAAAGAGAATCAGAGACCCTTCAGGCATAAAATTCGTAGGATAAACCCAAAACAATTGCCTGTAGTTGAAAAAGAGATTAAAAATATGTATCAGGCAGGCATAATAGTTCCTGTGAGGTTCTCTAATTGGGTATCAAACTTAGTGGCTATGAGAAAGAAAACAGGGGAAATCAGGCTGTTTATAGACTTCAGAAATCTTAATAGAGCCTCACTCAAAGACAATTACCCTTTGCCAAAAAAGGAACATATTCTTCAGAGGGTAGTGGGCTCTAAAAGGATCTCCCTGCTAGATGGTTTTTTAGGTTACAACCAAGTCTTAGTAATCCCAGAAGATCAACTCAAGACAGCCTTTACCACTCCATGGGGCACCTTTATGTATGTAAAAATGCCCTTTGGACTGATGAACGCTGGGGCAACCTTCCAAAGAGCAATGGATATAGCTTTTTCAGATGAGATAGGACACTTCATTGTTATTTACTTGGATGGCATAACAGTCTATTCTAAGACTGAAGAAGAACACTTGAAACATCTGAGAAAAGTGTTTGAAAAATGTAGAAGGTTTGGTATGTCATTGAATCCTAAAAAGACTGTATTTGGGCTGCAAGAAGGAAATCTTCTTGGCCACGTTATATCTGAAAAAGGAATCAGGATAAATCCACAAAGAGTTGAGGGAATACTACAAATCACACACCCGAGAAACATCAAAGAATTACAGTCCTTCATTGGGAAAATCAACTTCCTTAGGAGATTTATGCCCAACCTAGCTGAACACCTTAGGAATATGACTAACATGCTAAAGAAAGGTGAGGGGGTTAAATGGACTGTTGGAGCTAAACAATCTTTTGAATTAGTAAAACTTGCACTCACCCAAGCTCCTGTTCTGATCAGCCCATATTTCTCTAAATATTTCCTGATATTTTCATTTGCCTCTGAGCATACAGTGGTTGCAGTCTTGCTGCAGAAAAACACAAGGGAATGGAACAGCCAATTGCCTTTTTTAGCAAAGCACTAAGGGATGCACCCTTGAAATACAAAATAATGGAAAAACAGGCCTATGCTCTAATTAAGGCCTTAAAGGACTTCAGGGTGTACATATTGCATTCTCACACCATAGCTTATGTGCCTAACATAGTTGTCAAAGATATATTGTCCCAAGATCCTGATGGAAAGAGGGGCAAATGGATTGCTGTGATTTTAGAATATGACCTTGAGATAAAACCCACCAAACTAATTAAAGTTCGGGGCTTAGCTCGACTAATGGCTGAATCAAACTTACAAGCCCTAGACATTAACATGGTAAATACCTCGGATGAGCAACAAGAATTGCCTGATCCCAATGTTGAGGAAAAGTTTCAGAGCTCTCCTTGGTATTCTGAAATTTTGTACGTGCTTACACACCTCAATGCTCCTCCCGAACTATCAAAGACCAAGGCCAGATTCTTAAAGCTAAAGGCCAGGAGCTATTGCACATTGAATAACTGCTTATACTGGAAGAACCCAAATGGCTTATTACTTAAATGTTTGCTTGAAAACGAGGCAGAGAGGATTAAACAAGAATTCCATGCTGGAGAATGTGGAGGCCACCTGAGCTGGAAAGCCACTGCAAACAAAATACTTAGAGCTGGCTACTATTGGCCCACACTCTTCAATGATATCCATAAGATGATAATTGCCTGCCACAAATGCCAGATTTTTGAAGGCAAAAGAAAACTCCTTCCCTTACCTATACAACCCATCACTGTTGAAGGTCCCTTTCTACAATGGGGCCTATATTTCATAGGGGAGATTCACCCTTCTTCTTCTGCACAACACAAATGGATCCTAACAACCACAGACTACTTCACTAAGTGGATAGAGGTCATACCCACTAGGAATGCCACATATTCAGTCATCATTATTTTCCTAGAAGGTCACATCCTCTCTCGGTTTGGCTGCCCAAGGAAAATAATCACTGATAATGCTACTGCTTTCGGATCCAAGAAAATGGTTGATTTTTGTCACAGGTATCAAATAGCACTCGGTCATTCAACTGCCTATTACCCTCAAGGTAATGGATTAGTTGAATCATCAAACAAGAGCCTGGTGATCATCATCAAGAAGCTGTTGGAAGAGAACAAAAAGTCATGGCATAACAAGCTAGTACATGCTTTGTGGGCTGACAGGCTTACAACAAATAAATATATTGGCATGTCACCTTATCAGCTTGTCTATGGAACAGAAGCAGTGTTTCCTACCAGCCTTGGGGTACCAGTGATCAAGCTGGTGGGGGAGTTTCAAACAGAAGAATACAGTATGGTGAGAAGAATAAACCAAAAAATTCATCTCCAGCAAATGAGGGAAGAGGTCTACAACAGAGCAGTGAAAGTTCAGGAAAATATAAAGAAATTGTTTGACAAAAGAGCCAAAACTGCTGATTTCAAAATTGGGGATAAATTTCTGAAGTGGGACTCAAGAAGAGAGGATAAAGGAAAGCACAACAAGTTTGACAGTTTGTGGCAAGGTCCCTACATCATCCAGGCCACTTTTGGCCCAAATGCCTTCTTCCTACAGGAATTAGATGGTACAAAGCTGTTTGGGGGTCTTGTCAATGGCAAGATGCTCAAACACTACTTCTGTTGATTTCCAATTTCCAGTTTCCATTACCATTGTACATACCATTGCGGTTTTTTATTTTATTTTCAAGAAAAAAGAGAAAATGTTCCAAAAACAGAGGAAAATGAGAGGTTCAGACATGCTTAAAACATGAACCTCCGATGTGCAAAATATTGGCTCTAATAAGCTCAAAACCAGAGTTGAAATGAAGAAATGAGAAGTGACTCTAACATGCTCAAAACTTGAGTCACAAAGAGAAGAAGGATACTTCAAGTTTCAGATCTCAAGCCTTCACAATTTTGTTTTCAGTTTTCTGCAAATTTTTTCCATGTGCAACTGTCTTTATGCCTTGGATCCACAGCAAGTCAGACAGTCTAATCCTGGCTTGACCGTTTTTCAATTTTTGTCGTAGAATATAGAGAAGAAATTTGTTGGACATTTTAATCCCAGCAGATGTTAGATTAGGTAGAGAAACATGTGAGACCAACAGTTTAATCTCGTCTCATGGAGTAATAAGGGTAGATTTAGAATAGGTTTATTTTCTGTTTGTAAAAATAAAATGATGTAAAGGGTCTGCTAGCTCAAATGCACCCTAGAAGAAGAAAAATGCTAGGATTGTAGTGTGGGTAGGTAGTTCGTTGGGAAAAGTGTTTCTACTGATGTAATGTCTTCATATTGTGGCAGTTGATCTAAAGAAAGAAAGAGATGTGCCAAGCAACAGGCAACTGGCCTACTCCAAAGATCTATTCTCTGAATTCTTGACTCCTTCAAGAAGAAGCCATCCCCATGTGGAGCCACTGTTAGCCCCCCTATAAATTTTTGACAAAGCAAAGTAGGGGGCTAATTTGTTTTTTGAGCCTTCAAGGAATGCATCTCCCCTGAAGACACATCATCCTTGAAGTCTCCTGTGCCTTTGCCTTTGATAAACTTCCCTCTGCTGACTCCCTTTATAAGGTTTCCATTAATTACATAAACTATGCTCCAAAAGGCCCTCGTTTGTCCCTTACACCCCTGCAGAATATCTCATGTCAACCTTCGTTTTCCCTTGTTCTGTGCCCCTCTAATTCTTTAAATCCTCTACGAAAACCCCTTTGCAACGAGCACACTCCCTTTGTTTATGCCTAAATCCCCCTCATTCCCCTATCGTCGCCCTTGGCTGGCCTTAAAATGCTTTAAAAATGAGCCAAAAAACCATATTTTCTGCATAGTCTGGGCCTAGCCCCTTTCGGCCTAGCCCCCGCACCTTCCCACCATGTAACCTCGGCGCCGGAACCACCCGCCAGCCCAAAGGAGCGCTTATTTCATATGGTTATCAGACGCAGTTTCAACCGTTGATCTTTATAGATTGGACGGCGATCACCACCCCCGCAACGTCCGTCGTTAAACCGTTCACCGCCGATCATCACATCTTGACAATTCGTTTACCCGCCAGATCGACGGTCTGTAGTACGTCCGTCCCGGTGGTCCCCGCTGCGCACTATTCCAAAAACAGCCCGGTTTTCATCGCACTGCTAATGGGGGTCGGGCGGTATTTTCCCATTGCCCAGCGATTCCACTTAGCTTGCGACGCGTGGCAGCGGCACTGTTCCAAAACCGCTTGCCCATTGCACGTTAACATTCGGCACAGGATACGGAGCGATATGCATATCGGCCGTCCGATCTGGGGCGCCTCATCCAACGGTTTTTGCTTCGCGAAGTCGCGTGGGGTTTAATCCATGGTCGTTGTGCTCCTGGCCTACTGTTCGTCGCCCTCCGCTGCATTTTCAACCGTCGATCTCCTCTGAGATCCGACGGTCCAGATTTTTTTCTCTGCTGTTGACTTTTCTCCATCCCCGTATCGCCGTGTCACCCTTTCCACGTGTTCCATCGTATCTTCCCCTCCGTCATATATTTTTGTTCCAAGGTCAATTTTTCGTAGGTTTTATTTAAATTCCTGCTGCACTCCACCCACGTCCTATCGAATCTGTTCCACTGTCATACTACATTATCCACCACAGTCCTGCGCTACTCTGCCATCTCATTCGTTTGCACATGTCATTATCATCCCCCTCCATTGCGTCCACCACCTCCATGCTTTGTTTTCTTGATCAGTTTTATATTTTGCAGGTTCACAAGGAAGCAGGAACCGCCATGGTTCATATGTACTATCGTGTTGGCGCGTTGCCCAGAGGGAGTTAAATTCAGAGCTGGTGTTACAGAAAATGTCTGGAAAGGTGGAAGCCGCATAAAAAATTAGCAAAGGACATTTCAAACTCAGGAAACCTCTCCAGTGCCATTAAATGTAGATTTCACAGTCAGAGATATAAATGGAGCAGCAGAGAGCTTAAGGCACGCAAATGAAGATATATAAGCCTTAGGTTCAAGGATTTAGAGGCAAAGTACTTGATTGAAGACCCAGGGATCACGCAGAAGGTACAGCACGTAGAAATCAATGCATATCAGGGTTTCTACAACAACAGAATGTTTTTCCTCCATAAAGGACAAAGCGCCCATGCAGTTTTTATTCTACACCGTGCTCCTAAAGAAATTTCCACCCTGACAACAGTCCGAAGCTACCAGAGCATTTGTTTCATAAATACAATATACCACTCATTCGTTTGTTTATCATTTGTTTATTCACCAAAAGTACCACAGAGTCATGCAAATCAAAATACATCAAGAGACATACTGAAGTAAATAGAGGCCTAAAGAAGACCACTCTTCCATCCAAAGAGTGACAGGAATTGAATGCTCAGAATTTAAACAGAATGGGCTTCGGCCCTCTTTCTTTTCAGAAGTTTTAATGCTGTATTTATTTTTCACCTACCTCCTCAGCCCATCTTTTTGCTATAAAATTTCATGAAGAAACATTGTAGAGGGTTGTTGATCAGTTATCAGAGAATTGCAAGTATTTTCTTTTGGAGACACAGTCTCTGTGTAAAGTTGTAAGATAGGTTGAGGAATATGATTTCAGACTGAGTATTCAGCTATTGGCAATGTTGTACTTGATTGGTATTGTTGTTTAATATGACAAGCACATTTCTTTGGATCCTGATCTAAAGCAGTGGTGATGTTTTCCTTTCTCTGTGTTTATATTCATTTCATTTCATTTCTGCTGGCTTGCATCAGAATATTGGCATAGGATTTACCCTTGTTAGGTACCCTATGTTGCTGCTCTCCTTGCCATTGATGTTTCTCTTCTAAATGTGTTATCTAAGAATTGATTTCAGCTAATTTAACCAATGTAGTGGATGTTATTACCTACTCTCTGATGTATGAATTAAATTTATTTGTTCTTAGATGTTTCTTGTTATGGATTTAGTTGGAAGATTTGGGAACACTGGGGATTAGAGTTAGCCCTGTCCACTAGGATCCTTGTGCGACCAGCTGGTCTTTAACTTTGTGTTCTGAACCTTTACTGTTCCTCCCCCTTTACCTTTCCATATCACACAATCATCTTTAAGATCCTATGTTTTAGATGACTAGCCCAATTGAAAGCCTGCCTATTGAGTAGCAAGCAAATCCTTTCCTGACTCCATTGCCCAATGGTCTTGAATGCTTTCCTGGAATACTTCACCTCTGCCTCATCCCTCTTTGCTCATCCTTGTCTTACATTGAACCCTTATTTCCTGATAACCAGCAACCAAAGCAAAAAAAATCAAACAAACAAACCCTGTGCCTATAACTAGCCTAACATCTTAACTTTTGAGCTTCAAAGACAAATATACTTTGACTATTATAGAGAGATCCCTCTCTAGACCTAGGAGGGCTAGATCCTAAGGTCTGAAAGTGGTTTTATGTTGTCTCATCTTTTGGTGTTGCCAATCTGGCCAAAACATGGGAACCCCAACAGGACCAAATCCCCCCAGACCTGCACACCATCCAGATATTGAGCCACATGCATGACCCCAAATTCCTCAGTGAGTCATTTTTTTGATAGACCGTCCGCCCTAGTATTGAGATCCCTGTAAATATGACGAATAAGAGGAAAGTTCAGCCTGCTCCACAATCATTTAATCCTTTGGAGCCAACCATGCAAATCCGAGCATAACATAGATGAAGATCCAGTCACCCAGTCAATAATCAGCTTAGAATCACCAAAAATATTTGAAACCAGTATGTGGAGGTTATTAACCACCATCAATCCTCCCCAGAGAGCCATCACTTCAGCTTTGTTATTCGATCCTGGACCCCCATTCCAGTGAATGTGAATCCTTTGTCACAAAGATAATTTGATCCAAGCTCCACATCCAGTATCACCTTCCTGACATGCACCATCGAAGAAAAGGGAAGGAAGGGATAATTCATGAGGCCTGATGCGAGAGGAGGCGTCCTCGACAACATTATTTTGAATAGGTCGATCCTCAATCCAATTCATAACAGCTGTGAAAACCAAAGGAGTCCTAAAAGGGATATCCTAAAAAATCTTTCTATTCCTCGCCAGCCAAATCTCCCAGATGAGGAAGAAAGGCAGCAACTTAAACTTGCCAGGCAGTTTATCCCAATCGTAGGCCGTTGAAATAAAGTCCCCAGGATTCGGAATCAAGCACAACTGGACAGCGGAAAAACAGATGAAGAATGGATTCAGAATCACCACAGCATATCACGCACCTACCCGGTCCTGAATGACCACGCTTAATGAGATTATCCCATGTGAGGATCTTCCCCCGCCACACAAGCCAGAAAAATAGTAAAATCTTTGAAGGGATTTTCCTGTGCCAAAATGGAAGAAAAACCGCCGTGATTTGATCTTCATATCTCAACCTGTTAATCTACAAGTAAACATCTTTAACTACCACCGCCTCATTTTTGATAGGCCCATCCCAAATGATATGGTCTCACTCCTGTGACCAAATAAAACCAGCACTTCTAAAGTCATCCTTAAGAGCATCCCACTCGCCCGCATCAGATCTCGAAAGGTCCAGCTGAAGAGCATTCTTGAAAACAGGTGCTCCATAAACCCAATAATGGATTGTTTGTGAAATGAATATGATACCTATGAGAGTCAAGTTGTGAAGTAGACGAGGCAAGGGGCCTGAAAGCGGGACATAGCAATCAACTTGTTGAAGCCAATCAGAATCCGACCACCATCCCCGAAACACCATGATAAACGATCGGCCACGTGATCGAGAATCTTAATAAAGCTCTGCCAAATGACCGAAATAGAGCGGGGTTGATGTAATTCCAAGCAGAAAATCTGATGAAGGATATCCCCTTGTATATATTTGCTTTTAATGATAGCATTCCATATGCGGTTACCATTGATAGCCCTCCAAAAGGATTTGATGAGCAATGCTTTATTAAAAGATCTGGTATCTAAAATACCCCAACCATCATGATGTTTAGGCCTGTTGAGAAGGGACAGTCTGCACAAATGATATTTATTTGCCATGTTGGGGCCACCCCAAAGGAGCTTAGTGATAATCCCATTGATTATTTTGATAATCTACTCAGGAAAATAAAAGAGGTGTCCCCAGTATATCATCAGCTGGGACAAGACCGCCTGAATCATAACTAATCTGCCACCAGTAGATAGCCATTTATTCGTCCATCTGCCAATACGCATCCGAAACCTATCAATCAACCACATCCAGTCTCTGACCTTATATCCACATGGCTTGATAATGACCCCAAGATAGCGAAAACCTTCCGAAGCCAATCTGCTTTCAACCCCCAAGAATTCGGCGATGAAGGAGACCTCCAACTGATCACCGTATTCATATAGAATGAAATATTTGCTTCGATTAACAGCCAAACCCGTAGCCTGTTCAAATCTCATAAACATATAGTGAATGTAAAACCAGTTGTTCCTACGCAGATAGCCAAATATAAGAATGTCATCCAAAAATAGTGAATGAGATGCAGAAACAGAATTGGAGAATGAGAACCCCTGTATAAATCCATTCTGTTCAGCCGTTTGGAGGTCTTATCGCAGGGCTGAAAATCATGAACATTACAAAATGTTTAACCAAAGTTTCAAAAAACCAATCAACTTTTTTATCCAGAGTAATTTTTATCCAATGTTTGAAATTTTTATCCAATGTTTGAAGGCTGATTCAAAATTCTAAAAAACGCATCCATTCTGCGCCAACGTTCTGTGCTTCTAACAGCTTTCCAGCATGCCATTTCTTCTGGTGATACCTGGCGATACCTGCCTACAACTGCCACCACCTGCCAACAACCGCAAATACGTTGGTTCTTCGATTCGCACTCTTAAGCACTTGAGTAGTTGAATGATCCTAATGGAGAAGCCAACAACAACCCAGATGGAGAAGGCTTCAAACTATTTTGTAAAAGCAAGCAACGAGGGAGAATTGTTATTTGATGCCACTTCTAGAACCATCATTGACGCTTCCAGTAACCATCACTGATACTTCATGCTCTTCATCTCTGTGTGCAACTGAAAACCGCTAGCACTCTTCACCAGCTTTGTGAAAATACCAGCAGCCATCATTGACACTTCACGTCGTTCACCTCTATCTGCAGTTGGAAACCGCTCATAGCATAGGGATAATTATTTTCTGGTTGAGGAGTTTGGATAGCGTTTTTGCAACGAAACATAGATCTTTTGTTAAAATACTCTTACTGTAACAGGTTTTGATTTGGCTAAAATGCTCTTAATGTTACAGGTTTTGGATTTACATATATGAACAACAAATGTTTCCCTACTTTTGCAACGTTTTCACAGTTCATTTTTTAACTATTAAGAGACGTATTACTATAAGAGAGATGAATGGGAGGTTCAGTTCAATTAGTTTTGGAGGAAAGTTTCAGAGGCTTGTGAGGCTTGTGAGTGCCGGTAAAGAACTTGAGAAGGCAAAGCACTTGAGAAGCTTTTGAGTGACATTTCTTTTATATTTTGTTGCTGTGAAGTATCTTTATGATCAGGATTAGACTCAAGGCATTTTGATGTAAAACTGAGAAATATAATTATTTATTTTCCGCAGGGACTACCACGTCCGCTTGCGGTCCTTGTTAGAATAGTGTAATATCACACATGGAGATGATTTGGGGAGTTATTTGATATTAATGACCAATACATCGACTTTTTCATTATCTCTTGATAAGTTTACTATCAACCTTTATGGATTGATTAATTGATCTACACCTTATGTATTTGAGCTAGGTAATCTGTATGCTTGAGAGTTGTATAAATCTCCTTCAAACCCCATACACAACTCTTTGTTAAACCCATACATGTGTGAGCTCTAAGTAAATTTTTCTTATCTCTCTTTTGTTTATGAGATTTACTTTATCGATTTGATGTTTTTTTTAAATAGGAGTTTGGATGTTGATTATATATATAAAAAAGATGTATTTTGAAGTTAATTTAATTTAAGAACATTATTGATGTATATTTAGTGAAATTTTGTATAAAAATAAATATTAATTTAAATATTTTATAAATTTGATTATTTTTTCCATTTAAAATAACTAAAAGGGAATGAAGCTTTCCAGTACATCAGGGTGAAAATGTGAAGTTGGGAAACACTTTTTTCCCTTTTTTGACGTTGAAAATTGTAATTTTCTATGTTTTTCAACTTCAACTCCACTAAACTCATATTTTTATCGCAAATTATGCTTTGACATAAAAACAATAATTGTAGAGAATTGTCTTACCTCCATACTGATATTTAAAAAAAAAAAAAATATTGACATATAGAGGGGTAAATTTGTTGTTTACTAACTGCATATACTTGAAATTTTCAGGCAAACATAAATAGTCACTTTATTATCCTTTACTTTTTTTAGGGAAGGTTATTCATTTTTTGAAAAAAAACCATAGCATCATAATCTACATATATTGCACTAGTGCACAGACTATTTTTTGGTAAATTTCGGATCAAATTACTATTTTTTATTATTTTTTGAAATGGACGAAGACAAAAAAACAGTGATGTTTCAGTACATTTTATTATCCTTTGATTTTCTTTTCAATGTGATCATCAATAAGAAAAATGAGAGTACCCTTTTGAAGTAGATAGGGAGAGGAAGTGCACTATGATTTTTTTAAATTTTTTGGTGTCCTCGTTTGAAAGTTATTGAATTTTCATTCAGTGCAATTTTTCGAACAATGAAATTCCATAGTGACATAGTTTGGTAAAAAATTAATAAAAAATTGAATTTTTTAATGAAACTCCATAAATCTCACATCATCAAAAACTAGATTTAGAGACGAATCTAATGGTACTTGGTCCGACATATAACATTTTGTTTTTGTAGGTGTTCTGCCCCTCCAAAGTTGCAGGTTTCTCAAAACTGCAGAGTTTTCTGAGTTTTTTGTTGACCAGAAACTCTCGGCCGAGAAAAACTCTCGGCCGAGAAATTTTTAAAACTCTTGGCCGAGAGTTTTAAACCAATTTATGCGCGGGAAAACTCCCGGGCAAAAGTTTTAAAAACTCTCGGCCGAGAGTTTGCACAATAAAACTCTTGGCCGAGAGTTAGAAAAACTCTCAGCCGAGAGTTTTTGAATGTAAAAAACTCTCGGCCGAGAGTTTGCGGCCGAGAAATTTTTCACACAACTCTCGGCCGAGAGTTTTCAAAACTCTCGGCCGAGAAATTTTGTTGACTTTTTTTCTCGGCCGAGAAATTAAAAAACTCTCTCGAATTCTATCTCATGCCAAAAAGTGTTTCCCAACTTCGCGTTTTCGCCCATCATTCATCCAACCATTTTCAACATACCTTATAGCAAATAGCCTCAATTTTTTCATTGGGAAACTAGATATTTTTTATCACCTGCATATAGAATAAATTATTCAAAACTTCAAGAGTTTTATCAGCTACATTAGCATAATTAAAGTATCTAATGCATAATCCCATAACTGAAAACTCCCAACAATCATTCAACAACTAGAATTAGAAGAGGTAATAGGTGTTGGATCCTTTCAGCTAGATCATGGAGGAGTTGAGGTAGCAATGATGCATGGAATATGATGCTCAATATGAGCCAAACCAGTGTCCATTCTCTCTAAATAGACTTGTTGGTTTCTTTGAACACATTTCACATCCTTAAGACTTGCAAATACATTATACCTTTGGTCCTACTTCTCAAAAAAAGTAATAGGTGTTGGATCCTTTGCACTAGATCATGGAGGAGTTGAGGTAGCAGTGATGCATGGAATATGATGCTCAATATGAGACAAACCAATGTTCATTCTCTCAAAATATACTTGTTGGTTTCTTTGAACACATTTCACATCGGTAAGACTTGCAAATTCATTATACCTTTGGGCCTACTTCTCAAAAAGAACCCTTCCCAACATGTTTTTCATTTGTCACTGGAGAGATAAAGCTTGAAAATAATGCTTTTTCCTTCCCCTGGTGTGACCGGATCAATAACCCACTACCCAATTTCTTCCATGAGCTCTCAAGCAGAGAAGACTTGTCTATCTCTAGTAGTCATAGTCTCCAAGTGTTGAATTTCACTAGAGTTTCTGGGGTTTCTAGGAACGACTAAATGAAAGGTCTCAACAAGACTTGTCTATCTCTAGCAGCCAAAGTCTCCAACTGTTGAATTTCACTAGAGTTTATGGGGATGATTAAATGGAAGGTCTCAACAGCCTCTTGGGTCTGTTGTTGAGCTCGATTGTAACCCTGAGGGATGAGGTATCCCCTCACCACGCTTGCTTCTCATGCACTAGAAATACATATAGACAAACAAAAATGACCTTCTAACTTCAAACATAATTAACCAAAATGATTTAAAATCTTTTAAAAATAATTTTCAATTTAATTTATTTATAAATATCAATCATTAAATCACATTATATTAAATTAAAAGTACATAAAAATTTTAAATTTATTTCCATATTAAAATGACTTTAACAATCTAAAATTATAATTTTTATAAAAAAATTATAAGTAATTTTCATTATAATAAATTTTAAAAATTCAAAATCTAAAAAGTTTAACCTCCAATATTTCAATATGAACATAATTCTCAAAATAATAATACAAGTTTTTAACATTTAAAGTTTAAACAAATCATTAATTAATCAAAAAATTTAACATTTATCAAAATTCTTAACACAACTGCACTGTTCTTAGCAAGATTTGTCATGAAGTTTTCATTTTCTACCTTCCATCATTGAAGACTGACACTATGTAAAATTTGAAAGTTTTTGAAGTATTCTGCTTTATAAAATGTGAGAACGTAGCTTTACAACTACAGAATAGTTTTATGTAGCTATGACATCAGAGGGCGTTATTTAATGTCGTACATTCTTAAGGTGGGAGTTTGATGGGTATTCCACATGCTGGAGGGGCCATTGTAATCCATCAAGTACCTAACTGATGTCACATTTACACACATCATAAATAGTAGTCAGATCTTTCCGTGCCAAATTGTATTGTTAGAGTTTATCATTGAGCTGGACTGATTGTTATAAAAATGATGGCGTTCAAATTATTGAAAAAGGTGTTTTTAAAGTGAGGAATGGCCAGAGGTTTTTAGATTCCACACAGGTTTTTTAAGTGAGGAATGGGCAAAGGTTTTTAGATTCCACACACAGGCTATGTTACAGATCTCATTCATATTGCAGGAATAGGGCATTGGCTTACCATAGGATCACGTAATCAATTATGTACTTTCCTAATTGTTTATTAAGTTCCATAAACGCTTGATGCTTCCTGTGTTTTAAAGGGCTTTTATTTGAAGTTGGTGGTGCAGTGATTGTTGAAATTTGTTGTTAAACTTTTTGGAATTGCAAAGTTTGATTATAAAAGTGAGTTTGGTAAAAAAAAAATTGAATAAACAAATATTTTTTTTATAATCATATCTTTATCATATCTAATATATTATTGTATATCCAAGATTTAGTGAGCAATTTTTTAATTAAATTGATAGATTTTCACAATAAATAACAATTTTTTCATAAAAAATTACATTTTGAATAATAGAAATTTGAAGATTTCTTAAATTTTGACACATTATTGAGATGATTAATAGATATTTTATTGGAACAGCTCTATATTATAATAATGGAGTGAGTTTTATTGGAGAAGCTCCACACTATAGTAATGGAGTGATTTACTGCAACTATGAACCATACAGGGTTAAGAAACTAATTTTTTTTAGTGATAAAAATAGGAAATATATTGTTATAAAAGGTGATTGAAATATAGTAAAGTAATACGTGGATAAATTTGAAAGAAAGTAGAAGTGCATAATATTATTTTTATATGAGAAAAGAACAAACACAAAAATTTAAACAAATAGTGGCCAATAATAAGTAAAAAAAACAAATTAATAGAAAGAGCAGATCTTTATACAAATAACTTATGAGGAAAATCTTTTCAGAGAAAAAAAAACAAAAAAAATTGGAAACTCTAAAGTAAGTTTAAAGTAATATTTAGCAACTCAGTTGTTACAACATATTATATCAACAAGAATGTTTAGTACCATTGTAAGGATTTTAAAGAAATTTTAGCAATGTAACAACAAGTTTAAACTCACATATTGTTTCCCTAAAATCCTATGACTCAATAAATAGGCATAACAAAGCTATAATTCATTTATAGTTTCAATTCTACATGTTGGAAACCACCAGTAATTAATTGGCCAATCATGATTTCTTAGCATTTATTGTTTGCTGCATTTATTCCCTACCACCACTCAACATTTGTTCCCTAGTACTTCTCAACACTTATTCTCTACCACTACTCAACAATCATTACTTGCTCAACAATTATTACCCACTCTATTACATCAATGCAAGGTGTGTGACATACATGTCCCAACAACCTCCTCTATTACAATACTGCAAGGTGTATGACACGCATGTCCAAAAAAATTCTCACTTGTGATATACATTGCAAAAATAATGGAGAATGCATAAAACTATGAAGTAATTATTATGATCCCTAAGGCCCATACAATGGCCCCCATTTGAATTTACATATGTTATAATGGTTGTTTCAATGCATTTGCAGGATTTTGCAAAGTGTCACTTTTCTCTAGTATCACCTTTATATCCTCTATCATGTCCTTAATGAAATGGTACTTGACATCTATATGCATGTTCTTCACAAGAAAGGTTAGGTTCTTAGAAAAAGAAATTACATTATTATTAACACATTGAACTATAATATCTATCTAACTTATCCCTACTTCTATACACAATTGCATAAACCAAATACCCTCCTTGCATGCATGAGTAGTTACCATATACTCTACCTTCGTAAATGAAAAAGTGACAATGGATTGTCGCTTGCTCATCCAATTCCTTTCTTCACTAATAATGAAGTCACATATTTTCACATAGATCTCCATCTATCTACATCCCTTACCCAACCAAAATCCACATAACCGGATTGTATATCCACCAAATGGGGGTCCTCTGAAACATCACTATGATAGCAAATGGAATATTAATAAGTTACTTGCAAATACTTCAGAAATATATTTGTTATTAGCCAGTATTAACCACACCCTCCATCTCTATGAGTGTTGTATAAGACTGCTCAACTAAAATCTTAGGTTCCATAAAAATCATATCACTCTATCTTCTACAATTTTCCATGCAAAAATGTTGTAGCACATAGTTTACATACTTACTCTAGCTCAACCAAACGTTATATTTGCTCCATATATGTTTATCTCCGTCCATAATATATATTTAACAGCCTCCAAGACTTTTTATACCAATTATGTTGAAAGTTGACACTTCAAATCCTGAATCACATCCTTAATCTAATCAGAGGATAACATATCATCTACATACATACAATCCCAACAGAAAAAATAAAATAAATAAATAAATAATTCAAACTTTTGGTACTATGTTATAGGATATTATTTCGCACCATATAAAGACTTTTGTAATTTAGAAACCAATAATTCTTAACATTTTTCTAGGTAGTGCTCTCTCTATGTCATGTAGATATCCTCCTTCAAGTCACCATGTAGAATCAAATGAAAGAAATAACTAACCATTACAAAACAATTTCTTAGGGAAAACCCTTCAATGAGAAAAACCCCACTTTAAAGCATGTTCAATATATTATTCAATTAGTAAATGGTTGCAATACATTATATACTCTATGTGATCTCAACAAAAATGTTAATTGTATAAATATTCTAGAAATATTTTGGTCACATAATATTAAGTTAAAACTTATGCATTGTTTTCCTTCAACACTAGCACACTATAAAAATAGATATAACAAAACCCTAAAAATTCATGTCTTTTAACTCTCCATACTAGAAACCACCAGCAATTAATTAGCCAATTGTTTTTTCTTAGCATTCATCTCTTGCAAGTGATCTACATTTATTGCTTTCTAGTGATATACATTTATTCCCTACCACTAATGTATATTTATGCATTGTTATCCTTTTAGTGATATACATTTATTCCCTACCACTAGTGGATATTTATGCATTTTTATCCCTAAGTATGTATTCAACTTATCAATCAGTACTCACTCCTTTGCAAGAAGACATGCCTATCTCAACAAAACTCAATCTCTTTAGTTAGTTCTCCTTTTTCCGAGCTAAGTGAAAGTCTACTCTCATATCTTAAAAAAAATCTATGATGTTGTAAAACTCCAAAAATGATTGACTAAATAAGTGGACAAATTCAATTTTTCTTATGTCTTTTTTCAAGTTAAATCTATGTCATTATTTGTTTTATTTTTCCAAAAATTTATGACATGAAAGTCCAATAAAGTTTCACTCTTTTTACCAAAATTTAATGACCATGTAAACTCTAAAATTTTTTGCCTCATCTACACTTTTTCTCAAATTTATGGAAAATGGATAGTTCACTCCTTTTTACAAAATTTAATGACTATGTAAACTCTAAGAAAGTTTTCTTCATTTGCACTTTTCCTCACATGGATAGTTTTAAAAGGGATTAAAACTAGAAATTGCACCATCATCAGATGATGTTGCAAAGGAAACGTCGTAAGATTTTTAAAGAGATCCAATAGTTGCTAAGAAAAATACCTGTAGTGATTTTGATGTTGGGTCAATTTTAGTAAAGGCAAGAAAGTTGGAGAGTGGCTCACTTCTGTTTGTGCAAATTTTGTTTGGCCATTCTAAGCCCTAGGAGGGGAGGTTCCAAGCTTTTCTCCTCAAAGTTTAGGTTCTTCATTCCAATAAGGTCTTGATTGAAAGGTGGGGATTTGGGATCTGTCAACGATGTAACTATGTAACTGTCTGTAAAAAGCTCCTATAGGGGGAGTTCCAATAAGTTTTTGCAAAGTTTTTTCTCTTCATGTCTTGGTACTTCATTCCAACAAAGTATTGATTGAAAGGTAGGGATTTGGGATTTGTCAAGACTGTAACTATGTAAAAATCTCAGCACCAAGTGGGTATTGTTTATATATATATTTTAAGTTTAATATGACTCAGTTGATAGGGTTTAGTTTAGGTTGAAAGAGGTGTTTGTGCTTAATTTTTGGGTGTGGCGATGGTTATTAAATAGGAAATGAAACAAAATCATCACAAATCCATTATAATTTTAGATTTTAAATGCCATTAAATTTATTATTCCCAAGTTTTAAAAAAAGGGGATTGCAAAGTTTCACTATGATTAAATAATCTGTAAGTGTTCAAAGAAATTGAAGGTTTCACAGGATTAAAATGGTCTTGGGGTTGTAACTAGCACAGATTCATTTCACAGATTTATTATGGACATAGAGTTAATAGTAGATTTATTATGGACAAAGAGTTATAAAAAAAATACAAAGTATCATACTAGCATCATGTTAACCTCAAAGTTATTAAAGCACGAAGGAGCCCCCCAAAAAATTAAAAGATAAACCTCAATCAACCTAGTTTCAGATTATGCCAAATGCTATAAGAATTTGAATGAGTATCCCTTAGTACTGAGACCAATTTTCTATATAGGAAATCTGTCTCCTTCCAGAATTGTGAGATACAAAAAGTCAATTAGGGTCATATTCCATAAAGACAAATTGCAAGAAACAGTCAGGATATCTTTCTCATGACAATCCAACAAAAATAGAAAAGACTCCAAAGAATGGATGAATCTTGGTAAAAGGCATAACATCAGGATCTCTTACTCAAGGCACCACAATATTTATTCAGGGCGCAGTTCTAGGAGTTTTTAAATAGACATACACAGGAAAATAGTGAGGATTATTGGCCCACAAGCATGCACCAGAACCAAGCCAATAATGTGGAAAAGTTAAAACCTCGGTAGGACAGTATAGTTAGAAGATGTACATGTCCAAATGGTAAAACATGCACACACCATGTTGAATCCTTTGTTCGGTAGTATTATCCAAACTGTTCACACCATTTATGCTAGCAGCAAGGTTATAGGCATAAAGTCATTGTCCCAAGTATAGCAAACACTTCCACCTATTTAATTGCATGCCCGGGTAGAATAAGGCTGCAAAAATTTGGATGGATGCAACTCTAGGACATTAATTCTAGCAAGCTAAAAAACAAATGGTGTTTGCACTAAGTCTGTCTTAAGGCAGAGTAAAGAGCAGGATCCTATGAATTCTTTCATTAAAATAAATGAAAATGTAATTGACAAAATCCTACCTCCCTGCCCTGATAATTATTGAAAACCTGCATTGTCATCTTTTGTAGGACAAACTGGAAATAATTCTCATATTCCATATTCGGATGCAGAGGAGAAATTTGTTATGGAGGCCAAAAGTAAATTGGCATTCTCCCTAAATCTTTAAAATAACCAACAAATAGATCCAAGGTTGGTTGCAGAAGAAAGATAAGTAAATTGTGTCAATCGACTATAATATATAAGAAATTTAAAGAACCAAATCAACCTATATATGAATCCAATCACATTCAGTTCTGCAATTATACAAAATCCACATACACGTTTAGTCTTACTTTGTCTCATCTTGCACTGTCATGTTCAATACCATCCCTTAAATTTATGTTGAACATCAAAATTTCAATAGAAAAATAACTTGAGGAAGTTTCCCAGTTGCATTTCTACCTAGTTATATAACCTCAAAGACAGACAATGCATAACGATAGTTATATACTCACATAAAAGTATTTAGGGGGTCATATTATTAAAAAAATAAATATTAAATCAGATGCTTATTTCCAAGCTTAGCAAGAGTTTATCTTAGCAGTCCAACAGACTACTTAGTTTGAGGAGACACTAAATAATTCATTCATTTATCGACATATAAAGATCCTTCTTACTGTAAATATTCGAGAAAAATGACTGTAACATAAAAATGTGTTTTTGCATCATTTAGGAGAACTTTCATTGCTCAGCTAGTAGTAGTTCTTCAATAGTCATATTAATATGGAAATTAGAACTGGATGATGAAGTAGGAAGACGGTCATGTCATGTATCAAATGACATGTTCTTCAAATCATCCAGATCATGTCTGAAGTTCCATACTCGTTAATCCCATGCCTGGTAGCTTCCATTAAAATCCTATGAGCTAGACAGTCAACACCTCATGGCCAAAGGACAGGCGGGCTTCCCCTTCACATACCAGAGGATTGATAATATATTCACACTCAGGGCCACTGCAAAGAAGACTCGTCATCACCCTTTGAAATTTTATTGTTTCTTTGTAGAATTTCAGAAAGCATTCAACATGGTATCTAGAGACGCTTTATTTTAAAGGTTTCATGTTATTGCCATTTCTGATACCCTCCTAGCCGCCATCTGGACACTATATGATTCTATGCTTTTTCATCTTCTTACAATGCATGGCCTCTTAGACTTTATCCATACCACCATAGGAGTTAAGCAAGGATGCCCCCTCTCATTGACCCTATTTGTGGTCTACATCAACAAGCTAGAATCATTCCTGTACAAACACATTCAACACAAAGATGTTTTCCTCCTACATTAGGTGTTGATATCCCTACTCATCTTTGCTCATGAATTGATATTATTGGCCTCCTCCCCTGATGGCCAACAAGGACAAATTTATGCCCTGGCTAGATTTTGTGATTTTCAACGTTTAATGTTCAAGCTGGGTAAAATCAAGGTTATGATCTTCACTGTGTCAAAGATTTTTTGCTCCAAACTACATTTCTAGTTCCACGGGGATGTGATTGAGATTGCTACAACCTACACCTATTTGGGGGTCCAATGATTTTGTGAAGCCTTGTTTTAGCATGTGTCCATCCCTTCAATCTCAACTTAACAAAGGGTATGCCCCCCCCTTCCTCCTAGATCAACGTTGTTTCCAAAACCAATTTCAGGACATCTCGTCCAATCTACACCTCCTAGAGACAATTATTATGGCTCTGAGCTCTAGGGACTAATTTTGCTGCAAATCAACTTGGCAAGGACTAAAAGAATCTAGGCCTTACTTCTCAAGCGCATCATCAAGTGAAAACATATGGTCCCCCTGGCACATTGTTCAAGTAGAGTTTGAGACCCATTCTTTTCGCCTTGAGGTCATCTTTCATATAATCTCCTTCCTACACGTTGTTTGGAGAGGGACTTTGCCTCTAGGAGAGCAAGCTACCTCTACCAGCAATCTACTCCTTTGAGGCCCTAACTTTAGTGTGCTCTACAAAACATACATAAGTTTGGTACTCGAAGGCTTCTTGGCTTCTCTAGTTGTTGACAATCTCCCTAGACCATCTTATCTTTCTCATTGCCCCCTAGGTACTCTTTAGATGTGCCAAGCCACCTCTCAACTAAACATGTACTAAATCAAGCCATCAGAGAGGAAAACTATAGATGGTACATCTAGGTTACTTGGATGGAAAACCCATAGAACCTAGGCCCAAAGATAGCTAACTACCTAAGGCACTTCTTGAAGTTTTGGAATGGCATCATTGTTCAAACTTCATCCCCCCATACATATAAATACCTTGGATGTGCACACTTAGGATCCCTGCGCGTCGAATTGAAGAAGGCTCCCATACACTCCAAATCGACACTAACCAACACATCCCATGGTTAAACAAGACTTGCCAAATGTGCCACTTATAAGATCCAAAGACAAATATGCATCTCATTTTCAGGTGCTCCTTTTACTATGCAATCAGTAGATACTACCACTACCTATATAGGGACTCAAGGTGCTCCATCTCACTTTCTTGTAGTTTCACAACCAAAGGTGCCTAGCTCTCTTCTTGAGAGAGATAGTCAAACACAATTCTAAATCCCGGCGAGCCTTGTCCCATCATGGGACCACAAGGAGGATCACCTTTTATTCGTAATTTTCCTCATCAAATTGAAGCAACAAGCAACAAAATTCAATAGGTTACTTTGAATCATATAGTAGTGAGGCCTCAAACCTCCTCTCAACCTCCAAGAATCAAAACGTATAAATGATTAATACCATCCACAAGACTACAAGTTCTTACCACTCTCCATGTCAGGCTGTAGCTTAGTACTTGGGATAGGGCACAACCATGGAAACAACTAGATTCAAAGCTCCTCAGATGCAGAGTCCATTTCATGTAAATTAGGGAAGGTGTGTTATACAATTTCTAAACAGATTTAAACACTTAGCAATTTGACATTGTTTCTTTAATTCCCCAGCATGAAAGTGCAAACTCACTAACTTGTGTATACCAATAACCTAGTTCTGCCTAAGAAGCATATCATACTTTTAAGCAGATTCAGCCAGCTAATTTGTAAAGTGCACATCCCAAATTGTATTTATGAAGATTTCCTTTTATTCTTTATCCCCATCTGAATTATTTTGGATAATGATAATCCACAAGTTTATTGCTGACACTCTATAAATGAAAGTCCAGGTTTCTGTATCCAGATTAACCAAAAGTTAGAAGAGAGACAATATTATAAGTAAACCCTTTCTTTTCCAGAAAACAGGGAAACAGTAACCATATTAATTTGGGATAGCACACTACCAAACACAGAGGACCATTTGCCTTAGCTGCAACACCTAAGGGGGTTTTAGACTATCAAAAATCATGTTAATTTGGAATAGCACACTATCAAACACAGAAGACCGTTTGGCTTAGCTGCAGTGCCCAAGGGGGTTTTAGACTGTCAAAAACCACCCAGAACTTGCACCTGGCCCTAATTTCTTGCCACCATTATTACAAACACAAAAACTAATATGGGGAGTTCAAAGCAGTTTGAAAATGAGTAATCATCACGGTAAGCACTCTGCCTGGCCATCTATAAATTAAATATTAGCCTCATCTGTATCTAAGGAAAAGAAATTATATCTATGGTGTGATCGATGAATAATTACATAAGAAAATGGATGGTAGTAAGAAGATCTCAGTACCTCACCTGGTCACCTCCATGCTTCATCACAAAGTTGCGCTCATCAGAAACCAAGAGTGACTCCAGGGTTTGTGCTTCTTGTTTTGCATTGTCTTCAGCTTCAATCTCAACCAGTCGATATTTTGTAAATGGGTAAGCTCGGATTCCATAGTCTCGTATATGGCCCACTGCATCAGTCTCTACTGTTTTCCCATCTGGACCTAAAATGATCAACGTTCCTTGGAGATAGCATATGATTTTGTGTTAATCTCTCTAAGCACATGATTAAAAGATAGCCAATGAGAGTCTTCTTTTATGTCTTGAAGGAGTGATTTTAATTATCCAGTTTCCATATAAAATTTTCTTATTTTCCCGATTGATATCCAATTTTGAGTCCCCCTTTACTTTTAACTCTTGTTTATATTTATAAGGGAAGCTATTACGAGAAGAGTTCCGAAGGATATGAATTATGCACAATTATTTGTCCCATGACTTAGTGTGTATTAGATATGCATGTAATGGGAATGATTCAAAAACAATACCACACCAACCCCACAAATAAGAGGATGGCCCAGAGCTGCATTGTTGAAAAAGCCCCAAGGTATGCCATTATCTATAGAGGGCATATAAGGAATTCTCGACTACATAAAATAAAATAAAATAAAATAAAATAAAAATTATCAAGTTAAAATTTTTCATCATTTTTACAAGTTTATATTGTATGATGGTATTATGATATGTGCCAAAATACACTTGCAAATTCAATTGTAGGTTGGAAAGGTAAGCTTGAGTTAAGGCAAGGTAGAACTTGAGATGGGGATCTTCATGGGATTTTGGATGAAAATTCAATTGTGGGTTGGCATAGTGGGCGTAAGTTAGCGCAAAGTGGAACTTGAGTTGGGGATCTTCATGGTATTTTGGAACACTAAGGGTGGCTCCTTGCACCATGAACCAATATCTTTAGATGTTTAATTCCAACATGGATTTTCTCATTCCCACTAGCCTTTTCAATTAACCAAACCATAGGGATGATTGTTTTGATCATGAATTCCAAGAGCATCATTGTAGGGTGTCTCTACATTTTAAAATATCCATAGATATTCCATGAAATGTGACTTAAGGCCATAATCTACTATGTATGTATTGGTTTTTTTTGTGTAAATCAGAAATTTATATTATAGAACAACTAGAGTACGTTTTGAAACAAAGGGGGCATGCTAGTAGAGTGTCACAAGGAGAAACACCACAAGAAGACACACTAGAGAGTAGAACACAACACATTTAAAATGATCTAGGGACCTACAAACTTCCCGCATAGTATAATACATCTGATATAATATCTTACCTTTGCACCTAACAATGTTCATCCTACAGAGACAAAGACCTTCAACGATCCTCCAAACTGTAGCCCAGAGCCACAAAAAACATTACCAAAATCGAGAGAAATACAATAAAACAAGTCACACCCTAGAGGTTAACCTTGATCATCACTGCACCTTTTGTCCTTACAGGTTGCACTGAATGCTTCATCAGCTTGGATGTTGGTCACTCCACCTAGTCGGCCTCTCAAAACCTGGCTTTAGCATCTGCCCTATCACTCATATCCATGCTAGCAATCTGCCTACTCACATTTCTAAGACTCTGACAATTAAAATCCTGCCAAAAATCATCTACTTCCACCTCTAGATGATCCATAACATGGTTGGCCACAGCGTTTGCTAGGGAGTTAGCCGAACACCTGACTGCCTGAAAGACAATACCCTTCAAACGAGGTAGATGGCTTTGGATGCAGGACGTGGCTTGGTAGAGCCTCCAGTGCTTAGTCACCTTATTGGGATTCACCCCATTATGTAAGTGCTTAGCTACATTGATCGCCAGCAATGAATCGCCTTTGACAATGGTGTTACCACAGTCAAGGCAGACCAAAATTTTTAAGCCTTGCTCCAACACAGCAAATTCTACTTCATTATTCATTGCTTCCCCAAGTGAATTTCCATATAATTGCATGATTCAACCTTTGTTATGTATAATGACCCCGCCAAAGCCCGCAAAGCCTGGATTGCCTTGAGAGGTGCCATCAAAGTTCAACTTCAGAAATCTAGGGTTGGGAGCTTGCCACTGTTGAAGGACTGGAGTGGAACTAGGGCGCACAACGCACAACAGCTGGATAGCCTCTGTTTTGAGGCCAAAAAACTCAAGAATACGCTACTCCACAATCGAAGGCTCCTCTGTCTGGTTACACTTAACTCTGGAGAGCACCATTTCTCTCATATTGTTCAAAACTTCAGTTTTAAGCCGGTCAATGTGACGATCCTCATCTTGGAAAATTCTCCCATTTCTTTCTTTCCACATAGTCCAAAAAATAAACCCAGGGCAGAGTCTCCAAATAAGGTTAAAAATTTCATGCTTCACCATCTCCTTCCTCCAAGCAGACACCATTTCTTGAATGGACTCTCTCTTGCAGTTTGTTTGACGGAAAATCTTTGCCATCCAATCCCAGAGATTTTCCACAATGTTACAGGAGTTTAAGAGATGGTTCATGGTCTCCTCCTCTATGCCACAGAGGCAGCAGGGCGATGGGCCAATAAACCCTTTCTTTAACAGGTTTTCCCAAGTGAGGATTTTTCCATGCATCAAAAGCCAAAGGAAGGTCTGGATTTTCGGCCAAAGGTTAGGATCACAAACATTATCATGCCATTGGACCTTGTCTTCAATATCTTTGTTTTCCATGTACTGTCTAGATTTGTTAAGGTTGAAAGCCCCACCATCCATTCGACCCCAATGAAGCCAATCTTCCTCCAGGGACATCCTCAAATTTCTTTTCACAAGCATGGATTAAAGAGCAGTCATTTGGTGGATGATATGAGCTTCCTCCAGGGGTGGTTCATCAATCCAGTGGCGCCATTGAGTATCAGGGTGATCATTGATCCAATAATGATTGGCATTCAATCTGCCTGATCTTTGAAAAATATTCTACAAACACAGATGCTCAGGGATTCCCAGCAAGGGCATTTTCTGCCAGGCGTCCACCCAGAAGAGTGCAGTACAACCATTCCTTATTTCCTAGAAGCAATGCTTCTGGATGACATATTTGTTCTCCCATGCTAAGGTCCAGATAGGGGAGCCTGAGACGTTCCCTGACATCCTTATGAGCTCAGGTGGTCTCTAATATTCAACATATTTAGCCTTCCAAAAGATTGCCCAAGGGGTTGAGCTTTCCTTGAGCCATCTCCACCAAAGCTTGGCCCCACAGGCTTTTTTCACTATCGCAGGGTCCTGAAGGCCAAGGCCTCCCAGGAATTTGGGCCTACAAACCTTGTCCCAAGTAACAAGGGTCCATTTTCTCTTGTTAGCCCTACCAGCCCATAGAAACTTACGCTAGGTGTCTCTAATTTGCTGCGGGACTTCTTTCGGTGTAGGAAAGATGGAGAGCATGAACTGAGGGATGGCTTGGAGAACCGCTTTGGTCATCACTAGGCGCCCTGCAAAGTTAAGAGTTTTGTGGGTCCAATGGCTACCTCTGTCTTCCAGAGAAGACAAAAAATTTTCCCAGTGAGTCTTCTGCCAGAACTTATCCGTGAGGGGAACACCCAGGTATTTTGAAGGGAGGCTTCTCTTTTGGAAACCTAGAATATTTGTCAGGTTCCTCTGAATGGCAATGTGAGTGTTAAAGAAAAAGATCATTTATTTATCATAATTAAAATCCATACCTGAGGCCAGACCAAAGAGATCTATAATTACTTTGAAACCTTGGGCTTCCTTGACCGTAGGGATCCCATGAAGCATGGTGCCATCCATGAACTTCTGGTGGCTAGTAGTCGGGATAGCAAGATGAGGTCGAAGACCCTGAATATCATTCCTAGACTTCGCTGCTTTAATTGTTCTGCTTAGGCCTTCCATAAGGATGAAAAAAAGAAAAGGGGATAATGGATCTCCTTGCCTAATGCCCTTGGAGGGCATATAAGGGTTAGAAGGGGCTCCATTAACCAGAATAAAGAAGCTAGGAGATTTAACCAGAGCCATTACCAATTTCGTCCATATTGGTCCAAAACCAAAAGCCCCCAGCACCGCCTCCATATACCTCCAACAGACTTTGTCATAAGCTTTTGAGAGGTCTAATTGGATTATCATTCCTGCTTTCTTATGGGACTGCAAAGAATGAATCATCTCATGGGCTAAGAGGATATTGTCAAGGATCTGACGACCTTCCACGAAGCCAGATTGCTCTTTTGAAATGATTAGAGGAAGGAGGGTCTTGAGACGATTAGCCAAAACCTTTGAGATGATCTTATACAAGATATTGCACAGGGCTATCGGTCTGAACTTTGTTGGAGTGCAAGCTTTTGCTTCCTTAGGGATCAAGTCTATGAATTTGGAATTTAGGGATTTGAGGATCGAGGAGGACTTACGAGAGTCTTCAACAACTGCCCAAACATCTTGTTGAACCATATCCCAGCAGGATTTAAAGAAGTCGATTATAAAACCATCTGGACCAGGGGATTTTCCATTAGGCATATCCTGGACTACTTCTTCCACTTCCGCTAAATATATGGGGCAGTCTAGATATCGGTTGTGCTCATAAGATCACTTCCCCAATGGCCTCATCCATATCGATAGTAGGCTCCTTTGCAATATTGGAAATGTGATTAACCAGGAGATTGGCGATATCCCCATGAGACTCAAAGGAGGTACACTGATCGTCCTTTAACCGAAAAATATTGTTAGTCCTCCAATGGTCAATTACTGATCTATGAAAAAAGTTGGTGTTTTTTCCCCCTCCTTCAGCCATTGAACCCGAGACTTCTGCCTCCAAAGAATTTCCTCATGTTGACATCTATTATCCCATTGCTTCATCAGATCCTATTCCTCGAGCTTGGTCTCCAGAGTGATGCCATCATTCATACATTTCTTTTGTAAGGTTTCCATTTTTCCTTCTAGAGCTAAATTTTCTTTGAAAATATTTCTAAAGACCTCCTTATTCCAGGTCTTAATCTTTGATTTTATGTATTGCAGCCTTGCCTGAAGTCGAAAAATTTTGGTACCTCTGCTCATGGTAGGTTCCTACCACCACAACTTGATCAATGAGAGGAGCTCTGGGTGTTCTAACCAGAACCTTTCAAACCTGAACGGGTGATTTTTGGGGGTACCTAAAATAGCAGCATACAGGGTAATTGGCCAATGGTCTGAGCCACCACTTGGGAGAATGTTGGACTTCACATCAACTCCAGCCATGACAACGTCTTCAGAGATGAGGAAATGGTCTAAACGAAAAGAAATTTGCCTACCCCCCCCCCCCCCCCTCCCCATATTTATTGTTCCAAGTATAAACTCCATTATCTGGGTGGATGTCAATGATATTAGCTTCATTGATGAAATTGTGGAAAGCCTCTACATCTCGATTTAGTTTTCTCAACCCCCATTTTTTCTCTTCTAAGGATATGATCATAATAAAATCTCCTCCATACATCCCTCTGCCATCACGGTGCCTTGTTTGCATCTCAGAGAGTTCTTCCAACATTCTTATTTTATCTTCCAATCTTTGGGGGCCATAAACATTGGTGCAAAGGTAAGTGCCTTGTTCACTGATAATTTTCATTTCAACTACTACAAAGGTTATTGTTGCTTCTACGTTAACTAGTTGGAGTGTCTGTGGGTTCCAAAAGGTAGCCAACCCGCCTGTATTGCCGGTCTTCCACATCTAAAAACTCCTTTCTCCTGCCAATCTTTTTACATATTTCTTTCATTTTCCGGTTAGTGCATTTTGTCTCTTGCACAAAAATCATATCTAGATTTTCCGTCTTGGCTTTATTTTTAAGAAGCCCTAGTTTTTTGAGGCTATTCAGACCTCTAGCATTCTAGGATAGGATCTTCATTAAAAACAAAAAAATTAAGATGAGGTAGTGAAGGCATCTAGGGATTTCATCTTACCACAGTTCAGAAGCATTTGACCCAAATCCTGGAGAGCCTCGTTGTTCGATTTATGACCCCTCTTACGCTTTGGTTTGGACTTTTATTGACTCTGCTATGAGCCTTGCACTTTAATACCCAGGCTTGTATTTTCCCCATTACCTCTTTTCTGATCCTTATCTACTGCCACCTCCTGTGCTAGGATTAAGAAGTTAATCCTATTAATATGCCCTTTCAGAACATGGTCTACTCCAAGTTCCTTCCATTTCTCAACCATAGTGTTCAAGTCCATGCCTTCCCTGTCTAGAATGTCTTTCAGTTCTAGGTCCTCGGTACCAGCTTCGCTAATCACCATTTCTGCATCACCTTCTAGGTCGAAGCCAAGAGATGCAGCTGTTGAGACACCTTCCGTATGTTGGGTTTGGGAGCTCGGGAGATCCTGGGCAATGCCATCCTCAGGTTCAATGTAGTTCTCCTTTGGAGTTGACTCCATTAAATTTTTGTCATTCTCTTCTAGCACTGTGAAGGTATTACCAGTCCCCTTCTTTGTTTGCACTGGTTTTTGTTGGTTCTGTCTGTTTTCTCGATGTCGCGTTGTGGGGTGGACAAAGCCTTCTTTGTCCTTCTGCTGATCCTCTTTACTTTGGTCCGACTTATTGTTGAGAGGACATTCCCGGAATAGATGCCCATGTTCATGACACTTGCGACATCTAAAGGGGATTTGTTCATAGTCTATAGCCTGAAATAATTCTTCATCACGGAATTCTAGCCATAGTCCCTCTGGCAAAGCTCCCGACACATCCATTTCAACACATATCTTAGCACGTGAGGTATATCTTTTTTTCATAGTGACTTTCGAGGCCTTAATGAATTTTCCCAGCTTGTTACCTATTTGTTCCAGTGCTGAAGGCCTCTAGTAGTTGATGCGAAGCGAGAAAAGCCTGATCCAAATAGGGACATGGGTGAAAGTCTCCTTTTTTGGAGAAAAATTTGGTTTCCATGGTCTAAAATACATCCATGCAGAGGCAAAGAAGTATGGGCTGCCATCAAATATTCTATCCCTGTCTTCCAGGTTCACGAAAACCACCATGAGAAACCCTTTTAAGCCTAGGTGAAGCTGAACATCACCTCGGGGTTTCCATTGTTGTTTGATCCACTAACATAAGGCCTTCTCAGACAGCCAAAATCCCATAAATTTACAGATTATAACATATGTTGTCATATGATCAGGGTTTACTTGCATCTCCAGATCGTTTATTATGACATGTGGTATTACTGTTGTTTTTGTTTTGCAAGGTCCTTTCTCACCCAACGTTTGGCTTTTGGATCCAAATCCTAAAGGATCTGAGCCCTGCATGGTTTGGGCCTGATGCTCTCCTGTATTCATAGTCTCCGTGGTCTCCATAGGGGATTCTCCCTCAGAATAAGGCCCTCCATTTTCTTTGTTTTTCGTTGGCTTCAATCCATTTGTTGCTCCTTGTTCTGGTGCCTCCTTGGATGCAGCCTCCACCCTCTGAGCCTGACCTATAGTGTCTGATCCTGCGATCTGCATGTCATCATTGGGACCCTTGCCTCTGTCTAAGACCTTTTGCTTGAAGGAAGGATCCCCATTACGCCCCCCCCCCCTTACGGGCCAGCACACATCCTCTGCTGACGAGCTCGGCAAAACGAGCCCGATTTGCCTCCAGGGCTTACTGCCCCACGTAGTAAACGCCAATACCCTGCAGTCATCAAACCAAAGCTAGAGTTTGTCGTAGCGAGATATATTCCTGAATGTTTTTTAATTTAGACCAACTATTCAACTATGTATGTATCGGTTACTTATAAGTAATATGTAACATTAAAAGCATAATACTCACAAAATTGAAATGAGTTGAGAACGAAAGAGGAAATTGACAATAGTAACAATATAGTGCATAATCAAGGCATTGAACACAATATGTATAGTAGGAAACCAAATGTGAAAAACTCCAACAAGAAATGAGAATAGTCCCTTGTTGTTTTCTTCTCAAATTAAAATGTTAAAGAAAAAGAAAGATTGTCTCACTATGGAATACAATACACACTTTGGCATGTAGTTCACTACTGTATGAACATCTTCTTCTTCTATTCTACTTTGATATCCCACTCCTTTGCTTTATGTAATGATAGAATAATGAATCCTTGTAATAAGGATATATTCCATTTTCTTCCTGTGTGGGTTGGTTTTTAACGTGCCATGATGTCCATGGTTAGGTTTTTGCATGCCCCAACTCTAAATAAAAGTTAAGGTTTTGGGCCCTCTATATGATTAACTCTAGGTGTGTGAGTAATGAGTGTTGATGTGGCATCTATTGAAAACAAATTGGTGTTAAAAACATAGGTGAACTTGATGGAAGCATAACTCCATTACAAGAACTTTAATTGAGGTGTTCTTTGGAAATCTCTTAACAAGTAAAATGCTATTGAGCTGCTATAACTTTGTTTACAAAGGTTTAACTCTAAAAAATAGTGTTTAATACTTGAAAACAAGATTTGAATATTTTATTGTTCTAAATCCCCAATAAAAATCAACCCCAGAAATGTCTTAACAAAACTATCGCTATAATTTTCCAACCTTAAAAATGTCAATATTAATAATAATTAAGATAGCATTCTATTTTAGATCAATGCTACAACTAGCCACCTCCCCCAATTTGATAATCATAAGTTTCATAGGTAGAGTTGTCCATTTCCATGGAAAAGTGACATGAATAAAAAGATAATTATATATAGAACATTAGGCTAATTACTATGGATAAAATATTAGTAATAATTAATTAAATAATGACATAAAACTCATGATTAGCATACATGTTGCATCTATTAGCCTTTAATCATTATCTTGAGGTCGGCTTACTTAAAATTATGTGTATATAAATAGTGATAAATTAAAATAGAAATAATTAATATCTTTTTTAAATAATATATATATATATATATATATATATATATATATATATATATATATATATATATATATATATATTTTCAATGATTTATTTTTTATTTTAATTTATAAAATATCATATAAAAACATATTATTTATATATATTGACAATGTAGTAAGTCTAATGTAACTTTCTCTATTATGATATATGTAATTTGGAATTTTGGTACATTTTCCTTAACTTTGGAAGTTGATTTTTTGATTTTCAATAATTTTTTTATTTTAATTTATAAAATATTATTTAAAAACATTTTATTTATTTATATGGGAAATGTAAATAAGTCCAATGCAACTTTCTAGATTATGATACATGTAATTTGGAATTTTGACACATTTTCTCAACTTTGGAAGTGTTTCATATCATATGGTTGATTATTTTGTTTATGAAATCTATATATATATATATATATATATATTAATTAAGTAGTGGATTATGTTATGGGTTTGTTTATTTTGTTTACAATTTTCAAAATATTATTATAAAAATGTTATAAATAATTATTTAAAAAAATGATAATGGTATGTGTTTTAATTTGAATTGTTATATTAATATAAAAATATAAAATTTTATTTAAAATAATTATAATTATAAGTATAAATTAATTATTTTATAAATTAATTATAAAATTTAAAAGAAAGTAGAGTGTTTATGTTTTTGTAAATTCCAGTTATTAAATTGTTGCTTAGAAATGAGTCTTTTTGTTTTACAAACCAGAGAGTCGTCTTGTATACTAATTTGATGTTTTTGATGTATAAATAACTATAACTTTAAAATTAAATTATTATTATTATTTATTTATAAAAAAATAATAATATAAACCATTTTCAATAAAAAATTAATAACAAAATTAATGATTATTCAGGGAAAATAAAAATACAAAACATTGTTTTAAAAGATTAAAAAACATATAAATACATATTTTAATAGAGTTGCAAAAACAAGTTATTTATTTATTTATTTATATAAGAATTTTAAAGGAAATTGAAAGGATGTTTAGCCATCTTAGCAATTAGTATCTTTAATGCCTCACAAATGTGTTAGAGATACTTATCAAAACTTTGAGATGGGCAGGTTAGTGAGTGTTTTGGATCTATATAAATAAAATAAAAGTGTTTATATATATAATTTTTTGTTTTTATGGTGTTGGTACATGTTGAAAGGGTTGATGAACTATATTTTAAAATTGGTTGTTTTGTTTTTTTTGGTTGAGGGAAGAAGTATCACTCTTCAAACAAGTTACTTATAAAATATTTAGAAGATGTTAAAAACATTATTATTTAAGAATCAAAATGGAGTTAACTTTCAAACAATTATATATATATATATATATATAAAGTTTGATAAGGCTCCATCTTTATCATTTGTAATATATCTACCTAATCGAGTCATGATGTAAACTAGTGACTTGATATCAAAAAGTGCTTTAGCAAAACACCTGATCACCATATATCCAAAACTCTATAAACTATTATTTAATATATATTAAAACAATCTAAAAATATAATTTATTTAATATATAATAAAATTTTCTAAAAATATAATTTAATTTAACCAGATCCATGCTTAGGAGACAGGTTAGAATCCTTCCATGCTCATGAGGACAGGGTAGAATCCTTTTTAATTTAACCAGTTCCATGCTCATGGGACAAGTTAGAATCCCTTTTAATTTAACCAGTTCCATTTAACCCGTTCCATGCTTATGGGGACATGTTAGAATCCGTTTTAATTTAACCAGTTCCATGCTCATGGGAACAGGTTAGAATTCCTTTTAATTTACCACTTCCATGCTCATGGGAACAAGTTAGAATCCCTTTTAATTTAACCAGTTCCATTTAACCAGTTCCGTGCTCATGGGGACAGGTTGGAATCCCTTTTTAATTTAACCAGTTCCATGCTCATGGGAACAAGTTGAAATCCCTTTTAATTTAACCAGTTCCATGCTCATGGAGACAGGTTAGAATCCTTGTTACCCACTTGTAAGGCAAAAACCACATTTAACTAATTTAATTTAATTTAACCAGTTCCATGCTAATGGGGACAGGTTAGAATCTTTTTACTGACTTGTAAGGGAAAAAAACACGTTTAACTAATTTATTACTTGGCAATGGGTAACGGGTCACGGGTTCTGGGTTCGAATCCCTTGAGCCGGTCGGAGGGACCGGAAACCTTTCAAGAGAAGGCAAGGTTTTTCATAGTGCCGTGAGTGATTTGAGTTTAAACTTAGGTAAACGAAGCGGTTGACTTGAAGCTGAAGTCTTGTAGGGAGAGAGCGGGTCTGCAACGTGTATTAGTGCGAGCGTGACGTGTAATGGTCATGGTTCCAGGGGTCTCATTCTGAGCGATTTAACCAGACCGGGTGGCCTCTTCCTTCTTTGCCTTACTCTCCAGATGAGTTAGAATCGGGACACGTGAATAACGTCACGTGAACAAAAGAAGAATCGTTTCTCCACACGTGTCGGCGAGGATTGTACACCAAGAAAAGGCAAAGGAAGCTGCAGAGTGTCGCGCTTGCCAATTCCAAATGTAATGGCTATACATCCATCCGTCCCTCCCTCGACTGTGCTGCAACCGACCAAGATAAGCCACAAGGAAGGAAGGTTCTGGAATCTCACAGCCAAATTCCAGTGTTCTCTGTAATGTCGGAGCTCGGATTTTGAAGGTAAGAAAATGGATTTATATGGTAAAGTTATGTCGGTTTAGTGGAGTTCTCCGGTCAAAGAGTAATTGTAGGCGGAATTGGTTTTGAAGTCGGTGGGACACGTATGGGGCATGGTATCCATGGTTTGAGTGGAGGTGGAGGTGAAAGTAACTCATTTAAGGCGGCGCGCCGGTGTTTTTGAACTGATAAAAAGAAAAGGCCATGGACGACTTTAGTTCTCCATTAGTGATTGCCATTCGGGAGCTTTGACGTCAACCCGCTGCTTTGGCTGTCTGGATAAATTCAACGAGGTTCCTCCGGGATTTTGAAGCTTTAAATTACAAGGTGGCGGATCAAGGCGCACGAGGACCAGCGATGCGAGGAGATCGGGATCGGGATCGTGAAGTTAAGGAAGAAAAAGAAGTCGCTGATCAGCAGAATTTGTATTTCAGTACCCACGGCTCGCCTGCACAAGCTGAGATGTCCGCCATGGTTTCTGCACTTTCGCAGGTTGTGGCTGGAACTGCGCCCACTTCACAGGAATGGTCATTACCAGTGCCCGCAGTGGCCGGGGTGAAGAGGGAGAGAGAAAAAGAGAGTGATGAGATTTTATATCATACATATAAAACAGATACAGTTGCAGGAGAAATGGGAGGGGGGCAATATCCCAGATTTCATCCTTCTGAATTCATACAAGGATCCATTATTTCCCGTCCGCGGCTTTTCCAACACCAGGAATCCATTAGGCCGCCACAGACAGGAATGTGGCAAACAATTCAGCCTTCCGCCGCCACTATGCGCCCTGCAGCGCCGCCTCCGCCGCTGCCAGCGGGTTCATCGTCAGGTCCGTAAACTCCCCTGCGCGCCCGCTGTGAATTCTCTGATTATTCTTTGTGAAATTACTAATGATGTCTGTCTGAATTATTGCAGAAGACACGCAAACGGAGCTGAGCGCGGGCGAAGCCGTCGCGTCGGTGGAGCGGCGGCGGCGTTACAGAGGCGTCCGGCAAAGGCCTTGGGGTAAATGGGCGGCGGAAATTCGAGACCCGCACAAAGCAGCTCGCGTTTGGTTAGGGACTTTCGATACAGCCGAGGACGCCGCCAGAGCTTACGACGAGGCCGCCTTGAGATTCAGGGGAAGTCGAGCAAAGTTGAATTTTCCAGAGGAAGCACAACTAATTCTTCGTCCGCCTCAGGCTCACAACAATCCACCGCCGCCGCTATTACATACTACTCAAAATCTGCCGACGCGGACGCAGACGCCGTCACGATTTGGCGGCGGAGGAGGAGCCGGACCAGTGTCGCCATTGCAGCAGAGACCCCAAATTCAGGCTAATTTTCCAATAGAGTATTACGAATATGCTCGATTGTTGCAGAATCCGGAGCCTGAACCGATGCCTGAACGGGAACAGGAACAGCTCTGTATGCAACCACTCCTACGGCAGTATTTGTCGGCGGCGGCGGCGGCGCAGCAGGCAGTTCAGTTTGATCCCGGACATACTTCTCCTTCTGGAACATTCTGGAACCTTAATAATACCGCAGTTTCATCTCAGCCCGACGAACAGAACCCTACGAGTTCCGAGTCCGACCAATTTCCATGGCCGCCGACTTCAGTTTATCTCACTCGACCGCCTGCTGCACAGCCACCAACTTTACCGGACTTTACTGAATCCGGCAATGTTTCCGATTCCCCAGGCATCCAGTTTGGCCAATATGTACGACCGCCGTCTTCTGGTCCATCAACTTGGCGGCAGCTATACCCTCGACCACCACAGTGATACAATTTTGATTTTTCAATAATTATCTGTTGTGTATTTTTTTTTTAAACTCGAGCCAAATAGATTTTGAATATCACAAACACCGTGGGGCTCAGACTCGGGGGAATCCCACTGTAAATCATATTTATAGACCAGGCAGCATTTGATGATTGTATCGAGATTTTTTCATTAATTTATAAACAAACTCGTGATTTTTTATTTTATTTTTGAATAATCATTGCATTATGCTTTCCTTTCTGGTTTCAAAACCTCAAAGCTCTGAATGGGATTCGAACACAGTGCCTCAGTTGAGACACTACGTGTTAAATTCTGGATTGCAATGAAATAAAATCATGGAGGGTAGGTAAGTATTGGACATCAGAATTTTATTAATGCCAGCGCCCAACGAGCCGGTACTCATTTCGCAATCACAGACCTGCCCGTTCTGCTCACAATGCTTTGCGTGTTGTTGTTATATTGACTGTCTGACCAATGGCTGCCATGGTTGAGTGCAGAATATGAGTAAAATTCTCATTGGATCTGTCTGCTTCATTCTTTTTCGACTGAAACATCCTTCTTGACACCTCGTCACTGCATTCATTTATCTTGAAATTCCAAAGTTTACAATCATACGAATAAATAAATTAAAGCACTGCATCCATTTATCTTGAAATGCCAAAGTTCACAACCATACGAATAAATAAATTAAAGCGTCCCCTGTTCAGCGTAGCATAATATCCCAACGTTTTCCTCTAGTTTTACATCATAACAGAAGGCAAAACCTTCAATTTTGGATGGCAATTCCAGAGAAATATCTGTGTTAAATGAAATTGTATGGAGTTAGGAGTTGGATGGCAATTCCAAGAATATCTTCTGTTTAATCAAATTGATAAGATGAGAAGTAAAACTGGTGGCAAATATGGTTTTTTTTTTCAAGAGGGAGGATTGTAATTTGTGGTAGAGAAAGTGAAAGTTTTATACCAGTAACAGATTTTATTGAATTTTCTACAATCAAATTCATTTACAGTCCAATAAGAATTTTATTTTGATTTATAAAAAGAATTGATTTATATTTATTTCTATCAAATTTATTTAAAAGTGTGCTTTAAAAAGTGACACGCAAAATTGTGTTTTAAAAAGTGACATGCAAGATTTTGATTTATAAAAAAAATTGGTTTATATTTATTTCTATCAAATTTATTTAAAATTGTGTTTTAAAAATGACGCAAAATTGTGTTTTAAAAAGTGACCTGCAAGTTACCATTTATATAAATTAATAGAAATTTACCATTTATGTAAAATTAATAGAAATTCTCCTCAATTCTCCTTGAAACTTAAATTATGTACAATTTAATATTTTTTAAAGTAGAAATTCTACAATCTAATTGATTTAACCATTCAAATTTTTTTAATAATATTTTTGGATTTAAAATACAAGAAAGAGAAGTATAAAATTTGGAATGTTTAAATTTTATTAAGTGAAAAAAATAGACTCCATAGAAATATTGAATTGGTTCACTTATTATTTCTATTTATTACGCCGTAAGGCATATTTATTTGAAAACAACTTTCCTAAGTGACACTCTACATTGTTTGTGACCTTTCGATGTTGTGTTAGACAATTGAAACATTATCCACCGTTCGATGCGAATTTTTGTTGGTTAGGGTAAGTTTTGGTTAGTTAAGATTTCAGCGGCCATATCGCTCTCTCGACCCTGGCAGCGATGAAGAAATCGACCCTCTCTCGACCCTGACAACGATGAAGAAACCGACGTTGTGAAGAACAGAGCTTGTTACAGAGCAGGAAGCTTGGTCACCTTCGTCGTGAAAAGGAAATTGGTCACCTTTGTTTGTAGAAAGGGAATCTGTGTTATTCTGTCAGTCATTATCGTTTGCAGAAAGGGAAAAGGGAATATGTGTTATTTTGTCAGTCATTATCCTTTGCAGAAAGGGAATCATTGTTATTCTGTGAGTCATTTGGCTCTTCCAGCGCTGTTTCAGCTTGCAGAAAGGGAAAATGGAATTTGTGTTATTGTATCAGTCATTATCCTTTGCAGAAAGGGAATCATTGTTATTCTGTCAATCATTTGGCTCTTCCAGCACCGTTTCAGCTTGAACATGCTCTAGGTTGGAACCCTACTTGTTTGCAATAGTGGCTACAATTCTTGACCAGGTGAATCTTTACGGGGTTTTGGTTTGTTCTTCACAATAGTTGAGTTATTAGCTTTATATAGTGTCTAACCTTCTCAGTATAACCTTCTCATATTGGAATGTAGATATATGTGCATACAGGTTTGCAGGTTTGCACCAGTGAGGAGCCTCCCAACTTGTGTCCATCTCGGCTTATCCAACAGGTTTTTCATCATCCACTTTCCCTTTCTGTGTTTGCAAGGTTGATGTCCACTGAGCGTGAAACCTCTCTCTTTTCGTAGAGGTTGGCTTGGTGTCTACTGGCCATCTTTTATACTGAATGGAAGACTCCTATATCTTGTTAGGGTGTATAACATTTAAATGAGGAATGAATGGTTACAATCTGATGGTTTGATGTTGAAATTCCTCCTTTTCAGCTGACTGTAGGTGCCGAGCAGGTTTAATAGTTTTGTTGGCAACTGGAATATATATGTTATGCTTGTTTGGTGAAGTTCAAGGCGTTAGTGATTGCAATTTCCAGTCAACAGATTATAGAGTCCATGGAAAAAGATCCCCAAAATTTTAAAGGTTTGCAGTTTTATGAAGCTCTAGAAATTTTGTCCATAATTTTTCTGGGACGTTTATAGTTTTCAATATGAAAGAATTTGATTATAGAGTCCATGGAAAAAGATCCCCAAAATTTTAAGGGTTTGCAGTTTTATGAAGCTCTGGAAATTTTGTCCATAATTTTTCTGGCATGTTTATAGTTTTCAATATATAGGTTTGCAGGTTTGCACCAGTGAGGAGCCTCCCAACTTGTCTCCATCTCGGCTTATCCAACAGGGTTTTCATCATCCACTTTCTCTTCTGTGTTTGCTTCGTCATGTAACATTGTATTGATCATGTAGGTTCACTCAGTTTGAGAGCATATTTTATTTTGGTGTCAGCACTTGCTCAAATTTCATTATGTTCAATGGCTTGCAATGATAATAAAATGTATAGTCCTTTGAATTGTGAAAGTGTAAGAAATAGATACTCACTCAAAGAACTCTCGATTGGCTCCTTTGGTATCAATGAATTTATGGACAATGAGGAACATGAATTAGTGGATTTCCACATTTGATATTACGACCATGAAAAATTAGGTAGATATTTTCTGAATTTGATGGAATAGTATCTACTATGTTTTGTAAATAGATGAAAAAAAATTGTATCAGCTGCAAATATGGGAGAACCATTGGGATTGGATTTTATGAAGAATCACGATATGGATGATTTGTTTTTCCTTTGGAAGGATGGAAAGGGGCCATGATGAGTCCTGTACTAGACAACAAAAAGTATATTAATCCCCAATGAATATAAAGGACATTTTTCTGATTAAAAAAATATTTATTTTATTTACTATTTTATTATTTACAGATGAAATATACCATTTCTCTTCAAACTAGTTACCACATTACATTAAACTCAATTCCCTAGGGGTGTTTATAGTCAAGAGTGAATAATTCCATGTTAGAGTGTAGGCATGAATAATTAGCGAGAAAGACCCAAGATGACCCCACATTGAGTTACCAAAAGAAGGTAACCAAAACACATGTTAAAAAAAGGGGCACTTGGATTGGTTCACTTCTAGATATTGAAGCTATTGGCTAATAAGAAGGTTGTTAAATATAAAAAACCATGTGAAAACACCTTCTTTTACTCAATATATGATTTCTCAAAATTTTGAAACCAAATAAATCAAACCAATTAATTAAATAGTATCTTCCAATATAAAGTTAAAACTTCATAAACTTAATTGCATTGAGAGGCACTCAAGGGAGATGTTGTAAAGTCATATAACATTATGTAATGTTATGTTATGTTATGTTGGCTCAAAATTTATAATTAAAATAATAAATATAATTATTAATTAAGAAAAAGGAAATTATCAAATTAAGAATTATAAAAAATAGAAAATTATAATTTGAAATGTTAAATGTCGGCTCAAACCTCTTCGAAGAATCAACACTACAAATATTTCATATTAATATTTAAAGTTACTTCTCACTTCTCAAAATGCAACGGCTGTAATACAAAGTCAAGTTTTCTCTTCATGAATGATTTAAAAGGGCTTCCAAACATCTAACGATATTAAGATAATTATCAGTGCCAAGGAAATTCTATTATGGTATGTCCTATGTCATTGTGTTAAGGTATTTCCTGTATGTTTTGAATTTATTTAAATCATGCGTTCATGTATTTGAAATGTCAATCATTAGAGGAAATTCAACTTTGTAGTTCATTCTATGGAAGGTGCGGGGGTCAAATTGAGTTTCATCTTTCATCCTCGAGCTACCATAAGGACCAATGCTCAACGAATTAGTAGGAAGGCTCATGTTCATGATGCACGATGGATTATTTGTAAAGATAAACATGCTCGGTTGTTAAAGCATCCCCACCTATTGTTGTTGTCGCTTCATGGCATCTGCAACCATTAAACAAATGTCCATTAATTGCACTTGAACAATCAAGCGTTTCATCCACAATGCATTCATATGAACCACCAAATCTCATATCATAGGTCATATATCAATTTTACATTACTTTCCAAAATTAAGTTACATTTTTATGGATCTTCATGGTGTCATGTGCATGAAGTAGATTTAATTTCATCTTACTTGCTAAATATGTTTAAATAATTTTAAAATAACATAGAGGCAAGCGCAAAAAGACCAAGTTTACATTTAAATTTGTTTATTACTCCAAATGTAGAAAAGAAGGTTATATGATAGTTTACACAATTCCTAACCAATTGATGCATTAAAATGAACGGAATTTTACATTTCAATTCGATTATTCCTCTTAGAATGATATATAGTATGTTTTACACTCCACTTATGCATTATTTTGAATTAACCATTCCAGATCCCTCTTAATTCAAGATCCATCAAGCACCAAGATGGATCAAATGTATTGAGATTCAAACCTTCCCTCAAGTTTTGCACTACAAAAAGAGGTTTTCATCTCAATAGATTTGATCTGTAACAACTGTTGGGTGTGGAGCCTGATTATCTTGTTTATTTTGTATCACAACATTGGACCCTTGTACCTTAATGGGGCGGCAATGCCGCCCATAATTAAACGCTGCCTGGGGGGTCTAGGGGTGGGGTGGCTGCGACTTTATGGAGCACCCCCCCTTGGTGGGGGGTTTCGGGGGCAGCGCCCCCGAAGCTAAAAACAAATGTAAAATTGCCTTGTAAAAGCATAGTAATTTCTAGTCAATCTAGGTCGTTCATTAGGTGGATGATCTGACGGTAGAATTTATGTTTAGTTTAGGGTTTTTTTCCCTAGAAGGCAACCCCTCTTTTGTATGAGGGTACTGTATTGCGGCTATGTATTCTATGTGTATTCTCAGAGCGAGAAATAGATAGGGAGACTGTGGTAGAGAACATAGGATATTACAGCAGATCTGTTGTAGGTTGTGTCTCTTCATTTTGCTGGATAATAGAAAGGAAGGATTGGCTGTTTGGGGTGGACATAGCCCAAACTGGGTGAACCACGTATATCTGTGTCTCTTTGGTTTTATGTGTTTCTTGTGTTTTTGTTTCCGCATATGTCTTATTTGTTCCATTGCTCTGTAATATATAATTTTCTAAAAACAACCCCATGGTTTATTTTCCATGTAAAAAAAATAAGACCAAGGTCATGGGACACATATTCCAAGCTGAATGTTTGGAAAAACATAGTGATGGGTATCACTAGTGATTAATTAATGGCTATGGAAATTGGAAACAACAAAGTAGTAATAGTTGGAATTTTATTTATGAAATAAAGGAAAATAGGAGAAAATGAAGGTGAAGAGATAGAGATTTGCATGAGAGTTGAATTGAAGGGAAAATGAAGAAAATAGAGGCCTCAATGATAATAAGGCTTTTGAGGATTAGTTCATAGCTTTTTGTTGGTTAACCTTTTGTTAGTTCTGTTGGACACCTAATCCTCTATGGGTAGGTGTGGAAGCTGAATGGAAAAAAGGAGTCCAAGTGACCTTGGAATGTGGAATCCAAGAGTCACACCATTGTATTATAAATGTACATATATGGTGAATAATAATAAAACTCGCGCCTATTTTCCTACTTGTGTGTGTTTACCATGCGTGTGTTTAACATGGTATCAAAGTTGGACTCTCTTGGCCTACTCTGATTTGAACTACTTGTTTAATCAGCTAAATTTTAGCAGCATTATATGCACCCTACATTACTCCATTGAAAGCGTTGGCTTCTAAAATTTTTACCTGCTCCCTTTGCCACCTATGCTCTCTTAACAAGACGGTTTCTTTGTGCATTCCTCTCCCATTTCGTGTTTTATCAGAGCTGCAGGCGATCTCCTAATATTAAGAAATTGTCACCTATGCCCTCTGCGTATTTCAGAAATGTCACCTATGTCCTTTACTTTGATGGTTTTCCGTTACACACTATGATTAGGCTAGTTTGACCTGCCAGGACTGTCACTTACAAACTCACCACTAACAATGCCTCCGCCTTTGTAGTTTCCCGTGGGTTGGCTTGTGCCTATTGGAGTGGAGACTGAGACTTGTGTTGAACGCAACAAGCTTCAAGATAAAATTGTCTGAATATTGTACAAGATGATGCCTCTTACACAATCACATGCCCTCATATCCATGCATTGGCCCTATCGATTCATTTACATACCATTGAATCCCTATGTGGTAATAAAACTCGGGTGGTATCACAGTCTACCAGTTTCCATACGCTCGGTCCTTCCGGTGCATCCTCACACAACTTGGCCTCACACCGTGGCTTGGCCTCCCCACAGTCGGCCCTCGACTCTTGGTGCTCAATGCATATGCAGTTGGCATAATACCTCCTGTTACAGTGACATGCATCAGCCTTCTTCTGGTCTCTAGGCATAGTGACGCGCAGCGCGAGCATAGTGGCCATCCATACTCCTGCATATCATCTTGGCTTTGTATCATCATGGCTCCCTCCACCATGTGAACTCCATCATGGATCAACACCACACCTCCGACACCATGCTACATATTGCGTTTCCATCTCTCCTCCATTTGGATGTGCGCTTTGTCTCCCTGGATCCTCGATATCCATCCTTTGTGCCTCTCCTATGACCTTTCGACTCCTACGCACAGTTGCAAGAAACACCACACCAGTTTAACACTATTTTTATATCGCACCCTCTCTCATATGGTAGGCCATTCACAGGTCAAAGTTTGAATGTTTGCAATGCCACCATATGTAGTCTCTGTGCGTAATTACTGGGGATTCACACACAAAGTTTAATCCAACAATGTAAGAAGAGATCATTGAGAGGTGTATGTCAAATGTGTCAATTAAATCACGAATCAAAGTTTAAACTTTGCATTGATTCAGATTTCTATACAGTGGAGTTGAAGTGTTTAAGTGTGCCATCAAACACTGTCGAAGGCTTATATGCTTGAATGATGTGTGTTGGGTTTGCTTTAGAAACCTTTAAGCGATGGTTCATTTCATATGAGTTTGACTAAAAGTTGTGTCAGTTTGGACCAGATTTTTGACTCGTGCCCTCTCATATATTTCGTGGTTCGCCAAATAATAAGTAAGGAAAACATGTTTGTGACTCTCCCATTTCGGCATCATTTGAGAGGTCTCCCTCTGTATGACCCTATGCCTTCGTTATCATGTTAGTAGTTGTAGTTGTGTTAGCATTTGAATGCAAGATGAATAAGGGGAAGACTGTCGGTCTTCTTCAAGAAAAAATTGACTCCTATTTCCAAGCACTAGTGTATTATGATCAGATGTATGGTCTTAATGGTAGATGTTGAGAAAGAGTGATTTGTGCCAAGAAACTACTCACGTGTTCTACTTTTAATATCTACTCTTTTTGGAGGAGAGTTCAGTTATTAAATATTGATTAGACATTGTAATGTCTGCATTGTCCTTTTTTCCTGTACAATATTTGGACATTGAAGGGATACAAATAGTTTGGTTGTATGAAGCAGTGAGTATTTCTCGTTGGAGGTTCGTTCTCTACAAATTAGAGTTGTTGGTGTAAAAAATTTATTTGAAGAGGAGAGAAATCATTAGTATTTTTCGCCTTAAAGGGCTATTGCACAATGTTTTTTTGCTGCACATTTACAAAATTATTTTGCAGTGACATTGTATTGTACTGACATTATGAGTGGGTGTTTCTTCTTAGTTCATAGTTGCAATCAGTGTTTGAAGTGTAACTTTGAGTTGTTGAGAAAAATGGCTAAAATCAATGATGCATTAGAGTTTTTGAATAACCTCATTCATTCCACTGTTCATGATATGGTAAAAATGAGCAAGAACACTCTTTTTAATATTTAAACTTGCTTGCAAGATGCAAAAGACAAGATTGAGTTTTTGCAGCTGGAGTCTCAACTTCAGCAAGATGAGATTTAGCAAAAGAATCATCATTCTGAACCTCTCTTTTTTCAGAACATTGAAAGAGAATCCCACAATCATCAAGTCAATAATGTTGTGACTTATTCACATTCAGTGCCTAGTTCAAAAACAGATTTGTATGCAGATGCAGAAGCTCAGGTTCTACCTCCCAAGCCCATCATCAGACCTTGGGAAGAGCTTTTCCACAACAAGCATAGAACATGTCTTAGATATGACAAGGAGTTGTCCTTTCATATTTCAAACTACTCCGAGCCCATAAAATTTCAAAGTTCCGGATTTCTTCATGACAATTCACCTTTAGCTGCTCCAGATCCTACTCCTCTTCCATAGTAGCAACAATAGATTTTAAAATCCCAACACTGTGATCGAGTTGGCCATATGAAAGAACATTGTTTTGATCTTCACCCATGCAAGCACTGTGGTTGGCACACCCATTCTTCACATAGATGCTTCAGAAAAAAGCCTCTTGCAAGAACAAATATTCATCTTGGATGAATCAATTCTTGGCAATGGGCATCAATAGCCAAGAAGATGTTTAATTCGCATGTCAGAACTTGTTCTCGAATATTGAACAATCTTGCAGTTGATTTTTCGCCATCATCTCACCTTGTACCTGACAGGGGGGGAAATGGTGGTCATCTACAAGCTTTGAAGCCATATCAAGCGAGCCTGAGCCACAACCTATCATTCCAGATTCACAGTTGTAGCCAGAGACACAACAGTTCAAGCGAGCCTGAGCCACAACTTGTCATTTTAGATTCAGATTTGTAGCCAAAGACACGAATGCCCATGAGCATGCCTTTGGTTGGTAGACAAACTTAAACCATCTATGTGAGGTTGATATTCTTCCTCTTCAAAGAATTCAAGACACTTCCTCTAGAAGAAAACTTCAGCTTCTTGCCAACTTTGGTAGAGTTCGGGGAAATGCATTAAGAATTCCAGTGTTGGTAGTCGTCCTTAAACCATCACAGGTTGTAGACCTCCTTTCTTCTAGGTTGAAGGTCTCCCTCTTCAAATATGAGGGACACTTCCTCTAGAAGAAGCCCTCAGCTTCTTTCCAGATTTGGAAGAGTTCTGGGAACTGCACTAAGCGTTCTTGTGTTGGTGGTCATCCTTAAACCACCTCTTTATGCCAACATTTCAGAGAGCTGATTCAGCGTAAGTGCTACCATGCATACTTTGCAGATTTTTATTACAACTCTCTTCTTGGACTCACACATACCCCTTCGGATTAAGGGGGGGAATGTTGGACACCTAATCCTCTATGGGTAGGTGTGAAAGCCAAATGGACAAAAGAGTCCAAGTGACCTTGGAATGTGGAATCCAAGAGTCACACCATTGTATTATAAATGTACATCAATGGTGAATAATAATACAACTCACGCCCATTTTCCTACTTGTGTGTGTTTACCATGTGTGTGTTTAACAAGTCTTGTTTTAGAGCTCTCATTTCATTCTCTCATTCTCTCATACTCTTGCACACTTTGGAGAATTTTTGGAGCACTTTGGAATACACTGGATTTGGAGAAAGAAGGTAAAGGAAAGTAGAAAAGCGCAAGGGAATAGTTGGATCAATAGCTACAATTGGATTTCTTTGCAGGTAACAAGTTGCATGTGTGATTTCCTTGTTGATTTTTGGAGGCATCGTACTATATGCATGTGATTTTCTAGTTATGTGTTGTCATTAGCATGGAGATTTTCCTAGATTGGCAGTGGTTTTAGCTTTTCTTTACCATTTCTTGGATAGCCATGGTGTTGTGGATTTTTCCACTTGTTTTTTTTCTTCTTTTGATTGGTGCTCATGTTCCTTATGGATGTGGGTTGGAACAAACGCTTTGGAAGCTTTGGAACAATTTGGGTTGAGTTACTAGTCTTGGAGCCTAGGTTGGGACAAACACTCTAGAGTCATGGAAGGTTGTGGATTGAGTTACTAGTTCCTGTAGCCCTTGAAAACTTGGGTAGAGACCAGTCTTGGATAGATGGTGATCAGGTGTTTTGATAAATCACTTATTGATGTGAAGTCACTAGTTTAATTCTGAGCACAATGAGGGTGATATATTGCAAATGATAAAGATATAGCCTTGCCAAACTTACTGTATATATATATATATATGTTACACCATTTTTTTGGTCATCTAACCTATTATTATTAGATGAACCCAAGTACACCATGTAAGACCAATTTTACCCCAAGTAAAATTTCTTTATATATATATATATATATATATATATATATATATATATATATATATATATATATATATATATATATATATATATATGTGTGTGTTACACCATTTTTTTGGTCATCTAACCTATTATTATTAGATGAACCCAAGTACACCATGTAAGACCAATTTTACCCCAAGTAAAATTGCTTTCACCACATAAAATAACTTATTCGGTCATATTTAACCCAAAACAAAGAAATTAATTAAATAAATCCTGCAGAAATTAATTAAATAAATAGTCTTATTTACTGCAGATTTCATTTCCATTACGCAACACACTTTTTCTTTTACTCTCAAAACGTCTGGGTTTAAACAATTAAAATTAACGCATGCCACACACTGACCCTAAGTGAAGAAGCGTCTGGTTAACACCGCCTGGCAAAGACTCTAAAATCAATTGTCACTGCACCTTTTCTGCCCTTGACCTCACTTGCTTTTGTCCCTTTCTGCCCTTGTCGGTTTTCTTCTTCCCGTCATCATTGCACCCCCAAGGCGCCTTTCTCGGAGACTTCTTGGCCTTCACCCTCAGTTTCCGCTTGGTTGACTTCCTCCTTCCCATCGTCATAGAGTAAGTCCTCCCCTGAGTCCACTCTCCGACTCTTCCCCTGATTGTTCGGGTTCTCCCCCTAGTTCTGGTTCTCCCCCTGTCACTTTCCCCATGTCTACTTCAGGGCCTACTACCAGCAGCAACCCCAGTACTACTGTTGGTTCTGTTTCTAGTGGAACCACTGCAGGACCTACCCCGATTGCCCCATTACTTCCTTATATGGCTGGCCTTAGTCTCCCCGATTTCAATCAGCTAATCAATGACCCTATCCGCCACGATGTTGGTTGGCCTCCTATGCCCACCAAGCTCCCCTCCGACATTCCCAAGTTCGAAGGCCTTGCTGGTGAAGATCCCTCTAACCATATTCGATCTTTCCACATGTGGTGTTCATCTAATTCCCTTACCGATGATTCCATCCGTCTTCGGTTGTTCCAACGCACGCTTACAGGAGAAGCTTCTAAGTGGTATGTTGACCAACCCACCTCTTCCCATACCACCTTTGCGACCCTTGCCCGCGCCTTCTTATCTTATTTCCAGCTTCCCCATCGTTATGACACCGGTATCGAAATTTTGACTTCTTTCCATCAATCGTCTGCGACCCGCCTATTCGATCATGTTAAATAATGGCGGAGAAGAAAGAGCCTATGTCAAGCCCCTACCTTCGAAGACCGTGTCTATATGGACTGGTTCCTTCGCTCTCTCTTACCTCCCATTGGCAAAGATGTCGCATCCCACTTCCCTCAAACCGAAGAAACCGCCCTCCAAATAGCCTTGAAATATGACTTGATCTATGCTCAATCTGGTTATATTTATACCGTCCTTCCTGACCTCCCCAGACCCGGTGGCACTAACACACCGGGGGCACCTCATGCCGCCGACGGTATTGTTGGAGCTCTCTCTCATCCATCCACTCAACCTCCCTTTAACTATGGTTTTCCTGGGGGAGGGGGCACCTCCCCCTGCACTTCTCCGCCTCCCGGTAGCACGCATCCAAGATCCGGCATGCCTCCTCTTTCTACCCAACCTCCGGTTTACCACACTGTTACCCAACCTCGTTCTCATCCATATCCACAGCTTAGTTCTCCAGCTCCTCAAGCATTCACACCCCCACCTCCCTGGTCTTCTCAACCCCTGCCACAGCAGTCACCACCCCCTCAAGAGAAGGTGTATGCACAGCAGGGATTTGTGGCTACCCAACCACCTCACGAACCGGTAACCACTCAACCTCCTCCATCTGGTACCTCTGATTACCAGATCCTCATGATGAACTCTGACCAACCTATAACCGTCGACCTTAACCTTCAAACTCCATCCAGTCCGTTCCCCCAGCCTCTTGCTCCATCCGTCCCCGAGTCACCTTCTTCCGGTTCTACAGAGCCTCTTTTGACAACTAATAGTCCCTTGCTTATCCCTTCGCCCAAAGCCGAGGTTCATACCAAGATTCCTAAGGGATCATTACGCCGAAATGTTGCTTCTGACTGAGCTTCCCATGCATATAGCATAGTAGATGAGCTGGCCCAATCTCCTGATTCCATTTCAATGCTAGAACTCCTCCAGTCGTGCCCTTCTCAAAGAAAAGCTCTACTATCTGACTTGGGTGCTGTAGATCCCGCCGATGACCAATTGATTGTTTTCGACACCCATCAGTCAGAGTCTCCTCCTCTTCCTGCTTCCGTAGCTTTCCAAATCTCAGTCAAAATCCGGAACGCTCACATTTCCCGGTGCATCATTGATGAGGGGGCATCCACCTGTGTGATGTCCGCTTCGGTTTGGAAACAACTCAGATCTCTGGAGTTGGCCCTTCCCACGATCAATCTTCGCGCGTGGGATGGCCATGCCTCCCAACCCATCGGCCTTTTCCGTAACTGTCCTATCACCCTTGCGGGCAAGACTGTTTGTGTTGACGTTGAAGTTATCGACGCCCCTCTTGACTATAACATTCTTTTGGGGCGTAGTTACACCTATGCCATGTATTCCGTCCCATCTGCAGTCCACCGCAAGATGTTTTTCCCTCATAATGGAAAGATATTCACCGTTGACCGATTGACATATCATGAGCCAAAATCTCAGACTTCCCCTGAGTCGATCATCTCTTCTGTAGCCAATAAGTCAACCGTCGATTCTTTGACCAGTGTCCCCCCTCGGCATATACAAAGACTCCTCCTTGCTTGGAACCTTCCCTGGTATCCCTCCTCGTCTTGTCTCGGATCCCAGCTCAGCGAATGTTTGCATGATGCAATCGTCTTGGGCCGACCTCACACAGCCCGCTTCGGCTAGTCAGCAACCTCAACCTCGCCCGCCGCAACCCACTCCTAGCCCTTTGCCTCAGCCAGTCGGACCTCTCCCTTCTGACCCTTCTCCTACCGCTAATACCCATGCGCCTCTCTACCCTCCTGGGTCGGTTCCACCAGGTCTCAACCATCTTGGAGTCGTCCCTCCTGGCCATTACCCTGCTGGTCAGATACCGTTCCTAGCTCCCCCACCAGGAGTGTACACGGTACCCGTCATGGCCACCCTCTCTCTTCCTAACCTGACCCTTGGGATTCCCTTCTGGTACCTTGATCCTCCATTCGCTACCCCACCTGGTCAACCCAAACCTTATCTTGCTTTGACCCCGGTTCAATCGGTCCCCATGACTTCTCCCGCTGCAACAGTGCCTCAGTCACCTCAACAGGGTCCACCTCCTATTGTGACCGCTTCAGGTAAGAATGGCAAAGCTCATAGGGGGGCATCAAAGGACAAGGCTGCCTTGACAAACCCTGCCCCTCCTCGGCGTCCAAAGTATACCACCCAGTGTGCTTTGTGTGATGTTGTCGGTCACGCCACCCATACCTGTCCTGAACTGCCTCATCTCAAGCCCATGTTTAATGTCGCGTTCCGTGAAGCCTTTTTTTCTTCCGTGACCGCGGCCACGAACCCCAAGCCTATTCACACCAACCACCCCTCTACTTTGTGTGATCTCCATGGCCATTACACCCACCTTTGTTCCCGCCTCAAGGACTTCCGCACCTCTCTAGCCGCGGTTCGACAATTTGAGGCCAAGCGCAATGAGTCCACCTCTCCCCTATTTGCGCATTTTGCTTCGGCAGAAATACCAGACATGACTACTCCCATTGACATCCCCCCTCCTGATGTCAAGCTGAGACCCTCGAGGAACATTCCCTCTGAATCCTCCCTTGTTGTTTCGCTTGAACTTCCTTCGACGATCACCTTGGGCTCAACATTGGTAGATCCTTTATCTACTTACTCCTCTGTCGCCCCTTGTGACGACATGCATGTGAACCTCTCTTCTCATGATGATGAGTCAGGTAGCTTCGCCACATCAGATGGTCTTTCTCCCACCAGTCACCCCATCTTCTATCACAATGACGACAATATGGCAGAAATCACCACCCCTGACTTTATCTATCCCCCCTTACATCGACCCCATGTGTCCGTACCACATCCACCTCGTGGCCATTACATTGAAACCCCATGTTCGAGTAAGGGGGCACCCATATTTGAGAGACCAAGAGAAGCAATTCTCCACAACTCTCCTCATGTATCTGCTCATGCCGACTTTAGTACCATTATTCTTCCACATTTAGAAGAACCTCTAAAGTCCCATATCACTTCAGATCACTCTAGGGATGATACCCCTTATCATTCCTTCATCTTACATCAGCAACCCAATCGTTTAGATATTGTTGTTGACCAACTGATAGGTTTTCTCAGAGAGCATCAGTTCATTATCTCCAAATCCTCTGTTTGGGATAGTGGCACCAGGTATGCCAACCCAGAAACTTAAAGCCCATTTGATTCATGTATGCAGTACTATAAGAGATTGGTAATCCTCCATTTCCTGTCTCAAACTGCATACCCATAACGAAAACAAATGGCACACCATATCATTAAAATGTGTTTAGATTCCCCTTTTTTGCTACCTACATTTTGGCATAACCACAGCATGCTTGGGGGCACCTATGCCCCTCAACCATAAAAATCCCAGATCTCAGCCAACAATAGCACTGAAACCCCTTTTCTCTGATAAGTCGCACTTTTCAAGTCATTTCCTGGGACGCGTCGCAGTTGTCTGCCTAATACCTACTACCCAGGTCACAAAACAGACCCCAAAAAGTGCGACCTGGCCTGTTCATGAGCTTTGGGTACATTTTTGTTTTTAGTACCTTGCTACTTCACCAGGACACATTTTGTCGACGAAGAGTCTATTCATCTCTCCTCCAAATCGAATTTCTTCACTTACAACACTTGTACTTGGGGCACCACTTTGCCTCACTTGTCTTTGTTCGTGTTGATTTTAGTCATGAGATACCCTATTATACTCATGTTTTTATGGTCCCCCATTGGACCTTCACTGTGTGGTAGCACCATCGAGTCACCCTTATTTAGAGCATCCGAGTTGAGTCATCATCGCATTTATGGAGTCTATCCCAAGTCCCTTTGTATCCCGCTATAATCCTCCATCCTTCATTGCTTGGTCCCTCTCTCATGTTGCACATTATGGCCTTCAGTACCATTATTCCCGATCCCTTATGACAGTGTGTCAGTCGCTGCCAAGCCATTCATGCCCTTTATGCTCTAACAAGGGAAGTTGACCATCCGCTACTCAATATTCCTCATTTCATTATCATCATCATTGTTCGTCTGTTAGTCACTCTACTCTTTTCTCCCGTGCCTTAGTTGAGATTCCCTTGTTGCCTCACCTATGGCAGACCTACTTCTGTCGACATCAACTCATTTACTCCAAAAGCTAGGTCTGGGGGCAGTGTACCTTGGTTCGAGCTCTTTCCAGCATGATCATGATCTATACACTTGATAGTCCAGTGATGCAGTAGCAGCTATTGGTGATTCCCGGGCATGTGTGAGATGTATTAACCCTCATGAGGGGGTGGCCCTGCAGGTAGCCCCCCACATGCCCGAATGACTTCCTTCCTACCCTTGATGCAGCTCCTCTCATTTGATGATATCGGCTTCAACCGCTTACAGCGCCATTTTCGATTGACATGTCTCTGCCAGATTTTGAGAGCCCTTCCCCGTGTGTAGGGGGCATTTGGGTATATTTGTATCTCATGTACTACCATATTACTGTATAAGTCCTGACGATTATTCCAGGCATCACATGTATGTGGGATTCATCCTATGATTTATCTGGATCATGTTTCGGCCAGCACATGCTTCATTATTGCATTCCGTGGTTTTCCGGGCACCTTATTCTTTGTACTTATTGCGTTCCGTGGTTTTCCGGGCGTCTTATTCTTTGTACTTTGGCTTGGCGGGCATAGCTATGCCTCTGCCGCCGCCTTTAGCACAGGTACCACTTCATACACTAGAGACTTGTTGCACCTGTAAGTCTCATCTCCTCAGGGTCTAGTCCTTTAGCACATCAGACAACATTACAATTCTCTCTCACACTTCCCTTTTGATATCTAGTGATTGAGTTCTTACAACGTACTTCGGTCATACGATTTTCTCCTAACACTCGTACGTTGGGGGGCAATCTGTTACACCATTTTTTTGGTCACCTAACCTATTATTATTAGATGAACCCAAGTACACCATGTAAGACCAATTTTACCCCAAGTAAAATTTCTTTCACCACATAAAATAACTTATTCGGTCATATTTAACCCAAAACAAAGAAATTAATTAAATAAATCCTTATTTATTTAATTATTTCCTAAGAACAAGTTATTTAAATCATTATTTAAATAATATTCTTAGTTAAATTTGACTAAATCATCCATAAATAATCAAATAAACCATTATTTATTTAATTATATTCCCATCATTCCCCTAAAATGATAAATAAATCATGTATTTATTTATTATTTATAAATAAAGGAATTGACCCAAGTCAAGAATCCTTTTCCCTCCAACAAATATAATAAAATATTCCTAAAGGTGCTTCTAGAATTCGATTAATAATATTTTATTCATGCACCGAGTTCTAGACCGCCCCAATATTTTGTTATAAATAGGGGGGTTTTCCCCATTCATTAGACACCTTCATTGCATTAGATCACTCTGGATCTACTCTTGGTCACCATTTTCCATTTTGTTTTGTGAACTCCCATTGAGTTCCATGTTTGCTTTTCTACATCCATAAGAGAGAGAAATGTTAGATCTGAAACACTGAGGACTTCCAAGAACCCATCCCACTGAGGAGAACTGGAAAACACCTTTCTTGTTTTCCTCTCAGGTGCCCCATTCTTTAATATAATATAAAATTCTTTCATATACATTCTTCTTGTCTTGTTCATTGGATCTATGGAGCTATGCTATTTTTTATCTGCTTAATATCTTTTGTGCTTAGATCTGAATTTGTGCAGCAATCTTAAAGGTATTTTGCAACCATAATCGATGTTAGGGATATTTGTTATGCGTAGCTAAAGTGATATTTTACGACGAAAGATTCGTACTAACAATATATATATATATATATATATATATATATATATATTTTTTTTTTTTTTTTTATTTTTTTTTTTTCACAAAGGAAAAATTCGTAATTTTATTATAAAAACAAAATTACATGTTACATGAGCTGGTAAGTGTCAATCAAAACAAGCAAGTATGCCGCAGATATGAAACAATGAGAGAGAATTAGGCTTTTCTCCCTTTTTTCTTTTCAACCTTCCGCCAAGCACCTTCTGTTGGCGTCGTTGATACAAGGACGAGTTGGTTATCTTCTGCATGTGCTCCAATGTCCTTGTCAGAGTCCGATGTGTCTGAGGTATGTAGTCTTTTATTCCCCCCACTGTCTGTTACCCCCAGATCCATATCCGGCTGTTTCGCGGTGGTGGCATCAATGGGTTCTTTCATTTTCTGTTCTTGTGTGCCCAAGGTAGTTTCTGTTCTTTTACTATCTTGTGGGATAGGTTCTTCCCCTTCCTCTTGCTGTTCTGGCTCTTCTGATGGGTATTGCCATCCTTTGGCTACTTTTCCTGTTTTCTTCTTTCTCCTGTTATCTCTTGGGGCTGCTAGGCAAGTGTTTTGTAGGTGTCCCGTGTTCCTGCATATCCGGCATCGAAATGTTGTGTTCTCATAATCTAAGTGTTGTGTCCATCGTTGTTGTTTATGATTCAATATGATGCACTCTGGTAGACCTTTTCTCAAATCCACTTCCACACAGATTTGTGCGAAGGTGTAAATGCGTTCCTCCATTCGTTGTATATCTGTTTTGATATATCTGCCAAGGATATTTCCAATACCTCCAAGAACATTTTCCTGCCAGAAATGAAGCGGGAGGTTGTGAAGCCGGACCCAAACCGGAATTCTGGTCACCTCCATAGTGTTGGCATCAAAATCCGGGAACCATGGTGTGATGAAGAGTCCAGTAGATCCCCAGAACCATGGCCCCTCCTTAAGTATGATATCTCTGTCTTCTGATGATGAAAACTTGACAATGAAAAAACCTTTTGAGAATAGGTGGATTTCACAGTCCATGGTCCAGTTGGTAAATATCCATTGGAAAAGCTCCACTGGTTTGGGCCAAAAGTAGTTGAATCTGCATATTATGGCTTGTGATTCAAATACTATTCTATGCACCTCTATATCTGGAATGTCTATGTGTATTTCAGGAACGTAGTTCTGCTGTTCCACAATGTATGGCTTGGGAGAGTTTTCAGCCTGGGCCGCTGTCTCTGTAGCAGCTTTGTTTTTTCCCCCTTGTAGGACGTTCCTGTATGAAGGTCCATTGGAGTGAGCAGTGTTGGACGCACTGGCACCCGGGGTAGTTCCATGGGGTCTGTTCGGTCCTATTTCCCCCCCCGCAGTCTTAAGTTAAGACAGACAGTGGAACCAGAAGCAATGGAATAATCGTTAAGAGTTCTGGTATCCGCTAATGCTTTTCCCCCATATATTAGAGACTGGAGGTGAGATGGGAAGCCAGCAGTAGACTGGATTATGCCCTTCAAAATTAATATGGAATCTGTATCTCGAATCCATATAACAAAACTATTACTAGCAGGAGATTTAATGAATATTTGAAAAGATGCATAGCCTACCGAAGAATCCCTGCCAGTAATAAGGCCGACACCCTCATCCTTCTGGCATAATAGGCGTGCAGAAACTTCAATGGAAGCAAACAGTCGGGGCCTCCCAAACAGAGCATGATAATCGCATAGGTTGTGTTGGGTGTAGGCCAACAGATGATGCACAGGTACTATCGACCTCCTCCAGCCATTGAAAGCCACCGAACCAGTAAACACCGTGGATGCTAGTCGCACAACAGCGGCCCCAGTGCCGTGACTCTGTACCCAAGTCCAACGACAGTGAAGAAACGCCGCTGCCAAAATACGCCAGAAAACAGAGTAAACGGGTGGGAATGTGCGCGACGCCTCCAAAAAGCAGGTAACAGGCCCACAGGTGTTCTTCTCCACTGAATCGCCCCCATCGTGAGCCGCGGCCGTACCAGCCAGAGAAACAGAGTATCGAACCCTAGGGTAAACGCAAACCGATGCACCGCTTCCCTCCATTCTTCCAATTACCTAATTCCGCTATTATCTGTAATTCCGGAATAGAATTTTCTATATATATATATATATATATATATATTAAAAAATTGTTTGAAAAGTTAACTCAAGTTTGATTCTTAATTAATAATGTTTTTAACATCTTCTAAATTATCTTATGAGTAAGTGACCTCTTTGAAGAGTGATACTCCTTCCCTTATAAAACAAAACAACCAACTTTACAACATAGTTCATCAATCAACCATTTCAAAGTGTACTAATGCCTAAAAAAAAAAAAAAAAAAAATTATATATATAAACACTTTTTTTTTATTTACATAAATCCAAATCACCCACGAAAGTGCCCATCTCAAAGTTTCCACAAGTATTTTTAACACATTTGTGAAGTATTAAAGATATTATTTACTAAGATGGCCAAGCATCCTTTCCATTTCCTTTAAAACTTATATATATATATATATATATATAACTTTCTTTTGCAACTCTATTAAAATATATATTTATATGTTTTTTAATACTTTAAAAAAAGATATTTAGTACACATTTGTGAGGTATTAAAGATACTATTTACTAAGATCGCTAAGCATCTTTTCAATTCCTTTAAAACACACACACACACACATATATAGTGTTTTGGAAATGCTATTAAAATATATATTTATTTGTTTTTTAATCTTTTAAAAAAGCTTTTTTTTATTTTAGATAAATGTCTTTCAGATGTTTTGTATTATTATTTTTCATAAATTATCAGTAATTTTGTTATTAATTTTTTTATTGGAAAATGTTTATATTAATATTTTTTCTTGATAAATAATAATAAAATAATTTAATTTTAAAGTTATAATTAAATTATACATCAAAAACATCAAATTGATAGACTACTCTCTTGTTTGTAAAACAAAAAAACTCATTTCTACCCAACAATTTAATTAAATTTACAAAAACATAAATACTATACTTTTTAAAATTTTATAATTAATTTATAAAATGATTTATTTATATTAATAATTATTTTAAATGACATTTTATATTTTTATATTAATATAACAACTCAAATTAAAACACTTATCACTGTCATTTTTTAAATAATTATTCATAACATTTTTTATAATAATCTTTAGAAAACTGTAAACAAACCCATAACATAATCCACTACTATATTTGTGTTTTTAAATATATATATATATATATATATATATATAAACATTCTCATATTTCATAAACAAAACAATCAACCATACGATATGATACACTTATAAAGTTGGGAAAATGTGTAAAAATTCCCAATTACATATATCATAATCTAGAAAGTTGCATTGGACTTGGACTTACCTACATTGCGAGGATAAATAAATAAAATGTTTTTTAAGTTGCATTGGACTTACCTACATTACTCGGATAAATAAATAAAATGTTTTTAAATGGTATTTTATAAATTAAAATAATTTTTTTTTATTGAATATTATTAATTTTTATTTTAAAAAACATATTAATTATTTATATTTTAATTTATCATTATCTATATACACATATTTTTAAGTAAGCTTACATAAAGATAATTATTAATGGCCAATAGATGCAACATGTATGCTAATCTTTGAAACTCATTAGATTATGATTTTAACCAGTAATTACTAATATTTCATTAATAGTAATTATAATTATATTGTTATTCATGTCACTTTTCCATGGAAATGGAAAATTCTATCTATGAAATTTATGATTATTAAATTGGGGAGGTGGCTAGTTGTGGCATTGATCTAAAATGGAATGTTATCTTAATTATTATTCATATTGACACTTTTAAAGTTGGAAAATTATAGTGATAGTTTTGTTAAGACATTTTAGGGGTTGACTTTGATTTGGGGATTTAGAACACTAAAATTTTCAAATCTTTTTTTCAAGTATTAAACACTATTTTTAGAGTTAAACTTTTGTAAGCAAAGTTTTAGCAGCTCAATAACATTTTACTTGTTAAGAGATTTCCAAATAACACCTCTGTCCTCAATTAAAGTTAATGTAATGGAGTTATGCTTCCATCAAGTTCACCTATGTTTTTACCACTAATTTTTTTTCAATAGATGCCACATCAACACTCATTACTCACACACATGGAGTTAATCATATAGAGGGTCCAAAACCTTAACCCTTATTTAGAGTTGGGGCATGAAAAACCCTAACCATGGACATCATGGCATGTTAAAAACCAAGCCACATGGGAGAAAATGGATATATCCTTATTACAAGGATTCAATGTTCTATCATTACATAAAGCAAAGGAGTGGGATATCAAAGTAGAATAGAAGAAGAATATGTTCATACGGTAGTGAAATACATGCCACATTGTGTATTGTATTCCATAGTGAGACAATCTTTCTTTTTCTTTAACATTTTAATTTGAGAAGAAAACACCAAGGGACTATGCTCATTTCTCGTTGGATTTTCTCACATTTGGTTTCCTATGATACATATTGTGTTCAATGCCTTGATTATGCACTATATTGTTACTATTGTAACTTTCCTCTTTCGGTTTCAACTCATTTCAATTTTGTGAGTATTATGCTTTTAATCTTACATATTAATTATAAGTAGTCAATACATAGTAGAGTATGGCCTTAAGTCACATTTTTGGAATATATATGGATATTTTAAAATTTAGGGACTCCCTATAATGATGCTCTTGGAATTCATGATCAAAATAATCATCCCTATGGTGTGATCAATTGGAAAGGCTACTGGGAATGAGAAAATCCATGTTGGCATTGAACATATAGAGATAATTGGTTCATGGTGCAAGGAGCCACCCTTAGTGTTCCAAAATTCCATGAAGATCCCCAACTCAAGTTCCACTTTGCCCTAACTCAAGCTCACCATGCCAACCTACAATTTAATTTACATCCAAAAGCCCATGAAGATCCCCATCTCAAGTTCTACCTTTCCCTAACTCAAGCTCACCTTGCCAGCCTACAATTGAATTTACAAGTGTATTTTGGCACATATCATAATACCATCATACCAAATAAACTTGTAAAAATGATGAACACTTTTAACTTGATAATTTTTATTTTATTTTATTTAGTTGAGAATTCCTTATATGCTCTCTATAGATAATGACATACCTTGGGGCTTTCTCAACCGTGCAGCTCTGAGCCATCCTCTTATTTGCGGGGTTGGTGTGGTATTGTTTTTGAATCATTCCCATTACATGCGTATTCGATACACACCAAGTCACGGGACAAATAATTATGCATAATTCATAGCCTTCATAACTCTTCTCGCAATAGCCTCCCTTACAAATATAAACAAGAGCTACAAGTAATGGGGGACTGATATCAATTAAAGAAAATAGGAAAATTTTATATCGAAAATGGTTAATTAAAATCACTCCTTCAAGACATAAAAGAAGCAATGCTCTCATTTGATTGAGTATTTTTTAATCACGAGCTTAGAGATATTAACAAAAAATCAGATGTTGTCTCCAAGGAAACTCTAGAACTCTCGATTGGCTCCTTTGGTATCACTGAATTTATGGATAATGAGGAACATGAATTAGTGGATTTCCACATTTGATATTATGGTCATGAAATGTTAGGTAGACATTTTCTAAATTTGATGGAATAGTGTCTACTATGTTTTGTGAATAGATGAACAATTTTTTGTATGAGTTGAAAATATGGGAGAACCATTGGGATTGGATTTTATGAAGAATCACAATATGGATGATTTGTATTCTTTTGGAAGGATGGAAAGGGGCCATGATGAGTCATGTACTAGACAACAAAAAGTCTATTAATCCCCAATTAATATAAAGGATAATTTTCTTATGAAAAAAATATTTATTTTATTTATTATTTTATTATTTACAAATTAAATATACCATTCTTGTTCAAACTAGTTACCGCAATACATTAAACTCAATTCCATAAGGGCATTTATAGTCAAGAGGGAATAGTTCCATGTTAGAGTGTAGACAAGAATAATTAGCGAGAAAGACCCAAGATGACCCCACATTGAGTTAGCAAAAGAGGGTAACCAAAACACATGTTAACAAAAGGGGCACTTGGATTGGTTCACTTCTAGATATTGAAGCTATTGGCTAATAAGAAGGTTGCTAAATATAAAAAAACCTTTGAGAAACACCTTATTTAACTCAATATATGATTTATCAAAATTTTGAAACCAAAGAAATCAAACCAATTAATCAAATAGTATCTTCCAATATAAAGTTAAAAATTCAAAAACTTAATTGCATCGAAAGGCGCTCAAGGGAGATGTTGTAAAGTCATGTAACATTATGTAATGTTATGTTATGTTGGCTCAAAAATTATAATTAAAATAATTATAATTCTTATTATTAATAATTAAGAAAATTGAAATTATCATATAAAGAATTATAAAAAAAAGAAAATTATAATTTAAAATGTTAAATGTCGGCTCAAACCTCTTCGAAGAATAAAAACTAAAAATATTTCATATTAATATTTAAATTTACTTCTCACTTCTCAAAATGCAATGACTATAATACAAATTCATGTTTTCTCTTCATGAATGATCTAAAGGGCTTCCAAAAATATAACGATATTAAGACAATTATCAATGCCAAGGAATTTCTGTTAAGGTATGTCCTATGTCATTGTGTTAAGGAATTTCTTGTATGTTTTGTATTTATTTAAATCATAAGTTCATGTATTTGAAATGTCAATCATTAGAGGAAATTCAACTTTGTAGTGCATTCTATGGAAGGCGCAGGGGTCAGATCGAGTTTCATCTTTCTTCCTCGAGCTACAATAAGGACCAATGCTCAACGAGCTAGTAGGAAGGGTCATGTTCATGATGCTAGATGGATTATTTGTAAATATAAACATGCTCGGTCATGAAAGCATCCCAACCTGGTGTTGTTGTCGCTTCATGGCACCTGCAACCATTAAACAAATGTCCATTAATTTCGCTTGACGAATTGAGAGTTTCTTCCACAATGCATTCACATGAACCACCAAATATCATATCGTAGGTCATATATCAATTTTACATTACTTTCCAAACTCAAGTTACGTTTTGATGTATTTTCATGGTGTCATGTGCATGAAGTAGATTTAATTTCATCTTGCTTTCTAAATATGTTTAAATATTTTTAAAATAACATAGAGGCAAGTGCAAAAAGACCAGGTTTACATTTAAATCTGTTTATGACTCAAAATGTAGAAAAAAAGGTTAGATGATAGTTTACACAATTCCTAACCAATTGATGCATTAAGATGTACAAAAGTTTACATTTCAATACGATTATTACTTTTATAATGATATACGATATGTTTTACACTCTACTTATGCATAATTTTGAATTAACCAGTCCATTTCTATCTTAACTTAGGATCCATCAAGCACCAAGATGGATCAAATGTATTGATATGCAAACCTTCCCTCTAGTTTTTCACTAAAAGAGAGGTTTGCACCTCAATAGATTTGATCTGTAACAACCCCTAGTTATTTTCCAAGTAATTAAAATAAGACCAAGGTCACGGGACATGTATTCCAAACTAAATGCTGGGAAAAACATAATGATGGGTATCACTGGTGATTAATTAATGGCTATGGAAATTGGCAAAGGAAAAGTAGTAATAATTGGCATTTTATTTATGAAATAAAGGAAAATAGGAGAAAATGAAGGTGAAGAGACAAAGATTTGCACGAGAGGGAAATTGAAGGAAAAATGAAGAAAATAAAGGCCTTAATAATAACAAGGCTTATGAGGATTAGTCCATAGCTTTTTGTTGGTTAACTTTTTTTTAGTTCAGTTTTGGAGCTCTCATTTCGTTCTCTCATTCTCTCATACTCTTGCACACTTAGAGTATTATTGGAGCATTCTTAGGAAGGTAAAGGAAAGGAGAAAAGTGCAAGGGAACAGTTGTATCAATAGATACAACTAGATTGTGTTGCAGGTAATAGGTTGCATGTGTGATTTCCTTGTTGATTTATGGATGCACGATATATGAATATGATTTTATGGTTATATGTTGTCATTGGCATGGAGGTTTTCCTGGATTTACAATGGTTTTAGCCTTGCTTTACCATTTCTTGGATAGCCATGGTGTTGTGGGTTTTTCCACTTGTTTTTTTTCTTCTTCTGATTGGTGCTCATGTTCCTTATGGATGTGGGTTGGAACAATTGCTTTGGAATCCCTGGAACAACTTGGGTTGAGTTACTACTCTTGGATCCTAGGTTGGGACAAATTCTCTAGAGCCCTAGAAGGTTATGGGTTAAGTTACTAGTTCATGTAGCCCTTGACAACATGGGTAGAGACCAGTCTAGTTGGTGTTAGTGATGTATGACTATAGAAGTGGAATCACTATGTTTGAGGGTTGAGGTGGTTTGGCCTTTGGAAGCCCTAGTTGGATTTTGTATTGGTTTATTCCATGAGATCCCACCTTCATGCTCAGAATATGGCATGGGGGTCATTGGATGAAAGAGATATTTGGTTCATCCCAATCTATGGTCGGGTGGTACGTGGAAGTCCCTGAATCGGTTGGAATTTTCATATGTTAATATGTGACATTTTCCTATTGTGATCTATGAGAATTTTTAGTGATTATGTTGGTGATATTATGGTTGAGTTGGCATGGTTCCTACGCTGGTTATTTTCTGGTCATATGTTGGTTATATGATGTGAAGAGCTCACTGAAGAAACCTCTTGACATTGATCTCCAGAGGGAGTTGAGGAAAAAGAAATTATGTTTCACTTGTCAAGAGCCATGGGTACCGGGACATAGATGTGCTACTGGAAGATCACACTATATCGAATTCTTCTCTGATTGTGAGGAGGAAGAGGGAAATGATGGACCTAGGAGAGGTCACAGTGTTGATGATGATGGGGAGGAGGATCCATCATCATCCATAGAAGAAGCAGGAGCCTTTGCTCCAACTAGTGGGACTCTTGCTTCTTTGAGAGGAGTACCCAAGTATTTGACCCTTAGAGTGCAAGGTTCAGTTATGAACCAAAGAGTGTCTATTCTAATTGACAGTGGGGCAACCCACAACTTTATTGACGCTCACCTTGTGCAGAGGAGAGGGATCCCTACTGATACTTTTGATGGGTTCTCTGTTTTGGTTTCGGGAGATAGAACTATGCAGTGCATGCAGTATGTTCCATCACTTTCTGTGACTATGGGAACCTACACCTGGGAGGACCATTTGTTTGTAGTGGACATACCAGACACCAACATCATCTTGGGTGTCTAGTGGTTGATTACTTTGGGAAAATTCACCACTGATTGGAAGGCCTTGCAGATGGAATGGGTGGATTTGAAGAGTGGGAAACAACAAATCATTCAAGGCATGCACACCTACCCTTCACTTTATGTTTCCACCCACACAACAAAGATGGAATTGCGCAGTGGGGGCAGGGACCTCACAGTTCCTTCTCTCATGTTTATGAGAATGTTGTAAGGAACATTCCTACATCATGGCAAGCCACTTGGGATGCCATTAGATTCTGTGGGGGAAGCCTCACCAAGTGCTAAAACAATGGAAGAGAGAGTCACAGCGCTGTGGGAGGAAGCAAGGGGGAGGATCAGCCTTCCCACAAACAATTTTGGCATGCATAATGCCAAAGAAATAAGCAGAAACAAGGCAAGCACCACCATAGATGCATCAACAGCGCTGTCTTTGTTGAGAAGTGTAGATCCATATTGGAGGTCTCAACTCCTTGTGGAGTACTCCAAATATCTGCACACCGGGATGATATTAGATGGCATGAAGCAAGGAGGAGGCTGTTTGGTCCATGAAGGGGTCATCTATCATCTTGATAAAGTATTCTTGTCTCAAGCCTCCAAGCTTAAGAAAGAGATACTACAAAGAGCACACAAAGAGTTCCTTTCCAGCTATATGCAGTCTACAAAAATCTACTCCCTAGTCTTGAAGAGTTTTGATTAGGAGGGTATGGAGGAAGAACTACATCAGTACTATGATTGGGAGGAACTATATCAGCACTTACAAGAGTGAAATAGTTATGAGGAGATGGGGCAGCCAAGGGATCCTATGCAGGAGAAATTTCAGCCATCTCTTTCTTCTCTTAAAAGAGGAGGAAAGCCCATGCCTAACTCTATGTGTGTGGGAGACTTGAATGGTAAAGAATCTGATCTTATGGAGTATGTTTATTTTTCTGATTTGACACATTCTCTTACCATATGTATGCAGGCCATGGCTCCTACAAGGAGTGATATTACATGCAGATCTTATGACATTAATGAGGCCAATAAAAATTCCAAAGCTGGCCACTCCCTTGAGGTGAAAAGGGAGATTATCTATCATGATGGGTGCTTCCCAAAGGCACCTAATGAGGGCTTCACTTTCAGCCATGTCAAAGTGACCCATGCAGTAAAGATGTGGTGGGGGTACCACCTATCACACTCAGATCTACTCAAAACAAGGAGTGCACTGCGCTGGTACCTTATGTGGGATTGTGACCCACCTCCTCAAGTGCAAATTTCAGTTTGCCTATATGTGATTTTGCTTCCATACATAGATGACATATTGGTATTGTTTATGGGTTTGTATGGAAAAAAAGTAGGCAGTGTATATGTACCACATGGGATGGAACTTTATCCTGTACTTCATGATACATGTTTTAGATGTGACATTGCTTCACCCATGTTTATTTCTGTTGAATTTTACACTCTTGAAGGGGTAGACTATGCCCCTATCATGTTAGCATTGGAGGAGCAGTTTCTAATGTATCGTCTTGGTGAGCACTAAACCCATGATGAAAGCTTGATCCTTGATGGTGCCATCAATGGAGGAGAAGAATAACTACAACTCTTACCCTGTCAGTTGCTTGAGGACAAGCAACATTTTGGAGGGGAGGACTGTAATGTTCCTACTTAGCCTTAGCTAAGAGGAAACATTCAATTTTGATTTAATTTATGTTTTATGAATAAATGAATAAAGGAGGACATGTAAAACTCCTAAAAATTCTGAATAAATCAATGCCTATGTGAACAAAGACAAATCAGGGCTATGTAAATAATCACTTGCAGGTGTGAAAGAGGTTTGAGCCAAAGACTGGGTCCACCTTGACCAAATCAACCACGTTGTCTAGGTTCATTGCATCTCCAAAAGGGACTACGCAGTTCTAGAAGGTAGCCTCTAATGTGAAAAGGGCTAACTCATCAAAGTGGTTTAGGACTTGCAAGAGCTTTCTCATCTTATAAAAGGAGAAGGAGGCAGCAAAAGAGGGTTGTTGATAGATTATATTTATGAAGTATTTGTCTGCTTAGACAAATACCATTCTCTGCTGTTTAGTAGAGGATTGTGATTGGAATTCATGTTTAGGGGTTTCATCTCTTCCCTTGAGGATCATTGGAGGAGTTCTTTGTTGAAGTGAGCCACTATCTGGTTGGAGACCAAGCTTCATTTTCATGAGCAGCACTGTCCCATTGAGGGTTTTACCGCTGTTGTCATTTGTAGCAAGTGGTGTTCTAGATCTGCTTAGATCTAGCTTGTTTTGAGAGGCCTTTTCTGTTGGAGTGTGTTTTTCAGCCTCCAAAGAGAGCGTATATCCATATTTTATATCTGATCTACAATTTCATTTAGTCTATTAAGTCTCCTTCACCCTTAGTGTAGTTTCTGCTCAATACTGCATTATTTTTGTAAGAGGGTTTCTTGTTTCAGTTTGCTATCAGATTGGAGGAAGATCTCTTGGTGTTAGGCTTGCCTTCCCTTGGTGATCCATGGATTGGGTTGCTGATCCATGTCTCCATAGATCTGATCTTTTTAGTAATAAAGTTATCTTCAAAAATTTCTGGGTTTCCTACAGCACTGCAACTTGTAATTCAGATCTATAGCTTATTATGCAATATTTTGATGTAGTTCCAAATGGATTTTTTTCTTAAAGTCATATGGTTTCCAGATTTGTATTAGATCTGATTTTTTATCCATACATATGTTAGAGATCTGGAATGTGATGTACAGTAGCTTAACCATTTGAAAAATAACGCTGTCTATGTATTTCTGCAGTTTATTTCTAGTTGCAGCTCTAATTTCTGAAGGGATTTTGCCCTAGTTCTTTTTGTAATCTGCTGTAGAGGTAATAAGCTCAAATATAAATTTGATTTACTGTCATAACTCTGAAATATCAGATCATTGGCTGTCCTCCTCTGAGTTTCAGTCAAAACTCGCAAATCTGATGGGAGAGTTTTCATGTTGCAACAGCCCTTCTCTTTGGCTGATTTCTAGCTAGTCTTGACTATAAGAGATCTATTTAATGTGCTTAAACTAATTTTTTTCTGATGAAATTCCATATATAAGTCACATACAACATAAATGAGGGGATCCCAGCCTTGATCTATGTTATTCTTTCTCATATTTACTTATACAACATTTTCCTTGAAGACCTTGTTGAGATTCCTGAAAAAGGGTTATTCCAAGTTTTATAGACAGAGTCTACAGTTGGCCAGGTAGCCTATGGATCTAACCCTTTCTTTGAAGGGTGACATATCTAGTAAATTCCTCTGTATTCCATCTCTGAAATAGAATCTTGAGAATCCCAAAAAAGGATCATTACATTTTCTTAACAACAGTGTCTGAGTTGTTTTTCTTGGAGTTGTCTTGGTTTTTCTTACTCCTAAGATCATATTGTCTATGGACTTCCATTATGGAATTTTATAAGCCCAATTCATGGTCTTCGGAATCTTCATAACTTGTTTCATCTTGGTTTGAGGAGAAAAAACCTTGTTCTTCTTCTGTGAGAAAAACATCACCCTCACTATCAGAACCTATTAAGTTTAGATGATTTTCATCTGGTTGTTCAACATCTCTTTCCCCTTCATCGACATAGTTATCTTGGAAGGGTGGCCTGATTTGTTGATAATTTTCCCTTTATCTGATTTGGGGTGGGTCTCTTCTAAAGTTCTAATTCTGGTTTATGTTTTGGGGATTTGGTTGGTTGTCCCTAGGGGGTGTCCTTTCTTTTATGCTTATTCTCTCCATCATTCTTTCCATGGTTCTAAGAAGGTTGTCAATATTGGAATCAGATGAGGAGGTTGAGGGCATGGTTTCATCTTTGTATGTTACCCTCTTTTTTGATTTGAGCCTAGCTCTCTTTTCAATTAAGTTGGCCTCTACACTTATAGCTCCCTTTTGCATGTCTTCTAAAGTTAGGGTTCTCTTTCTCTTAGCTGATAGGCCATATCGGGGTCAAAACCTTCCGGGAATTTATTTAAGGCTAGGCCTAGTGGGGGTTTCATGTTTGGTGGTAGTGCATTGTAAACATTGTTGAACCTAGTGCAATAGCCTTGGACACTTTCCCTCGTGTTTATTTTCAGATTGCTATATTCTGAGAGGATCTGAAGAGGGTTTTTCTTGATTTCCCATTTGTTTATGAAAGTTTGGTAAAGGGAAGGGAGATCGAGTATGTTGTTGGGAGTTAGGCTTTTGAACCATTTCTTAGCTTCTCCTCCTAGGCTTTGGGCAAACATCCTCATATTCATGGTTTCCTCTTCTAATTCTAGTCAAAAGCATCATTTATTCTATCTACATGCTGTTGGGCAGTGGTAGATTCTGCCTCGGTGAAGTGTGGGATTCTGGATTGGTAATCATTTGGAAAAGGTACAAATGGCTGTGGTAACACAAGGGGTTCATACCAAGCTGCCATGATGGGAGCTAATGGTGGATTTACAAGCGAAGGATTTGTGATATGAGATGGATTGGTTTGCACAGTGGAGGTGCGAATGGGTGTGGTAGAAGTACTTGGACCAACAAACTAATTCTAAGCAGACTTGGGGTGAAAAGAGACCAAGTGATGAAGAAGTTGGAAATCAGGTGGTGTGGAAGGAGAAGCTTCTCTGCTAGGACTCTGTTGCAAGTTTATGGGTTCAAGATCGGTTTGGTCAATTCTACTCTGTGACTTGGTTCTGAAAAGGTTTCTTGTATGGCGCAAGTCAAACTGGGGATCCTGCAAGGTTGTGAAATGTTCAGGTATAGAGCTTGCTTTATGAATGATCCTAACAATAGTTAAGTTTCCAATTTCAGAAGTTTTCCACAAAATATTTTCTGGGTCGTCAACTATAGTAGGAGGGTTCGGGTCCAAATGAGATCTGGTATTGATTCTTCGCAAAGCCAGATTTCAAACTCAAAATTTAGAGAGGCTGAAAGTTTTTGAACTTTTTGAAAAGTTTACCTCTTTTTGTGTTTTCTAAACTCACACAGTGTGTGACTAGGATTCAAGACTTCTCAGGGTTGATTCGGCACAATCCTATAGGAGTCTATGGATACCAGTAAAGTCGGAAGGCCTACTAGAGGCTAGAGGAGTCACCAGGTGGATATTTTTAGTTGTTTTGAAGATATGTGTCTACGGTCCACCACCAATACTGATGAGAAGCAAATCTAGGAATGTTTTGGGGTTTTCTGAGTTCTTATATGTAGCCCTAAGGTTTGTGAGAATGTCTTATAACTGAGTCATCATTTTGCTAGGATGGTGAAAAAGCTAGATCCTACTCTCTGGCTATCAGTTGAGTTATCTATGATTTGACGAAGGTTTTTGAAGTCCTAAGGGATTCTTAGATTGTCACTAACATCAGAGGTTGCATCATGATCACCATTGTGTTAGTGATAGTGATGAGATAGCTACAAATCATAGGATTTCAAAGTTTAACTAAGGGTTAGATGAGTCTATAAGAGTTTCTTAGGCTACTATGTACTCAGTCCCACCGTGATCTCCATTATGTTAGTGTGGCGATGAGGTGGCAGATAAGCCACCAGATACTATCAGTCAAACTTGAGGGTCTAAAGAGTCTTAAGAGGTGTTTAGGTAACTATATACTCAAAAGGTCCCACCGTGATCACCATTATGTTAGTGTGGTGATGAGGTGGCAGATAAACCACCAGATACTATCAGTCAAACTTGAGGGTCTAAAGAGTCTTAAGAGGTGTTCAGGAAACTATATACTCAGAAGGTCCCACCGTGATCGCCATTATGTTAGGGTGGTGATGAGGTGGCACATAAGCCACTAGATACTATCAGTCAAACTTGAGGGTCTAGGAATGTTTTGGGGTTTTCTGAGTTCTTATATGTAGCCATAAGGTTTGTGAGAATGTCCTATAACTGAGTCATCATTTTTCTAGGATGGTGAAAAAGCTAGATCCTACTCTCTGGCTATCAGTTGAGTTATCTATGATTTGACGAAGGTTTTTGAAGTCCTAAGGGATTCTTAGATTGTCACTGACATCAGAGGTTGCATCATGATCACCAATGTGTTAGTGATAGTGATGAGATAGCTACAAATCATAGGATTTCAAAGTTTAACTGAGGGTTAGACGAGTCTATAAGAGTTTCTTAGGCTAATATGTACTCAGTCCCACCGTGATCTCCATTATGTTAGTGTGGCGATGAGGTGGCAGATAAGCCACCAGATACTATCAGTTAAACTTGAGGGTCTAAAGAGTCTTAAGAGGTGTTTAGGTAACTATATACTCAGAAGGTCCCACCGTGATCATCATTATGTTAGTGTGGTGATGAGGTGGCAGATAAACCACCAGATACTATCAGTCAAACTTGAGGGTCTAAAGAGTCTTAAGAGGTGTTTAGGAAACTATATACTCGGAAGGTCCCACTGTGATCGCCATTATGTTAGGGTGGCAATGAGGTGGCACATAAGCCACCAGATACTATCAGTCAAACTTGAGTGTCTAGGAATGTTTTGGGGTTTTCTGAGTCTTATATGTAGCCCTAAGGTTTGTGAGAATGTCCTATAATCAAGTCATCATTTTGCTAGGATGGTGAAAAATCTAGATCCTACTCTCTGGCTATTAGTTGAGTTATCTATGATTTAACGAAGGTTTCTGAAGTCCTAAGGGATTCTTAGATTGTCACTGACATCAGAGGTTGCATCATGATCACCATTGTGTTAGTGAAAGTGATGAGATAGCTACAAATCATAGGATTTCAAAGTTTAACTGAGGGTTAGATGAGTCTATAAGAGTTTCTTAGGCTACTATTTACTCAGTCCCACCGTGATTGCCATTATGTTAGTGTGGCGATGAGGTGGCAGATAAGCCATCAGATACTATCAGTCAAACTTGAGGGTCTAAAGAGTCTTAAGAGGTGCTTAGGTAACTATATACTCAGAAGGTCCCACCGTGATCACCATTATGTTAGTGTGGCGATGAGGTGGCAGATAAACCACCAGATACTATCAGTCAAACTTGAGGGTCTAAAGAGTCTTAAGAGGTGTTCAGGCAACTATATAATTAGAAGGTCCCACCGTGATCGCCATTATGTTAGTGTCCCGTGATTTGGAAAATTGGTAAACCAAATGATAGGGTAACATCAGACCAATCTTTGGAGTCCTAGGACCTAGCCTTCCTGGACTCAGAGAGGGCTCTCTCTATTATGAGAAGGATGTGAACTTGTTCGCTTTGGATGGTTGATTCTAGGCTAGTTGTTAAGTGTAGGTTTGTTGATTGTTTTGGTTAGGGTAAGATGATCAAGTAGGATAGGTGGAGTGAGAGTTTATCAAATAAACTGGGCTATGGAGTCTATGAAGTCATTGATATATTGATAGTGAATCAGGGTACATCACAGGGAAAATCTAGTGTAGTCAATGGATCTTTAAGTTTATGTGTGAGGTGAAATGGACATTAAGTTTGGGAACCAAGGTAGGACAAAGGGAAGTTAAGAATCCTTTGTCAAATACCTATGCACAGAGAGATATTGAATAATAATAAGCAAAAGGTACTGGGTATGAGATAGGGCACACCATTTACTCAATAAAAATACTTTTAAACAAATACACATTCAATATATACAATCCAGTGGAGCAAAAGAAGTAAGACAACTTATCTAACTTCAATGATTCTATTTTCAAGATTTGAAAACATATAAGAGAAAAATAACATCAATAAATGAAGAGGGAACGCCTAAAAATCATTCATTAAACTATAAATAACTTTGAAGAAAACTGATAATCATATTCAAAGGGCAAGATCGAAACAAGACCTCTTTGACTTAACCTATCAATCAATACATCAAAGAGAGATTTCAAGACAGAGTTTAGATAGCATAAAACAAGCAGGGGTTACCATGAATCATGTTTATAAACTAGCATATTAATCCAATAATGAAATAGACAAGCTTACGTGGGCCTAAGGAGCAACTAAGAATCCCTTAAACTAACCCAACAAAAGAAAACATGAAGACAATATCAAACAGGAGGACTGAGGTGCCTCTAACAAAATTTCTCTTCCTATACTCTTATGAGCTATCGCAATATAGAAAGATGGACATATGAAAAACAAGAGAAAACATGAACAAATGAGAGATAATTCACCATAAACTAAACTCAGGAATCTTGTAAGCAAGCCTTCATCACAATCAACCAAGGAAAATCATCCACAAGCTCCACAACACTAGATTGTTCTTCAACTTCTGAAAACCATGTATTGCTTTTAAAAACATCAAGTCCCAACAGTTTACAATGAATCCTCATGTCTTATATAAAAACAAGGGAGAGGAAAGCCTACTAGAGCATCTAGAAGCCTATTGGCCAACAAGAAATATCCTAACTTATCCTTGAGGCCTTGCAAGGTCCAAGGCACAAAAATATCTAACAAATATATTTTCCGGCCATAAATAGCAATTAAATTGACTTTTAGGCCTAACATGCCTCTGAAAACTTGCTAAATGCACATTCTTCACAGTCACCCACAGGAGCGCAGCACACTGTGTCAAACTCTGAAATTATGCCAAGAGCGCAGCACAGAGATAGGAAAAATAGGTCTTTTTGCAATAGTGTTTTGGAGGCCTTCGCGATGTCGGAAAAGGCTCTATGATGGTTCATTGGAAAGCCCTTGAAGTATAATTTCCAGATCTACTTTATTTCTTCAATATAACCTATGTAAGTAAATGACATCTTTAGCTCTCTCTAATTCAGCTTCCAAATCCCTGATCTGTGCATTCCTGTCTTGTAAAAGGGAGTTTGCAATTCTTGTTTCATTTTCCTCATCACTGTCTATGTGGATGAGTTCAAATTCTCTTTCCTCCTCATGAGTGTCTTCTTCCTCCTTCATTTGTTGTTTACCTTTGTCAATCATTTGAGTTGAGGAAGATGGCATGGCCCCTTTCCCTTTGGAGTCAACAAACACACGCCTCTCTCCTATTTGATAGGTAATGGGGAAAGGTACAACAAGTTTCATTTGGAAACCTTGATCATTAGTGACCTTAGGACTGCTTTTCTCCTCATGGATGATCTCTGCGTGTGCATCTTTTTCACCTTTCTCTTGACTGCCCTTTTGATAAGCATTCTCACTATCTCTTATGCCATCATCACTATCAAGACCCTTAGGATTGTCATCCTCTGTTTTTTCAATGTTGGAAGTGTCTTTATCACTTCTTGGTACATCTTCATCTTCATGATTGTCCTCTTCTTCTTCTTTTGACCCACTCTGTTCACTTTCAAATTCAGCCTTTGTATCATTATTTGTACTCTCTTTGGGGTCACTGTCATAGGAAATCTCATTAGTTCCTATTTTACTTTGATGGTCACTTTCTTCCTCACTAGGTGAGTTTTCTTCACTTCTCTGCCCACTGTCTTCTCTGTCTTGCCTATGGTTTTCACCTTCAATATCAACCTTTGTTTCATAACTTGTATCATTTTCATTTTTGCTATGCTTGGTGTCCTTGTCTTTAGAATTTGTCCCTTCACTATCATGCATACTGTCCTCTTGGATGACTTCTTCTTCACTGTTTAGTTCATTACCCTCATTATTTGGCTCATGATCTTCATTGTTTTTTCCACTGAAATCACTTTCAAACTCTGTTTCTTGGCTGCTCTTGCTATCTTGGTCACTGTCTGCTTTGTCTTCTTCACTGCTTTCATATGCCTCCTCTCCACTGTCCTTTGTATTTTCAGTGTCATCTTCTTCATTGTTTACTTCTTCTCCTTGACTGTCATTAGGCTCATTGTTTTCCTCTTTTTCTAGCTCACTGTTTTCCTCTTGATAAGCTGCCTCTATCCCTGTATCCTTAGAGTCATCTTCTTCATCATTTGACACACTATTTTGGTCTTTTTTCTCATAATTTGGCTCACTGCTTTCATCTCTTTTTTTTTCTTCATCAACACTTTCTTCTTTGTCACTTCCTTTATCACTTTATTTTTCCTCTCCTTCATTTCTTTCTTCATTTCCATCTTCCTCTCCTTCACTGCTTTCTTCATTTTCATCTTCCTCTCCTTCACTTCTTTCTTCATCTTCATCTCTACTTTCTCCTTTTTCATCACTGCTTTCTTCTTGGTCATCTTCCTCTGCTTCACTGCTTTCTTCATGTTCTGATTTCTTAGGGGAAGGTGAATGAGGAAGGTCTATTTGAGGAAATTATTCATGTGAAGAGGATGAACCAAGGTTAGTGGAGGGTGATGGAGGTGTGTGAGGAGGAATTTGAGATGATGATGGTAGACTTTGCAGAGGGATAGGCTATGGAGTTGTGAAATCATCATGGGTGATGAAGACCTCCCATGGGATGCCTTGTTGTTCTAGTTGGTGTGAGACAATCCCTTTGATGAGGGAATGATGAAAAAGGCTTAACATTTGTTTGGATGGAGGCCTCTTTTGCATGATGGAAGACATTTTCTCAATACTTTTGCAGAGGTAGTAGGGAAAATGTAGCAACTTGGTTTTGGTGAAATGCATGAGGAGTCTTATATGGTAGGAGTAGACTCTGGAGAACCTACCCTCACAGGTGAATTATTTCATGATGAACTTCATTAGGAGAGCATATATGTCCAATAGATGAGAGAAGGGGAACATGGTTTTGCAACCAGCTTTACAACTTGGTTTCAAGAATGGGTGATAGTGGCTTAGGTTCAGATGCATTTGTTTGAACCACCTTTCTCCTATGAAAGGTATTCCAATGGCCATAGAGATGGCATTGGTGGTAAGCTCAAACTTCACCCCAGCTAGGTGTACTTGGTGGTTATGAAGGTTTAGGGAAAAGAGCTTGGTCAACTGAGGGTGACTCTGGATCTTTTGTAATTTTTCACAAAACTCATAGCATCCTAATTCTTGAAAACAAGAAACTGTGGTAGGAGAGGTCATCAGTTCTTCAGTGCTTATAGGTTCAAACCTATTTGGCTTCCCACCCTTCCTCTGCTACCTTTTAGGCCTTTGGTTTGTCTCACTACTGTCAACATTCTCTTCTTCAGACATTTTGTTTTTTACCCCTACCTCAAGATCTTTAAAAATAATTGACACTGCTTGTGGAAGGATGTGAAAATGGTGAATGAGATGGTGAGGTTCGAATTAGGTTAAGGCTCAACAGTGTATAGGCCAAGTGTTTTCTTTAGGATTGCACTTTATTCTCTAAAATCAACTTTCAATTTTCTTTGTAATCCTATCTTTAGAAAAATAGGAACATGTGGGAAAAGCTCAAATACCTCTCAAAATATCTCCACAGCTGAAAAATTGGCTTAAAACACATGGTGGGCAGCACGGGCGCCTCCTGAACGTGTTTTCGTGCAGCTCCTGAATGGACATGAGTGCAGAACGGGCAGCTCTTGAATAGACTGTTGTGCAGCTCCTGAACGGACTATCGTGCAGCTCTTGAACAGAGTGTCGTGCAGCTCCTGAATGCTGGTCGTGTGCCTGTTGGGCGTACCTGAATGTGTTTGGGTCACCCCTGAACGCTGGTCGTGTGCCCATGGGTGGCCTTGAACGAGCTATCGTGTACCCTTGGGCGGCCCTGAACGTGATGTCATGTAGCTCCTGAACAGACAGGAGCACAGCACGAGCAGAGTCTGTACGTTATCAATTGGGAAGAGGCTGGACGTTACAGTCAGGTAGAGTCTGCACATTGAGTTTTCTACAGGTGCGCAACGTCTCTGCACAGGAATGAAATGCCCTTCAGGGATTTGTATGGGAAGTCTTGCACATGAGCAGAACACGATTTCTCAGGAGCACAGCGCCCGGAAAAACTGCCTGAAGGCTTTGCCAGGATTTTTGAGAAAAAAAAAAAAACCCTTACTCCTTTGCAAATTACCAAATGGTGAAAGGGAGGTGTTTGCTTGGGTTGCCTTTATACTCTTTTAAAAAAATTAAAGATACAAACCCACTTTACTAAGGTTATTTTGAGCCTTTTTCCTTTTGCTAATATTCTCTTTTCCTTTTGCAGGTGGTGTTATAAGGAGCAGTGCTTTTTTTTGGTCTTCTCATTTCTTTTTGGAGCTGGCACCTTTTCAAATTCTCTTGGAAAAATGGTGATTTTTCTCGGTTCGTTCCATTTTTACATGTTGAACCTATGCATCTCTCTTTTGACAACTTGATGGATATTGAATTTATTCAAGAGTTCTATGTCCTTCATAATGATACCCTTTTCATCTTTTTCAACTTTAGAGGGTTGCTTTCAAATGTCCTCTGAAAACCCTTTGTCTCTTTGATGGAGTTGTGTGATCCTTTGTTGCAATGAAATAATGTTGTGGTTTTACTTCATGGTGTTGATACATCCCTTTATTTGTGATTTTTTGCATAGATCTCTCACTGGGCAGTCACCTATTGTGCTAAATCGCTGCAACTCCACTGATACTCTTTGTAAATTTGGCCTTTGCTGTAGTGAAATGATGCAGTCTTAACAAACCTTAGAGATTATTTCCTGACATCGTCTTCTAATCTCTGTCTGAAGTCACCCAAGGAGGCTTTTCATTCTAAATTTTTGATTATTGAATCTTTGGTTGGTGCACAGTTGTACTCATGTGTCACTGCCTTCAGGACCTTATGCATGGGCTCTTTGATGGGCAGCACCTTTACAAACAATTTGTCATGAGACCATGATCCTCTTTGTGAGGCCTGTTGTATCTCTTCTACTGTGTAATGTCATTTGTGAGTTTAGGCCTGTTACTTTGCATCTATTCTGCTGTTAACCATTATAAAGCATTCCTGTAGAAATGCTTGAACATGGGCAAACTGTCTTTATGCAAACTTAGTGCTTGATCAAGGAGATACCTTTGGAGGCCTTTGATGTCATAAGACAATGATAATTTCACCTTTGTTTTCACTTGACTTCACCTTTGAATATCTATAGAAATAATGAATTTAGAACTATGACAATGCATAACCTAGGAGACCCTATATGACTTATTGGGATGTCCTTTGGAATATGTCTTTGACTGGAAATATTGAATCAGGGTTTGGAGGTGAAGATAGGGTTTTGACACAATTTTATGCATTGCCATCCTAGACAACTAAAAAAATTTGATTTATCTAAAGATCTTATAAAGGGAGTTTAAAATCACCATTTCTTGAGGCATTTGGTGAGTAGAGGAAAAAGTTTGGGTTACTTGGCGAACCAAGGTGTGAAAATAGAGGGCTTAGGCAAACAGAGACAAAGTGTTATAGGTAGAGGTGGCAAACATAATGAGAGTGAGGGACATCAGTCTATGATTTGGCCTTCTCAGAGTGATAGGATGGCCATGCCTTGACAGAGTAGCAGGATAGTGAAAAATTTATCCTAAGGATAATGAAGGCAGTGATATTTTTAGAACTCAAAAGAATTCTATGAGTTTTTTTTTCTAGAAATATTGGACAAGCATTTAATCATCTAAACAGGTAAACTGATGAATAACTCTTCTTGCAGAAAAAAAAGACTAGACATTCTCAAAATTTTGTGAATTTAAAACACTTGTTGAGAAAGATATAGGAAGGAAAGTGAAGTCTCTCAACAGTGATAATGGTGGAGAATATGTGTTGAATGAGTTCAATAAATTTTTTTCATTAGAAGGCATTCGACGGGAGTTAATAGCACCTCATAACCCATAGTGGAATGGGATTTTTTAAAGGACTAACAAAACTATTCTGTGAGTTGTATGGGCGATGTTGAATGATTAGGGCCTACCGTTACACTTGTGGGCATGAAAAAAAATGGTATATGTGCAGAACCAGAGTCCTCATTAGATTCTTGGGATGAGTACACCAAAAGAAGATTTTTTAGGTAATAAAAAAATGTGGCACACTTCAGGATCTTTGGTTCATCAATTTACTATCATGGTTTCAAGGATGCAAGGGAAAAGACAGAACTGATTGCAGAGTTGGGCATATTTTTTGGGTACACTGAGACACCTCACAACTATCGGGTCTAGCTACCATATCACGGGATAGAAATTGTTTGTAGAGATGTGAAGTTCAATGAAGAGAAGGCCATGAGATGTTACCTTGAGAGGGAGCTTCAGTTGCATGTAGATGAGGAGCTTTTAGCTCCAAAGGAAGAACCTCAGGATGTTGTGGAGCAGCCAAAAATAGAGGAGTAGAGAGTGGAAGCACCCACTCATGCAGAGACGTCCAGAGATGGAAGGAAGCACAGTAGATAGGTTGACATATTGATGCACGATGTTAGAAATAATATGGGAGAACCCACATCATAGCACAAGAAGAGGAGGTCACCAGATCAATATAATGGCTACATGGCTCTGATGAGTGAGAGTGGAGAGATTGAGCCATCCTCATTCAAGGAATAAGTGCAACAACTAGTATGGGTTGATTCCACGGTAGAGGAATATGATTCCATTATCAGGAAAAGTGCTTGGGAAGTTGTCCTAAGGCCAGAGGAAAAATTAGTTATAGGATCCATGTGGATTGACAAGGTGAAGCAATAAACATATGGGAGTGTCAAGAAACATAAGGCCATATTTGTGGAAAAAGGGTTCTCTTAGGTGGAGGGAATTTATTACAAGGACACCTTTTCTCTAGTAACAATTTACTCTTCAATTAAATCAATTCTATCACTTTTAGCGTAGATGGGATGGAAGATACATCAGATGGGTGTGAAGATGGCTTTCCTCAATAGAGTGATTGAGGAATAGGTGTACATAGAGCAGATGAAAGGATTTGAGACCTTTGATTGAGAGTCACATGTGTGCAAACTCAAGAGATCAATCTATTGATTGAAACAAGAACCTCATGCTTGGTACACCAAGATTGACAACTATTTCACCGTGTTTGGAAAGAAGATGCAAACATTTACCATATTGTAGTTGAAGGTAAATTATTGATTATAATAATATGTCGATGATTTAATTCTAACTGGTGATGGAAAGCTAATAAAATATTGCAAAGATGATTTGGAAAGAGAATTTGAGATGAAAGACACAGGGATCATGCATTATTTCCTTGGTTTGGAAATTTAGAAAGGAGATGGGGAATTTTTTTGTCTCTTAGGGAAAGTATGCCAACGAGATACTAAAGAAGTTTCACATGGAGAGAAAAAAAACCATGGAGACTCCTCTAGCAGGGAATTGGAGGAAGGAAGATGCTACTTCAGGTGAAGTGGTAGAAGCAATCATTTACATGTAGCTTGTGGGCTCACTTATGTACTTGGTGAAAACACGATCGGACATGTGTTATACAATTAACCAGCTTAGTTAAGCAATGGTTAAGCCAACCAAAATCTATTGGAAGGCAGCGAAACATGTGTGGAGATACCTCAGAGGCACCACTTAGTTTGGTATTTTGTACGTACAGACAGAGGGAGTGAAGCTGCAAGGATTCATAGATGTAGATTGGGTAGGGAGTCCATCAGACAGGAGGATCACATCAGAAGGAATATTCAGTATTGGGTCAGCAGTAGTTTCTTGGTACAACAGGAAGCATAGAATTGTTGCACTCAGTTCAAAAAAAGCAGAGTACATGGCTGCTAGTCAAACAACTTGTGAGGCTATCTAGATGAGGAAGATGCTTGTTGGGTTATTTGGTTAACAGATGGATCCTATAGTGATTTAATGTGAAAACCATAATTTTATCAAACTCTTTGTGAATCCAATTTTTCTTGATAGGTCCAATCATATCAACATCCGATACCATCATCTCATATATTGTGTGTAGAGGTGGATTATGTTGCTAGAGTAAATTCCTACAGAGGAACATGATGCAGATATCTTGACCAAGGCACTGTTAAGAGGAAAATTCAAGCTCCATAGAGGCTGGATTGGGGTATCTAATAATCGCTTTCTTGTTCAGAGGGAGTCTTGAAAATGACACTAAGAAAAATTCTAATTTAATTTTCCCTTGAATTAAATTAGAAGAAAATTGTAATTCCACATCACATGACAACTTGTATGAGTTAACTAAGTTAGTTTGAATAAGTTGGTTTAGTTAATTTGAGTTGAGGGTCTAACTTGAGTCATGTATAGTGGTTCATAGTTTATAGGAGGCCTGGTTGAGTTTATTTTTAGTTGTAATTAATTATTTCAGTTTATTTGAGTTAAAGTCAGTTAAACTAGTTCCAACTGCCAGAGGAACTAGCGGGAGGTCAGTAGTGAGTTGTCTACTCAGCGGTCAACCAGTTAATTTATAAATCAACCATAAATAACTCATCCATGCAAGATATATGAGTTACCCAGTTGATATTGGAGTTCAAGGGTAGTGTACTATCAGTTGTATAATCATCCAAATTTTATAGGTCGTGAATAAAATCAAAAGAAGGCTTATGATGAATTTCATATTTGTGGATGAGGAATTACCTAATTAATAGGGGCTAATTCCCAAGGAAAAAAAACAAGGAAATAGGGACTTGGGTAAGAATAAAATTAGTTAAATATTAGCCAAGGCTTGTCTAGAAAGCAGTGAGACAAATAGAAATAGTGCAGAGGTTGCTTGGGCTAGAGCAAAGCATTGAATATTCTCATATTTTTTCCTAATGCAACATACATATAGTGGCGTTTTTAGCTATGGATTTCTCGATGATATCATTGTGTAATGTGTTGATTGAATTTATTATCTTTTATGCTTCATGATTTCACGATCATTTAATTTGTCCACAAATTGGTAGAGTAGATTCAAGTCTGTTGTTTTAGTAAATTACAATTAGCGGTTTGAATCTACAAGGAATTACTACACCATAGTGTGTACTGTATTCCATAGTGAGGAAATATTTCTTTTTATTTAAAATTTTAATTTCAGAAGAAAAAAACAAGGGATAATTCTCATTTCTTGTTGGATTTTCTCACATTTGGTTTTCTACTATACATATAGTGTTCGATGCCTTGATGATGTGCTATATTGTTACTATTGTAACTTTCCTCTTTCGTTCTCAACTCATTTCAATTTTTTAAGTGTTATGCTTTTAATGTTACATGTTAATTATAAGTAATAAATAAATAGTAGAGCACGGCCTTAAGTCACATTTCACTGGATATCTATGGATATTTTAAAATGTAGAGACTCCCTACAATGATGCTCTTGGAATTCATGATCAAAATAATCATCCATATGGTCTACTCAATTTAAAAGGCTAATGGGAATGAGAAAATCCATGGTGGAATTGAACATATAGAGAGACTTAGTTCATGGTGCAAGGAGCCACCCTCGGTGTTCCAAAAGCCCATGAAGATCCCCAACTCAAGTTCCACCTTGCCCATTGGGATTTGATTTTTTAAAGAATCACGATATGGATGTTTTTTTTTTCTTTTGTAAGGATGGAAAGGGGCCATGATGAGTCATGTACTAGACAAAAAAAAGTATATTAATCCCCAATGAATATAAAGTATTTTTTTCTTATGAAAAAAATATTTATTTTATTTATTATTTTATTATTTACAGATGAAATATACGATTTTTGTTCAAACTAATTACTACATTACATGAAATGCAATGCCCTAGGTTTGTTTATAGTCAAGAGGGAATAATTCCAGGTCAGAGTGTAGGTAGGAATAATTAGCTAGATAGACCCAAGATGACCCCACATTGAGTTAGTAAAAGAGGGTAACCAAAGCACATGTTAACAAAAGAGGCACTTAGATTGGTTCACTTATAGATATTGAAGCTATTTGGTAATAAGAAGGTTGCTCAATATAAAAAACCATGTTAAAAAAAGTTCTTTAACTCAATATATGATTTCTCAAAATTTTAAAACCAAAGAAATCAAATCAATTAATTAAACAATATCTTCCAATATAAAGCTAAAATTCAAAAACTTAATTTCTTCGAGAGGTGCTCAAGGGAGATGTTGTAAAATCATGTAACATTATGCAATGTTACGTTATGTTATGTTTACTCAAAAATTATAATTATTAATTAATAAAAATGAAATTATCAAATTAAGAATTATAAAAAATAGAAAATTATAATTTGAAATATTAAATGTCTACCCACACCTCTTCGAAAAATCAAAACTACAATTATTTCATATTAATATTTAAAGTTGCTTACTTCTCAAAATGCAACGATTATAATACAAAGTCAAATTTTCTCTTCATGAATGATCTATAAGGGCTTCCAAACATCCAATGATATTAATAAAATTACCAGTGCCAAGGAATTTATGTTATGGTATGTCCTCTATCATTGTGTCCAGGTATTTCCTGTATTTTTTGTATTTCTTTAAATCATACGTTCATGTAGTTGACATGTCAGTCATTGGAGGGAATTCAAATTCGTAGTGCATTATATGGAAGGTGCAGGGGTCAGATTGAGTTCCATATTTCATCCTTGAGCTACTATAAGGACAAATGCTCAACGAACTAGTAGGAAGGCTCATGATCATGATTCCCGATGGAATATTTGTAAAGATAAACATCCCCACTTGTTGTTGCCGTTGCATTTCATATATCAATTTTACGTTTCTTTCTAAACTCAAGTTAGATTTTCATGAATTTTCATGGTGTCATGTGCATGAATTAAATTAAATTTCATCTTACTTTCTAAATATGTGTAAATAATTTTAAAATATCATAGAGGTAAGTGTGTAAAGGCGAGGTTTACATTTAAATTTGTTTATTACTTCAAACGTAGAAAAGAAGGTTATATGATAGTTTGCAAAATTCTTAACTAATTGATGCATTAAGATGTACAAACATTTACATTTCTATTTGATTATTCCTCTTCGAATGATATACGATATGTTTTATACTCTACTTATTCATAATTTTGAATTAATCAGTCTAGATCCATCTTAACTCAGGATCTATCAAGTACCAAGATGTATCAAATGTATTGAGGTGCAAACCTCCCTCAAGTTTTGCACTAAAAAAGAGGTTTTCACCTCAATAGATTTGATCTGTAACAACCCCTAGTTGATTTTCCATGTAAATAAAATAATACCAAGGTCATGGGACTCATATTCCAAGCTGATTGTTGGGAAAAACATAGTGATGGGTATCAATGGTGATTAATTAATGGCTATGGAAATTGTCAAATGTAAAGTGGAAATAATTGGCATTGTATTTACGAAATAAAGGAAAATAGGAGAAAAGGAAGGTGAAGCGATAGAGATTTGCATGAGAGGGAAAATGAAGGGAAAATGAAGAAAATAGAGGCCTCGATGACCAAGGCTTCTGAGGATTAGTTCATAGCTTTTTTCCGGTTAACCTTTTGTTAGTTCAGTTTTGGAGCTCTCATTTCATTCTCTCGTTCTCTCATACTCTTGCAAACTTAGAGTATTCTTGGAGCATTCTTGGAGCACTTTAGCATACATTGGATTTGGAGAAAGAATGCAAAGGAAAGCAGAAAAGCGCAAGGGAAAGTTTGGATCACCAAATACAACTGAATTTATTTGCAGGTAACAGGTTGCATGTGTCATTTCCTTGTCGATTTCTGGATGCATGGTATATACATGTGATGTTTTGGCTATTTGTTGTCACTGACATGGATATTTTCCTGGATTGATAGTGGTTTTAGCCTTGCCTTACCATTTCTTGGATAGCCATGGTTTTTTTGGTTTTTCCACTTGTTTTTTTTTCTTCTTGGTGCTCATGTCCTTATGGATGTGGGTTGGAAAATTTTTTTTGGAAGCCTTGGAACAACTTGGTTTGAGTTACTCGTCTTGGAGCCTAGGTTGGGAAAAATGATCTAGAGTCCTGGACGGATGTGGGTTGAGTTACTAGTTCCCGGAGACCTTGAAAAATTGGGTAGATACCAATATGGTTGGTTTTAGTGATGTCCGATTGTAGAGGTGGAATCACTATGGTTGAGGGTTGAGGTGGTTTGGCCTATGGAAGCCCTGGTTGGGTTTTGTATTATTTTATTCAATAATATCCCACCTTCATGCTTAGAATATGGCACGAGGGTGATTAACTGAAAGAGATATTTGGTTCAGCCCAATCTATGGTTGGGTGGTACATGGAAGTCCCTGATTTGGTTGGAATTATCATATGTTAATATGAGACATTTTCTTATTATGATCTATGAGAATTTTTAGTGATTATGTTCGTGATATTATGGCTGAGTTGGCATGGTTCCTATGCTGGTTATTTTATGGTAATATGCTGGTTATATGATGTGTATTATCTATGGCTCTTATCATGAATTATTTAGTTATTGTTGGGTTGATGAATGTATGGACTAATAAGTATTGTTGCAGCTATGTGGAGAGGGAATAAAGCCTTCTTGGTGATTCTCAGATGAATCTCATACTATTATGATCATATATCCATGCATGATTGGTAGCTTACATGTTTTCCATGTGTTTGGAAAAATGTATGTTATGTATTAGGCATGTCTTGGGTTAGTTCTTGTTGAATTTTGTTATGAAAATATTTTTCATTATGTCATTTATTATTATGATAAGTTACAAGAATTTTTGGGTAGTGATCTAGAGGCTCGCTTATAAATATGGCTAAAATTGTGGTACCATGCCCTATGAACTAGGTAAGTTGGGTGATAACCACATGGAGGTAGTGTTGTGCATGCGGTTGGAGGCCTATAACCGCACCCTGGCCTTGCCATGCATGCATTTGGGGGATTAGGGTAGTGAAAAAGAGCCCCAACCCAAGGTTTGGTCACCTAGGGTTTTCCTTTGGCCCTTGAGTGTCCTATAGCCCTAAGGGATGTTTTGAGCTGTCATTTTGTCGACCCCAGTTCCATAACTGGAGCTTGGATGTCAGGTCATGTCATGGTAACTCTTCATCTCATGTTCAACTTGGTAGGCCAATGAAATTAGTTAAATGTGGGAGGCGTTACAGGGTGGTATTAGATCAAGTTATGTTCTCTTTGGGTGATATATGATACCACAGGGCAGTATCAAAGCTTCTAGTTTCAAACATTTGGAATGGATGGGCTAGGTATGATTTTTATGTAGGCATTTTAGTTGTTGATGTGTTTACTGTGCATACGTTGTGATGGTCATTATTGTGGTATTGTGTCATTATGACGTTGATGTTGACACGATATGTTGATTTCATTATATATATATATATATGTTGTGCTAATCCAAATTGGTTGTGAAGATGAGATAGCCTCCCCTGAACTTCACTGAGGTATGTTGGATTAGTTTATATTTGGTTAACTGACATAGTATGTTTGCAGGAAGTAGAGATCATATATTACAAGAAAAATGGTGGATTATATTTCACGTGACTCTCTTTATAGACCAAATGAGCAACAAAGAGATGAGTACTCTCTTGACAGAACATATGCCTCAAGAATTTTAAAGGAAGAAATCAAAAGTTGTAATGCGGATAATGACATAATCATTCAGTCACATGAAAGACTTTCCAAAGCTCAAGAATAGCAAGTGGAGGTCAAAGCAATGATTCTTCAAATTTTATCAGATTTGTAGAGACAAGGGAAACCATGAATTAATTATGGAAAGGATGAAAGGAAAAATGGGGCATTTGGTAGCAGGTATCATGGAGGACACGGGTCAGACAAGGATGACATGGCCATAGGTGGTAGATTGATGGATACATCTGACATGAAAAGTAGTGGTTATGGGTTCTATTCTAGTTATGGATCAGAGAGAAAACATGGTCATCATCACTATCATCCTTATAGGAGGAGTGAGATGTAGTACTTTTTGGATGAGTTCAAGAAAGCCAAGCATCCTAACTTTGATGGAGAGTTGAATAAATGATAAGATGAAGAAGCATGGTTGCTTGGGATGAAGAAGTTCTTTGAGTTGCATGACTATACAAAGAATAAGAAAGTCGGGATGGCCATTTTGAGTCTTAAAGGGAAAGCAAACATATGGTGGGAAGATGTGAAGTGTATCATAGGCATCAAGACAAAGGATTTGAGTTGCATGAGTTCAAAAGACTCTTCAGAAATAAGTATTTATCAGAGAGATACTATGACGGTAAGGCTAAGGATTTCTATGAGTGTAAGATGGGGTCTATGACAGATGAAGAGTATATGACCAAGTTTTTGGAGCTTTTGAGGTATGTACCATATCTTAAGGATGGGAAAATGAAGGTTAAAATATTTGTTAGTGGATTTCCTTTAGCATTTAAGGATCAAATTGAGTATGATGAGCGTCAGACATTGGAGGAAGTAATTGGGAAGTTGAAACATTGTTATGAGTAGTCGAAGTGTAAGCTAAAGCCTAAGAAAGTTTGGAAAGGTAATTCTAAGACTAAAGGAAAGTGGGACAAGAGTTTAGGAAGACATTAGGATATAGGTAACAAGGAAAATTCAGCGTCATACAATAAATTCAATGTAGCTGATAGAGGATAGGAATTTCAGTCTTAGGAGAAAGACAAGGGTGACATAAGGAAGCCTTTGCAGCATTGGAATTGTGGCAAGGATGATTGTAGAAGAGATTTTCCCTAAAATAAGGGTGGAATACCTCATAATTATAGTGCTCATGAGGCACAAATAATTGGGTATGTTGGACAGAGTATTCCTCAAATTTATGCAACATTGGATAATAGGCAGGTTGATCATCAAACATCTATTATCGATATGGAAGGTAAGATTTATGATCAATTTGTTTCTATTTTGATTGACGTTGGATATAACTATAGTTATATAATTCCTCACCTGGTGGATAAGTGTTTCTTGAATAAAGAAGTGCACACAACATCTTGGTTGGTGCAGTTGGTTACAAGTACCAAGAAAAGAGTTCATCATTGGGTGAGATGTTGTGCATTTGAGCTGAATGGTATCTCTACATCAACACATCTAAATGTGCTTCCACTGATATCATATAGTATGTTGTTGGGTATGGATTGGTTGTACATTCATGGGACTAAGGTAGATTACTATGATAAGGCTATTGAGTGCATGGATGATGATGGAGAGAGGAGAATCTTGCAGGGCGTGAATAAGCCTAAATCAATAAGAATGGTTAAAACTATGTAGGAAAAGTACAATCACAAGAAAGGATATGTATTGTTTGCAATTCATATTCTCAGTGAAAAATGAAAGGATTTTGAGGATGTAGAAGTCTTGAAGAAGTATCTGGTTTTGCAGCAATTTCAGGATGTATTTTCATTAGAGATTTCAGAGTTATCGCCTCATTAGGAAGGTGGAATTTTCTATTGAGCTTATGTGGGAGAAACACCAACATCGAAGATACCTTACAAGATGAGCACTCTAGAGTTGGTGGAATGGAAGTTGCAACTTAAGGAAATGCTTGATAAGGGATACATTAGGCCAAGTTTGTCACCTTGGGGTGCACCAGTATTTTTTGTGAAGAAGAAGGATGGTACTCTCAAGTTATGTATTGATTATAGGTAGTTGAAGAAGGTGACTATCAGGAACAAGTATCCTTTGTCATAGATTGGTAATTTTTTTGATCAACTGAAGGGAGAAGAAATGTTCTCAAAGATTGATTTTAGATCAGGATATCATCAGGTACACATAAAATAAGAGGACACCTACAAGACTGCATTCCATACCATATGGGCATTATGAGTTTGTAGTAGTTCCTTTTTGTCTTACTAATGCTCCAATTACTTTCATGTGTTTTATGAATAGTGTGTTGTGTCCTTCTTTGGACAAGTTTGTGATCGTATTCATTGATGACATATTGATATATTCTAAGAATGAGGAATATCATACAAAGCATCTAGCAGGAGTGTTAAAATTTTTGAGAGAGCATCAGTTGTATGCCAAGCTTAGTAAGTGCGGCTTATTTAAGATAGAAGTTCATTAATTGGGGCATATTGTTTCCAAGGAAGGTATAGCAGTGGACCCGAAAAATATGAAAGATATCATGGAGTGGGAAACTCCTAGGAATGTGGATGAGGTCATATCATTCATGGGATTAGCAAGTTACTATAGGCATTTCATCAAGAAATTCTCACAGATTGTTATCCTATTACATTTTTTTAGTGAAAAGGGAAGAAGTTTGAATGGGTTGAGGAGTGTGCAATTAGTTTTTAGCAATTGAAAGATTTTCTTACAAATGCTCTAGTTCTGAAGATTGTAGATCCCGACAAAGAGTTTGTGGTATGTACATATGCCTGCAAGAGAGGACCTGGTGGAGTCATGATGCAATAAGGATAGGTGCTATGCTGTGAGTCAAGGATGTTGAATGAGCACGAGAATAACTATGTGACACATGATCTTGAGTTGGTCGTTATCATTCATGCATTGAAATCTATGGAGGCATTGTCTTCTTGGTAGGATATTCGTCTTGATGATTGATCACAATGGGATGAGGTATATGTTTGAATAACCCAATCTGAATGCCATACAAGCTATATGGTTGGCTACCCTCAGTGAGTTTGATTTCGAGATCAGATACATTAAGGGAAAGGATAAGATGGTTGAAAATTCTCTCAATAGGAGAGTTCAAGTGAATAACATTACAAAAGTGAGTTCTTATGGGATAAACATGCATGAGCGGATCTTGCAAGAAGGAAATCATGATGAAATGTACCAACAATTGAGGAACATGTTACAAAAGTAGGGTAAAGGTGATAGAGGTGAGGATTATCATCTCACAACATATGACTTGGTCAGATTCAGGAACAAGATTTATGTGTCGAAAAACATTAAGCTCAAGAAGCTCACCTTGAGGGAGCTTCATGTTAAGCCATACTTAGGTCACTCATGATATCAAAAGACAACTACAACAATTAAGAAGTTATACCATTGGACGAACTTGAAGAAAGAAGTGGTTGAGTTTGTTGTGAGATGTTTGGACTATCAGTAGGTTAAAGTAGAGAGTAAGCATCCGGGTGGTTTACTGCAGCTAATTCTGATTCCAGAGTGGAAATGAGAGGTCATTTTCATGGATTTCATTACAGGTTTTCCAAGGACATCGAAGAAACATTATTCCATCATGGTTGTGGTTGACAGGTTAAGTAAGGTAGCTCACCTCAATGCAATTAAGCCTACGAATTCAGCTAGCAAGGTAGCTCATGTTTTCATCAAAGAGATCGTGAGATTTCATGGTGTTATCAAGAATATTATATCAGATAGAGATGCCAATTTCACTTCGAGGTTTTGGAAGGAGTTGTTTGCAGGCTTAGGGAAAAGGTTGGCTTTTAGTGCTGCTTACCATCCGCACACAAATGGACAGATAGAGAGGATCAATAGGATTCTTGAGGAAATCTTGAGGATGTATGTCATGCATCAACAACAGAAGTGGGAAGAGTATCTTCCAGTGGTAGAGTTTGCGTATAATAATGGGTATCATAAGTCCTTAAAGATGATTTCATTTGAGGTTCTTTATGGGCGAAGTTTTAATACTCCTATCAAATAGAGTGATCTGGTGAAGATGTTATTGATTGGAATAGACATGTTGGCAGAGATGGAACAAGAAATGCAGGTTTTTAAGAGGAATATAAAGGTAGCATAAGACATGCAAAAAAGTTATGCAAATCAATGCGGGGTATTTAAAGGGTTTCGGGTTGGGGAGAATGTGTACTTGTGCATCAAGTCCAAGAGGATATCCTTGAGGATTGGGTCATGTGCCAAGATGACACCTTGATATTGCAAGCCTTTCGAGATCCTTGAGAGGATTGGACTAGTGGCCTACATACTTGCATTTTCTCCCAAATTGAAAGTCCATGATGTTTTCCTTGTTTAATTTCTTATGAAGTATGTCAAGTATGTTGATCATGGGATTGAATAGTATGTATTTCATCTGGAACAAAGAAATCAAGCAGGTTAAGGTGCAGTGGAAGCACCTTGGGCCCGATGAAGCTACATGGGAGATGGTTGATAAGATGCAGGCTATGTATCCTTCAATATTTATTGGTTCGTGAAAATGAGTTTTTGGTATATGTATATGTATATATGGATGTTAATGTAGATAACATAATGAGTTGTGTTATAAATATGTAATGAGTGGTATGATTGTCATGTTTGTTATGTTGGTCATGGTTTGCAGTACTTGTTCATTGTAAATACGGCATCGAGCTATGTTATAAAGATCCATGGGAAGTATGTTTTGTTTTCAGTAGTTTGCTAGTCATAGGTGTCATTGAACAATGACGACAGTGTTCCCCCAAGGGGGAGGGGCTTGTAACAACCCTTGGCTAATTTTCCATGTAAATAAAATAAGACCAAGGTCAATTGGGACATGTATTCCAAGTTAAATGTTGGAAAAAAAATAATGATGGGTATCACTGGTGATTAATTAATGGCTATGAAAATTGGCAAAGACATTGGAAAAGGAAAAGTGCAATAATTGGAATTTATTTATGAAATAAAGGAAAATATGAGAAAATGATGGTGAAGAGATGCATATTTTCATGAGGTAAATTGAAGAAAATAGAGGCCTTAATGATAAAAATGTTTCTGAGGACAAATCCACAACTTTGTGTTGTTTAACCTTTTTACAGTTCAGTTTTGGAGCTATCATTTCATTCTCTCACTCTCTCATACTCTTATACACTTAAAGTAATCTTGGACCATTCTTGTAACAGTTTGGCATACAATGGATTTGGAGAAAGAATGTAAATAAAAGCAGGAAAGCACAAGGGAATAGTTGGATCAACACCTATAATTGGATTGCTTTATAGCTAGCATGTTACATGTGTTATTTCCTTGTTGATTTCTAGATGCATGGTATATGCATGTGATTTTCTGGTTATGTGCTATCATTGGCATGGAGATTTTCCTAGATTGACAATGGTTTAGACTTGCCTTTCCATTTCTTGGATAGCCATGGTGTTGTGGGTTTTTCCACTCGTTATTTCTTTTATTGGTTCTCATGTTCCTTATAAATATGGGCTTGAACAAATGATCTATAAGCCTTAGAAAAACTTGGGTTGCGTTACTAGTCTTGGATCCTAGGTTGGGACAAACACTCTGGAGCTCTTGGTGGATTGAGTTACCAGTCCATGGAGTTGGGTTGGAAAAATTCTCTACAGCCCTGGAAGGTTGTGGGTTGAGTTACTAGCTCCCGGAGCCTTGAAAATCTTGGGTAGAGACTGATCTGGTTGGTGTTAGTGATGTTTGACCGTAGAGGTGGAATCACTATGGTTGAGGGTTGAGGTGGTTTGGGCTCTGGAAGCCCTGGTTTAGTTTTGTCTTGGTTTATTCCATGAGACCCCACCTTCATGATTGGAATATGGCATGAGGGTGACTAGTTGAAAGAGAGATTTGGTTCAACCCAATCAATGGTTGGGTGGTACGTGGATGTCCCTAACTTGGTTTGAATTTTCATATCTTAATATGAGAAATTTTCCTATTGTGATCTATGAGAATTTGTAGTGATTATGTTGGTGATATTATGGCTGATTTTCCATGGTTCCTACATTGGTTATTTTATGGTTATATGCTAGTTATATGATGTGTGTTATCTATGGATCTTGTCATGAATTGTTTAGTTATTGATGTGTTGATGAATGTATGGAAAAATAAGTGTTGTTCCAACTATGTGGAGAGGGAACAGAGCCTTCTTGGTGATTCTCAAATGAAGCTCAAACTATTATGATCATATATGCATTCATGACCTGTAGCTTACATGTTTTCCATGTGTTTGAAAAACTGTCTGTTATGAACTAGGAATGTCCTGGGTTAGTTATTGGACAAATTTTGTTTGAAATTCTTTTTCAATATGTCATTTATCATTATGAGAAGTTATAGGAAGTTCTGGGCAGTGGTCTGGAGGCTGTATTGGAAAGATGGCTCAAATATTGGGACTGTACCCTCTGAACTGGGAAAGTTGGGTCACAACCGCATGGAGGAAGTGTTGTGCATGGGGTTAGAGGCTTATAATCGCACCATGGCCTTCTCATGTATGCACTTGTGGGCTTAGGGTAGTGAAAAAGAATCCCAACTTAGGGTTTGTTCATCTGGGGTGGTCCTTTGGCCCTTGGGTGTCTTGTAGCCCCGAGGGATGTTGTGAGTTGTCAGTTTGTCAGCCCCACTTCCATAATTGGAGCTTGGAGGCCAGGTCATGTCCTAGTAACTCTTCGTCTCATGTTTACCCTAACAGGTCGGTGAAATTGGGCAAATGTGGGAGGAGGTGTTACATGATCCCTCTTGGTGCTAGACAAATATGGAGCTAAGATGGATCTAGACCGATTTTATACTTTACCACTAATAATCCTTGAACCTCCATTTAACAATATTTCATATAGTTTTGCTTCCCACCAGGGATCAAATTTGAAGAGTGGGGTCATATTTCATATTGAAGGGTTAAATTTTATTTAACTCTTCTTTGATGAAAAATTAAAATTAAGTGTTCTTTTCATGTGAAGATTAAAAGTAATTTAAAAATTCATATATAAAATGGTTAATTTAAAATTTATAATTGTAAAATATTTAACAATATTGTTTTCAAAACATAACTCATTATTTATCAATTTAAATTTAAATAATAACAATATTAATCGAATTGAACTTGAAGTATAGTGGCAAGAAAGAGAGTGATACTTGACAAAAATATAAGATGTTAGTATGCTCAAAAATAAAAATGTGAAGATTAAAATATTTTCAATCCTAGGTTAAATATTTCACTTTTTAATTTATTCTCATTTTTTTGGGATCAATGTTCTGTATAATTTTTCTTAAAAAATAATAATTATTAAAATTGTGAATCAAATTTGTTTCATTACACTAAATTTATTTCTATATTTTGTTTAGAATAATGCTTATTCTTAAAAAAAAGTCTTTAATTTGAAAATATTAATAGTTAAAATTATGTAATTCAAATAAAAAAATCACAACAACATAAGACCATATTTGTACACAATTTTTTTTCATATATTAAAGTGTTGATTGACAAGAATTCACGTGGACAATTAATTTTTATGTGCATTTAAGTGTTCAAGTTTAGAATGATTTTTTCTTCCTATTACAACTTTGATTGGATTGGTTGAATATAAATTTTTTAAGGTTGATTACACATATGGGGCTTTTAAATTTGACGTCTAAAATAAATATTATAATTTGTGAATACAAATATAAATGATGATAAATTGAGTTTTTATTCCTCCCTAGTAGAATTGATGATAATTGAGTTTCTATTTCTCCCTAGTAGAATTTTTGCAGGACCATCAAATTAGAAACACAAACATTATTTTGCAAGCCAAGTCATGAACTTTCGGAAACATTTAAAATCTAAAATCTATCTAATACAAAGTCTCAAAACTGGATTTCTAGACCAAATGATTTATGTAGGGTATAGAGGCAAATGATTTATGTGGGGTTTAGAAGAAGAAGAAAATAATGCAAGAACTAATCAATTTAAATTTAGAGAACTTTGAACTCATAAACTCATAAATTTTTCTATAATTCTAGACATTATGACTAAGGGTTATAATTGTTTACCTTTTAAACTAATTGTAATATGACAAAAATATTTCAAAACATTGGGCTAACTTTGCATTTCACACAAAACAACCTGCACATAACATAATCTAAAAAAAAAATGTCATAATTCACATAACATAATTTATAAAAAAAATTGACATGCATGAAATCAAAACAAATTAAATGAAGTGGCATATAGATTCTAAGATCATCATCATTTACCTTGTAGGAAAAGACTATGCAACAAAATGAGAAGATGGTGTTAGGATGGTTTAGGAGAGTAGAAGAGAACAAATAAAAAAAATAACTCACTCAACACAAGATTTAAGTGAAAAATTTAACTCATAAAGTGCACACAAGATTAATAGATTTTATTACAACGAAAATGAAAAACATATTTCTTCTTTCTTTTTCACCAGCGTTTTTTTTAGCTTCCTTTTTACTCAGAGAATCTCACGCCTATAAAAATAGATTTCATTACAATACCATGAGCCCAATACCATGGGCTATGAATACCATGGGTGTTGACAACATTAACTTTGATTTGGTCTTACACCTAACAAATGGTTGGTAAATCCAAAATTTATTCAATTTGAACATTAATTTTTGTAAAAGAAAAATGATATAGATATTATTTTAAAATACATAAAAATAATAACAAATACAATAATTATAGAAACTTTCTTCACACTTCAAATGAAAAAAATATAATATAATTTTCATTTCAATATTGACAAGTAATTTTTAATAGTAATTTTCATTGGTATGAAAAATAGTTTTCAACAATTTTATGACAAGCTAAAAGGCTCTTGATGAGCAATGTCAACTTCAATTTTGATCCTGGCTTCCCATCTCTCCAAATTCAATTAGGACCTATATTCCAAACTTTTAAAAATAATTCATTTTCAATAAATCCTTCCCACACTTTATATTAAACTTGTTCATATTAAATAAATATTTTATATATATTTTAAAGTTAAAGCTGATGTGAGGAGAGGAATTTTGATCAAATATTTCCGGAGCCATTACATAAAGTTTTTTTTGGTAGATGTACATTAATTTTTTTGATAAATGTTTCAAGCTAACAAGTGTAAGTCATTTTCAAAACATCAATATCCTAAAGATAAACCACATTTAGGGACTCGAACAATCAAAACAAACGTTTACTATGTGACCAATGTGCCTAACTCCACCCAAGTTTGAGTGGAACAAAAAAAAATCAATAAACATTATTTGACTAAGAAATAAGAAATTATACGTAAAGGGTAACCATTGGTTAAAGATACACAAGATTTACACTTCACCCCACCTGACTAGCACATGTATTCAACTAACATGAACGTACATACAAATCTGTCAATGAACAGTTTAAATGCACAAACAGATGTGTCAACGAAGAGATTTAAATTTTAATTAAAACATTAATTAACACTCCCTTGTACCAACTTATTTATTTATATAAAAAAAGTTAAAAAAAATAAGCTTGGTGAATTTTGTGGGTAAACTTTACACGTGGCAAACGAAACCTTCAATTGAAAATTGAAAAAAATAAGCTTGGTCAATTTTGTGATTAACTTTACACGTGGCATATGAAACATTAAATACCTTTAGGAAAACAACGTGCCATTATTTTATCGGAGCGTTCCGACATTATGGAGTGTTCTAATGCAAGTAAAACTTTGTATAAATTTAAAATGGAAAAATAATTTTCGTCACAGCTTACGACGATAGTGGGGAGGAACAATTCACGAAGACCGACCAAACTATTAATAGACGAAGTTGTCTACCGAGCCCGTGAAATAGTTCGGATGGCAGAAAATTGCTGGAATCCGGTCTACTAAAATTCGAAAAATCATGTGCTTTGAATGTTTAGAATCCATTTTTGATGCTGGAAATGGATTCAACGCTATCAAAAACCCTTAAGGCACTTAAAATATTATAGTTTAACAACGGTAAACAAGATTATGGACAAATCTTTGCCAGATTTTCTGAAAATCATTACCAAATTCTGGATGAAAACACGAATTTTTTTAGACTATGCGTTAATAGACCAAACTTGAGACTTTTTCTCGATTACATTGTGTCCAATTCAATTGGTGTGGGCTTTCACTAAATAACTTAATAGTCATAGATTTGTGAGAGGATTTGTTCACACATGCGGCAACATTTTATTAAAATAATTGGCGTGCAATGCTCACACGTCTTTCCCATTTTGCATGTGAATTTAAAGAGAGAATGCAAAGACTATCCATACTAGTACTAATTATGGATATAGTTTAAAGTGTTTTGGGCTATGTAATGTGCACGGATTTCTAATTTCCCTTTCACTTTTTATAGTTTGTTTGGTCATTGCCATGTTCGTGGTAGAATATGAACATTATAGTAAGAGTTTAATTATTTCTTTAAGTGTAACTAAACCAATGATTTAAATTTATAAAGATGTTTAAAGTTTGTATATATAAAGTTTAATTATATAAAGATGTTTTATTTAGTTAATTGAGTTTAATTTAGGTAATTGGGTAGAATAATTGTTCTTCTTCCTACCCAAACTTAAGTTTTGTAAGTTGATACATGTTTACTCTCTAGAATAGAGTAATTATGTTGAATTATCAAGTGAGCCTATGCTGAGGGCTCCCCTAGTACCAACGATCTCTCTCTTGCCTTTAGAATAAGAGGGAGGTTGACTTTCTTCCTCAAGTAATTAATTTTACAAAGAAATTATAGTTTTATATATGTAGTTTCTCATTTTCTATATGAATATTTATGTATATTAAAGTTTCATCAGTTTATTTAATATATTCAAAAAATTATTAACACAAATGAATAAGATTTTAATTTTGCAAATTTTAATCTCCAAATAAATACTTAGCAATTGGATTTATCTTAGGTGGATGGGAGGAATGATTGTTATCCTCCCCACCCATGTTAAATTTCCATAATTTTGAGCAGTATGAAATATTTACACCCTTTCCCGTGGAGTAAAATTTGAGGTGCATTATTAAATGGAAAAAAAGTTCGAAAATAATACTTATTAAGATTGAAAATAATATATAATATATTAACATAGTAAAATATAATGTATTATAATATAAATACAATATGGTAAGTTGTCCTAGATTGACATACATTTTTTTAAAATACTTTTTAATATATATATATATACTCCTAATTTGACGTTTCCTACTAATTTGCACAAAACTTCTAAATGTTCGATATACTCATATCCACATTCCCAATATTTCCTAGTTCCATAAACTCATGCAACATATGTTTTCTATTATATTTGTATTTCTAAAGGTATTCTTGGAAATCCATTTTTATTTAAGTCCATTTGTATGAAGTGATATGGCTTCCATATGAAAATAAAGTGGATAAAGAAAATGTCAACATGTTTCTGTAGAAATTATACAAACAATATTTATACCAATGGATTCAATCAGATCATGCGATATGCTAAAGCAAGATATTGAATCCTTCTACAAATTAATTGTGGAAAATAAACACGATCGCCAATCACACCAAGTAAAAAAAAGAAGCAAATCAATCCACAACACAGATATTTTTCCCGGGGAAAGCTTGTTGCTCAAAACCCCTCTATCTCTATTATATAATGAACCAAGGAATCATGAAACAACACAATGGACTCTTCTCACAAGAGTCTTCTGCACTATCCTAACTGTCTCACACTGATCCAGACAAAATTGGTCCAACACCTAACCAATTCTCAACCTGTCTTCAGCCTGCCTTGCTCACGCAATCCCTAGGCAATTAATCCCTATTAAATAGGATAATTAGCCTTCCTTGACTGCGCAATACATCATGGGCATCCTATGGTGTATATAATTGCGCCTAGGCAATTTGCTATAAATACAATTGATAGATAACATCCCTTTAACCTCTATCTCAACTGGGTCTTCATTAGAACTAACATGCATGCAACTATTAATAGTAAATCATCATTCACTTGACAGACCACTGCATGTGAATTAAATATGATTTAATTCACTTACCTCTCACTAGTGCAACAATCAGTTGCAACTAGTTAGACTGACTTCAAATCACTTAATTGAGTTCAATGATTTCTCATGCATTAAACTAATACACTAATTGCAACTTGGACTCTAAAACAAATAGAATCACTGTACATGCCTCACCAACCACCCTCAACTCGAATTTCATGAGCTAACTGAGTCTATCACACTCAGTTAACTATTACAAATGATTATGAGATAAGATTACAATATAGTGTCCAATTTATTTAAGGGATAAATATGTTTGACACACATATATTCTAATTTAATTAAGAAATAATTAAATCAAAAGCCTCCATGGTAGCCATTTCTGGGTGCCATTTTATGAATGTTGTTTTTAGATGCCAATTTCACTGTTTCTTGTTGCAAATTTCAACACTCCCTCTCAATAAGAAAGGAATCAATTTGTCTCGATATGACACCTATGGAATGTTCTTGCATGCAACACTTCTCTAGTGTTGTTCCCACATGAAACTATCCTGAAACTGAATAGCCTCCAAACAACTGAATCTAGATAATGCATCTCTCATCAAAGTCTTCTAATTGCTGGATCCTATTGCACGTGTCTACTGGACTCTCTGCGTTGCTGACATCTTCATCCATGCACTTTGCATTGCTACCAACTCTGATCTTCAATCTAGTATCCGACACTTGTTTCTCTGATTTCTTTCTTCATGACATCTGGCTGCATTAATCTAACTGATCCTTCCTGCTACTGCTATACTATGGGCTCCCCGTAGTTAGGTTCGATCCATGAGACACACCATATCAATGGACCTTGCCCAAATTTCTTCTTGGCATTAATTATGCACATCGCCCCACCTCACACCTGGAGTTATAAATGCATGTACTCCATATGCCTTTCTAGCTCGAAATTTCCCCCTTTGGGAGGTCTCTGCTTGAGTGGACTCTTCCACTCGGTCTCCTCTCTGCTTCTACAATTGTGGCTGCTACACAAACTTATGAGACTACTTATGAGGGTGCATGTTGAGAGATAATTGCTCTCTCTCAACCACCAAGTCATTAACCACTGCTTTGCTCCTCAAAGCCAAGCATACATCCTCCACCTCGAGAGCATACATGTTCTTGAATCTTACACCGATCTTCTTCACCTATCTTGTGGCTATGTGTTTAAAGAAAAATTTTCCTTTTCTAAACATCACTTCATAACCACGGTCTTCCAATACCACGATAGAGACAAGATTCTTCCTTAGGCCTGGAACATACAAAAAATTTGCTAGTCTGATATGGGAGCCATTCTCCCTCTGAAAGGTAATTATACCTATGTCGGTCAGGGTATACCTCTCGCCATCTCCAAACTCTATGTTCTGCTGGAGGTCCTTCGCCTCCAAGTCACTTAAGAGATCTCTATTCCCTGTCATATGGAATAAGGCACCACTATCTAGATACCACATGCATCCCATTGCAGTGTTGGCCATGCATGAAATGAGAATAAAATCAAGCTCAAATTGTGAAGCCAATGCTTCACGCGCTGCAATTTCAGGCTCATTCTTGCTTACCTTCTTCTGTGGACAATTCGAAGCATAGTGCCTATGCACGTGACAGTGAAAAAATATGATCTTGGACAATTATTTCTTGCCCGCTTTGCCTTGGGATTTCTTTCCCTTGGCCTTATTTTCCTTACCAAACAAGGCACAATATTCCTCATTACTATTCTTAGATGAGGATCCATCCCTGGTATTCCACCTGAATTCTTCTTGTACCAAATATGACCAAAGTCGCTCCTAATCTGGTAACTTCTCTCTCCCATTCACTGAGTCCTAGTAACTATGCTAGCCCTTGGGAAGGCATAGAATTGCTAGGCTCACCAAGTCATCATCTTCTATGGTCACACCAACACTTCCAAGCTCATCTCGACTTTGAGTGAGCTTTGCCAAGTATGTTGGTACCGTCTCGCCCTCCTCCTTCATGATTTTCCTAAGCTTTTCCTTCAACGCCAACTTCCTTTGGTCGCTGATGTTCTGAAACAGATCTTTTAATGCCTTCTACATAGCATATGGATTTTTATTGCCATGGAGACTCGAGACAATGTGATCCTGAACCCCCTCTAATAAGATCCTCCTCGCCCTTGCTACCTTCTTTTGCCAAGCATCAAGAAGAGTGGCGCCTGCTGCTGCGGTATTGGGAATATCATTATCAATGAATTCTTTCAACCCATTGTCCTCCAGAACTACCTCCATTCTATCTTTCCATGCGATATAATTAGAATTGACTTCAAGTGCATATTCCAATCTTAATCCATTGAAAGGCATCTTGATCCGCTTGTCGCTCCAAAGAAAGTATCTGCAAGTTTGAATATTGTTCAACACAAACTCAATTTATTCTCCACTATTGTGATTCCTAGTGCTCTGATACCATGTAGAAATTATACAAACAATATATATACCAATGGATTCAATCCAATCATGTTATATGCTAAAGCAAGATACCGAATCCTTCTACAAAATAATTGTGGAAAATAAACATAATCGCCAATCACACCAAGTAAGAGAAGGAAGCAAATAAATCCACAACACAAATATTTTTCCTCGGGAAATATTTTTGCTCAAAACCCCTCTATCTCTATTGTATAATGAACCAAGGAATCATGAATCAATACTATTAACTCTTCTCACAAGATTTTGCTGCACTATCCTGACTGTCTCACACTGATCCAGACAAAATTGGTCCAACACTTAGCCAATTCTCAGCCTGTCTTCAGCCTGCCTTGCTCACGCAATCCCTAGGCAATTAATCTTTATTAAATAGGATAATTAGCCTTCATTGATTGTGCAATACATCATGGGAATCCTATGGTGTATATAATTGCGCCCGTGCAATTTCTATAAATACAACTGATGGATAACATGAATTTAACCTCTGTCTCAACTGGGTCTTCATCAGAACTTACATGCATGCAACTATTAATAGTAAATCATCAGTCACTTGACCGATCAATGCATGTGAATTAAATCTGATTTAATTCACTTGACCTCTCACTAGTGCAACAATGAGTTACAACTAGTTAGACTGACTTCAACTCACTTAATTGAGTTAGCTTATTTCTCATGCATTAAACTAATACACTAACTGCAACCTGGACTCTAAAACAAACATAATCACTCTACATGCCTCACTCGAATTTCGTGAGCTAACTGAGTCTATTACACTCAGTTAACTATTACAAGTGATTATGAGATAGATTACAATTTATTGTCCAATTTATTTAAGGGATAAATAGATTTGGCACACATTTCTTCTAATTTAATTAAGAAATAATTAAATCAAAAGCCTCCATGGTAGCCATTTCTGGGTTCCATTTTCTGGATGTTGTTTATGGATGCCAATTTCACTGTTTCTTGTTGCAAATTTCAACAGTTTCGAATGTAATGTTTACATACTAATTATGTTTATTTAATGTAATACATTGTTAAAATTATATTTCATGACATTTATAATTTTAAATTTATTTCAAATTCATTTCCTGTCGATTTATATCCCAAAAATCTTTGGAAACACCTAATATAAAATCTGAGTCCTTAATTTTTCAAATTCAAGTGATGCTTTGAAATGAATTTTTCAATTTTATAACTCTAAATTTTCTACTCATAAAAGAATTATAGAAGGAAAATGAATGTAATGATCCATTTTGGATCCCATTACCTTATTATGGGAGGTTTTTTGTCCCTCAAAACTTTAATTATGAAGGATATGGCTAAATAGTCCCTTAACTTTCTCTTTAAAGTGCATTTTTTTTCCCTTCATTTGTAGTTGTGTTTTCAATACCACTCCCCAAAGTCCTTATTGTCCTCTCTTGGTCATTTTAGTATTCTTTTATAAAACCATGTATATTGGAAACTTTTCTTTCATATTTGATGCCAAATCTCCTATGGAATGTGTTGTTGTGTCTTCTCTATCCTTTTTGAGTAGGGATGGATCAGAGTTTCAAGTACTCTAATAATGAGTATATGTGAAAATTTGTGGGTAAATTTATTTTGTAATCATTTTTACCTACTTTCTCTAACACTTCAAAATATATGTATCTTAGGGCATTAACTATATCCCTTGGTCTCTATAATATTTCCTTGTTTAGGGGAAACTAGATTTAATTTCCTACTTTGATAGTGTTTTCCAGTTTGTGTTGATGATGCCCACCATTTATTTCTCTCTAAATTTCTTTAATATATCTTGTACTACAATTGTATATATATGATATTAATAATGCACTTCTTACCCTTCAATGCATCACTCTAGGCTGATGCTTTCCCTACATTAGGATGTTTGTATACAACATCCAATAATGTGGTTGGAAAATATCCAAAACATATTTCAAAAGGGGTATTACTAGTGAAAGTGTGGATAAAATTGTTATAGGTGTGTGGTATATAAATTAGATTCTCACTACAAGAACTTGGATGCTTTTGGTTTTAAACCCCAACATGCTAAACCAAAATATTATTCTCAATGTTTCTTTTCTCATTTGTTTTGTGGTGGAAAATTATGAAACTCTTATATCTAGAATCACATGGTAAAAGGAAAAAGAGATGCAATAAATTAACAAGTGATAAAATCACATGGTAAACTGATAAATAGAAATAAATCAAACACATATCAAGGATTGAGATAATAGGCTTGATGTGGAAAAACCCCGTGAGATGGAAACATCCATAAAGAAACATTAAGTTGTATTAGTATATTACTTGTTTTCACTTCATTATATCTCACATAAGTGACCATCCATGATATTTAAATAGAGATATTATGATATCAATGAGGTGAAAGGACATAGATAAAGTGATGATACACTCAAGAATAAAAGGAATGTTAGATCAAATATGCACTAGGTAGAACATTTCTCATCATATAAGTAAGGTATAGAAATCATGTTAAATAAACACACTAAGAGCTTATGAATAGTACAACAGAACAAGTTGGTCTTATGAAATCCCTTAATGTATAGTATCCTAACATTCCCCTTAAGAACAAATAAGGATAAGACAAAGGATTCATGAAATGACAAAACAAGGAGGTATTGTTCCTGTTCCCTTCACAACTTCACAACTAACATCAACCAAATATGACAAAAATGTGCTTATGCTAGGGGATTCACGAAGATGAAAATAACCTAATCATCCATTTGGTTATAAGTCAAGTGAACAACTTGACCATGAATACACTATTGGATGAAATTCATATGCATTTAAATATGCATATCATAATATTATGAACTTGATGTTGAGAAATTTGGGGGAAAAATTCATTTTTACATTGTAGGATGGTTAAATGTACCTACTAGAAACTAAAATAAGAGTTTAAGACAAAGTACTTCTTGGTACATGTGAATTTTTTCTCTATATGTTATTATGACCTGAGAAAGATAAAGTCTAGCTTGTTTCTTACACGACCAAGTAACAATACCAAAACCAAGATTGTAAACACAAACTACAATTTATTTTAAATTATTAGAAGCACCATTCCAATTATAATGTATGAAATAGACCAAGATATCAAATTCCCTAAAATATTGAATTTCAAGTTGAATTGTACTAAACTATCAACTTTATTTATTTCTAGGGTCTCTTATGTGGATCTTGCATAAAATGTGAGAGTAGTCAAACAACCAAACATGTTGAAAAATGCAACAAGAAAATCTCAATTTGATTTTTCCTTGATTAAACTTAGAAAATTTGAATTTCCACATCAATGGAAAAGTTGGATGTAGTTAAATTGTGTGACATGGCTTGTTTCACCCAGTTTACTTAGCAAATTCGAGTTGGAGGAGTTAGAGTTCAATTAAGCATGTGTGATTTCTAATTTATAGAAATCAAGGTAAGTTATCTAAGGTTGTTTTCAGTTAAACTAGTTCTAAATGATGAAGGAAATAGTGGAAGGTCAAATAAGAAGTGGGACTTCAGTCAAATTTAGAGATAATCCAATTAATTGATCAATCAACCCAAAATAGCTAGTGCATGCAGAGAATTCGAGTTCCCTATGCTTGGTGGAGATTCCAAGGCAGTGTAACATCATTTTTAGACTAGTCTTGAGTGTATAGGTGTTGCATGTAGTTAGATGATCAACCAAAGAAATTACATAATCCATTTTGGAGAACTTCAGAAATAATAGGGGCCTAATTTCTCAAGGAATAACAAAAGGAAATAGGAGCTAAAACATAGGAAAAATTTGACTAAGTCTAGGGCAGATCATTTCAGTGAGTAGAGAGAGAGAGGCTATGCACTTACAAGTTATGTTCAGTTGAGAAAATAAATTGTAATACATTTCGATTCTTTTGATTTAATGCAAGAAGGCATTAGGTTTTTTAACGGATTGGTTTCCCCAGGAAAAATATCATTTTCATGTGTGTAATTTCTTATTGCATGTCTAAATATTTTGTTCTAAATTGTGAATTAATGTCCACAAATAAGTAGATTAGGTTTGTGTCTTGTGATTTTGATTAAAACTTCATGAGAAGTTGCAAATATACATTGTAATTTCTATATGGTATCAGATCAGGGTTCACATTAGAGAAAAAAATTCGAAGTTGTTTCTCAGGAGGTTCGAATTTGGAGTTCAGTGTAGCAGGATCTCTTCAGAGTTGAGAAGATGACCTTCAATGGACAGAGGCTAGAGTATGCCTTGGAATTCACCTCTAATTTTTTTGCATGGAATGATCGCATGGAGGGAGTATTGGATGACAATGAATTTCTAGAATACATTAAGACAGATGTTCCAAAACCATCATATTATGATTCCCATAACCTTTCTCAGTGGAAGAAATATATAACCAATGCGAGGAGAATAAACTTCGAGGGAGTACGGGATCACGTTGTCTCAAATATCCATGGAAAATAAACTCCGTTCACAATGTGGAAAGAAGTAACAAAGCTTTTTGATAATAATAGTGACCAGAGAAAGCTGGCAATCAACGATAAACTTTGAAGTATCAATGTGCAAAAGAATGACACTATTCCGCAGTCTCTAAGAAAGTTCACACAATGTTGTGATGAAATTTGTAGGGTTGCTGTAAATGTTCGTGAAGAATACTTGGTAAGCTTATCCATTTTGGGCCTTTCTTAGAGCTAGCATAGATATCAATATTCATTGAATGAGAGGGAGAAACTACCAAATTGGGAGCATTTATGGTATGGTTTGGTACAAGAGGAAATAAGGAAGAATACTGAAGATGTGACTTCATCCAAGGGTGAGGATGAAGAAAAATTCACATTGGATGTAAAGGAAAAGAAGGGAACAAGGAAGAAATCTCAATCCAAACCAGAATCTAGCCAAGGGGGCATGAAGGAAGATTTGTCAAAAATTTAATGTTTCCATTGTCATGAATTCAAGAACTATGCCACGAAGTGTACACACAAAAAGGTAAGCAAGAAGACCTCAAGAGGAGTAGCAAGTGAATCCTTGGCTTCAAAGTTCAATCTTGAATTTACCCTCATTATATGCATGACCAACATAGTGATGGGGAGCATGTGGTACTTGGACTCAGGTGCATCATTCCACATGACAGGGTGCAGAGAATTTTTTAGTGACTTGGAAGAAAAATATTTGCAAATGCAAATAAAGATGGGGGATGATGAAAGGTATACCGTTACCGGGGTTGGTACAATCAACTTTTAGAGGGAGTCAGGCTCCCCCCTCAGTCTAAAGGATGTCATGTTCATTCCGGGCCTAAAGAAAAATATTATCTTTGTTGTAGTTTTGGAATACCATGGTTATGATGTGATATTTAGCAAAGGAAAGGAATTCATGAGACACATAGGCATGGGACATGTGAAGGATATCAGGGTTCGTGTGAGGAACATGTATAAGCTATATGTGGAATACTATGATACATTAAGCACTAAGGTGGATAAGGAATAGAACTACGATTTTGGTGAACTTTTTCACATAAGATTTAGAAATTTTCATCATGGCTCCCTGAAGATTATGCAACATATTACCGCTGGCCTCCCCAAAGGATCACTTGAGAAGCAAGATACATGCAAAGGATGTACTTTGGGGAAGTACACAAAATCCACATTCCATGATCGAGATAAAAAAACGCATGAAATCCTAGAAAGGATCCACTATGATGTATGTGGAACTTTCTCGATGACCTCCACTACTAGGCACAAATATTTTGTCATCTTTATCAATGAATTCTCATGAAAGTGTTGGATCTTCTACATGCAGAAGAAATATGAGACATTCTCCAAATTCGTAGAATTCAAGGAGCTGGTGGAGAAAGAAACCGACAAGAAGGTGAAGGCTCTCAGGAGAAATAATGGAGGTGAGTACATGTTGAGTGAATTTAAAAATTTATATGCAAAATAATGCATTCAGAGAGAGTTGACAATACCCCACAACCCACAACAAAATGGGGTGGTTGAGAGAAAGAACCATAGCATTGTGGGAGCAACGAGGGAAATGTTTCATGACTAGTGCCTATCTCTGCATTTGTGGGTTTAGGCATGCAACACAACAGTATATTTGCAGAACTAGAGTCCTCATTGGATTCTAGGCATGATTACATCAGAGGCAGATTTCCTGGGGAAAAATCCCAATGTGTCGCACTTTAGGATTTTTGGAGCCTCTATTTACTACCATGTCTCCAAAGAATTAAGGAAGAAGCTAGAGTCGAAAGCATAATTGGGGGTATTTGTGGGTTATACAGAAACTGCCCAAAAATACTATGTGTACTTTCCATCCCTCATAATGATAGTTGTGTGAAGGAATGTAAAATTATATGAGGATAAAGTGATGCGGTGCTCTCTTGAGAGGGAAATTCAAATCCCACCAGAAGAGGACCTTTTAGCTCTAGAGGAGGAACCTGAAGAAGTTGTGGAGTAGCCACAAATTGAGGAGAAGAGAGTGGAGACCACCAATCAAGAAGAACCATATATAAAAGGCAGAAAAAGAACCAGGGAAGCTCAAAGACTTGTGCAAGATGCGAGTGAGAATGTGGGTGCTCCTTCAAATTTTTGCAGGCATAGAAGGTCACCAGATTGCTACTACTACATGGCTCTAATGACTGAGCTTGTAGATACTGAGCCATACTATTTCGAGGAAGAACTAGAGAAACCTGTATGGGTTGATTCAATGGTGGAGGAATATGAATCCATTGTTAAAAAAAATGTTTGGGAAGTGGTCCCAAGACCAAAAAATAAATCAGTTGTGCATTTGCGATGGATATTCAAGGTAAAGAAGGCATAAAATGGAAGCATAAAGAATTACAAGGATAGATTTTTGGCCAAGGGGTACTTTCAAGTTGAAGGGTTTGATGTAATATTCCTTTTTCAGGATTTTCTATAATAGGGTCCAGAGGGACGCTGTATAGGGAAGCCAATGAAAAAATAAGCTGAAAGGGGACTTGGATCCCTTTTTTTACCCTTCATACATTACACTTCCAGAATATTAGCTCAAATAAATAACCCTAGGTGGGTTATTCAGATCCTCCACTCCTAGGTATCTCAAATAATGCTCAAAAGGGAGAGCTACAACAATACATGAACTCCAACAAGTAACAACAGTGAAACATCAATACATATGGTGTAAGAAGAGAGAATAGCCATTATATTATGTGAAACTACAAATATATATACAAGAACTTGAGGAAAGACCTCTCAAGATAGGCCAGATCAGCCCCAAGACAGATGTACATGAAAAAGTGAAAGTGCACAGCTACACAACCCAACAACAAGATATGACTACGCAGTCCATAGAGAGAAATGACTGTAAACTGATATAGACACAATGATATAGCAATAGCAAGCTCAAATAAAGTGGGGGAGCAAGATCTCAACCCCGGAAAACAATACTACAACAATCCTCCAAGGGATTGGCCAAAATGTACAAATTGGAAAAATGCCGGAGTGCAGTGTAGGAGCTGCAACTCAATAACAATACAAAATGGGAGAAGGATGAAAATGATGCAAATGATGAAGAGACCTCCTCCAATGATCTTCAAAGTGAAAGGCTTCTCCCTTCACTGAAGATTACTCCCTCCAATCCACAGTGTGAACCCCTCCTGCAAGTGCCCTATGAAAATAACGCAATATGGGGAAAATATTGCGCTAGGAATGAGATGAAACATATGGCCCAATGCCAAAATCTACAATGAAGCTCCGGGATCTTCCTCACTGATCTCCCAGAGAAATAATGAGCTCCTCCTCTGCAAAACTAGCTCTGGAAATGGGTGGTAATGAATCCTCATTGCAACCCCCATCAACTCAACGTTTCTGCCCAACTGGAAAAGGCTATAGCTGAAGATGGTTACCTTGGCCTCAAGCCTGTATGTGAGGAGAATGAAGAACAGGTCCTCCAAAGCTTCCCAATGAAGGAGAGGAAACTCCTAAATAGGAATCTCCCTTGTGCTAAGCAGCACAACTATCGTAGTTGAACAACTGGAGAGAGCAAACCAAAATCGAAATCTCAAACATAATGAGCAATGGCTCTCCTTCCCCCTTTTATGCCAAGAGGAGGCTTCCTTGCCATGGAACCCACCCATTAGGGTTTCTCTCATCCAATAATATCCCTCCTATCAAAACTGCGTTGCCTTCTCATGCAAGCTACACCTCTTTTGGCAGCACTGTTGACTTTGTCAAACTTGACCTCGTCTTCTTGTATTTTCCCCTTTTCACACTAGGAGATGACAAATAAGCCACTTAAGTGACCCCTTTTCACATTAGGAGTGTTTATTATGCTTCTTCATGGGTCCCTTTACCCATTTTGTTCTTTTTATTAAAAGGAAAGAAAAATTAATGTTCTAATTAACTTAACAAAAATTTTGGAGCATTACATTTGAATATGAGGATACCTTTTATTTTGTAGCAATTTACTCATCCATTAGATCAATTCTTGCTATGGTTGCGCAAATGGGGTGGAAGATCCACCAAATGGATGTAAAAACAACATTGTTCAATGGAGCTATTAACGAGGAGGTGTACATCGAGAAATTGAGAAGGTTTTTATACTTTTGATCAAGAGTCTCATGTGTGCAAACAAAACCGAGCGTTGTACAATCTCAACCAAGCACCCCGTGCTTAGTACACTAGGATCAATAGCCATCTAACTAGTTTGGGCTTCACCAAAATTGAAGTGGATGTAAACCTCTATCATATATTGGTAGAAGGTAAATTGTTGATTATTGTCTTATATGTTGATTACTTGATTTTAACTGGTGATGAACAACTGATCAGATCTTGCAAGGATGACCTTGCAAGAAAATTTGAAATGAAGGACATGGGTCTCATGCACTACTTCCTAGGGTTGGAAGTATGAAAAGGAGATGGGGAATTTTTTATCTCTTAAGGTAAGTATGAAAATGAGATACTATAGAGATTCCACATGGAGATTTGCAAACCCATGGAGACACCTCTAGCGACCAAATGGAGGAAGGAGGATGTCACTTCAGGAAAATAAGTGAATGTTACCATTTATCGATAGTTAGTGGGTTCACTAATGTACCTTGTGAACACACAACTAGATATTTGCTATTCAGTCAAACAACAGAGCCAAGTTATGGTTAGGAGAACCAAATTATTTTGGAAGGAAACTAAGAATGTTCTACTGTACCTTAGAGGCACTACCCAATATGGACTATGGTACAAATGGATAAAGGGAGGGAAGTTGTGTGGCTTCATAGATGCAGATTGGGAAGGGAGTCCATAAAACCGAAAAATTACATCAGGTGGAATTTTCAGTGTTGGTTCTGCAACAATTTACTGGTATAGTAGGAAGCAAATATCTGTGGCGCTCATCTCAGTAGAAGCAGACACATGGCAACAAGTCAAGCAACATGTGAGGTGATCTAGATGAGAAACATACTTGTTGGATTGTTTGTTCAGATGTTGGATCAAACTATGATCTACTATGATAATTAGAGTTGCATCAAGCTCACTTAGAATCATGTTTTTCATAATCGATCCAAGCATATAGATATCTAGTATCACCATTAACGAGAGTGTGTGCAGAGGCAGATAATGTTGTTGCAATACATTTCAACATAGGAACATGATGCTGACATTTTGACAAAGGCCTTGTCAAGAAGGAAGTTCGAGTTCCATAGGTGTAGGATAGGGTGGTTGATAATCCCTTTCTTGCTAAGAGGGAGTGTTGAAAAATGTAACAAGAAATTCATAATTTGATTTATCCTTGATTAAATTGAGAAAATTTGAATTTCCTCATCAGAAGACAACTTGGATGTAGTTAACTTGTGTGACATGGCTTGTGTCACCCAATTTACTCTGTAAATTCAAGTTGGAGGATTTAGAGTTTATTTAAGCATGTGTGATTTCTAATTTGTAGAAATCAAGGTCACTGATCTAAGGTTGTTTTCATTTAAACTAGTTCTAATTGTTGAAGGAACTAGTGGAAGGTCAGTTAAGAAGTGGGTCTTTAGTCAAACTCAGTGATCATTTGGTTAACTGATCAATAAGCCCAAACTAGCTAGTGCGTGTAGAGAATTTGAGTTCCCCAGGCTTGGTGGATATTCCAAGGTAGTGTAACATCAATTGTAGACTAGTCTTGAGTGTACAGGTATTGCATGCAGTTAGATGATCAACCTAAGGAATTGCACAATCCAAAATTTTGGAGAAATTCCTAAATAATAGGGGCCTAATTTATGAAGGAACAACGCAAGGAAATAGGAGCTCAAGAAAGGGAAAATTTTGACTAAGTTTGGGTGAGATCCTTTTAGTGAGTAGAGAGATAGGTTATGCACTTGCACATTGTGCTTAGTTGAGAAAAGAAATTGTAATACAACTCTATTCTTATTATTTAATGCAATTAGGCATTGGGGTTTTTAGAATATCGCTTTCCTCAGGAAAAATTCCATTTGCATGTGTGTGATTTCTTATTTCATGTCTAAAATTTTTGTTCTAAATTGTGAATTAATGTCCGCAGAGCAATAAAGTAGGTTTTTGTCTTGTGTTTTTTATTAAAACTTCATGAGTAGTTGAAAATATACATCGTAATTTCTACAAAACAAAGGTATAAATGAGTATGATTTAAGTAAAATAAAATTACATCTAACGTATAATGTAAAGTGGGATCTACCTTTGATGTGGAACACTTGATAATAAAATTAACTTTATATTATATATGGGTTATTTTTTATGACAATCATCCATGTGAAATTGAAGGAGGAGATTCAAGGCATACTTAGGATATCAAACAAAAACACATCCCTTAATCTATAACACTGAAAGAAAATGAGGTAATGTAGATTCCATAAGTATATCATCTCAAAATGGTTTCTAAATAATTCACTCGGATGATAAAAATCAAGTCATTATAACAAGAATGAGATCATTCACATACAAAACTATAATTTCACCACCTACCCATTTATGTAAATATTTGGGTCAAAGTGGCATCTATAAATTTCCAAATAAAGTAGAAATGAATCCATATTATAATATACCAATCTCATTGTTTTTTCTTGAGTATAGAGAGATTTTTTGACTTGGTAGAAAATATTGGAGTCACCCTACACAAACTCAATAGTTATTCCATATAAATTTATTCTTTTGGATCACCATGCAAGAATGTAGACTTGACTTCAAATTCCATCTAATGGAGCTCTCATTTGTATGAAGTTGCAAGCGATAGAGAAAGGATAGTGGAATTAGATTTGGAAACCAAGAAAAAGTTGTAGATTAATTAATGCCTTAAACTAAGCCTAAAATTTTGGATACTAATTATGACTTATATTTGTGCATACTTCCTTCCATTTCTATCTTAGGTTTATAAAAATACTTAAATTTCACAATTTTTCTCTCTTGGGGAAGAGTAACTAAATCCCAATTTCCATTAAAAAATAAGGAATAACATTATTCATTAATCACTTGATCCCATTCTAGTTGACTATATGCTTCATGAAGGCTTTTGGATCTAGAATTGTAGGGCCTTGATTAATGAGAGATAAAGACATGTTTTGGAGATAGTAATGAGTCCATTGTTGAATAACATGATCACCAAGGGCCTCAAATTCAGGTGTACAAGTGTATACTAAAGGCATTATGAGGCTTCATGATAGCTAAAATTCAAGCATTAATGGTTGGTTGATGGCGATGATTCCCTCCTACCATCACAATTGGCTTCGTCCACCACAAGAGCTAAGGTGGATGGAAAAAAACAAATGGGAACTAAATATAGACTTGGGATGTGAGACTTAAAATTACTATGCTAGTCCTATGTTGGTATGTTATTCACATTTTTGTGAATAGAGAGAAGGTTGATGGTGTGAGAAAAGGGGAAACTCATGACCATAAGTTGGCAATTCACAATTCCACAAGGAAATTCGAGTAGAGAGAACTCATGTTGCCACTAGTTGACAACCATGGCATGAGAGAGTGGTTGTTTCAGGTGTTGGGGGAGAGGTAGGGGACATAAACCTCCACCTACCTAGGAACATTAAAAGGATGATAACATATATGGAAGTGATGAAGACTAGAAATACAGGGTATGACCACTAGGAACTTAGGAACCTGCTTGGTCAACATCTACATGATTAGAAGGAGGTTTTCAGGTGGTGGAAGGCCACATTGTGGACCTATATTTTCATATTTTTCTAAATTATCTTCTCTAATTGTTTTGTCTAATGCCATGTGAATTTAGTTCCATCCTCCTCCCCTGGCTTCTGCACTCTCCAACTCCTTCGACAACCTTGATACTTCTTCTCTGCGTCCTCCAGTATCTATTTATTAGGGTAAAAAACTTTGTATTACTTAGAGGTTTGGGCCAGAACATAAAAGGGAGAATACCTTTGAAATAATCGAGCCTCTAAGAAAGAGGGTGGGGGAACAAGCTACAAGTATCAAGGTTGCATAAAAAGACAAACATGAGGATGTGAATTTGCATTAGAAGGCATACACTAGTTTCAAAAAAATGACAATATTTTGGGAAAGACCTCCATGGTTGGAATAATATTGAAATGATACCTTCAACTAATTCTTAGCCCACCCTTGCCTTCTTCAAGGAATCAAGAAGGGCTCCTTCAACCTATGCTACTACTTTTCATTCTATGTTTGGTTTTTTACAGTTAAAACTATTGTCATGACATTCAGGGTGGCCATATGGTTTCCCATATATGGGTAGATGGTCATCTTCAAGCCATGCACAAGCTATGCACTATACACAATGCTAGTTCCAGACATATTTTTTCCTTCATATGCTCAATATAGACATCGTCCAAAGAAGACTTCACATGCTTGTACTCTATGTAAAATTTTAGTAATATAATGGAATCGAACTTACAAAAAAAATAAAAACATGATCACCAAGGGACCAATAACTTCTCAAGTATGTTGGAGGCCTATAGGAAGTGGTTGAGATATACTTGGATACTTAGTTATAGGAGGAGAAGGGATATGTTGTCGATGCTACAAGCATCCTCCAAAATTTTTCTTACACTTGAATTTTGGAGCCTACTTATGATCTCATTATTTATCACCTCAAGTTTTCCACTGTCACTTCATGCTTGGTTGATGTCTTTCTAAGGGATCAAGTCTTCTTCTGAGAATCTATTAAGTGTTGAAGCCACTTGCTTAAACATGCTTATCCTTTTGATGCATTCTCAAGCACACACTCTTTTGTAAAGGTCAAAAGTCAATGTTTATCCTTGAATAAAAGCATTGTGAAATCCTTGGGAGTACTTCATATGAATTAAATCGATACAATAATTTCATAGTGCGCAGTAGTGACTACACAACACCCGATGAAAGTCACTACACAACTTTTGATAACAGTGACTGTGTAATTCATAAATACATTGACTGTGCAATTCTTGTTGATAGTTGGCATGCAATATTAGTTGATGGTGGACATGTAATCCTGCGAGTTAGTCATTCTCTCGCTCTTAGTTGAAATTATATTTCCATTCCAGTATGTTTCCTCAACTGTCGCTTTTGCATGATTTTTATTTCATAAATGAGAGTTTCAATTTTGCAATTGTCATTTTTAATTTCTTTTGATTTATCAAGTGTTTCTTTCACATTCTCTTCTCTTTATAATGTGTCACTTTCAACTTCTTAAGCTTTTGCAAGTGTTGTTTTTAGTTTTATTACTGACGCAAGTGTCACTTTTAACTAATCACACTCCCACATGTGCCACACATTAGCACATCACTAGATGTAGATTTAGCTCATTATTATACATTATATTACCTTATATTTGATAATAATATGAACTACATATATTCCCATAGATTAGCACATTTTTTGGTTTCAATCAAAACATGTGTTGTAACTTGTATTTTAAGTGTTGCAAAACTATGTTTCAACTGTCAAACCTAGAAATAAGTGTCATTTTGTTGTCATTTTAAGGTATATATAATTGATTTTGGGTGCTGAGAATTCCCTTGAATTGTGTTGATGTTATATGAGTGTGATATCACTATGTTAGGACTTGTTTTCATGTTTTGTTCTCTCTTGTCTCGTTGGTCCCACACAAAGTCATTTTTTTGACCTTTCATTGTCTGTAAAACTTTCCAACATTCTTCCCTTATGGAAATGTGCAATGTGAAGTATTAAGTCACATAAAACCACCCCTACCGCTTGGAACTGTGCATTGTGAAATCCTTGAGCATCCTCCTCAATCTCGCACTATGTTCTGGGTTCAATTTGTGAACTACATGAAGAAGTTAGACAAGAAGATTTCCAGATTGATGTCATCTTGTCATGAGTGAATTTAATTTGTGGGTATTGTATCTTGACATGAAAATATTATTCTCAAGTAGGATGCAAAGTATATCATGCAAGAACACACCTGTGAAGATGAAGAGACAAAGAAACTATCAAGCAAGAGGATTATGATACCTTAGATGACGACGAAAGATTTAAGATCAAAATCAAAAGGAAGACTCCATATCATACAACCTATGGGAGGTTGAAAATGAAACACATGAAATAATTATCATGAATATACAATGGAGGTCACAAAGGAGAGGCTAAAAGAGCACACTAGTGAAGAAGAAGCAAAAGAAAGAGCCTTTATGAAGGACATGAAGAAATCCTGGTCCATGAAATAATGGTGGCATATCATTTTTACTTGGAAGTTTTTGAATCTCATATAGACCCTTTGTAGGGTTAAGATAAAGAACAAGAACATATCCATCATGAAGAAGATACAAATATGGAATCTAGGAGAAAGTATTGGCTTGGACACATCACAATGAAGTTCCATGTCATCAATCCCAAGTCATGGCTTGTCCAAGTGTCATCACAAAGTCATATGTGTCAATGTATCTTTCCACATCATTTGTGGATATAATTATTATATCTTAAAAAAACGAGAAAATGTAAAATTTGTAGAAGACCAAGGGTCCCACATGAAATGTGAAGGGTCACTAGAAAGTTCTAAAGTTATGCAGAAGTTCAAAGGTCATTTAAGAATTCAAAAAGTAATAGTAGAAGCTCAAGATTCATTATGGAGGTCAAGATTCATATGGGAGGTGGAGAGTCACCTCATTTGTTATAAATATACCCTCATATCTCAAGATAAGGGACTTTGGACTTTGAACTTTTCACCTTGGTTTCTCTAGTTTGGAATAAGAGAGAAGAACTTTATTTGGAGGAGAAAGTGGTGACATAATGTTCCACTATTGGGGCTAGTGTGGAAATATTGTAATTATATATCTTGAGAATTTCACTTAATAAATGAAGCTCTTAGAGCCGACCATGTTCATTCATATGTCATGAATGATTGCGAGACTATTCTTTCATTGTTTCTGATTTATGTTTATGTTAACACATGCTAATTAAAATGAACTATTTCATTGGATTTAGTATGTATCTTGTTGAATTTTCATTTTTACTTTATTTTATCATTGTTGTTATATTGTGAACTAATTTATAGGTTAATCAACAATTCCTTCATTCTCTTTTGTGTCTCTTTTAGGATAGTACTGTTAATTTTCTTCTAGAGGTTCACTCTCTCTTCCCTTATCATCAAAGTACCTTATATGCATTTCAATTGTATACCTCATAGTTTAAACTTACTTTATTATCCCAAATATTGTTTTTATAATCTCTTATGTTGATAATCGCAACCAAGGAAAATTCCTAACGATTATGGCACCCGACTGTATTTCCAGTTGGGGCTCCTACTCCAAACCGTTTGAGGTCTAATTGGGACTTCATATCGGGGAGACCCCCTTGGTTGATGGATTTCAAACACCGTAAACATTTGGTGCTAGAAGGAGGGCTAGATGACACGTTGAGTCCATTGAGTCTGTTTTGAATCTCTCATTTTGAATGGACCATTCCCAAATCATTCTCTCGAAGTTTTTTCCTAATAGATCGAATCTTAAACTTTCACTCCTCATGGAACTTTTTAAAAGCTGTCTCAATTAAATTTTGATGGAAATTGTGAAATATCCATAGCCGAGCATACATATTTGTTTCTAAAGATTTTTGAATAAATCAATTGTGAATATTTTGCTTGTAAACCATTTACCCTCACACTTTAAGGTCGAGTCAATCTATGGTGTCAAACCTTACCAACTACATCCATTCATTCATTTGAAAAATTATTTAAGGAGCTTCATCAAGCCTTTGATAGGTACAATTACTGAGATGTTTATAAAAGGATTAATCAACTTAGAATTAATTTGGATCAATCAATAGAGGATTCTTATAATAGATTTCTTCACCTATGTTATGAGTTACTTGAAGAATACATGGATTGGGATTTCTTCAAAGAAAAGTTTCATCGATTGGTTCAAACCTCCTTAAAACAATATGAATCTCAATCCTTGGATAATATTTCCCTCCCAACTTTTATTAATCATGAGAAACTCCAATATTAGAGGAGGAACCTACTATTCCTTTTTTCCCTTGTTCCCCTCCCTTTTCCTTGATTATCAAGGTTGTCTCTGGTGCTATTGTTAAATTTGAGAACGCCAAAATCCAGATTGATTATCCATTCATCCCATTCTCATTTTATATTCTTGGTCGATACTCTACACACAAGTAACCAAAGGTGAAGACTGATCCATTGATTTATCAAGGTCGTAGTGAACATAATCCTAATCCTGAGTCTATTTCAATTGAAAGTAATGTTTCTTCAAGGATGATTTTCATCCTATATAATATATATGTCATGAACCTTTTTGCCTTGATATTCTTGATCAATATTCCCCAATATCCAATTCTTCAGATACTTTTTATTTTCAAGTTGATCATCCAAATTGTGATTAGGTAAAAGGTGATCACATTCCATAGGTAGAGGGATAGGAATGTGACGATGATTTTAATATTTCTTCTCTCTTTCAAAATCCTCCATTTCAATATGATGTTCCTTCATCCTTAGCTGATTTGGAATCTAATGATCTCGAAAATCAGCCAAATGAAATCAAATATCTTAATGATGAGAGAGCCTTGCAAAACCATGATTTTCATGACCATGATCCAATTGGTGAATTCCTAGGTTCATTAACTGATTTATTGGTTTCTTAGGAAGGATTTTATTGAAAATGTTTAAATATATAATCTGATCTGGTCAAAGAATATTTTTGTATGGAAACTTATTCTTAAGCTCATTCCCCTTTGTGTCCTACTGTTTGTAATTAATCAACTCATGATAAAGACATGCCATGCTTTTCGAATCTACAATCTAATGAGCATAATCTTGAATTGACACAAGGAAGTGTGGTCATCCATGATGAAGAAGAGAACAATCAAAGCATTGAGCATCCATTATGTTCCTTGCAATCTCTTGTTGTGCATGAGGATAACCCTTCAAACCAGGTTGCTCATGAGATTTATCTTATTTATACATATTTAGATTTGAAAGTATAAGAATATTATGAATTGAGTAAATTTTTAGTTGAAGTTGAAAAATATGATCAAACCAATGATGTAGATTGTTGTGTAACCAACTCCAAAAAAGAGAAGAAAAGAGATATCAACGCCTTAGAAATAAGCCACTTCGAGGGGGCAACCTCCAATACATTACATGAATGAACAATTCTTGGATGATACAATTTACAAAACCTCCTTTCTATATATAGGAGTCCATGGGGCCATAATGTAATCCTAGTGGGCCATAATGTAATCCTAGCCGACCTAACAATAATAATTTAAGGGCACAATAATAATAAAATGGGGGTTACAAGGGATACACTAACAACAATAAGGGACTATACTAGTAATATAGGGACCTAACATGCCCCTCTCCTTCAAAAAAGTGTTGTCCTCAACACTTGAGTAGCTCTGGGTGCTTTTGTATAAAATTCTCATCCTCCCATGTAGAATCTTCGGTGGGTAAGTTCTTCCACTTGATGAGATACTCTGAAATTGATCGATTCCGTAGTTGTCGAGTTCTTTTTTCCATGACTGCTTCAGGTTCCAATATGATTTTCCCTTCCCCATCAATTTCTGGCAATACTGTTTGAACTGGAAGATCTTCACCTATAACCTTCTTCAAGCATGAAACATGGAAAACTGGATGTACTCGCGAAGAAGCAGGAAGCTCCAATTTGTATGCCATAGTACCAATCTTTTGCAACACCTTGTAAGGACCATAGTGCTTTGGCGATAATTTATTATCCTTCTTAGCTTGCTTGAGGGACATTTGTTTATATGGTTGTAGCCGTAAAAATACCCAATCTCCTATATCAAAACTTCTCTCACTGCGATGTTGATCTGCCTGTTGTTTCATTCGATTTTGTGCCAAATTCAGGTTATCCTTTAAGAGTTGGAGAACTTCTTGCTGATGCTCGATGTGATCTTCCACTGCTTGAACCTTCGAATTTTCTCTTAAATATGATGTGATGGATGGTGGATGATATCCATAAAGTGCCATAAATGGGTCATTTTTGCTGCAGTATGGAAGGAAGTGTTATACCACCATTCAGCAAGAGGTAACCACTTGACCCATTGTGTTTGTTTATCAGATACAAAACAACGAAGATATCCTTCCAAACATTTATTTACTATCTCGGTTTGACCATCAGATTGAGGATGATAAGATGAGCTATGAGCTAATTTAGTACCCAAAGAAGAAAATAACTCTGTCCAAAAATTTCCCGTAAAAATGGGATCTCTGTCGCTCACAATAACCCTTGGGCTTCCATGTAGCTTTTGAATTCTGTCCATAAATGTAGTAGCAACTGTACTTGCTTTAAATGGATGAGATAATGCACAAAAGTCTGCATACTTGGTAAGTCTA